>HG995387.1:25110213-27510213 GCA_905333075.3 Atethmia centrago | reverse complement strand
AAATTTCCATCATAGTTTACCACTGACTTTAATAACTGACAGCATTTCTGCAATAAAAAAATCGTTCCGTTTCTAGACATTTATACCAAGCCAGGTTGCATAAAAAGTAAAAGTAAAAATTAATTGTTAGGATAATTGAGACATAACTTAATTTGACCGTATATAAAATCTATCAGGCTTTTACAGTTGTTTGAAATGGCACACGACACATAAATTGACATATGACACGGTAAATTGGCGTCGTGTGTAAATTTGACAAACATCAATTTCCCTGACTGTACAAGCAATGTGGATTGCTAACTTCTAGTGGGTATTGCCTGTGGCTATCCAGCTTAATATTTATTGTAATAGGAGTTCAAGTCAATAGTACAAGATGTGGGTTTAAAATATGGTGAGCTGTTCCTACAACTTCGTCAGGGTCGACTTTGAATGTAACCAGATTCGACTAATAAACTGAGCATTTACCGTCACACCCAATCCCTGCTCGTGGCTTCGCTCGCGTGGTTTTCTAAAATAAAAGTTACTCCTTATAACATCAGTTATCGGTCAGTGAAAGTCCCGTCAAAATCGGTTCACTCGTTTCGGATATTAGCCGAAACAAACAGACAGAAAGACAAAACAAATATTAAATTGTTTTTTTGTTCTAAGTACCGTGTATACTTTCATCGATCTACTAAAATTTGATTGACATTCTATGTATACACAACCCAGATACCCGTAAAGCGATATATATTTATCACATCACGCATATTTCAGGCCGAGGAAGATATACAGTATTGTAGGTTCAGCAAACCGATACCGCTTACACAATTTGTGAGAATAAATACAGAATCTCGAGTGTTTATTGTGTAAAACGGTTTCTGTTGTAGATCAACATAAACAAACTGAATAGACTTGGGCATAATTTTAATTATAATGTGAGGTAGGTATTGTTGGTACATACATACGTGTGTATTACACATCTTGAAATTGAATTTATGCTCGCCATGTACAGTCACGAGCATCTTACACTTATTCAAGATTGAAAAGCGATTTTCTCCTCAAGTATTGATATAAATGTAATCGTGTTATGAACATAGTATTATGATAAAATTGGAAACTCCAAAAGTGCACGCCTCTCAGACGGGAACATGTTGACGATAAATTTTACGAAAAAAAAATCTAAGAAAATATAACGCTTTTCGTTAATATCTTTTGAACGGTTATGAGTTTGTTAACGAAAATCAATAGGGCTCATTTGAAGGATGAAAGAAAACTTATAAAAGAAGATTAATATTAATTGATTGTGTGTGATGACGTGAATCGTGACGACAAACAGACACACTTCCCAACGGAAAGCAGTACTGTCATTTTTAATAACATTTTTGTTATATATTTATCAAGGTATATCTAATCTTATAATGTCAAATCTCTAGTTTTTTAAACACCCCTGCTAATATGAATTTCATGTATAATTGAGAATCATCACCATCATCATCATTTCAGCCGAAAGACGTCCACTGCTGGACATAGGCCTCCCCCAAGCACCGCCACTTCGACCGGTTTTGTGCTTCCCGCATCCAGCGTATTCCTGCGGCCTTCACAAGGTCATCGGTCCACCTTGTAGGAGGCCTTCCAACGCTACGTCTTCCGGTACGCGGTCGCCATTCCATAACCTTTCGGCCCCATCGGCCATCTGTTCTGCGAGCAATGTGCCCTGCCCACTGCCACTTAAGTTTGGCAATTCTTCGGGGTATGTCGGTGACCTTGGTTCGCCTACGGATCTCTTCATTTCTGTTTCGATCACGTAGAGAAACTCCAAGCATAGCCCTCTCTATTGCCCCTTGAGTGAATGCTTTTTGATAAGGCCCATTGTAAGCGACCACGTTTCAGTGCCATAGGTCATCACTGGCAACACGCACTGGTCAAAGACTCTCGTTTTGAGACACTGTGGTATGCGGGACGAGAAGATACTGCGCAGCTTCCCGAACGCTGCCCAGCCGAATCGGATTCGACGATTGACCTCTTTCTCGAAGTTGGACCTACCTAACTGGACAGTTTGTCCTAGATAAACATACTCGTCCACAACTTCGAGCGTAGCGTCTCCGATTTTTATGAGAGTGGGTGTAACATGGGCATTTGACATGATCTATGTCTTGTCCATGTTCATTTTAAGACCCACTCTTTCGGAAGCTCTACTGAGGTCATCGAGCATTGTACTGAGGTCCGCAATAGTCTCAGCCATGACAACTATATCGTCGGCAAACCGAAGGTGATTGATGTACTCGCCATTGATGATGCCTGGCCCTTTCCAGTCCAGAACCTTGAAGACATCTTCCAGTGCAGCGGTGTGAACAGTTTCGGAGGGATAACGTGTCCCTGCCTCACACCTTGCTGCAGAAGGATAGGTTTCGAGGTCTGGTCCTGGAGTCGGACTGACATAGTGGCGTTTTCGTACAGACACTTTAGCACCTCGATGTACCGATAGTTGATCTGGCACCGTTGAAGAGACTGCAGTACAGCCCATGTCTCGATCGAATCGAAGGCTTTTTCGTAGTCCACAAACGCTAAGCAGAGAGGCAGGTTATACTCCTCCTCTAATTGAGACAATTATAGAAACAATTATATGTTGGAAAATGTTGACAAGCGACATATCGAGAGTACGTAGAGCACTCTCGCCCGCGGTGTTGCTCGTCTCACGTGTTGTGAGGCGAGCAATAGATCTTTTCCCAAAGTTGCAATCGTTATTTCACGACAAAACTGCTTCGTAATGTTGAGTAAACGCCAGTTAATGGTACTTATGCTTGTGAATGTGCCTACTCCTCGAAAGGGTAGATCAACCCACATTTCGATTTAAATATTTAAAAAAACCACGAAATACCAGCGAACGTACCAAACCAATCGGCACTAACCGAGCACAAAGTAACAGTCAGAACTGATGTTGAAAATCTCCTGAAAGAAAAGCTGCTTGCTCGACCAGGGACGGAACTTACCCCACGACCCACTCAAGATCCCACGCTCGAAAGTCGCGTTGGCGACCACTAGACAATGACACAATGTCAGTAAATTGTTAAAGGATTTTGATTTTTTTTTTTTAAGTGAAGCCTTCTTTAGGCGCTCTTAGTGCTCTTTGTGAACGAAACTCGGGTCGGTGAGGCTGAATCCGGTATACTCGGCTCCAGTCGGTCGGAGACGCTGAATCGGGTATACTCGGCTCCAGTCGGTCGGAGATGCTGAATGTCACGTTCTCGGCGCTGAATTGCGTAAACTCGGCTCCAGCCGGTCGGTGACGCTGAATCGGGTATACTCGGCTCCAGTCGGTCGGAGACGCTGAATGGCACGTTCTCGGCGCTGAATCGCGTAAACTCGGCTCCAGTCGGTCGGTGACGCTGAATCGGGTATACTCGGCTCCAGTCGTAAGTTTTGACTTCTATTTCTTGTGGTCATAAGCACACACGCACTTTTTAGGGTTTTGTAGTCAACACAACCCTTATAGTTTCGCCATGACCGTCTATTTGTCTGTCTGTCCGCGGCTTAGCTCAGTGACTCTTACTACTAGAAACCTATAATTTGGCATGGATACACATATTAATCAGGCGCCCAATGTGAAAAATGTTTTTAGGGAACCTCCCTTGCACGGACGATACATTTTTTTTCGAAGAAAAATTTTGTACCTTGATATTTTTTTTTTCTCGACTAGCCGTGGTGTCGAGAACGTCCTATCCAATAGGACGTTCAATAAACTTTGCGTGTCTGTGTAAACCGTTTTTCGATTCAGGGATCCGTTATTTTAACACAAATAAAAGAAAAAGAAGACAGAAAACTGACTTCACAAACTGAAAAGTTTTTTACTACAAGAAAATGTGTATTTATTCCGATAAAGTTATTCAGAACGGGCTAATCTTTATATCGCGGTGATTAAGAAAATAATTTCCCAAAAATGACGTCTCTAGATCCATGTTTATCACTAAAAGTGTATTTACAATACGAACCACTCGCCTCGGTAAACTCTTGCGATTTGTTTGTCTACACAAATTGTGTAAATATCTGTGTCGGGATCTACGCCTTCCGTTGGCTAGCCAGAATTATTGGCTGCCAGATATTTATAGCCTTTAAGTTTCAGCAAGGTATTTATAGATAAAATGTGGGGCTTGTGGCTAAGTATTAACAGCCGCACGGGTCGATCGACCAGGTTAAGCTACTCTTACCACGATTAGTCCGTGAATGGGTGACCATCTCTACATACCAAGACCCCTCCGTACCTTGGAAAGCATGTTAAGCACGTCCCGGCTGTTATTTGTAGATCTTGGACAGTCGTTACGGGTCGTCAGAAGCTCGAAAGTCTGACAACCAGTCTTACCAAGGGTTATCGTGTTACCCAGTAATTGGGTTGTCGAGGTCAGATAGGCAGTCGCTCCATGCAAAATTTTGGTATTCAGCTGTATTCGGTAAGACTTGAAGCTGACCCCAACATTGTTGGGAAAAGGCTGGCAGATGATGATGATGATTTATAGATAAAAATACAGTTAAAGATATATTGCTATTTCAATCATTTTGTCTAGCCTTTTCCCAATTATGTTAGGGTTGGCATCTAGTCTAACCAGACGCAGCTGAATACCAATTTATGAAGGTATAGTATGCGCTTTAGGTAAGTATGTAGTTTTTATACTATGTCGTTACCCAGCAACAACACCTTTTAATACAAAAGGCAACTTTAGTGCCACGATTTCAAGAGTCAAGAGAACGCGTATTCCTCTCTGCTAATAACAACAAAATACAATCACCCACCCTCACCACCAGCCGATGTATTCAATAAAAATATCACCGTGAAAACTTGAGAGAAGGGAACGGTCATTCCACCTGATACGAATGACACTACTGACAGCTCAATTCAAGCTATTTTTACCCGACTGCCCCAGATGGAGGGTAATGTTTTTTTTACAAAATAGGTCGGCAGGTGTAATAATTGATTACTATAAAAGTTATTAGGTAGTCCATGTTCAACAGTGGCAGAATTATATGAAGATATATCTAACTGGGTCAAACTAGCACTTCACAATGACAGATTTATTATTGCATTGAAGCTTAAAGCCGACTCGGCTTCGGCGATACTTCGGCGACAATTAACAGTAACACTAATGCGAATGTTGGCCTTAGTTTTCACCGAAACTTAATTGGATAAATAGCCTTAATTTTCTAACAATATTGGATTGCATACATGAATTTGCCTCTAAACAAAGGAAGTGGTTACGAATTACCCCGGAAGTCATGGAAATTGCTGTTTGGGTAATATTTACCAGGACAAAATGAATTAACTTAAGAAAACCCTATATTACTATAAGGCTATAATATATAAACCTATATTAGAATTTATTTACGGACTTCTAGAACTTCTACCGGAATTTAGTAAAATCCCTAGAATCTATAGAAGTTGTTGAAATAAGTAACAAAATAAGTTAGATAGAAACTTGTTTCTATATTGTAAGTATAGAGGGCAATGGCTTTAACTTGAGATCACAAGTTTTCTTGTGCATAATATTTCATAAGTGGGGCAAGCCTCCATATAAAAGTTGGTCACCTCCTATATTAGGTTCATGTTATGGCTATTTCCTACTAATTTCAACTTTTTATTTTCATTAGTTCTGCCAGTCTATTCGCTGCCACTCAAATCTACAGCGGCGATCAACCAGAAAAGCTTCGAAACAGAATTGTTTCTACTTTTATTTAGCAGAACTACAAAAAGTTTATAGGTTTTTTGAGGAAAATACAGTAACCTAGGTAAATACTTAAAAAAAAAAGGTATCTAAAATGGCCACCCACATTATACCCACATTTCGCTAGTTATGTTTCAACCCCCTACGGAAAAAAGGGGTGCTACATATCAGTTTCAACGTGTGTATCTGTGTGACGTGTGTATGGCTGGCCTTAATTTACTGAGGCACCCATAGGAAAGTCCAGGTAAGCAGACCGCAACCTCCATGGTTGACCTGCGGGATGTATAAAAAAGTTTATCTGTGGATCTGTATATCTGTGTGTCTGTCTGCGGCATCGTTACTCCCAAACGGCGGAACCAATTTTGTTTTTTTTTTGTTTTGTTTGAAAGGTGACTTGACCGAGAGTGTTCTTAGCTATGATTCAAGAAAATCAGTTCAGTCGTTTAAAGATTATCAGCACTTTTCTAGTTTATGAATGGATGTGAGCATCTTCAACAAGTCTAATCAAGTCGATATTTGGTATTCTATTACTTCAATGATATTAGAACATAATAACCTTGAACTGATGTTGCAGCATCACCTGGAATTAGCAGAATACCCAACTCCCTCACCAACTAACAGCCGAGGTATTGGGTTTAGGCTCATTAGACTGGTCTCAATAAATATGTTATAGATACTCGTAGATGGTGATCAGGGTCTGATGATGGATTACGAAAGAGAAATAGGGATAAATTAGTAACTACCTTCACTGTGTGAAAAATACCTACAACTGCGGAGATTTCGGCGAAGCACGTGTAGATTGTACCGTGTCTACTAGTAATATACAGGGTGACATTGAAAACATGCGACAAATCGAAATGGGAGATTGTACTCATCATTATGAACAACTTTTACTAAGGGACCAAAGCTACAATCCCAAAAAAAAAACTGCTGTCCCCTACATTTATGTTCGCAATACCTCATCAAAATGTAGGAAAAGCAGATTTTTTTTTTTGGGATTACAGCTTTGGTCCCTTAGTAAAAGTTGTTAATAATGATGTATACAATGTCCCATTTCAGTTTGTCGCAAGTTTTCAATTTCAACCTGTATAAAGTAAAAGGCAGGAAATAAAAGTTAAATCTTAAAGTTAATAAGCCATAAGTTTTTACATTTAAAAACTGAAATATAATACTATATATACAATATTGGCCCACCGAGGCAGTTTTTTTCTATAATTTTCTTCAACTTCCTTCTACTACTACCTTTTCCTAATCTTTTTCTCATCAAAAACACTACAATTCCCAACCCAACCTAGTAAACAAGGAAACTAGTTTATTCGTGTAAACAGCAGTGGCTCTAATATCGCAACAAAATTACGATTGATCAATCAAATTGGGTCGCGCGCCGTCCGCCCGACGGATTGATTGCACCAACTTAGGAACGTTATTACAGCAAAACATTCGACTTATGCCTTCGGATTAAGTGTGTTATTACTATTTATTACCTACGATTAGAAGAAATTATAATCATGCGGTTTCTGTTAAATATATAGAATACTCTTTATGTACACCACACAAATTACAGATATAAATGTAGAAATTTTACATAGGGTTACACAATAGGCGGTACCTTCTCAATATATCTATGAAAACATCATATACGTTACAAAAATCTATATATTTTTAGGAAAAGAGGTGAAAAGCTTATAATTATAGCACTAGAAATAGGGACTAAAGTAAACTTTTCTTTCATGGGGTATTGTTTAAAATGTTGCAATAAAACACCTCCTTTTGATATCTCGTAACTCTAGGGTATTAATGAGACCATATCAAAGAATCAATTGGCATATGAATTATTTTTCATTTATCTTTTTTTTTTGTTCTCATTTTTCATACAAAATAATTCGACAAAGTCACGATTATTAATAATAATACATAAATAATAATAAATAATATTAATAAATAAATGAATTTTATTTTATTTATTTATTTTATTAATGTAAAACACTCTTACGTGAAATATGACAACGTCGCATTTTCTTAGCTTTAAATATGAATGATTGCTTTGAATGAAAATTAATTACTCGTATTTATCAATGAAATTTAGACACCGACTCACATCAAGAGTCTAGTGTGAGTATTATGATATCTTCGAAACTATGCATTTTCGGACCACATATTCTAGGAATTGTTGTATTATTTTTACTTATAGAATATAACCCCAGAGTTATGGGATATCAAAAAAACAAGTTGTATATATGTATATCTTTGCATTGTATATACTCAATCTCTTTTGTATTATATAATTGCATAACATAGGTGTGAGTACTACTATGTACTATAGAGCTACAATTTACCGCGTAATATGACATTGACGTGAATGTGCTCTCAGCCGCCAGGGCACATTGCTATGTCAGGCTCACTCAAATGTCTCGCTGATGGAGGCACGTGTGTTGGATCATTTAGCTCCTTTAAAAATGGTTGAGCTGAATGGTGCTGATCTGATGGGACTGCCACGGCTTATCATTAAATCAAATCAAATCATTTATTGGTTTGCAAATTTGGATATTTAGTATTCCTTGTTCTGCCGTCACATGGGCATGCAAATCATATTATTAATTAAAATTCTTCATCTCTAGCATGTCTTTATTGACCGCCTTTTTTGTTTTTTGGGTGGGAAATCATCAAATAACTTCTCCCGCTCTGGGCGGAGCGGGAGGGTTTGTCAAACTCTTACTGACTAAAACCCACTCGTATTCCTTCCGTTGCCTGTGTTGCCAGGGGCCTCGGTAACCCTTTTGTACCTTCCCGTGACCCCGGCAGGCATTGGCCCTAGTGGACCCCTACACTTGTGCTGACGACATCTCTTAGAGGCGCGCGTGGAATACAACGCGCCATCGACCCGGGCCTGGTCCTTACCGGACGGTGAGCTACCCATTGCTCACCATCCGCAAGCCCGCACTTACGGTGGCCGGAAATCCGCCCGGGAGATCTGACGCCCAAGGCATCTCCTGCGGTGGCTAGGGGCGAGAGGGTGCGAAATTTGCCTTTCCCTCAACCGTCCCGCCTCCTCCTTCGCAATTTCGTATAACATTACTGCTTCGCAGAAGGAGGTGACGGCTGCCCATGCCCTCTCGCTTCATACCATGGCCTGAATCAGGGCTAGACGCGAGAGATCTCTGCCGCCGATCACCTCCACGAGGACACGGCGGTACTCTGCCCACTCTAGCCACTCCTCAACGAGGGGACTTATCGCCGCAATTGTGGCGTGCCCAGCACTCGGTTGCGACAACCGCACTCTCCGTGTCGCCATGAGATCCCGCCGGAGCTCCGTCCGCTGTGCCGCGATTTCTCGCGGCAGTGGAGTTACACCCCGGTGTTTCGCCTTCTCGCACCACTCCCATACGTGCGCGAGTTATTGACCGGCTGGAATGTAGATTCGAAAGAGAAAAAGTGCTCGGAGGAAGGCAGTATTCCAGTAAGATACTGGTAGAGATCTTGACTGCACTTCCGGTATTGGTCTGATAGCCGTGGAATATCTCTCCATTCCTCAAGGACCTTAGGATATGTTGCCCCCTTATGACGGAGCTAAACGTCACTTTGTGCTAGCGACAGTTTTCGGGGGCCCGTTAATGAGTGTACAAGTCACACCCTGTCATTTTATTCGTGTAAATATATACAAAACATATCAGACAGGATCCATAGACGTTCCATAGTTCTAGCTAACTAGTCCACTTCAGCCACCCAAACACCATTATCTCTGTATCGAAGTCCTGCAATCAGGACTATTGCAGGGCAGGACATGCACCAGTCGGGGTAGCTTTGGCCTCCCATACGCCTCTTAAAGGTCGGACTTTTAAAAAAAGGCCCCAGGGTACCGAGAAATGTCAAAGACATCTTAAAAATAATAATAATTGGAGTTTTTATTTGGACTCGTTAAGACACATCTTATGAGGACACACTTGATGGGTTTACCAGTAGCCATTCATTATTCACTCTCGCGTAAGTAATTCTTGTCTATTTCTGTCAATTTTCTCGTTTTCTGACAGCGCTGCCATACAAAATACTCGACTCGTGCTGTCAAACTTGATGTTTTCTCGACAAACCCTAATATGGCACCTAAGTTATCTCGAATTTTGACAATTCAACACGAGATAATCTTGGATTCTTCTGTCATTTAGTCGTCCTCGATTTTGACGACCAGAAGAGTAGACAAAATTATAATCCAAAAAAATATGGCATTCATGGAGACTGGTGACAGAGGTGAAAACTTAAAACTTTGGAATAACATATGTATATTTATATATATGCGTATAAATGTACGTATACAGGCCGCTGCGCGACGCCAGTCTGATGCACACGTTACATTAGCGTGTTGGTGACGCAGTAAGCATGTCGGTGACTTGGGTAGCATGTTGGTGAAGCAGTTTGCAAGTCGGTGACGTGGTTAGGATGTTGGTGACGCGGTTTGCATGTTGGTGACGCAGATTGCATGTCAACGGGTGCTTTCAGAATGTCGGTGACGTGGTTATCACGACGTAAGTTGATTGGCATGTTGTAAATCTGCTAGCATTTTGGTGACGCGGTTAGAATGTCGGTGACGCTGTTAGTAGGTCGGGCTCACTGTTAGCATATCGGTGACGCTGCTAGCAGGTCGGGCTTGCTGTTAGCATGTCGGTGACGCTGCTAGCAGATCGGGCACGCTGCTAGCAGGTTGGGCACGCTGTTAGCATGTCGGTGACTCGGTTAGCGTGTTGGTGACGCATTGAGCATGTTGATGACGCATTGAGCATGTCGGTGACTCGGTTAGCATGTTGGTGACGCAGATAGCATATTCAAGGAAAACTGTTCATATGTCGGTTTGTATGGCGATGACGTGGTTAGTATGTCGGTGATGCGGTTAATATATATTGGTGACGGCTCACTCATTTTCATTTCCGTCATTTTGTATTTTAATTTCGGCATGCCAAAGAAAAATATTAAATTTTAATCAAAAAGACGGATATACAAAAAATCACAACCTAAATTAAAAGAGGTGGATATAAAATCATTATAGTACATACTAATTCCATGCGTAAAATTTAATAAATTAACAAAGTACCTAATGTAATAATAGCATGTCAATCAGTCAGTGATTCATCAATAAGGAAGTCGTCAATTCTGTAATAACTTTTTCAATTAATATTTCGTTTATTGCCTTTTTAAATGTTAGGTGCTTTTTAATAAATGTGTGGGGCGATACGTAAAAAACTCTTTGCATTAATGCGGTTTTACATTTCACTTGAGACAATTAATTAACATATTGAGTCCGTATTGGACTCATTCCCAAAAATTTTTGAAAGAGATGTGGATTATTTTTACAAATAAAGCCGCTTCAAATTTTAAAGACGGAAATGTTAATATTTATAAAGATTTTAATTAAGGAAGCCAGTTGTCTGTGGTCTTAAGACCGCACATTGACCTTATGTATAGCTTTAGCATTCTAAATAGAAGCACCTTCCCCTCCTTTAAAAAAATAGCACCATACCGCAAAACAGAGGCAACTAGTCCATGGTAACCGTTAAAAGAGCCTGACTGTTGACTTTCTTTGAAAGTTGAAAGAGCTTATGCGGATTTACTAAATTTTTACACAGTTCTTCAACATGAGGTGTCCATGTGAGTTGTTGTCACTATACCTAAGAACTTAGCGTTATTTGCTTCTTATATATCACAGCCTTGGTAGGTAATACTAACGTTTGGGTAACCGCAGCGTTGATGAAAGTGCATAACTATTGTCTTACCTAGTTTTATTACTAAATTATTATTAGGCAGCCAAAAAAATTAGAGAAAAATTGTCCATAACATTGTCAAAAGATTCGTTTACATCATGAACTTTCATTAAAAACTTAGATGCGTTTTAAAACTAATGATATTTGCCATGCATATGTCCTGTTTTTTAGTTTTCCAATATTTTAGGGTGCAAGTTTTTTTAACAGGCACTTTAAGTATCTAAGATGTATGATCTGAAAAGACCAGACCCTCAGCTTTGCAATCTCTTCAGTACTTCAGCTTTGCAATCTCTCCGGTAGTTGTGCGCAAAATTGTCAAAATAGGTGTGACTACTTAACCTGGTAGACGTATAAAACGCTAGTTTTAAATTGTAATTCAAAAATACAAACAAGAGCAATGTTTCTCTCAGTAACACAATTATAATACTGATTAGGTTAATTTTCCAACGGACGTCCCTCTAGCAGATTTATCACGGTCACGGCTTAAGCGACGCCATTCGTCAATTTATTTTGAAATTAATTTTATGATATTCGGCCCTCCGGCTTTCGGCCTTTGAGCAGACACATTAGCAAAAGATAGCTGCGAAAGAAAGTTTTCTTGTATCAGTATTGTAAGAAATTATCGGAAAAAGATGTAGGTATTAGTATCAGCTCATTAATTTATTTACTACGAAAACGTTTTACAAAAAATGAATACGGTTGTTTATTTTTTGTGAAAAGTTTTTAAATCAAAGTTATTTTTCACATTGTAGTGATTATGTTTTTGGAAGTTGGCTGCTTTTTTTTTGTAAAAAGTATTTGATTTTTTAGTTTTTAGTAGGTCAGTTTGTAATGTATCTAAGTTACAATAGCCTAATGTCAACTGCTCATCACCTTTTACTAAATATTGCTTTTCCCAATGCGGGGGCGTTAAAATTGAGGAGTTCTCCTGGGAAGAACCAGGAGAACTGGAGCTGATGATGAAGTCACCATTAGCTCCACTTCACCATAATATTATGTATTGTGACGAGCATAAATTGCTAAGCAACCTTATTAAAGTACCTACCTAATCGAATCGCAACTCGTGAAATACTTATAATTCCGTCGTTCCGGTGGCCATCTGTGGTCTTCATCATCAGTTCCACTTGACCAAATGGTGCTTTCCGAGAGCAAATGCACGAGTAACTATAAAAAGTACCCAAATCGCTACTGGTGTGTCTATAAAGTTCGAGGATTTCCCTCGATTTCCATGGGAACCACCTCGCAAGTGGTGAAAAAATAAAAAAAATATAGGTATATACAGACAAACCCATAACCCCCTCTTTTTTAGAAGTTGGTTAAAAAAACAATAATAATAGCCATGATGAAATAGAGGCTGCACCTTACCGATACTCAAAATATTAATAGTAATAGGTATATCTACCGTCAACAATATCAGCATACAGCATGTAAAAGTAATAATCAGCTGTCCCATACAAAACTTCAATACCTACTCGACCCAATGTATGGGACGGCTGATTATCACGCGGCTGAAGATCGCTTTTAGCGATAAAACCGCCCCTTGTGTTGAAATTGTATCGTTAAGAAAAGGACAGAAGATCAATTTTAGTTTAGCCCTGTCAAATTAATCAGCGCTTGACGTAAATTGACGTAATTTTAGTAGGCAAGTTTTTAATTACGTCTAAACTTGTATGGAGTAGTGACAGGCGCTGATTAATTTGACAGGACTAAACTAAAATTTATCTTCTGTCCTCTTCTTAATGAAATAGAAAGAAAAAGATGCACTGAACTTAAATTTAGTTTAGTTTGTGAACAAGGGAATCGGCACCATTATAAACTTTATATTCGCAAGTTTCATGTTCAAAGAGAACCACTTACAGTTTACCTCTTATTTTCATTTTCGCCGCGTTTCACTTGTTACATTTTAAAACGAAGATACAATCATAACATAGGTTCTACCATAATTGATTAACTTCAAAAGATAACTCAATTGAAAACAGCATTTTCTGATCGAAAGTAATATCTTATCTTAACATCTACAAAAAGTTTTCTCATTTGAACCTAACCCTCGAAGACGGATCGTCTGTTTATCAATTAAAACTAGATAAAACTACGACTCTAGAACATTACATCTCGAACATTTACGTAAGTAATATCTACAATTTTGGGCTGTCAAAATGTAAAGAAAGAAAAAGATATTTCTTTCTTTCTTTCTTACCATAATACGTTTATTTGCGGTAAACATGGCGCAAAAAAGAACAAGTTTGGGGAAAATATGCGCAAAACGGCCATCGTTCAGTTCGTTGCTGGGACCCCATGCGAGACAGAGCCCCAGCGCTGGCTTATTATGGCACATAGAGTTTAGAAAAACTTCAGTTTTGTAGATCGTCCTGTCTGCCACTCATACCTCTGTGACAGTTTTCTTTTTTTTTTAAAATGATAAATGATTTTATTTCTGTAAGTAGGTTTAAACAAACACTTTTCGCACTTTTTTTGTTGCTTTTTGAAAATAAAAACTCGACGAGGTCGCTATTCGACTACTCTGAGAAGAAACGCCGAAACATACTCATAGCTCACAGTCTCTATAATCTAGGTAGAGTGGTGTCTGAAATGGCCTTTTGAGGAAAGAATCACACAGATTGAGTGGGGCTGTACAGTCGTTTCACTTATTTGTCAGTAATCGTGCAGCTCAACTCAGAATTTAAGGAGCTCAACGATTCGTCAAACAATACCAAAGAAAGGACATTTAATTTTGGGTAGACCGCATAAAGTACTCAAACTGCCAGATCATTATCAATAAAATTACCTGAGATAAAAAAATATGTAAAACTGTGTGTCATATTAACGTCCAGAAGCTGTACTTTATATTATTTGACAAAGATTCAGTATTATTGTGAATTATTGTGAATACATAAGAAATCGAGAACCAATTCGTATAAAAGGAAGCGCTGTCACACAGCGCGCCCTTTTTCGCTCGAGAACCATCGGACCGTCAACACGTCGTAGCGACCGACATTTATTTTTTCTAATTTCGTGCCATTTTCTTTTGTTTTGTTTATTATTTGATTTATTAAAATTACTATTGTAGCCGTTAGAGTTTTGTCTTTTAAAAAAAATAACTTGCCATCTAGTTTGCAAGATCAGAAGTGGGATTCGATCTAATTTCTGTTTTTGTTAATTGGGTTTGTGCTTATTTTAAAAATTAAAATGTCGGATCGCTCTCGAAGTTGTCACCATAGCCGTGAGCCAGGTAAGCGACATAGCAGACACCAGGATCGTGCGCAGACCCCGGAGAGCAACCTACAGCGGGAACTGCACGTCATGCGAGCGCGTTTGCAGACGTTAGAGGATCAAGCATCGTTTGTACAGTCGAAACGATCGCGTAAACGGAGGGTATCTCAACATGAATCGTCCAAGCGTGGCGCGTCGCCGCCGCCTGGCCGGCGCCAGACGACCCCGACATCACGGCGCCATGCCGAGCGCGTCGAGTCGCCGTTGCTAGGGCGATCGGCGCAAGCGCCGCGGTCACGTACGCCACCCCTGCCGTCTGCGCCGCCTAGCGTGCTTCATGCAGGCCATATGGCAGAGTCTTTGTTGGAACATGGTGCAGCTAGTGATATTACCGCAACGGATCGCATAGTGGACGCGATCCGTTCCATCAATAATCGGGTGAGATCTGACCAACATTTTTTTATTTCTAGTTTCGATCCTAGTCTGAATAATATTAGTGATTGGTGTGACGAAGTTGATCGGGCAAAACTTTTAAATAACTGGAGCGATCATGAATGTCTTTCGCGAATAGGCAATTGTTTAAAAGGTGATGCTCGTACGTGGTTACGCGAGTGGGTTACGAGTGATCGTACGTGGAGTAACTTCAAAAAGGAATTTACGCCTTTGTGTCCGAAAACGCCAGACATTGCAAATATTCTATTCGAAGTAATGAACACAAATTCGGATAATTACTCTACGTATGCGGATTACGCCCGACGCTCGTTACTTCGATTACGTATAGTGCGCGGACTCAGTGACGAGCTTATTTCTGCGATTGTTGTTCGTGGTATTGTAGACCCTCACATTAGAGCATCAGCTACTAATGCTAAGTTGTCACCCAACGACATAGTTGAATTTTTGTCGATTTATGTAAAACCGTCTACTTCTAAGACACAAAGTTCGCGTCCTACCTCACAAAATAATTATGTTAAAAGTAATCATGCGAGTAATGTAATTAGAAAGCGTAGGCTTGAGGAGGGCAAGTGTTTTTCGTGTGGTGTGGTCGGACATAAACAGGCAGCTTGCAATAAGAAAGCCAAAATAGATTCAAATGAGAGTTTGAACCCTAGTAGTTCAAATAATTCCGTCTCCAAACCAGTGTTCATGCCGTTAAAATCTGAACCTTGTTCTTTTTGCAAAAAACCTGGTCACAAGGTAGATAACTGTTTCGCAAAACAAAAATCAGAGTCGCGCAACAAAAATAACGTTAATTTTTGTCTAGAAAATAAGATTACCCACAATAACGACGTTGTAGTAGCCGTTATTCAGGGTATACCGGTGGATGTGTTAATCGATAGTGGGTCAACCATATCGCTTATATCATCGTCACTGCTGAAACATTTTAATAGTGCGCACAAGCCAGCGTTTCGCGTATTACGGGGATTGGGAAGTCAAGAAATCGAAAGCACTTCATATGTCACCTTACCAATTGAGTTTGATGGTTTAACACTTGAAGTAGATTTATTTGTCGTGGCACCCGAGTTTATGAATACGCCAATTATTGTGGGAACCGACGTGCTCAATAGGGAGGGTGTTCGGTACATTCGCACGCGCAATTTTCAATCACTTACTAGAAAGGTAGACAGTGCGGAAAATGTGATGAGTGTTCAGTACGATGAGTCAATACCAATTAACACGCCTCTCGTAGGTGATCAGTTACAGCGCTTGCTCAATATGATAAATGAGTTTTCTACATATTTCATATCCGGTACCGCGACATCGACTGTCAATACAGGGTGTATGACGATTAGACTTAGCAACAATACTCCCGTCAACTATCGACCGTATCGAATGTCCCATGCAGAAACACTTCGTGTTCGTGAGATAATTAAAGATTTGATAGCAAAAGGTGTTATTCGCGAATCAGAATCTGACTATGCAAGCCCAATTCTTTTGGTTAAAAAGAAAGACGGATCGGATAGGATGTGTGTAGATTTCCGTAAGTTGAATGAAGTCACAGTTAAGGATCGTTTTCCGCTACCGCGAATTGATGATTACATAGATCGATTGGGACGTAATAAGTACTTCACCAGCCTCGATATGGCAACTGGCTTCCACCAGATTACGCTTCATGAGGAGTCTGTTCCACTCACCGGATTCGTCACGCCTGAAGGCCATTTTGAATATCTGAAAATGCCTTATGGATTGGCAAATGCTCCGGTGGTGTATCAACGCGTTATCTCAAAAACACTGCGCAAATTTATCGACTCTGGTGATGTACTTGTTTACATAGATGACGTTTTGATTTTGAGCCAAACAATGGACCAGGGTTTCGATCTTTTGCACCAGGTGCTTAGAGCTTTAACAGAATCTGGGTTTTCTGTCAATTTGAAAAAATGTTTCTTTTTAACGACTGAAATTGAGTATTTAGGACGTAGAATTAGCCAAGGTCAGGTACGACCGAGCCCCAGCAAAATTAAGGCCCTGATAGATTCCCCTGAACCAAAAAACGTGAGACAGGTTCGCCAATTTCTGGGCTTAGCCAGCTACTTTCGTAGGTATATATCGAGTTTCGCTCAGAGAGCTGCTTGTATAGCTGCCCTTACAAAAAAGGGGATAGAATTTAATTGGGGAAAAGAACATCAGACTGCTCGTAAATAAATAGTTGAATGTCTCACTAATGAACCTGTCCTAGCGATATATGATCCTTCCTTGCCGATTGAGGTCCACACGGACGCTAGTTCCATTGGTTACGGAGCTGTCTTGTTCCAAGTACACGATGGTGGTCACAAGCGAGTGGTTGCCTACTTTAGCAGGCTCACACAAGGCGCGGAAAATAAGTATCACTCATACGAGTTAGAAACCCTCGCTGTGGTCAAAGCTTTGCAACATTTTAGACCTTATCTTGTGGGTGTGCGTTTCATCGTTGTTACAGACTGTAATGCTCTGAAGCTCACACAGCACAAGAGAGATTTATTACCTAGGGTAGCCCGATGGTGGGTCTACCTTCAAGATTTTAATTTTGGCTTGGAGTATCGCAAAGGCACACTTATGTCCCACGCAGATTATCTGAGTCGGAACCCTGTCAATGTGTGTACAATTCAGAAACCTCAGAATTGGGCACGGATTGCACAGGCTGCCGACGAAGAAGCCCAGATTCTTATACAAAGACTCAATGACGGGCAACTAGATGCCACGAGATATATTGTCAAGAATGACGTCCTTTACGTAAAGTATTCCCCCACTGGCGAATCTTCCCGTTTCCTTTGTTATATCCCTAAAGGACATCGGCTTAGTCTCCTTCGTGTGTTTCACGATGAACATAATCATTTTGGGGTTGATAAAACTGTTGATTTGATTACAAAGCACTTTTGGTTCCCTGGTTTGCGAAATTTTGTTTTAAAATATATTTCACATTGCCTAGTGTGCATTGCGCATAAAAAGGTCGCACGAGCCCCATTCCAACCTATTAGTTCTTGGGAAAAGCCAGACCTACCCTTTGAAACCATTCACATGGATGCCTTGGGACCTCTCCCTGAAGCCGATGGCTACCGTCATGTCTTAATAGTTATTGATGCATTTTCCAAGTTTTGCCTCCTTTACCCTATGTATCGGCAGGATGCAAATGAGTTAAAGCAACATTTTAACAATGTGATATCCCTATTTGGGACCCCTAAATTAATAGTAGCCGACAGAGGCCGCATGTTTCAAAGTGCTGAATTTCTTAATTGGGTTAAAAGTATGGGTTGTGATACACACTTTATAACGCCTGAGATGCACCAATCTAATGGGCAAGTCGAGCGTTATTGTCGAACGGTTTTAAATATGATACGTGTCGAAACTAACTATCGACAAAACGCATGGCCGACTGTTATCTGGAAAATCCAGTTGGTTCTTAATATTACCAAGCACAGAACTACGCAATGCTCTGCCCTCAATCTACTGGCAGGTATTGAAGCAGCAACTCCGCTTATAAGAAGTTTGGTACGCGATGTTGCGTTCGAGGGCTCCAGTCCTAATAGAGAGACCTTACGTGAAATGAGTAGACAGAGAGCATCGGAACGACTTAAGCAGAATCAGCACCAGCAAGATGCCTATGTTAACCAAGGGAGGAAGCCTTCCCGAATTTTTGAATTAAACGGTTTGGTTTTTGTGCGAAAGCAGGCTCAATCAACTGGAAAGTTAGACTCCTGTATGCGGGGCCCTTACCGCATTGTGAAGACGCTGCCACAAGGGCGCTATGAGCTCCAACTCCTGGCCGGCTCGTATGGGAAGTACACGCAGGCGGCTGCGGAGTACATGATTCCTTGGCGTGGAGAGTGGACTCCTGAAGTATGTGCTGCTTACTTCGATGGTGAGTGCTTTATGCCTCTTATATATGAAGCTTCATATGGTGTTTGTGTTGTATTATGGTGTGTTGGGATAAGCTTCACGTAGTGCCTCTATCCTGACCGAACCGAGTTACGAGTACGCCTCGCGGCTAGCCTCTGACTCCGCTAAGTTATGCCACACTTCGGGGCTTTTTCTTAGCTGAATATCAAGATGCGTCTTGATATATGATTTGCCCGCTAATGTGTCGAGACAAGCTTCACGTCGTGCCTCTATCTCGATAGCTTAGTGTGCGCCAGACAACGGTCAATTATGTGCGTATGCACAATGCGTAGCGTTGTGCATAGAGCATATGTTTTTAATGTCATGTGCAGATGCAGACCATGAGGGTGAGGAGTCCACACCTGCTACTGCCAAGTTAATTTCGTCAGCCAACCAGTCTGTCTCCCAGCCACAACCTAGTACCTCTGGGACCGAGACTGAGGCGTCGCAGCATCTCTTCGAGCCTGAGCCACTACAGCTTCAGGTCCAGCCTGAGCCATCACAGCTTCATGCCAAGCCCGAGCTACTACAGCTTCACGTCGAGCCTGAGCCACCGCAGCTCCAGGTCGAGGCTGAGCCACCGCAGCTTCACGCCGAGCCTGAGCCACTGCAGCTTCACGTCGAATCTGAGAGGCCACCAGCAGAAGTGGAGTTCTCCATGCCTGTGCTGGAGACCGACCACCAGAGCTGAAGACATCATGAAGGAGCCCGGGACGGCCTCCTGTCAGGAGAGGCCGTATTGTGAATTATTGTGAATACATAAGAAATCGAGAACCAATTCGTATAAAAGGAAGCGCTGTCACACAGCGCGCCCTTTTTCGCTCGAGAACCATCGGACCGTCAACACGTCGTAGCGACCGACATTTATTTTTTCTAATTTCGTGCCATTTTCTTTTGTTTTGTTTATTATTTGATTTATTAAAATTACTATTGTAGCCGTTAGAGTTTTGTCTTTTAAAAAAAATAACTTGCCATCTAGTTTGCAAGAGTATATTGTTGACACCTTTGTGCTTCAACTACATATATCACATCCCAAGGGACATGAAGTTGTTCTCCTTACCCTGTGGCACACAGTCTTAGGTACGTGAGTAGTAACGACGTAATGTCGTCCTCCCTAGGGCTTCACAGAGCTTCAAGGCATTCTTCGATCCTGGATACACGTGGGGTTATTTATAGTCTTATTTGGTCCTAAGTTTTATACGAGCTAGGTGACCATTGCTAAGTCGTGGTGGCTCAGTGGTTAAGGCCTCGCCTCTCGTGTACGAGGTTGTTCAAATCCGGGCAAGACCTAACCTTTTCAATTCATATGTACTTTCTGAGTTTACCCTGGACATTACTGACATCGGTGAAGGAAAAATATCGTAAGGAAACCTAGATTTATAGTGAATAATTATAAGTCTGAAATCGCCATCCCGGCTTGACCAAGAGTAGTGATCAATGCTCGTGCCAACTCTGTATAAGAAGAGGCTTTTGCCCTGTATAAACAGCCTGTAATGATGGGTGTGTCAGACTCTTACTGACTAAAACCCACCCATATTCCTTCCGTTGCCTGTGTTGCGGGGGCCTCGGTGACCCATTAGTACCTTCCCGTGACCCCGGCAGGCATCAGCCCTAGTGGACCCCTACATGGCCTTTGTATCCTCACATGCAATTGCATGGTGGCTCGATGTAGGAGTCCGGTACTAAATAATAAGTAATAATAATCCGGTACTAAAAAATAAAAAAATAATAAGTATCGGCTCTTGTAATAAAATAAACGAGTATATCGTTTATTTTATTACAAGAGCCGATACTTATTATTTTTTTAGTACATAATCAGCCTATAATGTTCCCACTGCTGGGACACAGGACACCTCTCTTCGAGAGAGAGTAGACTGTAATCTACCACTCGGGGCCAGTGCGGGTTAGTACATGTCACATGTCTTCGAATTTTTGGTTCTAGGACATGCCGGTTTTCACACGATATTTTCCTTCACCGTTTTGAGAGCAATGGTGATGAAATTATTTACACAAAGTAAAGCGCCTGCCTGGGTTCGAATCCACGACCACGTAAGTCGGGGCCGTTGCCACTGGGCCACCACTGCTCTCACCTTTGCCTGCAGTGAGACAATATTATGCTGGCATTATTATTTAACCATTCGTCATTTACATAATTATTTTTCACTCGCTGGTTTTATTGCCCTGGCTGTTTACAATAACAATATAGTTTTACCTTAAATATTTTCGGTTTAACCCTATGTCCAATAAACCTTACGAGAATCACAATGAGCGCGTGATTACTCTTTAATTATGTCCATGGTTTAATAAGTCAGCCTGTATTATCCCAGCTCTATAACACACACACACAACACCAAACACCACACTTATTCTAAGTCAGCCTCAAGTGGATCCTAGTCATTAGCACACACAAACATTTCCATCAGTTGGCAATTGAATCCCGTACTTCCACCACAACTTAAATTAGGTGTTACGAACTCTGAATCTATCAATGTACACGTGAACTAAATTCAAAGTTAGGTTAAGTTAGTCTAAGTAATTCTGTTCGAACAAAGAGTGAAGTAAGACTGTTATTAGGAGTTTGAAAGTACGTTACTTGACTGTCAAAAAACCGGATAAGTGCAAGGTGAACTCGCATGGTGAGGGTTCCGTACAATAAATATGTTACCTACGATGTTTTTTATCCCAAGATAATTCATCCCACGAACAAATTTAACATTGTAGTTGAAAAACTTGTTCTCCCATACATTCCAACTGCAAATTTAAGTCTGTACGCAAAATATTGAGAAATGTACCATGTTGTTTTAACACCATAGACTTCTTATAAGTTTTCCTGTAATCTGAGTAGTTTCAGAGACAAGGGAGAGCGGAATGTTCAATATTTTTTATTTTCTTGTTTGGCCCCCAAAAGTAACCCTCATATTCATATTCATTAATTTAAGTTACACGTCCGTGTTTGGGTCACAAGAATTCGTATGTGTACCAAATTTCAACTTAATCGGTCCAGTAGATTCGGAGGAAATCGGCTGTGATAGACGGACAGACAGACAGACACACGAGTGATCCTATAGGGGTGCCGTTTTTCCCTTTTTAGGTACGGAACCCTATTAAGTTAGTGTGTAGGTTTTCAGGAGAATTCAAGTTCTACGTAATTATGTTTCGTTATTTCGCTATTTTCGCCGATGGATCTAATTATCCTAAAAGTAAAGTCTAAGTGCAAAGAAATCTAATTTAACCAACATGGAAGACGTCATAAGTACATAAACAGTAAATTAAGGAAATAAAAGAAAGAAAGAAAATACAGAATAATAACAAAAAAAAAAAATACATAAAATATACACACACAAATTAGCCAATAAAAGTGTGATAATTTCGTCCATTGCTTGATGTCTGAGTCAGGGACCAAAGACAATTAACATTGCGTAATAATTACTCCGTGTTGCGACACAGGCAAATGACAACAAACAAACAATCAAAACAAAAACAAAATGCCGTTTGCTGAGTGGGAAAATAACTACTTTTGTAACAAACAAACAACTATAACAAGAACAATTAAACCGTGCGTCGCATCTATGCCAGAACAGTTCGTTGCTCAGCAAAATGCTGTGACTTCGGACGAACCTCTCGTCAACAGCGCTGATTTTCAGCAACTACCAACCTATCGAATGACGTAATGACGTCCCCCTGTGTGACATACGAGTAATAAATCAGGTAAGTAGAAATCAGTTGATTCAATGTTGCATAAGTAAAAGAGTGCTGAATCCGATGATATGATGAAATAAATTAATGTACGTGCTGGCAGGCTCAATTTACTTGGACAGACAGTTACTGGGGTGTAACCCCGGTGGCGAAAGCTGTGGGAGCAACGGGAATTAACCTTAACTGACAAAGCAAACTGTACGTTTATACAGCTCTCTCTATCCGTATTCCAGTTTAGCGGTACAAATAATATGAAACGACACCTTCAAACCAATCCATACTTAATATTATAAATTCAAAAGTTACTCTGTCTGTCTGTATGTTACCTTTTCAGGCCTAAACCACTGGTCGGATGTCGATAATATTTGGCATGGTAGATGACATCCTGGGGAAAGACATAGGCTACTTTTTGCCTCAAAAATAATCCTAAAGGGGGTGTTATAGGGGACGTAAGTTTGTATGGGGAACTTAGCATTTCTTAAGTTAGGGATATGAATAATTTAATTTATGCTTTAAGTAACAAAATACGTGTTTTGTAAAATCACCCCCAAGGAGGTGAACTTGGGGATGCTTTTAAAATTCACAAAATTATTCTAATAGTCGGATTCCGAATTTTGAGGTAGTTTGTTACAGTATTTATGTAATTAAAATCGTTCGTCCCGTTTAAAAGTTATAAAATAACTTAGCTCGTCGTTGTCAATCTAAAATTAGTTATTATTATGTTTTAAGTTTAAAAACATTTAGACTTAGAACCCGTTTAATAAATAAAAATATTATTTGCAATTATTATCTATCTGTCTGTTAATTTTTCACGCTTTAATTGCTGTATGGTTTTTAATGATAGGTATAAGGATATGCCATGACCTAGGTTGGGATATAGGATACTTTGATCCAGGTAGCACGCTCCCGTGGGATAATTTCCGACATCCATACGAGCGAAGCCGAGGACAGAAGCTAGTCTTCTTATAAAATCTAGAAGCCCCGATCTAACTGGCAGTCAGCGTGTCACGCGCCGCCTGGCGGTGGAAAGTGGCAACTTGCCTCAAAGCTTCCCGCCCATTGTTACCGAGAACTATAAACTTGCTGAGTTCCACGGAATTATAGTACGTTGTGACTAGGGCTGGCAGGAAGTAGGATGGAGAAAAGTGGTCGGATTGATTCAAATGGGTAAATGTGTAAATGAAATATGTTTATAAAAAATAAGTTGAAAATGTTTGCAATGAAATCGTCTGGTGTTTGTAGAAAGGTAGGAATGTGGTGAGTGTGTCAGGTGTTGTGTGTGTGTGTCGTGTAGTTGAATATTGTTCTAAAAAGCTGCTGTGATATAAAGGAAACAAGAACATGGCTCTTGTGATACAGGAACATTTAGCACAAGATTCAGGGCTACACAGATATTTGTAAAAAATCGCATATTATGTAAAAACCCCAAGATTCAGATGCAAGACCCACGAAAGAGCGGGTAAAGGTACTCTCGTATATTTTTATAAATCAACGTCGTATATAAAGGCTCCTTTAAACAGGCGCGACACGCGACGCGACACAAAGGCATCGCGTGTAGCACTACAAGCGGTGCCTTTGTGTCGCGTCGCGTGTCGCGCTTGTTTGTAAGAGTCTTTACTCGTCTCGTCGTCGTACTTGACTTTGATAATGATTTCTATATCCTTAAATCGTCATATTATAAATTAACTATGTTTTTGCTCGCGGCTTCGCCCGCGTTGATGTCGAAAAGTATCCTACAGGAACGTACTACTGAGATTAAAAGGAAACGAAGCGATCGCATACCTCATAGCCGAGGAAAAGGTCACTGACTCCTAGCGCTGTGCCCACCGCCGTCAACCACAAATATTTTGTTACGCGTAATCTTAAATCTGTAATATCTTTTAAAGCATTCATTTAGATTATATGATGTCATATTTTAATTGAAATGAAATGCCCAATTTACATGACATATTTTATTGGGCAAGGATTAATATAGCTTCGGAAATAATAATGAAACTTTTCGGGAATAAAAAGATAACTCTGGGTCATCCTTAGAAGATAGACATATGCTATCGCGGATTTTTTATACGACTGCCCAAAAAAAGGAGTGTTATGTTTTCAGGGTTCATGTATGTTTGTGAGTTTCTTTATTCCACCATAATTTCTAAACGGCTTAACCGATATCAACGTATGTGGTATCGTTAGAAGCGTTGCGTTATCCGGGTAACATAGGCTGAAAATTAAAAAAAAATATAATTGGGGAGCCATGGTTCATGAAAATAAACTTTTTTTTTATAAAAACAATGACTACGTATACTATTATCGTCTAGAGCTTGCTTAGTATATAACAAAAATATATAACACGCAAGAACTAAATCGCCTCAGAAATCTTATTCGCAATTAATCGGTCAAGGACAGCTAATGAGATACAATTGATTTTCCATTGTTTGGGCCCGATTGGATACGCGCCGCCGGGGCATCACAACACCGAAATAAAAATAGTTTCGCGTTATTATGTGCGCGATATCAATTTCCTAAAAAATAAAATTTATTTTTCGTGGCACTTGTGCGTTTGCAGAAATATCGTTTTATTACTAAAAGGTATGAAATAAAAAAATCAATAAATTAAAAAACACTTCTTCCAAGGAACCGTGCCCCGACTGGAATGAAAATATTGGTTTTCAGTTTTCCACTTTTGGGCCCATATTTAGCTTGTTTTTAATTTTTAGTCCAATTTTTGTAATTCACTTTTTGATAAGGCAGGCGTGTTTTTTAATTTATTAATTATTGTTGAACTTTTTAAGATATATACAATCCTGTACTACATCAATGTTGTGTATCTCGTACGGTTTACGCGGCGCAAACCAGTAAATCTCCTACTCGGCATGATTTTTTCCGAAACTTCAACAATTATCGTCATATTTCAGCCAATTTACACAAAACCTTAATAAATTATATGTAATTATTATTATTATATAATTATAAACCTTCCTCATGAATTACTCCGCCCATTGGTGAATACGGTTTGAAAATCCGTTCAGTAGTTTTTGAGTTTATCGTGTTCAGACAGACTGACGGACGCGGCGGGGGGACTTTGTTTTATCCTCGTAAGGCCCAACGACCTAATTTAATGACAAAAAAATTTTGACACTCCGGCCCGAGACACTATTTAAAATCATTTAAATTATATATCTAATCATAAAAATATATATCGACCTAAATTTGGGTTGGGCCTTACGAGGTTAAAATATGTGAAGAAGTCGGTTTTCGTGTCTGTTTGTTTGACCGCGTTGTTCTTCTAAACTACTTACGCAACGGATTTTGATGCATTTTCATAATTTAGGGAATTTATTCCGGTAGGTTTATGTGAATAATACATTAATATTTAACGTTCATATATTACAAAATTCTCGATGTTTTGTCGAGTTGTACTAACCGTGCGAGGCAGGGCTGGGTCGCACATTAAACTATGTAGGTATACAAAAACCCGTCCAAAATATCCAAACAAAAGTCCATTCATCACGATGACACCTATCTAAAATTAAACAAAAAAGAAAAAAAATCCTGCCAACCCTAATTAGTAAACCTGAGAGTGAAACGTCGACAAGGGTAGCGTGACGAGTGACGAGCTCAGATAACATTGTGTGAACATGCCTTTATAAGGGCGCGCGCACAATACATAGTTTTAGGGAGCAAGCGCCTCATAAGGGGATTGTCACGTCTACTGAAATGATACGGGGAGAGTTTTGGAATATATAGAATTTATTTACATAACCAAATTACAAGATGATTATTAACATTAACTAAATTAAATTAAAACTAAGTTAAGCCTAAAAAAGGCCCTCGGGGCATTGTACCGAGGATGCTGGCGGCATTTCCTCGCTGAATTGCAATGCTGATGCGTTGCGCGAGAAAGCCGCCGGCTTTTCGGTTTTGGAATTATGTTCTATTATTTCGAAAGTTAAAGTTATTTCAATTTAATCGCCTTTTTAGAAGCTTGTAGAAGAACTATTCGCGTGATATGGAGCGGGCTATGATGGGAGTTTCTTTGAAGGATAAAATCAGAATTAAAAAGGAAAATTAAAAGTTTTTGAAAAAACCCACGACGGAAAAAGTAAACGTTGTAATCGAAGAAGGATAAAAAATATATTTCAGAAATCCCCGACTAAAAGGAAGTAAGTAACGAATGATATAAATAAAAAATCCGTCGTCGGGGGCTGCCATTCCCTGCCCTGAAATATACAAAAATATTGCAATTTTATATTATATTATGTGACTGGATCTTAGGTGCTACTTTGGCGAAAGGCTTGCTCCCAACCTGGAACTAAAATATATCTGACGAAAGGTGTATGTACTATGTTACACCGCGTACTCCACCTATTTTGGGAATACAGGCGTGAATTTAATAAGGTGTGATGCAAAATTGTTGTCTCATTTGACTTTCTCCCCGTTTTCTTATTTTTTCTCAAACTTTAAAGCAGAACTTTAAAATTGTTTGTATTATAGCCCACATTGTAGCGTCTCTCTGTCTAATAACTGGCCTTTTCGGCGTTCATAAACGATAATCTCTGTGCTTGTAGCAGTACAAAGCTAAGGTAAGCACAAAGATTATTATTATTACATGATAACCAGATTAATGGAGCATACTTATCTCAATACTTTACGGAAGTATGAGGACGGGCAAAGAACATATTTAACTGTAGACGTAGATGGATATATACGTAGACAGATCGATGTTAGGAATGCTATTGAGGCAGAAAGGGCCTGCCTGAACAGCATTGCAGCAATGCGTAATGGCGGTAATAGGTAACCTATATTTTTTTTCTCTGATTTATGGGGCACTGTGTTAAATGTTACGACAAAATACCTGGTTATATATAGCAATTAAATTAAAGAAAATTTAAAACTCATAATAATAGTACACTTTGTAAACAAGCATATAAAAAATTTGAGCATTATATCCAAGATAAGAATGCTTGGAGACATGCTGGTCCTGCTCTAAAGGACAATCTAGAGTCTAGACAAAATCAAACATTGCTAATTTAATTGTATAATTTATTATTTTTATGACATTGGTTTTACATTCTGTGACTACTTTAGCTCACACACTGACTTATTACTTGATAAAATTGTATGTCTACAATGTTTGTAAATATGTGACCAATATGTATCACATAATTTGTTCATCTGTCATTGTTTCATTTTTAATTCTTTTTACCTATTGTGATGTACAGAGATCGGATATTCGGATGCATATTTACCTAAAGTTAAATTTTAGCTGTGAAAGTATGGAAGCGGCTTCTTAAAATATTTTTATTTGTAAAAAAAAATCACGGGATGCCAGGAACACCGGGAAGGCATAGCTAGTCGGGTGTATAATAAAGAAGCGACTTCTAAAATATGTATATGTAGGGTGTAAGAGGAGGGGTGGTGTGTGTTAGTTAAAACAAAAAAAAAAAACACCCGAACGCATGGCAAGCACAGCGACGAATGCAATTATTGTAATTAAATAAACTAAGAGAACTATTTGTCGGGGTAGCTACTTTAAGCAGGTATAATTTGCCGTCCCACTCACAAACTCGCAAAATGCCTATCGTCGTTTTCTAGTAACATAATAGTGCTAACATATACTGTTTTTTTCGCTAAGTATGTGGAGAGGAAATGAATTTAACAGAATTTCACTAAGCACAATAATTTTTTTCTATTTGTTTCAATAGATACCTACATCAATTATTCTAAATATATGTAGTCCGGTATCTTATATTAACGTTATTTGCTATGGCAGTTTGGTATTTACCTACCTACTTTACAATATTAGGTAGGTAAATATGCATCCGCTTACATAGTCAGAAAAAACACAAAATTTGTCGATTCCGGAATCGCGGGTTTTTTTTTTTACTATTGTGCATTCCATATAAGCCAACATTTGAAAGTAAGTTATATGTAGTACTGATTATAATACTAATCTGATTCAGTAATAAGAAACCTTGTTGATCCTGGAACCGCGGGATTTTTTCCATACATAAGCGCATTACACATTCGCCAACATATTATACTGATAAGTATAATATGTTGGCGAACGCTTGTATAATACGCTTGTATAATGCCCACACATTCCGCCTGGTAGACGGTGTTGAACATTCCCAGCGGGCAGGATATATTTATGTTAAGGTCGTGTGAGAAAACGACCTTAACATAAATATATCCTGCCCGCTGGGAATGTTCAACACCGTCTACCAGGCGGAATGTGTGGGCATTATACAAGCGGCGTATGCCATAGAAGCCAGGAGAGTTACGGACACTCATGTACGCATACTCTCCGACAGCGCCTCAGTTCTCCAATCCCTAGGGAAGAAACATAATACCTGGAGATTAACACAAGAATGTCACAATGCGCTAGAACGTATAACGGTATCGAACCGCAACACAGTGACACTGCAATGGATAAAAGGACTCAGTGGATCCCTGGGCAATGACGCAGCTGACGAACTAGCCAGGAAAGCATCCGGCACGTCAGTCTGCGGACCGGAGCCAATCGTGCGCATCCCCTTCAACCAACTACGCAGGTGGCTACAGGAGCTCACCCACACACAAGCGGAGAGCTGGTGGTCCTCGGTACAGGGGTGTAGACAGTCCAAGGAGGCTATGCCATCCTTGGATAGCAAGTTAACCAGACGCCTGCTACGCCTGAACAGGACCGGCCTGCGCCTGTTGACGGGGACCATTACGGGCCACTGCTCGCTAAACAAACACTTCCACACAATAGGCATAACAGACAGCCCTCTGTGCAGGGCTTGCATGGAGGCAGAGGAAACCGTTGCGCATGTGCTATTCGAATGCACAGGCGTCACCCACATTAGAACAGAAACCCTCGGGGCACCTAGATCCTACACAGAGGTTCTAAACAGACCAGGAGATGTTATCAACTTCTGGAGGGAGGTGGGCTGGTTGGATCTGATCTCTAGTGATGTAGTAATTTGATTGTATGTGCATCGTCTTCACATATAATTATATTAATAATTTATACAAAATATTGTAAAACACTTTAAAAGAGCAACATATCATATGGTTATTATCATATGGGTATTTATTTCATATGGTTTCGTATGGACGAAACGACATTTTGGAAGGGGCAACTAGAATCAATTATATGTTTCTAAGTATCAAACAAATTTTGACGTTCAAAAGTGCCTTTCATGTGCTTATTTGAAATAAATGTTTTAACTTTGACATTGACTTTGATTGAGCTGAAAAATAATAAACCGCTCCGAAGTTCAACTGAAAACCTTCCTTCAAGGCTTTACTCACAAATTGCACTTAAACTTTTGACATAGCCAAGTGAACTGAATGTGAACGCTAGCAGCCTTATCAGTATAATATTGTTGTAATTTATTCATGAAAAAGCTCATAAAAGAGCTTGTCATGGTCTTCATAAGTACTTGTATATATTTTTAGCTACTGGCTGCTGAATCCATTATGTCAAAACAGATCGTTTTAAACATCGTTAAGTTTGTGCAGTCGTCGGTATGATAAGCTGCTGGGGTTCGTCCCGCGACTTCTTAACAGTCTTTAATCAATCAAGGATCTGTGCAGACGAATCGTTGATTGAATACGGTTGTCGCCATCGTTTTTTCGGTAGGCACAGTAAGATCTCCTTATTGCTGGGACTGCTTGCTTACTCTTCAAGCTGTCGGTGATAATGGTTGTATCCTCGATGAAAAGAAAAAAAGAAAGAAAAACAAAGCACTACAACAATTTGTGCACCAGACTTCTATTCACTATTATTACTTTCTGGGTAATATTTGAAAATACAAATACAAACGAAATAAAATTAAAATTTTGTATTATTTGGAAATGTTACAGCATCTTTAAATAAAAAAATATTAAAAAACTATTACCAAAGTGATCAGTTTATCACTTTGGAGACTGAACTCGTGAACTGTGGTTAACAGGAGGAACGTGGGACCAAAGATAGGCTATTTACTTCATTGACAATGTAAGTAAAACGGCCGTTTTTATATTATACATGTCAAAATTGAGTGCTTAGCTCGTTTTTGGTTTAGCTTGGTGATTTTCATTTCAGAGGTTAAATCTACTTGCAATATTTTTATTTATTTTTCGCGTCTAACTAAATCTCGCCTTAAACTGTCGAGGAATACGAGCATACGGACTCTGTCATCAGACCCTCAGAATTCATACACAGAAAGCAAGAAGAAAAAACTGATTTTCGCAATTATAATATTACTAGCTGCCCTCCGCGGTATCACCCGCATAACTGCATAAGTCTCGATCCCGTAGGAATATCGGGATAAAAAGTACCTTATGTCCTAATACAGGTCATGGTCTACCCATGTGCCAAATTTCATCCAAATCCGTTTAGCCGACTTAGCGCGAAGGCGTGACAAACGAACAAACAAATAAAGTCACTTTTTCTTTTTGGATAGTTCGGATTAGGATTTTCAAGCTCTGTGCATACAAAATGTTATACCCTTTTTAACACCTTACAGCGATGAATAAAAAAATCTTTGTGCTCTCCTTCGGATAAGTAACACTTCTGCAAAATTTCAAGTCTCTGGATCCACCGTAGGCGCGGGCTTGCGGACGGTGAGCAATGGGTAGCTCACCGTCCGGTAAGGATCAAAGAGATGTCGTCAGCACAAGTGTAGGGTCCACTAAGGCCCATGCCTGCCGGGGTCGCGGGAAGGTACTAAAGGGTTACCGAGGCCCCTGGCAACACAGGCAACGGGAGGAATACGGGTGGGTTTTAGTCAGTAAGAGTCTGGCACACCCTCCCGCTCGGCCCAGAGCGGGAGAAGTTATTTGATGAAATCCCCAGCAAAAAAAAAGTGTTTGTTTTGTAACACTGAAAAAAAAACCCAAGATTCTAAGCGTACTTCAGTAATATACTTACGTTTTGGGCAAATTCCGTCATCCAGTCAAAAAGATCAATACTTACCAAAGGGATAAGGAAACTCCCAGACTCATAATATCTAAAGTACTAGTAATAAAGTAGTGAATAGTCCCTCCGTCCCACAAAAGTAACCCTTCCAATCCATCGGCCCTCACTCAACAATATCTAACCCTCTAATTTCTTACATAAAGCGAGCTTTTAGGCTCAATTCACTGTGAAATCGGTCCGATGTTCGTATCTGCTTTTTGGTAAGTAGGTTAATCATTTATACATTGGAGACAGTATTTAGTCTTTAAAGATGACTACTTTTAGTGATAGAAACTGCGGTAATAAAAGAAAATATTATTAATGGCTTTAACAATTCATTATCACTTTTTAGCAATTAATTATGATAATATCGAGAAAGATGTATTGTGTTTAGGACGATACTGGTGCCGATTCCCTTGTTCACAAACTAAACTAAATTTAAGTTCAGTGTATCTTTTTCTTTCTATTTCATTAAGAAAAGGACAGAAGATACATTTTAGTTTAGTCCTGTCAAATTAATCTGCGCCTGTCACTACTCCATACAAGTTTAGACGTGATTAAAAACTTGCCTACTAAAATTACGTCAATTTACGTCAAGCGCTCAGCGTCAGGACTGAAAAAGATGCACGGAACTTAAATTTAATTTAGTTTGTGAACAAGGAAATCGGCGCCACTGGCTAATAGGGAAGTAAATAAACTAAAAACCGGTCAAATGCATGTCGGACCACGCACAATGAAGGGTTCCGTAGTTGGAGAGATAGTATGAATTTATCCCAAAAACAAACCTGACATTGTAGTTGAAAAACATGTTCTCCCATACATCGATATACGTCACGGTCAATTCTCCAAATGCAAATTTAAGTTGGTCGACTGTTACTTGTTCACTTGTAAAGCCTACTTAGCCGTGATAGTTTTCCTTTTAATTTCATTATATGTACTACTGCCATGATTTTTTCACGTCTCCCTAAACAACCATTTAGCTGGTGGGGGGGGGGATTGACTCTAACAAATAAAGCACTTTAAAGCTTAATATTAGGCAAACGTATCCTTGAATCGAAAAGTAGTGTTAACAGACCCGCAATATTATTGAACGGCCTGTCCAACGATACCCAACACCATGGGATAGACCAGAAAAAAAACAGCTTTCTAGTCCGAAGCGTCTCTGAGCTACAGTGGGGACAGACAGACAGACAGACCGACGGATGTGGTGAAATGAATAAGGAAGAGCTTATGGATGCTAAAGAAAGAAAGAAGAGAGCAAACGTGAAAATGAAAGAAAAACAAAACACAACCTTTCGAGTTTTAAACCTACACCAACAAAAGCTGAAGAGCGAATTATTTTAAATACCAATATTTAAAATAATTCGCTCTTGCCAAGTGGATAACATCACTGCCCTTGAGTCGAGGTCATGTGCGGACGCGGTGACCTTGACCCAATTAGTGACCTTCGATCCGAGGGTCGCTTCAGATGCGATGGTGTTGATTAAGCACGAAATGAGTGGTAATATAATAGGTAGGTATATGTCCCCTAGGGAGAGGTGTTTGATAGGTAATTATATGTCCGTATTTTAAAATGGGGTAGGTAGAAGTGTAGGGCGGTATATACATATAAGCAACTATCAATTATCCAAGTTTATTTTTATGCTCGCCATGCTTGATTCACAGAGAACTACAAAATGTCATACACGTTTCACATTCATAATTTCAGCCGAAAGACGTCCACTGCTGGAGATAGACCTCCCCCAAGCACCTCCACTTCAACCGGTGCTGTGCTTCCCGCATCCAGCTGATTCCTGCGGCCTTCACAAGGCCTTCATCGGTCCACCTTGTAGGGGGCCTTTCATCGTCCTGTTTCACATTTTGATTTATTCATTCACTAATCACTTTATTGTACACCACATCGCATTTCCCTTTTGCAGCTATCCTTAGTTTTGAAACAAAGCTACTGTTTTGGAATAGAATAGAATACTCTATATTATGTACACCATAAAAATAAGCTGTAGCGGTGTGCTGTGTGCTTAGTTTTAGCTGTTTATAAGGTTTTAAGTCACGTCTGGACTCATCATCATTCAGTGGATTCCAACTGGATGCAGCTGAATACCAGTATTTTACATGGAGCGACTGCCTATCTGACCTCCACAACCCAGCAACTGGGTAATACGATACCCCTTGGTAAGATTGATAGTCAGACTTTCGGGCTTCTGAGGACCCGTAACGACTGTCAAAATCCACGAATGCAGTCGGGACCAACAGCGTAACGTGCTTACCGAGGCACGGAGGGGTCTTGTATGTAAAGATGGTCACCCATCCACGGACCAACCGCGGCAAGCGTAGCTTAACCTGATCGATCGCCCCGTGCGGTTGTTATCACTTAGCCACAAGCCCCTCGACACGTAACACTAAGTCACGTCTGGACTATTATACCTAATCATGTAATATTCCAAAACTTTATACTACCAAGAAAGTTCTTCCAACTTTTAAACGCAAGAAAACCTTTCACTTTTCATCACTTTTCTGTCTCACACATTTCCACAGTTTATCACCACCATCAACATACGTACACGTGCTTACATAAGCAATGTCAGGGGCATCCATAACAAGCAATGGTCGTGTAAACAAGCATTTGTTTGCGCTATAAATGGCGCTCAGTCACGCATACGATACGCTAAGAAGTAACGTGGGGTAAAGTCTTACTCAGTGACGGGTTTGAAGGTCAAGGTCGAGGGGTAAGGAGGGTGACGGTTTGTTGTGAGTAGCTGAAGGGTTATTATAGTTAATTTACTGTTGTTTTGTGTCAAGCCGGGGTGACTGAATGATGCAATGCAATGTTTTTCCGGTGACACTTTAAGCTGAAAGTCATGCCCCTGTCATACCTAATAGGGGCATGACAGTTGCAGCTTTCAGTGTGGGATGGCAAGTCACGCACAAATTACCCGCTTTCGATCATTTTCTTAACATGGACCACCATTTTGGAAGCCTCGTATGCCTTATTTTATGCTGAGAACGAATGACATTTCTCCTTGAAAAGAAACAAAGTTATTCACACAAGATTATATAAAAAATCTTACTAATAAACATAGGTATAGCTACTGCAAAACGCTTAAAACTTTTCCTCCCCAGAGTAAAACGACGAAGTTTTAAAAAACTTTTAACGAAAATCTTAACTCTTACCCCACAGTATGGGTAAACACATGTTCCCGAATCGTAAATTACTCTCCAGGAATAAAACGTGTCTGGGAACGACCGGCAAGGAACGGACGAACTTAAGTTATTGCACTAGTTGGAGTGTTTCTCTGTTTCGGAGGCAAATAAATTGAATAGATTGTATTGTAATTGCCCAATCTCCGTTCGGCGCTAACTAAACCTTTACTTTTAAAGGCCATATAGGTTTTTCTAAGTCTGGATGTGATGTAACATATCATAACTGGTGAAATAAGTGAAATATTAAGAATACCGGGGAGTAGGTACAGACTGATGCGCCGTTATATGTTAATATTACTTCACAAAAATTACACAAACCCTTTTGATTTAAGAGTCGGTCCTCCAAAAAATTGATCAAAGCAATTCATATTATTTGATTATCGAAACAAAAGTTATAAGTATCCATTGCCCTGGCTTAACGACAAGAAATAACAGGCACCATTAAAACTTAGCAATAAAATAGATTACAAGCTTAAAGGCTCCTACATACTGGCGCGACTTGTCCCGCAACGCGTCGCGACACAAAGGAACCGCTTGTAGCGCTACACGCGGTGTCTTTGTGTCGCGTCGCGTCGCGCGACAAGTCGCGCCAGTATGTAGGAGCCTTAACAGTAAAAATAATCGCCTCTTAAAGTTGAGTGACCTAACTTCGGCCAACGACGGGGTAATTATTGTCGTAATTTTGGGTAATTACCGCCAAAGTTGAACGAAAGGGGTCAATTAAGTCACGATTTGACAGCGACTCGTTTTACCGTTAGCATTACCGAGTTTACTCCAGGTTTCTTGATGAATCCGACGTTTGATATGTTTATTATTGTTTTGATGCTTATTTTGGTAACAAAAGTTTATAAATTAATTTTCATATGAAATGAGATTCACAAATTGATCAATGATTGCAGATTATAAATTTCATTTTATTAAAGACTCTGTTCTCTTGATTTCACATCTTCAAGGATACCAATATTTTTCTCACACTTTGATAATATACCGGAAGAGATTTGCACGATTTGGCATTTCAGGCAGAGTGTATAATACAGACCTTCCCTCCTACATCCTGCTTTCCTGCTAGGATTAACAGTCGAGAGGACATATTCACATAATCCCCCGTCACCCGCGTCTATTCAGAGAATTTGTCGTCCACCCTGTTGACACAATCCCATAAGCCTTCTAAGACACTGAAAATGAGGTAGCAGTTAATTTAGTTACACCGCTAAGAGGGGATAAGCTGAGCTGTATAGTACTCACACATTCCACTAGCTATGAACTTCGCACTGGTTCTGAGAAATTCCTAATGGAAAACCCCGAATGGGAAAAATACTTGCGCTTCGGTCCACTAGTCCAAAAACGGACTAAAATAAACGAATGAAAACTAAAAAATTGAAATAGGAATAGAAATTCAAATTGTAATCGAACCCTCTCGCGCCGGGTTGAAAACAAATGTGATGCGTAAGCTCGGCCCAAGGTCGACGGTCGTCCCTCCCCTGGACGGCGTAGTTTCACGTTCAGTTAACTGTCACTCACTTTTACAACTCGTATTATTTGTTTTGTCTACTGCTGTCGGATAGATCGACTTTCTAACGATGTCTAACAGAAAATAACCGAGGATTATTTTGTTTTTCCAAACTTTTATTACTATTTTGCTAAGTTGTAAATAGGTAGAAGTCATTTATTTTAAACGATACAATCTATCTCGGCTTATCTCTGTCTCATTAAGATGAGAAAACATAAAATATCTCAAGATACAGGGGCAATTTTAATTTCTATTTAATCTGGCACAAGAACTAACCGGACTTAAAGATTTATTTCTTTTTATATATGTTTTGCATACAATAAGACTTTATTGCAAAGATTTTTGATCCAAGGCGGTGTGTATTCGTATGTTAATCTATCTACTCCACCAAAAAATATTTATTACAAAAACATTCGTCGGAAAACTTCAAGCGGGCTTTATCAAAACTTTTCTTTTGAATAAATTCCGATGAAAAAGTTATGCTCCCATAAAATGAGAAGTATTACCATAGCTAAGGGGTTGTTTATGACCTTGAGCTTTGAGTAAAGGTCACAGTTTGACCTTATAGATGTCTGATAGCTGTGGGCTTTCATGGTTAGTTGAGGGGTGAGCGCACGAAGGGTTAAATGTTAAACGAAATAAACTTTTATTAAAGTACTTAATTATTTAGTTTGCGTGTTTTGTAAGCCGATAAGATTCTTGTTATTCAAATGAAACTACACTTCAGTTTAGGAAAAGCTTTTTATATACACAGCAACCAGTTTGAAATGCGTACTGAAAAAATGTGAGCAGTGGTGGCCCAGTGGTAACGGCCGCGACTTACGAGTTGTAGGTCGTAGGTTCGAATCCAGACAGACGCTTTACTTTGTATAAATTATTTCTTCAACACTGTTCTCAAAACGGTGAATAAAAACATCGTGAGGAAACCGGTATGTCCTAGAACCAAAAATTCGAAGACATGTGACATCTACCAACCCGCACTAGGCCCGCGTGGTGGATTACGGCCCTCTACCTCTCACAGAGAGGAGGCCAGTGTCCCAGCAGTGGGAATATTATACACTGATTATGATGTATGATGATTGATGAAGTATTCACCTTACATACGTAGTATGTACACCCTTTTAAATTAAAAATTATAGGCTGATTATGTACTGAAAAAATAATAAGTATCGGCCCTTGTAATAAAATAAACGAGTATAGTACCGGACTCCTACATCGAGCCACAATGCAATTACATGTGAGGGTCAAAGGCCTAAAACATCATAATAATGATGTGTAAAAGACAAATTTCAGTTTCGGCTTCTTTGATGACGTCATACTGGCCATCATTTTGCTGTCGTCACTGTCCCGAATTCACGATCATTTAAAAGTTATAGACTTCTATACAAAAAGTGTAGGGTTGTTCGTATTTGGAGTCCGGAAGTAGTTTAGTAGAGATTTTTGTGAAGAGCTCGTCCGGGGTAGTATCATACCTATTTCTGTTGCCAAGTAGAGATGCAGCTGCAGTGTTTTGGTTTGAACTTAAACATTGTGGGTGGTACAATAAAATTGCAGGTATATGAGATATTCCAGCTTTTTCTCTCTTGGGATGCCTTTGGCAAATTGGTTTATGATAATATTTGTCACCTAATGATACATAATACACAAAAACTTTGCAATAGCTATAATTTGCCTTTAACGTCATAACGTAGTCGTTTAAATGTTTCTGCTATACAAATCATCATCTGCTGTAACGTTACGATTGGCCTATAAGTTTACCTTTGTTATAATATATATACTGTTTCCTTGCTTTTCTGCTGTGGTGTTCAAACATATGTAAGAAAGATAGAGACATAATATGATTCCATGTTTGAAGCAAGGAAAACAGTATAGAGATTATAACAAAGGTAAAGTTTATACATATAACATAAAGATGTGGCTTTGTGTAGCAAAATACCACACTGCCTAGCCTCTTTCCCAACTATATTGGTCGGCTTCCAGTCTTACCGGATATCAGTATTTTACGTCAAGTGACTGCCTATCTGACCTCCACAACCACAAGCAAGTTATACAGATATAATGTATAAAAAGTTAAAACAAATATTCCATGATGGAAAATAAACTCGGCATGTTTACATGCATAAAATAACACTTAAGATCTTTAAAAGAGTTAAGTAAAGAGCTGAATTACTACTTTAAAAATATAACAATGGCCTTAAATGGATTTAAACGATCTTAAAATATCTATGTTTACGATGATGAAGACTGACAACTTACCTTACTTAAAAAGAGTTTTACTTTTAATTTACGGACCGATGTTAGTAGACTTAAGGCTCTTACAGACTGGGGCGATATCGCCTCAGTATGCAAGAGCCTTTATGACTTTATATCTATGCTAATAACATTATAAAGAGGAAACATTTGTGAGTTTGTAGGTAAGGGGGTAATCTTCGGAACTACTGATCCAATTCCGAAAATTCTTTCACTAATGGGAAGCTACAGTAGTCATATGATATATTTAAGTGAAAACAAGAAATTTCACGGACGAAGTCGAGGGCAGAAGCCAGTGACTTTATATTACCTAATATGAAAGCGTAAGGTCACCCGTCAGACGTAAATATGACGAGAAGGACGGTAAAGCTTTGTTTCGATACAAGTTCCACCAGAAAGAGGCTTGATGATTAACAGCTTCAGGAATTTCATTTATACTTTGCTACTGTGCTGATAAACTTGTAATATTATATTATTTTAATTTATTTATTAATGTAAATGTGAAGACTACATGGGTATTTTTGTTTTTTTTTTTTATTTATTTTTCTCAGTTAGTTTTTATCGTGGTCTATCAGTTTGAGAAATTTTGCGGCCTACCCAAATGTAGGTATTCTTTTGTATTGTTCGTCAAATCATTGAACTCCTTAAGTTCTGAGTTGAGCTGCACGATTACAAATACGTGCACTAACTGGACAGGTCCACTCAATCTGTGTGGTTCTTTCATCAAAAAGCATTTCAGACACCATTCTACCTACATGGTCTTCACATGATCTGACCAAGATTATGTCTGGACTTTAAAAGAGATTGTGACCTCTGAGTTTGTTTCGGCCTTTTTACCCGACTGCCTCAGGAGGGTAATGTTTTTCGAGAGTATGTCTGTATGTATGTGTGTATGTATGTATGTATGTATGTATGTATGTCTATTTCTTTGGCACGCTCTGTAGCCTAAACAGCTTGATGGATTTTAACATATGAGGTGTCTTTCGATTCGTCCTAATTGTGGGAGTGACATAGGCTGTATAATATTTATAAATTGTATCTGCAAATACAAAAAAAGGAGGGGAAGTTTTTTTTTAAATTAATTGCAACAATTTTGGTATCAAATAAAAGCTAGTAATGAGTAATTTTCAAATATTGTATATATTAATAAAACTAAAAAGCTTGAAATAAAATAAATTATTTAAAAAACAAACAACCCGACTGCAAAAACACATAACTGAAAAGGGAAAAACAAGCATTATAATCTATATAATTTTGGTCTTGCAGGCGGGGACAGTCGAATAACCTGAAATATGGTGTAACTTTTGATTGTCCCCGCCCGCGATACCAAAATTCTATAGATTATAATGCTTGTTTTTCCCTTTTCAGTTATGTGTTTTTGCAGTCGGGTTTTTTGTTTTTTTAATAATTTATTTCTCAGAGTAGTCAGATAGGAAACGCCGAGCTCATCTAGTTTTTGCAATATAATTGACGTGTAAACTTGTTTGTACAAACCTACTTACATAATTAAAATCATTTGTCATTTAAAGAGAAAGGCCTCTTCTCAAAGAGAAGGAAAAGCATCAATCACCATACTTGTCCAGTGCTGGTTTGCTACCACAACAAGTCCAGATTTCCTAACAATGTTTTCCTCCGCCGTCAGTCAGAACGGAACGACAGAGGATGAATCGCTAAAGCACAGTAAAGTTGTATTTTCTTGAATCTTTTTTATTTTCTCCCGTTAATCATCTCAAAACAAAAGAAACATTAAATAAAAGAATTCTTGGATAAACAAATGAAATCTCTCTTTTTACTTTTTATTTCGCGACGCACAGTTCCGTCTACAAATTTCTCTTATCTTTTTAATTCCAAGTGAACTGCATTAATTACATTGGCGATGTTCCAACAGACCCCCAGTCGGTAACTTACGTTCCTCGGTGGAACTGAGTTCCTCTTTAGGGTTCCGTACCCAAAGTTTGTCAACGGGACCCTAATACTAAGGCTCTGCTGTCGGTCCGTCCGTCCGTCTGCTACAGGGCTGTATCTTCTGAACCGTAATGGGGTAGACACTTGAAATGTTCACAAAGTGTGTACTATTATGGCCGCTATAACAACAAATATTAAAAATAAAATAAATTTAAAAAAGAAACGGGATCCCCATACAAGAAACGTGTTTATTTCCTCCTCTCTTATTTTTATATTAAAATATTTAAAAAAATGTAGTGTTCAATATTGTACGGCGAAACGGAACCGTTCCTGTGCGAGTCCGACTCGCACTTGGCCGCTTTTATTATATCTTTGTTACGTTTTAAATGGAGGAGAACCTGATGTTTTGCAGTACGTTGCTGCAAGATGCTCTTAGTTAGTCTGCTTCGTACGTTTGTTTTGCTTTGTTAAATTGACCACGTGTAAAGTTTAATTTGTGTATACTGTGCATTGTTTAAATTGTGTTTTAGATAATCATTGTTTTATTGAAGTGAACACTACTTTAGGCGCGTATAATACAAATACATACATGTTTACTAAAATATATACCTACATTATACATAATATATTCATACATACAACTTCAAAGAAAAGAGATACGTAATTGAGATGACTCTAAGCTATTTGTTTTGGAAATAACTCTGCAATTTCCGCTTAAATGCATACCGACTGGTGGCCGTCATCAAGAGGAAGCGCATTCCAAAGAACAATGGACTGAATATGAAAGGAAGAATGAACAAAGTCAGAAGTATGAGAAGGACAGAGTAGAAGAAGATTGTTGGAAGAACGCAGACTTTTAGCGTGCGAAGAACATAAATATTGGAAGTGAGACATAAGATAAGAAGGAGGGGTGGGAGAGTTGAGAAGGGAGAAAAGAGTGTCAAAGCGCGCAAGCTTCTTCTTTGGCGAATGGACATCCATTTTAGCTCAGACCTGTAGCTCGAAACATGGTCCTATTTTCTTAGTTAAGTTTCCACTTCTGTCGGCAGTCCCCATGACTAGGCAGTCATGGGGACTGCCGACAGAAGTGGAAACTTAACTAAGAAAATATGACCGCTACAGGTCTGGTACACACTACAGGTCACAGCTACAGGTCTGTTTGTTTACGAGTCCACGTATGACATATCTGATCAGTTTCCCTCAACTGTCAGTTTATTTAATTCACCTGTGTACAATTGTTAAACCCTTCACAAATGTCAATGTCAATCCGCCTCACCGTGCTAGTCTCGCTACCAAATGCTTACTTGCCAATCATATTACCACAGCCTGCTTTATTCTCGTTCAGACCTGCCTACAAGAGACTCATTATTCTGCAGTCTCCTAAAAAATAAATGTATGTGGATATCGAAGTAATATTGGAAACTCCTATTGGTTCATAAATGAGACTTAAGAAGAGACCTCTGAGTTCGTTTCGGTATTTCGTCTCAGGGATCAGTCAGCTAGGAAATGCCGGCACCATCTGGTTTTAAAACTTTAACCCCAATTGACTGGTAAAGGTGTCTTAGAAGATCTATATAAACAAAGAAATATTTCATTTCGATAACTTAATATTGTAGGCGGTGGTAAGGTGGTCGCTCAAAAGAAACTTTAGTTAAATTAAAATCTTTGTTTGAAAGGAAAATTAAGTCTTTGTTTGAATAGGGAAAATTAAGATTTAATTATGGGTAGGAATTATAATTGAATTTTCATTGCAGCAGCATAAACACAGAATGTTATTTTGTTGATCGAAATTCTTATTAATTGGTCAAGGACGGCTAATGACACAATTGATTTTCTATTGTTTGACTCCGATTCGGTATTGCGCGGGGCTTAACAGGTTAAATAATAATAAATAAGACAAATAAACGGCGTTCTACATAGCCTGGCTTTTACAGACTGGGACGATATCGCGGGCGCGACTGGCATATTGCTGCTTGTCGCACCCGCGATATCGCCCCAGTATGCAGTAGCCTTTAAACTAAACATTATTATGGAGTTTATTAAAAAACGTCGATTAAAGTTAAGAGACGTTTAAAAGTCAAAAAAGTATGGTTAAACAGTCGTTAATTATTACTTGAGAGAGCAGTGGTGGCCCAGTGGGAACGGCTCCGATTTACGAGTTGTAGTTCGTGGGATCGAAAACCAGACAGGCACATTACTTTGTGTAAATTATTTCATCACCACTATTCTCAAAACGGTGAAGAAACCGGTGAACATTGTGAGGAAACCCGCATTTCTTAGAACCAAAAGTTCGAAGACATGTGCCATTCACTAACCCGCACTGGGCCGGCGTGGTGGATTACAGCCCACTACCTCTCGATGAGAGGAGGCCTGTGTCCCAGCAGTGGGAACATTATAGGCTGATTATAAATGGTTACTTGACTTTAAGCACCGTTTATAAACAAAGGGGTACACATAACATAAACATAACATCACGTCCAACTCTTCGGGGAAACCCGAAGAATTGGGGCAGAGGTGTAACTGTAGTACACCCACAAACAAAGGGGTAAATGGATAAAATGCTAGAGGTATTGATTGTTTATAAATTTCCACAAAACACAATAAGTTAATATAATTATTACAATTCTTTAATAAATAATCTCCACAAAATACATGTATTGCTATCGAAATGGAATGAGAACTAAATTTTCAACTGGATAAGTCTTAGGGAAGTTCTACAAAGTCCATCTCAACATTCTAACAAGTGAATCTCAACAATATGTTTCTTGTAACAAAGTCGTATTTTCATTGTTCACTTTTATACTACAGCTACTATTCTTCTTGATACTCGTAGCAGAGAAATTAAAATCGCTGTTTGAACAAAGAAATTAAGATCCGAGTTGAAACGAGGTACTTAATAAAGTTTTATGATGCTTCTGATTGTTGTAGAACTAGGTTTGATAATATAATTTATAATAGAGTACTTAATTACTACATAATAATTATTTTAAGTACGTACCTATGTATAGTTAAAGTGCTGTGGGGGACTGAAATGATTTACAAGCAGTATTGTCGTCATCAGCTAGCGTTTTCCCAGATTTGGTAAAATATGAGAAATGGAGCGACTGACATTTAACTGCTATATTCATATTTTTTTAGTGCAATGATGGCCCAGTGCTTACGGCCCCGAGTTGTAGGTCGTGGGTTCGAACAAAGGCAGGCGCTTTACTTTGTGTATATAATTTCATCACCACTGTTCTCAAAACGGTGAAGGAAAACATCGTGAGGAAACTGGCATGTCCTAGAACTAAAAATTCTAAGACATGTGAAATCTACCAACCCGCACTGGGCCCGCGTGGTAGATTAAAGCCCGCACCCTCTCGAAGAGAGGAGGCCTGTGTCCCAGCAGTGGGAACATTATACACTGATTATGCTATTCATATTTTAAGCTAAAGAAATTTTAACAGTCCCCAATGTTGCTATAAAGTTTCATCAAAATATATTTTACAGATTGGCCGTCTAAATTTCACAGAAAAAAACATTTATGATAGCTATATTTTAAACCTTTCCAGCTATGTTTAGCCCACTTGAGGATCAGTTGAGTCAAGTTCTCCATGAAGAGGCTGGAAGACAGCCAAACCGCGATATGGGATACTGAAGCCTACAACTGTTTGAGTTCCGCTGAATCAGAAGTGAAAGAAAACCATTCCGCCTTTGGAACACTACTTAACCTTAATGAGAATTTTGTTGATCTACTTTCGTCTTGTGTCATGAAAAACGAAAATAGCAAAGTACTAGTCATCTACAAGTCATTTACATCGCAGATGTGAGCGGAAACGCCGGCAGGGGACGTCCCAGGAAGACATATAGTGACCTCATTGGTGATGTTCTTCAGACAGGTCAGGGGCGTAGTACTCGCAACCGGCGTGCGTGTATGACCAGATGTATGAACGTAAACGAAGCAAAAGGAGCATATAAGGAGCGTAGCAGGTGACGTTCTGGATTTTCTGCCTACCCCCATGGGAAGAATGCGTGAGTTTATGTATGTATGTATCCATATGCTTAACTAACGAACAACTGCTTATGTAACGAAGTCAAAACTGTACATTGAATATTTTTGAAAAAACATAATTGCTACGAGGTGTGGGAAACGAGTATGATGCCGAAAATATAGTATAATATAATTTTTCCCCGTTTATCGTCCAAATCTGTTTTAGCGTGAAAGCGTAACAAACAAACAAACAAACTCACTGTCGCATTTATAATAGGATTAGGATTTAATTATGTCATCAACATTCTTTGATGACATCATTAAATCCTATCTATTTGATAAGTATAACTTGTAAGCACTAACTGCTACCCGTAAGGAATTATATACGCGTCAGTAATCGATCAATATAACTCAGCCAAACGCACTGCTAGACAAAACCCTTGCCTGGAACATTCTCTAACAAAGACAGTAACACAATTAGGGATGTATCGGAGGCCATGCTAGCGGAGGCGAAAAATAAACAAAAAAGTTTACATAATATTACATCACGCCTTAATCCCTAAAGGGTTAGGCAGAGGTGGATAGTACACTCATATTTCGCCAGTTTTTTTTTTTTAATTTTAGTTCCCATGTAACAGGGGGGGGGATTGATTAATTAAAGATAAAGATCAAGCTATTGGTAATCAAAGAAGGGGCAATCTATAAACACAAAACAACTTTGCAGATGTGTCTCTTTCTAGGCGATTTCTTAGTGGTTCATAAAGTAAACCGGCTCCACTAAACAGTTACCTACTTGGTACTGAACCTGGCTGTGACGGTGATATGGGAGCTAGACTTAGATTTAGTTTATTGGGGAGTTATAATCTCACATTAAACTTAAAGGGTCGCTTAGTTTTGGAGCCAATTTTAATTTTTAGGCCTCCGTTAAAAACTTGTGGAGACTTGCGGTACGATTTCATGCGAAAGTTCCGCATTGCGGAGATGGAGGTGAGGTCTGTTACAACCCTAATTACAGTGCAACATCTCTCTCACTAAGCAAAATCAATTAGTCTATTACGGTCGGAAGCTTACCAATAATTGCGTGTGAAGCCGGAGCGATGCTAATTCGATAAGAAATTAATTTATCAATGGACGGTACCTGACGGCTTATGGTTGCGGTACGTCGGACTACGTCTTGGATCGGTGCATAGGGAAATTGCAGAGACTATATAAATTGGTTTCCCTGTCAGTTTATATTAGTGGCTAATCATTTAAGGATATCCATAAAATATTGTTATTATGTAGAGGCCTCGACTTTCCTGGATGTCGTGAGCCTCGATAATTGTTTTAATAAGTCTGTCTAAGAGGCTGTATCTGTTTCTTATAAAAATACGGCTAAGATAGATCAAGTTTTTCTAGATTTTTATCGACCAATAGTCTAAAGATATGTAGATTCTTAATTCCTATTTAGGTATTTCTGCACCGGTCCCAATATTGCCTCCAGCTATAGAAACATGCATTTAAATAGCTTTAACGCGTCAAGATACTTTTGTTTGTTTGGAAAAACGATCGCTAAGGGCCCAATCACACATAACACAACCACACTACAACCATATCACATCCATACCACAACCCAACTACACCACAACCATATCACATCCACACCACAACCATATCACATCCACACCACAACCACAAAACAAACAAAACCACAACCATATCACATCCACACCACAACCATATCACATCCATACCACAACCCAACCACACCACAACCATATCACATCCACACCACAACCATATCACATCCACACCACAACCATATCACATCCACACCACAACCATATCACATCCACACGACAACCACAACCCAACCACACCACAACCATATCACATCCACACCACAACCATATCACATCCACACGACAACCACAACACAACCACACCACAACCATATCACATCCACACCACAACCACAACACAACCACACCACAACCATATCACATCCACACCTCAACCATATCACATCCACACCACAACCATATCACATCCATACCACAACCCAACCACACCACAACCATATCACATCTACACCACAACCATATCACATCCACACCACAACCACAACACAACCACACCTCAACCATATCACATTCACACCACAACCATATCACATTCATACCACAACCATATCACATCCACACCTCAACCATATCACATCCACACCACAACCATATCACATCCACACCACAACCATATCACATCCACACCATAACCATATCACATCCACACCACAACCATATCACATCCACACGAAAACTACAATCCAACCACACTACAACCATATCACATCCACACCTCAACCATATCACATCCACACCACAACCATATCACATCCACACCACAACCATATCACATCCACACCACAACCATATCACATCCACACGACAACCACAACCCAACCACACCACAACCATATCACATCCACACCACAACCATATCACATCCACACGACAACCACAACACAACCACACCACAACCATATCACATCCACACTACAACCATATCACATCCACACCACAACCATATCACATCCACACGACAACCACAACCCAACCACACCACAAACATATCACATCCACACCACAACCATATCACATCCACACGACAACCACAACACAACCACACCACAAACATATCACATCCACACCACAACCACAACACAACCACACCACAACCATATCACATCCACACCTCAACCTTATCAAATCCACACCACAACCATATCACATCCACACCACAACCACAACACAACCACACCACAACCATATCACATCCACACCTCAACCATATCACATCCACACCTCAACCATATCACATCCACACCACAACCATATCACATCCACACCACAACCATATCACATCCACACCACAACCATATCACATCCACACCTCAACCATATCACATCCACACCACAACCATATCACATCCACACCACAACCATATCACATCCACACCACAACCATATCACATCCACACGACAACCACAACCCAACCACACCACAACCATATCACATCCACACCACAACCATATCACATCCACACGACAACCACAACACAACCACACCACAACCATATCACATCCACACCACAACCATATCACATCCACACCACAACCATATCACATCCACACGACAACCACAACCCAACCACACCACAACCATATCACATCCACACCACAACCATATCACATCCACACGACAACCACAACACAACCACACCACAAACATATCACATCCACACCACAACCACAACACAACCACACCACAACCATATCACATCCACACCTCAACCATATCAAATCCACACCACAACCATATCACATCCACACCACAACCACAACACAACCACACCACAACCATATCACATCCACACCTCAACCATATCATATCCACACCTCAACCATATCACATCCACACGACAACCACAACCCAACCACACCACAACCATATCACATCCACACCTCAACCATATCACATCCACACCTCAACCATATCACATCCACACCACAACCATATCACATCCACACCACAACCATATCACATCCACATGAAAACTACAATCCAACCACACTACAACCATATCACATCCACACCTCAACCATATCACATCCACACCACAACCATATCACATCCACACCACAACCATATCACATCCACACCACAACCATATCACATCCACACGACAACCACAACCCAACCACACCACAACCATATCACATCCACACCACAACCATATCACATCCACACGACAACCACAACACAACCACACCACAACCATATCACATCCACACCACAACCATATCACATCCACACCACAACCATATCACATCCACACGACAACCACAACCCAACCACACCACAACCATATCACATCCACACCACAACCATATCACATCCACACGACAACCACAACACAACCACACCACAAACATATCACATCCACACCACAACCACAACACAACCACACCACAACCATATCACATCCACACCTCAACCATTTCAAATCCACACCACAACCATATCACATCCACACCACAACCACAACCCAACCACACCACAACCATATCACATCCACACCACAACCATATCACATCCACACGACAACCACAACACAACCACACCACAAACATATCACATCCACACCACAACCACAACACAACCACACCACAACCATATCACATCCACACCTCAACCATATCAAATCCACACCACAACCATATCACATCCACACCACAACCACAACACAACCACACCACAACCATATCACATCCACACCTCAACCATATCACATCCACACCTCAACCATATCACATCCACACCACAACCATATCACATCCACACCACAACCATATCACATCCACACCTCAACCATATCACATCCACACCACAACCATATCACATCCACATCACAACCATATCACATCCACACCACAACCATATCACATCCACACCACAACCATATCACATCCACATGAAAACTACAATCCAACCACACTACAACCATATCACATCCACACCTCAACCATATCACATCCACACCACAACCATATCACATCCACATCACAACCATATCACATCCACACCACAACCATATCACATCCACACGACAACCACAACCCAACCACACCACAACCATATCACATCCACACCACAACCATATCACATCCACACGACAACCACAACACAACCACACCACAACCATATCACATCCGCACCACAACCATATCACATCCACACCACAACCATATCACATCCACACGACAACCACAACCCAACCACACCACAACCATATCACATCCACACCACAACCATATCACATCCAAACGACAACCACAACACAACCACACCACAAACATATCACATCCACACCACAACCACAACACAACCACACCACAACCATATCACATCCACACCTCAACCATATCAAATCCACATCACAACCATATCACATCCACACCACAACCACAACACAACCACACCACAACCATATCACATCCACACCTCAACCATATCACATCCACACCTCAACCATATCACATCCACACGACAACCACAACACAACCACACCACAACCATATCACATCCGCACCACAACCATATCACATCCACACCACAACCATATCATATCCACACGACAACCACAACCCAACCACACCACAACCATATCACATCCACACCACAACCATATCACATCCAAACGACAACCACAACACAACCACACCACAAACATATCACATCCACACCACAACCACAACACAACCACACCACAACCATATCACATCCACACCTCAACCATATCAAATCCACACCACAACCATATCACATCCACACCACAACCACAACACAACCACACCACAACCATATCACATCCACACCTCAACCATATCACATCCACACCTCAACCATATCACATCCACACCACAACCATATCACATCCACACCACAACCATATCACATCCACACCATAACGACAACACGTGGATGGGCACTAATTTGTAAAAATTTTACCGACAAAATCAACAGTCTGGACGATACCGACCACATCAATGCCACGTCGCAGCCACAACAGCGAGACCGCGCACTAGCGGCCGGCTAAATCGCAAACATAACGTTGCATCGACGCAATGACACTGTCACAGCTGGAGTCGATCTGTCGGTCTGTAAACACTAGCCTCAATTGCAACTACTAGCGACAATGCAACCACAGCGAAATTTTTTAGTGAATGCAACTGCAAGAAGCTGCAGTGACACAACCCACACGTCGTTGCGATGTGATGTGGTTGTGGTACGTGTGAACAGGCCCTAAGTTGAGAGCCCGGTTAGCCTCTCAACTAAACTTGTAGATAACTAGTTTTTCTCTTAGTGAAAAGTGCTTCGTACAGCACGCAAAGGAGGTCAAAGAAATGTTGTATAATTAGGTATTAGCATCAGACTTAAAATAAAATCTGCATTCACATCAAAGTAAACATTAAGGAATTTTCCAGTCCAATTAGTCATTAAGCCACCAATGGTAATTCAACATTGAAAGAAAACTCAACACCGAAGAATTTCAAGAAAAACGATTTAAGTAGTCAGCTAAAAATTACTTCATTCCGACCGCCAGCAGGTTCATCTTTTATTTTTCCCTCTCAAACGTTTTGCGGAGAAGTACTCTTTACATAAGATTCCTACTTTCACTCTGAACTTATTCCAATTTAAAGCTAGTTATTTTTAACGTTCTACTTTTTTTCTTGCGCTGTTGCTACACTTTTATTAAAAGAATTTTTCGTTAATCATTTGTTTTAAATGGACCTGCAACCTGCAGAAACTGAAGATCTAGGTGGCGGGGACTGATGTGGAGAGGATTTGGCGAGGCCTATGTCCAGCACTTGATAACATGGCGAGCGAAGAGAAGCCTGAAATTTCCTCATTGGGGTAAGCGTAGCATGGCTGCTGAATTTGGGATCATGGGATCCATGCCCAGATGAAGAAGAGTGTAAATGACTGTTTCCGCTAGAAAATTATCAGTAGCACCCAGGAGCCTGAATTTGGACCTGTTTGATGGCAATAGAGGGAGGGCCTCATGGCTAACGTATAACAGCCACACGAGTCGATTGAAGGTTAAGCTACGATTGCCACGGTCAGTTCTTGGATGGGTTCCATCCATTATATATTGGGACTCTGAGAGCACGTTAAGCCGTTGGTCCCGGCTGTCATTTATAGTTCTGTGATAGTCGTTACGAGTAGTCAGAACCCCAAAAGTCTACCAACTAGTCTTACCAAGAGTTGTCGTGTTACCCAGTAATTGCATAGTTGGGAAAAGAGTAGACAGATTTTATGATAGCTGGGATATTATAGACTTTTACCCTATAAAATAAAACGAGTGAAAAATGGCCGACATTAATGATGCCTGCAATCTGTGTCCCCTTTTTGTCACTCCCCGATACATGTGACTGACGTCGATCCCGGGACCGCCCAGTTGTCAGCACCACTCTGTTGACTGACGATTGACACGCACACGATTTATTACGACGCCGCCTAGATTGATTTTCGAGGTCTGTTATGGGATTTATGGTGGAATGCTTTTTGTTGTGATATTTTTATTTAAAAAAAACTCCTTTCTTCCGAAATTCAAGTTATTTTTCACTTAGTACCTAGTGTTTTTTTTTTTTTTGCTAGGAAGTCAGTTATTTTTTTTTTTGCTAAAGTATTTTTTTTTTCTCTTTTAGATGTGGTACCTACCGTGGGGTAGGTATCAATTCATATACCACTACTTGCTAAGTTAACGACAGCGACAGCAAGTTTTATAACATCATTAACATACACCGAACTACGCTAGCAAAGTTAAAAAAGGTATTTAGGGCACGCTTTTCTACCAAACGAAGAATGAATTTTCAAAATCGGTCCACAGTTGATGAAAATATAGATGAAATAAAAACTCCTTTTTGTAGTAGGTTAAAAATGTAATGCCCTCTAGCTGTTCTGGATAAAGTAAGATTGGTTCGTAGGATAATAAATGATACCTTAAAAATCTCTAAACCCCTCTCTCTCTCTTAGTAGTATGATATTTTGAACTATCTGAAATTCCGAAATAATCACCAACTTATGAAATAATATAAAAGAAGCGAACTTTTACCAATAAACGATGCACAAACAAGGAGCCGAGACAACCACTGGCTTATAATAACAAGGGAAGAATTATTCTCTCTCACCGCTGTTCACAGTCAAGCTGTTCTACAAAGTTTACGGAAAATATTCATTAAAAACCCGCAGTATCTACTTAATAGGCGAGCGGAACATTTTCTTCTTCATTTCTCGTAAAAGAACGTTGTTTTAGCGTTCCTTTGAAACTGCTATTAATAGTGAAATATAAATTACTATCGGCGCGCCCCTGCTTCGCGAGGTTTTAGCGTCTTGACAATACATCGAGATTTTTTTTTGTCTAAGTAAGTTTAATATTAATTTATTATAACAATTCAATGTGTAGTTGAGAGGATCGAAGCCAGACACAGACAGACACGAAAAGCGACTTGGTTTTGTACTATGTACAGTTCAGCTGGATGAAAGAAAGAAAGAAAAATGCGTGGAGGATGAAACACGACGCGGTCTCGTTTCGATTTCTATTGCGCTTTATGTGTTATTATTGAAACGTCAGTCAAGTGTGTAAGCGGCAATGGTGTGGGCAGATAGCGATGTGTTGAAAGGACGCGGGGGACACAAAGGGTTTAGTTCAATGCCTTGTAAGATTCATTACTTCTATGTGGGGGGAAAATTGTTGAATATTGTTTGTTATTTTGATCTTTCCTCTATAGAATATGAACTAGGTAATACATTGCTCTTTTGCACAGATTTTTCCTTATTAAATCACAGGCTCAATTGTAGGTCATTCACCAAATCGAAAAAAAAACTACTTTTCATAACGGACGATGAATATTCAACAATACTGTTACTGTTAGCCTGCATCATCCCACTGCTGGGCAAAGGTGTTCATTCTACTCTCCTCATAACGGCGTTGCGGAAGACCCCGTAGAAGAGGGCGAGAGGAGCTGGAGAAAACACGACCAGTGGTCCTCATCGTCCCTAGATCGAGAGAGCTAGAAGTCATTCAACATTGAGCAAGCTAAAAAATATTGTCTATCCAAAACGGACTAAATCAGAGAGAAACATAATGGCAGAAATATCAATTTAATACTTATAATCTACTTACTCTCCCCTGTCCCCAAATAACTTATAACCACTTAAACGAAACAGTTAACATAAATACTTACAAAAATTTAAATAAAAAGAGACCCTTTACAAATTATACCGCTTGACAAAAATAATGAGGGTTCCCTTCAAATAACAAGCCCATTATGTAGGACTTCTTTCTTTTAAATTTCTTGCGACTTCTCCCGCATCTCCGTAGGGAATGAATTTCAATCTCGCACACTGATTTGATACTTAAATTATTCCAAGTGTTTTATTTTCCACTGTGGTTGGACCATAGACTATAAAATTAATGGGAGCGTCATTCTTCTGTTTATTTAAGCTCTGAGGTTTCAAGGAAATTGCCGAGCTTTGAGTTTTTCTGTCGATAATGTCTGAAAAGATTCGACGAAGAACTTAATTTTTTTCGTTTCCGTGCTGTTTTCCGAAATAGGTAAATTTTAAAAGAAATTTTTCAATCTTCGATACTAAATGAGAAAAAAATAAACAATTAGCTAAGAGGTATATCCAAAAAGATCTTTACAAATGTTGATTACATTAAAAGTAGAATTTGAGAATTGAGATGACAAATAATTAATGAGTATATTGATGGTATTTGATCCAACGATGCTAAAATACCTGAAAAGATACTATGTAAAGATAACAAGGATCTAAGTCATTCTAATCTATTCGAAGCCTTACAAATGTAGGGTATAATTCTGGTTGGCATTGTCATTTAAATTGTATGAGTTAGGGAATGGAGGGATTAAACTAATTGTTTCCGAGACTGTGACAATGATGTCAATTAATCACACATTTCTCCATTTCCTTTTCTAGGGATTTTCATTTGTACGTTTATTGAATTGTTTTGTATTGTGTTCACGTCTGTGGAGTTTATATTAATATTGTTTATTTACACATCCTTGTGAAAGGTGAAGTCTTTGTTTACTGAAGTAGTAACAGTGTATGTCACAGATGAATTGTCGAATCCGCTGTTTTATATAACCGTCGTTCAGTTGTTTAACATAACGGATCTGTTTTGTACAACAACTAACGGTTATGTAAAACAGCGGATTCGACAATCCCTGCGACATATACGAGTATTTATGGACAATATAGGGAAGGAGAGAGCAGTAGAGAGCAGCGACTTACGAGTTGTAGGTCGTAGGTTCGAACCCGGACAGGCGCTTAACTTTGTGTAAATTATTTCATCACCATTGCTCTCAAAACGGTGAAGGAAAACATCGTGAGGAAACCGGCATGTCCTAGAACCAAAAATTCGAAGACATGTGACATCTACCAACCCGCACTGGGCCCGCGTGGTGGATTACGGCCCACTCCCTCTTACGGAGAGGAGGCCTGTGTCCCAGCAGTGGGAACATTATAGGGAACATTATAGGCTGATTATGTAGGGAAGGAGATGCCTCGGTAGCTGTTTGAGATTTGCAATAAATTGGTGATAGGTATATTATATCGTAAGTTATACTAGTCTGCGATGTCAGAATATACTCGTAAAGCTTCTCATTGATCAACCAATTGTATCACTGTCCGGAATATTCTTAACGCAATAGTAACATATAAAAATCTGTCGATTCACCAAGAAAATTCACGATTACGGCAGACCTCACAAAACATTAAGGCTCCCGTAGACAGGTGCGACGCGACGTGAAGTTTTCATAGAAATTGTTTTACTAGCGTCGTTACATGCACGACGCTAGTGAGCATCGCGCCTGTCTGCGGGAGCCTTTAACTGTAAGGTTACTAATATACAAGATTATATATACATTTAGTATTTACAAGATAGTACACGGCAGTAAAGCGTAGTAATATATGGTAGCAGATATAAAAACGTGCGAGTCAGGTGGGCTCATATTTTGCTCATGTGTGGAGTGGACGAAAGTAGGTTGGCCACTATTTATGAGTCGCTCGCGGCAAGCAGTAGGTTAACTTGTATCTGTAGAAATAAGATCTGTACTATTCCTATCTTTTTATTAGAAGTGTTTGAAGATATGTAATGTAAACACATTTCGTAAATTATTTGGAATTGCAAAGGGTCTTCAAGAGTTCAACTTCACTTCATTTTTCTTAGTGACCGTGACCGTGAAGATTCTACTGTCAAAACAAAAAAATAAAATCAAAATATTTTATTTCACATAAACCTACACTTTCTAGAGTGTAGAGCAAAAGGGGATTACAAAGAAGCGTAGCACCTCGTATTAAATTAACAAAAAACAAACAAAAATATTTTATTTCACATAAACCTACATGGGCACTTATGAAACGTCAGAAGCTACGTGCACGGTTCCAATTGGTCGTTTTCTATGGAGTAAGTCGGCAAGAAACTCCACGGTTACACTTTTAAACTTATACTATACATACACTACTACCATTACAGGTTCACGAATCTAATTTTTACGTTCTTCTTGTTATAACGATCTACATAATAAGTCTGAAGATTAAATACGTTAACAAAATCTTCAGATTTTTATAATTAAAATTGGTGTTCTGCAAGGCTTCGTTTTCGGTCTATATTTGTTCGAATCACTTTTATAAGATCTTGCAAAAATTTGATAGAACACAATAAAACATAAAATTAAATTAATATTACTTCTAATTCCTCGTTACGAGAAGTAGGACAAAAGTCTTTTAATAAGTTCAGACATATTTTTCTCAGTTTATTTTTAAAAACAAGTTCCTGTCACTCAACCTAGATAATCTTAGTAGCTACGAAAATCTCGAGAGCTATGAAAGTGAAAATATTTTCTAAAATATTTCAACACTCAACAATTCTTAGGTAAGTATATTATATTTTTACTAGTACCCTTGATGTACCTTTGATGTGGTGATTTTCGCACGAAATGCCTTTGGTTTACAACCTTTGCGAGAATGCTTTCTTCCTGATATTTGATTTTAGGAAACCATACGTGGCTGGCTAGGAATAATGTTCAGAAAGGCTGACAACATGCTTACTTCTTTCACTTTTTGAAGTCGGGTAAAAATTAAACAAAACTAATGACCACCGACTTCCGAAACTAAAGTATTTTTACTCACGCATTTGGGGAATAAAATTGTCACGTATTTTGCAAATAACATAATATTTATATGACAGAACAGTCATGTTTTCATGAATCTCATCAGTCCCTAAACATTTAATTTTTCTTACTTACAGTAAATGGTTCGCAAGGTACATTAGTAACGTACTATATCTTCTTCGGGTTCCCCAGAAAAATGCTGTTTTAATATAAAACTGAAACTTTTGGTAATTATGTTTAGTAGTTAAGTACAGCAATAAACGTATAAGTACTGTAGAGGCTAACGTATATGTATGTATGTACGAGTTGACACAATCGCCCCGAGCGAAATTTGTCCTGCATCACGCGCGGGATTCACTTCAAATTGGGCAGTTCTCCAATACTCCAGACCAACAAGCTATGAAGCCTATACAATATAACAAAAACTAGCACACAAAATACCTGGCATTATTAGGCTTTTGAACTAGTGGAAACGATTCCTGGAAACAAAGAACAATTTTTTTAAAGACGTGCGAACCAAACCCTGACTAATTGTTTTAACTGGCCTGATTGAACTGACGTGGCCCGAAAAATACAAATCGAAATAGCTACGTATATCGATTGAAGTAGGTATAGATATCCACTATACTAAGGCTGTGCGCAGACTGAGTTAAAACTGTCTGTCAGATAAAATATCGCTCTATGAAAACAATGGTGCACACACTTCCAATAATAAAATTATAAATTTATAATCATTAAATATCATTCTAATGATAGAATCATTGAATACTAGCTTTTGTCCGCGACGTCGTCCACGACTTGAAATTTCTTGTTCCCCCGACCCAGTGCGTCGCATTTCCGGCCTGCCTGGCATCACAGGCAACGGAAGGAATACGGGTGGGTTTTAGTCAGTAAAAGTCTGACACACCCTCCCGCTCCGCCCAGAGCGGGAGAAGTTATTTGATGATTTCTCAACCAAAAAAAATAAAAGTGCGTTGCATCGCATCGCCCGCCCGCGCTATTACTTCGTTTTCGCTTAGCGTTCTTTCTGACTTTTTTCTCGACTTTTTGACTTTTTGCTCGGTAGTTCCAGAGATTATCCCCTACTTATAAACTTACAAACAAATAAGTTTTACCTATTCATAATATTAGTATAGACTACGAATCTACGAATTTTTACAATCTGTTATTGAAGCCTACTCGTATTCTTAAACTACTCGAGCAAAGTTAATAAAATTCCATTGGACTATCGCACAGGCTTTGAAATGAAAAAATAATCCGTAAATCAGCCTCCTCTTATTTTTAAGGCCTTTAAAAACTGCACCCTAATTGCGTAACACACTCAATTACAATCCAATAGTTTTTAAGAAAGATCCTAATCCATTACTTCATAGGTTTGATAAATTCATCTGCAGGCTTAGCATGACACTCTCTATTTCTTCTATGAATAGACAGGGCTCTTTCTACACAAAGTGACATTTCGTTTCTCAGTTTTTGACATCTCACCGTAGAAATCCTTCTACAATCTGTCATGTTGTCTTTCGTTTCTAACGATCTTTGTCTAGGTCCTTTTTTATGTAGAAAGATTTCTACGGTGGGATGTCAAAAAAGGTGAAACGAAATGTCACTTTGTATGGAAAGAGTCGTGTCTATTCTTCGAATAAATAGAGAGTGTCATGCTAAGCCTGCTGCTCAACAAGGTAAATAACGCAATGAACGTGGCTGAGCTGTCAAAATGAAAGAAAATGGCATCAATTGTCATTTTATGAGTGTCACAAAATGGGATCAATTGTCATTTTATGAGTGTCACAAAATGGGATCAATTGTCATTTTATGAGTGTCACAAAATGGGATCAATTGTCATTTTATGAGTGTCACAAAATGGGATCAATTGTCATTTTATGAGTGTCACAAAATGGGATCAATTGTCATTTTATGAGTGTCACAAAATGGCATCAATTGTCATTTTATGAGTGTCACAAAATGGGATCAATTGTCATTTTATGAGTGTCACAAAATGGGATCAATTGTCATTTTATGAGTGTCACAAAATGGGATCAATTGTCATTTTATGAGTGTCACAAAATGGGATCAATTGTCATTTTATGAGTGTCACAAAATTACCCCCGCTGTTATATGTCTAGTGTGAACTCTGTCTATTGCTAAAGTGCGACAGTTGGCCCAAACCTTTGTCGATAACCAGCTGAATTATTCAGTTGTCCATGACTAGAGCAATACTTTGTTTTGTGTCATTGATTGGTTTACTATTGTACGTGGATTGGGTAAACGAATTTCTGAGGGTTGTCGTGTGAGATTACAGGGTTGTTTGTTAAAGATTTGTTTCTGTATTTATCTTTTTGTGTTTTATTAGGTCATCACTTCCGGGTGGGTTTTAGTCAGTAAGAGTCTGACACACCCTCCCGCTCCGCCCAGAGCGGGAGAAGTTATTTGAAGATATCCCACCAAAAAAAAAAAAAAACAGTGAAGAAATAAGATCAATCAATCTACCTGCCTTTTCCCAACTGCATATATTCGGGGTCGGCTTCCAGTCTAACCGCATGCAGCTGAGTACCAGTATTTTACATGGACCGACTGCCTATCTAACTTTCATAAACCAGTTACTGTATACGATCTTCAGACTAGTTGTCAGATTTATGGTCAGAAGACTACCCGTAACGACTGTCAAAGATCTACAAATGACAGCCGGGACCAACGGCCTAGCGTGCTTTCCGAGGCACGGTGTTTTTAGAGTCTCGATATGTAATTCATTCACAAACCGACCGCGGCAAGCCTAGCTTAGCCTTCAATCGACATGTGCTCATACTCAAACTCAAACTCAAAGCATTTATTTCAAATAAACCAATTACAGGCACTTTTGAATTGTCAAGGGTTGTGTCAGTCAGTCAGAAAGATGAAGCTAGTTGCCCATTCCAAAGCGTAGTAGGTACCTATGGAGAAGAACGGGCAAGAAACTCCACGGACACTCTTTTAAATCAACGTATTATAGTTACAAAATATTGTTTACATCATTCATTTTGAAATTATACATGTGAGAACGATGCAAACGTAAAAGCGTCCGTAATAAAAAGATTACAACAAAAACAAAAGCAATTCAAAAATTAAAGTTAAAATAAGCCGTGGCAGCTAAGAGATGACCAGTCTCTACTGACGGCGCCCGTTCACGAACATGACGCGTGGATCAGCACCAGCGTGTGCAGCTGTTATAATTTAGCCACGAGCCCCCCACCAAAAAAAAAAAAAAAAAAAAAAAAAAAAAAAAAAAGAATTAGACGAGACAACTGTATTACAATTAGACGAGAGACTTGGGTTACAATTAGACGAGAGACCTGGGTTATAATTAGACGAGGCACCTGGGTTACAATAATTAGACGAGAGAACTGGGTTACAATTAGACTAGAGACTTGGGTTACAATTAGACGAGAGGCCTGGGTTATAATTAGACGAGGCACCTGGGTTACAATAATTAGACGAGAGAACTGGGTTACAATTAGACGAGAGACTTGGGTTACAATTAGACGAGAGACCCAGGTTACAATTCAAGTAATTTTTAACCATAACGTACCGAGTATGTTCTAAGAAAAATGCTGACAGTGAGTAATAACCAAACTTTATGAGCATTGAAACGCCATAGCAGTCGTTACATACTCGAAGCTATATTAGCGTTCCTTGCCTCATTAAAGATTTTGTAGGGGTGGTCTAATTAGCTTTATTTTTCAAGTACTCATTAATATAAATCTTGAAAGGAAAGCTATTTTCGTATTGTTAATGTTAGAATATCGATATATCATTTCTTCAAGCAAAACCGTCGAGTTCCAGTTTACTATTGTTAGTTGTGTAAACTTGAACTTTCTTTAATACACGAACCGATACTCCCAAAATTTAATAACTGCTTTACCCAATAAATGCCCAAACAATTTTGAAAGATTAGTAGCACTTCACAAACTGCATGTTTTGCGCACACATTTTTGAACATCAGCTGCTTAATGATCGTAAGTGGGGTAAGCTGGCTCGCTGCCTAGCTCCACAGCGATATAGGCCCTAGGTCCCACCGCGAGAAGCGAATAGAGTTAGCAACTAAAAACAAGTTGGCGGGCAGCAAACAGCGGTACGCGACGTCGACAAGCAATTACTCGCTGGTATGCGTATGCTGGCGCTGCGTGAACAGTCAATGATCAACTATTAACATAAATCTATATCTACGAGTATTTTACTTAGACGGGACCTACGATATTTTGTACTTTTCTGGGTCGAGAAAATCGTTGATAGCTCGGCGGTGGGACAGGTGCCTTAATGGCCCCCAACGAGCTCCTAAGCGATATATTCGCCCCCATTTACTCCGAACTTGTGTGCTAGATATAAATTACGGTAGTTCTCTTTGCTACCTTTGTTTTCCAAAAACTAGTTGTTTGGAAATCGAGAGGAGAAACGTACTTATAACTATGGGTACATATTTGTGTCTTATGAAAAGGAGTACCTAAAAGAATATACTTAATGCTTAAGAGTTTCTCCTTGCAAGAGCGTAACATCACATTATACCTAGCCAGGTTTTCCTTAAAGGCAGGCAGAGTTAGTATTGAACACCCGTTAACCACATTATTTTCAATTATCTTTTATGTTAAGTTCCACGTAACATGACGAAAGACTTCTCGTCTTTCGCCATTGAAGATAATGATAACCGCTCGGTCACTGATGGACAGAGGTCTGTCTGTGTTGCCCGACCCGCCAGTTTTTAATGAAGTAACCGAAAATGGCGCCTGTGAGGGCGCTACAACCAGAGCAAGGAAAGGTCTGTTTTACCCACGTCATCCATCGTCATCATCAACCAACAGCTGTCCACAGCTGGACAGGACATAGATCTTTCCAATTGCACGCCATTCAAGCCTCAGCACTCGTTAGGTTTGTAAAATTAGGAAATTTATTGTTATGCAAACTGACATCCTACGTCAATATGGCGACAGTCAGGCATTTTATTACAGTTGTGATTAAATAAATGGATAATTTAAGTTTGAAATCAATTTGCTTAACAAGCAAATTCAAAGCAAAATACGGCATTCCCAGAACTAAGTACACCTAGTTCTGGGAATGCCGTATTTTCGAATGAGGTCACGCCAATAAATAACGCGACGGTCAGTTCTGTCAGCCACAGGTAAGCAACATGATGGTTTACGTATTGAAAGTATTATAGGTTATTTGCCTAACAATAGCTGCCCGGAGACTGGATTTGTATCCGGTTTAATGATAAAGAAGAATAAGAGACTTAAAAATGATTGGATAGTTCTGAGTATGTCATTTTCGCTACTGTCTACACCTTCGAGGACTAAGATTGTTACGATATGTTATTGAACTGAAAAAAAAAACAGCCAGCAGAGTCGCAAAATATTTCTCTACAAAATACCTACATTAGTAGTTAAATGAGAAAATACTTTTATACAAGTTGAAACTAGGTCAGGCCGGAAAAATTATTGCTCGTACCAGCATCTGCGAATTTAATAAAAAATAAACTTTCGTGATTATAATCGAGAAACAATTTCGTTAAAATTCTTTTGAGGACAGCCGTGACATCATTATGTGAAGTTATTTCTTAATGTAGAAGTACAGAAGTGAGATTTGTAAATGTCTTTGAAATAATTAAGTGGCAGTCAGTTAAGCAGTCAGTCCATGTAAAATACTGGCATTCAGGTGCATCCGGTAAGACTACCCCAAATAGTTGGGAAAAGGCTAGGCAGATTGATCGCACAACAGTTCACTGCTGGACAAACGCGCCCAATCGCGAGACATAGAGCGCGATCCTCGGTTACTCCCTTCAACAGCAAAAATTCACTTTGCAGTACCTTCCCTTATTAAACATCCTTCCAAGACAACAAATCAATACAGTTAAAATACAAAAACGAAAAGCCTACTTATATAGCATTCAATCAAAACTGTAAGGCCAAACATTTTCTTCAAATTCAAAATAGTTTATTTCACATTAACCTACATGGGGTGCACGTCAGGTGCACGGTTCCAGTCAGTCGTTGCCTAAGGAGACGAGCCGGCAAGAAACTCTAAGGTACTATTTTAAAAATGATTGGCTTTTACAATATTTTCAAATTACACTACGCCAGACTCCGGATACCCAAGTTCTTATGCACCAATGGTGTATCACGTGACATTTAAGAGATTAAAGGTTTGGGAGGACAGTTTAGGCATGTCAACAAGTAGGTACTAGGTACTTAACAAAATAGAAAATATTCTATAGAATATAAATAATAATAATAAAATATTTAATATATGAAAGAATATAAAATAATCTATACACATAATAAAATCATAGCGAAGTCAAAACTGTACATTGAATATTTAAAAAGTATTTTCTACGAGGTCTGGGAAGGGTTATAATGTCGAAAATATAGTTTTTACCCGACTGCCTCAGAAGGAGGGTAATGTTTTTCGAGAGTATGTATGTATGTCTATTTCTTCGGCACGCTCTGTAGCCTAAACGGCTTGATGGATTTTAACATAAAAGTTGTCGTTAGATTCGTCTTCATTGTGGGAGTGGCATAGGCTATAATATTTATATATTGCATCTGCAAATACAAAAAAGGGAGGGGAAGATTTTTAAAAAAATAAATAACAACAATATTGATATCAAGCAAAAGCTAGTAATGAGTCAATTCCATATATATAAAATATATATTAATAAAACTAAAAAGCTTGAAATAATACAATTTATTGAAAAAAACAATAAACCCGACTGCAAAAACAGAAAAACAAGCATTATAATCAAAGTCAAACGTTAAGTGTACAATGTTGGTGTTATGTTAAGATAGTACTATGTTGGTGTTATGTTAAGATAGTACAATGTTGGTGTTATGTTAAGATAGTACAATGTTGGTGTTATGTTAAGATAGTACTATGTTGGTGTTATGTTAAGATAGTACTATGTTGGTGTTATGTTAAGATAGTACTATGTTGGTGTTATGTTAAGATAGTACAATGTTGGTGTTATGTTAAGATAGTACTATGTTGGTGTTATGTTAAGATAGTACAATGTTGGTGTTATGTTAAGATAGTACAATGTTGGTGTTATGTTAAGATAGTACTATGTTGGTGTTATGTTAAGATAGTACTATGTTGGTGTTATGTTAAGATAGTACTATGTTGGTGTTATGTTAAGATAGTACAATGTTGGTGTTATGTTAAGATAGTACAATGTTGGTGTTATGTTAAGATAGTACTATGTTGGTGTTATGTTAAGATAGTACTATGTTGGTGTTATGTTAAGATAGTACTATGTTGGTGTTATGTTAAGATAGTACAATGTTGGTGTTATGTTAAGATAGTACTATGTTGGTGTTATGTTAAGATAGTACAATGTTGGTGTTATGTTAAGATAGTACAATGTTGGTGTTATGTTAAGATAGTACAATGTTGGTGTTATGTTAAGATAGTACTATGTTGGTGTTATGTTAAGATAGTACTATGTTGGTGTTATGTTAAGATAGTACTATGTTGGTGTTATGTTAAGATAGTACAATGTTGGTGTTATGTTAAGATAGTACTATGTTGGTGTTATGTTAAGATAGTACTATGTTGGTGTTATGTTAAGATAGTACAATGTTGGTGTTATGTTAAGATAGTACTATGTTGGTGTTATGTTAAGATAGTACTATGTTGGTGTTATGTTAAGATAGTACTATGTTGGTGTTATGTTAAGATAGTACTATGTTGGTGTTATGTTAAGATAGTACTATGTTGGTGTTATGTTAAGATAGTACTATGTTGGTGTTATGTTAAGATAGTACAATGTTGGTGTTATGTTAAGATAGTACAATGTTGGTGTTATGTTAAGATAGTACTATGTTGGTGTTATGTTAAGATAGTACTATGTTGGTGTTATGTTAAGATAGTACTATGTTGGTGTTATGTTAAGATAGTACAATGTTGGTGTTATGTTAAGATAGTACTATGTTGGTGTTATGTTAAGATAGTACAATGTTGGTGTTATGTTAAGATAGTACAATGTTGGTGTTATGTTAAGATAGTACTATGTTGGTGTTATGTTAAGATAGTACTATGTTGGTGTTATGTTAAGATAGTACTATGTTGGTGTTATGTTAAGATAGTACTATGTTGGTGTTATGTTAAGATAGTACTATGTTGGTGTTATGTTAAGATAGTACTATGTTGGTGTTATGTTAAGATAGTACTATGTTGGTGTTATGTTAAGATAGTACTATGTTGGTGTTATGTTAAGATAGTACTATGTTGGTGTTATGTTAAGATAGTACTATGTTGGTGTTATGTTAAGATAGTACAATGTTGGTGTTATGTTAAGATAGTACAATGTTGGTGTTATGTTAAGATAGTACTATGTTGGTGTTATGTTAAGATAGTACTATGTTGGTGTTATGTTAAGATAGTACTATGTTGGTGTTATGTTAAGATAGTACTATGTTGGTGTTATGTTAAGATAGTACTATGTTGGTGTTATGTTAAGATAGTACAATGTTGGTGTTATGTTAAGATAGTACAATGTTGGTGTTATGTTAAGATAGTACTATGTTGGTGTTATGTTAAGATAGTACTATGTTGGTGTTATGTTAAGATAGTACTATGTTGGTGTTATGTTAAGATAGTACTATGTTGGTGTTATGTTAAGATAGTACTATGTTGGTGTTATGTTAAGATAGTACTATGTTGGTGTTATGTTAAGATAGTACTATGTTGGTGTTATGTTAAGATAGTACTATGTTGGTGTTATGTTAAGATAGTACTATGTTGGTGTTATGTTAAGATAGTACTATGTTGGTGTTATGTTAAGATAGTACTATGTTGGTGTTATGTTAAGATAGTACTATGTTGGTGTTATGTTAAGATAGTACTATGTTGGTGTTATGTTAAGATAGTACAATGTTGGTGTTATGTTAAGATAGTACAATGTTGGTGTTATGTTAAGATAGTACTATGTTGGTGTTATGTTAAGATAGTACTATGTTGGTGTTATGTTAAGATAGTACTATGTTGGTGTTATGTTAAGATAGTACTATGTTGGTGTTATGTTAAGATAGTACAATGTTGGTGTTATGTTAAGATAGTACTATGTTGGTGTTATGTTAAGATAGTACTATGTTGGTGTTATGTTAAGATAGTACTATGTTGGTGTTATGTTAAGATAGTACTATGTTGGTGTTATGTTAAGATAGTACTATGTTGGTGTTATGTTAAGATAGTACAATGTTGGTGTTATGTTAAGATAGTACAATGTTGGTGTTATGTTAAGATAGTACTATGTTGGTGTTATGTTAAGATAGTACTATGTTGGTGTTATGTTAAGATAGTACTATGTTGGTGTTATGTTAAGATAGTACTATGTTGGTGTTATGTTAAGATAGTACTATGTTGGTGTTATGTTAAGATAGTACTATGTTGGTGTTATGTTAAGATAGTACTATGTTGGTGTTATGTTAAGATAGTACTATGTTGGTGTTATGTTAAGATAGTACTATGTTGGTGTTATGTTAAGATAGTACTATGTTGGTGTTATGTTAAGATAGTACTATGTTGGTGTTATGTTAAGATAGTACTATGTTGGTGTTATGTTAAGATAGTACTATGTTGGTGTTATGTTAAGATAGTACAATGTTGGTGTTATGTTAAGATAGTACAATGTTGGTGTTATGTTAAGATAGTACTATGTTGGTGTTATGTTAAGATAGTACTATGTTGGTGTTATGTTAAGATAGTACTATGTTGGTGTTATGTTAAGATAGTACTATGTTGGTGTTATGTTAAGATAGTACAATGTTGGTGTTATGTTAAGATAGTACTATGTTGGTGTTATGTTAAGATAGTACTATGTTGGTGTTATGTTAAGATAGTACTATGTTGGTGTTATGTTAAGATAGTACTATGTTGGTGTTATGTTAAGATAGTACAATGTTGGTGTTATGTTAAGATAGTACTATGTTGGTGTTATGTTAAGATAGTACAATGTTGGTGTTATGTTAAGATAGTACAATGTTGGTGTTATGTTAAGATAGTACTATGTTGGTGTTATGTTAAGATAGTACTATGTTGGTGTTATGTTAAGATAGTACTATGTTGGTGTTATGTTAAGATAGTACTATGTTGGTGTTATGTTAAGATAGTACTATGTTGGTGTTATGTTAAGATAGTACTATGTTGGTGTTATGTTAAGATAGTACTATGTTGGTGTTATGTTAAGATAGTACTATGTTGGTGTTATGTTAAGATAGTACTATGTTGGTGTTATGTTAAGATAGTACTATGTTGGTGTTATGTTAAGATAGTACAATGTTGGTGTTATGTTAAGATAGTACAATGTTGGTGTTATGTTAAGATAGTACTATGTTGGTGTTATGTTAAGATAGTACTATGTTGGTGTTATGTTAAGATAGTACTATGTTGGTGTTATGTTAAGATAGTACTATGTTGGTGTTATGTTAAGATAGTACTATGTTGGTGTTATGTTAAGATAGTACTATGTTGGTGTTATGTTAAGATAGTACAATGTTGGTGTTATGTTAAGATAGTACTATGTTGGTGTTATGTTAAGATAGTACTATGTTGGTGTTATGTTAAGATAGTACTATGTTGGTGTTATGTTAAGATAGTACTATGTTGGTGTTATGTTAAGATAGTACTATGTTGGTGTTATGTTAAGATAGTACTATGTTGGTGTTATGTTAAGATAGTACAATGTTGGTGTTATGTTAAGATAGTACAATGTTGGTGTTATGTTAAGATAGTACTATGTTGGTGTTATGTTAAGATAGTACTATGTTGGTGTTATGTTAAGATAGTACTATGTTGGTGTTATGTTAAGATAGTACTTATGACTTATCAGCCTTTTACAAGCATTGCAATTATCATGCATTATACATTATTATTAGGTACTAAATTATTTCTTTTATATTAGTATAATTAGATTGAAAAATTATAGTTAGTTTGTGTGTTAGTTGTTGTTAATCTATAGAATTTTGGTATCGCAGGCGCCCCCCGCCTGTCTGTCTAGTAGAGTCTTTTCCTAATACGTTCAAAGATGCTGTTCAAGCTAAAGACAGTGAACACTGGCTACAAGCCATGTTCACTGTCTTTAGCTTTGAAGAAGCTGAAAATTACTACAAAGCCTGCATCTTATTACCTGGGTTTAGAGATTGAGCGAGATGCAGACGGATCTATAACTATTAAACAGGAATCTTATACAAAGAAGATTCTGGAGAGGTTTCATATGACGGAATGTAACTCCCTTTCAACTCCAGTTCAAAAGGAATCGGTGACATCAACCTTTCAGACAGGGAAAGTGGATGGTGATAGAAAAGATTTTCCTTATCGAGAAGCTGTAGGTGCCTTGGCATATCTTATGGTTGGGACTCGTCTCGATATTGCTTTTGCAGTCAGCGTGGCATCTAAAATTATTGAAAATCCTGATATATCAGATTGGCAGATGGTCAAGAAGATTTTTAGATACTTGAAAGGAACGACTTCTTTTGGTATAAGGTACAAGTCAGACCACTCCAATGACTTTATTATTGGCTACAGTGATGCTGACCACGGTGGAGATCAGCAAACCCGTCGATCAACTACAGGCATTATATGTTAATACGCTGGTGGAGCTGTATCGTGGTTAAGCCAAAGACAAACATCGGTTGTAATTTCAACAACAGAAGCCGAAATCGTTGCAGCAAGCGAAGCTACAAGGGAGTCAATTTGGTTGCAGAGAATATTTACCAAACTCACAGAGCTGAAAGTTTTCCCAACGCTTCTAGCTGACAATGAAGCTGCAATTCGCCTGGCACAAAACCCCGAATTCCACAAGCGAACTAAACATATAAGAATCAGACATTTCTTTGTGCGAGAAAAGGTTCTTGATGGAGAAATACTTGTGAAGAGAACAAGCTCAACCGATCAGTTGGCAGACATGCTTACCAAAGCAATGCCAAGACCAAGACTTGTCCAGTTAAGAAGACAACTTGGACTGGTTGAAACTTTTTAACATATTCAAAGAGGGAAAGTGTTAGAGTTTGTAGCAGGCCATAAACAAAAAGAATAAATTAGAATGGTTACCTAGCTACAACTCGTTGACGTGTGTTTGAACTTTGACATTAAAAAAAAGTGTTTTTAAAGTGAGATAAATTAATATAAATAATTTATTCAACAAGTGTGTGCTTGCTGTGATAATAATACCTAATTCATTTCACCCTCTCATTCAATCTAAACTTTAACTTGAAACATTCTGCACTACTGCGTGGTGGTGTCAGTTGGAACACCCAGGTGAGAAATCCTCAAATTCCAACAGTAGCTACAGAAAAACAGTTTTAGGAGACTCCTTAATTTTTGAGAAATTTGGAGTTGCATTCTCTGATTTTATTTAATTGTACAGTCTATGGATATTTTCACAAAAACTTTTCTGGATACCAATCGATCAACTCCATTGACTCTCGGACCAACTAAGGTTTGAAATTAAATTAAATGAATTATTTTGTTTCCAGATATAAAGAACCACATATAAATCCACACACAACTTTCAATAAATACATACATAGATAACGTAATAATTCAATATAACTAGAAAGACAGGCGTGACGCAACTGCCACTGTTTACAACTGTTTTAATGAGTTTCAACGTGGTCGCACAAATCTCACCGATGATCTGCGTGAGGGACGGCCTTCTACGGCGACGACTGAAGATAACATCAGTGTTGTGCGGCGTATGATAGAGACTGACAAAAGAGTGACTTATCAGCAGATTCGGACAAGCTTAGGCATCGGTATGAGTCAAGTGCACAAAATCCTCAATGAACATTTAGCGGTCAGGAAGCTTTGTGCCCGGTAGATACCTCATAATTTGACAGAAGCCCAAAAACTCCGTCGTGTTGATTGGTGTCGTGAAATGGTTCAAAGATTTAACGGAGGTGACTCAAATGCTGTGTTGGGGTGACGAAAGCTGGATTTATTGTTATAATCCTGAAACTAAGAGACAATCTGCTGTCTGGGTGTTTCCTTCCGAGGAGTTGCCAACTAAAGTGAAGAGAGGTCGAAGCGTGGGAAAAAGATGGTGGTTTCGTTGTTGGGAAGGACAGGTCATTACGCAACAATTGTTTTAGAGGAACGAAAAACAGTTACTGCAGAGTGGTATACTAACAATTGTTTGCCATTTGTCTTGAAAAAAGTTCGGGAGAAACGACCTCGCGGTAGGATCCTCCTTCACCACGACAACGCCTCGGCGCACACTGCCAAGCAAACAATCGACTACTTGGCGACGTCAGACGTGGAATTACTGGGTCACCCGCCCTATAGCCCCGACCTCGTGATTTTTATTTATTTCCGAAAATAAAAGAAAAACTTCGAGGAAAACGTTTTATGGCCGCAGAGGAAGCAGTTGCTGCGTTTCAAAATGCCGTCGAAGAGCCGCCTAAGAATGCCCGGTCGAATGCCGTCTAAGGACGAGTTGGTTAAGTGCTTTTCTTACTGGTTCCATCGGAAGCAGCGATGCATTGCTGTAAATGGACACTATTTTGAAAAGATGTAATAAAACTAATAACTTGCTAGTTTGTTCAGTTTTTGATTTTCTAAGAACTTTCAGTGTCACCCTCGTACCTGCTATTATTGAAATGAACACAATATACCAGTGTATAACAACAGTCGAATTATTCCATTACTTTACTGGGCTGAATACGGAACAAATATAGCAGATAGTTACAGATTCAACCTTTTCAATGATTTCTTCACGTTTTTTCATCTTTAAGAAGCTTGATCGCATTTCCATAAACACGATAGAATGTGATTGCGCAGCAGACTCGGGTTTCTGAAAGCCTTTTGAATTTAATCTGTCGTCAAAGCCATGTCAGTTTATACAATTGGCTGTTGTGAACTTGGGCAACCCAAAACACAGTAACAACTTGTGTTTGACACTGCCGAATTGAATTGCTTTCAGGCACTGGGAATTTATCAATGTATAACCATTATTTAGGATCACTGCTATCTAAATAACCTTCAAACCTTTTACTTTAATATTTTTCTATAATAACACGGAAAAAAAGGAACAGCTAGAAATAAACAAGTTGTTGCTATTAACAACCGAGCGACTTGGTTCGGAAGCCTGTAAAATTTTTTGCTAGAATTGAACAAGTGCAATACTTGCTTGTTTGATATTAATTAACAAAGCTGTATAGGACGTTTTAAATAAGTCTTGGTTATTTATAGCCGTATAAATTTAGCCAAGCCAAATCGGTACTTTGCTAAAGCTTGATTTTTTTCCGTGAACGTAATGATGATTTACTGTAGAAAACCCTAGCCTCAGCAATCACGAAGATGCATCTATATATAATCTTACATATTACTAAAAAAGAGTCGTAAGTGGTTTTCTATTGAACTATACAGAGCGGACCTTGAAGCGGTGAGCACCATCATTAACAGTATTTATCCCAGAAGGTGTATGTGTTACATTAATATTAATCTTACATAATAGATAATAAAGAAATTTCCATGTTTTGTCAAGTCGTACAAACCTTGCGATCAGCAACGGGTCGCTAGTAAGATTATGAGATACGTACGTTATGCACTTTTTACAAGTTTTACTTACTTGTTGATTTTCTACGACACACTTGCTGCTTGCGGGCTAAGGACGCGTTTGCAAAATGTATAGGTATAAAATACAACAACTACATTAACACGGGTCACACACACAAGTGTAGCTGCGGTCCTGGCGCAAGGGAGGTCGCACCAGGCGGCGGCCGAATTAGCGGCACACGGGGTTGCGACAATCGTAGAAAGGATCCGGCAATTGGGACTCGAGGTGGCCCTGCACAAGTCCGAGGCCATGTTTTTCATGGTCCTCGGAATGCGCCACCGTTGGGGTCCCAAATAACGGTAGGAGGGGTTTCTATCGGCGTCGAGTCGACGATGAAGTACCTGGGACTCGTCCTCGACAGCCGGTGGAACTTCGTGGAGCATTTCCGACGTTTGGCTCCCAAACTGGAGCGGGCGGGCGCTGCATTGAAGCGGCTCCTGCCCAATCTAGGGGGTCCAAACGCCTCCTGCCGGAGGCTCTACGCGGGGGTCGTGCGGTCCATGGCCCTCTACGGGGCTCCTGTATGGGCGCGCTCTCTGGCGCTGTGGCCAGCCCGCCGGTTGAGCGCGGCCCAAAGGGTCATGGCCATCCGGATGGTCCGAGGATACCGCACGGTCTCCTGTGAGGCAGCGAGCCTCCTTGCCGGATTGCCGCCATGGGATCTGGAGGCAAAAGTCCTCGCGCACGTATGGGAGTGGCGCGAGGAGGCGAAACGCCGGGGCGTAAGTCCACTGCCGCGAGAAATCGCGGCACAGCGGACGGAGCTCCGGCGGGATCTCATGGCGTCATGGAAAGTACGGTTGTCGCAACCCAGTGCTGGGCACGCCACCATTGCGGCGATAAGTCCCCTCTTTGAGGAGTGGCTGGAGAGGCGCCACGGCGTCCTCACCTTCCGCGTGACGCAGGTCCTCACCGGACATGGCAGCTTCGGGAGGTTCCTGTGTCGGATAAGGCGGGAGGAAACGTCCGGGTGTCACCACTGTGTGGATCGCCCGGAGGACACGGTGGAGCATACGGTGGAGGTCTGCCCGGCTTGGGCAGAGCACCGCCGTGTCCTCGTGGAGGCGATCGGCGGCAGAGACCTCTCGCGTCCAGCCCTGGTTCAGGCCATGGTACGGAGCGAGAGGGCATGGGCAGCCGTCACCTCCTTCTGCGAAGCAGTAATGCTCGCGAAGGAGGAGGCGGGACGGTTGAGGGAAAGGCAAGTTTCGCGCCCTCTCGCCCCTAGCCGCCGCAGGAGACGCCCAGGGCGTCGGGAATCCCGGGCGGATTTCCGGCCACCGTAAGTCCGGTAAGGACCAGGCCCGGGTCGACGGCGCGTTGTATTCCACGCGCGCCTCAAAGAGATGTCGTCAGCACATAGTAGGGGTCCACTAGGGCCGAGGCCTGCCGGGGTCGCGGGAAGGTACTTATGGGTCACCGAGGCCCCCGCAACACAGGCAACAAGAAGGAATACGGGTGGGTTTTAGTCAGTAAGAGTCTGACACACCCTCCCGCTCCGCCCAGAGCGGGAGAAGTTATTTGATGATTTCCCACCCAAAAAAAAAAAAAAAAAAAGTGTAGCTGCGGGAATAGTAGTCAAGTGAACTAATTTTAATACTTTGAGTTTTTTTTCTTATTTCGTTATATTTCGTAGGTACATACTTACAAAAAATATTTCATAGTGCTATATAATTTTACTAAATAATTCTTAGATACAAATATTTCAGTGACTCCTAGGCACTGGAAGCCCTCTACTAGTAGAGAGATGTGGGCTGTGGACTTTAGGCAAGTTTTATTAGTTATGATGAGACCTTACCTCCAGACTTGATGAAGTGACCTGAAGGTGTACTTCGGTGACTGGTACTGGAACTGGTCGACGAGTAGGACTAGGTGTGCCGAGTTTGGGCTCGTTTTGATAGTTATGATGAGACCTTACTAACTAGGGGAACTAGGGGTGCCTACTCGTCGACCAGAGCCCTTATAAGTTAGTAAGGTTTAATGGGCTCGTTTTGATAGTTATGATGAGACCTTACCTCCGGACTTGATGAAGTGACCTGAAGGTGTACTTCGGTGACTGCTACTGGAACTCGTCGACCAGTAGAACTAGGGGTGCCTACTCGTCGACCAGAGCCCTTATAAGTTAGTAAGGTTTAATTTTGTGTCAATATGTACCGAAAAACAACACAATTTTGTCTGATTTGCAAACGAGCCCTTAAGGTTTGGTTTCCTAGGAAAGCGGTTCCGTCATATTATAATCCACCATACTGAAATGTCATTTTCACCAGTATTTGACATTAAGATGTCAAAAAACGCTCTGTGTTTGTACAGCCGTAATTATGTAAGGGTTTACTACTTTCTTATGAAACCAAAGCTATTATCCCTACTAATATAATAAATGCGAAAGTTTGTAAGTATGGATGGTCCATCCATCCATACTTACAAACTTTCGCATTTGTTTGTTACTCTTTCACGCAAAAAGTACTGTACGGATTTGGATGAAATTTGGCACACAGATAGTTTATAACCAGAAATAACACATAGAATATTTTTTATCCCGATATATCCACGGGGTCAAAACTTATGCGGGTGAAACCGCGGGGCGCATCTAGTACAATATAAAATCAAAAGTTAAGGTTTATTTTCATCACAAAGGCAGCAGTGCAGTCTATCTATCTAAATAAGCTTCAGTCCAATATTATATGCCATAACACAGGTACTGAAGTACCAAACACAAGCGTATTTTCAAATTCATCGGACGGTACGCAGAACGTTGGCTGAATTTAAATAAAAAATTGGTCCTGGGTGCGATTCCAAGGTGGGTCAAAGTGTTACTGGGTTTTATCCATCAGGAATTTCTCAGTAGTAGCCCGGTGTCTGGATTTGTGCCCGGTTGCATGATGGCAATAGACTCGCTCCTTCGGGGATTAGACGTCATGTTACGTTATGTATTTTAGATAGAAATGCAGTTAGAAAATTACGAATTCCTGAGTTTTGCTTCAAGTGTTACCCGAATCGTGGAGGCGATCGGCGGCAGAGATCTCTCGCGTCCGGCCCTGGTTCAGGCCATGGTACGGAGCGAGAGGGCATGGGCAGCCGTCACCTCCTTCTAAGAAGCAGTAATGCTCGCGAAGGAGGAGGCGGGACGGTTGAGGGAAAGGCAAATTTCGCGCCCTCTTGCGCCTAGTCGCCGCAGGAGACGCCCTGGGCGTCGGGAATCTCGGGCGGATTACCGGCCACCGTAGGCGCGGGCTTGCGGACGGTGAGCAATGGGTAGCTCACCGTCCGATAAGGACCAGGCCCGGGACGACGGCGCGTTGTATTCCACGCGCGCATCAAAGAGATGTCGTCAGCACAAATGTAGGGGTCCACTAGGGCCGATGCCTGCCGGGGTCGCGGGAAGGTACTAATGGGTCACTGAGGCCCCCGCAACACAGGCAACGGAAAGAATACGGGTGGGTTTTAGTCAGTAAGAGTCTGACACACCCTCCCGCTCCGCCCAGAGCGGGAGAAGTTATTTGATGATGTCCCATCAAAAATAATTACCTAGAAGAACTAGTGACCTTATTGGTGATGTTCCTCAGAAAGGTCAGGTGCGTAGTACTCGCAACCGGCGTGAACAAAGCAAAAAGAATACCTACGTAAAGGTCGTAGCCGGTGGCGTTCTGTAGTTTCTGCCTACCCCCATGGGAAAAAGGCGTATGTATGTATGGTGTACCAAGAAATTCGTGCAAGTGAAAACACCAACATTTTCCTGGTAGGTATTTGATTTTCAGGTTACATACGGACTAAAGAGAAGCTTGCAGCCATTTTCAAAATATTACGTTGTCTCCTAGCACTTCACCCGTGGGAAATTCCAAACACTGTGTATTTTCATTCGTAGAAACCACATTCTCTCTTCACTATTATAACGTAGCGGGGATACAGTGCGCTTTGAATTCAACAGCGAAAGGGATGCTGGGTGAATCTGAATTTTAAATGCCACTTCTCTACATTTGCAGTGGTTGCTGCAGTTTTGGCTTAAAATCTATATTGTTTACTTTGTAATTTGAGGTATATTCAGGTTTGTAAACAGACCAGATTTAACAGATCAGATCAGGTTTGTTAACAGAATAACATGTGATTCATAGGAATGATACGTCTTATGTTTTTCGAGGTTATGTAAGGTGGACGATATACAATCGATACTAATAACAATAATTCAGCATAACTTTTTTCAGCGCTGTGGCTCTGTCTCGCATAGGGTCGCAGCATTATGCTGAGCGTTGGCCGTTTTGCGTGGATGTGACGCATATTCTCCCCCAAATTGTTTCTTTTTTGTATTTGTGTTCCTTCTTTGCGTCATGTTTACCGCAAATAAACGCTTTTTTTTTTCTTTCTTTTTTTCCAATTATGTTGGGCTCGGCTTCCAAGCTAACCGGATGCAGCTGAATAACAGTATCTTACATGGAGCGACTGCGAGCGAGCACTTTATGGTGGATGATAATGATGAAAGAAAGTATTGATCGCAACACATTTTTCGTAATGTGTTATCATGCATGTCCTAGAACCAAAAGTTCGAAGACTTGTGACATCTACTAACCCGCACTGGGCCCGCGTGGTAAATTACAGCCCACTCCCTCTCGAAGAAAGGAGGCCGGTGTCCCAGCAGTGGGAATATTATACGCTGATTATGATGTATGATGAAGTATTCACCTTACATACGTAGTATGTACACCCTTTTAAATTAAATTTTACTCTAAAATAAAGCGTTGTTGTTTGTATGGGACGTTACCTCTGTAGACAAACTGGCACGGTCCCACCTCCAACGGACTACTTCTAAAGCGGGTGCAGCGGCAGAAAATGCCGAAAATCTGAAACTTATTAAATAAAGAGGCCTTGGTAGAGAGTACAACTTTGTGCCCCTTGGCGTCAAGACCCTCGGTCCGTGGGGTCCCAGTGCGCATAAGTTATTTGCGGAAATCGTGTAACGTCTAGTTGATGTAACTGGTGACCGAAAAGGTGGCAACTTTCTCGCGCAACGCATCAGCATTGCAATTTAGCGAGGAAATGCCGCCAGCATCCTCGGTACAATGCCTCGAGGGCCTTTTTTAGGTTTAACTTAGTTTTAATTTAATTTAGTTAATGTTCATAATCATCTTGTAATTTGGTTATTTATTTATTTATTTATTTATTTATTCATAGGAAAACCAACAGCTATAACGAATGGATAACAATTGTATATGCTACACAGAGCCAATTACAGGTTCTCACGGGTAAAAACAGAGAATTTAGTAGAAATCTTAGGATCACTAACAAGCACGATAGAAAATAATATAAATAAGGTATATATGCACTATGCACTTTTAAAAAAGTCAGCATTCAGCTGAGCGCGTGCAGAATAGGTTTTGGTGGTAAATGGGTCAAATGAGAACTCTTTACAAAGGATATTAAAGTCCTTACTCGCTCGCACTATGTATGAGTTTTGCCTGTAGTTAGAGGAAGAAAAAGGAATGGAGATAGGTGGATTAAATCGAACTGATCTCTGGGGGACATTGAAACGCAGTTTATGAAGGAGATCAGAACAGTCAACATCGTTAGATATAATTTTTAAAAGAAAAGTGCAATCTGCTAGTCGACGACGATTTATAAGTGGCTGTAAGTGAAATTTCTTGCAAAGATTCATGTAATTATCAGAATGGTACGGTATACGCAGCCGGAAACATAGAAATCGAATAAATCTTTTTTGTACATTTTCAATACGATCAATGTATTTGCCATAACACGGGTTCCAAATTTGTGACGCATATTCAAGATGACTTCTCACAAAAGAACAATAAAGAATCTTAAGCGTTTTAGCCCTCCTGAAACACCCTGCAAGTCTCATAACAAAACCCAGTGACTTCGAAGCTTTGGCCACTATTTGCTCGATGTGCACATTAAATAATAGTTTGGAATCATGAAAAACGCCCAGGTCGCGTGCACCGTCGCATCTCTGCAATAGCTGCCCTTTAAGTTTATAAGTTGTAGAGAGAGGGACGCGTTTTCTGCTAAAGGAGATTACTGAACATTTAACAGGGTTCAAGTCTAGTTTGTTGGCCAAGCAATAATCATCCAACCGCGCCAGGTCAGATTGGAGGGCATCAATGTCGTCATCTGAAGATATTGCAGAAAATATCTTCATATCATCAGCAAAACAAAGTAAATTTGAGTTGTGGAAACACAAATCGATGTCACTCACATAGATGATAAAAAGCAACGGACCCATCAAGGAACCTTGAGGAACACCACTAGGAGCTGAAACCCAGCTTGACATGTAGTTACTGATAACGACAGCTTGGGATCTGTTTTCAAGGTATGAAGTAAACCAACGAAGTAGATCTCCTCTGATACCATTGATAAAAAGCTTTTTTTTCAGAATATTGTGGTCAATTCTATCAAAAGCCTTACTGTAATCCGTGTAAACGACGTCGACCTGTGCCCCATTGTCCATTCTGTCCGTTAGGAAGTCATTGAGCAAAGCCAGGTTAGATACAGTTGAACGACCCTTAAGAAATCCGTGCTGAGAAGGGCTAAAAGACTGACTTAGCGCTGCGTAAACTTGTTCGTAGATAACTCTCTCGAAAACTTTAGCCAATGTACACAGTTTGGAAATAGGTCTGTAGTTAACTATTTCATTTTTGTGCCCTTTTTTATGCACCGGGGTTATAAAGGCAGACTTCCAGATCTGGGGAACAGAATGTGAAGAGAGCGACTTTTTGAACAATAGAGATACTGGCAAGGCAATGGTTTTAGCACACCCAATCAGCAATATAGGTGATAAGTGGTCCGGACCAGCAGATTTAAATGGATCAATTTTACTAATTAGCCGAACTATAGCATTGAGGTCAATCTCAATGGAGTGAATATCCGAAGCTACATTAGAATTTATAGCAGTCTGGGGAGGACAATAATTAGTAGGTACATCATTGATAGGGCTAAGAAAAGTGGAATAAAAGTGGGAAGAAAATGCATTACAAATAGACTCAGGAGAAGAAATCGTCATATCACCATACTTGAGAAAACTGGGTATTGCATTGGACTTAGATCGCTGCTTCACGAAGCTCCAAAAGCGTTTAGGATTCTTTACAATGGAGTCTTCCGTATCAGCTAAGTAGTTGGTGTAACAAACCGCTTCAAGTTTATTAACCCGCCCCCGTAGATGTTTAAAGGTCGCCTCGTCTGAGAGTCTGCCATACGTCTTAAATTTACGGAGATATTTAATCTTCTCTTTAATCAAGCGTTTAAGTGCCGGGGAGTACCAAATAGGGTATGAGCTGGGAAAAACTGTCTTAATAGGAACAAACTTATTCTGAATATCCGCTATAGTAGCATAAAAGTAGTTTACGGCGTCATTAAGCGACATGTCTAGAAATACGTTCGTCCAATCTATAGCTGCAATTCCCCTGTTAATGGCCGCAAAGTCCGCTTTACCGTAAAGGTAACGAGTAAAGGGAGCGGGAGTTAAATAGGTGTACTCAGCAAAGTTCACGTCGATACAGAGGGCTGGATGATATTTGTCAATAGGTGACAAAGGCACCAAACATTCACACACTGAAACAATTTCATTACATAAAACTAAATCTAGAATCTTACCATAATCATTTAATATTCCATTATATTGATTGAACCCTAAAACACGCAATTCGTCAGTTAGCATGTACTCGTCGCTACTACAAATATTCCCGGGTAATAATGTGTTGTTGTTTAATTGCCACAAAATTCCACTCAGGTTAAAATCGCCAATAACTAAATAATTATCACTGGAATTGTTAAACACTATACTACTCAAGTTATGGAGAAAATTTGATAATTGGTCAGAAAAGGAATAACCACGGTTTTGCTTACATAGATAGATGACGCAAACATTCAATTTAAGGTAAGTTCTTGTATTGGGCTGACGTACGCTCAAAGTTACCCACAAGTCTTCAGCTGAGGAGTGAAATAATGGCTGGGGAACCGCAGAAATACACTTACGGACAGCAATCAAGACACCACCTCCACGAGACTGACCTGTGAGACAGTAATCCCGGTCGCGACGCCACACAATATACTCATCACCAAATAACTCCGAGTTTGATATGCCGTCAACCAACCAAGTTTCCGTTAAAACAATAACATCATATGAACATAGGCATAGTTGGCGAAAGAAGGAATCAGTCTTGGTACGCAGCCCACGAACATTCTGATAATACACATGCAGATTTTTATTATCGTTTAAAGCCATCGATAATTTACACTAGTTGTAGCAGTAAAATTATTAGCACGATAACAACCACTCAAGTAACAAAACGCTAAAAGACTAACGATTGCAGTGTCTGAGACAATGTTTACGGATAATAAATACTCATACTTATTGTAATATAGCAAAATAAAAGCGAATGGTAAATTAGTATGTAGGGTAATTAGGCATACATAATTGATAAAAGGCACAAAAAACGCAGCAATATCACAGGTAACTGTGCGAAGAAGTAGGCAGTAATTAGATTCATTAGTCAGTGCGAGCGAGATAAGCATCGATTGGGACATTCTTATGAATATAACAGCGCGATAAGAGAAACAAAAGGCCCATTTGCGAATACAAAAGCGAGGTGACGAAGCTTCGAGCACGTCAGCGGTGCCAAACATTTTACAAAAACTCAAGAGGCAAACAGTTGCGGTTATTAGTACATAATCAAAAATGAATTTACTTCTAGACATATGTTTTAAGTTATTATTCTGGAAAAGTAATAAAAACCGAAGGAACCGCCACTCTAATTCAGCTTGTTTAAATCCTTCTCTTTAGATATTATAAAGACAGCCGATCCTTCCTGCCTGCGGACATGAATCTTTCCATGTTTAACCCACACGTGCTTATACTCCTTCTCCTTTGCTATTGTTCGGGTTTTATTTAGCAACTTTTTGGAGTCAGGGTTGAGGTGATCATTCACATAAACCCGGTTCGATTGGCCTATGAATCCAAGGTCATGGGTCGATAACGTCTTGAACGAGCGAGCAGCCGCAACAAAGTCCTCCTTGATATATCTGTTCAGAAAGCTGACCACTATTGACTTGTCCTTTGTGTTGAACAAGGGAATCCTGGATATGTAGTTGATCTGGGTTTTAGGAAATGCGAAATTAACCTTTTGACTAATCTTATCCAAGATACCGAACAGATTTTCGTCTTTTTTTAGGGGAATGCCCTTAATTTCCACATTGTTCAGCCTTGATCTCTGATCACCAGCGGACAGCTCCGACTTAATCACGTCAATGTCAGATTGAAGAGAACAAACAGATTCCTGTAGATGCTCAAGACCAGCAACCCTTGTCTCAATGCCTGCAAGTTTGACAGAGAAATCATCCAGGCGTTTACCATCGAACTCACAACTGATCTTGAGTTCTTTGAGTTCCTCTTTTATGAATTTGACATCATCAGACAGCGTCGGCAATCCAGCCAGTTGAGCCTTAAGTTCACGAATCTCATTTAGGATCGTTTCCAGTGACGCAGGTTCAGGTGTTGGTAACGGAGACGGGGAACGGGTCGGTGCCGGCGAGGAAATTCGGCACTTAGGACATTTCCATGCCGCCCTTCGGTCAGCTCCTAGTTTTCTCCACCCACCCTCCGTGATGCTAGCGCAGCCAAAATCAAGGTGCCGCTTGCATGAGGCACACTGAACGCCATCATTAAAGTCAGAATTGCAGCTGGCACACTTCATCATAGTTGAGTTTGATGTTGAAGGATGAGTAAAATGTTTAGAACCACTGATAAAACGGACCGGTCAAGCGAGTCGCGCAGGTACTTGCGTAGCGGTCGCGCGAAGTGCGTAGCGGACGAGGGAAGTGCGTGCTTGCTTAGTGGGTGATCGCGAAGTATGTAAATAACCATTTAGAAAATAAAGCGTTTAGGTCAGACATCAGAAATCAGAAACCATTTATTTGCTGATAATGTATCTAGGTATACAGGTAAGATGTAATTTTTATAAATAGCCCCGAATAAAATTTATATACGAGTAAATATAGAGCAGAACGAATGTTATTATAACAATATTATAACTCTTTTCCAATTTGGTATTTAGTTAAAACAGTGGGTATGTGAATCTACTTATAAAATAATGTAACACGTAATAATAGGTATACGAGTAGGTATGTAGGATCGTCAGACTTTACTCCGTTAGATTCAGGCATCATGTGCGCAGTTAGCTGGGTTTCGTGCAATGAAAACACACTGGGTACGATACACAGCGTTTATTAAAATCACAAATTAAAACAATAACTAAAAATTTAAATTAAGACAATAATTGAGCACAACGAATCGAGTACAGTTCCGCGACCTCTTAACTCCGATATGATCACTGTGATTAGACACTGAATATCCTCCTCATCGTGGGCTTAAAATATCTGGCCTCTGTAGAAGCGCGCTGTACGTGAGGGTAGATCACATGATGTCGCCAGTTAGCACGCTTTTTTTTTTTTTTGGGTGGGAAATCATCAAATAACTTCTTCCGCTCTGAGCGGAGTGGGAGGGTGTTTCAGACTCTTACTGACTAAAACCCACCCGTATTACTTCCGTTGCCGGTGTTGCCAGGGGCCTCGGTAACCCTTTGATACCTTCCCGCGACCCCGGCAGGCATCGGCCCTAGTGGACCCCTACACTTGTGCTGACGACATCTCATTGAGGCGCGCGTGGAATACAACGCGCCGTCGACCTGGGCCTGGTCCTTACCGGACGGTAAGCTACCCGTTGCTCACCGTCCGCAAGCCCGCAACTACGGCGGCCGGAAATCCGCCCGTGGCACGCTTGCAATTCGTTCCGTGTCCGTACTAATGACCGGATCCAACATATATATAAAATATGTATTATCGAATATTATAGATACTAATAGCATAACAATAACTTGAACATGTCAATGATAAACACGTAATTACAAACTACCCACAAACAGCAACTTTTATTTAAAAGTTTTGTCATTAATAAATATTTTATTGTATTTCAATAGCAGTTTTGTTAACTGTTTTTTACATTTAAGTTGGAAGTTCTTTTAATTTTTAAGACAATTCATTTTATACTAGCTGCGCCCCGCGGTTTCACCTGTATAAGTTTAAAACTCGTGAGAATATCGGGATTAAAAGTAGCATATATTCTAACCCAGGTCATGGACTACCCATGTGCCAAATTTTATGTAAATCCGTTCAGCCGTTTTGACGTGAAAGCGTAACAAACACTTACTTTCGCATTAGAATATTAGTTAAGATAACTGGACCTACTGATAAATTCATAACATACATATATGTATGTTATTGTTTAGTAGGTACGTTTTATGACCACCTGTATAGGAATAATAGCTTATACATATATTGTGACCTTATTGGTCCCGAGCGTTGTCTTATATCAACCATTGCCGTAAATATGTGCTTGGTTGATCTAACGAATATATTTACTTCTAATATATACAAGCATGCTATTGATACAATTTGTAGGGCCTTAAATACTGATTGAAAGAAGAATATAAAGTAAGAAAATATGTTTATTTGCGGTAAACATGACGCAAAGAAAGAACACTAACACAAAAAAGAACAAGTTGGAGGAAAATATGCGTCACATCCACGTAAAACGGATATCGCTCAGCATAATGCTGCGACCCTATGCAAGACAGAGCCCAGCCCTGGTTTTCAGCGACAGCCGGCGTTGACGTGATGATGTCGACCGGTACAGCATACAATGCGATATAAATCCTAACGAATATTATAAATGGAAAGTGAGTTTGTTTGTTTGTTACGCTTTTACGCTAAAACGGCTGAACGGAGTTGGGTGAAATTTGACACATGGGTAGACCGTGACCTGGATTAGGATATACAATACTTTTCATCCCGTTATTCCCATGGGATCGACTAGACTTATGCGGGTGAAACCGCGTAAATACTTAATTCTATGTTTATATAATTATATAGGTCATGTTATTTAAAATGGCAAAATTCCGTTCAGTTGGCAAGCCCTTTGAAAAAGTTGTCTTAGATCAATAACAGGTCTTAAGACCTAATTAATTTAAGACGACGTTTTTGGGTCTATAACTGCAGTTTTTCCAAAATATAACACCGAATCTTAATGTTGAAGCAACTGTACCATGATAGGCTGTCACAGTTTCTATATTTACTATTTTAAAAAGGTTGTAGAGAACATAGGCAGTTGTGTTTAGTTTTGGCACACGTGTTCAGCTTGAGGCTTCCATGTTAGTTTGTTGTCAATATGTACTCCTAAGAATTCTGTCACTGAGGTTGTGTCTACAGTTTGGCCATTATATTCAGTGATTACACTTTCATCACTGTATTTGAAGATATCTAGGTACTTTTACGGTTATTATTTTCTTCCGTACAACTTACAAGTCCATAACAACTAAAAACCCTATTGATATTCCACCACACCTACTTAGCTAAATGTACTGTGTTCGATTCCATAAAAATCATAGCATCACGGATATTTCTGTATTCGTTGGATAGAAACGAGAAATCGATAGCTCGCCCATTTGTTTTGCAAACGGTGCCCAAACTATCGAGTTGCTTTTAAAAGAGCTTTCACGCTAGGTTGATAGGTTTGTTCTCCACTTCTTTCAATAAAAACACATACACACATACAGAAAGTCTCCCATGGAGACAGTAACTACACAACGCCACGTGCTACGCTCCTTACATACTACTTTTGCTTCGTTTACGTTCATACATCGGGTCATACACGCACCGGTTGTGAGTACTACGCACCTGACCTTTCTGAAGAACGTCACCAAAGAGGTGTGTCCTTCTAGGGTGTTCCCTCCCGGCGTTACAATAAAAAAACCGGCCAAGTGCGTATCGGACCCACACAATGAAGGTTTCCTTAGTTGGGATTACTTGGGATGAATTTATCCCAAAAAAAACAATACAACATTGTAGTTGAAAAACATGTTCACCCATACATCGATATACGACACGGTCAATTCTCCAACTGCAAATTTAAGTTTGTCGACTATTACTCGTTAACGTGGCCTACTTAGCTGTGATAGTTTCCTTTTAATTTCGTTATATGTACTACTGCCATGAATTTTCACGTATCCAAAAACAACTTTTTAGCTGGCAGGGCAGCATTTTTCCTAGAGTCAAGTGGGGGGCACTTGACTCTAGGAAAAATTAGCACTTGAATGCTTAATATTAGGCATCAAGATCCTTGAATCGAAAAGTGGTGTACACAAATACGCAATATTGAACGGCCTATCCAACGATACCCCACACTATGAGATAGACGAGAAAAAGAAATATCATCTCCAGATTACGTGCAAGGGAGGTACCCTAAAAAAAATATTTTCAAGATTTTATTTCAGCACTTTGTCGGCGTGATTAATATGTCAAATTACAGCTTTCTAGTACTAAGCGTCTCTGAGCTACAACGGGGATAGATAGACAGATAGACAGACAGACAGACAGACAGACGGACCCTAAAAATGCTGGTTCTGCGCAACCCTGCGGGAAATACAGGTGTGACGTTACTTGTGTTCTTTCAATAAACAAAATTTTCCTCGTTTTGGATTTTGGTTTATCGCATGTTTACATTCCTTTCATATACCTATACAGGATATTCCAATTGTGTATACATCAAGCGGTGCAAGGCAGAAAACCACATGTTGTGGCCCAATTAGAGATGAAGCCTACTGTTCAGCAGTAAGCCAGGTTTTTTTTTTTTTTTTTTGAGGGTGGGAAATCATCAAATAACTTCTCCCGCTCTGGGTGGAGCGGGAGGGTGTGTCAGACTCTTACTGACTAAAACCCACCCGTATTCCTTCCTGTTGCCTGTGTTGCGGGGGCCTCGGTGACCCATAAGTACCTTCCCGCGAAGTAGGCCAGGTTAAGCTGATTTAATTAATGCTTGGATAGCGAGTGCTTTCATGTTTGCTTCTTCACTTATTTATTTTTCTTCTTTCTTCTATGTATTCTGCCTTATACACTCATGTGCCAAGCCTTTTCTCAACTTCGTTGGGGTCGGTTTCCCGTCTATCCGGATGCGACTACCTATCTGACCTCCACAACCCAGCTACTGGGTAACAGATACCCGTTGGTAAGACTGGTTGTCAAACTTTCGGGCTTCTGACGACCCGAAACGACTGTCAAAGATCTAAGAATGACAGCCGGGACCGATGGCTTAACGTGCTTTCCGAGGCACAGAGGGGTCTCGATATTTAATGGATGGTCACCCATCCATTAATCGACTGCGGCAAGCCTAGCTTAACCTTCGAACGACCCGCGGGGCTGTTATTATTTGGTCCCATCAATAACATTACATAGGTACCTTAATTATCGTTTCGGACTGTAACAGCACGAGTGACGTCCCATCAGGCCCACAGGAAATGGATACCTCTGCCACCCTCTGAACAGGAAACAATAAATCAAACAATTGATTGCCGTTCAATATGTCTGCGCAAAATGAAGTAGGTATCAATAACAGCTGTTCATGTATTATTTTGACAAGGTGTTTTGTTTGCAATTTCGATCGTGGCTGTAGTTCTGTTGTCATGTTAGGTTGCTGGGCAACAGTAAAACAATAATAATTAAGTACCTAAATAATATGTATTACTCCTAAGGCACAAAAGAGAAAAAAAAAACAAGTTAAAACTGCATTAATTTTCATATTAACGTTGAGAGTGAAATAGTTTTGGAAGGCGGTGCTAAAAATATTTCACATTTATGAACTTTTTAACCGACTTTATAAAAGGAGGAGGTTTATGTCCGTCTGTACGTATTAAAAAAAAATGTATATTCATCGATATTTTCATCATTTGTGGACAGATTTTGAAAATTCTTTCAATAGGTAAAAAGCTCGTGCGGTGGTCCCGTGTGGATTTTATATACCTAGTTTGCTTTGGTAGTCTTTGAGTTAGCTTCAATAATAAAAACGTATTTAATCCACTCGGTGTATGTTGATGATTATATAAAACTTCCTGTCACTGTTGTTTGCTTAGCAAGTAGTGGTATACGAATTCGGGTGGAGTAGATGTCACAACAAAAAAAAAATTGAAAAATATTTCAAAAGATTTTTTATGGAGTTTCTTGCTCGTTCTTCTCCAAACGAAATTACCTTCTGGAAGGAGCAACTAGAATCAATTCTATTTTATTGTACATTTTGAAGTTCAAAGGTGCCCCTTATCTGCCTATTTGAAATAAACGATCTGACATTGACTTCCAATTCACCCCGCCAAGTTAACCAGGTCAACAAAGTCAACTAACTAGTATGCATGCAGTGCTAGCATCCATAAATAAAACATGGGGTGAAACTAAAACTGTAGGGGGTGAAAGTGAAAGAGGGGTTGAGTTTTAATTGAAACGCGCGACCGGTGATCCAATGGTTTAGACGGTGTAGGTAATGAAAGTTTATTTGCACTGGTTTAGTTTGTCACGTATAGAGAGGGATTTTGAGATAATACCAGCTTTACTGTCCCATCTGCTGGGCAAAGGCCTCTTCTGATACAGAGAAGGTCTGGCATTGATCACGAAGCTTGTACAAGACGGGTTTCAGGATGATTTCAGACTTTTATAAAGTACAGGTTTCCCTACGATGTTTTCCTTCATCGATGTCAGTAATACATAATCAGCCTTTAATGTACCCACTGCTGGGACACAGGCCTCCTAACTGCGAGAGGGAATGGGCCGTAATCCACCACGTGGGCCCAGTGGGATTGGTAGATGTCACATGTCTTCGTATTTTTGGTTATAGGACATGCCGGTTTCCTCACGATGTTTTCCTTCACCGTTTTGATGTCAGTAACGTCCAAGATAAACTCAGAAAGTACATATGGATTGAAAAATTCACATTGGTACTTGCCCGGTTTTGAACCCACAACCTCGTCCATGAAGCGAGGCTTTAACTACTTGGCTATCATGTCATTTGAAAGTTGGGATACACTGCTGAAATATTAATTATGGTGGTTTTTGGTAGCCGGAGGAAATCCGTGGGATTACAGTTGGTAATAGTCTGACATAACCCTAATTCCTGGATACTCGTAGAGAGGATTTCCTAACGAACTGTTAACGCGATGACGTCTTCTTCAGTAAGTGTAGAAAGAAAGAAAAGAGGGGAAAGTATTTATTGGGCACAGGAAGATCACAAATCACAATCATAGAAACAAAAAGTGTATAAAAAAACCTAATAGCTCACTGTATATTGCTTCACTGCCTTTAATAAGTAGGTAAGTATTTAATAAAGTGAAACTTTGTTCCATCGCCTCAAATTGTTTCGTCCATCTATCGCATGTCGCATTACAGCCGGCCGCAGTAGGGGTAAAGCGAAAGGCGTTCGGCAGAGCAGCCAAGACCAATATGACGGCGCTCATTCCGTACTCTAATATAAGATTGAAATTAAAATTTACAGTTGCATATCTTGTCTACTATTGATTTCACATTATTATTCTCATTTTACAAATATTAAGTTAAGATTAAAAACGCGATTTTAATACCCTAAATCGAATAATTTTCAGTTAAACGCCTACGATCAGAAAAAAAGTTTTAATTGCATCGTGGTTTTTGATTTATTCCTTTCTTTAAATGCCTTAAAATTATCATTAAAGGTCTTAACCTAATGTTATAGCCAAGTCACGCACACACAAAATTAAAGCACAAAATACATCTCAAGATCATAAAGATCATTGTTTGTAACATAGTGTAAACATTAATACTTTTGCGAATTCACCCCAGTGACATTTTAATATTTGGACCTATCCCAGAGAAGAGGAATCTTCACATGACATGTATGTTGTTATCTCTACAGGATATCGCAAGTCTTAGAAACTTGTAACGTTTGATTATTACCAATTTGACACCAAAAACACCAATAATATTAGCAGGCACTATCACGATTGGAGCAACATACTGTTTTCACTGAGAGCTGCGTGTATTTCTTATTTGCAAATTGGTTTTTCAGGAATGTAAATCTGTGCTCCGAAGCCCGAGGAGCAACCTTGTAAAAGTAATAGCTAACCGTTCTCCCCGAACCGTCCGCCGCATTCGTGACATAACATCTGAATATTTTGTCAGTAGCTTCTTCCTTAAGGGTTATGAAGGTAGCATGTTCTTACACAATGTTTGTGTGAGTCACCATGTTTGGATGGACGGGTGTGGTGTTTGTTCTAATTGTATCTGATCAAAATGCGATCCTCATGACATTATAGTTTAGATTCAATTTAGAGTAGATGAGATAGAATAAATAATTACTTAAAGATAAGTAAAACAACGTAAATTTTATTATTCCTATTCCAGTTTATTCCGATTTTCGTATACTTAGGTAGAGGTATGCTTTTTTTTTTTTTTTGAGGGTGGGAAATCATCAAATAACTTCTCCCGCTCTGGACGGAGCGGGAGGGTGTGTCAGACTCTTACTGACTAAAACCCACCCGTATTCCTTCCTGTTGCATGTGTTGCGGGGGCCTCGGTGACCCATAAGTACCTTCCCGCAGGTAGAGGTATGCTGAGTATCCAATTCGTGTAAACTTTTATACAAGGTGTCGTTTCGCATCCTCGTCAAATTCAAGGAGGTAACTATGCTAATGATTATCGACACGAATCAATAATAAAATAAGTAACCGTACCTAGGTATTTCTTTTTTCTAATTTTCGGAAATCGGCATGTGTGGGATACGCATGTTAAAACGCGGCCTGTCTGATACCGCACTGTAACTGCCCTTTTACACACACGCTACCGCATACGCAACGGGGTGATTATGTTCCGTAAAAGTGATGTATTCTAAAATACTGTCAAACTTAAATAACTAAAAAAACAAGTAAGTATGTATTAATTATTGAGCAGGTATCGTAATTTTATTTGATTATATATGTCTTTCATAGCAGCCTCCTGAAATTTGACGAGGATGCAAAACGACACCGTGTATTAAAAGCTGAAATGGGTTCATAAACTCTTTCAAGATACAATCTAAATGGGTTGGAATATGTGCTAAGGGACTATTTGACATGCCTAATGACCCAAGGCTAATTATGTTGTAAACACAATTATTGGAATATAACACTTTGCTCCCTAATTAATACGATTAATTAACGCGTGAGACAAACTAATTAGTCTAGTAAAGTCCAGATTAGGACCTATTCATGTTCCATAATTGACCCAAATATTCTAGGAACTGCTTCATTGGCCTAAACGTGACTGTTGAGCACGTGGTTTTGGGTTCAATCCCAAGCTCGGGCAAAGCGTTATTTGGCAAAACCGTTAGGAATTTTTCAGGAGAATCCCGTAGATTGAATTTTAGTTGATGGCAATAGGTTCGCCCCCTATTACATGGGCTTTACATATAACTGGACAAATGTGTGTACTATATATATAACACATACATATACAGCCCTGTCTTACGCTTGAGAGAATGCAGGCGTTATATTATGTAATTCTAGGAACTATTTTCAGTCCTCAATAGCATGAAGAGAAATGCAGAACATTTAATTAATAACTAGAAATGCAACACTGACACAGGGAGGTTTTTAAAAATACTATTACGTCATGAAAATGTTCTGTGAAATTTGGTAAACCACTAGTATGTTGTAGTAATTACAAAAACCTACGTCAAATAGAGTCCGGGAAATTAATTTCTTATTAAATTGACACACTACGTTAATTTTCCGTGTTATTGCCATTTCACACAACAGTCAAAAAATGACAGTTGTGATTTTTATATACTATTATATATAATTTAAGTTAATAGTCAATTTATTAAACAATTAATTTATCTGTCTTTCCATAAACTCTATTTACAGTTAATACATTCGATATTCAGGAGAAAAAAAATAATACCTATGTGTTATTGTAAGTTTCAGTAGGTAAATGATAAATGTCTTAATTCCCGGCTCACATTATTCCGGTATAGTATTCCAGCGAGTCAATCCAGTCCAGTGCCAGACTGGATCATATCGTATACATTATTCCAGTAATTCAGTCAGTCAGACAAAAAACAACAATGCCTGTTCACTGTTCAACGTTTAATCCAGCACTGGATTGGCCGTCTAAACTATTCCAATGGCACTGGAATGGGCGAGCTGGAATGAAGAAGAAAACTGCCAATCCAGTCACTGGACTGGATTGTTCACAAGAATGGGTGCATTCCATTGCATTCCAGTGCCTGTTCACATTATTCCAGTGCCATTCCAGCGCTGCTTTTGACCACTGGACTGAAATGCTACTGTAATAATGTGAACCAGGCAATAAATAATCCACGTACAGACTTAAACACATCAAATTAACTACAACTTATATTGTCCTAAATATTGTGCTCTTGACATCCATACAATAAGATCTAAAATAATCTGAGCATTGTGAGTCTAGTTCTATTTAGAAGATGTTGAAAGTCTATACTTAGAGCATCGATAACATCTTCACAATTGTATAGGGATACAACCGGATAGGGATGGATAATAGATTCAAATATAATAATAATGCTTTCAGTAACTTTCCACTGCAGGGAGACCCCACCGGGCGTCCTAATAAAAAGCGATCGTCGCGCGAGTACGCGATCGACGCAATTGTTTGTATGAATTATGAATTTATGACGTACAAACGCGACCTGATTGTTCGCGCGAGTAGGTATGTCATTATCTATATCTTTAAAAACATAATATAAATTGAAGTCACTTTTTGTGCCTATCTGTGTGACCGCGTTGATTTTCTTTGCAACGGATTTTGATGCTGTGTCCACCATCATTTAGATCATTTATTCCGGAAGGTTAATGTGTATAGTTCACTTAGATTTAGCATATAAATCTCAATGTTTTGACATAATATCGCCATTGTACCTGTGCGAAGCAGGGGCGGATCTTCGCGGTCTTTTATGAATATTAATTCATAAAAGACCGCAAAGAACGCGTACTCGCGTGACGATCGCGTACTCATGTGACGATTGCGTACCCGTGTGACGATCTCGAACTCGCGTGACGATCACGTACTCACGTGACGATAGCTTTTGGTAAGGACGCGGTCAGTGTCCTTTCTCTTTGGTACCGACAAGAAAAACAAGTACTTACATGTCTTACATGCGTGTTTGGTGAATGATGAGTGTTGGCGATTTCAAAGCATTGAGTGCAGTTTTTTTTCTCAAACTGCAAAGTCAAAGTTTTGCTAAGTTTTTTTTTTCACTTTTTAGTGGATCAGAGAGCTGCCTCAGAGAACTCTCCTATGCATTGTGGAGAGCATAAATTGCTTAGCAACCATATTAAAGTACCTAATCGAATCACAACCCGATAAATACTTATTCCACTTCACCAAATGGTGCTTTCCAAGAACAAATGAACGAGTTACTATAAAAAATACCGAAATCGCTATAGAATCGAGGAAATCGAGGGAAATCATCAAATTTTGTGGACATGCGCCTATATAAATTGAGGACTTCCCTCGATTTACATGCGATCCCCTCATCAAATTTTGACTTGGTAACAATAGGACCACCTTGGAAGCATATCCTTTCAAAAAAAAAAAAATATCAGAATCGGTCATACCTAATTGTCGGATAAATCGCTGAACATACATAAACAAAAACAAACACACAGATGAACATAATTATAACCAGCTCCGTTTTGGAAGTTGGTTAAAAAAATCAAAAGACTTTTATTCAAATAAACCTGAGAATCAGCACCTTTGAACGTCAAAATTACATAAGACAGTCTCCCAAAAAGGACTAGGAAGTGGTGATGGGGGCATCACCACTTCCTAGAGCTTTAAGGAAGCAGAAGTGGCGCAACGAACTGCCCAGCGGTATTGCCATTATAAGTGTGTTAAGCACTAAGCAATTACCGCGGGGTAATTGTGTTGTGCTATTTCACTTTTACATACCTAATTCTAAAGCATAATTATTTACTTATCCATCCTAAATACCTATAACACCCACAGACAATATTACCTACCAGACGACGTATTCCATGGGCACTAAAACAAAACCAACTTCTCGACATTTACTTATGAATATTCAACAACCACCGTCAATTTAACATCATAAAATTGATCCAGTGTTAAAGGTTAAGCGTATGTGGCCGAGGATTGGAAATAGATCGGTGACATCCAGACTCTTCTGTGGTTGAATGTTTTAAAAACTGGAAGGTGACCTTCTTATTTAAAGTAGGTAGGTAGGTGAGAAATTGGGCAGTAGTAATTTTCTGAAATCGTGCGCGATCGTTCCGTAAAATGTTTAATAATTCATGAATGGCATTTTTGTTTGTAGTTGCTAGTCATTGTTTTGAATTTCTATAGTAATACCTAGTAAGATCGGGTTAGTACACTGAAAAAAAAAAATCGGTGAACCCAATCGATTTTTCGGTAATATTCACCGCTTTGGTCAGTAAAAATAGAGCCTATTGTCCAAAGAAGTAAAACTAACTCAAAAAAAAAAACAGTTGAGTTATAACAGTAGATTTTACTGTGCATCTCTTAAGCTCTGAAAACGGCAATACTTAAAAGAAACTGTTTGTTTCAGTAAACTTTAATGTTCATCCAATTGAAATAACTGTTTAGCTCTTTACCTACTGTTTTCGCCCATTTCAGTGCACTGTCAGCAATCAATTATTTTATCATAAAAATAAGTTTCCTGGACCGTTTTTTTTTTTACTGTACAACAACAGTAAAAAGTATCGTTGCATTTTTTTCAGTGTAGATAATTTTTTGGTGTATATGCCTTAAAAGGCTCTTTCTTCCATAGGGCTCTATTAGTCATCATCTCGATAATCACTTCGTTTCTAGCCATAATATCATCTTTCACGCAGTCTATCCATAGTTTCTTTGGTCTTCCCCTACTCTTATAGCCATCGACATTCATACTCAGAACTTTCCTCACGACATATTCCTCATTCGTACCCACCTAGCCCATACCATGAAAACTGATTTTAATTTTGACGAACATTCGCTAGTTTTAGTCCTAGCAACGCTAACAAACTTGCTTGCTAAAGCCAGTCGCAAATGTTTTCCTACGTTTTCCCTTTTTCGGCATGACTCATATTTTGGACCTTTTTCGACTAAAACCACACGGTGGTGACACTGAGCAATGCTCATGAAGAGGGACTCCGGGATAGCCGATGGAATACAATTGTAATATTTTGGTTTTTAGAGAGCTGTTTGTGAAGAAGTTCTTTCGGGGAAGTATTACCACCACACTTATTTGTCACCAAGCAGTTCTGTAGTGTCCATGTAACTACTGGCACATTTGCAACATTTCAGGTTTCTCTCTAGAATATCAACGCACCTATGATCGGTCTGGAACTTGAGATAGCCATAGACAACGGTGGCCACTCTTACCCAGCAGATGGACCAACATTTTGTATGCTATTAACACACACACATAAACTAACGCCTTCTTCCAATGGGGGTAGGGAGAAACTACAGAGTGCCACCTGCTGCGATTCTCACATACTCCTTTTGCTTAGTTTACGTTCATACATCTGGTCAAACACGAACGTCGCCGTCGGGTGCGAGTACTACGCACCTGACCTTCCTGTAGAATATCACCAATAAGGTCACATTGTATGGCATTCTATGTTGGGGTCAGCTGCCAGTCTAACCGGGTACAGCTGAATACCAGTATTTTACATGTGTGTGTGTGACTGCCTATCTGAACTCCACAACCCAGTTTACTGGGTAATACGATACCCTTGGTAAGAAGACGAATGACAGCCGGTAACAACACCCTAACGTGCTCTCCACGGAGTCTTGGTATGTAAAGACCCATCCACGGATGTTATCCACATGTAATAACTTAGCCCCTCTTCATGGCGTTTCCACTCACATCTGCCTTGTAAATACCTTTTGTTTGTCGCCTTTCACTCTTCCTCTCAACATGACCAAACCATTTAAGCGTACTCTTTTCAATCAAATCATTTAAAAAACCTTGTATAAGATTCAAATCTACTATTTCATGTTTCACACCTTGGTACAGTAATACCAGTATTTTTTTTTTTAATATTTATTATATTTTTTTATTAAAAGCTTAAGTTGTCCCACTAGGGCAAAGGCGTCCCTTCCCTATTTCCACCCAATATGTCAGTTTAATAATAAACATGAAAATATCAAACAAAATCTTCTCCCACACTTCACCGACCCTTCTGCTTACCCTCTTACACACAAACCACAAGCTCTAAGTAATGTCTCTCGTAATTGGAACCACTAAACCATGCTGTCACTAACACATTTGTGGGCAACGAGAACGAATGCTGCCAATTTAACGTTATTAATGGTATGTCCTCTACACCGCACGAGGACTGTACCTACTAGAAAGGTATGGGCACATACTACAAGAATATATTAGAATAGAATAGAATATAATAGAATCGTCCTTATTATGTACACCGTTGAACCATGGGGATATTCCATGAGATTTTTCTAATTTCAAAAATTTTGTGAACTGTAATTTGCTCGTCAATTCAATTTGGAATGCTGAAAGGGGCCTGCGCTTTGGTATTCAAGTTTACTTCCCAACTCAAGTGCATGTAATTTGTTTCACAGTGGACCAACGCGACGGCTCACAATCGGCTCACATAGACCTGTGAGCCTGGGCTCAGATCGGTCCGATGACTCAGCTCTGCCCTACGGGTTACATCAATCCAATGCCTCACATCGGTCCGACGGCACAGGTCCACTCGACGGCGACGCGCCGACAGCTCACAACGACCCGACGGCTCACGACCGAACGGCCGAACATTAAGCCGACCGAAGCTCGGCTCACATTAGCGGTTACTTACTTCCAAATAGATGGATTTTCAGGGACTTTTCTTTTCCAATGGTATCCTAGTGTTAAACTTTGTAGTACTATACCAGCAGCTCAATAAACGTACTTTTTTATTTCTTCGTTTAGTCAGGCCGTTGGCTTATTTATCAAACAAAGTTCCAAAAATATCCTTTGATTTCTTGTCACATTTTTGTATCCATCTCCCCATACACATTATTTCTTCAATATCGTCCTATAAGACGTATAGATAGGCCCAGACCTTCCATTTTCTTTATCTTCACTGGCAATATATCCCGTTTATTATCCTTGGAATGGGGCGTTCTTTCTGGAGCGAATGTGCGCCGCTACAATGTTATAGGGTGCAATTACTTAGGACACACTCCTGTGGATTGTGTCGTTCGGGAAGGAGGTGAGCAGGAGTCGCGGTAATAGATTGAAAGGAGTCTCGTTAGAGATCAAAGATAGCCGATTAACTTTATGTCTTCCCAGTAAGCAGGATATTCCTTTTAAGTGTTTGGTATCTTTTGAGAAGATGACTTAAAAAAGAACAAAATTTATACAAGATTATAACCAACTGATACTCAATGTTTTTATTTGTTTTGTTATACATATCGATACCTCAGGGCTCAATGGGCGTATAGCACAAAACACGACTTTTCAGGATTGCCAAATAAAAAAATAAAAAAAAATGCTTTTATCTTTTTTATTTGTAATGGCTACACCTCAATAATTATAATCTTGGGCAAAAGTTCTTAAAAATTATTGTTTTTCATGTAATATCTAACAAAAATACCTCCGCCTAGTCGTTACAGAGATAGCTATTCCTTTACGACCCAAAAAATATATATAATGTTCTTTACACCCCTCAAAAACTACCCTGTGTAAGAATGTTAGGACGTAAGTCTAACCTATTCCACAAAATACAAATTATAATCAGGGTAAACCACTTGCGTTTTATTGTATCGTTATAATTATAAGACTATTTATTAGGTATAATACATTAGATGGCTGCATCTGACTATGCAATCTTTGTTTACTTAGTGAAAACTGTTACCGAAACATATCTCGTTTAGATGACCCGTGACCACCTTCAGGCTCCACCATCAGACCCCGGATATCATCTAGGTCCAGAGTCCTTATCAAGACGAATAAGACGAATCAAACGAGCCCAAACTCGGCGGGATTGCATCGTGCTATTACAGAGTTCCCATGGCCACCTTCCGGCTCCATTATCAGCTCCATGTGCATACAAAATTTACATATGCATACAAAATTTACATATGCATACAAAATTACAGCTCAATCGGAAACTGGGTCAAATTTAACTTAACAAAATCAGCCTATAATGTTCCCACTGCTGGGACACAGGCCTCCTCTCTTTGAGAAGTGGGCTGTAATCCACCACGCGGGCCTAGTGTGGATTGGTAGATGCCACATATCTTCGAATTTTTTGTTCTAGGATATGTACGGTTTCCTCACGATGTTTTCCTTCACCGTTTTGAGAGCAGTGGTGATGAAATTATTTACACAAAGTAAAGCGCCTGCCTGGGTTCGAACCCACGACCTACAAATGGTGAGTCGAGACAGTTACCACTGGGCCACCACTGCTCTCCTAACCATGACTTACCTACTTACAACTCTGCCTACCACAGCACCACATTACCAACAACAACATCATCATCTGCCTGCCTTTTCCCAAATATGTGGGGGTCAGTTACCAGTCTAACCGGGTGCAGCTGAATACCAGTATTTTACACGGAACGACTGCCTATCTTGACCTCCACAACCCAGTTACTGGGTAACACAATACTCCTTGGTAAAACTGGTTGTCAGACTTTCGGGCTTCTGACTACCCGCCCAAATTTAACTTACAAGAATTCATTACAGACACCGAGACAGGTGAAACTAAATAAAAGCTTTTATAAGAGAGGCCTTTACCCAACAGTTGGTGAAGTCGGGTTGTGGATGACGGTGAAGATGATGATGATATTCTATGATGATACTCTTGATATTCTGCTGTAAAGTGGTATCTTAAGATTATTTTTTATGGACTTAAGATTAGATAATAGGCAGCTCTCCCTTATTCACCTTTTACGAGTATGTGATAAATTGTAGTACTTACTTATATGAGAATGGGTTTATTGACGTCATAAACCAAACTATATAGCCAAAGGTTATTCTTAGTACTTCATTATTCTTGATAGCCGAAGGCTTTCAGACTCGCTAGGCACTTTTTAAGCAGTAGGTTATAGAATCAAACACTGGCGCGTGTAGAAATATGACTTTTCCACATAATTGACTGTTTCCCCGAAGATTTAGGCAGTGGTGTACCTACATATACCTAGTAGGTACACCCACATTTCGGCAGTTACGTTCAAGTCCCATGTAATAGGGGGTGAGCCTAATGCCATAAAACCGGGCAAAAAACCAGACTCTGGGCTACTGCACTTGGCGTAAATAAAAATGGGCAATTGACATTGACAAGAAAACAGGGCAACAGGGTAAAAACTTAAATCGAAACTAAGGATTTCCGATAACACTTTCTAAATATAACAATGACTCTAAACTCCAATTCCAAACAGGAAATAAGTCTTTTCAAACGTTAAATAGAACAAAGCTCATTCAATAATAGAATTAGTCGACAATAGAACTCTATTGAACTTTCTGCTGAGCCTATTAAACGGTGGGGGACGGCACCTCTTTATTCATGGCAGGTTTAATACGACACAACTTAAATGTTTCATCGGATAGATTCGTCAAACACGATCACTTCCGGACGATGTCACAGCGCATTCACACATGAATGAATAAACCAAATGATAAATCCAAATGTTAAGGTTCAAATCAGTAGGTGTTATATTTTTACGTCTCTTGACAATTCTCGGGACCCTGTTGTGCCGGACCATTGGAAGGCGTACGAGGGGGCCGAAGCCAACTCGCAGAGACCCGTTAGACGTTTTTAATTGAATGAGGCACCAACCGACGTTTTTAACTATTCGCACTATGCAAGTGCACCTAAGGAGACCCCCGATTGGTGTAGGATATGGAAACACAGATATTGGATTATGGGTTTGGGTGGCTAAAATGAATTGGTTATAACCAAATGTTACTAATTGAAACAGTAATAAATTATAATTAACATAATAACATGGCTGGATGCGGAAGGCAGAGGAATTAAATCACGAATCGTTAATGAAATCCTTCATTAACGATTCGTGATTTAATTAAAATTTCATAAAACAGTTGAAAACATCCAAAATGAAATCACGATTCATCATGCCGAATTATGTGTAAACGGTTATACCGTGTAAGTCCGCGTAACCCGGTAAATAGGTGATGGTTTGTGGAGGTAAGAAAGGTTGTGCACGATGTAAAAAAAGGTTGTGCTTGTTACACATCTGCGAAGTTTACACAAACCATACAGATTTTATTAAACTGGTATTTCAAGTGACGACACTACGGCGGTAGATGACCCCAAAAAAAAACTCATCATATTAATTTATTTTTTGTTTTATCATGTTTAGATATCAATACCCATCACGTCTGCGGAGTTACCCTAGCTAATTTAATTTGACCCTGTATAAAATTAGGTCCTTCGATTAGGAACATCGAAGGAACCTTAAGCTTGTGTCACACTGTATCCTCGTTTGTACTAACTTTTAGTGTAATGTGTCGGCAAACATGCCGTCGGCTTTCTGATGAAGCGTTTGCCGCTTTAGATAGACACATTTATACATAATATATATACATATATTATATATAAAGGTTTGTATATAAAGCAGAGGTGTGCATATACACCAAGGGGTTTATCGATCTGTAAGCCATTTTAGAGACAAAGTTGTAATGTTTCTTGTGTCTGACCTGTTAAGCCCCGCGCGACACGGATTCGGAGTCAAACAATAGAAAATCAATTGTGTCTCATTAGCTGTCCTTAACCAATTAAGGAAGTCTGTGTTTAGTCTTCGATTTTGCTTGATCAAAAGCTCTCACTTTTGTTTTTTGGTGTACGAGTACCTGGTATGCAAATGAGAGATTATCAAGGGTTATTTTACCTATAGAATCTACGCTCCCCTGTTGTTGTACACGGTCGCCATTTCGTCGGTCAAACGTGATGAATCTAACAATGTCTCCAAGCACACTCTCTACACAAGTATCTTATTTATTTCAATCATCTTAGGAAAACATTGTAAGGTAACCGGTATGTTCTAGGAAGAAAAAATCGAAGACCTGTGACATCCACCTGATCCACCCACCCGCACTTTGCCCGCTTAGTGGACTACGGCCCACTCTTTCTCATAGAGAGGGGCCTGTGTCCCAGCAGTGGGAACATTATAGGCTGATTATAATTGAGTATCCAAATGGTAACACTGCCGTAACAACGTACGGCCACCCATTTACAGACTGAGCGCGACGGGCACAGATCAACCAATCTACAATCAAGTTATAGAGGAACCTTTATTCCTGGAATGTTATCTAACAGCTAGAAAATTTAAATAACAGCAGAGAACACGAACCGGGTCTACTTACATTTACGTAGGTACACAATCGTTCCGTCTGCCGCGGACGGTGATCTCAAAATAAACAATGTACAGCCGGATCCGTTTATTTACTTCAAATTATATTGTATAAACAGCTTGCTGAATTTTTCAGCATGAATGTGTGAGCTAATCGTGGAAATTGTTGAGGTGAAAAATCTATTTTGGATTGCCTAATGGTTTTAGTTGTTTAAATGTTAGCTAAAATGCTTCCATACTTCTCTAGTAGTCGTGATCTCGGTAGTCAGGGAGACTACCGAGGTGACGTGTAATAGAGAATGAAGTATGGAAGAAAAAGACATGTGGCGCCGAGCACTAATCCATTGGGATGATATAAAACAAACCGATGCTGATGATTTAATAATTTTAAAGTTTTTGAGGATAAGAGATTTTCTGTACGAGTAGAGCTTTTTGTAAAAAGTCTTGCCTTCCGGGGAAGTGCAATCAAAATTTGCTGAAAACTAGCGCTATTCCCGCGACTTCGTGTGGGTGTAACTACTTCTCAACATTTTTTTATTTTATACCTATAAACTTTTCTTTTATACCTGGTGAAATGTGTGTGAGCAATAGGTACACATCTGCCTAACCCTTCGGGGAATACAGCGAGTGGTGTTATGTTAACTTTAACCATTTTTCAGAGATAGTTGTGACGAAGTTTCCCCATCAATATCGGCTGTGTAGTTTACCTGTGAAAATATTTACCCGACAGACAGAAACAGACGTTGAGAGTACAAAGTTCCTAGGGATAACTATAGACAAACACTGTAACTGGAAAGCTCAAATTGACGAACTCTGCACAAAGGGTAGATTCGTATTCGTTCTATACAGATTAACACGTGTGGCTAATGTCGATGCGGCACTGTGTGCATACCATGGCGATGTCTCATTAATTTTGCGTTATGGCATTATAATAGGGGGTAATTTGGTAGAACTTAACAGAGTATTTCAAGCTAGACTGGAAAGCTGTGTTCCATTATTCAAAAAAATAAAAATAATACCACTCCCAGCTCCATATATTTTTTAAATTTGTATTTTTGTGAACCAAAATAAACATAAATTTCATCTGCATAATGATATTGTATCCAGTCTAGCCGCAAAGTACACATGCTTCGTGTACCTAGATGAAATAATAAACTATTTTCTAATAATGTATTTTGTATGGCGACCAAATATTATAATAGAAGACCAGAATGTTTTAAAACTCTAACTTTAAGATATTTAAATGTAAATTATTCAATTACCTCTTAAGTAAATGGACTCAACTAATGATTTTATGAATGAAAAGTTGAATATAGGAAACAATTATATTCTCTTCGTAATTTCACTTTTGACACGACCTTATGACCACAGATCGCCCGGAGGAGACGGTGGAGCATACGGTGGAGGTCTGCCCGGCTTGGGCAGAACACCGCGGTGTCCTCGTGGAGGCGATCGGCGGCGGAGATCTCTCGCGTCCGTCTCTGGTCCAGGCCATGGTACGGAGTGGTCACCTCCTTCTGCGAAGCAGTAATGCTCGCGAAGGAGGAGGCGGGGCGGGTGATTGAGTTCGCGCCTTCACGCTCCTAGCCTCCACAGGAGACGCCCTGGGCGTCGGGAATCCTAGGCGAATGTCCGGCCACCGTAGGCGCAAGCTTGCGGACGCTGAGCAATGGGTAGCTCGCCGATAAGGACCAGGCCCGGGTCGAAGATGCGTTGTGTTCCACAAGTACCTCAAAGAGATGTCAGCACAAGTTTACTTTATCCACTAGGGCCGATGCCTGCCGGGGTCGCGGGAAAGTCCGAAAGGGATACTAAGGTCCCTGGCAACACAGGCAACGGAAGGAACACGGGTGGGTTTTAGTCATTAAGAGTCTGACATACCCTCCCGCTCCACCCAGAGCGGCAGAAATGATTTGATCATTTGCCGCCAAAAAAAAAAGACCACAGATAGCGTCTTCCTTATTTAAAGTCTGTAAAAATATTAATATTTCCATCATAATATATATGAAACGGGATTATTTGTGAAAAATGATCCACATCGCTATCAAAAATTGTCGGCAATCAGAAAAAATCCAATACGGACTCAAATAATAATATGTTAATCAATAAATTGTGACAAGTGAAATATAAACCTGCATTATCACATAAAAGTATTTTTGGTATCGCCCCACGCATTTATAATAAAGTGCCTAATATTATCAAAACTATGAATGTATTCAAATTTAAAAGGGCACCAAACGAAATATTAATTGAGTAAGTTATTATATTACACAATTGACGACTTCCTTATTGATGAATCACTGACTGATTGACATGCTATAATTACATTTGTCATTTTTCTATTACGTAACCTTGTTGACATTTGACATTTTTGTAATAATATGACATTTTTACTATAATTCAAACGATTTGACATTCATTTGTATTTTGTATTATTTTATTTTCCTAATTGTTATTTAAAATTATAACATCTTTAAATTTGTGTAATTTCATTAATAATATGATTTGCAAGCCCATGTGACGGTAGGTAGATCACGGAGGATTATTATAATAAAACATTTTTGTACTAATTACCCATGTTTGCAAACTAATAAATGATTTGATTTGATTTGACATTTCCATGCCTAATATTTGACTAATTTTCAATTTGAATGTTATCCTAATTTATTTCATTCAATATTATATCTAAAGAACTAACCAAAACCATGAAAATGTATTTGTACGCCGGAAACAGCAGAATATTATGAACATTTAAAACTATGTAACAACTCTGTAGCAATATTCTGACAAATACATGGACTAATACACCACACTTATTACCACTATGTATCACTTTATATCACTTTTACATTTTGGATGGCCTAAAATGAGAGCTTTTTGAACGTAGGTACGGTTTACGAAGTACTACCGACGATCCCACTCTTTACTGCTCCTTGTGATTAAGTTAAGGAAGAAACTGAGAAAGCGTAAAATTTCCAACAACACGTAGGGTATCGTCGAAAGGATCCGGCAATTGGATTCGAGGTGGCCCTGCACAAGTCTGAGGCCATGTGTTTTCATGGTCCTCGGAACGCGCCACCGTTGGGGTCCCAAATAACGGTAGGAGGGGTTTCCACCGGCGTCGAGTCGACGATGAAGTACCTGGGACTCGTCCTCGACAGTGAACTCGGTGGAACTTCGTGGAGAATTTCCGACGTTTGGCTCCCAAACTGGAGCGGGCAGTGGCTGCCTTGAAGCGGCTTCTGCCCAATCTTAGGGGACCAAACGCCTCCTGCCGGAACTCTACGCGGGGGTCGTGCGGTCCGTGGCCTTTTACGGAGCTCCTGTTTGGGCACGTTCCTTGGCGCTACGGCCAGCCCGCCGGTTGAGCGCGGCCCAAAGGGTCATGGCCATCCGGCTGGTCCGGGGATACCGCACGGTCTCCTGTGAGGCAGCGAACCTCCTTGCCGGATTGCCGCCATGGAATCTGGAGGCAAAAGTCCTCACGCACGTATGGGAGTGGCGCGAGGAGGCGAAACGCCGGGGCGTAACTCCGCTGCCGCGAGAAATCGCGGCACAGCGGACGGAGCTCCGGCGGGATCTCATGGCCACATGGAGAGTACGGTTGTCGCAACCAAGTGCTGGGCACGCCACGATTGCGGCGATAAGTCCCCTCTTTGAGGAGTGGCTAGAGAGGCGCCACGGCGTCCTCACCTTCCGCCTGACGCAGGTCGTCACCGGACACGGCAGCTTCGGGAGGTTCCTGTGTCGGATAAGGCGGGAGGAAACGCCCGGGTGTCACCACTGTGTGGATCGCCCGGAGGACACGGTGGAGCATACGGTGGAGGTCTGCCCGGCTTGGGCAGAGCACCGCCGTGTCCTCGTGGAGGCGATCGGCGGCAGAGATCTCTCGCGTCTGGCCCTGGTTCAGGCCATGGTACGAAGCGAGAGGGCATGGGCAGCCGTCACCTCCTTCTGCGAAGCAGTAATGCTCGCGAAGGAGAAGGCGGGACGGTTGAGGGAAAGGCAAATTTTGCGCCCTCTCGCCCCTAGCCGCTGCAGGAGACGCCCTGGGCGTCGGGAATCCCGGGCGGATTTCCGGCCACCGTAGGCGCAGGCTTGCGGACGGTGAGTAATTGGTAGCTCACCGTCCGGTAAAGACCAGGCCCGAGTCGACGGCGCGTTGTATTTCAAGCGCGCCTCAAAAAGATGACGTCAGCACAAGTGTAGGGGTCCACTAGGGCCGATGCCTGCCGGGGTCGCGGGAAGCTACTAAAGGGTCACCGAGGCCCCTGGCAACACAGGTAACAGGAAGGAAGGAATATGGGTGGGTTTTAGTCAGTAAGAGTCTGACACACTCTTCCGCTCCGCCCAGAGCGGGAGAAGTTATTTGATGATTTCCCATCCAAAAAAAAAAAAGACGGAAGAGTAGACAAAAATGACGTTTCTGTGTAGACAGTTGACAGTTTTCTACCAAGAAATCTACACAATGGATTTCTTTTCTATAGTTGAGTACAAATAGAAAGCGTCGTGCTAAGCCTGCAGCGCCTAAGTTGTACTACATCAATAGCTGCTTTTCTGGATATTAAACTGATATCTTATAATGCAAAAATGTATAGTACGTAGTTCCGTTAGTTAACTTATTAAATGTACAAAGATTCAGTGGATGCAAAAGATTTTGATTAATTTAAATTTCCCCTTAAAACTACAGCAAGTAAAAAAAAAATAACGTACAATGGCGGACTTAATCAAATCAAATCAAATCACTTTTATTTGTTAACACAAGTAAGTAAAGAAATACAGATCTTGAGTTTGGTGAACAGAACGCTCTGTTATGCCAGGAGGCGTACAAATGTGGTGTTCATGTATCTAAATATTATGAATGAAAATTAAAAATAAAAAGATGTTTGAAAATCATGCATAATTAAAATTTTTAAATAAATCATAACAATTGTATAATACTATTTAAAAATTGAACGATGTCAGATTTAAATGAGGAATTATTTAGTTACAAATTTTAATGTCTAAAAAAAAAAACCAAGTCAGAATAATTGAAAATGTCAAAAATTATTAAATGTCAATATTAATAACAAATTTCAACATCAAATTAGTTCATAATTTAAGTTTTTTCATTTAACATAGGTAGAAACATTATATTGAGCCATCATTTAAAAATTCATCCAGTGTGTCACTAAGCAAGCTATTAATGCCTGAGGCATTTTCTACCAGTCAATCTTAGGGTGATGCAGAGAAGAAACATGACAGGTGCAACATATGGGATGGATAACACGAAAATAACTATAAAATGCAAGAAGAAATACATACATATAGACATACATACAGAATCAACAGAATAAACTTTGTCAGGAGAAATAACGATCAGTAGTGGAGAAAACGAATCCAGCAAATTAGTGCTGGGGTGTTTCTGCCAACTTCTTACGTATATGTTCACGTGCCTTCACTTTAAAAGACAACCGACTGGTTGCCAGTCTGATTTGCAGAGGGAGCCCATTCCAAAGAAAGACCGCCTTGGTAAAGAAAGAAGAGTGAATGAAACCAGAGCGGTGAGAAGGACATCGAAGAAGACCATTGTTGGTGGAACGAAGATTTTTACTATGGGCAGAACACAAGTATAGAATATGGGAAGACAGGTAAGAAATAGAAGTGGGATTGTCGAGAATAGAGAACAACATAGACAGAGCCCTCACCTCTCTGCGCTGACAAATGGGTGACCATTTTAAAAGCAAACGATGCGCGGTTACATGGTCATACTTACGAAGATTGTAAACGAATCGAATGCAATTATTGAGAAGCCAGTCAAGTTTATTGAGGAGATCTGCATTCAGGTCATAGTAACACACATCACCATAGTCAAGTACAGAAAAGATTAGGGACTTTTATGTGTGATGGAAGAAGATTTTTTAACAATAGAGCGTCTGCAACATTCCGGAGACTATTTTACTAACAGTCGTGACCTGCTTTCGCCAGTCAAAACAAATGTCGACATGCAGACGAAGATCCTTAACATCGGAGCTAAACGGAGCGACTGAGCTGACAAAGATTACAGGTGGCAGTTGTCCCTTAGGGGGTGACTTACGCAACCTTACCGTACTGAGTTTAGTAGCACAAAATAGAAAATAGTACTCATAGATTACAGGAAAACCTATAAGTAATCTGTGGTGTTAAAATAACATAGTAAATCTCTACAACGTTAAGTTTGTTCTTGGGATAAATTAATTCTAATTACGGAACCCTTCATTGTGCGTGGTCCGACACGCAAATGGCCGGTTTTTTTTTCTATTTATGTCAAATAATATTTCCCGCTACCGTATACATAAATGGAAACTTTATTATTTCCACGCGTTACTATCACAATAAATTCCGGGTTATCATTGTCAAAGGATTCGATATCGTTATCAGTTCACGTATTGCGATTATCGAGTGTTGATAAGCGTCTGCTTCATATCAAATATATAATTTTACTCAAGTGCCAGCTGCTTATTAGCATAGTGGGTTAATTTTTCGACTTTTTGTATTTATTTTCCACTGCTCGGAGTTGAAACTGAAGTTATTCTATTATGAGTTTTTTTTTTCTAACTTTTATCGGTTCGTTGATGGGTGACCATCCTTTACATATCGACCCCTCCGTGCCTCGGAAAGCACATAGTCCCGGCTGTCATTCGAAGATCATTGACAGTCGTTACGGGTAGTCAGAAGCCCAAAAGCCTGACAATCAGTCTTACCAAGGGATATCGGGACACGGTGGAGCATACGGTGGAGGTCTGCCCGGCTTGGGCAGAGCACCGCCTTGCCCTCGTGGAGGCGATCAGCGGCAGAGATCTCTCGCGTCCGGCCCTGGTTCAGGCCATGGTACGGAGCGAGAGGGCATGGGCAGCCGCCACCTCCTTCTGCGAAGCAGTAATGCTCGCGAAGGAGGAGGCGGGACGGTTGAGGGAAAGGCAAGTTTCGCGCCCTCTCGCCCCTAGCCGCCGCAGGAGACGCCCTGGGCGTCGGGAATCCTGGGCGGATTTCCGGCCACCGTAGGCGCGGGCTTGCGGACGGTGAGCAATGCGTAACTCACCGTCCGGTAAGGACCAGGCCCGGGTCGACGGCGCGTTGAATCCCACGCGCACCTCAAAGAGATGTCGTCAGCACAATGTAGGGGTCCACTAGGGCCGATGCCTGCCGGGGTCGCGGGAAGGTACTAATGGGTCACCGAGGCCCCCGCAACACAGGTAACGGAAGGGATACGGGTGGGTTTTAGTCAGTAAGAGTCTGACACACCCTCCCGCTCCACCCAAAGCGGGAGAAGTTATTTGATGATTTCCCATCCAAAAAAAAACAAAAAGGGATATCGTGTTACCCAGTAACTGGTATTCAGCTGCATCCTGTTAGACTAGAGGCCTAGGCAGATTGATTGGTAGTCGGTATTTGGAGTTATTTAATTGGGGTAGCGCGGTATAATGTCATTTGATATAATTGACATGAAATCAAATGATACTACATCGGTTCATGATAATATTTTCAGTACCGTCACAGATTTCCTAATGTCCACCCACGACTGCTCACGAGGAGTCAAGTGACATGGAAATCAAGAACCGGGCAAGTGCGTGTCGAACCACGCACTATGAAGGGTTCCGTATTTGGGATTACTTAGGACGAATTTATTCCAAAAACTAACTTAACATTGTAGATGAAAAACCTGTTCTCCCATACATCTATATATGCCACAGTCAATTCTCCAACTGCAAATTTAAGTTGGTCGACTATAACTCGTTAACTTGTAAAGCCTTCGTAGCCGTGATAGTTTTCCTTTTAATTTCATTATATATGGACTACTAACAGGATTATTTCACATCTCCATAAACAACCATTTAGCTGGCAGGGGGAAAATATCATCCCTACATTACCTACGTGCAAGGGAGGTACGCTTAAAATTTTTTTTTTTCAAGATTTAAGTTTAGCACTTTGTCGGCGTGATTAATATGTATGCCTATGCCAAATTACACCTTTCTAGTACTAAGCGTCTCTGAGCTACAGTGGGGACAGACAGACAGACGGACATGGCGAAACTATAAGGGTTCCTTGTTTACTAGGGAACCCTAAAAAGGTGTTGTTCATATTTTTAAAACTACAAATTATTAAACTTCGGATTCTTCCTTTACTTATGCTGTGAGCTTTTTGCCAAATTTAATTATTCCAGATCAACGGGAAATTCTGATTTATTTGCTAGTATCAAAATATGTGCAATATGCATAAAGGGCCATATTTTTTTATTGCGTCGACTTAGAAGCTTATTTGATATTAATTTCAACTTGATACCTTTTCGCGATCCTGAGAAAAAGACAGACAGACGGACGGGAACAAAGAGATCCTATAAAGGTTCTGTTTTTTCCTTAGGAGGTACGTAACCCTAAAAAAGAGAATAATTGAATTGAATCACCTATTCCAAAGTGTAGTTTTCTATAGCGAAGAATAGACAGAATTAACTCCACAACTGTTATTTATTACACGACTGCCCAGAAAGGAGTGTAATGTGTTTAGGGTTTTTATTAAAAGTCTGTATTGTCTCACTCCAGGGAAAGGCCTCCTCTTCCCTCTTTCCACATTTGTCTAATAATCCTTTCTCGTTTCGTCTAATATTCCTTTTTTATAAACTAACAAAACCATAATTTAACCTTTGAAGGTTTTCCTTCTGTGCGTTTCCTAAAAATTGAGAAAATAGATTGAGGTGTTCGTGGAAATTGTGGAGCGCAGTGAATGTGCATGTACTACTTCTAGCTAAGGGATTAAGCTACCTGTCCTACCGACGAGAAAGCGACTAGCTATCAACGGCTTTTTCGCTCAAAACCCTACAAAAGATTGAAGGTCCCATGTATATAAAAGCGATACTTAAATTGATAGTTGATCGCTGACGGTTCACACCGCCGGTGAGTCTTCGTTTGTCGCAGCGACACGAGCTATCAAAGAGAGTACTCCCTCACCGACGCGAGCTCGCTTGGCGGCCAAAATATGCTCTGAGAGACTCACGCTTAGTAGATACGACCAGCGAGTTGTCGCTCATCACTGTCGCGCACTCGCTCGTTGCTCGCCAATTCGTTGTTAGTTGCTAGCTAGAACCGAGTAGCTTCTTGTTAATCGCTAGCGATGAGACAGAGGCATCTCGAGTTGTCATTTAATAGTAACATACCTACAATTTCTTGATTAAACAAAATTAGTTTTATTATAAAAAATATTTGTTTGTGATTACAAACTTATATTAGCAATTTTAGAATTGACCGTGACGTATATCGATGTATGGGAAAATATTTTTTCGACTACAAAGTTATGTTTGTTCTTGGGATAAATTTATCCCGACTGCGGAACCTTTTATTGTGCGTGGTCCGACACGCACTTAGCCAGTTTTTTTTTATATAATGATTACTTTGTTGACAGGTTCTTATGTTTTATTTAATGTGTTGCTAGTTTTTAGATAAGTGTAAATAATAAATTAAAATCCTGTGTGCCAAACATTTAATAAAAATATTAGACTGACTTTAAGGGTAGATGTTTCCAAATTTATATATTCATCATTATTTTCATTTTAGCCAAAAGAGGTCACCTGTTTGGATGTCCACTGTTTAACATAGGCATCCCAAGAATTTTCAAATGCGTGCACTGACGGGACAGGTCCACTCCAATCTGTATGGTTCTTTCCTCAAAATACCAACTCAGACACTAATTTACATGGTCCTCAAATGATCTGACCAAGATTATTTAATCGTTGACATTGATGATTTTTTTTATAAATACAATGACATTAATATTTACTTTTTGAAGTATTTTTTTTTTAATTATTGTGAATGTGAAGACTATCTGGGTTATTGTTTTTATTTTTTCTCTCAGTTAGTTTTAATCTTGGTCTGGCAGTTTGAGTCATTTAAGCGGCCCACCCTAATGTCCTTTCTTTGGTATTGTTCGTCGAATCGTTGAGCTCCTTAAGTTCTGAGTTGAACTGCACGATTACTGACAAATGCGTGCACTGACTGGATAGGTCCACTCAATCTGTGTGGTTCTTTCCTCAAAAGACTATTTCAGACACCAATCTGCATGGTCTTCAACCAATATTATATCTGGATTTTAAAAGAGACTGTGACCTCTGAGTTTGTTTCGGCCTTTCTTCTCAGAGTAATCAGATAGAAACGCCGAGCTCATCTAGTTTTTTTTTATGTATGATTGACGTGTAAAAGTATTTGTTCAAACCTACTTACAAAAAATAAAAACATTTCATCATTTCATTTCATTTCATTTAACATGATTTGTCTACAAAATGTTGAATGTAGGATTTTTGGTCTAGACAGTCCAGACTGTATTTGGCTCTACGCCAGTGAAGATTTTATGCCAATTGAATTAATTTAATATTACCAGACTGTAATTGTTCCGCTGTAGGGCAAAGACCTCTTTGTTAGGTTTTTAGGGTTCCGTAGTCGACAAGGAACCCTTATAGTTTCGCCATGTCCGTCTGTCTGTCTGTCCGTTTAAATATTAAGCTTTAAAGTCCTAATTTTTGTTAGAGTCAAGTGTCCCCCTGCCAGCTAAATGGTTGTTTTTGGATATGTAACGAAGTGGCAATTTCTGATCATGTAATCCAGGTTTCCATGTGATGTAACAACTCGGTTATCGTTAGTCTCTCTAGTATTTTTCGTCTCTCCAATCTATGAATGTTATGCCGTAGTAAAATATATTTGAGCTAATTAAGATATCATCACGCCTTTATTCGCCGAACAATAAGGCAGAGGTACCTATAGTACAACCTAATTTAAACAGTTTATGTTTTTTTTTGTTTATGATTCAGAAAAAAAAACTAGATGAGCTCGGCGTTTCCTATCTGATTACTCCGAGAAGACAGGCCGAAACAAACTCAGAGGTCATATTCTCTTTTAAAATCTAGACATAATCTTGGTCAGATCATGTGAAGACCGTGCAGATTGGTGTCTGAAATGGTCTTTTGAGGAAAGAACCACACAGAATGAGTGGACCTATCCAGTCAGTGCACGCATTTGTCAGTAATCGTGCAGCTCAACTCAGAACTTAAGGAGCTCAACGATTCGATGAACAATACCAAAGAAAGGTCATTTGGGTATGCCGCTTAAATGACTCAAACTGCCAGACCAAGATTAAAACTAGCTGAGAGAAAAAATAAAAACAATAACCTACATACGAGGGCTGCACTAAAAGTATCGGGAATTCCACTGTTCCTGTCATATTAAAATCTTTTTAATTGAAAACTCCTTGGTTTTAAAAATCGAATACCATTTATTTGTTTAAAAAAAGATTCTCGGTCTTGTCACAAGGTTTTGTCAAACTTGTTTAGTCGTTGAGAAAATGGAATTGACTCGAGAAAATTCAAGAGCGATGATTTACTATGACTTTCGAGAGGTTTAACACAAAAACAGTGTGTTGACCGGATGATTTCTGCATTTGGTGATGAAGCCCCATCTAAAACCACAATTTATCGCTGGTTTGCTGAATTTCAACGTGGACGTGTCAAGCTCGGTGATGATCCCCGTCAAGGTCGTCCAAAATCTGCAGTCACCCAAGAAAACGTTGATGCTGTGCGTAAGCTGATTGAGGAAGATCGAAATGTGACATACCGCGAAATTCAGGCAACTTTAAACATTGGCATGAGTTAAATACAAATAATTTTGCATTAACAATTAGGTGTAAAAAGTTGTTTTCCCGATGGATACCGCATTCGCTCTATGAAGAGCAAAAAGCGGCTCGCGTTACTTGGTGCGTCAGAACTCTCGAAAGATTCCACGCAGGATCCTCAAATGCTGTATACAACATCGTATCAGGTGACGAATCCTGGATATATGCGTATGAACCCGAAACAAAACACCAGTCATGAGTTTGGGTGTTCGAAAATGAGTTAAAGCCAACAAAAATTGTTCGTTCACGCAGTGTTGCAAAAAAAATAGTGGCCACGTTTGTCTCCAAAACCGGCCATGTTATGACTATTCCTCTTGAGGGACAAAGAACGGTTAATGCAGAATGGCATGCTAGCATTTGTTTGCCACAGGTCGTTTCTGTAACTCCGTACGTATCATCCTACATCACGACAATGCGAGTTCTCACACTGCGCACAGAACAAATAAGTTTTTAGAGCAAGAAAACATAGAATTATTAGACCATCCGCCGTACAGCCCCGACCTAAGCCCTAATGATTTCTATACTTTCCCTAAAATAAAGAATAAATTGCGTGGACAGAGATTTTCATCACCTGAAGAAGCTGTGGACGCCTACAAGACGGCCATTTTGGAGACCCCAACTTCCGAATGGAATGGTTGCTTCAATTATTGGTTCCATCGTATGGAAAAATGTGTCAAATTTCGCGGAGAATACTTCGAAAAGCAATAAATACATTTTTAAATAGTAATGTTGTGTCACTTCCTTGATTCCCGAAATTTTCAGTGTCGCCCTTGTAGTCTTCACAATCACAATAATTAAAAAAAAAAATACTTCAAAAGTAAATATGAATTTCATTGTATATATAAAAAGATGATCACCATAACATTGTTAAAGAAAATATTATATTTTTAATACAGGAAGAAAGGACCTTAAAATACTTTAAGATGGGCCCATCCTACTAAAGGGTTTTCCATGTTCTCACAGTTAAAATTACACAATATCATAACATTACGCCTGTATTCCCCGAAGGGCAGAGGTGTACCTACACAACCACATTTCGCCAGTTATGTTCAAGTCCCATGTAATAGGGGGCGAGCCGGACACAGATCCAGACTCCGGCCTGGTACAGAGAAATTTCCAATGGAAAAACCCTATAACACTTTGACCGACCCGGGAACCGAACCCAGGACTTCATGCTCAGCAGTAGCTCTTGCGACCACTATACCAATGACGCAATCAATAGTCAAGATGGCAATTTCTGGAAGATCATGAAATCCAGGTCGACTCGGTCACCGTCAGTCTCTCGAGTATTTTTCATCTCTCGAATCTATGAATTGGTTATGCCGTTGCAAAGATTTAAGCCAATTAGCAACGAGTTAATGGCTAACCAGGGAGTGCCAGACTTAGCATCTCCACTCGAAGAGGCTACTTTTACTTTATACATAATTTAAAATCTCAGGTCCTAAAATTACCTTTGCTAATTTACAAGATTCTTGTGAACCCTAATTAAGTAGTACCTAAGGGAGAATATTATATGAGCTGGTAATTATTCACTGTGGACTTAAGAGCTACTTTGAACATCAGCGGTAGGAAGTTAATATATAATTAAGCTTCATTATAAAACGAAGTTTATTTGTGAAGTCACTGCCCTCAAGGCAGTGACTTCACAAATAAATATAATTATACACACTTCACATAATGAATAAACGTACATGTATGGAAGCTTTAGTGTTAAAAGATCCCATAAGGGAGAAAAAGGGATCAATTTCGGGATTTAGAAAGACGATGTTCACTTTAGTTTAGCCCATTATTTGGTCCCATTATTCTTTCGTGGAACCTCGAGATAACTTAACGTGTTCCTATATTGTTTGGAGGTTACTTTTCTGGAACATCTGTAGTTAATTTATACCACATTGATGCCAAAAAAGTTAAATGACACATATTTTTAATTTTCAATTATTTTAGTTTCCTGGAAATAATTTTGGAGACTTTTTTTCATTTAGCAGAAGTATTTCTGCGTGTTGCAAAACATCCTCGAAGTTGTGCATAGCAGAACGATAACAAAATATTTTCAGAACAAGATAATATAAACAAAAACAACGACCTTTGTTTACTTTCTGAATAATTTATGTACCGAGCCGAAAAACTGGCAAAAACTGCCCCGGAATATGTATCATTTCTCTGCCCTAATAAGACAAACGAAAAACGTGTAGCTTACACAAATGTACTATAAAAACTTTTTACTAACTCACCGTGCCTCCCCCGCAGTTAACGTCCTCGGCCATAACCAATCACCTGTCACTACCATACCACTACACAAACACACACGTTCAAAAATAGAACGCAAATCCAACCGTCATTATTCCAAAAACTCCAAAAACATTGGCCGTGCAACGAATTTTTTGATTCGCGATTCGAAAAATGAATGTTTATTTTCGAAATTGGAACCGACGCGTCCAGTCGGCGTCGGGGCGTCGAGGGGACTGGGTGCGCGCGCTGCTGCCGTTTCCATGGAAACGCAGGTTTGCGTACAGTACCTACATTGAGAAGATAATAAGTGAGTCCCGTCTGATGGAAAACTTTGCTTGTAGGAGAAAGAGGGATATTTATTATGTATGCTAAGTTCGGAGGAATGCATTAACTTATCGGTGGAGCCGACGTTAGGTTTCCGAACGGATTTTATTTGGATTTCAGCAGCGATAGTGGCGTTTTACATTGGAAACGCAATTTGAAGTTGAAAACGAATATTAATACATATAGCATCAAAGTTTTATAAAGCGCTACAAGGTAATAACACTTATCATTACGAAGAACTGCTATTAAAATTGATGACTTGTTACAATAGAAGCTAGTACATAACATTTTCACTTGGCTTCTAATAACTGATATAGGTTTTAAGGGCCGATTCACACCGGGAAAGCAGTGGCGAGCACTTTCAGTGTGAAATAATTTTAAACTTCATCTGCCAGCCGCTGCCGTTCCGCTTTGAATCGGCCCTTTAAATATAGCCATATTGATTATTGGCAATTATATTGTATTTAGAAAGAAATGCCACAGCTCTTTGGTGGCATTTCTTTCTAAATACAATATAATTGCCAATAATCAATATGGCTTTAGACAGGGAATTTCGACAGAAGACGCTGTCCTAGGTCTTTCCAATAGTGTTATCGCTAAATTAGACAAAAAACTGAAATGCTACGGTGTTTTTCTAGACCTATGCAAAGCATTCGATTCGGTTTCGCTTCCCATGCTGCTTTCTAAGCTGGAAAACATTGGAACCCGTGGACTTGCTTTAAAAATGTTCACTGATTATTTAACTGGACGAATTCAATGTGTTAAAATTAATTCTCACATCAGCGATGATGAGTGTATTAGTTTCGGCGTCCCACAAGGAAGTATATTAGGACCAACCTTATTCCTGATATACATAAATGACTTGTGCAAAATGTCTATCCCGAACTGTGAAATTTATACTTACGCAGATGACACGGCACTTGTTGTCTATGATGTTGACTGGGAAAGGGCTAAACATAGAACGGAATGTTCCCTTCGCTATGTGACGGAATGGCTCTCAGCTAACTTGTTAACTCTTAACATCGACAAGACCAAGCTAATGCGCTTCTCACTGCCCAACTCGGTCCTCCCACCTGCAGAATCCAGTGATGTAAAAGCGCATTCTTGCTCAGGTTTTGACACCTCCTGTCGCTGCCTGGCACTTTCTTTAGTCTCAAATATCAAATACATTTTACATTGATGCAAAACTTTCTTGGTGCTCCCATATTGAAGCTCTTTGCTCACGAACGAGAAAGCTTATTTATTTGTTTAAGCAATTGCGACACGCGGCAGATCCTGCAACCTTGTCCTTGGTTTACCATAGTTTGTGTACTTCAATCATCACGTACTGTATTCCGGTATGGGGAGGCACTTATAAAAATCTCCTGCTTCAAGTAGAACGTGCTCAAAGGGCGATTTTAAAGGTTATGCACTTTAAGCGTAGAGATTATCCTACTGCCCTATTGTACTCTGAATCCCAAGTTCTCACTGTGCGTCAACTCTTCATTCTGCGAGTAGTTCTCCGCCGTCACTCCATGCTCCCACTTGACTCAAACATCACCCTCAGACGTCGAGGTCACCCGGTATGCGACTCCCACCAGTATCGCACCGCTTTTGCCAGTCGTCAGTTCGTTATTCTAAGTGCACGAATTTACAACAAGGTCCATCGCTTGATTAACATTTACACATTAAACAGATTCACTCTTAAAACTAAATTATCCGATTGGTTGCAAAAACTATCCTACGACAACACCGAAACGCTTCTAACAATTGCTGCATAAGTATTCATATTATTCTTTAAAACTGTTACACTTCTCCGTATAAGCTATATGATTTGTTTGTAACTTATTGTAATGATCATCTCTTAGGAGGAACTGTGGCTCCTAAGATACAAGTATTTATTTACTTAGTTTAGGAGTCCACCTGTTCATTTATATTTCCATTGTTCACCGTTTGTACAATTACTGTTTTATGCTTAAACAATGTTACTATGTGTTAAATGTATGTATGTACAAATAAATAACTTTTATTATTATTATTATTATTATTATTATTATAGTGCTACCATGAATAAAACTGTACGTTGTAATTTACCAGTTAATAAAACAACACCAAATAATAATAATAACCCCACCGGCGCCGTATCTCTACGTTGACGTCGTGGTGGGGCTTGGGCGCTGCGAATTGTAGGTCCGTGCTGGTTTACTTTGCCGGAACAGTCCGGCAAAGTAAACTCTACCGGCACAGACCTAGAGTTCGGAGCGCCCCTACCCTACCTACTACTCCTAACCCTTTTTTTTTTGGTGCAGCTATTATCAAATAACTTCTCCCGCTCTGGGTGGACGGGAGAATGTCAGACTCTTACTGACTAAAACCGACCCGTATTCCTTCCGTTGTCTGTATTGCCAGGGGCCTCGTTAACCCTTTCGAATTTCCACGCGACCCCGGCAGGCATCGGCCCTAGTGGACCTCTACACTTGTTCTGACATCTCTTTAAGGCGCGCGTGGAATACAACGCGCTAACGACTCGGGCTTGGTCAGTATCGGACGGCGAGCTACCCAAGCCCTACTCCTTACCCTAGACCTGTGTCTAGGGTAAGGAGTCAAACCAAGAGTGATACAGAAACCCGCAGGGCAGCATGTGGCGAGCTGTTGGGCAGTAGCGACCCCACAGAGTCTATCTCCTGGGCGCCTGTCTTGTTTCTCATCTCTGGCTTGCCTTTATTGGCCGGCTGAAGTGAAAACAGATGAGGAACAAAGCTCCCACCACATTCTTGTCTTTATTGGCCGGCTTGATTGGAGATTCGCAAGAGCCAACGTACTCGGAGCAAGGAAGTATTCCAGTAAGTGCTCGTAGGGATCTTGACCATCTTCCGGGCTCTGGAATTGTTCTGAAAGCCGCGGAATACCTATCCACTTCTCAAGCACCTCAGGACATGTTGCCCCTTGTCGCTATGTCACTACGTACTAGCGACAGTTTCCGAGGGCCCATTATTGAGTGTCGAAGTCACACCCTTCCATTTTATCCGTGTATTATTTATAACATAACATTGATCAGGCAGGGAACATAGTCCTTCTATAGTTTTAGGTTATCAATCCACTGTAACCACCCAAACCCATAACCCATTATGTTTTGTTTCCATATTCTGCAATTGTCCTGCACCAACCGGGGATTGTCCTTGGGTGGATTTGCATACAAAGATAATCGTCGGTTTGTGCCTAAGGGGCCTCTGCGAGGGCTTCGGCTCCTCGTACGCCTTCCAAAGGTCCCGGACCCCAGGGTCTCAAGATATGTCAAAGCCATTTAAAATAATAATAATTCTTTATTGACATAATAGGTTACAGAAACCTGTTTGAAGCCTCTGACTCCTGAACTAGGTGTACCTGTATGTCAGGAGTCAGCGCCCTCTCCCATTTTATTTGGCTTAGATACTAATGTCAACATAGGAATAGACAAACGTAAATGCTACAAAATACAATTTTAAAAGAAGTGAAACAAATTAAAATACAATAACAGAAATTAAATGTATGCAAAAAAAAATGTTTGAAACATTAGTTTAATCGGTCAAGGACAGCTAATGAGACACAATGACGCACCGGGCCTCAGCCGTTAATTGTCGAAATTATATACAAAAAAAAAAACAAATTATCAATAATTTGTAAGTTGAAAAAATAATGGTTGGTACCTCATATACCACGTATACAACACGTATACAACATAAAACAATTTTTAAACAACATTTATACTTTCTATTGCCCCCACGCGCTCTATTCACAGCTGCCAGGCGATTGGGCGATCGCTGTTAATTAAGAGTGTCTTTTGCGATGTTGCGGGATATTGTTCCATTCTTCCATTAACGCATGTTTCAGGTCTCGACGTGTAGCTGAAGCGGGGTTTCGATTTAATGCACACCTCCCAAGCTCGTCCCAAGCGTAAACATACTTGGGATGTGTGTGATTCAGGTCCCTGCAGGCTTCTCGCGGGTCAATCCATGCGATTGATGACAACGTCCTGAAAATACTCATCTACAATTTAATCTGTGTGTGGCCCTGGCGTAGTCATTCATCAATATTGAATTTTCACCCACACTAAATAAATATGGGCTGACAATCTCATTAATATTTCTTCCACATACCTTGCACTAGTTACAGTACCGTTTTCTATCAGCACTAACTACGTGCGACTCTCTGAAGAGAGTCCAGCCCAAATCATAACAGATCCACCGCCAGCAGTACTTTTTCCTCAAAACAAGCTAGAATAAAATGTTCCCCTGGCCGTCGGTAGTCTCTTCACCGCCCATCATGTGCGAGTAATGTTTTCTGTTTTCGTCAGTAAACATTACTCTTGCCCATTCTTCGACTCCCCATTGTGATTATTCGCGGACGTTGCGTAATCTTGCTACCCGATGTTCCCTTTCAAGTTTTGGACCATTTGCGGGTCTATATGGGGTCAAATTGGCTTCAAGGAGCCGACGCCTTACAGGTCACTTGATTACGTCGTTTCTTCGGGTTTCCCGAATTTGATTTGTTACTTCAACTGCCGTGAGGTGCCTATTTCGGTGCATGGTCGCAAAAATAAATCGCTCCTCTCGAGCCGTAGTACAATCTCGGTCTGCCGGTTTCTGTTCTTCTTATCTTCTACCCAGTTTATCGAAAACATTAGACGACTCGCTGCACTGTAGAAATTGACACGTTTATTGTTCTTGCTGTACTTCGTTGACTTCTGCCTTCTTCTAACCTAGTGACGACACTTGTACATTCTTCTGGTGTTAGCGACTTGATAGTAATTCATAATGATGGTGAAAGACGCCTTTTATCATTTTGATTTGACAGATTGGAAACAAAAGTGAGAAAACAATTGAATTTATTTCCAAATTCGTTTTTAATCAGAAATAATTTATTTGCCAATAACGAAGGTATACAGATATGATGGTTATTGTGATGAGAGTCCCGATACATTTTGCCTTACGGCATGCAAAATTATTTAATATAATACATTTACTAGACAAAAACACATAAACAAACATACAAAAATAAATTCAATTACAAATGTCAATAATTCAATTACAATAAAACTAAAGATAGATATGTCAGCAGATTAAATCACAAAGAAGCAACATACACACCATTAACAGAGAGTTTTTTCATTAACAAAATCTTTAATTGTATCTGTAATTTTGTCTACTTTTTTTTTAACTTTGGGTAATTCTTTTAACTGCATCGGTAGTTTATTATAATATAAGAGGATCCAAGGTAATTTTTTTTTTTAAGTAAAGACTTGATAACCACCTGTGTAAAGTTGATCTTTATATTGTGACCTTATTGGTCCTGAGCGTTGTCTTTTATCCACTACTGACGTAAATAGTTGCTTGTTCGTTCTAACGAATAGGGCAACTTCTAGTATATACAACGATGGCAATGTAAGTAGTAGAAGTATATATAATATATATATATAGAAATATCCTTAAATTACGTTGTAGATCATTTAAGGTTTTATTTCATACCAAAATAAAATTCTCTGTAATATAAAATTAGTTTCATGCACCATTATTAATTTGCAAGTCACAGGGATTTTCGTCATCGACCCATATCATTTGACCGCAAGTGTACTTGCTATCAGAGTGCTCTTCGGCCTGTATCCAACATCAATAACTTGAGTCATTTCTTTCCATTTAGGTAGGTTTAATGACATTGATGAAGCTTTTTACGACATTCAATCTAGATTTCTTGGTGTCCAAAAAGCCTTTTAGGGCAAACAACAAATCTAGATCCTTTCATCTGGCTAAACATCCATGAAATTTAAAGGTTCATCCACACCGCAGTTAACTTTTGTGGAGCAACACTGTGCAACAAGGTAACATTAGGTAAATATAAATTAATAAAATATAACAAAGAGTAACTTACAAGCGAGTTGCACGGCATATGTTCTCCAACTTCTGCAGGCAACGGACGTATCTCATTTGTGTCGGCATGGAAGATGAAGAACTGATTATAGTGACAGCATGTTTTCTCTCTTTAAATAAGAAGAAAAAAGGCGGTCGTACCTTCCCGCGGTAACAGATGTTATTTTATGTTACCGTGTTGAAGTAACATTCTCTAACAATGTTATCAATTTTCACCACATGTTGACTGATTTCAAAAGTTAGGTAACATTACTTAACATAATACTCAGTGGCGGTACCTTCATATATGCCCAAAAGCCCGGCCATGCCTTACTAAAATGCTCGATAGAGAATTTATTGTACCTAACCAGTAGTTTATGAGAAAATTGCGATGATACATACGTAGATACGTAGGTACCTACATACTCAGTCGAAAACTGAACTTTCTTTTTTTGAAATCGGTTAAAATTTTATTGGGCTTGCGTTATTTTGAAACCCTAGGCACGCCACTGATAATACAAACACTGCAACTTATACTAACAATATTTATTTTTTTACTATAGGATCTTGCTCAGTAACACTTGAAAACGTTGTTCATTTTTATGGTGTACATAAGAAAGAGTATTCTATTCTACAAAAAGTAACTGCGGTGTGGATGCACCTTAATAAACAAATCAAATTCTGGGACAAAAAAAAATACTGAAAGAATATTCAAACAAAATGGAAGTCGGGACAACATTTCCGATTTATGTATTAAAGAAGCGAGATCTATAAAAACTATCAGGAATAAGGTCAGCAAAAAAATAAAGAGATCGTGTCTGTGTCGTGTTTGCGCTTATTCTGCCGATAGTACAAGTAAGGCGGGGGGGGGGGGGTTTGCGACGTTTCTTAGTTTCCGGATTTTGGATTTTGTGAGGATGCTTATTGTGTAATTGTGCTGAACACACAGCGTATTTTTGGAACGTTATTTTGTGAGTGATTTTTGTGGTTATAGAATCACATAAAATCATTCCTGTGTGTTGAAGGGGTGGGCAGAAATGTCCATGTGATTCTAGGATTTGTACTCGTTTGAAAATCCAAACCGGACAGCTACTAGCTACAGGGCGCCCGGGCGCGGACCAGTCCTCAAGCTCTTCCATTAATTTAGTAACGTAGAAAATCTAACCTCTCCAAGTCAGTGCTCTAATTTCCGAGCTCACTTCGCTTGCTCATACATTTCGTTACTAAAATCACAATGACAGCTTAACCTAGTATTCCAGTCAAGATGCTCCGATTTTCTACCTCATTTCGGTCTCTGGTGCATACTCTTAGTAAAATCACACACAGTAGCAGCTGGTTGATGGCAATAGGCTCGCCCCCTATTACATGGGACTTAAAAACATAAGTGGCGAAATGTGGGTGTACTATAGGTACCCTTTTTTTTTTTTAGGGTGGGAAATTATCAAATAACTTCTCCCGCTCTGGGCGGAGCGGGAGGGTGTGTCAGACTCTTACTGAATAAAACCCACCCGTATTCCTTCCTGTTGCCTGTGTTGCGGGGGCCTCGGTGACCCATAAGTACCTTCCCGCGACCCCGGCAGGCATCGGCCCTAGTGGACCCCTACCTTTGTGCTGACGACATCTCTTTGAGGCGCGCGTAGAATACAACGCGCCGTCGACTCGGGCCTGGTCCTTACCGGACGGTGAGCTACCCATTGCTCATCGTCCGCAAGCCCGCGCCTACGGTGGCCGGAAATCCGCCCGGGATTCCCGACGCCCAGGGCGTCTCCTGCGGCGGCTAGGGGCGAGAGGGCGCGTAATTTCCCTTTCCCTCAACCGTCCCACCTCCTCCTTCGCGAGCATTACTGCTTCGCAGAAGGTGTCGGCTGCCCATGCCCTCTCGCTCCGTACCATGGCCTGAACCAGGGCCGGACGCGAGAGATCTCTGCCGCCGATCGCCTCCACGAGAACACGGCGGTGCTCTGCCCAAGCCGGGCAGACCTCCACCGTATGCTCCACCGTGTCCTCCGGGCGATCCACACAGTGGTGAATAGGTACACCCCTGCCGAATCCCTCGGGGATTTCATGCGTGATATTATACTAATTTGTGTTATCAAAATGAAACCGCTTCTTATTTATTCGTGCCGATATTACTTATCCCTTCCTGGTGGCTATCCCACCAGCTCGCACTAAGCGTTTCCAAACTTCTTTTATAATGCGCACAGCAAAGGAATGGAACTCTCTGCCTGCGTCTGTGTTTCCGAACGCATACAACCCTAATCTCTTCAAAGTGAGAGTGAACAGGCTTCTTCTGGGTAAGCTCGCTCCATCGTCGACTTTGTTTCTGTCACCTCTGACATAGACTAAGGTCAAGAGCAAACCCATCACAAATAAAAAAAAAAAAAACATACATTGGGATCACACCATGAAATTAATATGTACTTTATAGTCTCTCAAATATATAAAATGGTAAACTGACTGACTGGGTGATAAATCAACGCACAGCCCAAACCGCTGGACTTGGAGACTTGGATTTTTTCACATAGAGATCTTGTACTGCGTCTAAGGATAGGACTTTCATACAAACTATAATAGGGGATGATAGTTTGTATGAAAGTCCGTCAGTTTCGAAGTTAGGATCTTAAAAATGTTGTGTAGTCGGCTGACGATTGAAAATTAATTTAGAGTGAATATCCCCGCGGCAAATTTTACGTGTCCACGTTGGGAATCGAGGTGTTAAATAATAGGATGTTTCTTATTTTTTTATAGTGAACTACTTGGTTCAATTAGGGCCACATATTTTTTTTTAATAAGTGTATATAAATAATCTGGGAAAAAAAATCGCTTTAAAATTCAAGTTGTGTGGCTTGTCCCTGCTCCATTTTTTATATAATTGTATTCACCAGCGTAACAATTTAGGTCCAATAAAAATAAATAATTTCGTTAGTGTGTGCATTTAAGACACATTATCTAAAAACAATTAAACCATATTAGAAAATTTAATTTAAAAGCACAGGATACTCGATCAAAGTTAGTCCAAGCAAAAATCAAAAGGAGATGTTTGATTTTGGGCTACCACCACTACATAGATAATTAGCAAAAAAATAGGGGATTTTCATAAAAATACAAAATAAATAATTTGAAGAAGAGTACAGTTGTACAAAAAAGATTATTTAGGAAGATTTTTAACATGATAACCCTATTTTTATGGCAGCTATGACAGTTGTGTTTGTCATGACGTTTAACGACTGACAGTTTTAAGTTTCGTGACGTGACGTCGTTCTTTGACTTTGGCAGTTGGCTTACATATTGTTGTCTGTGCCTCTGTGGTTGGCTTTGAAACGCTGAATTGTTGTATTCGCGCGTTTTGGATTAGGGGTGTTTTGGAGTTTCTAGTAATTGTTTTTATTTTACGACCCTGTTTACTACTACGGACAAAGATTGATTGCTTCTCTGTTGACCCCGGCTTTGTTATATGGTTTTTGATTCGCCTGTGATTTGGATTCCGTCGTGTATGTGGTATTCTACAATAACAAGTTCAGTTTCAGGTATATCTCCTTTAACTCTTGCTTGCATTATACTTATTTGTTCAAATGCTATTTCTATCTGATGTTTTCTATCCTCGTTCTATATTCTAACAGACTTTTACTTATACTTATTCCAGTTTAAACCTAATTAGTTTCGGAATTCATGTTGTTTTTGTAAATACACATCAATCAAATGTCATTGTCAAAATGACATTTCGTATATTCCTGATCCACCATATTTATGTTGTGTTGCTCTCCTTGACCGAGTTAATTTCAATTTACATTAAAACGAAGTAAAATTATAGAAAATTAATATTAGAAAACGGTAACTATATTGTATAGCGATATTTACATATAGTGTACATAGAGCTGGCCCAGGCTCCATACATTTCTGGAACATCTCCTTTTGGTGGCACTTGTTCAACTTACTATAACATGAAGTTTCATGCGTGTGCAATCAATCGCGTTTTATTATTTAGCATCTCTCAGTCGTGCGTAACACTTCTTAGCTTCACAAACTTGTAAACTTCTGTATATCAGAGCGTGACGGTCACGCGAGTTCAGTGCTTTTGCCCCATCCCAAAAGTGCCCAACATGCCTAAAGGTGTGTGATTAGTGCTGTGATTTCCCGCCAAAAACGTAAGTATCATCTTGGGTGGCACGGAAGACAAGAATTGTAAAATTTTTGGTGGATCGATTTGCTGTTGATTTTAAAGTTTATTTAAAAGTAAGCTACACGTTATAGGTAGTGATTTGGGTTACGCATAAATCAGTGATAATAATTTATTGTAACTCAAAACCTCCATTTTTATAGATTTTTTTAAGCCTGGTTCCAATTTTGATGGCTCAATTTTGGTGACTTATATTTAAGTACCTATGCACTGTATGTAATATTTGTACCTATACATCCAGTTTTTACGTTGCAAGACAGTTTGATTAGAAAACAAATAATAATAATAATAATAATAAATTACCATCTGCCCCCAAGATGTAGCTCGTGCAGTCCGTCCGTTACCTAACTGGAAGTCCCCAGGGCCGGACGGACTGCACGACTTCTGGCTCAAATGGTTTTTAAGGTCGCACGCTCGCTTGGCAGCTCAGTACCAGACTGCTTTGGAGTCTGGATCGCTACCTCAATTCCTAACGACAGGAGTTACCCACCTGCTCCATAAATCAGGTAGCACCGCGGAACCCAAAAATTATAGGCCGATCACGTGTTTACCGACGGTCTATAAACTTCTTACATCTATTTTGAGAGCTAAAATTAACAAACATATAGACACCAACTCCATCATGTCTGCCTCTCAAAATGGATGTAGGAACAGATCCCGCAGTACTAAGGAGTTACTCCTCATTGATATGACCATTAGCCAACAAGTTCGTCGTTCCCGAAAGGATCTGTCGACATGTTGGGTAGATTATAAGAAGGCCTATGACTCGGTGCCACATACATGGCTCATGAGGGTGCTGGAGTTGTATAAAGTAGATGCAACTCTGCGCAACTTCCTGATGTCGTGTATGGGGCAATGGAGGACGGTCCTTCGCTATCCAGGATGTCGAAATATCCAGAGGAATAGCGAACCGATAAGGATCGAGCGGGGCATATTTCAGGGCGATAGTTTGAGTCCGCTTTGGTTCTGCTTAGCCTTGAATCCTCTAAGCACACTGCTGGAAGATTCAGGTCTAGGCTATCGTATGAGGACAGGTGGTCAGGTTATATCTCACCTCCTCTACATGGATGACCTAAAACTCTTTGCCTCCAATAATTTGCAACTGATGGAGCTACTGAAAATAACTGAAAGTTTCAGCAGCGCCATCAGGATGGAATTTAGAGTGGATAAATGTGCGGTCATGCATGTAAAGCGAGGGAAGATTGTGGAATTCGTGGGAACCCAAACTCAAACTCAAACTCAAACTCAAAGCATTTATTTCAATTAAACCATTTACAGGCACTTTTGAATTGTCAAGGAGTCGGTCAGTTAGAAATATGAAGCTAGTTGCCCATTCCAAAGCGTAGTAGGTACCTATGGAGAAGAACGGGCAAGAAACTCCATGGACACTCTTTTAAATTAAATTGATACATAAAGATTAGTACAAAAATAATGTTGAAATTATAACCAAATGTGAGGACGATGTAAAATAAAAAAAAAAAAAACGCGTCCATAGTAGAAAGAACAATTAGATAGAATAGAACAAAAACAATTTCTAAATAAAATAATTACAAATAAGCCGAGGACGCTAAGAGGTGACCAGTCCCAACTAACGGCGCCCGTTCACGAGCATGACGCATGGATTAGCACCATTCAGCTCAACCATTTTGAAGGGAGCTAAATGATCCAACACACGCGCCACCATCAGCGAGACATCTGAGTGAGCATGACATACTCTCAGCCGCCAGGGCCCATTCAAGTCAATTACATAACCGGTAAATGGTAGCTCTATTATACATAGTACTCACACCTGTGCAATGCAATTATACAATACAACGTAGGTTGAATTTATACAATGCAAAGTCTTACAATGTTCAGCTGCTCCAACAGTATTTTCAAATGTTAATTATTCAATTGGTTGTGGTTGTGGAGCAGGACCAGCATTGAGCCAAGCATTTTTATCAGCGATATAATCACCCAACTTATAATATGCCTGCCTGCATAGTGTGCGTTTGATACAAGATTTGAATTTCATTTCATTCAGTTGAAGTATGTGGGGTGGAATTTTATTGTAACATTTTAAACAGTACCCCATGAAAGATGAGTCTACTTTAGCCAGTCTGAAACCTGGCTGAGATAATAGGTCCCTATTTCTAGTACTATAATTATGTCTTTCACCTCTTTTACTAAAATGATGTACATTTTTTCTTACGTACATGATGTTTTCGTAGATATATTGACAAGGTACCGTCATGATGTTAATGTTCTTAAACCGGTCCCTTAGAGAATCGCGCCTGCGGAGATTATAAATGGCTCTGATAGCTCTTTTCTGCAGAATAAAAATTGACTCGATGTCTGCAGCCCGTCCCCAAAGTAAAATACCGTAAGACATGATACTATGAAAGTAACTAAAATAGACTAGCCTCGCGGTATCTACATCAGTAAATTGACGGATTTTTCTGACAGCATATGCCGCTGAACTTAGCCGTCCTGCAAGAGATGTTAAATGAGGACCCCATTGTAGCCTTGAGTCGAGCGTGATCCCCAGGAAAACAGTTTTATCGACGAATTCTAGTTTCTCTTGATTCAATACTATCTCATAATCACCACTTTTGACATTTGGTAAAGAAAATCGAATGCACTTAGTTTTTTTCCCATTTAATACTAAATTATTGGCAGTGAACCAGTTCTGAACCTGCAATAGGGCGTTATTTACGTCGTCAACATTAGTAGCACGTCTATCTACCTTAAAAATTAAAGAAGTATCCCAACTCTCGGATTCCATAAACCTTAGAACCCTCTCCGCATCCGAAACCTACAAGTATTTGGGTATGTCGGACGTGTTGGGCATCAATGTTACTGACATGAAGCAATCGTTGAAGGAGCGCTTTTTTAGCCGCCTGAAGAAAGTATTTAATAGTCTTCTATGAGGTGGAAACAAGGTGCGCGCCTTCAACGGTTGGGTCATGCCCGTTTTGATGTACTCTTTCGGCATACTCAAATGGACTCAGACTGAACTCAACGCCCTGGATAGGAGGGTCCGTACGCTGCTGACTGCCTTTCGAATGCATCACCCACGGTCGTCGGTAATGAGACTGTATATCCCGCGAAAGTGTGGAGGTCGAGGCTTTTTAAACGCTAAGACCCTCCACAATCGCGAGGTATGCAGTCTCAGGGAATATTTCCTAGAAGCCGACGTGGGGATGCATCGAGATGTGGTCGCGGTGGACAAGGGCCTCACCCCACTCTCCTTGGCTAAAGAGAACTGGCGCAAGCATGTAGTGCTTGACACTAACGATCGCAGGGAGGTATGGCAGAGTAAGGAGCTTCACGGACGCTTTTTCCGGGCCCTACATGAACCCGATGTAGATTTCCAAGCGTCCGTAGCCTGGCTACGTTTTGGTGACCTCTTTGGGGAAACCGAAGGTTTTGTCTGTGCAATTATGGACGAAGTTATCATGACGAAGAATTACCGGAGTTTTATTGTGAAGGACGGCACGGTTGACGTGTGTCGGGCATGCCACCGTCCGGGAGAATCAATCCGACACATTATCTCCGGGTGTTCTCGTCTAGCTAACGAAGAGTATTTGCATAGACACAACCTTGTAGCCAGGATTATCCATCAGCAACTTGCTCTGAAATACAGCCTTGTAGAATCTGAAGTGCCGTACTACAGGTATGTGCCCGACCCAGTTCTCGACAATGGAAATATCACATTGTACTGGGACCGATCCATAATCACTGACAGGACTATTGTTGCCAATAAGCCTGATATAGTGGTGGTGGATCGAACAGAGCGGCGCGCAATGATTGTTGACATAACAGTCCCTCATGACGGGAATCTCGTGAAAGCCGAGAAAGATAAACAGATCAAGTATCTTGACTTGGCTCGCGAGGTTGTCGACATGTGGGATGTGGATTCAGCAATCATTGTGCCGATAGTCGTATCAGCCAATGGCTTAATTGCCAAGAGCCTCGACCAACACCTAAAGAGGCTCACGTTGGACGGCTGGATTAAGGGCTTGATTCAGAAAGCGGTACTTCTGGACACGGCTCGCATTGTCAGGAGTTTCCTCTCTCTGGAGCCCTGACCACCGGTAGCTTGGACCCTGTTCCCGATACCGGTGGGCTACCATTTTTTTTTTTTTATATTTTTAAATGTTTTTATATATTTTTTATATCCTAATATTTAAAAATAAAATTAAAATGTGTAAATAATTAAATAAAAGATAATAATAATAATAATTTATTGCACCAACAATAATACAACGGATTACACATACTTATAGGCTAGTAATAAGGAGTATATTATATGGGAAATATCTTCTTTATTTTATTTCATGTATTTTTATTTTGTTGCTTTTTAGAATGCCAAAACAGACCAGCGAAGAGAGGCTGCTTAAAAAGATAATGGTAGAAAGAAGAAGAAAAAAGAAGATGAGAGAAGGCTTATATTTGAAAATAACAAATTCCTTTTTTAAATTTAAAGACTGATTGTAGAAACCATTGATCTCGTCTGGTGATTAGCACCCAAATATTGAGGTTTTTTAGTAAACTCTGTAACTAGAGCGTTGGTGAAATGGTCATGATATGTTTGCTATTTCAATATCTCCTTTTTTATGAGAAATCATCAAATAACTTCTCCCGCTCTGGGCGGAGCGAGAGGGTGTGTCAGACTCTTACTGACAAAAACCCACCCGTATTCCTTCCACTGCCTGTGTTGCGGGGGCCTCTGTGGCTCATTCGTACCTTCCCGCGACCCTGGCAGGCATCGGCCCTAGTGGACCCCTACATTTGTGCTGACGACATCTCTTTGAGGCGCGCGTGGAATACAACGCGCCGTCGACCCGGGCCTGGTCCTTACCGGACGGTGAGCTACCCATTGCTTACCGTCCGCAAGCCCGCGCCCACGGTGGCCGGAAATCCGCCCGGGATTCCCGACGCCCAGGGCGTCTCCTGTGGCGGCTAGGGGTGAGAGGGCGCGAAATTTGCCTTTCCCTCAACCATCCCGCCTCCTCCTTCGCGAGCATTACTGCTTCGCAGAAGGAGGTGACGGCTGCCCATGCCCTCTCGCTCCATACCATGGCCTGAACCAGGGCCTGACGCGAGAGATCTCTGCCGCCGATCGCCTCCACGAGGACATGGCAGTGCTCTGCCCAAGCCGGACAGACCTCCACCGTATGCTCCACTGAGTCCTCCGGGCGATCCACACAGTGGTGACACCCGGGCGTTTCCTCCCGCCTTATCCGACACAGGGACCTCCCGAAGCTGCCGCATCCAGTGAGGACCTGCGTCAGGCGGAAGGTGAGGACGCCGGGGCGCCTCTCTAGCCACTCCTCAAAGAGGGGACTTATCGCCGCAATCGTGGCGTGCCCAGCACTGGGTTGCGACAACCGTACTCTCCATGTCGCCATGAGATCCCGCCGGAGCTCCGTTCGCTGTGCCGCGGTTTCTCGCGGCAGCGGAGTCACGCCCCGGCGTTTCGCCTCCTCGCGCCACTCCCCTGCGCGAGGACTTTTGCCTCCAGATCCCATGGCGGCACTGTGTCTCCTTGGATTTAATATTGTATTTTGTTATAGTTTTTTTCAATCATGTTTTATTTTAGGGTAAATTATGTTGAATTTCTTAGTTTTGCTTGGGAAATTTTTGTAGTCAAGTTATTTTGTTTACAATAAAAAGATAATTGAAAAAGATTTTTGTTTTCATGTTTTTGTGAACTATCATTATGAGTTTATCAGATACTTAATAATAAATATTTTTTTAACACGAGAGTTTTATTACCGATGAAAGTTATTAATAATTCCCGAACATTTGTGAGATTAGTAACATTGAGCTGTATATTAGTGAGATTGAGGTTTGTTACAGAGAAATCCAATTTTGGTGCCATCATCATCTGCCTAGCCTTTTCCCAACTATGTTGGGGTCGGCTTCCAGTCTTACCGGATACAGCTGAATACCAGTATTTTACATGTAGCGACTGCCTATCTGACCTCCACAACCCAGTTGCTGGGTAACACGATACCACTTGGTAAGACTGGTTGCCACTGATTTTCAATTTTGGTGGGCACTTTCGATTTTGGTGGGCGATTTTAAATTTTGGTAACACTAGACTTTGAACTAAAATATCTCAAAAAGAAATCGAGATTTTCGCAGACCTCTTGAATATCCTTCTAGCTTGGACTTTATATTATTATTTTTCACGAAAACTGACGCAAAAATTTCGCCACTAAAATTGAAAAATATGCACATTGTTGAACCCTTATATGTGTCACAGCGTTTTTGACAATTCATCCATGGGGGTAAAAAGGGGCGATAAGTGCATATGAAAATAATCTTATTTGTTTTAATCTTTACAGATTAAAAGAAAATACTTATATAAATAAATAATAAAGATCGTAATCATTATTAATTATTACTTACTACCTACATTGATGATGAAATTTGACACGTATTAGTTTATAAATAAAATATTTAATTCAGACAAATTTTAGTCCAAAGTTTGTTAGTAGGTACATATTACATTAATTATCTTAAAACTATTCTAGTAATGACGCGATCAATTAATGCGTTAGGTAACATAAAATACAAATAAATAATTGAAAATAAATACTTTAAAATAAATAGGTAATTGAAAATAAATGACCATGAAAACAAAATTGAAATAAATTAATGAAAACCTGGATTAACACATAGGGTATCTACTTTTAATCCGTAGTACGATTTTTTCTGACATCTACGAGGACGAAGCCTCGCGCAAAATCTAGTACAACATAAGCTCCTTGGATCACACTATTACTCGTATCTTAATAGGACACCAGATGGCGACGAAGTTCAAGATCAAGATATCGGTAAGCAGGTTGATGAGTCTGACTTATAATCAGGGTCATTTTAAATGGTCAATAAGTCATACATAGATTTTTTAATGACTGTATTAACTATTTTTCCGTTGAATAATCAAAAAAGAAAACGGCGAGCGTTTATGACCACTCCACCGAAGTGATAACTTTTGTAAATTAATTTTTACATTTGCTACTCGAATAAGGGCATTTGATTCATCGATAACAGTGCATAAAGGTTTCCTTTAGTCACCGAATGAATAAAAACATTTTGAATTTGGAACAAGCACGAATTATACGAATTATGTACAAAAAATAAATAAAACGTGCCGAAAGTACCTACTGGCTGGCTAAATGGAGTTATTCAATAGAGGTTTTTTTTTTTAAATTTTCGCAAATTTTTGTTAGGTGCTTTTCTATCAGTTAATGTGGTTGTTTTATGTCATTGAAAATCTGTTAACATAATTATACAACATACAAGATATTTATTTTGCTAAAACATGAGTAGGTACCTATGCACATAAATGCAAGATGTTACATAAAAAGTCAAATTGAGTCCCTGTCATGTTTTGCTTTAATGGTGTACAAAATATAACTGACTAAGACAATCTATCTAAATTATCAAAACGCTATTTACTCAAACATGCATTACTTAACTACAATAATTAACGGTCAAAGAGTTCTGAACTGCATAATGTCAAAATTGGTTTGTTACATAAATAATTATATTCATAGTCAAATATAGATTTAATATTATAGTCAAAAATAATAATAATACAAAATTTGTCATACAAGTCAAAGTTTGTTAAGGCCGATTCACACCGGGAAAGTAGCGGCTGGCAGCGGCGCGGCGAGCACTTTCAGTGTGAAATAATTTAAAATTTTATTTACATAATTAAAAGACCACTATCGCTTGAAAACCTCGGAAACGTCGTGCGGCCACCCGCGGTGCCGCGAGCAGCCTCGCGGCCATGCGCGTATTGTCAGCGGTACTGCCCGCGTCGCGTCACTGCCGTTCCGGTGTGAATCGTCCCTTACTTGAATCATAATCAAAGATAACTAATAATAATGAGAATAGTCTAAATATTTCTGATGGAAGCGCAACGCTTGCGCATGATGACGTGAGTTAGTACTGCAGTGACCCCATCAAGACCCTGAAAGCATTATTGTGTTGTACATGCAGAGCGAAAGATTTTGTCTAGAGACTCGAACCTGCGTCCGCGAGCTCAGCTCCTCGCAGCCACCACCTGCACCACTGTGTCGGTCACACAGTAACCCTGTTAGCACAAAGTTTGTTCGCTACACTTTGCTAACTCACCTACTAACTCAATTTTCATTCGTCATTGCCAAAGCTTTCGCTCGTGGATGCAACAACGAAGGAATTGTCGATTTTCTCTTATTTTTTGTAAGATGTTGCCTGCAAAATCGTTTTTTGCCGACAAACTTTTAGCCGACGTTTAGCCTGAGAGTGGAGTTTCGGAAATTCATTTCTTATCACACCTTTGCAGCTTCGAAAATATTTATGTTCCTTTCAGATTCAGATTCAGATTCAATTATTTGCAAAACATGTGTAGACATGTGTAGACATGGTGTGCTTATTATAGGTGTTACAAGGTAGTTTTTGGCTCAACATGTTTGACCATGGCTGGTGTACAAATTAGGTCGAAAGACAATAAGATTTCAAAATAAAAAATATTAAAATACAAAGAATAATAATATAAAATAAATCAACAATTAATAGCAAATAAAACAATTCGGTTTCATGTTTTTTTCTGTCTTAAGTGGTTTATATTGGGCTGTGTACTGTCTGTTACTCAGTCTGTTTGCGTCTTCAAATAAGCCAAGAAAACCTTCTTTGCAAAAACAGCAAAAAACAACTATTCAATTATCGTGAAGTCTTGTTTTACAGACCATAAATTGAGATGATTAGGATAATCTTTCAACGTCACAATAAATATACTTGCTTACTTTGTTAGAAATTTAACCAAATCCCATTATCATATAGATAGGTAAACCAACAATTCTCAGAAAAATGCTGCAACGTTTTATTTATAAAACCTTTCAAAACATTTGTTGACCAGTCAATTTAATCTATAAAAATCTCACCGTGAAAACTTAGGCGTGATCTTGAAGTAAGCTATCAATAGTGTCAATACCTAGGGAATGACTCACTTCACCTAAGTTTTGATGAAATTTTTACAGAAGGGCATCATCATCATACATCAGGGCATTGAAGTGCTGGGGTTGCGGGAAGGTACTAAAGGGTTACCGAGGCCTCTGGCAACACAGGCAACGGAAGGAATACGGGTGGGTTTTAGTCAGTAAGAGTCTGACACACCCTCCCGCTCCGCCCAGAGCGGGAGAAGTTATTTGATGATTTCCCATACAAAAAAAAAGGGCATTGATGTGGCACTTTCTAAAATCTAGAACAAAAGAGGATTACAAAGAAGCGTTATAGTACCTCGATTTAACATGTACCTAATGAAGGTAGCTTGACCATGTACATTGTTACAGCAATCGTCACGCGACCGTCGCGTCGTGCAATTATTGTTAACCTCAATTTTTAGGTTATTATTGGTAATTGTGTAGTCGGTATATTGTGTTATTTATTGAGGGTAGTTTATTGTGAATTATAGATTTAGGGTTAAGCGCGCGATTAAATACTATTAAAATCCTGAGCGGAGCCGAGGACCGAAATGTTTTTTTTTTCACGACTTGTGTACACTACTTTTTACCATTTACTTCAAGAACATAAATAGTTGTGTAGTATTTATATTTATCATATATTTTACTATACATACAACAAATTATCTACTATAATTGCTGCTTCAGAACGAAATGATTCCGCAGTCAGTGTCTCATTTAATTAATACGCCCCGATGCGCAGCTGTTGACTGCAAAAATACGGGGACACATATATTTGCTAAAGATGATAAAAGACAAAAATAGTGGAAGAGAGCTCTCCGAAAAAAAAAAATTAAACCCGATATTTCATCGAGACTATGTGCTATCTTTTTGAAACCTGAACGCTTTTAAGGGGGAAATACGTGTACAAGTGATGCTCCCAAGAGAACTAAGTCTGTTTTCTTTACCTACAGGCACTTGTGATTTGATAAATAAATAAAAGTAAATTATAGTAAAGGGTAGTGTGTGTTTTGTATTATCATATTAAATCAGTGCTAGAATTAACGTCTCTAAAGTTTTTCAGTCAGGAAGCTTATTCTCGAGTTGGTTTTCAACTCTGATCGGGTTATTTCTATCGTACGCCTCCAGTCTTCAACAAAAATGAACTTAAAGTCAACAAACACAAAATAACCTATAAATTATAGAACGACAATCATTTATTGTTTTTCCACTACAGCTGCTTTTTACCAGTGGTAGATGCTTCTCCTGTCCTTAGCTCGTCTTTTAAAAGTGGTACACTTCAAGTCACATACATATTTATCTGGTTATCGTTTAATTTGTGATCGACACAAAATAAACAAAACAATGGCGGTTTGTAGACGGGCGACTGTGCTGCCACCTTTCACGAGCTTTCAGTTTTTAACCCCATTGAAACAAATTGTTTGGCAAAATTTTTAGGCCCCCGACCCTTCGCGTCGCATCGCATCGCCCGCCCGCCCGCGCTAATACTTTGTTTTCGCTAAACGTTCTTTCTGACTTTTTTTCTTTTTGCTGGGCTCCCAAGGGTCTTAGCGTGATGTTAAGTAGGCCTTAACCTTTTTCAAGAATTAGGCTAAGTATAAAATTCAAAAATAATCATTCAAATCGGACTGGCAGTTCCAGAGATCATCGCACATCATCTTTAGATTTTACCCGCATTTTGATTGACTAATTTGAACAAAAACGGTTATTGTGACTTAACTCTAATAGTTAGACATATACTCCGTAGATTTTTTTGTGGGTAATGATTAGTACTATAAACATGTAGTACATTATTTTGATATAACCATTAATATTTTTTTGATACCCTAGGTTACGTTATTGTAATTTTCGCAGGGATCTCTAATTTTATTAAAAATAAAATACCGCCTTTATTACTTCCTGATAATTTAGCTTTCTAATGATTAAAATCGGTCAAGTAGTTTCTGAGATTATTCGATACAAACAAACAAACAAAAAAATATTTCCACTTTATAATATTAGTATAGAAGTAAAGATAAAACCCCTTATGATTACCTATGAATCTAGTTGCCTAGGTAGGTAGATTCCCTGGACATTGAGTATTGAGAATGGCTAGCTTGTCCATAAAACATTTTCAAAACAACTTTTTTTATAATTACAATAATGGAAAGGCTCTATCTACGTCAAATTTGTATAATATAAATGAAGGGCCAGTCCTTTTACAGAAACACTCCGCTCCTAGCAAATTGACCTGTAAAAAGAACAAAAAAAGTCCAGCTATTTAGTTCGGAGCGCCTTGCAGAAAAATGATAGCAGTCGACGTTATGAGCTTCTCAATGTTACTTATTTAAGTTTACGGTCTTCTGTTGTTTTCGAGGTAATAATATCTCTCCTGGGATGTTTATTTCAATATTTTATTTAGGGGCTCTTTTTCATTATTAAAATGGAAGCAGATTATGAATTCTCCTTACATTTTAAGTCCCAGTTTCTTATTGTGTCCGGTTTTTGAAGTTTCTAATTAGTTTGGTATTTATCTACTAAGTCCTTCTTATTCAAAGAAATACAAAATTATTCCCGAATTAATTTTAGTCTGACTACTGCCGACATAATTATTATTTCTTTCTTGCTATATTCCGCGTTTTTGGTATAAAATGTTTTAAAATCTAAAAGACAAGTCAGGTTTGGAACATTAACACAATAAATAACAACATATCATGATCACCTCAACATTTAAGTTGAAATATCTTATAAAAGGTGAGGTGGTGAATTATTTGAAATAAATAATTTGACTTTGATTTGCCATTGGTCAAACACAGTATATAAACCAATTCTTACATTACATAGCGTAATGACTGTGTTTACCGACTTATCTGGCACTTGGATGAGATAAGTAATAATCTCTTATTTATAGGGTGAAATCTTAGTGCTGACTGGGGGTGAAATGTAGGGGATGTATTAGGTGATAAGTCGGCGGCATATTCAATATTGTTTTACTTCATTGCAACAGATTAAAATGTTGTATTTATTAAGGATTTTTACCGTCTAATGTGTAGGTTAAAACTAGTACCTAAGTTTACCAGATAAAGGGTATTTAAAAAGACATGAATTTAATCAAACCTCAAATAATTCCCTGTTATTTATCCTTAAAATATTAATAAACAACCGTGTCTATTAATATTTTTTTAAATTAATATACCGTTTTGGAGTTAATTGATTTCTCCAATGCCTTTAACGCCGTCCACCACGATATTCTCCTTTCTATCCTCTCATCTTATGGCTATCCGAGGCTCCGGAATGATTCTCTTCTTATCTTCGGGGACGTCAGCACTGTCAGTAGTCGGTTCGCGTTGAAAAGAGGATCAGCGTGAGGCGTGATTTGGATGCTGGTGTTCCACGAGGCAGTATTCTTTCTCCATTGTTATTCGCCATCTTCATTAATTTTATCACTCACTGTCTTCGGTGTTCGTATCACCCCTATGCTGATGATCTTCAGTTGTAGACAGCTGAGCTGGGTTGAAGGTTTATCGGACGCTATAGCAGATGTAAGCCGAGACTTAGATGCTATTAAAAAGTGCTCTGATAGTTAATAACATAAAGATTATAAGCTTATAACCTATTTATTTATTATTGATTCTTCTCTAGGCAACCTGTGCGGACATTAATACTGTCTTTGTTTTTCAAGAAAGGGCGGTTCGAGCCATTTACAACCTAGGTCCAAGAGATTCCATTCGAGAAAAATTCAAAGAAATAGATATTCTGACTGTAGCCACTCAATATATATTTGATAATCTTATGTATGTACACAAAAATATATCAAATTTTAAGAAAATGTCCGATATCCACAGTTTAAATACCAGAAATAAACATAATCTTGCTTTACTTCACACTCGCCTCCACAGAGTAGGCAACTCGTTCATGGGTCAATGTATACGCTTTTACAACAAACTTCCTATTGATATTCGAAATTTACCCATTAAACGATTTAAAAGCTGTATTAAAACTAAATTTTATAAAAAAAAGGGTACGTACTATACATTTTCTGATTATTTAGAAGACATTTATGCGGCCTACCCAAATGTCCTTTCCTTGATATTCGTATTGTTCGTCGTGTCTTTGAGCTTCTTAAGTTCTGAGTTGAGCTACACGATTACTGACAAATGCTTGCACTGACTGGACAGGTCCACTCAAATTTGTGTGGTTCTTTCCTCAAAAGACCATTTCAGACATGGTCCTCACATGATCTGACCAAGATTATGTCTGGACTTTAAAAGAGACTGTGACCTCTGAGTTTGTTTCGCCATTTCTGCTCAGGGGTAGTCAGATAGGAAATGTCGACTCCATCTAGCTTTTCTTTTTTTTTTTAATATATCGTGTAAAGGTGATTTTAAGATCCTATTTACAGAATAATCAATTTCATTTAATTTAATTTCATTATGTACTTGTGTACCTATTTTATTTATAATTAATTTCTAATGATATAAAAAAATCTCATTGTTCCTTTCTAACAGAGCACTTGTCATCTCATGTCTTCATCACCCTTGGTTGACTGGTAGAGAATACCTAAGGCATTAAGTCCACCTTTGTACTTTTTTGTGCTTAAAAAATAAATAATATAATAAATGCGGCTCTTTTTGTGTGCCTCAAATAATTCAAGTTGGACGAGACGCTCGCCGGCCTCCTGCAGCACCGAATGCTTCGCTCGCTAGGCTTGCGCGCTGTTGATCACAGTTCTAACCTCGACTCGCGCGTGGTTTTTAGCAATAGGTAACATGGCCGTCTCGCTTATATCCTGTTAATTATCGAAATATGGACGATGTTATTACTGTCCCTGGTCTACCCCACCTATCGATTTTCACAAAACTCTTAAAGTGTTCATGTTTATTGTATATTAAAAGGACTATAATATATCTGAAGAATGAAGCGAAACAAAAAATTGTTTATTCTGCACTAACAAAATAACATAAAATACACACAAGCAAAATAGCCAAAAGCCTCGCAATCAAACCATAAAAGTTTAACAATCTTGTCCATTGCGTAATAAAAAGAAGCGTTTTTTTTTTAATGATTTCATCTCGTAGTTGACCTTGAGAGGTCGTGACTACTTAACCGGACTATCCTGAAAGCCTCTAGCCAGGGGCGAATTTCTTACATTACTAAGCGACTGCACGCTAAGGGCACCGCCTGTGGGGTACGAACCTCAGCTTAGGGCGTCGCTGGGAGGAGGACAGCTAGGTGGGACAGGCTGGATCATGACTGGGGAAATAGAAGCGGAAGAAATAAAATTATTATTAAAAAACTGAAATGATTAGAAGTCGTTCTACTACCTACAGCTAGTATTTCTTCGTGAATTCGATTTCGAAGGTGGTTTAACAGGGGATCTCTTTGGATCGCATGTCAAACTTTGAACTTTTTTTCTGGAATGCCCGCTGGGATGAAGAGGAAGACCTTCATCAAATACACGACTTGATGTCATTCTTCTGAGCTTCTTTCTTTCTTAAACGATAAAGACGTTGTTTTTCCGCTTCTGAAAGTGGTTTTGATCGATCGCAAACAGGATTAATTCTTTTAATTTTGACTGTCTTTGAATTTCTTACTTTCAGTCTCGCCATTTCGGCGTGACATTTATGTTATAACTCTATCAATCAATTTAATTTGCGGTAAAAAGATTACACTTTAGTCTCTCAAATACAGTTTATTTCGTTCAAATCCAACAAAAAGTTTTGATGCTATCGCCAGTTATACTGAGCATCGCCCGGGTGACACCTCATTTTTAGCGCTCACTCCCGCGTTCTATGACGTCATCGCGGGGGGTAGAGGAGGATAAATATTAATACTAAGATACTTGTTCAAAACCAAGGTCTCAGCGGTCAAAGACTTTAGTGGTTTAATTCAATCATTACTGTCGAATGTAATGACGCATTCAACACAATATAATCATAGGGAGGATAAATCATGATCAGTCAAACATTAGACTTCGATACTTATGTATAAAAAGTTACGGATCTATGTAACTGGTATTAATGTTTTGTCACGATTTATTCGAACTATGATCGGTATTAACTCGTGTGTACGTGTCACATAGTCTTACCGGTATCTGTCGTGTGGTTCCGGCCTGTTGTAAAGGGTTGCTAAATTTTATTATACAGGGTGTAAAAAGACACATCACACCATCAACTAAGCATACTGTACATCTAACTAAGTAGCTTTGCGCAAAAATTATTGTTGGGAACCGATTTTTTTTTAGTTATACAAAAATTGCTATTTGTATTGCGCGCAATGTAATGCAAATCTAGGCAAACGCACTCAGTGCTGTTGTGTGAGTGAAGCCCCGCCCCTGCGCTCTAGTTCAGTTATTTAACTTCAAATGCGTAATTTGTTAAGAAAAATCGAAAATTCAGGTAATGTTTGTTTGGAAAAAAGTTTTGTAATAATGCTTGGAATTCGTTATCGCAAAAAAGTAAAAAAAAAATGCGACTTTGACCTTCAATATCTCCAGAACCAATGAATTCCCGGGTATGTTCTAGTGGAAAAAAAATATCCAAATAATGGGTAGAATATGTGGCTTTCGGCTTCGGAAAGTGTCTTTTGACACCCGATATACAGGGTCAAATTAAATTAACAAGCGAAACTCCGCAGACGTAATGTGTATCGATATCTGAACACGATAAAACAAAAACAAAAAAAAAATCTCAACTCATACTTCAAGTAACTACGCTACCAGCGGTCGTTGACCTCAAAGAAAGACTTGTTTCTTTATTGTTTTATATTATTTAGATAGCGATACCCATAACTTCTGCAGAGTTTAGCTAATTTAATTTGACTTTGTATAATATTGTGACTTGTAAAGCTAACTAAAGCGATGATAAGCGTTTTAGAGTTTACACTTCACAAGCTGCGTTCCCGTTGCATCATCAGTGTTCACTCATAAACTTTATGTTTAAAAACATATATTGCTTTGGGATTTAGAAACAGTTATTAGTTAAAGTAACGATATCCCTATGCCCTGCAGTGCGACACAATGGGCTAATAATAATATTCATTTAAAATTGTCTAAAGCAGCTCTGCGAGTTGGCGTCGGCCCCACATACGTTTCCAAAGGTATGAGACCCGAGGGTCCCGAGATATGTCATTTTTTTTTAAATCTACGTAAGCCATCAAATTCGTGACAACCAAACATCCAATTATCATGATAAAAAGGTTTCTGGTTTGAACAGTTCTTCATGTTGCCAATGACTCATTGTCTCACCAGTCTCACTCATGCAATATGCAACGCGCTGGACTTCAAAACAGGCGAGTTTAACACAGCGATTTTGCCTTCTGTTAAGCACACAATTTAACGAATAAAATGAGATAAAACTAGTCTATTTTAAAATAGAGTGTTGGTGAATCGAACTCCATAAGACAAAAAATAATGAGTAAGAGGTGTAAAATAAAAAAAGTCATTAAAAAAATCAAAAACCAGACTGCGTAAAAATTGAACTTCAAAAAGATGGAAACATGATGACCTTTTTTTATATTTATATATAAACAATCTCATGCAGTCGGCTGCATGAGATTGTTTATATGGATATAGAAATAGGTCATCTTGTTTCCATCTTTTTAGGGTTCCGTAGTAAACAAGGAACCCTTATAGTTTTGCCATGTCCGTCTGTCTGTCCCCACTGTAGCTCAGAGACGCTTCATAATAGAAAGCTGTAATTTGGCATAGTTATACGTATTAATTACGCCGACAAAGCGGTAAAATAAAACGTTGAAAAAAGATATTTTAGGGTGCCTCGTCTTGCATGTAATGTGGGGATTATATTTCTTTATCCTATGGTGTGAGGTATCGTTGGGTAGGCCGTTCAAAAATACGGGTCTGTGAACACCATTTTTCGATTCAAATATCCGTTTGCGTAATATTAAGCATTAAAGTGTGTGCCCCCCCCCCCCCCGCCAGCTAAATGGTTGTTTATGTAGATGTGAAAAAAATCATGGTAGTAGTAGGTACATATAACCAACTTAAATTTGCAGTAGGAAAATTGACCGTGACGTATCACTATACGTCACGGTCAAGTCTCCAACTGCAAAAACAAAGTTAACATTGTAGTTGAACAACATGTTCTCCCATACCTACATCGATACATAAGGGAGAACATGTTGTTCAACTACAATGTTAACTTTGTTTTTTTTTAGGATATCGGCGGCAGAGATCTATTGGCGGCAGAGATCTCTCGCGTCCGGCCCTGGTTCAGGCCATGGTACGGAGCGAGAGGGCATGGGCAGCCGCCACCTCCTTCTGCGAAGCAGTAATGCTCGCGAAGGAGGAGGCGGGACGGTTGAGGGAAAGGCAAATTTCGCGCCCTCTCGCCCCTAGCCGCCGCAGGAGACGCCCTAGGCGTCGAGAATCCCGGGTGGATTTCCGCCCACCGTAGGCGCGGGCTTGCGGACGGTGAGCAATGGGTAGCTCACCGTCCGGTAAGGACCAGGCCCGGGTCGACGGCGCGTTGTATTCCACGCGCGCCTCAAAGAGATGTCGTCAGCACAAATGGGTCCACTAGGGCCGATGCCTGCCGGGGTCGCGAGAAGGTACTAATGGATCACCGAGGCCCCCGCAATACAGGCGACGGAAGGAATATGGGTGGGTTTTAGTCAGTAAGAGTCTGACACACCCTCCCGCTCCGCCCAGAGCGGGAGAAGTCATTTGAGGATTTCCCAGCCAAAAAAAAAAATGTTTGTTTTTAGGATAAATTCATCCCAACTTCCCAACTACGGAACCCTTCATTGTCCGACACGCACTTGGAAGGTTTTATTTAAAGATTTTTTTTTACGCAGTCGGGTTTTTGGTTTTATTATTACTTTTTTATTTTACACTTTTTAATCATTATTTTTCAGATAAATAAGTCGATTAGGTATATAAGAACTTTAGCACAGCGTTATTATTATTTATTATTATTATAAGTTTTAAAAATTTAAGTGAGAATGGTTGCTAAATAAGTTTAAACCGATATAGATCCTAAATGGTCATTCGAAATGAAATAGTGAAACCTAAAGATGATTTTCAAAGACCTATTCAAAGATACGCCACTTGACATAGTTCGTACCCTTTCATTTTTTTCTTTTTCACAATATGGCGTCTGGTTGTCGCCATATTGAATTTTGATTACTGCCATGTCGAGCCGAGTCAATCGATTTGTCTTAATCTTGTGAGTGTCACTGTAGAGTGACACTCACAAGATTAAGACAAATCGATTGACTCGGCCGACGCGTTTGGTTTCTAAGCGCCACAAAGGAACAAATATACATACAAACACACATACATACATTCATAATTTCATACATAGGCTGGTGTACACATTACCCTCCTTTGCGTTGCACAGTCTGGTAAAAATAGACAATGCTACGTGACATGACAAGACACGAGCCGTTGTCATCACTGTTCGCATCTAAACTGTAGCAGTTTGCCTGAGGAAGCTAGCTATCAGCGATTTTCTCGCTCAAGAAACGTACAAAAGATTGTAGTTCCCGTGTAAGTAAAAGAGATACATATTGTATTTACAGTTGATCGCTGGCTGTTCTCACCGCTGGCGAGTAATAGTTTGTCGCAGCATCACGAGCTATCAAAGAGAGTATTCAGCGACACTCGCTGAGAGACTCACGCTCGTTAGAAAGAAAGAAAGAAAAAATATTTATTTGGGACACGCACAGGAAATACAACAATAAAAAAAAGGACATTAAACTAACAAAAGCATGAAAACGTTAAAAAATAACAATAGTGAAAACAAAAACAAAATAGAAGACCTGTGCGAGGCCAAAAAGGCTCCTATCTCAGCATGATGCTGCGATATTTAATACAAACAAAAAAACAAATACCGCAGCGCTGGTATTCTGATAGGGCCCGCTGTGATGCCACGGACACACCTACGGACACAAAATAAATCCCAATAGAGAATGCGGGAAAATACAATTATAAATAAAATAAACAATAAATTAGAATTAAAAAGAAAAAATTAAGTAAATGAAAACCGTAGGTATTTCTTACGATAACTCATTAAATGTTACATACTCACACCAGCGATTAATCGCTCATCGCTGTCACGCACTCGCTGCTCGTTACTAGTGAACTCTGTCTTAGTTGCTAGATATATCCGCTAGCGGTGACACAGGTGCCTTATCGCAATCGAAGTAATCAGCTGACTAGTTGAATTTAAGGAAAGAATGATCAAGGAAAATAGTGGCTTCGATATTTCTTTTTACAGCTTTTAAACCCTCTACCTGCAATGTCCTTATCCGTGTAGTGACCAAACTGCTGACATATACTGGGGGACAGTTTATCTTTTGCAAAAATCTTTTCCGTACCTACTATAGAAGATCTTTCCCGACGTCTCATCGCCTATGCTGAGGACCTGGATGTGTTTAAAAGTCTAGATAACCATTCCTATACTAGGTGAAGCGATATCGAGGAATATGCATATGGATGGGTTGACTAACCCCTGGCGGGCCCTTAACTTTCTGATAGTATTTAATAGATGAGGTCATCCACGTTGAAACACAACAATGGAATGAAATAAAATAAAATAATACAAATTAAAAGATTTCCCGGTTGCTGTCCCACGCTGTGAGTGATGCATTTTTTGTAGTAAAACTTAAGGTGTGTTTGCATGAGTATGCGACATACTCATTTACTAGTAATTGATATGTTTGCTATGTTCTAGATTCTGATAAGTGGCGATCATCATCATTACCATCAAAATCTCAAAAAACATCGGAAGATATCCAATTTGGTGAAAGCATCTAGATTCGATTAAATATTTTTCCTGTACAATAGACATATTACGAATAAAAAACCTCATCATTACCAACATTAACAACACAGTTTTTATTCCAACAAAAACTTCAATGTAAGTGATTAAAAAAAACTGTTGATTTTATATCCGATTCAGTCAATCGATCAGCTTGACTTTTTCAGCGCTTTTTTTCCGTAGTTTTGTGATTAATCCTCGTGACTTCTAACCTAACATTATTTAAACTGTCTTTATCTTGTTCGAACGCAATCCTTTGTAAAATTAGGAGCTATAATTACTTAATTACAGTTATTCCTTAGCTGGCCCATAAATATTCTCTTATAGTTCGGTACGATTTGCGATTTTTCGAAGTCCTGTGCATTGGAACCTACCCTTAACACTGGCAAGGTACTTGACTCATGCTTGTCTCATGTCACGACTTATAAAAACTAAAAGCGACCTCAGTTCTCGTTCCCTAGCTATAGTGAAAAGTGAATTGTATGTGAATTAATTTGTATTAATTCAGAGATAAGGCCCGCATTTTTTGTTGAAATCCATTTTATTGTGAACGTATATTTAGTTTCTATCAGTTTAATTCGATTGTTGGTCTTGTCAGTTGTCTGTTCTATTTATAGTGTCTGGAAAATGTCTGCGCGATTATTTATTTGTTTGGTGAGTTTATTTGAATTATTATACGTCGTTTAGTTTTAGAAATGAAAGTGAACGTTATAAGGTACCTACATTAGACTGTCTCTTTTACATCGTTCTCACATATCATTATAATATATTCAGCATTAATGATGTAACTATTTTTTGTAACAATATCATTTAAAACTCCATGGACACTCCATGGAGTTTCTAGCCCATTCTTCTCCATAGGTATCTACTACGCTTTGGAATGGGAAACTAGCTTCATATTTCTAACTGGCCGACTCCTTGATAATGCAAAAGTGCCTGTAAATGGTTTATTTGAAATAAATGCTTGGTTCTATTTCTTTAATTCCGTTACATTACAAAAATAAAATATTCACAGTAAAGACTTCTATATCCTCTCCTTTCCTCCCGTATCAATGGGAGTAAGAGTTGGATTTATTTAACCTGGAAAATAAATTATTTTAAAGTGACAACACTCTTTACTGAAGATCATACTATTTATAGATCCTACTGTTATATTATGTGAATGAGAGAAAACGTGTCTGTCTATCCAATAAAGTTATAAGTATCTGCAGTATCCTACTATAAACTACGATGAAGTTAAAGATCGTAACTTCGTAACACTTCACCTGAGAAAAAAAAATACAAATCGTGAGTTGACGTGTACATACTCGTAACTATCTTGAAGCATACTTCAAAAGTTGTTATACCTCTTGAACGATCTCCTAATGTTATTCACCTTAGTAATCAAAGGATTAATGATACAGTAATACCACTTATGTGTAGTCTTCCAAATATAAGTTTAGATGTATTGTGTTAATGATTTTTGGCCTATCTACATAGTGTAGGAAATCTTTATTGTCATTAAAATTATTAAAAAAAAATATTTAAAAAAGTTCTTTTTGCTCCACAATCCAGGCCATTGTGCGCTTTTATAATTTCTAACGTGACAGTATTGTCCATAAAATGTATGAAAATACGTGCACATTTTATCGTTTACGTGGACGGAAATTTAAAAGCGTCATATATTCCCATACATTTTACTGCCCTATATTATCGTGATGCCTATGGACGTCTGCGATCACGTTAAAAACGACAAAAGCGCACATTAAGTATGGTATACGTATACTTATGTGACAAATAAAATAATAAATTAATAAAAAAAAAATCATCATATTTTTTATCATTCACAGGTTTTCATTACGAAAATCGTAGCAAGTGTCTACCAAACTACATCGCAATATGAAGCCTCATCAAAATACATAATTTTTAATGACAGAGACACCAGAAAACTAGTTACAGAAACTTCAAATGATTCTCCAGGTGGAGCAGCACAAAGTATAAATATTACAGAAAATAAAACAAACGGTACAAATAGCATCACTTTAGCACCACTAATTAAGGATCAAGATAAAAATGAAACAGCAACTAAGAAACCCGTTACAGATAAAGAAGGAATGGAAACACAAAGTTCTCAAATTATAAATTCTCACGGTACATATGAAGTAACTGAGAACGTTGTCGATATACCTGATGACAGAACACCAGCTGGGCCTATAGTTACTAATTACACTCATAGACCACCTATAGTCAATCTTGCAAAACCTACCAACAAACCAGACACAAATAAAGTCACAGAAGCTAATATAAAAGCAAAAAAGAATTGTTTAAGCATACTGCACATCAACGCAGAATTTGATGATAATAAGCATGAAGTACATGAGAACAAAGTTGTTGGCGTACTCAAAGGGATAAAGGAATATATTCATAGTTTTCAAAGAGGTGTCGTCAATGGTTTCCACAGTTTTTTCCATAAGCATCAAGATGCGCATGAGCATGCGGACAGATTTGAAAGAGCTGTTAATCATGAGGGTCGTAGCACTGGTTTTCAAAATATAGATAAAACTAAGTATAATGTACATCAACGACACGTCATTAACATGACGTGATAGTTTTGCTATTATATTCATAGTTTGTTAAAAAAAATATTTTGTTTTAATTATCACCCATAAAAAATACATGTTTTGTAATCAGTAATAAGCAAATTGTTACAATTTTTACAAACGTGAAAGAACACTATCTTTCCACTTTGTCATACTCGTAGTTGCGTATGTATTTGTTTACATGATATTAAGACTATATCTCATTTTTAACGCTTTTGTTTCGCTTATACCACGTTCCGATGCGTTTGCATATTCTGTGTATTGACTAGCGTGGCATAAGCTGTCGCTCGTAATTTACTCACCATGAGCAATGACCTTGTGGTGAATGAGCTGCTGGCGTTCCTGCAGCAGCAGCTGGATGTGATGGACTATCTGCGTAACGAACTTCAGTGAGGATGACATAGCTGCTGCCAAGCTGTTGTTGTTCCACCGCCGTGACGAAGAGCCTGCAATACATAATCACGCTGTTCAAGGAGACTGAACCTGATGACGTGCCGTAGTTTGTGGTAAAGGAGCTACACAAGCTTCCACCCGTCCGACCGTCTCGCGGATGTTCTAGCGAAATTAGATGCATCCCTATACACCGCCCTGGATTTGTGCAACAGTGTGACGGTAACTAAGCCATCAGTCGATGCGTCCTCTAATTTGTTTCGATCGTTTGATTGCGTTTTGTTGGTTTATTTCGTGTATATACGTGGGATACTCAGAAAGTTTTGAGAAAATTAAAAAAAGGTTATGTATCTAAATATTTTTTTATTAAATCTTTTCAAAGTACTCTCCACTAGCGTTTCTTTCTACAAAGTTCTCGTCGTCTCTATACAAAGTTTCATGCGTCTGAACCAGTTTTCGAAACACTTTTTCCAGTCCGCCGCAGATACTTCGGTTACAGCCTGCTCGAACGCTGACAGCGCAGCTTCCGGCAACGAAAATTGTATCCCTTTGAGCTGATTTTTTATTTTCGGAAATAAAAAGAAGTCACACGGTGCTAGGTCAGGGCTGTAAGAAACCCGACCAAGGAGTTTGACCGGCGTGTTGTCCAGGAAGACCCTCGTTTTGAGAACGGTGTGCGAAGGCGCGTTGTCGTGGTGGAGCAGTAGCCCGCGGAGCACTGTGTTTGGTCGCTTGTTGCTCACAACAGAGAAAACTTCTGCCAAGCATTTGGTAGTATACTATTCAGCGTTGATGCTTCTTTGGTTCCGTAAAGGAATTGACGCCAAGTAGCCAGTCAAACTGAAAAAGCTCGCAATCAAAATCATCCCTCGCTTCTAGATCGCTTCACTTTGGTAGGGTTGATTCGTTTAAACACCCAAACCGTCAACTGGCGCTTCGTTTCTGGATTGTATTGATAAATCCACGCCGAGACGAGCCTGCTTCAGTTAGTAACTAACTAAATAAATTAGCTGTTGCCCGCGTCTTCATCTGTGATCCAGGATGAAAAGAAGCCTATGTTCTAACCCAGGTCATTGTCAACCCATGTGCCAAATGTCATCCAAATCCGTTCAGCCATTTTAGCGTGAAAGCGCACGGGCTAATATTATCTAGTAGGAGTTCCCGTCCACAAACATACAAACTTCATATTTATAAATATGAAAGTTTGTATGTTTGGATGCTTGGATGCTTGTTACTCAATCACTCCAAAACGACTGAACGGATTTAGATGTTTGACACACAGGTAGACATGACCTCCTGCCGGGGTCGCTTAGAAATTCAAAAGGGGTTACCAAGGCCCCTGGCAACACAGGCAACGGAAGGAACACGGGTGGGTTTTAGTCAGTAAGAGTCTGACACACCCTCCCGCTCCGCCCAGAGCGGGAGAAGTTATTTGATAATTTCCCAACCAAAAAAAAAACTATTGTGTAAAACGACGCGGGTGAAGTCGCGGGCAAAAGCTACTGAAACATATGAAAAATGTCACACTGAATAGCAACTACGCTGATTATAAAATAACTACCTACTGGGTGTGATTGGAATGATTGGCAATGATTGGCATTCTCCCAGAGGCAGAGGTAAAAAAAGTACGAGTACTCTTCAATATGGACTTCTAGTGTGGGGACAGCGTAAATACTCCACCAACTCATCATCTGCCTGCCTTTTCCCAACTACGTCGAGGTCGGCTTCCAATCTAACCGGATGCAGCTAAATACCAGTATTTTACATGGAGCGACTGCCTATCTGACCTCCACAACCCAGTTACTAGGTAATACGATACCCCTTGGTAAGACTGGTTGTCAGACTTTCGGGCTTCTGACGACCCGTAACGACTGTCAAAAATCCACGAATGACAGCCGGGACCTACGGCTTAACGTGCTTTCCGAGGTACGCAGGGGTCTTGGTATGTAAAGATGGTCACCCATCTACGGACCAACCGCGGCAAGCGTAGCGATCCTTGCGGCCTGTTATTATTTAACACTGCTGTTTAATACTGCATTTTTAAGAAAGTAAAGAATTTTATTTGAAATTTTTCGGATATTTCCAAGTTCGTCCCATAAGTTATTTTGCTATGATGCCATTGATTTAAATTTTTCACAGTCTACTGTCGTCCTTTTACTTTTCTTTCGTGCCTTTAATATTAAAACGTAACGGTAATACAATTGGCTAGAGAGATAGTCTACTCGTTAAATAAGTTTTTATCTTGAATTTCAGAGCTCCGAACACAAAACGTGCCAACAAGACCCATTTATTAGGCCTGCGATATCTGTATGTCTGTCAGTTACAGACACTATCTCTGCAACGGTAAGCCATAGCTGAGTTATTTACAGCTTCGGTGTAGTTTGTATTGTTTCCAGTATCTTAAGCTACGTTTTTCTAGAAAAGCGGTGGCCGCCACATAGCGTCCGCAATTTACCGGTGAATGATGTCACTGTATTTCCCCAGGGAGCATTTTTTGACAACGTGAAGTCAAACTCCGCTGCCATCATTTTCATGACAGCCATCACTGCGGCCGTTATGTGGCGGCCACTGCTCATTAGCTTAGTGCTCATAAGAGCCACTGTTGGCTGTTTTTATGGTTCCGTAGGGTTCTAAAAAGGAAAAAACGGAACCTTTATAGGATCACTTTGTTGACCGTCTCTCCGTCTGTCTGTCAAGACCCTTTAACTCAGGAACGCGTGGAGGTATCGAAAAAAATTAAAATTAAAATCATATACTCAAGTCTACATTCCCTTGAAGCTGTGAAAAAAATCAAACTTCTAAGTTAACATAAAAAAAAAGATACGGCCGTTTATGCCGCAAAAAACGTATATTTCGACATTCTCAAGAGAATCAAAATGTATAGGGTACTTTCCGTTGACCTAGAACTATGAAATTTGGCAAGTAATATCGTCATAAACTACAATTACAGGGAAAAATCCGAAAACTATACATTTGTAATTAAATCATAAAAATATAGTCATTATTTAAAGTACCATTCTTTTTTCAGTCACTACTTAAATCTAGATTAAATTTGATATTTAAGTAATAAAACAACTTTGATTAGGTTACCTAACTAATTTAGGTACATGAACTGTTAGTATAACAATAATAAAAGTAAGGATTGGTTTTCAAAAGTGAATTTCGGGAAAAGCTCGGAAAAAACTGCGGGGCTCGATTCCTGAACTATTTATAATATGTACCTACTTTGTACGGAACCCTCGGTGGGCGAGTCCGACTCGCACTTGTCCGGTTTTTTTAATAATCGATCGATCGATCGGTTCATCGAGCCAGGATTGTGTTTCATGGGTTCTATTCCCAGGCTACGCAAAGTTTTATTGGGCTGAACCTGACCGTTATCTGGATTTATGCGTAGTTTATGGCTTAGTATACAGCCATCAACCCCCTATTCCATGAGGACTCTGCTCACACCTTTGGACAATACAGGCGTGATTTAGATAGACTCTCAGCATACTGTCTTGACAATAAACACCTAATTGGTCAAGGAATGCTAGTGAGACAAAACTGTTTTTCTATTGTTTGACTCCGAATCGGTGTCGCGCGGAGCTATGCCATTTTATAAATTTCACAAAATAAAAAATATCACAAATTTTAAGTATAGGCAAAATAATGCCTTGCTAAGTAATACTTCTATTATACTTCTATTGTCAGAGATTTTGGTGTTTTACTGGACAATAAGTTATCGCTTAATGAGCACGTAGAAATAATTGTTAATAATTAATTTAAGATGTATGGTTTTGTCATGAGATCATCTACTGAGTTTAAACGGCCTTCGACCTATATTTATAAGATGATTGTGCGCTCGCAGCTCGATTATGCTGTCTCAATCTGGAATCCGTTTTATAAGTAATATATACCTAGATGTGATCGAGAAAGTCCAGCGTAAATTTCTTTGCGCCATCTATTTGCATGTACATATTTCTAAGTATTGAAAGAATTGTTTCTTACTAAATATAACTTCAAAATCTTTGTTTTAAGGTGCTTCAAAAGGTGTTTATCGTATTCACAATTACTAAGTTAATATAATATGTTAACATTAGAATGTAGACGTAAGATTCTAGAAGCCAACATACTACATGGTATTGTTCATATTCATTTCGATTCCATTGATCTCACGAGTAAGTTATGTTATGTGGTCCCCGCACTGTAAATAAGCGAAGTGTCCGTGCAGGTACATTGTTCGCTTTAAATAGCTCTCGGACTAATTCAGGATTGCGTTGCCCTGTTCGTCGTATAATGGAATCTTATAATCGCAATTTCATTGATATTGATATTTTTGTTTAGGTTCCAAATCGAAAGGTGAACGGCAGATTTCGTACAGCTTACTTTTTTTGTTGTTTTGTTATAGAATTTGTACCACATATTAAGGCAACTAAGCCATTTATTTTCATGTAAGTATACTATTTTTAGAAGTTCGGATTAATTAATAATATTTTAAAAAAGATTTTAATAACTACACGTAATTTATTCGTAAACTAAACGCAGTTATGTTGGTATTTAAGCTATGCTCGCCATGAGGGTATTACCCGACCTGCCCCCTTCTTAGATGAAGTAATTTACGAATTAATTAATTATAAATAAAATAAATGTACTTAAAAAAAAACTATTAAGTGTATTGTTTTATTTACCTACACTCAAAACCCCATCAGGACTTCATCATTATCAAACTGCTGCAGTCCTCGTATCTCCTAATGCACTCCGCTGAGTAGGTGCGATCCTCATCTCAATTTACCTACTTGATAGTAAGTAAAACACTACAAAAATAGCGACAAGCAATCTAGAACATGTACTTTATTACCGAAACAATGTTTATGTGTAATAATCTGCATTGGTACCAGGCACGTATACAGAGGGGGGATAGTTGGGATTTATCCCCCCCCCCCGAAATCTGACTGAAAAAAAAAACGTTTTAAGCCATCTGTTTATTTATTCGCTTGCGTGTTCTTTCAATAAGTAGGTAAAATAAAAATATAGATAGATCTTGATCTGATTATGTAAGCGACGTTACTAGTAGCGCCATCTAACCTATTTAGAGAGAAACCGAGAACGAAAACAGTAATGAACGACATCTATCGTCGAGTAGAAAAACTAATAGTAGAAAGATCGTCGCGTTGAGTAGCGAAATATCGAGAAGCTTCCATAACTTTCTGCTACCAGTTAGTAGATGGCGCAATATTCCACAGTGTTCCAGAATACGAAAATGTAGTATAAATACGGCGGAAGCGGGAGTCCGGGAACCTGCATGTCAGTTTATTTCGAGAGCGATTCAAGTGAGAATCGAGAGCGACAAGCGAGAAGAAAAGTGAAATACCTCTGCAATAGTGACAGTATAGTGCAATAGACCAGTTTATTTTGATATTGGTTTCAGTTTCATAGAGAGTAGAGTAAATTCCTTCCGACTTGGTTCACCTGATACTTTGCCCGTGCCGTGAAATAAAGGAAAAAAACTTCAAAACCACTGTTTTCATTGGATTCGCCAAATCGCCAGTCCGTTACGTACGTGAGATAGTGTTGGACAATTTTGGACCTGCAGACGTCATAATTTGTTGGACCGTTCGCTCTATCCATCACAGATTACTTAAATAAAGTAAAGTAATGTGTGAAATGTGAGTGCTTCTTGATTTGTGCTTGTTTGAACGTATATAAATTGCTGCTGCTAAAATGAAGAGAATTCACAACTTTTTCAAACCACTTGGTAAAGATGGAAAATTCAGGGCTCTGCTACGATACCGAGCAAGCTATGATAATATCCTGAAAGATCATATCATTACAACCCCAAAAATGCAACGTATTTTAGCCCTATTATTCAAAATGAAATAATAGATACTTGCGGAAAGATAATTCAGAAAAAAGTTGTGACACAAATAAATAGTTCAGAGTGTGAGAACTGAGCAATTGTCTTTATGTGCGAGATACGTTTATAAAGGTATTTTGAGGGAGGACTTTCTCAGTTTCATTGAAATACACGACCTAAGTGCCGAAAATATAAGTGCAGAAATTTTAAAGAAATGTCATGAGATTGGTTTGAATCTCGATAAACTAGTTGGTCAGGGGTATGACGGAGCTGCTACCATGGGAGGACACATCAGTGGTGTGCAGACGAGAATCAGAAAAGAATTTCCTAAGGCCACATACGTACATTGCTCAGCACATCGTCTGAACCTAGTTCTTTCAAAAGCTCTTTCAGTTCCCGAGGTGAGAAATTCAATAGGCGTTGTGAAGGAAGTCTGCAATTTACTTCGCAACAATGCAATGGCCGGGAAACAGTTCAAGGAAAATGTGGAAAAGCTCACACCAGAAAGTAAGAAAAAAAGACTGGACATGTGTGACACTAGATTTATAGAACGTCACGACTCTATAAATGTATTTGGTGAGTTACTCGAACCTATTGTCATTACATTAAGAGAACTATCCTACACAAACAGAACTGTCGCCCAAACTGCCTCTACACTCATAGCTGCGATGGAAAAGAGTAGTTTCTTGATTTCTCTAAAAACCTGTGAAAGATTTTTCAGTTATACTCTCCCACTGTCAGCATATTTGCAGAACCCTACACACGACCTGGCCTCTGCTATGAAATTTTCCGATGACATTTTCGGAAAACTAAAAGAGATACGTGACGATGTTAACCCGGTATTCTCAGAAATATATAACGCATGCTGCAAAATAGCGGAAGATGTCTTGCAAATAGAAATTCAGCGTCCTCGAGTTACTGCCCACCAAACTGCACGAAGCAACCCTCCCAGCGATACTGCTGAAGAATACTTCAGAAGAACTATTTTTATACCGTGCTTGGACGATTTGATATCTGGCATGAATGATAGATTTGCGAATCAAAGAGAGCTGCTTTCTTCTTTAGAAATTATTCTTCCGAAAAATGTGGACGAGAGGAAAATAAGTGAATTAGAAAATATGAAAATTTATTGGGAAGAAAGTGTTGGAGAATCACTAATAAAAGCAGAGTACAGTATGTGGTGTGCCAAGTGGAAAAACACAGATAAGAAACCAGTCGAAATTATGGAAATTTTAGACACGTGTGACAAAGTTTTCTTTCCTACCATTAACAGGCTAATACATATTCTGGCCACCCTTCCGGTTTCAACGGCATCTGTGGAGCGGTCATTTTCATGCCTAAAGAGAATAAAATCCTTCCTAAGGAATAGAATGGCGGGCGAGAGGCTTACTGGTCTCGCTCTATTGTCTATTCATTCCGCTTTGGCGCCAGATCCTGATATGGTACTAGACGTAATGGCTGCCAGCGGAAACAGAAAAATACTTATATAATTATAGTATAGTACAGTGAAAATTATAGTACAGTGATTACAGCGATTTTCACACAGTTCACATGGTTGTTTCAATGTTTGTCCCCCCCCGAACCAAAAGTCTGGATACGTGCCTGATTGGTACACTAGTACTTAACTTTAAAAAATAAAACTGGTTATAACTTTTACGTTCCAAGTTCTAAAAATACAATAATTTAAAAAGGGCTTGTCTATCGTATTAACTACCAATTAAAACAAAAATATCCCGAAACACAAAATTTTATTAGCTGTACGAAAGTCCCGCCTGCCGTTCGCCTTTAAGTCCAATGTTTTTCAAATCTTATCTAATGATAACAAGAAATAGTGTGAGTCCTTTATTCTAAAAATCTATTTCAACCGTTTTAATTATTTTTATTAATGCATAGTATTGTACTGTCATTTCCTTTTTAGGGTTCCGTAGTAAACAAGGAACCCTTATAGTTTCGCGATGTCCGTCTGTCTGACAGTCTGTCTGACCCCGCTGTAGCTCAGAGACGCTTAGTACTAGAAAGCTGTAATTTGGCATAGGTATACATATTCATTACGCCGACAAAGTGCTGAAATAGAATCTTGGAAAAAAAAATTTTAGGGTACCTCCTTGCACGTAATGTGGGGATGATATTTTTTTTCTCGTCTACCTCATAGTGTGGGATATCGTTGGATATGCCGTTCAAAAATATTGCGGGTCTGTGAACATAACTTTTTGATTCAAGGATCCGCTTGCGTAATATTAAACATTTAAGTGCAAATTTTTGTTAGAAGTGTCAAGTGTCAAGTGTGTGTCCCCCTCCCTGGCAGCTAAATGGTTGTTTATGGAGATGTGAAAAAGTTCATGGCAGTAGTACTGTATATAATGAAATTAAAAGGAAAACTATCACAGCTAAGTAGGCTTTACAAGTTAACGAGTAATAGTCGACCAAATTAAATTTGCAGTTGGAGAATTGACCGTGGCATATATCGATGTATGGGAAAACGTGTTTTTCAACTACAATGATAAGTTTGTTTTTGGGATAAATTCATCCCAACTTCTCAACTACGGAACCCTTCATTGTGCGTGGTCCGCCACGCACTTGGCCGGGTTTTTTTTTTATATTTAGTCTTTATTCTTATTTCAATCCCAAAATTTTTAATATTGTTCAAAAATAAATATTTATAAATCGTTTTTAATAATTATTTAATTGTACCTATTGTATTTTAATGAGCAAATATTTTGATATTTTATATAACTGAGTAATGCTAATTTAGTGGCACTTCTTGCCTTAACTTAATTTTGCTAACATGCGGATAATGTAGTGGGCTGCAATATTGTTACTACTACTTATGAGCCTATATTATTGTTATTTGTAAATATTTCATATTGTAGCTGTTTATTGTCCCATAATAAATAAAATAACACAATGGCTTTGAGTTCGTCATCATCATCACCATTCTCATTATCCCAATTTATTACAATGACTTTGAGTTAAGTAAGGGAAAGAAAATCTTCGTAATATATTAGTCAGACACCCTAGTATCAACTACTCGCTTTATCGACTAACGTTTTCTAGCGCACTTAGTCTAGGAAACGTTTACGTATTTTCTTTAAAGCAATTTCGTTGGTCTGTCCTAGAAATGCAGGTAAACGTTATCGACCGGTGCGACAATTGTGCTATCGTAGTGTTTGGGTATATTATATAAATTGCTTTAGAGTTGGTAAAGTTGTATGTCTTTGATATAGGTGCTATTTCAATTTGGGCAGAATTCGTCTGGTGTTTGGTGGTTTCTGCCTGGGGGTATCCCCATGGGAAGAAGGCATGAGTTTATCTGTGTATGTGTATGTGTCGTCTGGTGTTTACTTATAGTCTTTTTTGATGATGAGATGGCTACGTGATGACAAATTAATTCTCAATATTCTTTCTAAGCGATAACGGCCGCACGGGTTGATCGATCAGGTTAAGGTACCCTTGCCGAGGCTGGTCCGTGTATGGGTGACCATCTTTATCTACATTCTGAGCCTCATCGTGCTTCGGAAAACGCGTTAAGCCGTTGATCCCAGCTGATATTCGTTACGTGTCGTCAGAAGCCCGAAAGTCTTACAACCTTACCATGGGGTATTTCTCAACTATCTTAGGGCAATACTTTACATGAAGCGGCTGCCTATCTGACCTCCACAACCCAGTAACAGGGTAACACGATACCCCTTGGTAAGACTTGGTTGTCAGACTTTAACAATAGTCAACTCAAAGGCTAAATGATACATGACACAAATCTGAACCTATTACACAATGATGCCCTATACGAGTGATTTAATTACAAACTTTCTAATTATGTACATACCTACGAGTAGTTAGTCAAGTTAACATGCGGGCTTACAATCTCAATGACAATGATCTTGAACTGGAAAGTCTGAGTAATTTATTTCAAAGGAGAAAATATGACATTAACTGGTACCAGCCCATCACTGTCCAGGGCAGGGCAGGGCAAAGGCCTCTTCTCATGCGGAGAAGGCAGCTTTGATCACCACGCATGCTCAAGACGAGTGTTAACTTACAGGCCCCTTACGATGTTTTTTCTTAACCAATATCAGTAACGTCACTAATGTCCAAGATAAACTCAGAAGTACATATGAATTGAAAAAAATCACGTTAGTATTTGCCCGGATGTGAACCCACAACCTGGGGCATCACGACAGTTTCACACAGATTAACTGGTGATTCAGCAAAACTAAGCCTCTTTATTTTAGCAAACGTAACTAAAGTCGAATCACTTTGTGTAATAAAATGGTCCTATTTATTGTATTCTAGACTTTTACACTTATAATTATAGGTTCATATACGTTCACTTATATAAATCGATTAAACTAAATAATCCCCATTACAATAAATCATCATCTGCCTGCCTTTTCCCAACTATGTTGCGGTCGGCTTCCAGTCTTACCAGAAACAGCTGAATACCAGTATTTTACATGGAGCGGCTGCCTATCTGACCTCCACAACCCAGTTACTGGGTAACACGATACCCCTTGGTAAAACTGGTTATCAGACTTTTGAGCTTCTAACGACCCGTAGCGACTGTCAAAGATCTACAAATGACAGCCGGGACCAACGGCTTAACGTGCTTTCCGAGGCACGGTGGGGTCTTGGAATGTAACCTCCCCATTACAATAAATATGACCATTTTATTACACAAAGTGACAGCTAGCACGTGTCTGATTACTGAATAATTCAACTTTAGACCGCTTTCAAAGATTCTCGATGTTTAAATGCATAATGTAGTGTAAATGAGAACGTAAAATAATTAACTTTGCTACCTCGACTAGGGTAAATTTAGGATGAGTGGATATTTGAAAGGCTTTATCCTGGGCAGTTAGCTCCAATACCAACTTTACTTTGTAGCTACTTAATATTTACCCCACGACATAAGCTATTTTCATATCGTTAAAAATCAATCAATCTATCTATCAAGCTGACCTAACCTAACCTTTTTTTTTTTTTTTTTTTGTTCCCGGGGTGGAAAATCCTCATGGATGTCCTCCGCCCTGGGGTAGGCGGAGGGGTCTGTCAGACTCTTACTGACTAAAAACCACCCCGGTGTTCCCGTCCCACACTTGCACCGGGGATCATGGGATCTAATGCGACTTCCACGATCCCCGGCTAGTGCCGGCCCACCTCTGCGGGCCACCTCAAGTCTGGGGGGGGTGAGGTGTTTAAACCCCCCCGCGACGTCTGAAAGGGGCGCGCGTGGAACACTACGCGCCGCCACCTCGGGTCCAGTGTGATGGGGGGCGGCGGACGTCCCCAAGTCCGCCGTCCCTAGACCCATTTAGGGGGGCCGGAAGAGGGCGTTGTCTGCCCTCTGCCGACGCCCGGTGCGCCTGCTGCGGGCCGGGTGAGCGGAAGAGATCTCCCGCTCCCGTTCCGCAGCCTCCTTCTGCGACACGACTGTTTCGCAGAAGGATACCACCGCGTCCCAGGACTCCTCGCTGCCGACCATCGCCTCGACCACGGCCGGCAGCGACAGGTCACTGCCCACTCCTGAGATGAGGGCACGGCGTGGCTCCTCCCAAGCGGCACACTCTGCCAGCGTATGCCGCGCCGACCTAACCTAACCTAACCCAACTATCTTGGAGTCAGCTTCTAGTCTAACTGGATGGAATTCAATACCAGTATTTTACACAGAGCGACTGACTACCTAAACTCCGCAACCCAGTTACTGGGTAACACGATATCTCTTGGTAAGACTGATTGTCAGACTTTCGGGCTTCTGACGACCACTGTCAAAGTTCGGCCACTGTCCAACGCTGTTCTGACGACCGCTGTCCAACGTCGGGCCGCAATACTTAGTAACTAAAATATGAATATTTGAAAAAAATCACAGAAAGAATTATAATTCTGTCTGTGATTTTTACACAGAACCTTTTTTTGTGATTTTTGTGTTTTTTGACATACAATAAAAAAATATCTTAAGTAGTTTGAAAGTAATACCGTCTTTATGCTTTGGGTAGACATTACTTACTGAATTTATTTCATAAAGTATTTTACTACAATATAAAATTAATGTGTATGCGTTCTAGTTTAAGGCTCCTACATACTGGGGCGACTTGTCGCGCGACGCGTCGCGACACAAAGGCATCGCTTTTAGCGCTACACGCGGTGTCTTTGTGTCGCGACGCGTCGCGCGACAAGTCGCGCCAGTATGTAGGAGCCTTTAACATACATTTGTTTAACTTACTTGCATTATATGAATGTAATAACAGATTTAAAAGCCACTAAAATCATACCAACTTTTACAACTGGTTATACCTATATTCTCTGCAAATAAATGATCCTTAATCTTATTCTTAAATATTTTGCTTAATACCCTCGATTTTATTCTTGTTGTTGTTGTTGTAGTTTCATTTTTAATTCTCTATATTACGTGGTCGATGTTTTTGTTGCACGGTAAAACTGCAATGAGTTGATGTTTGCATTAACTTATATAAATGTATAATTAAATATTAATTATAGCTCTACAAACTAGCAAGCAGTAGTAATCGTCAAATGTAGAAAATAGCAAAGGACACCCAAAGTAGGGTATATGGATGCCTATATGGATGGGCTTGTGGCGGCATCTACATCGCCACATGCGAACTACGCAACTGACGTCACGCAAAACACTGCGTCGCGCAAAATGAAATGAAATGAAATTATTTATTCTGTAAATAGGATATCATAATCACTTTTACACGTCATATTAAAAAACAAGATAGATATTCCATATTTCCTATCAGGGATCAATAAATTGTGCTGCCAGATTTGAACACTGGAATCACTTTCCTAAGTTTCATCAGATCAGGAAATATACCAGATGCAATACAAGATTTAAAACAATTGCTAAAAAGGGTGAAATAACATCAATTATTGAAGACATGATATGTACTGATAATCCCCAAAGATCAGCAGTTTTTTTACATCAACTTCAAAGATTCTAAAATGTCTTTAGCGCTAACAACTGTGAATTTAAAGTGTTTATCACATTCTGGTACACATTCTTTTAGTATTGAGTAAACAGAAGTGGAGGACGACGATGACAGAGTTTTGGTTGTTAAAAAAAGCTAGCAGAGTGCAAGCAGAGTTTACCGCGCAACTAGCTTAAATACGACATCCCGACATCAACCGTCGGGCAGTTGCCCACCCGTCTGGTCGGAGGATCCTCCCTTTTCTATGGAGGATGAGTGAACTTTACACCCTGTTCCTGATGCCTCTATAGGCTAATACAAAATAATAGAATAATTTATTATATCAAATTAACGTGCATTGTAAAATAATATAATAAACAAAGATGATTAAATATAGATTTAAAGTGTGCCACGATTAAACCTTCTAATAACACGAGGTGCTAGTGGTGTCATTAGGGCTAATGATATCTTAAACGCTTCTCAGTTTTGATAAAGTTTCTAGGTTATGGCTGTAGGGAGTATCAATCTGAAGGAAATTGTTTAAGGCTGAACTAACTTAATATACATAACATTACGACTGTATTCCCGGAAAGGTTAGGCAGAGGTGTAGCTATAGTACCTAAACCCACATTTCGCCAGTTATGTTTAAATTCCATGTAATAGTGGGCGAGCCCATTGCCATTAACCGGGCACAAATCCTCACTCCGGAGTGCTACTGAAAAATTTGTCCGACCCGGGAATCGAACCCAGGACCTCATGATCAAAACTATTGCTTGCGAACACTAGACCAACGAGGCAGTACTAACCTATAGGTAAGTAATTGTACAAAAGGCAATAAACCTAAAGCGTTCCCACTGCTGGGCCACAGGCCTCCTCTCTGTGAGAGGGAGTGGGCCGTAATCCACCACGCGGGCCCAGTGCGGGTTGGTAGATGTCATGTGTGTTCGATTTTTTTGTTCTAGGACATGCCGGTTTCCGAACGCTGTTTTCCTTCAATGTTTAAAAGCTGCCTGGCTTCTAAATAACTACCTATATTGTGTCAGGTTTTTAACCTTGCAGTCAGTCTTCCTAGCCTTTCTGAACTATGTTGGGGTCGGCTTCTAGTCTAATCAGATGCAGCTGAATACCATTTTACATGGAGCGACTGCCCATCTGCCCTCCACAACCCAGCAACTGGATAACTTCTTGAAAAAACCCGTAAAGACTGTCAAAGATCTGCGAACTAAAGCCGGGAAAAACCGCTTAACATGCTTTCCGAGGCACGGAGTATCTCAATATGTAATGGATGGTCACCCATCCACGAAGCGACCGGCGGCAAGCGTAGCTTAACCTTGGATCGACTCTTGCGGCTGTTTTTATTTAGCCACAAACAAGCCTTTAGGTTTTTAACCTTACCTACCTAATAAATACAACAAAAGATTGGTCAGTCTTAAGATATTTCACGCTAATCCGTGAGCCTCTAAAGTGTAAGACGACTAAATTTTACCTGTATGCTAATACTTGGTCGATGAACTAACCAACTGTTTGTGCTTCATTAGTCATAGAGTGGTTAATACCACCGATGATTTAAATGTAGATAAATCCTCGCGACCTATTTCGGTTCCGGTGATAAAGTGAAAGTTAAAGTCAAATTATTTGTTTTAAGGTCAAAATTTGTTTCTAGTCTCCCCTTCCAAAAGGTAGTTTCGTATGGAGAAAAATGGGCAAGAAACTCCACCGTTACTCTTTTAAAATGTTGTACAATATTTTGTATAGGCACATTAATTATATAATTAATGTGAAGACGATGCACATAGAATAAAATTACTATACCTACCACAATAGATAAAAATAATTAAAAATGAAGCAACGACAGATAAATTAATTATGTGATAGATGTTGCTCACATATTTACAAACATTGTAAAAGTATACGAATTCCTAAAAAAAAGTAATAGGTCAGTGTGTGAGTTAAGGTAATCACAGAATGTAAAATCAACATTGATTTATTATTTTTTTTGACATCATAAAAATAATAAATTGTACAATTAACGACTGAAGCCCGATTTGGTGTCAAACAATAGAAAATCAATTGTGACTCATTAGATGTCCTTGACCGATTAAAATATGAGTTTTAAATTTTCTTTCATTTAATTGCCATATATCACAAGGTATTTTGATGTAACATTTAAAACAGTACCCCATAAAAGATGGATATACTATCTTAAAAATCATTGATCTATTTTATCTCTATTTCTAGTAATAAAATTGTGTATATCGATTATTTTATTAAAAAGATGTCGATTTCTTCTTACATATATTACATTTTCATAAATGAATTGGCAAGGTACTGTCATAATATTATGAATCATTTTAAACTGTTCCCTAAGAGATTCACAGACACACAGACAGCTCTTTGCAAAATAACGATGGATTCAATGTCAGCAGCCCGACCCCACAGTAAAATGCCATTCGACATAATGCTGTGGAAGTAGCTTAAATAGACCAAACGCGCGGTTTCTTCATCTGTTAACTGTCTTATCTCTATAACAGCATAAGCGGCCGAGCTTAGCCGCCCCGCAAGAGATGTTATATGTGGTCCCCATTGTAGTTTCTCATCTGGAGTGATTCAGTGATATTAGCCAGGTACGCTGAAGATATTATTGCGGATATTGGGATACGACACAAACACATGTGCACTCTCTGTTCCTATACTCGGTCTGTCCGATCGGACGGCAATCCGATACGACCAGAGAGGGACTAACGGCTTTACTTGCTTTTCGAGGCACGGGGGTGTCACACCACCGACTTCCAAATTCTGCTATTGAGAAATTCCTAATGGACAAATGTATGTGTGTCTGTAATTTGTGTGTGTGGGTTAAATGTTGATGATGTTACTGTGGGCGTAAAAGCTAAAAGCCTACAAGTGCAACAAGTACATAATATATTTGTGCTGAATAAAAATATAATGTTCGTTATTGTAAGTTTTAAATAAATAATGTTGATTCAGTTTTTATTGCAATAATAGGTAATAGCCTATTTATTGTCTGCTCCACCACCTCTCGATTAGTTTCAGGTAACTTAACTCCCATACTTATACCCGTTTATTCATAAACGGGGCTTAAAGTTAAGAGACGTCAAAAATATATGGTTAAACAGTCGCTAATCATTATTTAACTATAAGAAACGTTTACAACTAAATCCCATAATTTTGTACAATTTATATTTATTTTTTGGATTATCTGATACATAGGATAAAAAATATCCTAGTTTTAACTTTAAATTAACATTTGAAGCTCGTAAGAAGTTCCTATCTACCAAGGATGAATTTACAACCAAACCTACTTGGTTTGGTTGTAAGTTCTACTATCTACAAAACTAAACCTTCTTAAAATCTTATAGAAACAGGTTGTAAAAATGATCGACGTGATCGGTATCATTAGCTCTGTATACATACAGTGATCGGGACGGCGGGGTCAGTAGCCGGGGATGCTGCGCAGTCCGGAGCTGCGCCGGCGCAAGACGCACGCGCGCAAACCTTCCAATTTCGAAATTTTTGAGTGAATTTTTGTGTGTTAAAAGGTTTGTATGCTTTTTGATAAATTATTTGTTTATTGGACTTTTTGTTGTGAAACAGTAAAACGTCATATTGATTAGTGCTTTGCACTTATTGGTTTATGGTAATATCATGCTAATGTTATAAATCTTCCTAATGTTTATTGAATATTATGAATCAATTTTTTTGCATGATTCATCGCGTTTTTGTTTACGTTTTCATTTATGTTAGTTGTGTAAATTAAAATATGTAACGGTTTTTCAATGACTGACAAAGATCGTGCTAATTTTATATGTTTGTATATTTGGCATGGACATACGGAGTTTTAATTTCTTGAGGTAAAGATCTCAACGTATGTTTAACAAAGCTGTCTTAAGAACCTAAACGCTCACGTGTTCACCAGACACGAACATGATATGATTCGGTATATTTTGACACTAAAGTTATCTTAACGTGGCTTTTACGATTTATTAAGGACTGCCGTAAGACTATGCTTAGTAGAAAGATTCATCATCATTCATCTCCTGCCCTTATCCCAGTTTATTTGATGTCGGTGCTACATGACTGTTTCTTCCATACTTCTCCATTAGTTGTCATCTCGGTAGTTATCCCTTTTCTAGCCATCACACAGTCCATCCATCGTTTCTTTGGTCTTCCCCTACTCGTATAGCCATCCACATTCATAATCAAGACTTTCCTCACGACATTTCCTTATTCCTTCGCATCACATGCCGATACCATGACAACCGACTTCCACACACCTTTTCGGTCGCCGAAATATTTAAGGATTTGATTGAAGGATTGATTATCGCAATTTGTTTTTATAAGTGGACAGGAGGACGGGTCTCACAAGGAAAAGAATCCCAAGATAAAACCAATAAACTTTGGAGGACCTATTTCAATAATTCCGGTTCACTTATTTGGCAGACAATTTAACGCAATGATGTTCCAGTTCTGCCGCGTTGGTGTAGTGGTCGGAAGCGCTACTGCTCAGCATGAGGTTCTAGGTTCGATTCCCAGGTCGGGCAAAGTGTTATTGGGTTTTTCCATCTGGAATTTCTCAGTAGCAGCCCGGAGTCTGGATTTGTGCGTGGTTGATGGCAATATGCTCGCTCCCTATTACATGGGACCTAAACACAACTGGTGAAATGTGGGTGTATCTACTATATGTACGAGTACACCTCTGCCTAGCCTTTCAGGGAAATAAGGCGTGAAGTTATTTTAGGTTATGTTCTAGTTTTACTCTCAATCTTAAGAAATCGACATACAACTTCAAACAACTTAGATATCTGCTGATGTCATTACTTACGGAAAGAAAGCGGGAATGTATGTAAATAATTGTTCAACTACACTTTATATTGGCAAAGAAGTAAAATTCTATTCTTTGCACATTCTTTTACAATGCTGTACGAATTCTAATGAGACTTTCGCTTGTTTGACTCAGGATTTGTGTTATGATGGTATGTACAAATTATATGTACCTACATAACATAACATCACGCTGATTTACCTCGCAGGATTCAACAGAGGTGTACCTTAGTAGACCCTCATTGCGCCAGTTATGTTTAGGTCCACGGTTTTTTCCAGGGTTTTTTTTTTTGGGTTGGAAATTATCAAATAACTTCTCCCGCCTTTCTTTCCGTTGCCTGTGTTGCCAGGGACCTCGGTATTCCTTTCGGACTTTCCCATGACCCCGGCAGGAGGATGTAATAGGGCTTGAGCCTATGGCTGCCAAGGTTGACAGCAGTTGATATAGGGTCATAATCTATGTTAGAAGGTTTGGTTTCCGCACTTAATCCTTCATGTGGACCATTGTGCGTGGGTCATGGTGGCCGTCGAAAGTTCTCCCAACCAGCCCACCTCCCTCCAGAAGTTGATCACGTCTCCTGGGCCTCAAGTCTGCTATTACAATAGTGTCAGAATGGTCTATTATTGATTTCATAATTGTAGATTTTGACAAGTTTGGTAATCTACTAATATAATGGCGTCATTAATGAGGATCGGAACAGACCATTATGACACTATTGTAATAGCAGACGTGAGGCCCTGGTCGGTTACATCACAAAATGTGTTATTGTATGAACTATTAAGTTACTTGAAAGACATAGGTATTTCAATTAGAAAATCTGTTAAAATTAGGTTTATTTCAAGCACGAGGCAAACTTTTTCTAATTTATTTATGAATATTCTGTGACTGACGGTGAACAAAAACTTCTCTCACTAGGAAAATATAAAAGGAAGACATAATTAGCTTTGCATTTTACTAAGATTACTTTTTAGGGTTCCGTACCTCAAAAAAAAAAATGAACCCTTATGCGATCACTTCGTTGTCCGTCTGTCTGTCAGTCTCTCAATACCCTTTTTCTCAGGAATGCGTAGAGGTATGAAGTTGAAATTTATATCAAATACGTAAGTCTTTAGTCCCTTGGAGCTCTAAAAAATCAAGTTTGTAAGTCAACGCGATAAAAAATACGGCCATTTATGCGACATGTTTCGATACTCGCAAAGTTCCCGTTGATCTAGGATCATGAAATGTGGAAACAAGCAAAGTCTCATAGCACGAGTAAAGGAAAAAGTCTGAAAATCGTTCATTTGTAGTTGTATCACATAAAACAATTTTTTCTGCTATTACAAACTTACGTTTACAGTTAGTGAATTGACCGTGGCGCATATTGAACTACGGTCCAACATCTCTTTCAACTACAATGTTGTTTGTTGTTGGGATAAATTCATCCCAATTACGGAACCATTAATTGTGCGTGATCCGACATGCACTTGGCCGGTTTTTTTAATCCGAGTACCAGAAAAACCCTAGATCATCTTTAATTGGCTTTGTGACTTGGTCAAAGAAAGAGCGATCTACAGACTTAGTACGAGAGCCGTAGAGAAGCGTTTTGTCGATGGAAGAGTAGACAAAAAAGACGTTTCGGTGGAGACAGTTGACAGTTTTCTACCGAGAAATGTTGACAAGCGATTTCTATTATACAGTAGAGTAGAAACAGAACGCGACATGCTAAGCCTGCAGAGGTTACTATGAAAAAGCCTTTGTGCCCGCAAAGAAAAATTCTTAGACACAAAACACCATTCTGTGAAGACTTCTGAGAGAGAAATATTCGAAGTAAAAGTACTGAATTATTCAAGCACTATTCGTAAGCACGTTTTAGTACTAAACACTCTTCAAGTGCATACTAATTATGAGTTTTAACTAAAGGTCATTGTAATACCAGCCTATTTTTGTCCCACTGCTGGGCAAACTCCTCTTCTCATACACAGAAGGCACGAACATTGAACACCACACTTTCTCAAGACGGGCTGATGATTTTGGACATATATTACCCACTTAGGTCATTATTAAATCCAAAATACTTAGCTACAGCGAGAGCAATGGTGTCCCAGTAGAAACGGCCGCGACTTACGAGTTGTAAGACGTAGGTTCGAACCGAGACAGGCGCTTTACTTTGTGTTAATTAAAGAATTTTCGAAATCGGTCCACAATTAATGAAAATTTCGATAAACATACATATATTATAGACGAACATAGAACCATCTTCTATTTTGCAGCCGGTTAAAAATACAAACATAATTTTAACCAAAAATTCACAACACATTTCGGGGTAGCAACATATTATTTAATCAACATGTCGTTAAATTAAAACAATTTATTTAGCGTAACAAAGCCTTAAAAGCTTCATTATAAGCAAATTTAAATAAATTTCGTACCGACAGTATTCTGCAAAACGAAATTATCAGTCCTGGCATAAAATTAATTAATAATCAGCAGCCCGCCATTTGCCGACGAAATAAAAATAAATATTTATTCTTAATTGAAATTATTTGGCATTTTATTTTGAGACAGGGAAAAGGTATTTGTTAATATGACCGTCTGGCGTCTGTAATTAGGGGTCCTCGTAATTGGTCTGCCGTCATTTTGGTTTATTAAAATATTTAAGACTGTCAACGACCCAGCAATTAGTTTTAGTATTATAGGATGCTTCAAGCTTACACTACCTACGATCGTTGACACCAAGTAGAAAAATCATTAAATATTTATTTTTGTCGTTTCGCCTTATTCGTTTTGCTAGCTAATTTAATTTGACCCTGCATAGTTGGAAAATACGCTCGTGGCTAAGTAATAACAGCTGCACGGGTCAATCGATCAGGTTAAGCTACGCTTACCGCGGTCGGCCCGTGGATGGGTGACCGTCTTTACATACCAAGACCCCTCCGTGCCTCGGAAAGCACGTTAAGCCATTGGTCCCGGCTGTCATTAGTAGATCTTTGTCAGTCGTTACGGGTCGTCAGAAGCTCGAAAGTGTTATAACCAGCCTTACCAAGGGGTATCGTGTTACCCAGTAACTGGGTTGTGGAGGTCAGATAGGCAGTCGCTCCATGTAAAATACTGGTATTCAGCTGTATCCAGTAAGACTGGAAGCTGACCCCAACATAGTTGGTAAAAGGCAGGCAGATGATGATGATGATGATAGTTGCGAAATATTTACCAGCTAGGTACCACCTACAAACAACTAATATTCAGCCATTTCTATGAATCAGTTTTGTTTACCTATGTTATACCTTTTTTTTTTTGAGGGTGGTAAATCATCCAGTAACTTCTCCCGCTCTGGGCGGAGCGGGAGGGTGTGTCAGACTCTTACTGACTAAAAGCCACCCGTATTCCTTCCTGTTGCCTGTGTTGCGGGGGCCTCGGTGACCCATAAGTACCTTCCCGCGACCCCGGCAGGCATCCGCCCTAGTGGATCCCAACACTTGTGCTGACGACATCTCTTTGAGGCGCGCGTGGAATACAACGCGCCGTCGACCCGGGCCTGGTCCTTACCGGATGGTGAGCTACCCATTGCTCACCGTCCGCAAGCCCGCGCCTACGGTGGCCGGAAATCCGCCCGGGATTCCCGGGCGTCTCCTGCGGCGGCTACGGGCGAGAGGGCGCGAAACATGCCTTTCCCTCAACCGTCCTGCCTCCTCCTTCGCGAGCATTACTGCTTCGCAGAAGGTGACGGCTGCCCATGCCCTCTCGCTCCGTACCATGGCCTGAACCAGGGCCGGACGCGAGAGATCTCTGCCGCCGATCGCCTCCACAAAGACACGGCGGTGCTCTGCCCAAGCCGGGCAGACCTCCACCGTATGCTCCACCGTGTCCTCCGGGCGATCCACACAGTGGTGACACCCGGGCGTTTCCTCCCGCCTTATCCGACACAGGAACCTCCCGAAGCTGCCGTGTCCGGTGAGGACCTGCGTCAGGCGGAAGGTGAGGACGCCGTGGCGCCTCTCTAGCCACTTCTCAAAGAGGGGACTTATCGCCGCAATTGTGGCGTGCCCAGCACTGGGTTGCGACAACCGTACTCTCCATGACGCCATGAGATCCCGCCGGAGCTCGCTGTGCCGCGATTTCTCGCGGCAGCGGGCTTACGCCCCGGCGTTTCGCCTCCTCGCGCCACTCCCATACGTGCGCGAGGACTTTTGCCTCCAGATCCCATGGCGGCAATCCGGCAAGGAGGCTCGCTGCCTCACAGGAGACCGTGTGGTATCCCCGGACCTATGTTATACTTACTATTCAGAATTCTGATTGATTTTATTGATACAATAAAAGTTATATTCAGTGGTTTACGCCTCTTTTCTAGGGTAATTAAACAATGTCAAATTAAATTTGTTATTATTACGTTATATATAAGGCGTTTGCTTAACAATTACTTAACTTAAAAAAAAAAAAACATAGTAATTGATCAAGGACAGTTAATCAGACACAATTGATTTTCCACTGTTTGGCACCACATGGGGGTAGAGGCCGGGCTTAATGAGTTAAGAAAGCTGTCGAAAACGAAAAATAATTTAGCAAACGGACGAATTCTTCGACGCCTATAGCTTTTGTTTTTGTGTTGTTAGTCATTTAATTTTGTATCTAGTGTAAACAGTTAATTTACAATTATTGCTATTTCTGTTGTGGTTTGTAAATATACCCCATTTAGCAAATATTTAACAATCTGTGACAAAAAAGTTTAAAAATAAATATCTTACAACTTACAATACAATTACAATCTGCATTTAACACATACCATAAATAAGTATTAATTCCCAAGAAAATCCAGATTACCATAAACGTTATCGGAAACTAGCAACATTGTACTTTATTGACATTAACAAGGACTGGCCCACTTCACCATAGAACCGGATCTAGCTAACGGTCGGCACAGGAATCGCTAGATATAGCCTTGTTTATATACAAACTGGTTTTAGAATATGACCCAGAATATGGCCGTATACTTTGTGCGGAATTGCTCTCTGCTGATTTGAAATCAATAGGACATTCTTGGGTTTATTTATTGTAATTTTGCTTAATAATTCATGACTAAAAAGCAAAAAAATGGCTACGAGAGCAACACAAAATTAAATTTCCTGACTTCAATGAGCTTATTTATTACCTACTATTGCCCGCGACTTTGTCTGCGTTCCAGAATGAAAAGTAGCATATGTCCTTCTCCATGTCATGCTCTACCCATGTGCCGAATTTGATCCAAATTCGTTCAGCCATTTTAGCGTGAAAGCGTAACAAACAAACTTACTTTCGCATTTATAATATTACTAGCTGTTGTCTGCGATCCAAGATGAAAAGTAGCCTATGTCCTTCTCCAGGTCATGGTCTACCCATGTGACAAATTTCATCAATATCCGTTCAGCTGTTTTAGCGTTAAAGCGTAATAAACAAACAAACTCATTTTCGCATTTATAATATTAGTTAGGATACGCAATAGTTCCGTTATTGACAGATGACGACTAAAAGAGAGGTATGGAAAAAAAATATAATCCCCATCTTACGTGAAAGAGAGGTACCCATTTTTATGCATGCACCTGACACACCCTCCCACTCCGCCCAGAGCGGGAGAAGTTATTTGATGAATACCGAGTCCCCTGGCAACACAGGCACAGTAAGAGCAGACTCTTACTGACTAAAACCCACACGTATTCCTTCCTGTTGCCTGTGTTGCCAGGGGACTCGGTGACCCATAAGTACCTTCCCGCGACCCCGGCAGGTATCGGCTCTAGTGGACCCCTACATTTGTGCTGACATCTCTTTGTGGCGCGCGTGGAATACGACGCGCCGTCGACCCGGGCCTGGTCCTTACCGGACGGTGAGCTACCCATTGCTCACCGTCCGCAAGCCCGCGCCTACGGTGGCTGGAAATCCGCCCGAGATTCCCGATGCCCAGGGCGTCTCCTGCGGCGGCTAGGGGCGAGAGGGCGCGAAACGTGCCTTTCCCTCAACCGTCCCGCCTCCTCCTTCGCGAGCATTACTGCTTCGCAGAAGGAGGTGACGGCTGCCCATGCCCTCTCACTCCGTACCATGGCCTGAACCAGGGCCGGACGCGAGAGGTCTCTGCCACCGATCGCCTCCACGAGGACACGGCGGTGCTCTGCCCAAGCCGGGCAGACCTCCACCGTATGCTCCACCGTGTCCTCTGGGTGATCCACACAGTGGTGACACCCGGACGTTTCCTCCCGCTTTATCCGACACAGGAACCTCCCGAAGCTGCCGTGTCCGGTGAGGACCTGCGTCAGGCGGAAGGTGAGGACGCCGTGGCGCCTCTCCAGCCACTCCTCAAAGAGGGGACTTATCGCCGCAATCGTGGCATGCCCAGCACTGGGTTGCGACAACCGTACTTTCCATGACGCCATGAGATCCTGCCGGAGCTCCGTCCGCTGTGCTGCGATTTCTCGGGGCAGCGGACTTACGCTCCGGCGTTTCGCCTCCTCGCGCCACTCCCATACGTGCGCGAGGACTTTTGCCTCCAGATCCCATGGCGGTAATCCGGCAAGGAGGCTCGCTGCCTCGCAGGAGACCGTGCGGTATCCCCGGACCATCCGGATGGCCATGACCCTTTGGGCCGCGCTCAACCGGCGGGCTGGCCGCAGCGCTAGAGAGCGCGCCCATACAGGAACCCCGTAGAGGGCCATGGACCGCACGACCCCCGCGTAGAGCCTCCGGCAGGAGACGTTTGGACCCCCTAGATCGGGCAGGAGCCGCTTCAATGCAGCGCCCGCCCGCTCCAGTTTGGGAGCCAAACGTCGGAAATGCTCCACGAAGTTCCACCGGCTGTCGAGGACGAGTCCCAAGTACTTCATCGTCGACTCGACGCCAATAGAAACCCCTCCTACCGTTATTTGGGACCCCAAAGGTAGCGCGTTCCGAGGACCATGAAAACACATGGCCTTGGACTTGTGCAGGGCCACCTCGAGTCCCAATTGCCGGATCCTTTCGACGATTGTCGTATCCGATGTCCCACAGATGCGGCCCCAGGACCGATCCCTGTGGGACACCGCACGACATCTCTTGCCGGTTCCACACTCCCTGGTGACCGGGGTAGATGACGGCCCTGTCCGTCAAATAGACCTCGACCACACGACAGAGGTAGGTCGGCATCCGGTGATACCGGAGTGCCTCCCTGATGCAACTCCAGGGCAGGGTATTGAAGGCATTGGCGATATCTAGAGACACCGCCAAGACGACCCCACCCTGGGCAACAGCATTCCCCGATTAGCCATACAAAGGCCCGGGTAAGTATTGTAACTTTGGAGATACATTCTTTTGAGGTTTTACACCTCTCGGTGTGATAAAGTTTGTATAAAGGCAACTCTGTCTGCTTAGCCTTTTCCCTTTCCATTATTATTATTTATTTATTTCAACCAACTTAGGATCATAGTGTACAATTTATTAAAATCAACAACACAATTAAAATCAACATCACAATTGAAATTAAGATTAAAAATTAAAATTATAATATATAAACGAAAACCAAACAAAACAAAAAATTTAAATGAAAACAAATTAGAACAAAAAAATTTTTTTTTTTTTTTAAAACACAAATTAAAATTTTTATAAAATTAAATCAAAATAAAACACAAATTAAAATTATTATAAAGTTAAATCAAATTCAACAACACAATTAAAACAATATCTTAACATTAGTCAGTACGTGAACCATGCAACAGTGGTTCACGTACTGACAGTCAACTATGTTGGGGTCGGCTTCCATTCTAACCGAATGCAGCTGAATACCAGTATTTTATATGGAGCGACTGCCTATCTGACCTCCACAACCCGAAAGTTACTAGGTAACACGATACCCCTTGGTAAGACTGGTTGTCAGACTTTTGGGCTTCTAACTACTCGTAACGACTGTCAAAGGCTATACCTTTGACAGCCGTACAAAGTATAACAGCCACGACCAACGGCTTAACGTGCTTTCCGAGGCACGGAGGGGTCTTGATATGTAATGGATGGTCTCTCATCCATTAACCAAAGTTATGACGTTTTTCCTTTGGCAAAAAGTCATTAAGATATTCTGGTCTCTAGCAGATAGGACCTAAATATTCTCCGTGTTATGAGGCACTTACTCCGTAACAATATAAACATGAAAACTGAGTTAACTGCGTACAAATAAAGGGCAACATTAAATGTGTTCTGTTTCATCACATTAGGTTGTTCGGAGCTTGTCCGACGGACGACTGTAGCGACTCAGACGTGCTGGACAAATAATAATTTCATTATAATAACTCTAAGTAAATGGAAATGTTTAAACGTGGCCGGACGTGGCGAAAATTTATGATCCCAAGCGTGTTGAAAAAAGTATTTTTTTTCCAACAAAATGTAGTGCTACATGGATATTTTGGCGCCTGAATGACATTGACACCCCGGCTTTGCTGTTTGTACTGTAGAGTACATACATACTAATTCCACGCATTAGTGTCACAGAAATTGAATTAACAAAATGGCGACGTTCGTTCAGATTTTGGCCATGGGCCACAAATAAAATAATCTTGTAGCTTTGTACTTGTGCACTGATATCTGTTTTTTTTTTACTATAGGTAATATCAGAACTGCTTTCTGCAATACCGTCAATTTTATATTATCATTCTTATGTAGTAAATAAAATAAGGAAGACTTACTCTCAGTTACACTTGTAAATCTGCTGAAGGTAGGAACTAGCAATTTGATGTAAGCTAGTATATCCACTGGTCAAATCACTCGACATGAGAATTGATAGCTTATTGAAGGACGAATGGTTTTGGCTGTACCGTATAAACGCTGGTTCAATAGAAAATTCTACGATTTGGGAATACGAAGCAACTTGAGTTTGTACAGGACTTTGGTTTAAGGATTTAAGGAAAATATTTTCATCGAGAGATTCCTGTAACTGGTCTCAAAGTAATTAGCGAGAACATGGACGATTCAAACCTAATTACCTTTTGACCTTTGCAATCTGTAGAGGTTTGAATGAAACCGTGGACATAAATGAGGCGTATTGATAAATCAGCGGTCCTTGTCCGCCTGATTTTAATACAGAATGAAGACGTTCATGTAAAATTAAATGGATTATATTATTAACTAGCGACTTCTGTCAGCGACTGCGTTCGCTTGAAATTTCTCACATCGCCCGCCCGCACTTTTGTTTAGTTTTCGCTTATCGTTCATTCTGACTTTTTTTCTTTTTGCTCAGCTCCTAAGGATCGTAACGTGATGCTAAATACCCTATAACTTCAAGAATTGTGCTATCAAATGCAAAAAAACAATCCGATTGGTAGTTCCAGAGATAGGCGAGTCCACACAAAAAAAAAACTCTTGAGCTTTATTATACTCGTATTGTAGTAAAGATAAGCTTGAGTCCTACGAAATGACTCTATTTATTAAAAAATAAATATTTCGCACAGAAATGATTTGATTCTGAACTATTTCTTGTAAATTTTACTCTGGTTCATCAGCATCATTTCAGCCGAAAGACGTCTAATGCTGGACATAGGCTTTCCCCCAAGCACTGCCACTTCGGTTGGGCACACTGGTTCTGCTGTTTTGGTTATCTAAAATCTATTTGCAAAGCATGATGATAATTTGTGTGAGATACATGGGTTCCAACATACATACATACACACAAAACACAACAAAATACTAACAAAAATGGAATATTTCCCAAAGTCTCGCATATACGAGTAACATAACCTAAACAACAAATGTGAGTCCTCCTAACTCTCACCTAAGTGACAGACAATGTCTAAACATTGTCTGATTTTTACGTCTCTATTTACGAGTTATAAAGTTTACGGGCCAAGCTTTACGAGCTCCTTGTACAAGTACGATGTCGGCACAAGTACAGGTTAACTCTGCCAACGCGAAGATTTAGGGTTCGGACCTGCAGGAAAGGAGTTTATCTAGAAAAGTAGGTTAAAATATTGGTTTGTTTGTAGTATTAGTAGTATCTAGACTAAGTGGTCATTATTTTTTTCTCAGTTAGTTTTAATCATGGTAGTTTCAGTAATTTATGCGGCCTACCCAAATGTGCTTTCTTTGGTGTTGTTTGTCGCATCATTAAGCTCCTTAAGTTCTGAGTTGAGCTGCACGATTAGTGACAAATGCGTGTACTGACTGGACAGGTTGACTCAATCTATGTGGTTCTTTCCTCAAAAGACCATGTCAGACAACAATCTACATGGCCTTCAAATGATCTGACCAATATTATGTGTAGACTACTAAGAGACTGTGACCTCTGAGTTTGTCCGGCCTTTCTTCTCAGAGTACTCAGATAGGAAGCGCCGACCTCATCCAGTTTTAAAATATGATTGCCGTGTAATAATTTTTGTACAAACCTACTTACAGAAATAAAAATAATTGATCATCATTTATTATTCATAATTATTAGAGTTACCTTGTGAAAGAGTTACGGGCAATAGGTAGGTACAGCGGGTCTATTTCTCTTAAGGGGACTACAGGACCTAAACGCAAATTTTGTAACTTTTATAATGCGTAAAAGTATATGATCCAGTTCAGTAAACAAAATCAGAAAAATATATGATATTTTCAGAATATATGCTAGGTAGATAGTGAGATAGTGTGTTGAAAACATAATATAACTAATTTGATACAATAGAAAAAAAATCACGAAGATACCTCTAAAAATGTCTTAACGATTAAAAACCATACTAATATACATGCAATCATTCTGATGTTTTGTCAGATTATTCTACAAGCAACATATTAGCATATTAGTGTTTTATTTTTTTATACAATCTAAAGTTTTTTTGTAAATCGATAATTGCTTCATATTTTGCAATAAATTACCAGCGTTGTGTCATCGCGCTTCTCTTCCATTTCTATGCAGTCCGACAGTGACCGCGCTTTAAGTGTTGTCGGCCTCTTAAGTAAGGTAAGGAGTATTACTGCTCATAGGACAGTATTAGTCAAATTAAAGGCTCATCAATTAGGCATTTCAACTTTGTCAATGTGGTTGAAAAAACATCTGAAACCTCCTAGGTAATGTAGGCGTCATAAGCTGTTATATTGATTTCATACAGGGTCAAATGAAATTAGCCAGCGAAACTCTGCAGAAGTGATCGGTATCGATATCTAAACACGACAAAATAAAAATAAAAATGATATGATGAATTTTTTTGGGGTCAACGATCGCTGGTAGTATTATTAAGTACTTGAAAATATATGAGTTGAGAAATCTGTTTTCTTTTGTTTTATCGTGTTTAGATATTGACACCCATCTGTGTAGTTTACACAAAAAAAAAACTGATATTTCACGGGACTACACAAACTACGGTTCATGGACAAACATTTTTAAATTAATTTCGTTTTTGTTCTCATAGATATCGATACCGATTATAGATACATACAACAACAAACTCACGCCTTTTTTTCATGGGGCAGAAACTACAGAAACAGAAACTACAGGACGCCACCTATTACGATCCTTACTTATTCATTTTGTTGTTATATTATATACTATTTCCATGGCTGTTAAAGACTGACCTTTTTTTTAAAATTGAATGGCACTGGCCACATGCAAAATAAGCAGACGATGGATAAATACACTTTTGACAGGACATAATTTGGCGGGATTGAAGAAAAACGTATACGTAGTACAATTTTAATTGAAGTATGGGTGTTATTGATTAATTTGTTTTGTTTCAGATACCAAAATGATTCGGCACGTGGTTTTTCTGGTGCTTTCTTTATCTTCGCTGAGCCAAGTAAGTTGAATTTTAAATAATTTTTTATTTTACGAAACCAATATTTTTATCTTTAACTTGCATAAAATATGGTACTTCTATGGTCTTAAATATGAATAGTTTCACATTTTACTTACTTATTTTAGCATGTAAGTAAATGTAACTATACTTTACGGTCGAGAAAGTGCTAAACAATAATTTAAAAGCTGTATTTTTAACAAAAGCTAGATTCTAGCTTAAAGGTTTTAAAACGGTGCCATAAAACTGTATGTAATGGGTGTTTGAGGTAATGAATTATTCACTAAATGTCACTTTCGTTCATGTACTGTCATTGTTTCGCACACCACAATGATTTCACTTTTACTGGGTGACACACTTATTTTTACCCAATACTTTATTTGCATTCCACAATGTGTACAGTTTTATGTTACCACCTCAGCAGTGCTATTCTGTAACCTTCTCACCGTGAAAACTTAAGTGAAGTGAACGTGGAGTGAACTGTCACTGTCATCCCACCTGATACTAGGGATGGACCAAGGATTACATTTACCATGATAATCGAGATTTTAATAATATTTTTATGCTAATTCTATTGATCATAATCAGTGATTAAATAATCGCAATCCCATGACCCAACCGCGATGTGTTTTGAAGAAGCGATTGTGGATTGAGTCGAGTAAAGACTGTCGTTATTCAGCGTTGTTATTAACCCAAATCTATTCAATAAGAAGAAAACCGGTGTATCAAGTGATCAAGTGCTAAAAGTGTGCCTGGCTGACGGAGAATAGAATTAGCATAAAAACATTATTAAAATCTCGATTATGATTATAAATATGCTTGGTCACTCCCTAGCATCAGTGGGATGACACTGACAGCTCACTCCACACGAGTTTTCACGGTGAGATTTTTACAGAATTGACATGCAGGTAACTTAAAATTATTACATGTAATTTTAAGTTACCTGCATGTCAATTCTATGGACCCTGTCGGGCACGGCAGTATAGTAGGAGAGAGGAAGCTATGAAAAACTTAGCATTTAATATCAGTCTTCTGAACCAAATCTAATATTGTTATATTAGGGTTTCTTTATACATAAGTATACAAGTTTACTGTACTAATACTTATTAGATATGTTAGCACTTATATTTTGTCGTTTAAATATTACTAACATTTTCTTATCAAAAATTGTTTTACTTATTTTTAATAAATATATTGTTTTTGTCTTCTGTTTTTATTAATTTTATTAAGATAGTTTGTTATATATTTTTATGGACAAAACATAGTGTAGTGATATTAAACTGCTGCATCACCACTTTAACACGTATATTAATTTTGGATTGAATTAAAAAAAACATCGTATCAAAAAATATAAAAAACAACAGTGTAGTAACCAAATATGATTGGAATAGTCGCGGAATAGGTAATTTACTTCAAAAACAAAAAAAAAGATTTACGAGAAAACTTTACGGAACATCAGAAGATAATTTTTTGTTACGTACCTATGTGGTTTCGGTGACCGCGGTCATAGATTGTAATCGGGTCCGCGCCCACTCGACCCGCTTAGACTCCACCCGAAGATAATACCTGGATATTTGTTTTGATAGGCGCGGGCGGTCAGACAGATAATTTTTGGATAAATAAATAAATAATTAAAATATCACCTTGCCTGATAAATGGCACTGAATGGGTAGTAAAACATCTGGTATTATTCTTAGGGTCGAGTCTAAGCGGGTTAAGTGGGCGCGAAGCCCTTGTAATTAGCCTCTAGGTCCACGTTCACTAATTACGTAAAGAACACGTATAATAGAGATGAACCTAAGTTTTTTTTTAGCTATATTTATTTTAAGGGGCTTTTATGCAAAGCGTATATCAGTCCCATCGTATCCTAAACAATTATACTTTCACAAGACGTGGGCCATGAACTTGAACAAACTCTTAGCATTAAGTTCTCCCGGTTTAAATAAAAAAAATAAAATAAAAAAACCTGGTTTCTTTTTTAAAAACTACATGTATGCTAAAATAAAATCTACAAGTACTAACTACGATAAACAAATACGATGGTTTAGAATAAACCACTCCTGACGAACTGCATCCAGCGCCTGGGCCGTGACCAGGCGACACGCCATACAACAAACTGGACCAAATCAAATCAAGTAATGCCGCTAGTAAAATGAACCGCCTGGTCAGTACACTAGTACCCCAGTAGGACAGGCCAAAAGCGGCGTTTTCAACTATGCTAATACCTACGACAAATAAGAAAGAGGTCCTTCAGCTTCGGGAGGTTCCTGTGTCGGATAAGGCGAGAGGAAACGTCCGGGTGTCACCACTGTGTGGATCGCCCAGAGGACACGGTGGAGCATACGGTGGAGGTCTGCCTGGCTTGGGCAGAGCACCGCCGTGTCCTCGTGGAGGCGATCGGCGGCAGAGACCTCTCGCGTCCGGCCCTGGTTCAGGCCATGGTACGGAGCGAGAGGGCATGGGCAGCCGTCACCTCCTTCTGCGAAGCAGTAATGTTCGCGAAGGAGGAGGCGGGACGGTTGAGGAAAAGGCAAGTTTCGCGCCCTCTCGCCCCTAGCCGCCGCAGGAGACGCCCAGGGCGTCGGGAATCCCGGGCGTATTTCCGGCCACCGTAGGCGCGGGCTTGCGGACGGTGAGCAATGGGTAGCTCACCGTCCGGTAAGGACCAGGCCCGGGTCGACGGCGCGTCGTATTCCACGCGCGCCTCAAAGAGATGTCAGCACAAATGTAGGGGTCCACTAGGGCCGATGCCTGCCGGGGTCGCGGGAAGGTACTTATGGGTCACCGAGTCCCCTGGCAACACAGGCAACAGGAAGGAATACGGGTGGGTTTTAGTCAGTAAGAGTCTGACACACCCTCCCGCTCCGCCCAGAGCGGGAGAAGTTATTTGATGATTTCCCACCCTCAAAAAAAAAAAAAGAGGTTCAACGGCAGCGTTTTGCAGAAAAGGTACTAGTAGAATGTGTATTTATAGCCCAGAAGTTGAAATCAAAATCTAAATATTTTATTTCACATAAACCTACATGGGCACTTAGGAAACGTCAGAAGCTAGGTGCACGGTTCCAATTGGTCGTTTCCTATGGAGAAGGGCCGGCAAGGAACTCCAAGGTAAAAATTACATTAAAATTAAATTTCTCTTTTAAACATATTTGGCATTTAGAATGTTTTCAAATTACAGTGGTAATAGGTATTGGAGGACAGTGTAGGCCTGTCAAGAAGTACACACCAGGAAAATTTTATACAAATCTACAGTCTAATAAGTCTACAATAAGATATTATTAAAATAATAAAAATAAAATCCTATTTAAACCAAATGACAAGATTGCCATTACATCTGTTGGAATGTTTAATCTTGATTTATGTCGGAGTGTGTAACGCGACATGTCTTGGCATTATGTATAAAATACTTGATGCTTACGAACAAATTTGCAGGTCTCTAATATATACTGGGGGTTAAAAAATATATATTAAGATTCTAACTAATTTCTGATGCTCAGCCAAGCATAAACATACGCATAGTAGGTGGTTAGCCCTGTTTGAAGATTGGTGGTTTTATTAATTTCACCAAAAGTCAAAAATCTTGCAATTTTGAATCTTAGATTTGTATGTGTGTTTTCCAGTATTATGTGTGTGTCTAAATCTAGTCAAAGTAAGGTCAATTCTTTAATCATTTCTAGTTTTGTGCCATTAAAAGTAAAATCCATATTAAGAGGTGTTTTTTGACGAGGATGAAAGGTAATCAGTTTAATTTTGGAGTAGTTTACTTCAAAATTGTGTGTGTTCATCCAGGTGATGGTTTTGGTGAGTACTGAATTTAGTTCTGCATTCATTTCCTATTACACTTCCTACACTATTGAGGCGCTAATTGATTTGCTATTTGATCAGACCTTTTCTATTTCATTGTTCTGTTAAAAAAATATATATCTAGTGTTTGCTCTCTCTCTCTCTGTTCTTTAAATAGGATACAAGTCATTCATGAGCTTTTCTGCGAAAACCTATTCCGTATAATTTAGTACGCAATATATTAAATTGTACTTTATGACAAAGTACAATTTAATATATTGCTCACTAAGGCGTTGTGGTCATGTCTAATAATATACCTACTGCGTATTTTTTATACATACGTACATAAACTCACGCCTTCTTCCCATGGGGGTAGGCAGAAACTATAGGACGCCACCTGCTACTCTCCTTACATACTCCTTTTGCTTTTTTTTACATTCATACATATGGTCATACAAGCACGACGGTTGTGAGTACTACGCACCTGATCTTTTTGAAGAACATCACCAATGAGATCACTATATGTCTTTCTGGGGCATCCCCTCCCGACATTTCCACACAGTTTTGTTATTAATTATATTAATCTAATTATGCTTCTTGAATAAATTTATAGACTGCCAAAGTTGTTTAGCGTTTTTCGTTTAGCGTTTTAGCATTCGTCACATATACTTTTCGCAATATTTGTTTACCCGGTTGCACTTGGCTTTTACAAAAAAAATTGAGGCTTGCCCTCAGCAATAGAGCTATGGGGCGATGATTGTTTAGATCTGATTTGGTTTTTTCTTGTGGATCGGTTTAATTTGCGACTTTTTAATAGATCAGGGAAGGCACCTTCTTGAAATGACAGGTTCAGTAGGAGATAAAACAGTAACGTTAGTTCGTTTTACACGTAAATTAGCGTAAAAAACATACTAATTAAATACCTTAATTAGTATGTTTTGTTTAAATATAGGATTGAGTTATTATGAATGTTCTCTTTGTATCTCTTTTTGTGTGGCTTTTCAGTCAATCTGGGTGACCTCCCCATTTTTAAGAGGGACTCTTAAAAATGGGGATTTTTAGCATTCATCACATATTTTATACTTTTCGCAATATTTGTATATCCGGTTGAACATGGCTTTTTCAAAAAAAAAAGTGAATTTTCTCTTTGTATCTCTTTTTGTGTGGCTTTTCAGTCAATCTGGGTGACCTCCCCATTCTTAAGAGTCCCACACTATATAAGAAAGAAAGAAAAAGAAAGAAAAATAGATTTATTTGTCACAGAAACACGTGCATATAAAAGCTATGGGTAATTCTTATAAATAATAAAACAAAAACAGATTTACACAGAGAGACACAGAACATATACATATAGTCGGCAACTGCACGCCGTGACTGTGACAAGTAGGCTTCCACTCAGCATGATGCTGTGCTATAGGGGACCCACAGCAAAGCGCTGATTTTCAGTGGTCACCCGAAAACGACGTACGGAAACCAAGTCAGGTTATGAGATGTTAACATATTAGAAAAAACAGGTAATAAAGTAAAACAATATAAACAGTACTTAGAAAATAATATAACCATACTATATTACTGTTATGCTCTTACGTAATAAGGTGGGTGGTGGCAGCGCCCACCTGTAAGTATTCTAATAAAATTATTAGGATACCTAGATAGGCGCCATCGCAAAATGATGTCATTGTGAACTGCAAAATAACTTTTACCACTTTTCATTTGTTGAGGAACCATATCACAATAACAATGGTTTCTAAAAACGGCTCTGTATTGGCATGTGCTAGCTGACATATTATGTCAATTAATTTTTTGTATTTCTTTGTTTTGTAATGTTGATTACTTTGCATTCTTTTGTTTAGATGCAAGTTCTTCGAACTTAACAGACAGCTGTGCTACTGGGGAGATTCTTGCGCCACTTCTTCCCAGCTAAAGCACTAGAAAGTGATAAGGGTGGGCGTTTTGAGGGACTGTCTTATGTAATTTTGACGTTTAAAATGTTTTAATTCACAGCCTAATTTGAATAAATGGATTTTGAAAATAAGTCAATTTTTCTCTCTGCAGGTAGACTCAGCAAAACAGCAGGTCCAACTATCAGACTCCTACCTCCCAGTGGCGATGCAAGTCATAGCCCACCTCACTGACCAGATGGCGTTCGAAGTCAGCAACGATGTCACCCCGAGACCCACTACTAAGCCCACCCCTAGGCCTACGACTAAGCCTACGACGAGGCCTACGACGAGGCCTACGACGAGGCCTACGACGAGGCCTACGACGAGGCCTACGACGAGGCCTACAACGAAGCCCACGACCAGGCCTACACCTTGGTTCACAACTTCGAAGCCGTATGTGACCTTCAAGCCTACTAATAGCTGGTGGACTGGGTTTACCACTAAGAGGTTACTGTTGCTTTGTAAAAAGGATTTATTTTATACTGACTTTAAAAAGGACCAGTTTATTAAGAGGTTGGTTCATGAAAGATGATTTTATTCTGCTCATAACTGTCGTCGGACAAAATGGATTAATTTTGTGACATTCAAGTAAGATTTTCTATTCCGATAAACGTTCCTTTTCATAATCAGTTTTGTACACAAATTGTGTGATTGATAAGTATTTATAAGATTATTTTTAATTGGGAAGTACGGAATGGACAATGTGCACCGGTAGGTTTTACACCGAATTTATCATTTTTGGAGGCAAAAATATGGGTTCTCAGGTAATAAGGAGAATAATAACTGTCTTTTCAATAATAAAAAAATAAATTGAATTTGATTTTTAATTAGGATTGAAAATCAAATTAACTAAAAACAAAAGACAATCAACACTACATAGTTTCATCTTTGAAAAAGTTAAGTTTTTCGGTAAAATTACACCTATTTCAGATTGATTAATATAAATTGGTTTCTGGTCTGTATTTCTGTATGGAATAATGGAAAAAGAAATATGTGACTATGATGATGGTACATATACTTTTCTTATTTTTTCAGGGCGCTTACATCGCCCTGAAAAAGCAACCTCTTCATATATTTTATATCGCAAGGAAGCTATGAGTTTTTTCTCTTTCGCTCTCTCTAAACTACTTAATTCTTTTTTGAAAATTTACGTGGGCTTTTTGAATGTACCATCTTTGTCGTCTGCACCCTAATTACGTATCACACTATTAGTAGCAAAGGGTTTAATTTTGACAGTTCAACAACATTCATTCTTTGCGTTGTCGAGCAGACAAGTTATTCGAACATATGAAGCAATGGATTAGCAATTTACTTCAAAATCATTGACATTACGATTGATAGTGTGTTACGCAATTGGGTGCAGGCCTATTTAAGTAGGAACTATTGCATTGCGCCAATCGGCAACACACAAAGCTGAAACGTCTCATGTAGTAAATACACACCCATACTCTTCAACCCGGAACATATCGAGCAATGTTGCTGGGTGACAAATTGGAAGCATCTACCTCTGTGTACAAATTGTTTTATAGGGGAGAACGGACCTGGTTGCCTATCCCTTATAGGCAACCAGGCCCGTTCTCCATATAGACTAACTGTCAAAAACCCATCAGCAGTACCTACGAGTCTTGGGTCATCTAATCACAGTCGAGCATGCATCTTAGTAATTTAGTAGTGGTGACATGTTTTTGATTTATCATACTCAAAAGTGAAATTTTACTATCGTATAGTTTTTGTTGTGAAGCCTACAGATTTATGGATAACTACTTTTCTAGTAATACAAAAATTTGCTTAAGTCCCGTGGGCCATATACACAGTGATAGTATCGAATTGAAGTCAATGTTTAGGCTAGCCAGGTAATTCAACAAGACAAATGGTGATTGGGGCTGGTAGACTAACTTTTGGCGGGACAGGTTGACATATAATCAAATAAAGTAATTTTATGGGTCAGGACCAAATTTTTGACGTAATTACACAACGGAATGTATAACACTGGGAAATAAATGTAGCACCATATAATTATTAGTCTGTGCGTAAATAGTCAAGAGTTTAGGCATTCTATTACAGTTGCCTAAAATATTCACATTTTGTTACATTTATTTTCCAGGGTCATACATTCAGTTATACGTAATACGTAATAACGTTGGGCCAGGACCAAATATTAAAACACAAAAACTATAGACCTATAAGTGTAAAGTTAGTCAACCAGCCCCCAGCCTACTCTCACAAGAAACAAAACACTGATAACCTGATAATACGGTGTTTTACTTTTTAAATTCGCATCACGTATTGGCAATAGTAACGGTGGAAGTGAACAGGTGCCTATCATCAAAGTAGATCGTGATGTCATACCTACTATTCTTTTCTTAATGGTACCGGTTTTTAAACTGTAAATACCTACTTATGAATTAAGTTTTAGATGTAAATAATAGAAAGACGTTTTAAGTTACTTGTAAATATTTAGTCTAAGTTTAAAATTGTTTTTGGGGTTCCGTACCCAAAGGGTAAAACGGGACCCTATTACTAAGACTCCGCTGTCCGTCTGTCTGTCTGTCTGTCCGTCTGTCACCAGGCTGAATCTCATGAACCGTGATGGTTACACAGTTGAAATTTTCACAGATGATGTATTTCTGTTACCGTTAATATTTATTTTATTCTTTTTTTTGTATTTGTTGTTATCAACAAATACAAAAAAAAGAATAAAATAAATATTTAAGGGGGCTCCCATACAACAGACATTATTTGTTTGCCGTTTTTATAGATAATGGTACGGAACCCTACGTGCGCGAGTCCGACTCGCATTTGGCCGGTTTTATTGCATATCATTAATTTATTGAAATGGAAATAGATAAATACTGATATAGGTACTACGTCAGCACATTTTTGCTTTGTTAAAAAAGATAACTCATTTAAACCACCTTAAGAGCTAAAGGAAGTTGTACATTTCCAAAATTATTATACGGAAGTTATATCGGCTAAACATATATAACAACTAACTATTACCAATTCAAATTCCAGGACAGAAATGACAACCCCCCATCACAAGCCAGGTCTCTACGCTCCATACTCCCCACCAAAACCCATCAGCAGGTTCACTTGGCATCCACAGCAGCATCGCTTCGTCCTTCTACCAGTTGAGAACCACGCCCAATACACTATCCTACAACCACAGCAGACAAGGACGGAAGAACCTCTCCTCTCTGTCGAACATGAGCAGATCAAGCCTTTAGTAGAACCGAGTCCAGAATCAGCTCCGTACTTGCCTCCACACTATGACGTCAGAGTTAGCAGTCGGTCAGATGGTTATGTCATTGACGATATTAGTGAGGAGAATCTGCAGTATCTATCTGATGATGTGAGGGAGATGATAAAGATGGCGAAGGATCCTCACGATGATAAGGTGGTGGATGTATGGGATGGGGTGAGGCAGGGTAGTCAGCCGGTGATGACGAAGGCAAAGCTGTCAGGATCGAATCTGAGACTGTTGCTGTTGTATGATCTGTTGAGCAGAGATGCGAAGAAGCAGAGGCTGTCGGATTATAGTGTGAGTAACTGATATTTTATTAATTACTAGCTTACCCGGCAGACGTTGTTCTGTCCAAATTTCAATAATTCATACAAAATTCCTATAGAAAATGCACTTTAATTTTTTTCCGATTTTTTTTTCATTAAAATTTAATTCGGTCCGTTACGAATATTTAAAAAAAAAAATAGTCAAATCGGTCCAGCCGTTCTCAAGTGACGCGCTTACCAATGAATAGCATTTAATTTTTATTATATATAATATACAGACGTGTTTTTTTTTTGTTGTTTTATCATCATTAGATATCGATACACAACTCACTTGTGAAGTTTTGCTAGCTAATTCAATTTGACCTTGGATACAAACATAGGAATAGTCAATCTCGTAATTGCTCTACTTTAGACAACAATTTCCAGTAAAGACTCGTGCAGACTGGCGCGACAAGTCCCGCGACGCGACACCGGTAGAACAATTTCCATGAAGTTTTCATAGAAATTGTTGTACCGGTGTCGCATCGGAACGTCACGTCGCGCCTGTGTGCACGAGCCCTAAATTGAAACTTCACTAAGGTTGAAACAGTGAAACTATGTAACGGTCACAGACAAATTTTATGACGTGCAAGTGACTTTGACCTATAGGGTGATAAACATTTACAAGGTAGACTGCATGTTAGCTTATTCCTTGTTTCCCTTATAAGTGTACACTACAGAACAATCGAAGTCTTAAAGATAGTTGTCTATATCATAAAAAAATAACTACAAGAAATATTGTATAACAGAAAAGTAATGAAAAGTGAATAAATGTTTCACCTTCCGCCCATGTGAATGTAGCGGAATGGCCAAGCAACATATTTTGACTAAGGTGTAGAGTTTGTGAGTTAGGGCTTGTAGAGTTAGGGCGTGTAGAGTTAGAAGCTCTACATGCAATTTAATAACTTTTTGACAGTGCGCGCCATGTGGTACCGTCTTGGCAACATTTTACATGAAAATGTTTTTGGTGGGATGTTATTTACTTCTTTTAAATTGCGTGTTATCACGTGACCCTACACGCTTCTTACATCTAGTTCTAAACTTGTCCCCGGCGGCATTGCATTTGACACAGACGGCTAAAGCTGTCGACGTCTGCGACAGGTGTGACGATATTCCAAAGAATGGTTATGTAACTGAGGGAACTACCGACTGTATCAAAGCAATTTGGTAAAACGGGTGTAAAAACACCCATAACAAAGCTGAGAGCCATTTGTTCGTCCCGTTATTGTGATATTTTTTTGTACCTAAGAACCTTCTGGTTATAGAGCTATTGAAGGGCAAAATTCCAATCGTTTTTACGAAAATAGTTTTAAATGTTATACTAAATTAACTTTAAATACTCCCACGATTCTTGTACCGTTGTATGCACCCATAAGCACGTTATTTTGCGTGCGTCACATTGCGCACTATCGTAAACGGAGAATTTTATTATTTTGTTTTTGAAATTTATAAGTCCAATCGCCGTATTATTTAAAAATATGCAAATTATGTAGATTTTCAATTGAGGAATACTAGCGAATCCCTGCGGTTTGGCTTGTGCAAAAAATATTAACTATGATTCCTATTGCAATGAAATGAAATGAAATGATGAGTAATTAAATTACCTAAATGATAAGAGAAAAATAAAGTAGGTAGGCAGATTTTTTTCTGTACGATACTAATCTCAACTAATATTATAAATGCGAAAGTGAGTTTGTTTGTTTGTTACGCTTTCTCGCTAAAATGGCTGAACGGACTGGGGTGAAATTTGGCACATGGGTAGACCATGACCTGGAGAAAGCCATACGCGAATTTTCAACCCCGAATCGCAGATAAAGTTGCGGGCAACAGCTAGTACCAGAATAATATTAAAAAGAGGTTAAATTTGTAAGTTTGTATGTAGAGGGTAATCTTTGGAACTACTGATCCGATTCTGAAAATTCTTACACTAATGGAAAGTTACAGTAATGCTGACTATCGTATGATAATTCAATTTTATCTTAAAACAAAGAAATTCACGCGGGTGAAGTCGAGGGCAGAAGCGAGTAGGTTACATCGCTCCAGTTTTTATTTGACAAGCAATAACCGGGTAACTTCTCTACCTACCCTAGTTCTAAGCGACATACCCAAAACATTTTGGTTAACCGAACCCCGGACCCACGTTTGATCGATTTTCTGTCTAGCGTGAATTTCCCTAAGCGTCGCGTTACGCCACAATTTGTGATCGATTGTGTTATATTAAACTAGCTGTGCCCCGCGGTTTCACCCACATAAGTCTCGATCCCAATACATATAGGACGCTTTTATCCTAATATTCCCAATATTAGGATAAAAGCGTCCTATGTCCTAATGTAGGTTATGTATGTTCTACCCATGTGCCAAATTTTATCCAAATCCGTTGAGCCGTTTTAGCGTGAAAACGTAGCAAACAAACAAACTCACTTTCGCATTTATAATATTAATAAGGATAGTATAGGATACTAGCTATTACCCGCGGTTTCGTCTGCGTGTATTTTGTATTTCATATTTTTTTGTATGAAAAGTAGCCAATGTCCTTTGTTAAGTCCCAGGTTACCTATCTTGATCGTTTCAGTGGTTTAGGCATGAAAAGATAACAGACTGACAGACAGAGTTACTTTCGCACTTAAGTATGTATGGATGTCAACGACGCATTTTAAAACCGCGCGTCCGATATTCTTGTACATGTGTATATAAATCAATGGACAGACAAACATTAGTATACTTTGATTAACCGAAATTCCTTTAAATTATAAGTCATTCAAATATCACTTGTTTTGATGATGTTATTGACATCAAACATCTATAAAAATCTGTGTTAATGACTTAAACATTTAAATGTCAATGTACACTTCGAGACGTGACCATATATGAACTCATCCAATTTCCAAAAACACTACATTAGGTATTTGATGTCTTTCAATTTACAGTAATAGGTCTGATAATAATAAATTATCATTATTCTTCACAGAACAATCTTCACTGCTCTGTTTGTACGGGCAATTTATAAAAATAAGACGTAAAATATAAAATTTGTATCCAGCTGATTGCGGGGCATTCAAGGAGTTCTAATTTTTAGCTCACATTCCGAGTCTGAACAGGCTTAGCATGAGAACCGTAGAGAACCGTTTTATCGACGGAAGAATAGACAAATATGACGTTTACGTGTAGACAGTTGACAGTTTTATACTATTCCGAGACTGAATAGTCCCCTAGCACGGACGTGCGACGTGAACGTTTAAATACGAACGATTTTTGAATCGACACTGCAACTATCGATCATTAGTAGTCAACAAGGAACCCTTATAGTTTCGCCATGTCCGTCTGTCTGTCTGTCTGTCCGCGGCTTAGCTCAGAGACTCTTTGTACTAGAAATCTATAATTTCGCATGGGTATACATATTAATCACGCCAACAAAATGGTCAAATTAAATATTAAAAGAAATAATTGTAGGGAGGTACCCCTTGCACTTAAAGTGGGGATGATATATCCAACAATTACCCATGGGGTAGACGTGAAAAAAAATATCATCCCTACTTTCACCCCTACAATTATGTTTTTTTTTTGGATTAGTGAAAAAATCATGGCAGTATATAACGAAGTTAAAAGTACACACAGCTAAGTAGGCTTAAGTCGACCAACTTTTATTTGCGTGACCGTGACGTATATCTATTTAAGGGAGAACATGTTTTTCCACTACAATGTTAAGTTTGTTTTTGGGATAAATTCACCCCAACGGAACCCTTCATTATGCGTGGACCCACACGCACTTGGCCGGTTTTTTTAATTTTAATAGTAACCGATTCTCGGCTGCATCGTTGGTCTAGTGTTTACAATAGCTACTGCTGAGCATGTGGTTCTAGGTTAAATTCCCAGGTCGGGCAAAGAGTCATTGGGTTTTTCCATCAGGAATTTCTCAGTAGCAGCCCGGAGTTTGGTGGCAATAGGCTCGCCCCCTATTAGATGAGACTTAAAACATAACTGGCGACATGTGAGTGTACTATAATAGGCACTCCTCTGCCTAAACCTTTGGGTAATAGTGGCGTGATGTTATGCTATATATAGACGATTCTTTTCAATTTAACGAGTACATTACATTTAGTTCGCGCGTTCGTACTAAGACCCCTTTTTTATTTGGATGGGAAATCATCAAATAACTTCTCCCGCTCTGGGCGGAGCGGGAGGGTGTGTCAGACTCTTACTGACTAAAACCCACCCGTATTCCTACCGCTGCCTGTGTTGCGGGGGCCTCGGTGACCCATTAGTACCTTCCCGCGACCCCGGCAGCCATAGGCCCTAGTGGACCCCTACCTTTGTGCTGACGACATCTCTTTGAGGCGCGCGTGTACACCGCGCTGTCGACCCGGGCCTGGTCCTTACCGGACGGTGAGCTACCCATTGCTCACCGTCCGCAAGCCCGCGCCTACGGTGGCCGGAAATCCGCCCGGGATTCCCGACGCCAAGGGCGTCTCCTGCGGCGGCTAGGGGCGAGAGGGCGCGAAATTTGCCTTTCCCTCAACCGACCCGCCTCCTCCTTCGCGAGCATTACTGCTTCGCAGAAGGAGGTGACGGCTGCCCATGCCCTCTCGCTCCGTACCATGGCCTGAACCAGGGCCGGACGCGAGAGATCTCTGCCGCTGATCGCCTCCACGAGGACACGGCGAGGCTCTGCTCAAGCCGGGCAGGCCTCCACCGTATGCTCCACCGTGTCCTCCGGGCGGTACTAAGACCCTTTAGTACCTTCCCGCGACTGCGCTAGCTCCTAAACTATACCTACATCTCAATGACATGGTCTCAAGGAAAGAAGTGATCGCTGCAGGAGACACCCTGGCCGTCCCCGGAACCACGGGTGAATTTCCGGCCACTATAGGCGCGGGCTTGCGGACGGTGAGCAATGGGTAGCTCACCGTCCGGTAAGGACCAGGCCCGGGTCGACGACGCGTTGTGTTCCACGCGCGCCTCAATGAGATGTCGTCAGCACGAGTGTAGGGGTCCACTAGGGCCGATGCCTGCCGGGGTCGTGGGAAAGTCCGAAAGGGATAACGAAGCCCCTGGCAACACAGGCAATGGAAGGAGACACGGGTGGGTTTTAGTCAGTAAGAGTCTGACACACCCTCCCACTTTGCCCAGACCGGGAGAAGTTAATTGATAATTTCCCCACACAAAAAAAAAGGAAAGAAGTGATCTGCAATATTTGATTTAGCTAATAGTTAGCTATATTTATTTGATAAAGAAGAATACTCCGTACTCATAGGTCAAAGTAAGCACCTATTGGTATTTGGTATTTTATTTTATTTTTTACAGCTTTTATTACGGTGTCGCAAACCGCTATAATTAACCAGTAATATATTTTATTACTTGAAAATTTTAAAACCGCGGAGATAAGTGCGGGGACCGGTCATTTGGAAGTTCGGAACCTTAGAAACCAAATGGGTCTACTTTCTTCAGTTTGAGGACTTGTATTCAATGGAACTGTTTTCAGAAGTAAGCATTAGCTTTTCCATCACTGGTATTTTATATTACATGGAATTCTTAGCTAGTATTCTACATGCATACATAAAGTCACGCCTTCTTCTCATGGGGCTATGCACAAGCTACAGAACGCCACCTGATACTATCCTTACATAATCCTTTTGCTTCGTTTGCTAGTATACTGTGTCCTCGTTTTTGTCATAATATCTTATTTACCCTTTTGCCGGCCATTTTGTTTCCGGCTGATGCCTTCCTCTCGTATAACCATTTCATTAATCTATTGAATCACATGTCATCCTTGAAGACATCCAGCCCACTCCATTCTCCTTCATATCAGGGGAAGTTTGAAAGTGGCAGAAAATATGAAGGCTCGGTATGGGCATGTGATGAGGAGGGTGGAAACGCATGTGACTAAAAAGAAAGAAAAGAGTGATGAATATAAATGTTGATGGATGAAGAGGGAGAGGGAGATCGAAGAAAAGATGGATGGATTGTGTGAGGAATGATATGGAAGAGAAGAGAGTGAATGATAGCGTGCCGGTTGACAGGGGAGGATGAAAGAAGCAAACGTGTTGCGCGGACCACAGGTAATATGGTACAATATTAATTCATATTGGACTTCATGTAAATAACTAATCAGACATTTGGAGGCTTGCAAATGGCTTGTCATGAATCACCACACTATTACTCTGTAATGATAGCAGGCTGTAAGCCACCGAAACACAATAAAAATAAAACATTTGAATGTTAATTTACACCTCATGTTGTGGTAGAATAAAAATAAAATTACACCATACTATGTAAAACTACATTCTTACTAATAAATACATTCTGATTCTGACAAGAGCACGAGGATGTGGACGCACTCCTTACAATATCCTTCCAGACACAACAAAAAAACAATCAAAAACACTTTACTCGAAGCTCTGATTAAAACATTATAACAAAGGCTCTTTAACTAAAACTCGAAACTTATGGAAGAGCAAGAAGGTAATAACTTTGAATTATCCTCCGGTCAATGGACAAGCCTTTTGCGCCGCGATAAACTTTTTACAACAATATCGTAAAACATTTTATCTTTATTGGACGCTTGTTATTGCGTGTTGAATTTGTAGGTATTCCTCTTAGAGTGATATTTTTGGGAACTCAATTTCCTCGTGATGTCAATGATGACGAGTTTTTTACTTTGACATCTTATTTACGGGAATAATTTTTGTTTTTCATTTACCGTGTATTTACATACAAAAAATCACGCCTTTTTCCCATGGCTCGTTTTTGGGGTAGGCAGAAACTACACAACGCCACCTGCTACGATCCTTACATACTCCTTTTGCTTCGACGTTCATACATCTGGTCATACACGCACGCCGGTTGCTAGTACTAGGTATGCACCTGACCATGTAGGTATTAATAAATCTTTTTGATAAACTTTCATATCCAGGTACCGTTATGAGTAACGCTAGTGTCCCATCATCATATTTTTCAATAGGCTCTCGATATAGGTCTTATAAGAATCTCCATGAGGTTTTATTAGAGCGTATCGATTAGAACTTCCTTAAGTATTGATGCTGCTGGAGATGTTTTGTCCGTGACTTCTTTCGATAAAAAAATATATTCTCAAGTGAACACCACAAGCCGCAGCCAACTCGTCTCCAAGATAAATTCGTCTCATTCTTGTAAAAACAAAATAATAAAAATTTTGGTGCCCTAAATTGTGAGCGAAAACAAGCCAATCTTTTACTTACCCATAGTTGGGCCAATTTTATGCCTTTACGAGGTCTTAAATTGTGCTCCATACATTGACCTCATGGATATACTTATAACACTATAAATAACATGTTTTAGGGCAGATCTGAGGAGCTCTGATGCAAAATAAAGAAGGTTGAGTGCTACCATACTAACGTAGACAGGAATTCAATAGAATCAGTCCAATAGACGTCAGACGTCGTAGAATCTTCATGAGATATGACAAAGACTTAGTCAGTCAGTGGGTTGGGGTTCTTTCATTATACATCGGAAAAAAGTGTCTTTCATAACTCAAGGAGTACCATTGGCATTTCTACCGACAACACCATTTTGATGATGTCCTGTCATTTGTATTCTACCAAAACCGTGTGTGTCAGCAGTGGTGGCCCAATTGGTCACCATTGGGCCACCACTGCTGACACACACGGTTTTGGTAAGCCGTGAGGCTTACGAGTTGTAGTTGGGTTCGAACCCGGGCATGGCGCTTTACTTTGTGTAAATAATTCCATTACCACTGATCTCAAAACGGTGAAGGAAACCATCGTGAGGAAGCCGGCATGTCCTAGAACCAAAAATTCGAAGACATGTGACATCTACCAACCAGCACTGGGCCCTCGTGGTGGATTACAGAAAAGAGGAGGCCTTGAGTTCCAGCAGTGGCAACATTGTAAGCTGATTTTGCATGTGCGTGTTAGATTTCCGGGGTCATGTTTCCTAATTCCATTTTCAGGACAAATAGCGTTCAATATTCCATAAAATATTTGGAAAAGCCTTTAAATAGCATGACATTTCTTGTTCGGTATCGGTGTGTTTGCGTATTGTGCAAAAACGTATAGGTATGTACGTTTACCTTCTGTTTCTACTGTTCGGTCTTGTCATGATAAAAATGAGTCCTCAACCATATTTACGAACGATTTCTCCAGGTTATGACACTAATAAAGCCGTTTAGGGTGAAAGACCTTGTTTTGAAATATGGTCCTTTTTATGGTAGGTACTTTTATTAATGTTCGCCTGATTGAATGTTATTTTAGGGACTTATTTTTATTTTGGCAAACAAAGATATAAACTTTTATTGGAATCTCTCGTAAATTACTTACATGGGGATCACTTAAGTGGTCTGAATTCTGAGTCACAATTGCATTGCAGTAAAAGGAGGTCGTCTTAGGTCGAGAGACGTCTTAGATCTGCGGCTAAAACCTATCCATCCATTTATTTATATTTCTGCAAATTATTATTGTTAGCTGTTTAGTTATAGACAATTTTGACTTTTCATTTTATACGACGAGTTTCATTATATAGGTGTGGTAAAAAGACTTCTGTAAACAACCAATATTCCTCCCGGTGACAAGACAAAGTGACTGTAATTAGAGGGATATACAAACAAGATGAAATCTAATTCAATCAAGCAGATAGGAATCTTAAAGTTATGGTGTAGTACAAACACAAACAAGAAATAGAACTTGATTTTGTTTTGCATCTCTCTGACTTCTGCTGCCAAAACAGTTTCTGAAGCCTTGATTTTAATAAACACCTTGTTTACAATCTATTTGTTTAAGGAGTCTTCATAATTAAGTATAAACCTTAGCTGTCTTTTGTAACATCTACAGCAGTGATGTCCAACTGGTATTGTTCCAAGGGCTATTTTGAAAATCTCGACATGCTACGCGGGCATCAACGAGATTTAAGAAAAACTTAAGTGAGAGTAGAAACTACATTATTTCATTACACCTCTTTTTATTTATTATGACGATTATGGTTTATTTTTTAGTAACAAAAACAATAGACCACACTTACAGCACAAACTTAATGTGATACTTGGCTTGATAATTGTTCACATTTTTAGATAGCTCTTAAAGTCTGGTTCTTCTGTGCAACCCAAAATCATAAAATGTTTGACGTGCTCATTTGTTAAGGCGCTGACTAGAGGCAGATGACCAAAGTATGCTTAGGTCTTAAGAAAAAAAATTGCCAAATCTATATAGTTTGTGGTAGCGGAAAAATATATATGTTAATTTTGAACATATTTCTCAGGACTTGGTTGCTACCAAAATACGTTTTGAAAAAAAAACTCGATACAAATTAACGGTAAACTAACCCTTTACCTTGAGTTCCAATGCAAAATATCTGTATTAAATATCAATGTACGTTACGTATTTAATTAATAACAAGAACGTCTTATTCGAATGCAGAACTTGGTTGTTTTTTATTTTCAATTACTCATAGATAATTGCTTCGTATTTTGCAATACATTATATCATCGCGCTTCTCTTTCTTCAGACAGTCTGACAGTGACCGCGGTTTCGCAGTTGTCAGCGTCTTGACATACTTCTGTACAGCTTATCCGTGCTTGTCCGTTGTTTATGTCATAAACATACCATCACGCCTGTTTCCCCCGAAAAAGAGATAGATGTAAAAACACATTTTTGGTTGACTTGTAACAATATTACAAGTAAACCAACAGAAACTTGTCATCGATTTTATTTTGAGCGAAAAATTTTGCGTTCTGTTGTTACGAAAAAGATATGGTGCTAGCCCGGGAACAATAATGGCACTTTAGATGACTGGTATATAATTTACCAAAAAATAAAGATATAATAATTATGTATACTCATATATTTGCCTTTGCCTTCTATCAATTTCCAGGGATTCTCCCCAGACGTAATGAAAGCCATGGTGGACTCGTCGAGTGGTGGAGCGCGCGCGCAACTCAAGCTGGCGCTATCCAAGATGGTGGAGCGCCACGACTGCGGCCATGAGTACGCGAACAACAGAGCCAGGGAAATGGTGGAGGAGCTCTCTCAGGACGAGTCTAAGCTGTCGTCTGAGCTGAGATATTTGCAGCCTCTAATGTATAACTTTTAAGTGGTAAGGAAGAAGGAAGGGCTGTCTTTGTTAAATATGTGAAAGATTTTTTATAAAGGAAATGAAAGGGGATTTGTCTATCACAATTCTACTGAACCTACAAATCTGGAAAAAAGAGAGACTTGCTTTCAAGAATGATGTACAATCAGAGAAATTAATTGATAAGAAAAATTACTACCAACTAAAATTGTCCGAATAATCAAATCATATACGTATATGGAATGGATATAGCACAGATATTATTGAAGTAGGGTGTCAATTTCCTTAACAATTAATTTCCCTGGCTTTACCCTTTACTATAAGTAGGCATGTAACTGTGTATGTCTCATCAGGCTCTTGCTGGATTTATATTGTGTAACATAGAACAAAGATCAATATCTTAGCTAAGTTTAGGCAAACTGTGACAGGCTGCGTTCAATTCAAATTAATAATATAATTTTACTTTAAAGCCGTCTAACAAGGAAATGAAAATGATTTATTATCAGCTGAAACGTACAATTAAGCTTCAAACATTGTTTAATTAAAAAGAAAACATATTCTGAAAATTTAAATTGTATGCACGGATTAAAATTAATTAAAATAGACACATCAATTTAACAAAGACAGACATAAGACTATTATAACATAAACCCCATGACACCCCATGTCATTATGTAGAAATAAAAAACTCTTGATAAATAAGAGAAGCGGAGCGGGGCGAGGAATGAGCTCAGCCAATAAACCCTCGACACAAGTAAAAAGGCGCATTTATATTTAGACTAAATAAAGTATGTATTATTTTAAACTTTATTTTTATTAGTGATATACATTTATATATGTGAATACAATTTTATACATATTTAGTGTATACTGATTTTAGTTTATTATGGGGGATGCGCTAAGGTAGTCCGCGAATTTCCAATAATCTTAAGTTAGCAATTTGCCGGTCGGTGTCGGGTTGTATGTTGATTAAAATATGATTCGCGGCCGTAACAAATATGGTTTTACAAAGTTGTAATAATTAGAATCAGTAATACAACTCCTTAAGTTAGAATTGCCCTCAAATGTCATGATTTAATGAAATAGTTATTCAATAGGATAATGTGAACTCAGAGAGTTGTATTGATGATTTTATGATTATAAGTCTATAAATAAATATTTGGTACAGCCGCGAATCATATTTAGGTGAACATACAACCTGATACTGGTGCCGATTCCCTTGTTCACAAACTAAACTAAATTTAAGTTCAGTGCATCTTTTTCTTTCTATTTTATTAAGAAAAGGAAAATGACAGAAGATAAATTTTAGTTTAGTCCTGTCAAATTAATCGGCACCTGTCACTACTCCATAGTATAAGTTTAGACGTGATTAAAAACTTGCCTACTAAAATTATGTCAAGCGCTGATTAATTTGACAGGACTAAACTAAAATGTATCTTCTGTCCTTTTCTTAATGAAATAGAAAGAAAAAGATGCACTGAACTTAAATTTAGTTTAGTTTGTGAACAAGGGCATCGGCACCAGTATCAGGTTGTATGTTCACCTAAATATGATTCGCGGCTGTACCAAGGGCACCGCTGACGTGATGGGTAGGTACCGATATCTTAAAACGTTAAAAAACAGATTTTCTCAACTAATATTTCAAGTAACTAACTGCATCACCTACGGTCGTTGACCGCCAAAAAAGAATATCAAATCTTTTTTTTTATTTATTTGATTGCCTATTTGACTCCGCAGTCGTGATGGGTATCTACATGAAAACATTTAGATCCCGGTCACGACTGCGGAGTACCTAGGTACCGCTGGCTAGTTTAATTTGAACCTACATTAAACAAGCAGCGCACTGACCGACGTTCATTGTATCTAAAAGACTTGTAATTTTATACTAAATCTAAGAAAAATGTTTTATTTATCTTATCATTACCTGACTTTGTAAATGCATTTCATTTAACCGCGGTTTAGTTTTTCTACTCTGATTTAAAACTAATTAAAAGCAACACAGGGCTTAGAACTTAAAATATTTAAAAGCATTAAGGACCTACCTACTTAGCACAAGTTTGCGCGACCAGACTTTAGGACTAATCATATTTTTGACAGCAGCAATTATACATATTCATTGGAAATTAACTTATATTAAGTCCAACTGAGTCCAACACAGTAAAGTTCTTTAATGTGAAAAGTTCTAAATTAAATGCAAATAGATTTTAATAAGTGTGTATTGCCCTTAATTGGACAACTAATGTGACACAATTGATTTTCTATCGTTGACGCCGAATCGGAGTCACGCGGGGCTTAACAGGTTAAATATCAGAATAATCAACCATCAATTACCTACATATTGTGAATATTTTGAAAGATTCAATGACCAACATTATTTCATTACTAAAATTAAAGAAATAAGTATAGAATTACTGCATTAAAAATTATTTATATTCATTAAAATAGGTACTCAAAGTCTGTGTTAATTAATGAATGCTTAATGATTTCATCATAAAACTGTTTATAGGTTACAAATATAATATTATAAATTACTCTCTGTAACATGAATAAGACATAATACTACCAAATAAAAAATAATAAATTTATTTATTTGTTTTATAAATCCGCATTTGCTGTTCCCGCTGCGCGTGGTTGGTGGAAGAACTTAATGTCTACTTTATACCACCACGTGTAGGTGCCATTTTGTGTCGTTCCGTGTGTAGATGTGCATGAGATAGTATTCACCTATCTATTAGATACAGGGTTACTGGTAACTCGACGTGTCCCTTGCAGGGCGTCATAGTAGGATTAAAATGCAACAAATTAAGCCACCAAATGTTCTACCAAAGTTCAGTAGTTTCTATGTTAGTTTGATTTTTTGTTTTTTTATGAAACATATCAGATTAAATTATTTAAAGCCAACTTATACATGATTTACGGTGCGACTGTACTGAAATTTAAGTTAATTATCATAGTTGATGCCGTAACAGATCTTTGTTAATAATTAAAAATTAATAGTTCAAAAATTCCTAAAACTTGTAAAGAAACAAACATTTTATTTTATGTAATATTTGCTATTACTTAATAAAAAATGTTGTCTAGTGGAAAGAAAAGTACTACGCCTGATGTTTAAAATCTAAACGAAAATATCCTTGTCTTATGAGCTATCCGTAAGGAATACGTCGAGTGGTAACTCTTAGTGTATATACAGGGTTACTGGTAAGTAACCCTGTATATGTATATGCTAGTGCAGACTGATACGATATAGCGGGAGCGGCATCGATATGCCCGTCGCGCCCGCGATATCGCGCCGGTCTGCATTAGCCTTAAAAGCTGCTAATTAAGAAGCAATGCGCATCATTGTTGTAAGAGATGGACGAACAAAATCAGTAGTTCTATAACATTATATTATTCATAAATGTTCACGTAACTATAAGGAGTAGCTGCATTTTTCGCAATTTTCGGGCTGGTCAGGTCCCATAGTAAAAGATGGTCATTATCAATTTATTTTATTTATTTATTTGATTATTCAATTATACCTTGTAGACATACACACATAATTCACGCCGGTGTAATAGGGGGCGAGGTTTTTGCCATAAACCGGGCACAAATCCTGACTCCGGGCTGTTACTGAGAAATTTCTCATGGAAAAACCCAATAAAACTTTGCCCAAACTGGGAATCGAACCGAATTCATGCTCAGCATTAGCGCTTGCGACCCCTGGATCAACGAGGCGGAACTTGTTGGATCATTCAAATTACGCTGAAATCTTCGTTACAATGACAAAACAAGAAAATATCGTCACTAAAAAATAATCAAAAATGCAAATCAACAATACAATTCGATTTGAAAATAAAATTGGATCAAACTAATCCAGTTTTCCATCAGGTCAGCCTTAGGCCTTGATTCTTAAATCCAATTACCCGCAAACAGTCAATCGAAAGCGGTTATACGATTAAAATAAATAGATTTCTTCTGCGACGGCCTCATTCCAGAACAGGGAATTGGGATTTTAGATTTACTATGTGAATTTAAATTCAATAACCTTTTTAGATTTTTTTACAGATCCTCTAAAAACTTATTGATATTCTAATGATGTACGCTTTTTAGGGTTCCGTAGTAAACAAGGAACCCTTATAGTTTCGCCATGTCCGTCGTCTATGTTTGTCTGTATGTCTGTCCCCGCTGTAGCTCAGAGACGCTTCGTACTAGAAAGCTGTAATTTGGCATAGGTATACATATTAATTACGCCAATAAAGTGGTACCATAAAAGCTTGAAAAAAAGAACATCTTTTCCCCACATTACGTGCAAGGGTAATGTGGGGATAATATTTTTTTCTCGTCTACCCCATGGTGTGGAGTATAGTTGGATAGGCCGTTTAAAAATATTTCGGGTCTGTGAACACCATTATTCAATTCAAGGATCCGTTTGCGGAATATTAAGCTTGAAAGTGCAAATTTTTGTCAGAGTCAAGTATTCCCCCCGGACACTTGACTTTGACAAAAATTTGCTCCTGCCAGCTAAATGGTTGTTTATAGAGATGTGAAAAAATCATGGCAGTAGTACATAATAATGAAATGAAAAGGAAAACTATCACGGCTAAGTAGGCTTTACACAGTCGACCAACTTAAAAGCAGTTGGACAATTGACCGTGACGTATATCGATGTATGGGAAAACATGTTTTATCTTAATGATTTGACCTACGGTATGGGCCAAAAGACTCGTTTTCTTCGAAACGAGCGAAGGAATTATTTTCCCACATATTTTCCTGAAAAAGGGAAAACAATTGGGGATGTAGTGATTTACAATCCTACAACACTGTCACTATATACCCATGGCAAATTGACTGCGTTTTTGTGTCCGACACCCATAGTTTGCCCATATTAAGGGTCAATGGATGATTGTACAATTATGAGAATGGTTAGTCAATATTATTTGCATAGCTGACTTTTTCATGCCGTGTAACCCTTTCATGGCCAGAATTTTCTCTCTTTGTATCTTGCAGCATTATTTAAGATTTACTATGTGCGCTGACTATATCAATGTTCAGTGGGCCTGGCACGACCGTGCGGAGTTAAGGCTAGTGCAGACTGTGGCGACATCGCATTAACGTAAAGTAAATTCGAGCGATTATACAATTAAACATAGGTACTCGTTATTTACTTAGTTTTCTACTTAGTTTTAAAACTATATTCATATCTATGAGTGTTACTAATTAATAACTTAACTAAATAATACAGGCACACGGGATAATCGAAGGTTCAGCTACGCTTGCCGCGGTCGGTTCGTGGATGGATTGATCCATTACAGTGGACCCATTACATGTCGGCTTAACGTGCTTTCTGAGGCACGGAGGGGTCCGTGCCTCAGAAAGCACGTTAAGCCGTTGGTCCCGGATGTTATTAATAGAACTTTGACAGTCGTTACGGGTAATCGTGTTACCAAGTAAGTGGTTTGTGGAGGTCAGATAGGATCTATGTAAAATACTGGTATTCAGCTGCATCCAGTTAAACTGAAAAATGAACCCAAAATAATTGTGAATAGGCAGGCAGTTTGATTTTGAGTGATACTAATTGTGCCTATCGCAAAAATTGAAACCAACAAGCCTTATGATTAGAGATCGGATATTCGGATGCATATTCACCTAAAGTTGAGATGTTAGCGAATGTGGAATGCGCTTTTGTATCGAAAAAATCCCGCGGTTCCGGGATCAACAAGGTTTCTGACTATTGAATCAGATTAGTATTATAATCTACATAAAACTTACTTTCAAATGTTGGCTTATATGGAATGCACTATAGTAAAATAAAAAAAACCCGCGAATACGGAATCGACAAATATTGTGTTTTTCCTGACTATATAAATGGATGCATAATATCTACCTACCTAATATTGTAAAGTAGGTAGGTAAATACCAAACTGCCATAGCAAACAACGTTAATATAAGATAACGGACTACATATATTTAGAATAATTGATGTAGGTATCTATTGAAACAAATAGTTAAAAATGATTGTGCTTAGTGAAATTCTGTTAAATTCCTGTCCTCTCCACATAGCGAAAAAAACAGTATATGTTAGCACCATTATATTAATAGAAAACGACGATAGGCATTTTGCGAGTTTGTGAGTGGGACGGCAAATTATACCTGCTTATGCGCAAGTAGCTACCCCGACAAATAGTTCTCTTAGTTTATTTAATTAAAATAATTGCATTCGTCGCTGTGCTTGCCATGCGTTCGGGTTTTTTTTTTTGTTTTGACTAACACTCACCACCCCTCGTCTGACACCCTACAAATACATATTTTAGAAGTCGCTTCTTTAGTATACACCCGACTAGCTATGCATTCCCGGTGTTCCTGGCATCCCGTGTTTTTTTTTTACAAATAAAAATATTTTAAGAAGCCGCTTCCATATTTCACAGCCAAAATTTAAGTTTAGATAAATATGCATCCGAATATCCGATCTCTGCTTATGATAGTTTCAATTACTTCGTTCTTGCTACTTGCTAGGGACTCTGTATCAATTGTGTGGATGTTAGTTTAACGGTACTATAAAGAAAATATATCAGTTCATAGACTGACTGACTCCATCACTCAAGTAAATAAAGTGTCACCTTCACGACCTTCACTCCAAAACCTAAAGTACCGGCTCCACCGCCACCACAGATGAGGGAGCGATTAGCTATCAACGATTTTTTCGCTCAAAATCGTACTTACAAAAGATTTCAGGTCTAACTATCGGTTATTTTCTAGCTCAAGAAATGTTCAATAGATAAATATTCCGTGTGAACAAAAGAGATGCATATATTAATAGTTGATCACTGACTGTTCACACCGCCAGCGAGTACTCGCTCCACTAGTTAGTTAGTCGCTGAGCGACAAGAGCTATCAAAGATATTACTCGCTCAGCGATACTTGCTCAGCAATGCTCGCTTGGCGACCAGAACTCACGCTGAGAGACCAACCAGCAGTCGAGTGAGTGGTGCGAGTAATCACCCGTCGCACTTGGACACTCGCTGATAGCCCAGCGACAAAACTATCAGAACTACACACTCGCTGCTCGCTGCACGCGAACTCATTTTCAGTTGCTAGCTCTACTCGCTACTCATTAATCGCCGACGGTGGGACAACTAGCTAAGTAGTACTGTAAAGAAATACTTACATATACTATTAGTTGATCCCTGACTGTTCACATCGCCAGTGATTACTCGTTTGTCGCAGTGACAAGAGCTATCAAAGAGAGCACTCGCTCTGTGATGCTCGCTTGGCGGGCAGAACACTTGCTGAGAGACTCACGCTTGGTACATACGCATACCAGCAAGCATCCGCTCGTCGCCGCGCCGCCCGTCGCGCTCTCGCTGGTACGAGTAGTTGCTCGCAGACGCTGAGTGTTTTTGTGTGTGTGTGAGTGAGAGTTTTTAACTCTACTCGCTTCTCTTTACAAATAAATCAGCGAAGTCATAGTTAAACATAATGACAGAGGTCTTATTACTTGTCAAACAATAAGTCGTATCTTAACAGATGCTACAGCATTTAATTATAAGTTTTAATCTTCAACTTCTTAAACTTTTCTTCTTCTTCTTTAATAGGATCAAGGACTTCAAATAATTTCAAATGAGCTACAAAAGAGTCTTTGTTTTGACTGTAGTAAATGCATATTTTGTATATAATATAAGATAATGGCGAGGCGCTGGATCGTGTGGGAACTGATTCTACTTGGAAAGGTAGAGAAGAGTGGGTACCACTTATATGTATAGCCCAGCTAGGGTCAAATCGTCGCCACACCTATCACCATTCGTATATGAGTTTGGGGACAGATGACACCTCCAAATAGAGTCTCCCATAACAACACTGCTGAGAAATCTTTAGGGTCGTGAGCACTAAGATTTGACGCATCGTTCTGATGTTATTATTCACTGAAAATAAGCAAAATAGATGTTTTATTATCAAACGAGGCATAATGTTAGTCTTGTTATACTACGAATAGGTAGCTCTTCCAATAAATTTGTCAAGACTAATATTATGACCCTGTTACAATTTTATAGTCAATAATACGATAATACCTATACGTATCTATATATACCGACTTACCTAATACCTCTTCGTGCTTGGCCCTCGAGTAGTGAATTATCTCTCTTGCGGTACATTGACAATACAAGTGGTTTTAAAAACAATAAAGTTAAATAAAACTGTCTGACCTAGACGTCTGGGTTCTGTCTGTACCTATTCGTGTGTCGTGTATTTGAACTGTTTCGTCGCTATATTTAGTTTTATGTAAATGCATTAAGTCTTACACACCCACGCTGTCTATGCGTGGGTGTAAGAGTTAATGCATACTTTTGTTTTGATCTTCCAGATCCAAGATATAATCTGTTGTGGTGGCCTGAAGGATCAGGAATACGGGGTTGAAGGTTGCTAGAACCACCAAAAGGTAATCGTGTTAAGATATTGATACCGATCCCACAGACGGGATGGGTATCAATATCTAGAGTTTCGCTAGCTTATTATTTCGTATTCTAGCCATACCACACAGTATTGTACCTACGAATAATATCATAGCAACCACTGACGAGTCGTAGTTTCAACACGTAACGTTCCGTAAAACTACCTCAGTATGGCGCCTGTCCTGCCGGGGTCGCGGGAAGGTACTTATGGGTCACCGAGGCCCCCGCAACACAGGCAACAGGAAGGAATACGGGTGGGTTTTAGTCAGTAAGAGTCTGACACACCCTCCCGCTCCACCCAGAGCGGGAGAAGTTATTTGATGATTTCCCACCCTCAAAAAAAAAAAAAAATGGCGCCTGTGGACAACACTATAGCATCGCACTATTTGTGGGCTGTAGGCTGTGGACATGACTACATTTGTTGGTACACTGGAGGTACATATTTGAGCTCTGTGAATATTCATGAGCTCAATATATTCCCGGCGTGATCCGGACACGTGTAGTGGTTACTGGTGAACCGAGAACATAGCCTAGTACATAGGTAGAGTTGTGTTGATTTCGACTGGAATCCGCCCTAAGACCCCAACACCAGGTAAATCATAATAACTATATGATTTGCAAAGTGTTTGATATACGTAACTTCTTCTTGTATTTCGTTCCCTCAATGCTGAGGATTGCGAGCACATACGATGCGTCTCCAAGTTATGCAGTATTCTGCAGTGTGAACCGCTCGAGCCCATTTTCCTGCCACCAAGCCCAGTATCATAAGCCTTTCCAGACCATGCTTAGGTGAACGCATAATATGTCCGAAAAAGCTGAGGGCAGGCTCTTGGCATATTGAGAGATAGCCGCTTGATGTTGGTTTCCTCCAGAACAGATTCTTTTGTTCTCATGGCAGTCCATGGCATACGAACACCATATCTCGAAAGTATTGATCTTACTGCTTTCGCGGCTTTCAATGTACCACGTTTCAGTGCGTTAAAAAAAACTAGTGCACAGATCAATCGTATTTTGGTATTCCGTCGGATGCCACGGTTCTTCCAAATTTACCCTAGATTGGCACCTTTGGCCACACCAGTACGACTAGACGTACCTTCTTGTGTCTTATTTATATAACGAGTGCTAAATCATAATTAATTAATTACCATAGGTAGGTACTTGTCTGAGGAAGGGTTGATGAAGAAAACGTATTGCACCGACTCCAAATAACATAGAAAATGGGCAAAAATATGATGATGATGCCTTGAACATAAACGGCTTAATTAAGATGAAATTAAATTAAATTGTTTGTTGTGTAAATAGGATACCTGAATCACTTTTATCCGTCATGTAAAGAAAAAATATAAGCTAGATGGAGTCGACATTTCCTATCAGAATACCCCAAAGTAGAAACGGCGAAACGAACTCAGGGGTCAAAGTCTGGGCTTGCGGACGGTGAGCAATGGGTAGCTCGCCGTCCAATAAGGACTAGGCCAGGATCAACGGTGCGTTGTGTTCCACGCGTGCCTCAAAGAGATGTTAGCACAAGTGTAGGGGTCCACGATGCCTGCCGGGGTCGCGGGAAAGTCCGAAAGGGATACCGTGGCCCCTGGCAACACAAGCAATGGAAGGAACACGGGTGAGTCTTAGTCAGTAAGAATCTGACACACCCTCCCGCTCCGCCAAGAGCGGGAGAAGTTATTTGATAATTTCCCACCCAAAAAAAAAAATTGTGACACATGGGCAATCATTCCAGTTTTTATTCTGCAGACTGGCTAATCTTCATCGGATATGGATCGTAGCAAGTGGCGTTTTATTGTTCCGCCCAGAGCGGGAGAGGTTATTTGATAATATCCCACCCAAAAAGAAAGGGGTCAAAGTCTCTTTTGAGAGTCTAGACAATATCATAGATCATGTGAGGACCACGTAGATTAGTATCTGAAATGGTCGTTTCAGCAAAGAACCATACAGATTTGAGGATCAGTCCAGTCAGCGCAATCATCGTTCAGCTCAACTCAGAACTTAAGCAGCTCACCAACTTGACGAACAATACCAAAGAAAGGACATGTGACTGCCAGACCATCATTAAAACTAAATGAGAAAGAAAAAAAAGAAATAATACCCCACATAGTCCCACATGGTGGTCCCACAGGTGGAGCATACGGTGGAGGTCTGCCCGGCTTGGGCAGAGCACCGCCGTGTCCTCGTGGAGGCGATCGGCGGCAGAGACCTCTCGCGTCCGGCCCTGGTTCAGGCCATGGTACGGAGCGAGAAGGCATGGGAAGCCGTCACCTCCTTCTGCGAAGCAGTAATGCTCGCTAAGGAGGAGGTGGGACGGTTGAGGGAAAGGCAAGTTTCGCGCCCTCTCGCCCCTAGCCGCCGCAGGAGACGCCCAGGGCGTCGGGAATCCTGGGCGGATTTCCGGCCACCGTAGGCGCGGGCTTGCGGACGGTGAGCAATGGGTAGCTCACCGTCCGGTAAGGACCAGGCCCGGGTCGACGGCGCGTTGTATTCCACGCGCGCCTCAAAGAGATGTCGTCAGCACATAATATAGTAGGGGTCCACTAGGGCCGATGCCTGCCGGGGTCGCGGGAAGGTACTTATGGGTCACCGAGGCCCCCGCAACACAGGCAACAGGAAGGAATACGGGTGGGTTTTAGTCAGTAAGAGTCTGACACACCCTCCCGCTCCGCCCAGAGCGGGAGAAGTTATTTGATGATTTCCCACCCTCAAAAAAAAAAAAAAAAACATAGTCCCACATTCACAATAATTATTGATATTGAGAGGCTGACAACAGCTAAAGCGCGGTCACTGTCGGATTGCATAGAAAAGAAAGAGAAGTGCGATGACACAACGCTGGTAATTTATTGCAAAATGAAGCAATTATCCATTTACAAAGAATCTATTGATTGGATGGAAATCAGAACGATTGCATGTATATTATATAGGTCTTTAACCGTTAAAATAATTTTTAGAGGTATCTTCGTGATTTTTTCTATCGTATCAAATTAGTTGTATTATGTTTTCAACACACTATCTACCTAGCACAATATATAGGCATCCTGAAAAATAATTATCATTTATTTTTCTGATTTTGTTTACTGCAGTAATGCTTTTGATTTACTTTTAGGCATTATAAGTTTCCTTCATGTAATGTCATATACAATATTCATCCATGTCAATGTGTATTTAAAAAGGTTTAGAATGTTAATTTTTCATAATAATTAAAATGTCAAGTTTTATTTATCACAAGGCTTAGCGGAGCGAGTAGCTCAATCCCAAGCTTGTTTGTCTTATCAGAAATTGTATTACCCTTTTAACAAAGTTTGGTTTTAATACAGCTTGTAAATCGTTTCTAATGTCAATAGGAAGTTTGTTGTAAAACTTGTACATTAACCCATGAACGAGTTGCCTACTCTGTGGAGGCGAGTGTGACGTACTGCAAGATTGTGTTTATTGTATTTAAACTATGAATATCGGAGACGGAGAGGTTTTGTTTATCCTGGCAAGGATATAGGAACAGTATTAAAAACTAATACAAATTTGGTAATCACTTTAATTTACAATATTACGTAATAATAACAAGGGGCGTGCGGCTGTAAGTAATAACAGCCGCACGGGTCGATTGATCAGGTTAAGCTACACTTGCCGCGGTTGGTCCGTGGATGGTGGCTCTCAGTGTCTTGGAAAGCACGTTAAGCCGTTGGTCCCGGCTGTTATTTGTAGATCTTTGACAGTTGTTACGGGTCGTCAGAAGCTCGAAAGTCTGACAACCAGTCTTACTAAGAGGTATGGTGTTACCCAGTAACTGGGTTGTGGCGGTCAGATGGCAGTCGCTCCATGTAAAATACTGGTATTCAGCTGCATCCTGTTAGACTGGATGCTGACTCTAACATAGTTGGGAAAAGGCAGGCAGATGATGACATAAAAATAACAATACAATACAAGCAGCGGCGGTCGTTTGGACCGCCCCTGCTTCGCCCGTTTCCAATGTCCTGATGTGGCAACATGTCAAAACATCGAGATTTCGTTGCTAAGTCTAAGTGAAATATTAAAACATTCCTTTACATAAATATAAATTTTCCGGATACATTTTCTTAATGATCATGATTGTGCAAACCGCATCTAATACATTGCGTAATTTTGAAGAAACAAGTAGTCACACAGACAAACAGGACAAGCGACTTTGTTTTATGTTTAAATAAGTTCAAAATCTCAATGATTCCGTTATACAATACAAAAAAATATTGTTCTGACTATTTTCCACTTCATGGCACCCACTTATTACAGTTTTGTACAAGATATGCTTATAATAATTTTCATTTCATGAAAATGTTCAAATATTAACACCGTTTTAAGTGTATTTACAAAATATCTAAATTAAAAGAAAAACAGGTACAAAAAGATAAAATAAATGTTTTCAAATACTCAATACATAAGCTTTGAATCGATTTCAGTAAAAATATTTATTTTAAAACCCTACCTAGCATGATATTAGCCTCACAAATAACACAGACTGTAATCTTCACACACATCCGAAATTTTCTGTTTACAAAACTCAATTCTGGATTATTAAGTTCAATTTGATGATCCAGAATTGTCCATACTGTCCAACACCACAGTGTAACTAACTCAAACTCCGCGTTCAAGCCACAGCATAAAACATTTATATTAAATTTAATTGTTGTATCTACTATTTTGGTTAACCGTTTACACTTTAAACAAATTATTAAAAAAAAATGTTGTATATAAAACTAGTAAAAAATTATAAAAAGGTAAACAATAGTATTAACAATACATGTCTGAAACAACGTCAATACCATCTATGATAAATGTTATAAACACGTGGTTTTGATAATTTATTTACGAGTCCTGTTCCAAACAAGTTTTTCAACTTGTTTAAAGATGCAAACGCAGAGTGGGCTACATAAGTACTACACACAGTTGATCGACTACTTTAAGACATTCACAATTTTGGAACTTTGGAAGGCAGTTCTAGACTGTGCTTACGCTAAAAGTAGTTCGACCTCAATAAAACCTGGCTTAAACTTGGACAACCATTAAATTTTAAGTATATCAAAGCGTTTAAAGAAAGAGATGCCTTGGATACCGAGTCCATTCCACATCACATTACATACCTAAGAACAGTTTACTGAAAATCTTACCAAACTATGCGTAGCTATTGTTTAAATATCATCATTAATTAAAAAGCATCTCTATATTATTTAAACGCTCTGTGGCCTATCCCAAAACTATCACATTTTATAAGCAAATCTATTATAACGTTTCTTTGTCTGATCCTGAATTAGAATTCGGTCTAAACAATGCCATCAAACCGCCCCATATCAACTGAATAGTGCTTCCGAGCAGTTCCAAGAAGTAGATGAAAGGTCCTTCCTTAGGCTTGACAACTTCTTCGTCGTCCCAATTGAATGGGTCGTCTAGTTCATTCCATGAATCGTTCCTAGCTTCAACCTGCTTGCCAAAAAATTGACTGCTTTTAACTAACGTTGGCAAATATTTTGAATATAGGGTTATTTTTTCCGGTTTCTTTTCAGTTTTTTTACTTAAGCTTTCAACTGATAGTTCCTCGACGTCCCTGTCTTTGGATATGTCGTTGTCAACCGGTTTCATATTGGGTGTCTTCGATAAGTCTTGGTCGTCTTGTAGCTCAATTTTTTCTACTGATTTTGTAGTCTCTTCTGACTTTGTTCCGTTTATGCCAAGGAATCTGGAAATGGTGAAAATTGAATGTATAATAATTTATTATATCGAATGAGCTTAGAATGGGTCAAGCAAAGTTTTGTTAGTCAGGAACGAGTTGTTCTGTTAGATGATCTTGTGGCGGCATCTACATCGCCACATACGAACTACGCAATACACTGACGTCACGCAAAATCCTGCATCGCGCAAGCAGAGTTTACCGCGCAACTAGCATATATACAACATCCCGACATCAACATCCCGTCGGGCAGTTGCCCACCAGACACGACACCCGTCTGGTCGGAGGATCCTCCCTTTTCTATGGAGTATGAGCGAACTTTACACCCTGTTCCTCATGCTTCTATAATCTTAGTCTACAAAAGATATAGGAGACATTTCTGTCTGGGCCATTTTCAAAACTTTCATTAGCTACAATGTGATGATGTTGTACAGATTCAATTAGTTGGTAATGTTAAACAAAAACACAAATAATATAATAATAGCGACGAAAAAAGGACAAAGTTTAAAAGCTTTTGGCCCTCGTGTCATGAAACATGCAGAAAATGAATTACTTGTAAATAGGCGACGTGATCCTCTCAGCAATGTTGTTGGCGATCTGGTGGTAGACGTCTATGGGTGGGTTGGTGCCCATGGTGGTAGGGTGCGTGGTGTACACCGACACCACGGTCTCCTCGAGAGGCAGGCTGCTGCATTGTTGAAACAACTGAAACAGAAGATAGAACATCGGTTTATTACTACAGAAACACTTTATCCATGCGCATAGTAAATGTAGAGAAGTGAGACTTGGGTTATCAAGTAAGACATCTGAACCCTTTTTAGTCTTTTGATACAATTTTCAGAAGATACCTATGACGCGACGCTCGATTTCAGATTTCAGACTTGTTGTAATGGCAAACCTCATTTGGTTTAAATGGGTTTTTATTTTTATTAGTTTATTAACATTTTACACAGATTTGTGTGTACCTTGTGAATGTGAGAACGTTGTAGGCTTAATAGGCTAGATATTTTGTAGACCTTTTTCTTTTTTTTTTATTGTTAAGTATCTGGTACGTCTCGACAGGCCTACACTGTCCTCCCATACCTATTACCACTGTAATTTGAAAACATTGTAAAAGCCAATTATTTTTAAAAGAGTAACCGTGGAGTTTCTTGCCGGCTCTTCTCCATAGGAAACGACCCATTGGAACCGTGCACCTAGCTTCTGACGTTTCATAAATGCCCATGTAGGTTTATGGGAAATAAAAATATTTTAATTTTGATTTTTTGATACCTGCGACGCTAGAAAACCATAGATTTTAGAACCTTTCAAGTCATTAAAGATTCTTATTGATCTTAAGATTCTTATCAGTGGGCTATTGCCGATTCAAATTCCTTTCGTTCCTTCAAATCAATCAAATCAAATCAATTTATTTGCCATACAATTAGGTACAATTTAGGCCTTAACATAGATGATACAGATCCATAACACTTAGTCATAATAATGTGACATGCAGACATTTGTGTTTATACATATTTAATTTTATAATTTTATAGTCATAGTCATAATTCAATTTAAATTAAGTAGCAATTTTGTGAGAGTATTAGATACATAATCAAAAATAAAAATATTAATGTCAGAGGATAAATCATTATTAGGATTATTATTTATTGTTCAAACTCTTATTAAATATGTCGCATACTGAGTAGCCTTGTTTTATTTCAACACAAATGATTATTTGTTCACGTTTGATCACGAATGAGCACAATCATGTCGGTTTTGGGTGCCACACACAGACTAACGCGTCAAGTCACTGCAATCATTGTCCTTATACCTACACCGATACCCCTGAGGAGATCATTCAGTTGCATATCACGTGTGTGTTCTTGCGTCAATTGTTGTGATTCATAATTGCTTGTATACCTGCGTTGTATTGTTTTTATACTATAATAAGGTGTCAAAAAGAAATTAAAAATCTCTAGATCGTCAGTAGCGTCTTACTTGTGTATATTAAAAACATTTAATTTTACAATGGACAAAACCTTAGTTGATTCTCAAATTCACGCTCTATGTGAGCTATCAATTTGTGTTGTAATCGAGGAGGTTTTCATAATAATTATTGGGTTTTCGTTCTAGCTTTTAATTTGATAGATATTTAGATGTAGGTAGATGTAATGGTTAAATATATTTATTTACATAACCAAATTACAAGACAATTATTAACTTAAACTAAATTAAATTTAAACTAAGTTAAGCCTAAAAGGCCGTTTTTAGGCTTAACTTAGTTTTAATTTAATTTAATTAAACACGGGGCATTGTACCGAGGATGCTGGCAGCATTTCCTCGCTGAATTGCAATGCTGATGCATTGCGTGAGAAAGCCGCCAGCTTTTCGGTCACCAGTTACATCAACTAGACGTTTCGAGATTTCCGCAAATAAATTATGCGCACTGGGACCCCACGAACCAAGGGTCTCGACGCCAAAGCGCAGAAAGTTGTACTCTCTGCCAAAGTCTCCATATTTAATAACTTTCAGATTTCCTGCATTTTCTGCCGCTGCACCCGCTTTAGAAGTAGTCCGTTGAAGGTGGGACGGTGCCAGTGTGTCTACACAGGTAGCGTCCCACACAAGCATCCGTCCCAAACTCCACGGGACCAAAGACACACCACCGGGTCTTTTGCCATCATCTCTGACAATGCCAGTCGGCTCAAGGAGAGCAGGCACATTGATGCTGGCAAGAGACCGGCGGATTATGGTTAAATTAGTTAAATACATTTTATTGTTGACTGCCTTGTTGGTCTAGTGGTCGCAAGCTCTACTGCTGAGCAGTAGTCCTGTTTCGATTCCTAGGTCCGACAAAGTGTTTTGGGTTTTTCCAACAGGACTTTCTTAGTAGTAGTTTCTTCTAGTAGTTTCTTAGTAACCCGGAGTCTGGATTTGTGCCCGGTTCGGTTTCTCATGTTATAGGCTCGCCCCCTATTACATGAGACCTAAACATAACTGGCGAAATGTGGGTGTAGGTACTATAGGTACACCTCTGCCTAACCCTTCGTAGATAACAGGCGTCTTGAAACTTCTGAGCCACTTTTATCGCCCAAGAAAACATCATATTTCTTGTTTGAGGTCTTACCCCATTCACAGTCAAGGTCCAAACATCACTTAGAACTCTAGGTACTGATCCCAAAACGTAAAAAGCTTTTAACCCTAAAATGTTTACCTATATAATGTACCCACGTACTTGACGGCGTTAACACATCACTATTCAAAAAAGGTAAAACGTATCAAAAGATATTCAGGGCTTATTAAAATAACAGAAGTTTCACAAAATATTCCTCTAACTACCTTGTTGGTGTAGTGGTCGCAAGCGCTACTGCTGAGCATGTGGTCCTGGGTTCAATTCGTAGGTCGGGTAAAGTGTTATTGGGTTTTTCTATTTAGAAATTCTCAATAGCAGCCCGGAGCCCGAGTTGATGGCGACAGGCTCACCCCCTATAACATGGGACTTAAACATAACTGGTGAAATGTAGGTGTACTAGGTTCAACTCTGCCCAACCTTAGGGGGAAACAAGGTTTGATGTGATGAATCGCATAAACAAAAAAAATACTTATAAAATGAACCTAAACAGATATTGGCCCAGACACAAAATTAACTTTTAAATGTCTGAAAGACCCGTCTATTGATTTCGAAATGATTCTAGGAGCTAAAGGGCGCGTGAGCAGCTACGAGTAGTTAAACTTTGTACTTTATAACTATACTTTGTAACACAACAAAATAACCAGACAAGTAAAAGTTTCCAATTTACAATAATTGTGTTCATCCCTTTTTTACAGCAGATAAACAAACATAAACGGACATAACATCACGCGAACCAGGTACAAACTAAGGCTGGTACTGAGAAATTCCTGATGTAAAAACGCAATAACATCTGACATGACAATCGAACAGGACCTCATGCTCAGCAGTAGCGTTTGCGACCATTGGACGAACGTAAAAACTGGTCCTTCTGTACTCATTTATATCACGAACTCGATACCGATGCCATCTCACGTACGGACTATGGAACAACAAAATAGTAGGTGCCCAAGGTGAATACTAAACACCTTCGGAGTTCCTTAGTTCCTTTTTGAACTCGCATTTTGGTTCCGATCCTTGAATACGTTATGTGGATCGAATTTTCGAGTTATTTTCCCGAAAGTTATAAATTAAGTTTAGTCTTCTACGTGGGTGTTGTAAAGCTATTTTTTTTTTATAACTATGAGCTTAGAATTTGTTGCTAGGTAATATGTCTTCTAAAATACCCACAGTGACACAGTTTGTTTGGTGGTTACCAAACAAGAAAAACCTACAAACCTACTTAATCTTTTTTTTAATTATGTGTTTTTGATCATATCAAACCACCCGTTATGTTGTGCCCAAAATGCATCCGGTCTTTTTTAAAATGGTCACGCTATCTTCAAATTCAACGAGTGTTTGTCTTGTCTGCGTCATTGGGTCATCATAATTTAATTTTTTGGCGTGGTTGGGTTACAAGGTACAAGGGACCTCAACTTTTCAAAGTAACTAAGCAAAATTTGTAGGTACCTACCTAGTTGATGTTAGACACAACCCCTTAGTCGCCCATTTATAAAATTAAAACATGAAAATTGTGATCTATTACCAAATTAAATAAACAAAAAAACAATGCGTGCCAACGCATTTCTGAATCCCAAAATAGCATCTTCCTAAAACACAACACACTTCTAGCTGAAAACGGAAACAGAACCTCCCACGCCGACCACACTTGACCCCGCCCATCAGTTTTCTGGCCGCGTCACATTACTTAACGTGATCTAATCGATGCATCCTTGTCACCAATGCCAGTCCATCACATGCGCATCACGTACACACAATGGCACATTTTGTATTGGGATTAACTAGTCATTTTGTACAGGTTTTGGTCCTTTGGGAGATATCTTGTTATTAGTTTTCTTTTGTTTCTAGTTTCCTTGTTGTCAGTTGTTATGGGAATGTTTGAGCATTGTGTGATTATTATTAGCGTATAGGAAAATAAAATTATGAAAATGTTTCGTGAAAAAAATATTGATCAGGGTTTATGCTCTTCATTTTCCTTCAAACCTACCTGAAAGGTTCACACAGGATTAATTAAAAAATAGTCTACGTTTGTTGGGTTCGCGGCTAAATGATAACACGCCGCACGGTTCGATCGAAGGTTAAGCTACGCTAGCCGCGGCTGGTTCGTGGATGGGTGACCATATATTATATTTCGAGACCCCTCCGTGCCTCGGAAGGCACTTTGTCGTTACGGGAAGTCAGAAGCTCAAAAGTCTGTTAACCAGTCTTAATAAGGGGAATCGTGTTACCCAGTACCTGGATTGTGGAGGTCAGATAGGCAGTTGCTCCATGTAAAATATTGGTATCTATTCAACTATTTTCTTTTCATCTCTAACTGCATCAAACAGCTGTGCTGCTGGGGAGTTGGTTGGCCACTTTTTCTTCCCAGCTAAACCACTAGGAAGTGGTGAAGGGTGGGCGTTTTGGGGGACTGTCTTATGTAATTTTGACGTTCAAAAGTGCTGATTCTCAGCCTAGTTTGAATAAATGACTTTTGATTTGATTTTGAACTATTCTGCATTTGGTTAGCAGCCGACCCCAATATTGTTGGGAAAAGTAAAGCAGATTGATTCATGTTTGTTAAACAACTTGTACTAGGGTTGGTTATTTCTTTTGTGTTAGTGTTTTAGGACTGCACGATGAATTTGAAGGTACAAAATGATATTTATTTTAAGAAAGGTGTTTCTTTTCCATTGTTTGACTTTCCTTTCGAACCATATAAGGCTCCCCAAAATGGTTGTACGTCACAGATCATCGCCTAATGTTTAATTCATTAATAAGTGCTCAATAAAATCAAACAAATTGGTAATAATTAGTTAGATTGACGCATGACGTTTTGTAATGACGTACGTACTTTCATACATGTTAGGTCTGTTTGATCGTTACAATGGACGTAAGTATGATTATCACCATCGTACCAGCTCGTAAACGACCACTGTTGAACAAGGGAAGGCAATGACTCTCAGGAGGTGATGCTGCTATACCAAGGACGGACTTGGAAAGCCCTTGAAAAATTCGTTATTGTTTGCCCTGAAAATGGCCGTTGGTCATGGCTCTGAAGATAGCCGTTTGAGTGTACCATCGTTTGAAAGGATTGGCCAGCTAGAGTCTGCGTTACCGAGTGCTAGCTGGACTGCAGTCTCGACTTACTCGTAGATAGCGATCGCTTTACGACCGAATTCGGTCGCAAAGTCCTAATGGGGTCCCTAGACTGTCAAATTGACAAGCACGTGATTTGTTCGTGTTTGTCAAGCAAGTTTGAGCGTCGGACTTTGCGACCGAATGCGGTCGTAAACCGCTCGCTATCTATGTCAAGACTGCAGCTCCTGGGTGCGCCGAGCGTTTGGATTCGCAGTGCGATTTATGTTAACGCTGCTCGGGGAGGCTCCTTTCAATCACCCAGACTTATTAAGCGTCAAAGTACCGTCGACACGAAAAGAAGAACAAGAGGGAGGAATGTAATACTCGAAAGCAAACTGTTCAAGGAACCAAAACGTGTTACGCGTGTAACGCCTACGCCCCATATCCCCTTCTGCCTTTTCACACACTGTTTTTGTTTATTGCTTAATTTATTTATTCACAAGGCAAAAATCACAGTATATCGTTTGGTTCACAATAAAGGTTCATGCAGACTAATGCGATATCGCGGGTGCGACAGGCAGCAGCATGCCTGTCGCGCCCGCGATATTGCCACAGTCTGCACGAGTCTTAATGATTTAATAACAAAAATAAACAGCATCATGCTTCAAAAAAAATAAAGATGAGACATCTAAACCAACTGTGATAATGATGTATTACGTTATATTTGTTCCATTATTCGGTATGGTATCATTGTTAATTTGGAAATTCTTCGGATATTACTAGAACACTAAGAGAAAAAAGAAATCGTGCAATCTTTAACATGGAATTGGTTTGAACCATGTATACTAGTGTTGAAATCACACAAGCTTCTTAACGTTCCTTGTATTCACATTTATGAAATCGAAAAGATTGTAAATTTTTTTTTTTTTTTTTAAATTAACTCTAATGAAGTTAAAAACAATTATAACAAACGAAAAGTCACACAGTATTTATTGACAATCCCTGTACCTAGGATAGAATTATTCAGGTGCAGTTACGTGTATATGGCGCCACTTATATATAACTCATTATCTAACAGGATAACAGAACTACCTTACAAAAAAGCTACGTGATTTTGAAAAAATCGGTGAATTTCTCAATAAAAAATCATGGCAGTCCTACCACTTCAGGAATGCATTGTAGTCACTTTTATACTGGGGCACACTTAAAATAACTAATGCTACGGCTACACTGTCGCGGTAACGCGAACCAGACTTCGCGCGCTCTCTGTTGTACAGCGAGACGTCGACCGGTGTGCGAGAGAGAGCGCGCGACGTGGAGTTCGCGTTATCGCGACAGTGTGTAACGGTCAGTTTAACTGACTAACATCCATTAAATATTTGCATGCCACCAGTGCATGGCGGAATGTGTCTTTGCACTGCATTTTATATGTAACAAAATCAAAAGTCATTTATTCAAACTAGGCTGAAAATCAGCACTTTTCGAACGTCAAAGTTACAAAAGACAGTCCCCCAAAAATGCCCGCCCTTCACCACTGCCTAGTGCTTTAGCTGGGAAGAGGAAGTGGTGGAACAAACTCCCCAGCAGCACGTCTGTCTGTTTAGTTATATAAACTTGATAAACTTGTAACATATTTTGTACCCACCACATTTTATTCAAATACATAACATACATACATAATCAGCCTATTATGTTCCCACTGCTGGGATACAGGCCTCCTCTCTGTGAGAGGGAGTGGGCCGTAATCCACCACGCGGGCCCAGTGCGGGTTGGTAGATGTCACATGTCTTCGAATTTTTTGGTTCTAGGACATGCCGGTTTCCTCACGACGTTTTCCTTCACCGTTTTGAGAGCAGTGGTGATGAAATAATTTACACAAAGTAAAGCGCCTGTCTGGGTTCGAACCTACGACCTACAACTCGTAGAGCAGTGGTGGCCCAGTGGTAACGGCCACGACTTACGAGTTTATTCAAATAAACGATTTAATTCACAAAATTACAGCTACAACGTCTGCGCGTCTGCCCTCCGACACACTTCCAGGTTATGTAAAGGGAATATGTAGAAGACCAAACACGTCAGGTCAAGGACATATTTGACACAGAGTATTTTTTTGTTTTAGTACAATAGCCCGCCCGTCATTAGTAACAACACCAGTACAAGTGTCCGTCTTTTTACCCGACTGTCTCAGGAGGGTAATGTTTTTCGAGAGTATGTATGTAAGTCTGTATGTATGTATGTATGTATGTATGTATGTATGTCTATTTCTTTGGCACGCTCTGTAGCCTAAACGGCTTGATGGATTTTAACATATGAGGTGTCTTTAGATTCTTCTTAATTGTGGAAGTGACATCGGCTATATAATATTTATAAATAGCATCCGCAAATACAAAAAAAGGAGGGGAAGTTTTTTTTTTAATTAATTGCTACAATATTGGTATCAAATAAAAGCTAGTAATGAGTAATTTTCAAATATATATATTAATAAAACTAAAAAGCTTGAAATAAAATAAATTATTTAAAAAACAATTAACCCGACTGCAAAAACACATAACTGAAAAGGGAAAAACAAGCATTATAATCTATATAATTTTGGTCTTGCAGGCGGGGACAGTCAAATAACCTGAAATATGGTGTAATTTTTGATTGTCCCCCCCGCCTGCAAGACCAAAATTATATAGATTATAATGCTTGTTTTTCCCTTTTTATTTATGTGTTTTTGCAGTCGGGTTTTTTGTTTTTTAAATAATTTATTTTATTAATTATATTGAAACTCCTACTACGGCAGGCCAGCTCAAGGTCAAAGTGTCACCACCTATGCGCGATTGACTGTACCGCAGGCAGCTCATTCTGACGTCTTCGCCTTGATCTAAGTACAATTATTCACAAATCAAAGTTATTTTGTATCGATTTAAAAGCTATAAAGTAAATGACCGCAAAATGTATTAATCATGTTTTGTGTGCCAAATAAACTGGAAAAAAAGTACCGTTCCGCGAACAAGTTTGACACAAAGCTAGCAATTCTGATCATGGTCCTTTGGTACATAAATGTGTTTTAAACTTTTGAATTCTCACACGCTTATAAAGCATAAATTGAGCTATATTCTGAGCTTGAGAGATCTTCCAAATAATAATACATCTCATATCAACAGAGATATAATTTTGGACACTCGTAATTAGACAGTAATCTTCGTTTATAATGCGAATTCTAGTGGCACCAAAAGCTGGAATATTGACCTTAATTAAAATTACGTGCTAAACAACAGTGGCAATTAATCTGCCTTATCTACAACGATTGGAAGACGAACACCTAGTCAATATTATTTGCAATTCGGACACTTGAAGATCCTAAGGATCCCAAGGAAAGATGAAGATGAGTATTACATCATTGTGACCTCAAATATAAGGGGCGTTGTAATGGTACCTATAGTTTGCAACTTTTTCCTCCCAAAACTTTAAGGTGAATCCGCAGTGGTAGTCCGCGAAATTGAAATTTTATTTTATTTATTCGGGAAAACAAACAATCACACATTAAGAATTACAGAAAGATAGGGTACAAAAATGATACAAATGTGAAATCAACTACGTTCTCCACAGATACACAATGAGACAATTTGGTAATTGTTAAGACTAGCGTTGTTAACAATAAAAAAAAACAAAAAAAAAAGGGACATTAATATCAATAGCACAGTATCAACATAACATAAAGCCGCCAATAGTGCCGTATATGTGGAACAATTATTATTTTTCTTTCAAAATGTTGAGTAACATGAGTCTAAACTTTCTTTGCGGTCAATCAACTCAGCCTATAACAGTCCACTGCTGGACATAGGCCTCTCCCAGGCTGCGCCACAACACCCTGTCCTCCGCTTTCCGCATCCAGTCTGTCCCAGCCACCTTTTTAAGGTCGTCGGTCCATCTAGCTGGGGGGCGTCCCACACTACGCTTGCCGATACGCGGTCTCCACTCTAGGACTCGTCTGCTCCACCGGCCATCGGTGCTTCGACAAATATGGCCAGCCCACTGCCACTTCAGCTTGCTTACTCTGCAGGCTATGTCGGTAACTCCGGTTCTCTTCCGGATAACTTCATTTCTGATCTTATCCTTCAAAGAAACTCCAAGCATAGCCCGCTCCATGGCGCACTGAGCGACCTTGAATTTGTGGACCAGCCCGACTGTCAGTGTCCACGTTTCGGCACCGTATGTCATAACGGGCAGGACGCACTGGTTAAAGACCTTAGTCTTCAAACACTGCGGGATTGGCGACGAGAAGACTTGACGAAGTTTTCCAAACGCTGCCCAACCCAATCGGATCCTCCTGTCGGCTTCTTTCTCAAAGTTGTGTCTACCGAGCTGGATAACTTGCCCTAGGTAGACGTACTCCTTCACAACTTCGAGAAGCGACCCTTCGATATGGATTGGACTCGGCAAGACATGCGAATTGTACATGACTTTCGTCTTGTCCAAATTCATGCCGAGGCCAACCCGCCGAGAGGCTCCATTTAGGCTGTGCAGCATCTGGTCTAACTGTTCCAGTGTCTCTGCCATTATGACGATGTCATCGGCAAAACGAAGATGTGAGATGTACTCGCCGTTTACGTTGATACCCTGTCCAGTCCAGTCCAGCGTCTTAAAAACGTCCTCCAACGCATTGGTGAAAAGTTTCGGGGATATCACATCCCCTTGTCTCACCCCCCTAAGCAGTTGGATAGGGCCAGTTTTTTTATCCTGGATCTGGACAGTCATCGTTGCAGCGTCATACAAACACCTCAACACTTCGATATAACGCCAGTCAATTCGACATCGTTGCAGAGAGGCCAGAACTGCCCATATTTCGATGGAGTCGAAGGCTTTCTCGTAGTCCACAAATGCCATACACAGCGGCTGGTTGTACTCTTCGGTCTTCTGTACAATCTGCCGAACAGTATGGATGTGGTCCACGGTACTGAAGCCTTTTCAAAAGCCAGCTTGTTCTGGTGGCTGGAACTCGTCAAGTCTTCTGGTGAGACGGTTCGTGACGACTCTCGAGAACAGCTTGTAAACGTGGCTCAGAAGTGAGATGGGTCTATAGTTCTTCAGCAAGGTTTTGTCGCCTTTTTTGAAGAACAGAACCACCGCACCTCTGCTCCACGCCTCCGGCGTTGTACCCTCTTGGATGACGGAGTTGAAGAGACTCGCTAGCTCTATCAGGACTGGAGCCCCGCCCGCTTTAAGGAGCTCTGTCGTTATGCCGTCATCACCAGGTGCCTTGTTGTTCTTTAGCTGCTCGAGAGCCGCCCTAATCTCGCACTGGTCGACATCTGGGATGTCTTCCGTGTAGTGGCGCGTTAGTTCGGCTCGATGGTCATCTTCACTATGCCCCGCTGGTTTCGCCATCCGCGTTGAGTACAGGTGCCCGTAGAAATCCTCGACTTCCTCAAGTATCTCGGACTTTGAAGTCACGATCCTACCATCCGCAGTTCTCAGTTTCGTCAGATGGGACCTCCCTAATTCCTGAGCGAACACTTTCGACCCTCGGTTCTGCTCAATCGCGACCATAATGTCACGAGTGTTAGAGCACCGAAGGTCGCGTCGCGTCAGCTTTCTAATTTTTAGGTTTAAGGCCCTCTTATCTGACGAAGACGGTGGTGTAGATGGTAACTCTCGTCTTTCCCTCATAAGTCCGAGAGTCTCCGAGGAAAGTTTGGACACCGTAATTTTTCGTTGCGACGGGAAAAGTCTGCGGGACACGACGCGTAGTGCTTTGACCACCTCGTCGGCCTTCTCATCGACAGTGCCTGTGGTTTCCAGGAGGGCGAATCGATTTTGAAGTTCCAGTTGGAACTTTTCGTATCCTAGAGCGGCTTGAAGCTGCGTAGGTCGGAGAGTAGGCCTCATCATGCGGATTCTCTCAGCATGAAAATTGATATTTAGAGTGCCTCGGACAAGCCTGTGATCGCTTCCAGTATCAAACCTGCTGATCACAGAGACATCTCTAAATATGTGCCTCTTATCCGTCATAATGAAGTCTATCTCGTTCCTTGTCACGTTATCGGGGCTCTGCCAGGTCCACTTCCTTTGGGGTTTCTTCTCGAAGAACGAATTCATCAAGAAGAGCCCCTGAGACTCTAAAAAGTTGACCAACATTTGCCCCTCTGTGATTCCTGCGCCCCAAACCGAACGGACCAACTTTCGTTTCGCCGCATTCTTGTACTCCCACTTTGGCATTGAAGTCACCCATAACATATATCTTTGCGGTAAAGCAAACAAATCCAAACTGCAGAAATTCTTATTAAAATTGCTCGTAAGGCGACGAAGAGGTGCACGCAAGCCGGCATTCGTACGACTGGTTGTAGTGGCGAATACAGGTCGTGCGCGCACCTCGCGTCCCTGGCATGTTCTGGGAACTATATAACACAACTTGTTACCAATGTCTAAACAATCATACAAGTTATTGCATAAATCATACAAAAATGTAGTTTCAAGAAAAGTGCGCCTTGAACTCAAAGAAAGTAGATTATATTTTATAAGTAACTCACTATAAGAGAGATAACAACTTTTTAAGCAGCGATAATGCATAGATTTCAAAAATTTACGTTGTATGCTTTCTATACACTCAATGTACTTATTGTAGTAGGGGTTCCACACAGGTACTGCATATTCTAACTGAGACGTAACTAGTGATCGATAGAGATATAAATATGTACTAGGGTGCTTAAATTCCGTGGTTGATCTCATCACAAAGCCGTACATGCAACAAGCATTATTAACAATTTTATTAACATGTGCATCTAAGTGCAGTTTACCGTCAAGTAATATTCCCAGGTCACGGACCAAGCTCTCCCTTGCCAGGGTTTCACTGTGTATATCATAGGGATATTTAAATACATATTTATTTATAGTAAAGCTAATACAACAACATTTAGAGATACTGAGTTGGAGTTTGTTTTTAGTGCAATAATCTGCAAGACGAATGAGGTCTTGTTGAAGCAGTTGACAGTCAAGCATAGTTTTGATGGGTCTAAAGACTTTAAGGTCATCCGCATACAGTAAGAATTTCGAATTAAGAAAGCACATGTCAATATCATTGACAAATATAATAAATAATAAAGGGCCCAATATCGAGCCTTGAGGCACCCCTGATGAAACAGTTATGGATTTGGAATGGAAACCATTAACTACCACCTTTTGCGTTCTATTTGTAACGTAGGAAGTAAACCAACGAAACAAGTTTCCACGAATGCCGTTAAATGCTAATTAAATGCTATTTTCTTACGTTATTTTCAATTTGCAGGTCAGTGTCAGGTTGTATCTTGATCAAAATTTGATTCGCGACTATATCAAATAATTATGTATTTATGGAATTATTATCATTAGAATCAATCATACATTTCTGTCAGATTTGTTACATTGAATGACTTGTTATGAAATCATTACATTGCGGTACAAATCAACTTAGAGAGATGTATGAATGATCATTATAATTCTGTAAATACATATCTGTCATAGTCGCGAATCATATTCTTAAAAAGAAAATATTTTATACACAAAATGTCGGCGATAGGATATCACAATGGTGACTATTTCAAAAATGAATTACAAACATGCCAAGCAGATAGAACCAGGCATTTAATTGTGATTTTTTGTGGCTAAAAGTTTGTAGTTGAAAGCTTGTGTAAAGTTCAAAAATCAATCAATCTGCCTACTTTTTCGCAACTATGTAGGAGGTTCGGTTTCCAGTCTAATCGGATACTGGATAACACGAAACCTCTGGGTAAGACTGGTTATCAGCCTTTTTGGGCTTCTGACTACCCGTAACGACTGTCAAAGATCCACGAATGACAGCCGGGATCAACGGTTTAACGTGCTTTCCGAGGCACGAAGGGGTCTCGACATGTCATGGATGATCACAGCTACTGGCGAAATAAAAAAGTTATGGAACCAACATCAACTACAGGTACTGACAATCTCCTCCAAATCAATACAATATGCAGATTTTACGAAAACGTTCGACAAAGCAAAACTAATAAAGAAAAGTCCCTATCTAAAAAAAATATTTTATTTCACATAAACCTACATGGGCACTTACTCGTATGAAACGTCAGAAGCTAGGTGCACGGTTCCAATTTGTCGTTTCCCATGGAAAAGAGCCGGCATGAAACTCCACGGTTACTCTTTTAAAAATAAATTGGCTTTTACAATGTTTTCAAATTACAGTGTTAATAGGTATGGGAGGACAGTGTAAGCCTGTCGAGAAGTACCAGGTACTTAACAAAAAATAGATGGTCTACACATCTAGTATATTAAGCCTACAACGTTCTCACATTTACAAAATATAGAATAATCTATGTCAAATATTAATAAAATAATAAAAATAAAAACCTATTCAACATATTGTCCATTACAGCTGTAACAAGTCTGAATGAATATCCTGTCCACAAAAGCCTCTAATACCTCTGGTACCTATAACCAAAAATATCCAAACGTATCGTATGGTAGGCAGTTTTTATAAACACTTTTAGACTCGTTAATTACTTGTGCCTTCATTATTTTCTGTACCATCGTCAGTAGCTCGACGAACAACATAAGAAACAAGTTTGCCAATCAGCGAAAAACTTTGCGGCTCTCAATGGCAGCTGCTTCCACGAACAAATCGACAGATATTTTTGTTCAACAAACTTCATGAGACATCTGTTTGTACATATGTAAGTACATAATATAACTTCACACCTGTATTTCCCGAAGGGTTAGGCAGAGATGTACCTATACAAGGTGTCGTTTTGCATCCTCGTTAAATTTCAGGAGACTGCTATGAAAGACATAATATGTCTTTATCTCTATATATTATATAATCAAATAAAATACGATACCTGCTCAATATTTAATACATACTTGTTTTTCTTAGTTATTTAAGTTTGACAGTATTTTAGAATACACCACTTTCACAGAACGCAATCACCCCGTCGAATATGCGGTAGTGTGTGTAAAAGGGCAGTTACAGTGCGGTATCACATGGGCCGCGTTTTAACATGCATGTCCCACACATGCTGATTTCCGAAAATAAAAAAAAAATTGACCTATGTACTTATTTTATTATTGATTCTTGTCGAGAATCATTGGCATAGTTACCTCCTTGAATTTGATGAGTATGCAAAACATCACCTTGTATAATACACCCACATTTCGCCAGTTTTGTTTAAAATAGGGTTATTGACAAAAACCGGGCACAAATTGAGACTCAGGGCTGATACCGAGAAGTTCCTGATGGAAAAATCCAATAAAACTTTGCCGAACCTGGGAATCCAACTCAAGACCTGATGCTCAGCAGTAGCGCTTGTGGTCACTAGACCAACGAAGCACTCACAACAAATCAACAGCTGTTGTTGTTCAACAAAGTTCTTGAGCCATCTGTATGTAAATTGTTACAACTTCATTACAGCTTCTAATTAAGGAGAAAGATAACTTTAGGAGTTGATGTAGTCTTAAGCTTCGGCCAAACCCGCGCGACCAAAGCGACTGCGAAGCGGGAGCGTCAGTCGCGCGGCGGCGCGGCGGCGGGCGCTTCTCGTGTTTATTTATGGCGCCTTGTACACCTACACAACCGTAACGCGGGAACACCGCGTCAACGGAGCGGGACGCACGCGTGTTGTGATCAGACGTGTGTACGGATATATAAATATTTTATTTTAACGTGTGATTTTAACTCCACGATGACAGAAGATACTACAGAGATGTTTAGAGAAAGAGTGAGATTATATTTTGTACATTTTGAAAAACCCAGGGTATACAAATTTAATTTAAGGACGCAAAGGTAAGCAATAAAAGGTCTTTTTCATCAGAGTCAAAATCTGATGTTTAGTATGAGATTGACAACAATTTAGGTGTTGTACTAAGCTATAGACGTGCGGCTTCAGTGACTGTTCACTAAACAAAATAAAGTTCGCGGCTCGCGCTGTAATCGCGCAAGTGTGCACATTTAGAAATGAAATGAAATGAAATTGTTTATTCTGTAAATAGGATGTCGGAACCACTTTGACACGTCAATTAAAAAAAATATGCTTGATGGAGTCGATATTTCCTATCTGACTACCCCTGAGAAGAAATAGCGAAGCAAACCCAAGGATCAAAGTCTCTTTTAAAGTCCAGACATAATCTTGGTCAGAAAATGTGATGTCTGAAATGGTCTTTTGAGGAAAGAACTACACAATTTTGAGTGCACCTGTCCAGTCAGTGCAAGCCTTAGTTTCACGTTGTTGACGCTCCCACTTCACGTCCCGCGTCTCGTGTAATTGACGCGCCAAACCTTGGCTTAAGGTTTAAAGAGGTAATTGGTACAACATCGGGAGAACTATGATGAATTAGACAACGTTCGTAAGATTAGCTAAAGGGAAACATTTAACTGATACTGCAAAAACTTATTAACCTTCTAATTATGGACACATTTTTAAATAATTGAACCTCTAAAACGTTCAGCGCTTCTAACGATGCACACTTTTTTAAACAATTGAGCCTCTTTTTAACTTTCTGGACTTTTCTCACAGTTCACAATATTAACACCAGAAATAAGGACAAATTACGTGCTCCATTTCACCGGCTTCACAAGGTTCATAACTCGTTTGTTGGGCTTGGTATTACTTTTTATAACAAGTTACCCTCTTCTTTGCTAGATTTGCCTTTTAATGCGTTTAAAACTAAAGTAAAATCCAAACTTTGTTCAAGGGCATACTATTTTATCAACGACTACTTAAATGATAAGAATTGTTGGTCGCTGTGATTAACTCAAGACAATGTTTATGTTCTTTCTCCAGAATTAGCCTACCTAGTGACAGGTTATATGAGTTCATATAATTGTTTTTTTTATTTGACTGTATAAGTATTTTAAATTTTATTTTCGTTTATTATTGACATAATCTTCTCATTACAATGTTTTTTGTTGAGTTGTATGTGGTTAGCTAGCGACCTCGATAACTTGTTATATTATTCTTACAACCGGCAGCAAGTTCGTCATGCTCCCTTAGTTGTCACTGCTTGCGGTAGCGTCGGGGGTCGGGTTACCTCCTTCCCTCTAATATGGCGAGGGGGGTAATGGCTGATTTTTGCGTTATGCTCGTGAACGGGTGCTGCTTGTGGTGACTGGTCGTCTTGCTGACCATTGTTTTGTTTTGTTATTAGTAATTAATTGTTTATTTATTTTACTTTGATGGTCCTAGTTCATCATTTGTGACTGTTACAGCTATAGCTATATGTAAGCGGGCACGCCTTTTATGCTTGGAGGCCTTTATTTGGGCATTAAGTTCTGTTTACGTTTTTATCTCTGCTTGAGAATTAATAGTTTTCGGTGTTTTCCTTTTCTTTTTTTTTTGTTGGTATAGTGGTGTGCCAGCTGACATATGGCTATTAATTTAATGTTTTATGTCGCACGTAATGTAAATTGTTTTGCATACTGTTGTATAGAATCCATTTTTTTTTCCCTCTAACTGAACAGACAGCTGTGCTGCTGGGGAGTTTGTTGACCACTTCTTCTTCCCAGCTAAAGCACTAGGAAGTGGTGAAGAGTGGGCGTTTTGGGGGACTGTCTTATGTAATTTTGACGTTCGAAAAGTGCTGATTCTCAGCCTAGTTTGAATAAATTACTTTTGATTTTTGATTTGATTTGGTTGGTCGCAGTAATTAAGCTAGGGTACTCCGACTTATTGGGTTAAGTAACGTAGGAACTGTGGCCAACCTCTACATTAGAACCCCGAAATAGGAATTATTTGAGGTTCAATAAAAGAGGCCCAATTTTAGAGTGTTCAATCATATCTTCAGGAGTGCAAAATGAGAATTATTAGAGGTTTGATCAAATACGTGCCTTAACTAAACGAAATAGTATCAAAGGACCCAATATAAAGCACTGCGTACCTTAGCCATGGAGAATATCCGCTGTTATGTACCAACATCGTGCATTAAAAAAGATAAAACAGATAAACTTAATGTAAACGTTTGGTTTCGCTTGATCTTTAGGATGAAAACTTGCCGGTATCAAGTTTTTATACAATAGTTTAGGCAGATAAATGCCTTTTTTTCACAGCATCTTTGGTGCTTATTTTAGTTGCAAATCAGATTGCTGTCTTTTTAAGCTTTCCTGGCCGGTCTACAAAATCTCACCGTGAAAACTTAGGTGAGTGAGCTTGAAGTGAGTCAGGTGGAATAACAGGCACAGACCTCCTCTCATTGAGTGGGCCGCGAGCCCTGTGCGGGTTGGTAGATGTCACATGTCTTGGTTCTAGGTCATTCCGGTTTTCTCACTTCACCGTATCATGTTCCTCCATGGTTTCACTTCACCGTTTTGAGAGCAGTGGTGGTGAAATCATTTACACAAAGATAAACGCCTGTCAGAGTTCGAACCTACGACCTAGAATCCGTAAGTCGCGGCCGTTACCACTGGGCCACCACACTCCCCTTATTTATATTTAGATATAAACCGAATAGTGCAATGTAGTGTCTTAAGATTAAGTTGTACAACAGTGGCACAGTTTTAAGTTGAACGTTTGGCTTCTAAACTAAATAAGATAAGATAAGATATATTTATTTGCTCAAATATGTGTACACATACAAGAATAAAAAAACGTGCATGCTGGATAACAAAGGAAAAAATACAAGTTCAGATATGTTTGCCACATACTATGGCGTGCAAATATGAATAGTATGAATAATCATACTATTAATATTTGCACGCGAATGATAATGACCTGAAATTAATTATTAATAATAATAATGAATTTCAAGTCATTCTCATTCGTTGAAAGTGAATTCAACAATAATATTTTTTAAATGTCAACAGTAAATATAAAATGATTCACAAAAAATCAAATCTAACACTATTTTAATTTAAATGCTTCAGTCAGAAATTCTTTTATAATTATAGTATACGTTTACTTAATTATTCTAGAATGATGTCATGAAGTCAAATTAGAATTACTTATGACAATTTATTTAGATAATTTAAATATGTTTATACATAATGTTAAAAAATCTGAGATACCATAATATAACAGAATACTTTTAATTATGAACACCATAAAAATTACAGATATAAATGTAGAAATTTTACATAGGGTGACACAATGGCATACCAAATAACTTTTTTTTTTTTAATGTTTGCTTAAAGCAATTAACATTTTTTTTTAGCTCCTTTGGCAATTTATTATAAACGACTGGTCCCATATGAAACATACTCATAAACATTAAAGGCAGTATTCGTTTTTCGAACACGACTTTCATCTCTTTGAGTACGATTGAAAGCTTCAGGAGCAAACAACAAAAGTTCAGGATTTTGTTTCGCGAAGACAGCAACTTCAAATATATAGTGATGACAATAGTAAGATACTGTACTTTTTAAAGAAAGGTACACTACTACTACGAACATAGCCCTAACGCATCGTTTCTGTGTCTTGAGGACAAGATTTTTGTTTTTGGACTTCCCCCAAAAAATCATGCCATATCCCCAGGGATAGCCACAAGCCCATGTTATGCAGTTATGAGTGTTCTAGAATTTATTTTATATGCAAGTTCATCTAGGACGTAAGCTGATCGACTCACTCGCTTACACAATTGTTCAATATGTGGTTTCCAAGTCATTTTATTATCAGTACACATGCTAAGTTTGGTTTTAAATTATTTATGTTCAACCAATAATAGAGCTCAAGGTGCTACTTAAATCATCTTCTTAAGCATTTTTGTCTTTACATTTGACGGTAACAGTGCTATCATTCACAAAGAGAGCTATAGGATTATCATTGGCATTGGGAGGTCATAAATGTAAAGTATAAATAGCGGTGGAGCCAGAAAACTACCTTGTGATACACCGTAGTTTATTTTTCGTATAGGTGACATAAAGGTTTCTTCTTGTTTAATAAGAACATTCACTTTAGTCATTTCAGTATATTAGTTTCGGCCTTTGAGGTATGATTCAATTAGTTTGAGAACATTACCTCTTTTTCCATATGCATTGAGTTTACTAAGTAATATATCATGCTCAACGTAATCAAAAGCCTGTGTCATATCCATAAAGATAGAGCAGACGGGTATTCTTTTGTCAATATTAACCATAACAAAGTCTTAAAGTCATATATGGCCATGTTTTTAGTTTTATTAAGTCTAAAGCCTTTTGTTATTTTTACTAAAATGTGTATTTTTTCTAAATAATTATTAAGTTCTTTGTGAAGATGATTATCAAATATTTTAGAAATAACTAAAACTAGGGCAATGGGTTTCTAGGTATTGTCTATCATCTATCTTAAAGATCGGTTTTATGATGGCAAGAAGCCTGTGTCTTATAAGCCTATTGTTTCCCGAAATTGCAGTGACATAAAGTTCTACGTAACAATCGTGCAAGTACCATGCTTTTAATTTTCCACAACAATATCATCTGTAAATATTCTTCACCCAAGGTTATTCGGCAACCATGCTTTGATAACTTATGGCAAACAGGCAAATATTATGGACAGAGAGGCAAGCTGTTTGCTAATGAGCGCTGGATCAGTTTCTTTTAAACAAAGACGACCTAGAGACTACAGAAATAATAATAAGATTGGCTTATAAATACTAGAGTGAGATTTAAAATACCCAGGTCTTCTGGCGGAAGGATGTCAAGATTTAAAGTAGGTTTCTTTGTTCAATTAATTATCTCTTTAAAGTCGTATAATTCAGTACTAATATACAATTATGTGACGTGGAGGGAACAAACCAATTCATTCAATTTATTATACATAATGAATTAAACTTAATAAATATTTAGGTACTAACTGAATATAGGGTCAAATTAATTTTACTGGCTAAACTTCGAAGACGTGGCAATATTTTAGAAGATTAAGTACTTTCTTCTGGATATGTCGCCGTAAGATTGTCAGCACCGTTAGTTTGTAATCTAGGACTATCTAGCGAGATTATAAACTATCGAAAAATGTGAACTGTTTTGAAATGTGATTTTTTTGACAATTTGCAAGCTCGGTAGGTATCCATTTCTAGCATTACATTCTAATTATTATTACATTACTACGAGTGCTAGCTATTAACAATGTTTATCGCTACCAATGCTTTTTTTTTCAGTCACGTGTAATGGTTTTGTCGGTCAATGGCGAGGCGGGCACTCGATTTTCTTAGAGTATTGAACTATGAAATAATATCTGTTATGTAAGTAACTAAGCATTATCTTGGTTAACTTAGATTTGTCTATTATCTAACTGTTAATGTGCTTGTTAGGGTTCCGTACGTCCGAATGAAAAAACGGAACCCTTATAGGATTACTCGTGTGTCTCTGTATGTCTGTCCATCTGTCACAGCCACTCCGAATCTAATAGTCCGATGAAGTTGGAGTGAATTTCTGTGACCCAAACAAGGATGTCACTTTTGGGAGCCAAATAAGAAAATGTTAAAAAAATCTATCGCAAACTATACCGTGTGACATATCATATGAAAGGGCTTGTTGTGAGAGTCTCAATTTATTTTTCTGTTAATTTTAAAATAGACAAGTTATTTAACAAAATATATGAAAATTTACCATTCCCCCCCATATCTTCGAAAGTACTAAGACAAATATATGGAAAAACAAATACAGAAATTAGTTCTATACTTATAGATTACAGGAAAACCTATACTTAAGGTAAATCTCGCAACACTGTGCGTACAAACTTTCGTTTGCAGTTGGAATGTATGGGAGAACATGTTTTTCAACTACAAGGTTAAGTTCTTGGGATAAATTTATCCCAACTACGGACCCTTCATCGTTCGTGGTCGACACGCACTTGGCCGGTTTTTTTTCATAATATTAGGCAGCACACAACCTAGATTTTCACCGCAGGTAAACAAGATAAGAAAAGCTCTTCAAAATCTTAAGCGAAGTGGATTTGTTTTTCAAACTGACTGACACTATCATTATGCAAACAGTCGACAGAAATAGGATGATAACAAAAGCGGCGTTATCATTGTCGCAGTAAAACACCATGACATCAAATCTATCTTGCATTTTCGGATGAGTGCACAAAATCAATTACAGCTAGAAAATTATCTTAGGTAATTGTTTTTCCTAAAATGAAATGGAAATAATCATCGTATCAGCGGTTTGATCACGTGATATAGAAGTCGCTTAAGATGACTCAAGAATATCTCTAAAGCTGCATAAATCTATAGAACTAACATTGACTTGGCTAGAGCTAAGTCGGTACTATTATCTCTAGCAAAGTCAGAGTTATTTAAATATTTATTTATTTTCGTATAAAATAAACCTTATTAATATAGAAATGATCTAGTGGTCGCAAGCACTACTGCTGAGCATGAGGTCCTGGGTTGGATTCCCGGGCCGAACAGAGTGATACTAGAGAGAGATAAACTTAAATAACTGGCGAAATGTGGGTGTACTAACGGTACACCTCTGTCTAACCCTTCGGGGGATACAGGCTACGTGTTATGTCATCATGTGATGTGAAGTAAATATTAATATTGTTATGAAACGCCTAATCATAATCGCATATAGGAACACTAACTGCGCCCCGCGGTTTGACCTGCATAAGTTTCGATCCCGTGGGAATATCGGAATAAAAAGTCCCGTGGGAATATTCTATGTCGTAAATCAGGTCATAACTAACCCATGTGCCAAATTTCATTCAAATCCGTTAAGCCGTTACAGCGTGAAACCGTAATAAGCAAACAAACAAACAAACTCAGGATGCACATTAAATTCATACAAATCAAATGCAAGTTCGCTCTACCGATCTCAGCCTTAATATCTACTAAAATAAGAGTTGCAAGGCTGAGGATCCGTGTGGTCTGCGACCATGTTTAATGCACTCTTGTCATTATGGAGTCCTGCATTTAATCCCTTTGCCAGGAAAAGTGCTACTGATACTGAGGTTTTTTAAGATTTGTGCCCGGTTAGTGTCAATAGGATCGAACTCCATTATGAAATCTTTAACTCTGTCTACGCCTTCGGAAAACAAGCATATCATGTTACGGATGCCCATGAGTAGGTGTGTATAGTATGATTATGAAAATCGTTAGTTTATAATCTATCGAGCAAGATTATAAGCTATAAAAAAATTGTGAACTGCAACAAACCATTTACAGTTTAAGGCATTTTTTTCGATAGTTTATCCATGGCAAACCGACAAATCGTGAACTGGTATCAAACTTGCAAGTGACGATCGCACTTTGCGCTAATACTAAATAGCCAAGTAACTGCGACCAACTTGGAAGAAGCGCTCGCCGGCCGCTGCCAAGGCACTGCTCGCTTCGCTCGCTCGGCTCGCGCGTGGTTGGTCACAGTTCTAACCTAAACTAACCCATTTAGTCAGGGTGCCCTGGCTTAGTTATGGCGGCTAATTCGGCTACCACCAAGAGCTACCAATCAGGGACGGTTCACAATGTTACGGGTGATAAAATCGAACAGATTATGAACACTGTCGATAAGTGCAGGTTCTTTCACAATGTAACGATTTGACATTGACTGAAACTGAGACTTGAAATGAATGCCTTATATTGTAACATTTCTCAATTTTTCGACGGTTTATAATCTCACTATATTTTAAACTAACGGTGACCAGAGTCTTACAGTGACGCATACATGGGCAATCAGTCCAGTTTTAATCCTGCAGACTGGCTAATCTTCATCGGATAAGGTCGCGTGGAAGTCCAAACGGATTACCGAGGCCGCTGGCCACACAGGCAACGGAAGGAATACGGGTGGGTTTTAGTCAGTAAGAGTCTGACACACCCGCCCGCTCCGCCAAAGCGGGAGAAGTTACACCCAAAAAAATAAAACAGTGACACATACCTACATGGGCAATCATTCCAGTGTTTATCCTGCAGACTGGCTAATCTTCATCGGATATGGATCGTAGCAAGTGGCGTTTTATAGTTTCTGCCTACTCCCATAGGAGAAAAGCGTGAGTTTATGTATATATGTACAAGAAACAAGTCGATCAAGTTGATAAAAGAATACTCAAATACAATTTTTCATGAAAGATAATCAAAAGATACAAAACATTTATCAACAAGAGAATGTGCTACCCAAATTTTATAATAACTTCATTTCATTAGGAACAATGATGTTTATACAAACAAACCAACGGTTAGCTGTAGTTACGCGTTATCTTTCAGGCAATAAAGTTTGTTTGCGATCATAACACACATAACATAATTTATAATCACGCCCTGTTTCCCTGAAGGGCCAGACAGAGATGTACCTACCTATAGTACACATTGTCAATTATGAGTAAGTCCCATGTAATGGGCAAGCCTATTACCATCACCGGGGCACAAATCTAGGCTCAGGGCTGCTAGGTCTGCCGGGGTCGCGGAAAAGTCCAACACGGGTGGGTTTTAGTCAGTAAGAGTCTGACACACCCTCCCGCTCCGCCCAGAGCGGGAGAAGTTATTTGGCAATTTCCCACCCAAAAAAAGGGCTGCTAGGTACCGAGAATATAACAACATAACGCCGAGCAATAACACTTTGTCCGACCTGGGAAACGAACCTAGGACCACATGCTCAGCAGCAGCACCGCTTGCGACCGCTAGACCAACGAGGTAATTACGGTGATTACGATCAATGTTATCGCTATAATGCTGTTCTGCCTGAAATATCCCCGTTTATTCATAAACGTTGCTTAAAGTTAAGTTATGATTAGCGATTGTTTAACCACACATTTTTGACATTTATACGCCCCTTAACTTTAAATCAAATCAAATAATTTATTTTTTTGCCAACATGTTAAAAATACATGTTTTGATAATGTTCTCCATGCTCTGCCGTCACTTGGGTATGCAAAATTCTACACATAAATTGCAATCTACTATCAAAATACCATGCTGAATAATAAATATTACAAAATTATTAAATTGGAAAATCATTTTAACCATTTTATTTTTAGTGTAGGAGTCCACTAGGGCCGATGCCTGCCGGGGTCGCGGGAAAGTCCGAAAGGGATACCGAGGCCCCTGGCAACACAGGCAACGGAAGGAACACAGGTGGGTTTTATTCAGTAAGAGTCTAACACACGAGAGCGGGAGAAGTTACTTGACAATTTCCCACCCAAAAAAAAAAAAGCTGGGCTATCTACAGCTTTACCTACAAAATAATATCGAAAAAAAAAAAATTTTGTGTTTTGTACTTGACCTTAGTTATCTCATTGTAGGTATTTAACTTATTAACCACCATATTGAAATAACATAACATAATATCACGCCTGCATGTAATCCCCTAATGGGTTAGATAGAGGTGTACCTATAGTAGGTACACCTCCATTTTGCCAGTTATGTTTAAGTCCCATGTAACAGGGGGCGAGCCTATTGCCATCAACCGTACACAAATCCAGACACCGGGCCGCTACTGAGAACTTACAGATGGAGAAGCCCAATAACACTGCGCAATCCGGGAATCGAACCCAAAACTTCATGCTCAGCAGTAGCGCTTACGACCACTAGATCAACATAAAAAAATAACTACACGAAAAAGAAATAAACACAATTTTTACTCAACCTGGACACCAAACACATGCTTTTTCACATGCTTCTCCAATCACCAACCACTAGGTCAAAACCTAATAAAAAAAAAAATTAAAAATATCAAACACTTACCAAAATGCCGGCAAAAATATTCAAAAAACTCCTCATGATTTTGTAAAACGGAAGACTTTTCTCAAAAACGTCCACTTCTTACTGCGTCTGAATCGAAACAATCGATACACGCGGCCGACTCCCGCGCACATTGAACTAAGAATGGTTGGATGCGTGAACGACGATCAGCATGCCGCCCGAGTACGGGGGCCATGCCTGATGGGGCGATTTGGGACTTTGCTGGAACGTGCTTAGGTCATTCGTGTAAACAGGATAAATAGGTAAGGTTTTATTTTCGGTAATGGTCCTCTGTTACGTGGTATGAGTTAATTTTATTGACTTTTGAACACGGTATTCGAACTAAAAAAACATAATAAATGTTTTACATAACTTACCTAGACTTTAGTGATTATTAAATCTGTTATTAAGTTATGCAAAAAAATATGATAGACTAGAACGCGTACACATCAATTTTACGTGCATATGAATATTTTTGTAGTAATTCAGAAAATCTACCCAAAGCATAAAAAACTATATTACTCTAAAACTACCCAAGGTATTGTTTTTTTTTTTCTGTTGTATGAATAGACTATTTTATTATCTACAATTCGATATGTAATCTTTCAAATATTCACATTTTCGTTACAAAAAAATATTTTCCCTATCAAACCGAACGGCGCGGCGCGACTAGAGCGCAGCGTACGTTTGTATGAAGGTCAGCGGCAATTACCCGACCCTTACCATAATCAGCCTGTAATGTTCCCACTGCTGGGACACAGGCCTCCTCTCTGCGAGACGGAGTGGGCCGTAATCCACCACGCGGGCCCAGTGCGGGTTGGTAGATGTCACATGTCTTCGAATTTTTAGTTCTAGGACATGACGGTTTCCTCACGATGTTTTCCTGCGCCGTTTTGTGAGCAGTGGTGATGAAATAATTTACACAAAGTAAAGCGCCTGTCTGGGTTAGAACCTACGACATACAACTCGTAAGTCGCAGCCGTCACCACTGGGCCACTACTGCTCTCACCTGACCCTCAACTGTAAATAATTAAACCGCTATCAATGAACTGTTAGAAAAGTCAAATAAAACTGGTATTAATATTCAGAATACAGATCAACTTCTATCTATAAAGTTGTAAGTTAACCATTGTTTGAACTTTAAATGCATGATTATAATTAATTGAAACTGAAGATTCACCATAACATTTCACATTCCACCAGTTATGTTTTAGTCCCATGAAACAGGCGGGGCGTGCCTATTGCCATCAACTGGGCACAACTCCAGACTTGGGGTTGCTACTGAAAAATTTCTAATGGAAAGAGATTTTGCCCGACCTGGGAATCGAACCCAGCTTCTCGTGTACAGTAGTTGCACTTGGACCACTCAAACTCAAACTCAAAGCATTTATTTCAAATAAACCAATTACAGGCACTTTTGAATTGTCAAGGGTTCGGTCAGTCAATCAGAAAGATGAAGCTAGTTGCCCATTCCAAAGCGTAGTAGGTACCTATGGAGAAGAACGGGCAAGAAACTCCACGGACACTCTGTTAAATCAACGTATTATGGTTACAAAATATTGTTTACATTATTCATTTTGAAATTATACATGTGAAAACGATGCAAAACGTAAAAGCGTCCGTAATAAAAATATTACAACAAAAAAAAAACAATTCAAAAATTTAAATAAGCCGTGGCACTAAACCAACGAGGCAGTTCGCAGCCACAAAAATGTAGTTAAGATCAAGATGATATTTTTACCATGTGACGTTTAATGGTTATTTTATTACTTTGTTCGCGCTGATCCGAAGACATGTCCCGTACTCAAACAACCCATGGCCACCGTACTAGGCCGCGACCCTGCCGTCGCAGGCGCAGCTGCGTGCGCAGCCAACCAATTAGATCCATTATTCATTGATAAACATTATAGTATCGATGTTTTTACAAAAAAAAACTGATTGCCTCGTTGGTTTAGTGGCCGCAATCGCTACTGCTGAGCATGAGGTTCTGGGTTTCATTCTCAGGATGTCTCGGTAGCTACCGGAGTCTAGATTTGTGGCCGGTTGATGCTAATAGGTTCGCCCCCATTAAATGGGTTTTAATATAGGTGACGAAATGTAGGTGCACTATTACGAGTACCATGGTATAAAGGTACACCTCTTCAGCTACGCTTACCGCGGTTGGTCCGTGGATGGGTGACCATCTTTACATACCAAGACCCCTCCGTGCCTCGGAAAGCACGTTAAGCCGTTGGTCCCGGCTGTCATTTGTAGATCTTTGACAGTCGTTACGGGTAGTCAGAAACCCGAAAGTCTAACTACCAGTCTTATCAAGGGGTATCGTATTACCCAGTAACTGGGTTGTGGAGGTCAGATAGGCAGTCACTCCATGTAAAATACTGGTATTCAGCTGCGGGTAGACTGGAAGCCGACCCCAACGTAGTTGGGAAAAGGCTAAGCAGATGATGATAATGATAGGTACACCCCTGCCTAACCTTTCGGGGATAACAAGCGTGGCATTATGTTATCTCAGGCACTAGCTCTAGAGTTGTAGAAGATATAACTATGGCCTGCCTTGTTACTCAAGTGAAAATTGAACAGAGGCTGACTGACCAGGACCTGGAAGTACTACTTACTGGATTTAATATGTCACTCATGTTATACATCTCCCGGAAGACTACAAACTAAAGGAAAAAAGAAACGGGCGAAGTGCGTGTCGGAACACGCCCAATGACCCTCCGTAGTTGGGATGAATTTATCCCAAAAACAAACTTAACGTTGCAGTTGAGAAACATGTTGTCCCATACATCGATATGCCCCACGGTCAATTCTCCAACTGTCGATTTAAGACGCTGACAACACCAAAACCGCGATCACTCTCAGATTGCATAGACAAGAAAGAGACGCGCGATGACACAACGCTTGTAATTTATTGCAAAATATGAAGCAATTCTCTATTTACTCAAAATTGAGTTGAGTAATTGAAAATAAAAAACAACCAAGTTCTGCATTCAAATAAGACGTTCTTGTTATTAATTAAATACGTAACGTATCTTGATATTTAATGTAGATATTTTGGATTTGAACTCAAGATAAGAGGTTAGTTTAACGTTAGTTTGTATCGAGACTTTTTTTTTCAAAACGTGTTTTGGTAACAACCAAGTTCTGGGAAATATGTTCAAAATTAACATATATTTTTTCCGCTACCTCAAACTATACAGATTTGGCAATTTGTTTTCTTAAGAGAAGCCTATTTTGGTCAATTGGGTCTTGTCAGCGCCTTAAGCTAATAATCGCAAAAAAAGGTTTTCTTATGTGATAAAACTACAAATTAACGATTTTCGGACTTTTTCCTTTACTTCTGCTGTGAAGTATTTGGTTTGGAAAGTTTTGATTTATTTGCGAGTATCAAAATAGATGTCGCATAAATGACAGTATTTTTATTGCATTTACTTAGACGCTTGATTTCTTTGAGGCTCGTGCAGTTATGCCTGTTGCACCTGCGATATCGCCCCAGTCTGCACTAGCCTTTAGAGCTCCAAGGGACCGTAGATACTATTTGATAAAAAAATCAACTTGATATTTCCACACGTTCCTAAGAAAAAAGGGTATTGACTGACATACAGACAGACATTACAGACGGATATCGAAATAATCCTATAAGGGTTCCTTTTTTTCCTTTTGAGGTTCGGAACCCTAAGATAGAAAAAAAAAAGAAAAGAAGCAGAAAAGAAAAAAATAAGAAATTACATAAAGCGCAAACATAACAAAGATAAACCATTTCCAAGTTTGTTATAACAGAATGACAGCGGTTCCTATATCAAAAGATATTTTTACCCATTGTTCGTTGATTCAAATAATATTATCATAACTAAAGTCTTAATTTACAATAGAACACGTTTAAACACCGCGAAATGCTTTCCGAGATATGGGAAAATATGATGGTACAAGAGGCATTAAAACTACATAATTACATAGGTACTGCACAAGATCATCTACTGAGGGACTGGTGGCTAAATGAAAACAGTCGCACGGGATGATCGAAGGTTAAGCTACGCTTGCCGCGGTAGGTTTGTGTATTGTGTGTGTTAGCCCGTTGGTCCCGGCTGTCATCATTCGTAGATCTTTGACAGTCGTTACGGGTAGTCAAAAGCCCAAAACTCTGACAACCAGGCTTACGGGACTTCCCGAGTATTCGTAAGTAATGTATCACTTATTTATATTATATCCCTCTGAAGACTTAACTGTCTTACAGAGCAAACCAGACCGATAGTAACGTATTTTCATTAAATACATACACACGCAAACCAATAACCCGAAATATGGTGTAACTTTTATTTATGCGCCTGTGATACCAAAATTCTATAGATTATAATGCTTGTTTTACTCTTTTCAGTTAGGTATGTTTTTGCAGTCGGGTTTTTAGTTTTTTAAATAATTAGTTTTTAATACTAAACTTAACTACTCATGATTTTTACTGAGGATAAAAAAATACCTATTATGGGCCGATTTGTGAAGGAACTTTTATTCTGTCTTAGAATGCGTAACATGGCTCATCCGGTGGGCACAGGCCGCTGAGCTTGCAAACGATATCTAGTTGCTAGAATGGACCAATATATGTACTTAGCTTCTAGAGCAGAGGGTGAGGTATTCGTAACTAAGTATGTAGGTATGCTATTTTTGTATTATATCGTTAGGCTCCAAAGTGAAGTCTTCTTCCCAGCTAAAGCACTAGGAAGTGGTGAAGGACGGGCGTTTTTGGGGGCCTGTCTTATGTAATTTTGACGTTCGAAAAGTGCTCATTCTCAGCCTAGTTTGAATAAATGACTTTTGATTTTGAGTTAGTTGATACAACAATTCAGTTGCTGGGTAACATGATACCCCTTGGCAGCGTTGCCAGATTTTTTTCGGGCAACGCGGGTATTAGAAACGTTTTGAGTAATCATTTATTACTACTTAACCTTATAATTGAGTTTCAAAGTTTGCAATGTTATTAGATAGCCATAAAAATGTATTTAATGAAAATACGTTACTTTGCTATGGTAATAACAATAATTGTCTGGTTTGCTCTGTAAGACAGTTAAGTCTTCAGAGGGATATAATATAAATAAGTGATACATTACTTACGAATACTCGGGAAGTCCCGTAAGCCTGGTTGTCAGAGTTTTGGGCTTTTGACTACCCGTAACGACTGTCAAAGATCTACGAATGATGACAGCCGGGACCAACGGGCTAACACACACAATACACAAACCTACCGCGGCAAGCGTAGCTTAACCTTCGATCATCCCGTGCGACTGTTTTCATTTAGCCACCAGTCCCTCAGTAGATGATCTTGTGCAGTACCTATGTAATTATGTAGTTTTAATGCCTCTTGTACCATCATATTTTCCCATATCTCGGAAAGCATTTCGCGGTGTTTAAACGTGTTCTATTGTAAATTAAGACTTTAGTTATGATAATATTATTTGAATCAACGAACAATGGGTAAAAATATCTTTTGATATAGGAACCGCTGTCATTCTGTTATAACAAACTTGGAAATGGTTTATCTTTGTTATGTTTGCGCTTTATGTAATTTCTTATTTTTTTCTTTTCTGCTTCTTTTCTTTTTTTTCTATCTTAGGGTTCCGTACCTCAAAAGGAAAAAAGGAACCCTTATAGGATTATTTCGATGTCCGTCTGTAATGTCTGTCTGTATGTCAGCCTGCGATACCAAGATTCTATAGATTATAATGCTTGTTTTACTCTTTTCAATTAGGTATGTTTTTGCAGTCGGGTTTTTTGTTTTTTAAATAATTAGTTTTATTTCAATATTTTTAGTTTTATTAATATATATGGAATTGACTCATTACTAGCTTTTATTTGATATCAATATTGTTTTAGTTTATTTAAAAAAAAAACGTTTCCCTCCCTTTTTTTTGTATTTGCAGATGCAATATATAAAAATTATATAGCCTATGTCACTCCCACAATGAAGACGAATCTAAGGACACCTCTTATGTTAAAATCCATCAAGCCGTTTAGGCTACAGAGCGTGCCAAAGAAATAGACATACATACATACATACATACTCTCGAAAAACATTACCCTCCTTCTGGGGCAGTCGGGTAAAAAGGTTTCTCACGCCCCGAAACCAAAAGTACTTACTTAGATATAATTAATGATTAATCGAACGTACCTGTACGTGAAGTTCTATCATAATTATACGAGCGCCGAGTCCGAAGAGATTAGTAATTTACTCATTTAATTACGCTAGTTGTCAACATTCATGCACTAGTTGATAAAAAAAGATTATTTAAACTATTCCTTTTAGGCAATTCAATTTGACATACCGACGAAAACATTTTTTATTTTTTTATTTTTGTGGGTACTTCGGCCAGTTCCGCTCTCAGACGATGTCACCAATAATTTAGTTTAGAGCACAGAACACATATACTAGAGTATAATATTCTGTGGTTCATTGATGTACATATATCTGAGACACTATAGATTATTTGGGGTGTGTATGTGTACAGCACAGGGAGGGTGGGATTACTAATCTCGAGGACGAGGTGCGAGTATAATTATGATAGAACTTCACGTACAGGTAAGTTCTTTAATCATTAATTATACTCGCGCCTCGTTCTCGAGATTAGTAATTTGCACATGTAGACTTTGAGAGTATTTTGGGAATATCACCAATTTATAATAATGTTCGTAAATATCAAAATAATTTTATTATTGATTATTTTGCATTTATTAAAAAAACAGAAACAACAACTTGTACTTCTAGGATTAACAATAATTAGGCGGTTTCTTTGAGTACTAGATTACTATAGGTACTCAAAGGGTAAAATTAATCACAAACAAATAAATATAAAGTAACTTACTAAGGAATAATTATTCTTATAATAACTATCACAGTTAGCTGTAGACAATTATGTATAATCATAAAAAAATAATTAGGAATGTTGGTTAATTATTGATTCGGCTATAATTTTGCAAAAGTTGTGGAATTCCTACTCCATCCAGCCTGCCGTTTTACGGATACTATCTGGGCTGACACCCAGTGAGTGCGCGCGCTATGATGCTGCATTGCTCGTGCTGTGTGCACTGAACACGCTCGTGTCGACCCCACACTCACTGAACGTTTCAGCGGCTATGCGTTTGCGCACCCACTGGTTTGTGAGGTTTCCTTATTCCAACAAATATATCGTCAGATGTTCTTAATAATGAGGTGCGTTCTATGTAACATAGTAATGTAATAGCTGGGCATATCGTTTTTTTTTTTATCGATAAAGAAGGGTAAATGAACGTTGCTAACTTTTATTTTTGAGAGAGTTTGGACTCTGTGTGCGGTTGACAGTGCCACTAAAGTAATGGTTTTACTTGTAAGTTTATCTTAGGTTAATTCCTCATTAGGATGCCATGAACTCAATTTATCCAAAACTAGGTTGGTATCCCAGGTAACTTCATATTTAGGTATTGGTGGCCTTAGTCTAAAATCACCTTTGAGGAATATTTTTATTATATGATCACTAGTTAGTACCGGGCTCAGCACTAGAGAAAGAGCCGATCTGCATGAATTGAGTGTACCATATTGGCAACCGTCATTAAAGAGTTGGGTTAAAAAGGATAATACTGTGGGTACAGAAGCGTCATAAACATTTAACGAATTAATTTTACAGAAGTCCCACCATTTCTTCAAGTAAATATCGTATTGTTTCATGGAGTTAGGTGCTAATGATGCTAACATTATATCAGGTGCTGATTCTGGTATGTTTTTCTTAGAAAATGCATCCCGGATAATATGCCTGCCACCAGGGTAAGCGATTCGTGTATCCGACGGGAGCTGGAATGAGACAGTAAACCATGGCTTTTAGGTGGAAATGCAACAGTTTCCGAAATAAGGAGGGATCTAAACACGGGGTACCTTGGCCATTGACCAAAAAAGTACGACCATGATACCCCGTGCCTTGTCTGTTATTATTTTTCTAAGAGTTTTAAGCATGGCTGAAAATGGCGGAAATGCATAGAAATCATAATTTGCCCATGAAACCGTAAACGAGTCTATCACGAATGCGTCTGGGTCTCGGTGCCAGAATATGTATGTTGTGGTACATTTGTTATTTATACGACTAGCAAACAAATCAATTTGTGGATGACCGAATGCGCGCCTGAGACTGTCAAAGGCCCAATCGGACAGCACCCATTCTATGTCAGGATGAGTTCTTCGTGATTCGTAATCTGCAATAATATTATCACTAGATTTTATGTACGAGACAAAGACGAAAAGCTTTTTGCTTTCGCACCAGTTCCAAAAATCAGGAGTTATATTTGTGACATGAGGGATGAGTTTATATTGTATACCCCCCATTTTATTTATATATGCTACTGCTGTCGAATTATCAACGCGTAGTAATATTTGGCAATTAAAAAGGTTTTTAGCAAAAACTTTAAAGGCAATAAATGCGGCAAGCAGTTCTAAATAATGTATGTGTCGTTCTCGTTCGGTATTCGACCACTGCTCGCTCGCAGACCTTTCACAGGCGGCCCCCCACCCCGTCGTTGAGGCGTCAGAAAATATCTCAACTTGGTAAACATCAACTTTTATGCGATGGACAGAATGTTCTATTTTATTTAGCCACCAGTCAAAGTCAGGTTGTAGTGATTCAGGTAAATTCATAGATTTTTTATAATCATGACCTTCCAAGTTGAGATATTTACATCTTACCATTTCTTTAGTGTGCAGCCATCCGTATTCGATCGCTGGACAAGAAGAAACTAATAAGCCTAAAAACTGAGCAAAATTTCTAATTGTACTACGGTGAAATTTTTAAAACGTTACAAGTGGCGCTTTTATTCGTAACCTTTTGTCTGTTGGTAAACTAATCTGAAACTCGTGTGAATCTAAAATCAAACCTAAGAATCTGCATTTGGTCGAAGGAAAAAGTGCGATTTTTCTATATTAATAATGAAACTAAGTGAGGTTAATAATATTTTAGTTAGATATATATAGTATCCAAACAATAACCAATCGTCTAAAGAAGCAGTGGACAGAAAGCCTGCGGAGCGCAATAATTTAGCTAAAGGTTTACATATTTTTGTGAAAACGTATGGGGCTGTTTAAGTACAGCCCCATACGTTTGCCCCAAATGGCAAAACATTAAATTCGAATAATTTACCCTCAAAATAGAATCTTATATATTAATGCCGTTCCTAAATCCTCTAACTTAAAATTATCTGTTTTAACGAATTTGTTAAGGTCTATCAAGTTTAAAATAAAGCGCATCTTGCCATTTGGTTTCGGTACCAATAAAATACTTGAGACAAATTGATTTTCACATGGGGAACATTCTGATATTTTCAGTAGATTATTAATCGCTTCTAAATAATGCGGTCTTTCATTAGCCGAGTAAGTTGGTCTAGCAGGGAGTGTATGTTGTACAAGATAGTATAGTCTGATCGTTCGTAATTGCAGCCCATTGTTGCTGCGTACGTTGACTGATGTCCCCGCAATGACGTCTTCGATGAGTGCGCGTGCGGATGTACTGCGTCTGCGGCGGGGGATAAGGCGCGCGAGACGTGGCAGATTCGCGGCTCCTCGGCACTGGTGCCGGCCCCGCGGGCGTTCTGCGGGCGCCCTGCGATCTCGATGTTGGTCCTTTATAATAGGTATTCGCAGTCTTGCTGCTAGATTCGGCTTTCAGTTCGATTCCTGATTTATTTACACCCTTTGCTGATTTTAACGTCTCTGCTAAATTTTCACCGAACAGATACGTGTCTATCTTGGTGTTTTTAAGGTGTCCCTTCATGTCATTTTTGAGTGCAAATAAAAGGAAATTTCTACGTCTGATGGAATCTGCATGTTGTAAATCGCATAAAATTCTGCTTATATCCACTAATTTTTGCAGCACGTCACTGATTATTGTTTTTTTGGAAATTTATGATGTCGGCCAAACAAGCAATTACACTAGACATTTGTTTCTATTCGTTTTCTATGCCTTTAGCGCGTTTAATCGCGGTATCAGCAATTGCCGCCTTAATTTCCAGATTTATTTTAGGGGCATCTAGTTGGGTACCTACAATTTTTAGGTAATAAATATTTTGAGATCTTATTTTTACGATTTTCCTTATTCAGGCCGTCTTTAGCAATATGTAATAAACGATTTGCAACTTCGTTGGTTTCAGATCCGTATTTGTCAGTGTTAGTAGGATCATCGCCTAAAATGTCTAGAATTTCCGTATCCAGATCAGGAATATTATCATCATGGGCAATAGGCTCTTCGGGGGGTACATCCGCGGAAGTTCTAGGGCCTGGCTGAGGTTCACAGATTTTGTTCGATTCCTGAACTGTTTCATCTTCGAGGGCCATACTAATAACCAATCATCTGGTCGCAGTGCGGGAGTATCTGAAAATTATCATAGATATGATAATTTTGAAAACGTAAGTTAAATAACTTATTTAAAAACATTAAAAAGTGAACTTCAACAAGTCCATGATTAATTTTTACGATCATAATATTTTATCTTTATATAAAGCATTGTCAGCTTAGTACATAATTATTGTTTGTAGATTAGTCATAGTCATAATAATAATTAAGTTAGGTTACAATCCCCAGTGGAAGAAACGCCAACCGTATTTTAAATGCGTTGAAACATCCCCAGTGACTCAGGTTGCATTAAAGTAACTTAAATACTTAAATAATCGAATATGGGCTACCTAGCAGGTAAAAGTCATCAGTACCTAATGTCGTCTTTACATTCTTTTATCACTAGTTCCTTTCTGACAATTACAATGAAATGCAAATATTAAATACTTACTATAGTTTTACATTACGCAGATTAGACAAAATATTATTTAACAAACTATATTTTTTCACAGATAAGGGTATACTTCCTAAAGAAGCCAAAGTCACTGCAGACATTCTGTTGTTCTTCAACAACCTTTTCGATTCCCTCAAGGGAAGCTTTGGCAAAAGAAAGAAACATGGAAAACCTCTTCTAGGACCTGCAACGCCTACTTCTATCCATCATAAAACATGGAAGGAGAGTAAAATGATTATGAAAGATATGAAATTGATTCATCCTAAAACCTGTAACAACGAACACGTTCCCACATTGAATAATTGGGTATGGACGCTAGAAGGAATTGAATTATTATTAAAAAAATTACAAACAAAATATTGCGTATCATCAGTTTGGCTGCGGCATTTGAATCAAGACCCAATAGAAAACTTTTTTGGGTCCATAAGGAGCCACGGATGCCGCAACATAAACCCTACTCCAGAACGATTTGAAGCAGCATTCACGACGTTACTCGTAAACAGTCTCTCTAGCGTCCATGCGCCTGGAGCTAATTGTGAAATAGACAATTGTGAAACTTTACATGAAGTACTCATCACAGGCGGGGACGGCAAAGAGCAAATTAGTTGCGAACTAAGTAATATTCCCGATATAACATTCACACCACTTGCAGAAAAAAATGACCCACGCGTAATTGGTGGCCTACAGTACGTAAGTGGGTATTTTGTAAAAAGCGCCAAGAAAAAGGTATTCAAGGGCTGTGTTGAATATAAAAAAGATTTAATATCAAACAGTGAGCACGAATATTTAAGATATCGGGAATACGCAAATAAAAAATGGCTTTGCAGTCCCAGCGACTCCCTCTTAAATTGTATCTCAAATCTGCAGGATATAAATTATATAATATTAAAAGAAAATTTAGATAAATAACATTTACGGGAATTAATAACTACTGTGATTTTTATTATTGTAGATTTTTCATTCATAAAATGTTCAATTCATAATGAAAAATTAATAGATTTCTTAATAAAAATATCCTGTAGATTTTTCATTTACAACTATTGTAAAGATATAAATAATATACTAATGAATAAGAGGGAGTGTGATGATGATACGGATTCGTATAAAATTAAAGCTAAAATACTGAATAAGAGGTGTTTCAAAATAAAGAAATAAATAATGAAATCTAGCTTTGTTTTATTTTTTAATAATGTGAATTACTTTCGCTTTTCTACATAGATGCAAGCGAATATGTAATTCACATTTTAAATACCTATCTAAATAAAAAATATCAAGGCTGAAAGTAATAGGCGACGTACGTATGTGTGTATCTACTTGTGTGCGTGTGTGTGTGTGCGGAAGATTATGTTGGCATTAGTTCCAAAACAGGCGTCCAGAGGGCGACAATTGACGTTTCTCACTTTTGTCGCTGAGTTGTACCTCTATTCCATATATAAAAAAAGTACTCTGTGGGTTGAGCACTAGAATGCGAATGATTGGTGACATAGTCTGAGAGCGGAACTGGACGAAGTACCCACAAGTATTAAAAAAAAATGTTTTTGTGGGTATGTCAAATTGAATTGCCATATAAAAATAAAAGTTTAATATAATATTTTTTTTTCTCAACTAGTGCATGAGCGGTGACAACTAGCGTAACTACATGTGTGAATTACTAATCTCGAGGACGAGGCGCGAGTATAATAAAATACATAACAATACAATATAGGTTTTCACATAGTTTCCGTTAAAACCTATCATCATCATTTGCGTAGCCTTTTACCAACTATGCTTCCGTTTGTCTGTTTCAAGTCTAACCGGATACAGCTGAATACCCTGTATTTTACATGGAGTGACTGCCATGTATCAGACTAGGAGACTCTTGGACGTCATATTTGCCGCTTATTCAATAGGTTCGTCCCTATTTCATAAGATGGGACTTAAAACTGGTAAGATATAACACTTCTGCCAGCCCCATTGGGGAACAGCTGCATGGTTTTATGTAGGTATCTATCTATCTACTTTTGTATTATAATTTTCTGCCTGTGTTGCTTTATGCTCTACTTGTTAATCGCAAAATAATTACTCCATCAAATGACATATGTTTTCACAATCCTTTTATAAACATAGATAAAGCTTGCTGGGAAGTTAGAATTGGAGCAGAGTTTCTTAACTTTTAAAATGTTGTAACTTCAGATACAAATATGTATTTTGTTCAGTGCATTTTGAACTTTGAACTACATTCTATTGAAGCTAACGTTTTGGTCTAATATAAATTCAGTATCACTGGATTCCGGTTGGATTTAAATATTGGATCAATGTCATCAATCAGCCTTTAATATAGGACATCATCATAATATTATTAGAAACTGCCTCTTTGGTCTATTGGTCGCAAGCGCTACTGAGGACTTGGGTTTGATTTCCGGGTCAGGCAAAGTGTTAATGGTTATTCCATCTGGAATTTCTCAGTGGCTGCCCGCAGTCTGGATTAGGCACTAATACGTGGGACTTTAACATAACTGGCTAAATGTAGGTGTATTATATGTTCACCTCTGCCTCACCCTTCTGGAAATACAGGCGTGATGTTAATTATTAAATGTTAGTCATACATAACATAACATTACGCTTGCATTCCCCGAAGGGTTGGGCAGACCTGTACATATAGTACACCCACATTTCGCCAGTTATGTTTAAGTCCCATGCAATAGGGGGCGAGCCTATTGCCTTGCCATCAACCCGGCAAATCCAGACTCCGGGCTGCTATGGAGAAACAAAATAACACTTTACCTGGCCCGGGAATCGAACCCAGGACGCCATGCTTAGCAGTAGGGCTTGGTACCACCAAGGCAACGAGGCAGTGGACATGATTTATCAGTATCCATTAAAATCTGGCATTACTTAGTCCGATCACAAAGTCGTATAATTGTTGCCAAATAAATACGTTCAAAAATACCTAAAGTACTCACAGTCATTCCAGAAAATAATCCGAGCCACTACAAGGGACACAAACTTACAATCCTTAACACGAAGAGGTAAGATAAGGTCAAGCATTACCAAATCAGGCCAAACTTCATGAAACTTGTGCGATAATAATAGACATTACTACCACTCTAGAAGATCAGCATAATATTGACGTTGCTCGGATTGAGGTCCTCATGTTATTAGACAAAGGTCACGGAAATTCTACTCTAAAACTTGTAGTACGTACGTTATAGTTTACTAAGAAAATACGATGGAACTATAGTAGGGTGACTATAATACAGTAAGGTCAAGACAATTTTTCTCACCATGGGATCTGGAGGCAAAAGTCCTCGCGCACGTATGGGAGTGGCGCGAGGAGGCAAAACCGGGGCGTAACTCCGCTGCCGCGAGAAATCGCGGCACAGCGGACGGAGCTCTGGCGGGATCTCATAGCGACATGGAGAGTACGATTGTCGCAACCCACTGCTGGGCACGCCACGATTGCGGCGATAAGTCCACTCTTTAAGGAGTGGCTAGAGAGGCGCCACGACGTCCACACCTTCCGCTTGACACAGGTCCTCACCGGACACGGCAGCTTCGGGAGGTTCCTGTGGAGCATATGGTGGAGGTCTGCCCGGCTTGGGCAGAGCACTGCCGTGTCCTCGTGGAGGCGATCGGCGGCAGAAATCACTCGCATCCGGCCCTGCAGTAATGCTCGCGAAGGAGGAGGGGGGACGGTTGAGGGAAAGGCAAATTTCGCGCCCTCTCGTCCCTAGCCGCCGCAGGAGACGCCCTGGCGGATTTCCGGCCACCGTAGGCACGGGCTTGCGGACGGTGAGCAATGGGTAGTTCACCGTTCGGTAAGGACCAAGCCCGGGTCGACGGCGCGTTGTATTCCACGCGCGCCTCAAAGAGATGTCGTCAGCACAAGTGTAGGGGTCCACTAGGGCCGATGCCTGCCGGGGTCGCGGGAAGGTACTAAAGGGTTACAGAGGCCCCTGGCAACACAGGCAACGGAAGGAATACGGGTGGTTTTTAGTCAGTAAGAGTCTGACACACCCTCCCGCTCCGCCCAGAGCTGGAGAAGTTATTTGATGATTTCCCACCCAAAAAAAAAGACAAATTTTCTGAGCCACAAGATACAACCGGTGCTTAGTTTGTTTCTCACCGAATTGGGCTAAACTGTATTGTTACTATTTGATTAATAAACTTTATTATGATAAATGATTTTATTTCTGTAAGTAGGTATGTACAAACACTTTTACACGTCAATCATATTTAAAAAAACTAGATGTGGTCGGCGTTTCCTAGCTGACCACTCTGAGAAGAAGGACCGAAACAAACTCAGAGGTCACAGTCTCTTTTAAAGTCCAGACATAGTCTTGGTCAGATCATGTGAAGACCATGTAGATTGGTGTCTGAAAAAGTCTTTTGCGGAAAGAACCACACAGATTGAGTGGACCTATCCAGTGAGTGCACGCATTTTGTCAATACTCGTGCAGCTCAACATAGAACAGAGCTTACCGATGCGACGAACTACTTTAAATTACACAAACTGCTAGACCAAGATTCAAACTAAATAAGAAAAAAATAAAAATAAAAACGATGACCCACATAGTCTTCAAATGCACAATAATATTAAAATAATACGAGTATAATACTTTACAAAGTAAATAATCGTGTCATTGTGTAAACAAAAATTCGTTAATGTCAATGAGTATATACGAATCCAGAAATAAGGTCAGATCATTCGTGGACCATGTAGATAGGTGTCTGGAATGGTCTATGAGGAAAGAACTATACAGATTTGTGTGAACCTGTCCCGTTAGTGCACGCATTTGTCAGTAACCGTGTAGGTCGACTCAATGTACAACTGTATTTTTAATTAGTATTAAATTAAAAGTGCTTATTTAATTATGTCTATTGATAAACACTTTTGAGTACGTAAGCAAGACGTATCAGTTAGTAGTAGCACGGTTTAACTGTGAAAGCAAATGCTTTCACAGTTAAAACGTGTGAATTCACACGGTTACGCTATTAGATTGATTTTGATTGAGCGAAGTTGAAAAGCTTCCTCTTTATTACTACTTTACTGGGCCCGGCTTTTTTTTTTGGGTGGGAACTTATCAAACAACTTCTCCCGCTCTGGGCGGAGCAGGAGGGTGTGTCAGACTCTTACCGACTAAAACCCACCCGTGTTCCTTCCGTTGCCTGTGTTGCCAGGGGCCTCGGTAACCCTTTCGGACTTTCTCGCGATCCCGGCAGACATCGGCCCTAGTGGACCCCTACACTTGTGCTGAAATCTCTTTGAGGCGCGCGTGGAACACAATACGCCGTCGACCTGGGCCTGATCCTTATCAGACGGTGAGCTGCCCATTGATCACCGTCCACAAGCCCGCGCCTACGGTGGCCTTGTGGGGCGAGAGGGCCCGAAATTTGCCTTTTCCTCAACCGTCCCGCCTCCTCCTTCGTGAGCATTACTGCTTCGCAGAAGGAGGTGCAGGCTGCCCATGTCCTCTCACTCCGTACCATGGCCTGAACCAGGGCCGGACGCGCTGTCCTGTGCCCGGCTGGGCCCATAATTATCTAAAAAGGAAATAGATGATTGAGTTTTAACAATTGGAACACTTGGCAGAAAATAATACCTACTTCTTTTAATTTCAACAAAAAAAAACAACAACAAAAAAAAACAGGAAATCAAAACCCCAAGCCAAATTAGGCTAGATTTAGAGGTAGCCCACAGAATAGTGATGTAGTTCCCACAACTAAAGAAACTTTAATTCGGAGGTGACATGGTGAATGTTTGCGTCCTCAATAAAATCTGTCTTATATAAATATCCCACCAAAAACATTTTCATGCCAAGACGAGACCACATGGCTTACACTGTCTAAGAATTATTAAATCTCATGTAGAGCCAAGCTTCTAACTCTACACGCCCTAACTCTACAAACTCTACACCTTAGTTAAAATATATGGCTTCGCCTTCGGAGTCTTGGCGGGGGCACTGCCGTGCCCAAAGATATGTAGCTACCTAATATTTGCCCGCCATACGTGCCCTAATATGATGAGACCATTGTAAAACTTGAGATCATAACAATATAATGTAATAAGACAAGTAAATGATTATGATTATTCTGTAACTCTGGACTTAGGTTGGCTTGGGGTCGGCTCGTGGCTAAGTAATAACAGCTGCACGGATCGATCGATCGGGTTAAGCTTGCGACGATCGGTCCGGGGATGGGTCTTTCCATACCGAGACCCTCCCTAGCCTCGGAAAGCACGTTAAACCGTTAGTACCGGCTATCATTCGTGGATCTTTAATAGTCGTTACGGGTCGTCAAATGCCCGAAAGTTTGACAACCAGTCTTATCCAAGGGTATCGTATTACCCAGAAACTGGGCTGTGGAGGTCAGATAGGCAGTCGGTCCATGTAAAATACTGGTATTACTGATCCACAGTGGACGCAAAATTAATTTTCTCTTAAGTTTTCCAACATCCGTAGTCACCCTACAAAATAAGCGATGCTATCGAAGGAATAACACGGAGTAGTTCAGACAACAGCCATTTGTAAGTTTTGCTCAAACACCCGAAGTTTCACTCATTCACTCAACTACAGCTTATAAGTTCCCACTTTTTATTGTCCGGGGATAGTTTCCATTTGGACAAGTTTTTTCTTGAATCCACTACATTATAAAAGAAAGAAATAAATTAATTGCTGATAGAAACTATTGTGGTACCAATAGCGAAAAATGTAACTGGTGACGTCACGGATATATACAATTACAGGCCGATATCTCTTGCGACTGTAATTGCAAAGGTTTTTGACAGTCTACTGGATGCACAAATCGGCAAGCATATTCGGCTTAACGATGCGCAGTTTGGGTTTCGTGAAAATCTGTCGACCGAATGTGCTATCTTGACACTGAAACATACCGTCAACTACTATGTTAATAGAAAAACACCTGTCTATGCTTGTTTCCTGGACTTGTCAAAAGCCTTCGACCTGGTGGATTACAACAGGCTCTGGACCAAGCTTGGGGAGGTGGGAGCTCCCACTGAACTTATTAACATCTTGTCTTTCTGGTGCAACCATCAGAAAAACTATGTCAAGTGGGGAAATGTGCTTTCGGATGAGTATGCACTTGAGTGTGGTGTCAGACAGGGAGGCCTGACCTCTCCAAGACTTTTTAACTTGTATGTTAATCAGCTGATTGAGGGCCTCAGTAACAGTCACGTTGGTTGTCATATAGATGACGTCTGCGTAAATAACATCAGTTACGCTGACGACATGGTGTTGCTGAGTCCGTCGCTCAGTGGTTTGAGAAATCTGCTCGGTATTTGTGAGTCATATGCGGTCGCTCATGGTCTCAAATACAATAAGAAAAAAAGTGAGTTCATGGTGATTAGAGGTAAGAATAAGTCACCGGAGCATGTACCCCCGGTCTTTTTAAACGAAGTACCTCTGAAACGTGTCTCTCAGTTTAGATATCTAGGACACATAGTGACTGAGACCCTAAATGACGATGCAGATATCGAGAGGGAGCGAAGGGCGTTGTCGGTTCGTGCGAATATGTTGGTGCATAGATTTGCAAGGTGTACAGTAGATGTAAAAGTGACACTGTTCAGGGCCTACTGCCAAAGCTTTTACACCAGTGCTCTATGGACCAGCTACACGCAACGGGCCTACAACGCTCTTCGCGTACAATACAACAACGCCTTCAGAGTTCTGGTGGGGCTCCCACGTTTCTGCAGCGCATCAGGCATGTTTGCTGACGCTAGGGTCGACGATTTTTATGCCATAATGCGTAAAAAAGCAGCATCTCTGATGTTTAGGATACGTGGGAGCCCCAACGGAATTCTGAGGATGATATCAGATAGGCCGGAGTCTGCAGTGCTGGGGAGGTTTATTCGGCTTCACGTGACATAATATATATATGTAATGTTATTTTTGTTGTTTTTATGTGGTGTTTTAATGTCTATTTGAATTTTTATAATGTGAATTAATACTAGTATACTAACATAGTTTTTAAGACCTCTGTTACTAACACTATATGGACAATTTTGTAATTATGTCTAAAATAAATGAATTTATTATTATTATTATTATAACTAAAATAGGAAACACCAAATATAAGGAAGTTAAAGTTACTTTTTTATTTGGTAGTTAAAATAGTTTTTTTTTTACCTGAACTTTACTAATCTAAATCTAAAGTTCCAAAGGATCCCAATACAGTTTCCATACATATCCGCCAGCCGTCATCTCAGTATTAACTTCAATAAGGTAATATAAAGTCATCATTTTTAAGTTTAGGTTTTCCTAAATTAATTAACTTATTGTGGGTTAGTTCGTTTTAGCATAACTCTGAGCTATTTAAAAAAGCGCCATCTATACAATTACTTCGGGAAACGTTTTAAACACTTAGTTCTGCTACTCGCCGCTAGATGGTAGTTATGAGCGGCATAAATTATAACTGCTTCTTTTCTCTGTTATAAAATATGATTTATTATTTTAGCTGCAAGATTACATTTTATAAGGCCCAGTTAATACGTTTTAATTTAGGTAAAGAATTTATACTCTTTGGTAGTAGTCATCGTGTAACCATGGCAACGCGATGTTTACAAAAAAAATGTGATTCATTTTCGACGGTAGGTTTAAGATATGTGTTTATTTTCGTCGAGATGTCCAACAAAATAACCAGTTTTGCTATTCCTAAATGCTCAGTTGATCACCGTGCAAGGACTGCTAAGGGATTTACGCATACAAGTGGAAAATACTATAATAATACGCCTAAGAAAATTCTCACCTCGAAGAAACCAACCGCGGTATGCATTGAGAGCAAAAGTTGTTCAACTAGTGGTGTTAGCGTCAAAAAGTGCACTGTAAAGACAAAGAAAACAACCAAATCGGATTCAACAGTCACTAAAAAGTGTCAAAACAATGTTGTGGACTACTGCAAGAAGTGCGGCGATGGAAGAGGTAACGATGAAACACGGGAAAACATCGACTCACTTCTCAGAGCAGTGAACGTTAAGTGCGTTAAAAACGATAACAACGTAAAAAGAGTTACCAAAAAGATATCAAAACCTGTTCATCAATACTATAAGAATGAAAACTTCTACATAAACGAGGAATCACTCCATGACACTAACAATGGCAATATCACTAAAAAAGTTTCCCTAGATACTATCACAGAGGTGCCTGAATTGCGCACAGTTTCTGAAGACTCCATTTTCAGAATATATTCTGACTCCGAAGACGATTCAGAAAGTTTTCTAGATCCAAACAGCGATGTAAACATCGAAAAGCTCAAAGAGTTTCGACAGAAAAACTATTTTGAATGCCATTCAGCGAAGTCCAGAATCAAAAGTCGAGTCAGTGCTACCAGCTTGCAGGACCACAAATGCGTTTACAGATTTTATCTAAATGAACGATTATTTCCCGTTCCATTGAACACTGATTACAACAACAAGGTTCGTTGCGTCGAATGCCAGCTGCCAATGGATATCAAACAGGAAAAATCTGGAGACAATATCAATGGTACCATTCAAGCTAAAGTTAAACTCAGTTCAGGGGACTCACAAGACATGCTTCTGCTACTCCCAGTTAAAGAATCTCTTATAATAGAAGAGAGAAGAAAAGAGAATAGGCAGACAACTGATTTTGTCTACTTTGGAGTGGTAAAACTAACTGCAGATGGTAATTCCATGTTCAATAGAACTTTGCCAGAGAATTCCTTGGCTTTGAAATATCAGAAAGGCTACCAGGAATACCAGGATGATGGTAGATACAACTATAAAGAGATACATGATGATGATGTCATAATCATTTAACTACGATGTCAGCGGAAATTTCTGCTATAATAGTTTTGGCCATTCACCATTTAAAATTGCTGCTCTGTTTTCAACAAATAATAAGTTGTTTATGAATTGATTTCAAGGATGTTCAAAGGTATTTATTTTACCATTTACCAAAGGTATTTACATAACTGTACATTATTGATTTTAATTGAAATAAACTGTATGTTCTTTCAAAATATGTCTTGCTGATTATTACTGGCCCTAATCCTGCCTACTTACATTTTCATAAGTGTAGTCACTTTATCAATCTTTATGAAGCTTGGTAACCTATGGTCGGCGACATTTGGGAAATTTATATCTAGACACGCGGTAGCGTGTCAAGCCAAGCTCAAGTAACAGAACTGGCGAGCAGCACCGTGTTAATTATGAATGAATCAAACCCTGCCAAAATGTATTTCAACTTTGCCCAGTTTAAAACCAAAACCATGATCATTTACGACAGTTATCATTCTTCAGCAACTGTTTAAATAAATTAAAAACAATGTTAACTTCCATTAAAATCAACATGAAGATAAAGAAAGAAAAATATGTTATTTGGGACACGCACAAGATACACAAAAAGTAAAAAAGGAGCATTTACAACTAACAAAATGTACATATTTGTTCGAATAAACAACAAAGAAAATAAATAGAAAACCGGCCAAGTGCGTGTCGGACCACGCACAATGAAGGGTTCCGTAGCTGAAGTTGGGATGAATTTATCCCAAAAACAAACTTAACATTGTAGTTGAAAAACATGTTCTCCCATACATCGATATATGCCACGGTTATATCTCCAACTGCAAATTTAAGTTTTGTTTTTTATTTTTTATTTATTTTTATTCAAAAGGAACAACAAACAGCTACAATATAAAACATAGAAACAAGAAATACACAAAACATAATAGACAATATTGCAGCCCACAACGCAGTTCACAGATTAACTATAGGATACAATACAGTGAAAATAATCGCTAGGGTTACAGATACAAGATATAATTTTATTCTAACTTTATAAACTATCGTGTTTAAGTTAAAGAAGTATATATGCATATAATAAACATGAAATGGAACAAAAAGATATAAAAATATTCAAGTAAGCTCCTTCAGTACAAGACCTTTGAACCTACAGGGAGGACATGCAAAAATGTCAATATGTTTAAAAGTCGCATTGTAGGAATCGACCATTCTGCGAACAGGCGAACGCAAGCCAGAGTTGGACTTGCAAATGCCCACTGAAAATAATTTACCTTTCGCTTGTGAACTGTCCTAGGAACCGCAAAGCATAACATGTTGGACAGATCAATGCAGTCAAATTTATTTTTAACAATATTATATAAATTCATGGCTTCTAAGTACTTACGTCTATTTTCAAGTGTTGCGAGCTTATATTTCGCAAGCAGATCTTGGTATGGCAAATAATATCCATAGCATCTATAATGTATGGTACGCAGGAATTTATATTATTTATATTATAAGTTGGTCGACTATGACTCGTTAACTTGTAAAGCCTACTTAGCTGTGATAGTTTTCCTTTCAATTTAATTATACGTACATTTCCATAAACAACCGTTTAGCGGACAAGGGACATTTGACTCTAACAAAAATTAGTACTTTAAACCTTAATATTACCCAAGCGGATCCTTAAATCGAAAATTGGTGTTCACAGACCCGCAATATTTTGATGATAACACCATGGGGTAGACGAGAAAAAAATATGATCCCTATACCTATTACGATCATATTTTTTTCTCGTCTACCCCATGGTGTGGGATATCGTTGGATAGGCCGTTCAAAAATATTGCGGGTCTGTGAACACCAATTTTCGATTTAAGGATCCGCTTGGGTAATCTTAAGCTTTAATATGCTATTTTTTGTTAGAGTTAGTGTCCCTGCCCCTGCCTATATGATCCCTATACCTATTACGAATGTAGGGGTCCACTAGGGCCGATCCCTGCCGGGGTCGCGGGAAGGTACTTATGGGTCACCGAGTCCCCTGGCAACACAGGCAACAGGAAGGAATACGGGTGGGTTTTAGTCAGTAAGAGTCTGACACACCCTCCCGCTCCGCCCAGAGCGGAAGAAGTTATTTGATGATTTCCCACACTCAAAAAAAAACAAATACCTATTACGAGCGTTACCCTAAAAAAAAAAATATTAATATGTACCTACACCTATAGCGTCTCTGAGCTACAGCGGGGTCAGACAGACAGAGAGACAGACTGAGGGACATGGTGAAACTATAAGGGTTCCTTGTTTACTACGGAACCCCAAAAACGACTTGTGTGACGCCAAAAAGGCTCCTATCTCAGCATAATGCTGCGATATTTAAAAAGTAAATACCGCAGCGCTGGTAATCTGATAGGGCCCGATGATGTGATCAGCATGTCTGATGTATAAAAAAATCATACTTGCATTATAGGTATATACCAACTGCAGATATAATTGATCAACCACATTTTATCTCTAAAACGAAATCATTTTCACCTAATTTCTTTACAAGTTGCTTTAATTTTCTTTGTAGACAAAGGAAACCATACTTAAGACGCTGACAACACCTAAACCGCGGTCACTGTCACATTGCATAGAAAAGAAAGAGAAGCGCAATGACATAACGCTTGTAATTTATTGCAAAATATGAAGCAATTAGGTATTTACTCAAAATTGAGTTGAGTAATCGAAAATAAAAAACAACCAAGTTCTGCATTCAAATATGACGTTCTTGTTATTAATTAAATACGTAACGTATGTTGATATTTAATACAGATATTTTGGATTAGAACTCAAGGTAAGAGGTTAGTTTAACGTTAGTTTGTATCGAGATTTTTTTCCAAAACGTGTTTTGGTAACAACCAACTTCTGGGTAATATGTTCAAAATTAACATATATTTTTTCCGCTACTACAAACTTTACAGATTTGGCAATTTTTTTCTTAAGACAAGCCTATTTTGGTCGTTTGCGTCTTGTCAGCGCCTTAAGTATGGTTTCCTTTGTCTTATTTGATACCTCAAAAACGATATAATAATTCATTACATATACATATAGATGAGATTAATAATATGAATTCTGATATTTTATTTCACACTAGCTTTCGCCAGTGGCTTCGCCCGGTTTTAAAAATTTCGTAAGGAAAACTTACGAAACGGTTATGTCAATTTTCAACACGTACATAAACCTTTTCACCACATAATTCGAAAAAAACGCGACGACTGCAATTCAGAATACATTTGTATCAATACAAATCTATAACACTCTGAGCGAGATGTGTACAATTTAGACATTGTTATCATATAATTACAAAAAAAAAAATCTGCTTTTCCTACACTTTGATGAGGTATTGCGAACATAAATGTAGGGGACAGCAGTTTTTTTTTTTGGGATTGTAGCTTTGGTCCCTTAGTAAAAGTTGTTCATAATGATGAGTACAATCTCCCATTTCGATTATGTATATGTATTTAGAGTGTCGATTCGCCCGTTCCGTGCGAATCAACCAATAAAGGCTCGAGCAGACAGGCGCTACGCGACACCGGTAGAAAAACGTCCGTGAAGTTTTCATAGAAATGGTTCCACCAGAGCCGCGTCGCGCGTGTCTGCCGGAACATTAAGCCGTTATTGGTTAAAACTACATTCGAAATTCTTCTTACAGCCTTCTATATTTTTTATAACTAGTAAAAGCAAAAATACAATCGATTCTTTTGTACTTTTCTTAATTATCCCCCTTTATTATTGGGAATCATTATAAAAACAATGTATGATAAAAATAAATTATAAAATAAAATGAAATAAATTTCAAATAGGCAAATAAACGGCAATTGAACGTCAAAATTTACAAAAAAATAGAGGTGATTCTAGTTGCTCCTTCCAAGAGGTAGTTTCGTATAAAGAAGAATGGGCCAGAAACTCCACCGTTACTCTTTTATAATGTTTTACAATATTTTGTATACAATAATTATATAATTATATGCGAAGATGATGCCCCTTGAATAAAGTTACTATACCACAATAGGTAAAAAGAATTCAAAATGAAGCAGTGACATAAATTAATTATGTGATAGATACATGGTGCTCACATATTTACAATCATTGTGAAAGTAGGTAAAAGTACGTATCCCTAGAAAAAAAATAAAGTAATAAGTCAATGTGTGAGTTATAGTAATGACATAATGTCAAATCATAAAAATTATAAACTATACAATTAAATAGCAACCTGTTTGATTTTGTCTAGACTATAGATTGTCCTATGGACCTGAACCAGCATGTTTCCAAGCATTCTTATCTTGGATATTTTATACTGAGAAATTACTGAAATAATACCTCTCGAGCACAGATACTTTTATATTTATATACTGTCGACCTATTGTAAAACAGCTGATTGATCCCATCATCTAAGAGGTTGGCAAGGAGCAGCTAAATCAACCCAGATAATTATCAAGAGTAACCAGAAATCACTGGCAAAGATTAAAGTTCTGAAAAAAGATTTGCTCATTAATAAAACCGGTTCATATAAATTTAATAAGTGCTAGAATGTTATAGAAAGATCTACACAAAATATCGTTAAATTAAATAAACACTCTGGTTCCGTAATCCTTCGTTATATCCCAATAAATAAAACTAGTATAACTTGATGAAATCATTTATTTGTCTTTAAATCCATGTATAATGGAAAATTACAACAAATAAGACGAAATTGAGAAGCAATCATATTTCGCAACGATTCCCGCCTTCTTGAATAAATATGGCGGCTTATTCGCGCGCGCCTCAGTCACAACGTATGCGCGAACACTGTCACTTTCGTTCGAAAACCGTGAATGTGTTTCAGAAAGTGATAAATAAAAAGAAGTAACAAAAATGTTTGGTTCATTCCTACTTGTGGTTTTTTTAACGAGTTTCGTGAATGCTGAGAATAGTTTACGTAAGTTTGGTTTTAATGATTATTTTTAAATTATTGTTTGTGTAATTTTGGTGTTATGGAATAGGCTGACTGTGAAGCTGCGTGCATTTCCTGTGCTCGTCACAGTCGGTAAAGTTAAAATAGTTATTAATTTTTAAATTGGTAACTGATGCGAAATTAAAAGAAAAAACATAATAAAGAAAGAAATAACAAAAAATAAAATTAGCTTTAAACCCTTAATGATGGTTAATATTGACCAAATAAATAATAAATCTTTTAAAATTATTAACTGTCACTTTCCTTTTTGCCTTTTTGATTCTTTATAAAACCGAAGCATAATCACTTTTTTGTATATCTGACATTTGTGATGAGAATAAATAAAAAATAAATAATAATAATAATATTTGTGATATAATCGTTAATTGTTTCCAGTGAGTGGGTAGGTAACTAGGTACGTACCTACGTCGCGATTATGTAGCTCAAAATGTTAAAAGGTATTAGGTATTTTTTTTTCAGTTCATTTAAGTACCTACCCTTTTTTTAGGAAACCTAATAAAATTGATTTTCGTGTTAGAAATATTTTCATTTGAACAATATTACTCTAGATTCCTACTCATATTAACCGTTCTTACTAAGGAAAAACTTTCAAGACGCGCATCACTTCGAATTTTCGACACATCTTTCAAAATCATAATTTCATTATCAAGAAAAATCCAACTATCATTCCTGTTTCCCAAATGAAAATCGCAGGTAAACATTAAAATACGCCACTGTTAAAATGGCCTTGTTTAACAAAAACTTCTATGTAGCTACATACAAAAACAATAGGTACAAACATATCTCAATGCCTCCTGTGAGAATTGAACTCACGACCCCTGGTTTACGAGACCAGTGCTCTACCACTGAGCTAAGGAGGCGATACTTATGTGTAATTAGATGCGCTCCCCTTTATAAGAATAACTAAATGTTCAGTTAATAATAACCGTATTTTAACTTTAAACATGGCGATGATTTAGTCACCTGTATCTGTCAAGTGGATGATTCTACCCGTCATCGTCATACTATTTCGATGCATGTATGTTTTTTTTTTTATATTTTTCTGTATATCTACAACAGACAGCGCAACTTACCAAGCTACATCAGTAACGTGAAGTTAGGTTCACATCTTTTATAGGATCACTCGTGTGTCTGTCTGTCGGTCCGTCTGTCAGAGCCAATTTTCTCCGAATCTACTGTAATAATAATAGTTTATTTGTACACAAAACCAAATAGTACAAGGTAGTATTTTTTTTTTGTTTTGCTGGGAAATCATCAAATAACTTCTCCCGCTCTGGGCGGAGCGGGAGGATGTGTCAGACTCTTACTGACTAAAACTCACCCGTATTCCTTCCGTTGCCTGTGTTGCCAGGGGCCTCGGTAACCCTTCAGTACCTTCCCGTCTGCCGGGGTCGCGGGAAGATACAAGGTAAAGTCTTAAGATTAGGTTGTACATCATTGACACAGTTTAAAGCCGAAATATCTGACTCTTAAACTAGGCAAGAAGCCTGTATCTTAGAAGCCGAAGTTCCCCAAGATTTCAGTGACATACAACAAATTAAACATAGATCGTCGTACAAGTACTACTACTATAAAAGTTAACCTAACAAACTAAGTTAACAAACTAAACCATTAAAATCATACTGAAACGATAAGTTGAAATTTGGTACACATATAAATTTCTGTAACCAAAACACGGACGCGTAACGTAAATAAATGAATTTTGAATATGAGGGTGACGTTTGATGGGCAAATTAGAAAATATTTAAAAAAGTTTTACAAAATGTACCGTGTGATATATCAAATAAAAAGGTTTGTTGTAATGATTTCTGCATTTTTTTGTTTATAATTTAAGTATAAATACTTTTAAAGTAATTTAAAAAAGAGACGAAATTTGACCATTCTTCATACCAACCTTAACTCCGAAACTAGGTACCTACATAGCCAAAAATTTCGAAATACAGAAAATATTTATTTATTTACGTATAGATTACAGGAAAACCTATAAGAAGTCTATGGTCTTAAAATACCATGGTAAATCTCTCAATATTGTGCATACAAACTTACATTTGCAATTAGAATGTATGGGGGAACATGTTTTTCAACAACAATGTTAAGTTTGTTTTTGGGATAAATTCATCCCAACTACGGAATCTTTGTGTGTAATCGGTTCTTTGGCCGTTTTTTACTAAAAACAACGTCATACATACAACACTTCTGAACGTTTCGTTTCGATTTTCGTTTCGTGGTAGGTTCGGTTTCCTAGGAAACTGGCAGGGAAGCGGAACGACTTTCCTTGGATTTTCAGCAGTATTTGAGATTAAGCTAGGTGTCAAAAAACGCTCTGTATCTGGACAGCGGATATTGTGTGGGCGTTCACTGCTTCCTTAGGAAAGCAAAGCTTAATTCAACACATGCGTTGTAGCTAAATAATCTTGCTAAAGTTCGACTTTTAATTATATTCAATAACTTGACAGTTGAAGGTTTTTTTTTAGTTTTACCAGATTTAAAAAAAAAAAGATAGTAAGTTGGTGTAAAAATTAACTAAATCGACTAACTTAAATAGTGTACCTACTTACATGCAAACTTTTTATGTTAAATTTAATAAATTGTCTTAAAAACACCATATACACTATTAAAAATTGTAGCATTTGTTACATAACATTTTGTTTCTCAGTAGTAAGGTAATTTAAAATAAACCAACTTATTTTAGTTAGAGATGTATTGTTTATTCATCTGAATCAGAAACTTCACTGTCACTTGTTACAATATTATTATAATGAATTAATTGGATATATGGAATGTGTCATTATCATTAATCATTACTTTCTCAGTTATGGATAAAGCTGTACCACGTGGTCGTTTCTTCTTGGGAGAAAAAAGAGTATTCTCTTCTTCTCACGATGTCCTTGGTTGAGCATCCATGTTTTAGTTTAATTAAATTAAAACGAATAACAAGCACGACGTAACAAAAAGTACAACGTAACAACAAAGACAACGCAACAAAAAAAAAAAACAGCTAAAGCGCAGGGGCAAGAGGAAAACGTTCATGCAATCAGACCGAAGGTGAGAAGCCGAATGAGATAAAATGTCAAGAATGACGTCTACGTCTCTAGGGGTGCCAGAGGAAATAAAATGATAAAAGTAAAAAAGGCAAATATCATGATATATGTTTCTATTAGAAGAAAATAAAAAAGGAAATTACTTTTATTCAGGGCCGGATTTAAAGGTGTGGAAACCCTGGGGCACCCAAGAAGTGGAGGCCCCGAAAAGTTTTTGGGGCACGTGAAAAAGAAACAATTTAAAAGGTATCTTGTGATTGTGAACTTTTTTTGCTCTGATGGACACAAAGGATGAATTTTTTCTTATGTAAAATGAATCAAATTGTGGAGGCCCCTTCTTTGTGGAGGCCCGGGGCCAGTGCCCCTGTTGCCCTGCCCTAAATCCGGCCCTGCTTTTATTCATAATTATTAATTATTCTTACATTCCACATCTTACAGACGAATTTTTTAAGTTTTATTTAAATTAAACCATTTTATCATTAGGTCTTTACGCAAATACGTTCTCTACCCCAGCACTATTAGTTTTAGTATGGTAACATAAGTTTTCTTTGAACTGTCAAGTTACTGAATACAATTGAAAACTTTAGGCTTAAGTCCCAAGTTACTTCGTGGAGGCGATCGCCGGCAGAGATCTCTCACGTCCGGCCCTAGTTCAGGCCATGGTACGGAGCGAGAGGGCATGGGCAGCCGTCACCTCCTTCTGCGAAGTAGTAATGCTTGCGAAGGAGGAGGCGGACGGTTGAGGGAAAGGCATGTTTCGCGCCCTCTCGCCCCTAGCCACCGCAGGAGACGCCCTGGGCGTCGGGAATCCCGGGCGGATTTCCGGCCACCGTAGGCGTGGGCTTGCGGACGGTGAGCAATGGGTAGCTCACCGTCCGGTAAGGACCAGGCCCGGGTCGACGGCGCGTTGTATTCCACGCGCGCCTCAAAGATATGTCGTCAGCACAAAGGTAGGGGTCCACTAGGGCCGATGCCTGCCGGGGTCGCGGGAAGGTACTAATGGGTCACCGAGGCCCCTGGCAACACAGGCAACCAGAAGGAATACGGGTGCGTTTTAGTCAGTAAGAGTCTGACACACCCTCCCGCTCCGCCCAGAGAAGATTTGATGATTTCCCATCCAAAAAAAAAAAAAAGTCCCAAGCTACTGCAACTCGGGACAACCAGGGCTATCATTGATCCTGATTTTAAACGCAGTCAATATCAATTCAAGATCATTTCTTGTTTTGTGTCATTGAACGACACTTGACATTGACATACCGTTTTTAATATTGACATTTCTTACGACTTTGACCAAATAAACTTTTTCCGTAAAATGGATTACGAGGAAAAGTCAAAGGTTTATGAATGTCAATGGCATTAAATAAATATTACCTCAGGGGATTAAAAAATAAATAAAGAAATATTTGTTTGAAACCGCGTCATTACGTCTTTTAAACTATAGCTAACAACTAGTTTTAAACAGAAAACAGTTAAAGTGGCTAAAAACGAACGAAGTCAAATGCCTCCTGTGAGGTTTGAACTCACGACCCCTGGTTTACGAGACCAGTGCTCTACCACTGAGCTAAAGAGGCGCTGGCTACGCTGATCTAGATTCACACTCGTATTGGTGCTCACGTTACAGACGTAGCTGATATTCAGGCGCATCTAGTTACAGTTGAGAACTGATACCAATATGCGTGTTTATATTGCACACTAGCTTCTGCCCGCGACTTCGTTCACGTGGTAGTCGTAAGACACCAGAATATACTAAAATGACAGCCACATTTTTATATAACTTCCCTGTAAGTATACTTCGTTCGTTGGTTTATTCTTAGCAGCCAAAATATGATGAGAGTTGAGACCGGTGACGCGCATTATTCTAACCGTATGTCTCGTCTTTTTACAATTTGCGGTGAACTACAGAATGATACGAACAAATTGCAATATTGCTCATCCCCCATGGCAAATAGCGTGATAATGTATAGCCTATAGACTGATCAGACGGAATACATATGCAAAATGAAACAAAATCTACCAGGTAGTACTTGCGTGATTATGGAACATACATTCAGACAAACTGACAAAAATTCTATAAATTATATTTTCAGCATTAGAATCGTTCCCAGACCTGCACTTACTTTTTTCAAAAATATTCAATGTACAGTTTTGACTTCGTTACGATTTTATTATATGTATAGATTATCTATGGCAATCTTTAGAAGAGGCCTTCACCTCGATGGGGGTTCCTATTACCCAAGAAATGTACAGAAAATATTTTTTTGTTTACTTAAAACTTATTTTTGTTTTCGTTAAACTTACTTATTTTAAATCGCAAACTGTAAACTAACAGGAAATAAAATGGCTGTCTTATTATTATCTTATAGATTATCTGGCTGGACACAGTCATTATAAAATCTTTCTAGGACGGACGGCAGGATCTATAATTTCAGTTTAGTTAGTTGTTCCTAATTTAAAAATTAAATTTTAATCTTAGATACATCATTCTATTATATTGCAAACATACTGAAAATAGGTTCAATCCATAAAGTACGTGACACATTCTGTGTATGGAGATTGGATTTTTTTTATTATCGTCATCAAAATTATTTTGTCTCGTCATGTACTCGTACGTAGACTGAGCTAAGTAAATAGATTTATTTATAATTAGTAACGATTTGTGCTACACGGAAGACCTCCACTACTGGATATAAGCCAAAGTTGTGGAAGGACTACATAGTGCATTGAATATGTCACCGTATGATTGAACATCTTTAGTTTATAATCTATCTAGAGAGATTATAAACTATCGAAAAATTGTGAACGGCAACAAATCATATATCAATTTAACGTATTATTTTTAGATAGTTTATAATCTATCCATGGAAACCGACAAATTGTGAACTGGTATCAAACTTGGATGCGACGAACGTACCTTGCGAAATACTAAATAGCAAAGTAAATACGACCCTTAAACTAACCTTACCCCGTTTGGTCGGGGTGCCCTGGCTTACTTAGTGCGACCAATTCGGCTACCGCCAAGACCTATCAATTAGGTACAGTTCACAATGTTACGGGTGATAAATCGGACAGATCATGAACCCTGTCGGCATTCAGTCTTACCGAATGCAACTGAATACCAGTATTTTACATGGGGCGACTGCCTATCTGACCTCCACAACCCAGTGGTTGTCAGACTTACAAACACAACTACGAACCTTTATTTGTCTTTACACCAAGAACTTGACTGTACAAAAGTGCCTGTTATTGCAGGTTTAATTGAAATAAATGCTTTGAGTTGTATCAAAACTATCTTTCACCACTGTAACCTAACTTTAATCAAATCGCAGTGCAAACGATATAATACAACTGCACACATAACTAGCATTATTAAATAGTGTACTTACGTAGACGATCATGTAATAACGTCATGTTTCCGTGTCGAGGCGCCTGCGCAGCTGCGGTGCGCCGCTGTTCGGTAAACGCCGGGATTTGCTTTCACTAGATAAATAGAAGCCCTCGCTTTGGGTAAGTGCATAATAAGGTGTTACGTTGGAACCGTTTCACCTCTTCTCTAGAGTTCTCTATTGGCATGAAATATCCTGCAACTCAAGCTCAGTTTGTGGTAAGAATATTAGCCAGTGAAAAAGGTTGACTACTTAGGATGCGCCGAATTCATATTCATAGTCTGTTCCAAGAGTATCTTATGAAATTGTAAGCAAACCCTGTTCAGGTTAAATTCTTACGCAATCATTCACGAAAGGGAATCAGTATCACATTCATCTGTTCTTAGGTTTTAACTTTATATCTTACCACTTCTTCCAACTATTGTTTCTTGAACAACATTATCAAATTTCCATTTATAAAATCATCGACGAAAATTAAGGTAAACTTAACCTCATTAATTGTCAAATGAAAAAACATTAAGGTGATTAAAAATTTGAATTTCGGTTTATGTTCAGATAATCAAATAAAAACACTCAATTTGTAAATGACACTAAACATTGGTATCCACAGGTACGTTTGTGGTATACAAGTGGATTGGCATAACATTTCTTTAAAGTGACAGATCACAAACTGCGATCAATCAGCAAAGCGTTGTGATTATGGCAATGTCACCTTCAATTCTTTATTGTATCGGTCATTGGAAGGTCTACACAGTAGTAAATGTATGGGTGGATAAATTAACTAAAGACGATTCATTGCATGTTAAATATAAAAATAAGTTTATGTGCTGACTGGTACGGACTGATGTTCGTCCTTTTTAAGAATTCCTTTTGCAACAATTGCAAAAAATCTTCATGGAGTGTCTAATGGAGTAGAGGAATGAGTTCAAATGTTAATGTGAACAGACCAAATCAAATCAGATAGTTCGATCGCGAGTTAAAACAGTAATGCGAATAATCATTTGGCTTTTCAGAAATTTGAAAATGTCTTATATAGCCTTGCTTGAGACTTCCAAGGATCCCATTATTTTCCCTTTCTTTCAACCTAGGTACCTGGCCGGTACTTTTGATATTCGACTTCCTTAATAAAATCCCCCGGTGTGGTCCACAGACACATAAAACCAATAACCGCGGGGTCAATACAATAGGTGCCCAAGGTCGGGGCAATGCGCACGCGCATACCAATGAGGTTGGAGCCGATACAATGCAACTATTTACATGCAGTGGTCACCGCAGTGCATGCCTTGACCTGCACTAATGATATGTGGAAGGATTTTTGGGCATAGATGTTGGGTTTAATTGGTATGAAAATCTGTTTAAGTAGAAGAACTAAGAGTTAAATAAGTACCTACCATAACTGGTCTTAAGAGGCTGTTAATAAACCATATCACTTTTATGGATATTATCTATTGGCACTAAGTGGATTGTTGGTACCGTAGTAGACAAAGATTTCGATACTATGATATTTTTTTAAACATTGTCTTAGGGGGTCAGTGTGCGAGTGAGCAGTGGTGGCCCAGTGGTAACGGCCGCGACTTACGAGTTTGTAGGTCGTAGGTTCGAACCCAGGCAGGCGCTTTACTTTGTGTAAATTATTTCATCACCACTGCTCTCAAACCGGTGAAGGAAAACATCGTGAGGAAACCGGCATGTCGTAGAACCAAAAATTCGAAGACATGTGACATCTACCAACCCGCACTGGGCTCGCGTGGTGGATTACGGCCCACTCCCTCTCACAGAGAGGAGGCCTGTGTCCCAGCAGTGGGAACATTATAGGCTGATTTGTTGTAGGGGGTCAAAGCACTCGTGGAAGCGATCGGTGGCAGAGACCTCTCGCGTCCGGCCCTGGTTCAGGCCATGGTACGGAGCGAGAGGGCATGGGCAGCCGTCACCTCCTTCGGCGAAGCAGTAATGCTCGCGACGGAGGAGGCGGGACGGTTGAGGGAAAGGCATGTTTCGCGCCCTCTCGCCCCTAGCCGCCACAGGAGACGCCCTGGGCGTCGGGAATCCCGGGCGGATTTCCGGCCACCGTAGGCGCGGGCTTGCGGACGGTGAGCAATGGGTAGCTCACCGTCCGGTAAGGACCAGGCCCGAGTCGACGGCGCGTTGTATTCCACGCGCGCCTCAAAGAGATGTCGTCAGCACAAAGGTAGGGGTCCACTAGGGCCGATGCCTGCCGGGATCGCGGGAAGGTACTCATGGGTCACCGAGGCCCCCGCAACACAGGCAACAGGAAGGAATACGGGTGGGTTTTAGTCAGTAAGAATCTGAGACACCCTCCCGCTCCGCCCAGAGCGGGAGAAGTTATTTGATGATTTCCCACCCAAAAAAAAAAAAAGAAAGGGTCAAAGCAAGGTGGAAAATTACAGGACTTGCAAGCAACAACTAATCAAAGAATACCAAAGTCTTTCAGACATCAAAACGTGGTGAAATTAACTAGATTCCTACCAAATCAATAAGAGGGACAAAGAAGAAATACAGACTAAAAAGGAAAAATACTACCTACCTCCTTACCATAGTCTAGCACGTGTGACCATCAATTTTCTAGACTGTAAGCAGCAAAATTGATCCTCAAGATTTGCATGTGACTAATAGTGAGTGTATAAATGTATGTGTCAAGGATGCTGTTGTGATGATCTCAGGTTGTTAAGTGTTGTCATTATATTAAGCATCTGTCGTCAGTCAGTCTTGCTTGACAAGTCAGGCTGTATATCCTAGCCTCGACCGAAATTCATAAACGATTTGTCGTTTAAAGGCTCCCGCAGACACGACACTAGAAGCACAATTTCTATGAAAACTTCAAAGTGTCGCGTTGCTTGTCGTGCCCGAGATATCGCGCCCGTCTGCACGAGCCTTAAACAAAAAATGGTGTCTTAATTTTGTTGTGGTGTCCTACTTTTAATAACGATGAGAATATTAAGTAATTTATATTAAATTTATGGAAAATATCGTGAGGAAAGTTTTGAGTATGAATGTGGATGGCTATAAGAGTAGGGGGAGACCAAAGAAAAGACGGATGGACTGTGTGAAAGATGATATGGCTAGAAAGGGAGTGACTACCGAGATGACAACTAATAGAGAAGTATGGAAGAAAACTACATGTTGCAGCGACCACTAATAAATTGGGATGGGCAGGAGAATGATGACGGTCGGCAAAGAGGCACATAACTCACTAGACAAATTATTTAAAAATGAAAAAAAAAAGAAAAAGAAAAAGTGTTTATTCATAGAAATATTCTTTACAGTGAACACATATTACCTCTGCCAAACTGCAAAGCAGTTTGTTGGCAGACGTAGCTCCTTTTTTGTTTTTTACATAATTTTATATTTTTTTATTTTAATTTTTGACACTTTTTCACATAAAGGTAAACTACTATTCCTTCATTTCTTAAATTTAAAAACAGATATACAATTTTCGTTTTAGATATTCTCTTCAGTGAGGCTTTGACAAAAAATATTAAAGAGGTAGTTATGTATTTTATTTTTAAAGGCAGTTTTTGAGACATGAGTAGACTCCACATCATAATTATACATTAGCATGGGAGGAAGTGTATCCAAGATACTTAACGAGTTTGCTTCGATTACTTACATACCTACCTACTCCGAAATAACATAAAACTCATAATCGGATTAGTGCTATAAATAGCACAGTAACTTACAGACAGATGTTGTGTCTTATCATAAGGATTAGTATAATTATAATATGCTATTAAAAATATAGAAAACCCATTCAATGAAAATATCAAATAAAACAAATTATTTAAAAAACAAAAAACCCGACTGCTAAATGACATAACTGAAAAGAGAAAAACAAGCTTTATAATCTATAGAATTTTGGTATCGCAGGCGGCGACAAACATAAGTTACACCATATTTCAGACTATTGGTTTGTCCCCCGCCTGCGATACCAAAATTCTATAGATTATAAAGCTTGTTTTTCTCTTTTCAGTTATGTCATTTAGAAGTCGGGTTTTTTGTTTTTTAAATAATTTGTTTTATTTCAAACTTTTTAGTTTTATTATTATATATACATGGAATTGACTCATTACTAGCTATTATTTGATATTGTTGTAATTTAATTTTAAAACCTTCCCCTCCCTTTTTTTTGTATTTTCAAATGCAATATATAAATAGTATATAGCCTATGTCACTCCCACAATTAAGACGATTCTAACGATACCTCTTAAGTTAAAATCCATCAAACCGTTTAGGCTACAGAGCGTGCCAAAGAAATAGACATATATACATACATACATACATACATACATACATACATACACACATACTCTCGAAAAACATTACCCTCCTTCTGGGGCAGTCGGGTAAAAAAATTACAATTTAACTCGATTAAAAATGCATACCTACGGTGAAGGAATGCGGTACCTAATATCATACAATTAAGCAGTTTAAATGAGTGGCGTTTAGTCGAAGCCGGTTCAAACAATGTTGACAGAAATATCTTAGCTGCAACCATCACACACCCGAACCAGTACCAAAAGCAACATGCAATAATATCTATATTTGTCTGTTTGTCAACGGTTGCTCAAAGCTCATGAGTGGCTCCGAAGGTCGACGAGCGCCTTTTTCACAACCGCCTGCTTTTACCAATATCGCTGCGAAATCACTCGCAATAACCAACGATCTGGTTTCATTCCATGATGGATTTCTAAACTGGAGACGAGGCAGTTTGGTAATGCCTGTGATCATTTTACACTTGTAGTAATGTTAGGATCGTCCTCTTCGCCAACTGATGAATGAATAAATGATGAATGTTATTTAATTCTGTAAGGTTTGTACAGAGACTTGTAAACGAATTTTTTTTTACTCTGAGGTTGGTTTTTCCCTTCTGACTACTCTGAGAAGAATCACCGAAACAAATCTAATAGGTAACAGTCTCTTTTGAAGTCCAGACTTTGTCTTGGTCAGATCATGTGAGGCCCATGCATATTAGAACTGATATTCCTTACAAGTTTGAAAAGATTAAAAGCATGCAATAAATTGTGATTTTTCTGCTGGTTCTCTTCGAAGGGTGTCTCTGCAAAATCTATTGCACAAGCTTTGATGGATGTAAAATTGGTGTGGTTTATGGGACTGCTTTTGAGATTAGTCGACAATTTGCTTTAGTACAAAATATAGGTAATGATTTTGATTCATCGAAGTAGGGACTTTGTTGACAAACATAATCTTTATCTAAACACCGGTACCTACTTCAATCTTTTAAAGGAGACGTTTAAACGTCAAATAATGTGCATATGTATACACACATAATCAGCCTATCATATTCCCACTGCTGGGACACAGGCGTCCCCTCTCTCAGAGGCCGTAATCTACCACGCGGGCCCAGTGCGGGTTGGTATGTGTATTTGTAGACGTCAAATTTAAGCAACGTTTATTTAAAAATCACCTCAAAATGGCAGACACAAATAAAATAGAATCAACACACAACTGGCATGGAAAAAGAAGAAAATACCTAATAACAATAATGGATATACTAGTAAGAATGTCAGCCGATATTTTTTTTAATTATAGGTCGACGAGGACGAATTATACGAAAAATAAATTAGAGATTTCCAGCTAAGGACAATACGGTCAAATCAAAATGCCAATTAACTTTATTACCTATTGTTTTGCATAAATGTTGCTAAGCCACAAGTAAGCACTAATAAAAAACCGACCAAGTGCGTGACGGACCACGCACAATGAAGGGTTCCGTAATTGGGGTGAATTTATCCCAAGAACAAACTTAACATTGTAGTTGAAAAACATATTCTCTCATACATTCCAACCTCAAATTTAAGTTTGTACGCACAATATTGAGAGATTTACCATGTTGTTTTAAGACGATAGACTTCTTATAGAGGTTTTCCGGTAATCTAAAAGTAAAGAGCTATATTCTCTATCTTTTTTTTTGGCTCAGTAGTTTCGGAGATAATGGGAGGAATGGTAAATAATCATCTATTTTCTTATATAACATTAAAAGTTTTTATTTTAAAATTATTTAAAAAATATATTAGAGACCCTCACAATAAGCCCTTTCATTTGATATGTCGCACGGTACGGTTTGCATAACTTCTTTTTTAATTTTCGTATTTGCCTCCCAAAAGTGACCCTCATATTCAAAATTAAATTAGTTACGTTACACGTCCGTATACATAAGTACTTATGTGTACTGAATTTCAAATTTATCGCTCCAGTAGGTTCGGAGCATATCGGCTGGTACAGACAGACAGGCCCACGAGTAATTATCTATGGGTTCCGCTTTTTCCTGTTGAAGTACGGAACCCTAATACATTGGGCTGTTAGGTAAAGTTTCACAATAATGATATCACGTTGTATATAAGTCGTTGATAGGTAAACATTCTTTATTTAAGACCCCCGTGCCTAGACGCAGAATTTCTATGAAATTAAGGGACTCATATTTGTACCCTGAGAAACACCTTTTCTACTTATTTTCATCCCTATAAACGTTTTAAACGTTAAAAATTGTATCTCTTAGTTGGATAATGTTTTATTAATTTAAGGATATAATATATACATAATTTAATAACTATAACAATCTTAAAATAATAATAATAATATGTAAAAGTATTTATAGAGGGGAGGGGAAATAAAAACAGGGTGTCCAAAAATTCGTCCGCATCGCTGCCAACAGGAAAAGTGCCGAAAATGCTGGCAGCATTGCCACATTGTATGGCAATGCTGATTCTTTGACTCCCAGAGAGTTGCCTATTTCCCAAAAATATGCAGGTCACGTGAAGAGTCGACCCACCGCTTGGCGGTGTCTGCATAAACTCGATCTCTTACTTATAAATATAACAATTCAACTAAACGAAAACACTTCATGTCTTCTTTGAAAACAACAGGATTCAATTTCAATACGATAATCAGTAATTAATATCAGTTCATCCACTACCAGCCTGTTTCCAACTACGTTGGGGTCAGCTCCCAGTCTGACCGAATGCATCTGAATGTTAGTTCGATATTGTAATTCTATTCTATTGAAGTATACAACAAATTTGTTAGGATATAATCAAAAGATACAAGCAAATATAAATTATTTTTAAAAAATAATCATCAATTTCAAGAATACCAATTTCTCATTTACATTCTAAGCTGTTTATCCATTAAACACATTCATAATTACCTATAACCTTCCCGCTGCTGGAACATAAGCCTTCTCTCTGTGAGAGGGGACCGGACCTTAATCCACCACACGGGCACTTTACGTGTTGGTAGATGTCACATGTCTTTAAATTTTAAGTTCTAAGACATGTTAGTTTCCTCACGATGTTTGCCTTCACCGTTATGAGAGCCATTCTAGAGCTATTCTTATATTTCACATAAATCCATTTTACAATAAAGATAACCATCATATCTGTCAAAACCATAAATTATCGTGCTCACTAGAACCGGTCGGTCAGTTTCGGAGATAAAGACATTCAAGCGTGCAAGACAGTCTTTCTACACTCCGAGTGGAGGTAACCTTGGCCTTTCATTCAACTTGTCGCTGTTTCCACAACGTTATCGACAGTTCTTTAACATGCAGTTACGATAGTGTTACGTTATCGGTAACCTTTTATTTCTAACTTTGAAATTGCATTATCTTTACTACCTAATATAATAAAGCGGAAGAGTTTGTTTGTTTGTTTGAACGCGCTAATCTCTGGAACTGCAAGTCGGATTTGAAAAATTATTTTTGCTTATGATAGCCCAATTCTCGGGGAAGGTTTGAGGGTGTAACATCTTGCTACGAAAACGAAGTAATAGCGTGGGCGGACGATGCGATGCGACGCGGTGGGTCGGGGGCTGAGGGAGTTTTTTCGACATCCACGAGAACGAAGTCGTGGGGAGAAGCTTTTTATTAAATAAGGTGCGTAGTAATATCATTACCGGTGTGCGTGTGCGACGATGTATGAACGTAAACGACGCAGGAGCAGGTGGCGTTCTGTAGTTTCTGCCCACCCGCATGGGAAGAAGCCATGAGTTTATGTATATTTTAGTAGGTTACTAACTCTAAAGTTACGTTACAGTAACAGCATGGTTTGGAAGGTAAAAGAAGAGGCGTTTGCCCAGCAGTGGGAAACAGACTAGGTTAGTAATAATTATTTAGAAGAAATACAAAGAAATTACTTTTTACTACTTTAATATATTCATTCTGTATACGATGAGATGCAAACGAATAAGTATGTTCTGGAAGCTTTAGGAAAAATATTATTAATTAGGTTTCACTAGCCCCCTAGTTGGACCACGCACAATGAAGGGTTACGTAGTTGGGATAAATTTACCCTAAAAGAAACTTAACATTGTAGTTAAACAAACATGTTCTGCCATACATTCCAACTGTCGACTACGTGCGGTGGTCGTTAGCTTGTAAAGCCTACTTAGCTGTTATTTACATACTACTGTCGTGAATTTTTCACATATTCCAAAACAACCATGTAGCTGGCAGTTTATTAGTCAAGTGTGTCCCCCACACTTGACTAATAAAAATCAGCGCTTTAAAGTTTAATATTACACAAAATTATCCCTGAAACTAAAAATGGTTATCGGCCTATCTAACGATGGCCCACACCATGGATTAGACGACAAAAAAAGAATATCCCCACTTTACGTAAAAGGGAGGACAATTTTTTTTGGCGTGATTAACCCATGCCAAATTTCAGCATTCTAAAAGAGTTTCTAAGAATCTCTGAGCTAACCCGCGGACAGACCCATCCACGAACCAACCGCGGCAAGCATAGCTTAACCTTGGATCGATCCGTGCGGCTGTTATTATTTAGCCACGAGACCCAAACAAAAAAAAAGTCTATAATATATTAGATTTGTTACTCGGGCGAGAATTTTGAATGAAATGTCAGTCATAATAAATGCATACGCATACACCATTTTGTGTTAACGACCATGTTTGGTCGCAAAACACGCGACCACGCGACAAGCCTTGGCCTTTCTACAGGTTGTTGTGCTTACATATACTGTGGTTGTTGTGCTGTGTTACTCAGCGGAAAATTTGTCTTACGCCAACGTAGTGCCACGGTAGTGGCCCAGTGGTAACGGCCCCGACTTACGAGTTGTAGGTCGTGGGTTCCAACCCAGGCTGGCGCTTTACTTTGTGTAAAAAAAAAATCATCACCACTGCTCTCATTACGGTGAAGAAAAACATCGTGAAGAAACCGGCATATCCTACAACCAAAAATTCGAAGACATGTGACAAATACCAACCCGCAAGGCCCGCGTGGTAGATTACAGCCCACTCCCCCTCATAGAGAGGAGGCCAGTGTTTTTTTTTCTCTAACTGAACAGACAGCTGTGCTGCTGGGGAGTTTGTTGGCCACTTCTTCTTCCAGCTAAAGCTCTAGGAAGTGGTGAAGGGTGGGCGTTTTGGGGGACTGTCTTATGTAATTTTGACGTTCGAAAAGTGCAGATCCTCAGCCTAGTTTGAATAAATGACTTTTGATTTTTATTTTTTGATTTTGAGTGTCCCAGCAGTGGGAACATTATAGGCTGATTATGCAATGTTACGTACTGGCGATGGCGTTACGATTGGTAATTATAGGATTCGCAAAATCGTCTATTTTGATTGATTCATGTTTGTTTTAATTATTAAAATAGTTTTTTGCTGACCTTGCAAAATAACAAAACATGGTTTTAAAAAAATCTGCTGATGATCGTGTGTTTAATAAATACAATTTGCAAATATTTTCCACTAGGATATTATCATTTTCCGTCACTCCAGGGTAATGTAGGTTACTTCTACACAAAAGTAAAAAAAAAACGTATTTTATTAACTTCAATTACATGTACAAGAAACACGATAAGTGTTTCTTGTACATGTAATTGAAGTTAATAAAATACGTTTTTTTTTTGAAAAAAATTATGCAGCGTTACAACTAGGCCAAAGAGTGTTTTCGATGGGCTCTGGCACCCAATGTAAGATTAAACTTGTATTTAGGGTGCCAGCGTCCTCGCCTATGATTTGAACATGTAGCAGTTGTAAGACGAGCATAGTATAACACTATTAAATTATAATTAGTTATATATAGTTGACTATTTCACTGAAAAATATATTGAAAGACTTGAATGTAGGTAATAAAATGTAGGATTTTGAATGTAGCATTTTTCCTGTGTAAACAACTAGTTATTACATAAAATAACCAAGTAACTAAACTTGCTAGTCCTTGCTTAGGTAACAGGAGGCAAAGTTATGCATTTAAATTCCAAACACAGCGCGGTACTGTAAGGAAAAGTCAGATGACTTCAGCTGGTAACTTGGAATGGCCATTACAAATACACCTTGCTGATAGATTAAATACAGATTAGTTTATTTAACAAACAATTATTAGCTTTACAATTATTAGATTACATTAGCTATCGAGGGAACAGGTGGCAAATATTAATTAAAAAAAAAAAATATTAAAAAAAAAAAAAAAATTATGTCATTTCATTTTCCCACGACTGTTCGTGGGAAAAGAAATGACATAATTTTTCACACTCTCGTTGTAATTTCTGATCAAAACATCCTGTACATAAACACCTAACATAATCCATATAATTTACAGCTCAATTATTTCGCGAGCAGTTGTAGATGCAGGTTACTATCAGTTGCAGTTACTACGACTGGTTGCACAACTAACTGTCAGAGGCTGCATTTTGTATGTCAGATGACACGAATTGCATCCACAATGTAGAAACGTTATAGAAGTTCAAATTGGTAAAAATAATTTTATGCATCGTCCTGATATAAGATTGACTCTCGATGACGCCAAGGTGACTCTCGGTAATACTAGAGTGAGTCACCGTAACTCCAAGGTGAGACATGGTGACACCGGAGTGACTTTCGGTGGCTTAAAGTGACACATATGGAGGCACTCGAGTATAATGCTACAAGATCTTTTGGCGCTCAAATTTCGTTGAAAGGGCGCTTTTAATATTTTTTTTTGCAATTATATTGTGAAATGTATTGAAAAACAGGCAGCGTTAGTTCCAGTTTGTTCAGGCGCCACAAAAGCTCCTTGTACCGTTCTAACTATGCAAACATGGCGAAATTGGAGTGACACAAAATGGTGACACTAGAGTGACTCTCGGTGACAGCTTAGTGACTTTTGATGACACTAGAATATCAAATGAAGACACCAGAGAGACTAATCGTTGCACTAATTTTATAAGACCAAAGTGATTTACCAGCCATGGACCAAAGCTCGTTTCTCAAAAGGCCCAGGGATACAATACAGGAGGTAACCATCACCTCTTATAGCAGTATTATTATAATATTACTTCCAGTGGGAAAGTGATGGAGCTATACAGGACTTATAGCTCCATCTCTTTCTCACGCTGAAGTAATATTGAAGTAATACTGCTATAAGAGGTCATGGTTACCCCCCAGGAATGTTCAATTCTTTGACAATTTTTGGAACAATCCGTTTCTCAAAATAGAACATTACAGTTCAATGGTTACATACTTCTGCCATAAAAGGCCACTAATGTGTTGGAAATGGAACACAATGCTCCCTTTGCATGTCCAGTAAGGTACAATATAAATGGAAGTGAAACATGTACGTGCTTGCAACGGTCTGACCTTGTATTATTGTAACCGTTCGTTCGTTAACAAAGACCGAGGGCTTTCAGTGCTTCTAAGGCTAATGTCTTAGAGCCTTAGAAGCACTGAAAGCCCTCGGTCTTTTTTATCATTGTGAAGAAACAGGTAATCACAACTTTAAAGTTCTGAATTTGTGCATAGCGGTAATAAGATCGTTCTCTATTACAAAAAACTTCCTCTGCACTACTTATTTTGTGGATCCAGGCTACAAGTGGATTTAGTTGTAAGAGATTGGGGTCAGATGACAGGCACTTCACATAGAATTCCGATATAATAATAATAAACGCTTTTTCGACCTACAAAGGACCATAGTAGGTGCAAAATTTTAAAATATACAATTAAAAAGACTTCACATAAACATTACAAACTTCGATGGCACCTGCTCAAAAGTTTTCGTCAAGAACACAACACTTAAGTATCTTCATGACAATTACCTTGACCGACAACAACAGTTTACCCACAATTCTAAATACTTTGTCAAACTAGTATTTCTGCACATTACCGGTGTATTGTCACATCTGCACGCCATCTATTTGTTACAAGGTCGGCACAGGCGTCGGAGAAGTTGCCAAACAATATGTAGCCGGCAGAGTTATTCCATAATCGTTGGGTAACGGTTATAAATAAATATTTCTATAGTAACTATAATTGGATGGAGGAAAATAGCTTTCTGTCAAGGATAATGATGAAAGTTTCTTGGGCAGGAGAATGAAGTTAACGATTCATTTGTTAACTTTGTTGTTGTTGCATATTTTTATGGGTGCGGTAAAGCTCCTTGAAGTCCTTGTGTGAAAGTTCATTCCAGGAGTACTTTAATTACTACTAATAGTATTTAGTTATGCCGCAGAGCAGAATTGCTGGTCCAGAAAAATCATAATATAAATAAAACAAAACATTAAAATCATTATGTATCAATTTAATTTAAAAGAGTGTCCATGGAGTTTCTTGCCCGTTCTTCTCCATAGGTACCTACTACGCTTTGGAATGGGCAACTAGCTTCATATTTCTGACTGACCGACTCCTTGACAATTCAAAAGTGCCTGTAAATGGTTTAATTGAAATAAATGCTTTTAGTTTGAGTTTGAGTTTGATTACCAGTTCCGTCAGTCATTTTATGAAATATGGAGGTACTCAATGTAGGCTAGGGTAGGCTATACTTGTCAGAGCACAATGACGTAGTATGTAAAATTAATAAAAAAATAATTTCCCTGACTTTGACTTTATTTAAAAGATCCAATCAATCTGCCTGCCTTTTCCCAACTATGTTGGGGTAGGCTTCTAGTCTAACCGGATGCGGCTGAATACTAGTATTTTACACAACACAGTAACTGGGTAATACGATACCCCTTGGTAAGACTGGTTGTCAGACTTTCGGGCTTCTGACAACCCGTAGAGATTGTCAAAGATCCACGAATGGCAGCCGGGACCAACGGCTTAACGTGCTTCCCGAGGCACGGAGGAGTCTCGGTATGTAAAGATGGTCACCCATCCACGGACCAAACCCGGCAAGCGTAGCTTAACCTGATGGATCGACCCGTGCAGCTGTTCTTACTTAGCCGCGAGCTATTTAAAAGATCCACAGGAGGACAATTATTTGAAGTCTAACCAAATATTTATTTTTTTGATTACAGCTGAAGATTTCACAAGATGCAGACAAAAGGATTCAAAACTGAACGAATGTCTCAAAATGGCTGTTCCAGACGCACTCAGAAGGATGAAAAAAGGTAAGAAAATATAACATTACCCTATTACCTATAAAGCATGGGAGTTTGCTGTTTGTGCCAACCTTTAGGCTGAAAATTAGAAATTCGATATGATTGTGTCTAGATGTATATGTCGCAGCCAACTAGCTTACTTAGCCGTTTATTTAACAGCCTAACCGTTAGAAGTAGCTCTCGCCGGCCGCTGCCGCGGCACCGCAGCACCGCTCTCTTCGCTCGCTCGGCTCGCGCGCGGTTGGTCGCAGTTTTAACCTAACCTAACCCATTTGATCGGGGTGCCCTGGCTTAGTTACTGCTACCACTTCGGCGTGCGTGGTTGGTCACAGTTCTAGTTGTCCTTAAGCTATTTAATTGGAGGCCGGCATTTAATGAACGGTATAGGCGTCCAACTAGCTGGCTAATTTAAACAGATGGCTGCGACATATACATAACAGAAGCAAAACCCAAAAAACCTGCGAAAAATAGACGCAACTGCTCTACTCGACTTCATTTTGTGCAAGCTCGCAGTATCCATTGTATTTCGCACAAATATTCATTCATGCAAAGTTGCACAAACAACTGACGAGCACACTGTTACGAGTTTGATTACTTAGCGATTTGTGAACAACGCACGTGCTTTTCGTATTTTATAAATCACCTTCCGCGTTACTTTTTGTAGGACACACGATTTTGACCAACTGATATGCTGTTGCATTGCCATTCTTTTGGCTATTTCTACCGCCTTCGTGGCATTATCAGGCCGTCGCTGCGAGGCAAGTCATCCCTTAGATTTTAAGCTTTAAATGTGAAAATTCCCCAAAAATTGGGTAATATGATATCAGTCATGATCATCCTCATCGTATCAGTCGAAAACCATGCCAGATTACAGCTTTTTAGTACCAAGAGTCTATATAGGAATTAAATTGCTGACAGACAGATAGACGGACTTGGTGAATGGGTTCCTAAATAAAGATTACCTACTGCTGGATAGAAGTCATTTCATTTAAAATACAAAGAAGCTGTTGCCAAATCTCATTTCTTAATTAGCTAATGATAGTTGACCAGTCGCAACAGTTAACATGAGATTAACTTGTCAAGCTTCCAGGAACCGGTATTAGGTACAACCTAACCTTTCCTACGGTTCTATCTTATTAATTTTTTGACGCTCTAAAATGGTACAAAGGCGGACTTAATGCCTTAGGCATTCTCTATCAGTCAACCAAAGGTGGTGAAGAGATAAGATGGCAGGTGCTCTGTTTCAGAGAAACAATGAGAAATGGCAAATAGTATCATAATGAACGATAAATAAAATAGGTACAAGTACATAACTTATAACAAACATACATACAGATATATACACTATAATATATACAGGATGTAATTTTAAACAACAGGGTTATTGTACTCATCATCATCTTAAAAAAAAAATCTGCTATTCCCTACATTTATGTTCGTTTAACTCGTCAAAATCAGCTTTCGCGATTTCAGGTTTTGTCCCATAGTAAAAGTTGTTCATAATGATGAGTACAGTGACCCCTTAAGAGGTTAATGGTGTTTAAAATTACACTCTGTATACAAATTCAAGGGAGAGGTGTTGAGATGAGTCTATTTATTTTGAAAATAACTCTGCTCTCTCTTAATTGTATTATTGCTCTAATTTCTGTTTATTCGTATATTTCCAGGTATCCCCTCGCTATCCGTGCCTCAGATGGAGCCGCTGCACGTGAACAGCATCAACGTGGACTCCGGTTCAGGTCCGGTCGTCATCGCGCAGATGTACAAGAACATCAAACTGCATGGACTGACTGACTCTGTGCTCACGTTTTATAAGTAAGTTTACTCCTTGTTTTTGGATATCCCATTCAATTATTATTTAGTTTATGAACCATTTCTTTCTGTGGAGTTTCAGCTCCTCTTGGTTCATTTAAGGCTCGGGTTTATCGTTTATCTCGTCTTTATGGACGACTACCATTAGTCAAAAGATCGTTTCGGATCTAAGTGAATGTGTGTTAGACCACGAGACGAGACACGCACATTAAAATTCCAGCACAAGAAAAGTTCCTAGTAGACAAAAAATACGAATCTATTAAAAAGAAGTGACGTAATGTCTAATTTATAGTCAAGGATTAAGATCCACCATATAATGAATTATATTCTTTAAAGTATATGGTGATAGAAAGCATTTCAAACAATTAGTACCTACCTACTCCAATTCTGCAATCGTAAGAAACGAGACGAAGAGACGGAGGGTGTGTCAGACTTTTACTGACTAAAACCCACCCGTATTCCTTCCGTTGCCTGTGTTGCAGGGGCCTCGGTGACCCATTAGTACCTTCCCGCGACAAGAAACGAGACGTAGACTTTATTTACAAAAGAACCGGCCAAGTACGTGTCGGGACACATAACTCGTATCCACACTCATTCAGTCACATACACCAATTACATCAACACAACAACTTCCTGTAAACAACTGTTTTTTGTCTATATATTTTGCATATACATACTTAATATTTTTTTAGTTTTACCCACCTTACGATTGGTAGCAATGATAGCAATGTATTAATTAACACCGAACACCTGCTAAATGTCTCGAAATATTATGTTCACTATAAAGTGCCTTAGTGAGTGATTATTGGAGAATGAGGAAGCCTATCGTGATACAGTTTTTACTAGTAAGGAAGTCAGTGTGAATTACTCTCTAACAACCATATCCGCGCACGAAATGAGATCTTATTTTTGTATTGATACTTTTTTTCTCGCTTTTCTTTTTATAATATAATAAATTGTCATTCTTAAGGTTGATAATGCGCTGTTAGAAATAAATATATATTTTTTTTAATGTATGTTTTCGTAGTTGGGAAGTTGGGATGAATTTATCCCAAAAACAAACTTAACATTGTAGTTGAAAAACATGTTCTCCCATACGTCGTTACAAGAAAAAAAAATTTTTGTTGGTCCACCACTATTACTCGTTAACTTGTAAAGCCTACTTAGCTGTGATAGTTTTCTTTTTATTTTCATTATATGTACTACTGCCATGATTGTTTTTACATCTCCTTAAACAACCACTTAGCTGCCAGGGTGGGGGACACCAACTCTAACAAAAAATAGCATTTTAAAGCTTAATATTACGCAAAAGCATCCTTGAATCGAAAAATGGTGTTCACAGACCGGCAATATTTTTAGACAGCCTATCCAACGATATACCATACCACGGGGTATACGAAAAAAAAATATCATTACGTGACAAGAGAGGTTACCTACAAAAAATTTTTTACAAGATTTTATTTTACCACTTTGTCGGCGTAAATTACAGTTTTCTAGAACGAGTCGTATCTGAGCTACCGTGGGGACAAACAGACAGACAGACGGACATGGCGAAACTAAGAGTTCTTCCTTTTTTACTATGTAAACCTAAAAACCGGCCAATTGCGTGTCTATTCTAAGTCAACGGGAAGTATCCTATATATTTTGATTTATTTGCGAGATATTAATTTCAACTTGATATCTCCACGTGTTCCTGAGAAAAACGATCTTGACGGACTGACAGACAAGGCAGACGGACGACGAAGTGATACTACAAGGGTTCAGTTTTTCCTTTTGAAGGACGGAACCCTAAAAATAATGTAACTCAATTTGTGTATTTTCCAGGGCTGATCTCAAAAACTACAGACTCAGAACAGACTCGACCACTTCCAAAATGGAGTTCATAGCTGACTACATCATGAGAGGCAGGATTCTGTTGCTGCCGATACAGGGGAAAGGCATCGCTAATATCACGATGGGTGAGTGTAGCGCCATCTAGTAGGGAGTAGCGGAACCGAATGGAACTGGTAAATTAACGCCATCTAGTAGAGAGTAGCGGGACCAAGTGGAACTGGTAAATTAACGTCATCTAGTAGTAAGTAGATGTAAGTGTTTGCTACCTACTACTGCCTGTATTGCCGTGTAATGAGTATTATTAATATTTTTTTATGATATTTTATCGAAGTAAAACTACAGTGCTACACGTTGTTGATAAACATTTGTGAAATTGTTAAACGTTAGTTCCGATTTTAGTCACGAGCTAAAAGATTCTTGTCAAGTACAACTTTAACGAGTTTATTCGTGGTTTATCTAGTAGGTGCGTTTTCTCACGTCAGTCATTCATTTGGTCTTTTTTATTCTTTTTCATTAAACATTAAAATACTGTGTTTAACTTACATTAGCTACAGATTTTATAAAATCGTTTAAAAGGTTGTTTAATTATGATAAAAGTGAATAAAAGTGCAATATAAAAGATGTTGAATAAATGGGCAACCACACGGCGAAACTAATATATTGTGTTGCGCATTCTATAAAGTTATGAATGTGTGGTGCTGGGTTCGATTCTCAGGTAGAGCACAGTTCATGAGTTTCGCCACCACGAGTTTATCAGCAGCATATAATGCTGGAATTTACTGAACAAGAACTATCGAGGTTTCACACAATCTACAGCAGAATATAATGTTTTTTTGCCCTATGATTAGAGCATGAATGTAGGTACAAGTATGAGATGTTGTACATAAATGAATAAGATCAGCTACAGTTTACCTTAAGGCGTGCAAATTATTACATAAATTAAAATATTAATACAAACAAAACAATGTCAACAAAACAAAACAGAAATTAAAGTGAAGTCAATAATTATAGTCAGTTACTTAAGCCTTACAAGGTCAAATTTGAAATGAATTATAACAATCACAATCTGGATAAACTCATATCATTTAGAAAGTCTTTCACTGAGTAATAACATTTGCCTAAACGTAGTGCAATTACAAATGTTTACAGAATAATCCTTAAAACCATGAGGTATTTTATTATAAATACAGGTCCCATTGTCATAATACTTTACCTGCTGCTGTTTTGTAATTATCTAAATGCAAATGTAACAAGTTCTTGTATTGGTATCTCAAGGGGTCATTACGTGTTCTTACATTGGCCAGTGACGGAAAGAAGTTTAGATTGGTTTTTACAAAAATTGCCACCTCCAATATGTACAAACTTGGAAAAGTCAATATCCTCAGAGAACGAAACACAGGTTCACAGCTGTCTGTGCTTTTAAAGTTTGACATCTAATGGATCTAATGGATGGGCCTTAAAAATCTCCTCCCTCTCACTACAGTTACCCCTAAATATGATTCCAAATCTTAACACTGATGCAACCAACCCATGATAAGCTAGTAGAAGTGTATCAGTGCTAACTTTGTGTGATAGGTTATACAGTACGTAGGCTGATTTATTTAACTTCTTACATACGTCATCGGCATGCGGTTTCCAAGTCAAATTGTTGTCAATCAGTATGCCTAGAAATTTCGTTACACAAGTTGTATCCCTAACCAACCACTGGTCTTCTGACCATTATAACTAACATTTAACGCATCAGCGCGTATCCTTTGGTGGAAGTGCATAACTTTTGTGTTTTTTTTAGGTTTATTATTAAGTTATTTGTATCAAGCCAATGTACAATTGTTTCTAATGTGTTATTAATTTCCCTTTCATAGTTTTCCTTATTGGTACATTTAACTATGTCTGTACTATCCTCTGCAGATAGTTCCATGGGCTGTGGTGTCTGTCGTGGCAAGTCATTTATATATAGAAGAAATAGAGCAGGTCCCAAGACACTCCCCTGCGGTACACCGTATTTGACCTCCCTACCAGCTGATTTATATCTAAGCTCACATTGGGTTTCAAGGGATATTCTGGACATTTCTGTATGCTGTGTTCGTCCAGTAAGATAGGAGCTTATTAACTCCAGCACAACCCCCCCCCGTTTCCCCTTATACCGTAACTAAATAGTTTTTCCAGAAGGATGTCATGGTTTAAGTAGTCGAGAGCCTTGGTCATATTGGTATATATAGCACATGCAGGAGTCTTATTATCTACACTTGGCATTATATTGCATAAGAAATTGTATATTGCCAAATGAATATTATTATTTTTTTTCTAAAATCCATTTTTGTTGCATAATATATTATGTTGGTTTTAAAATGTCTATGTACTTGATTCTATTAACATCCAAGCTTATGGTATGACGACAGCTCCTCCCGCTCAATATGAACAACTACCTCAGGTTAATTTGAAAATCAGCGTCAGACAGCATCTATCTAGAATTATTGCTGTAATGTATCCTGTATTTTTATTTTAGTTTTTAATTTTGTTCAAAAGTGTTTCTTGCATACGGTATTAAGCCAAATAAACGTTATTTTTACTTTCCCTAAAATCACAATTTTACCTTTCCAGTGAACCTCGCAGTGAAACACGACCTCATTGGCGAACCGGTACTGAAAGACGGACAGACATACATGCACATCAAAGACTATAGAGTGAAGTTCATACCGCAGAGAGTGCTGCTGCACTTCACCAACCTCTTCAACGGAGACAAGGTCCTTGGTGATAATATGAATGAGTGAGTTATCATTACTTTATTAAATTACTAGCGACCTGCCGTGCTTCGCTCGGGAGCAATCTACTAATTTGGCAACATTGAGATTTCTGTGCTATGTCTAAGTTAAATATTAATGTAGTATGCACATTCTTCTTTTTCCTGGCCTAAATCTTCGGTACTTCCACGGCATCGTCTATGGCAGCGGAGAGGTCGCTCTGGTTGCATTTTTCGGGGTACGGAGGGCAGGATAGGAGATGGCATAAAAAAATTGCCGAGGAGTTTTGATGAAACTTAACTGGCAATGATGCCAGTTTTATTTGTCAAGCAGTGTTGATATGTTCACAAGTTTAAAGGGTATGGGTGCCGGTGTATCAGACACAAAATTCATTTCAGCTTTTCTCTGTGCACGTTCGACGCAGCTGAAATGACTTTAGCAACACCAGACGTCGATACGTCTGGTGTTGCTAAAGTCATTTCAGCTGCTAATATCAATAAAATCAATTGACTTATTATAAATCTAAATCCACTTATTTATTTCAGATTCCTGAATTCAAATTCGGACCTCGTCTTCAGTGAGCTGAAAGAATCCTACGAAAAGGCCCTGAGTTCAGTGTTCCAGAATGTCACCAATGAAATATTTGACAAAGTACCAATGAACAAAATATTCCTTGAAGATTAATTTATCATTCGGGTACAAAGCTATGTAAGAACAGCATGACTCGTTTGCTAGGTGCAAAAATTAAATTTAAAACAATCCTTTTGGGTAAGCGAGGGAAACAAACACACCTTCAAGTATGTGGTATTTATTGAAGCTGCTTTAATTAGACTTCGTTATAATAAGTTACGATAAATTTTATTATAATTTAGTTGTAAGTACCTAAATAATTTTATAAAATGGGAATGCCGTTTTATTTCGAATGTTTTAAGATTTACCCCAATAATTTTGTGAAAGATGATGGAAACGCTTTCTTCGTGTTCGCTTGGACTGTGGAGTCTTGCGAGCAGGAGCAACTAAAACATTTAGAAAAGCGCCATCTCTTATTCATTTCTAGTAACTTTGTCGGTATGTCGCCTTGGTTGGCTGGTGCAAGATGGGTTCTCTCTCTTTATGAATGGGTCTCCTCTCATTCAGTTCTACGTCCAGCGCCTCTTGGCTCCTCTGGGCTTGCTGAGCAGTCTTCAAGCAGACTGCTTTGCAGAACGCTTCGTTTACTATTACTACTGAAATTACAATGATTGATTTTGGTTAACATATTGGCTGTAAGATGACAGGTAACTTATCCTCGTCAGATAAGGGCTGCGTTTGTAGATTTGCAATTTGTTGAATGCTCCAAAAACTTAACATGTCAACATGTTCAGTCAAAGTCAACTTTCAGCGAACCAGGGGGACTACTCTCTAAGTCCGTCAACGAAGGTTCGGGCCCGTCCGGAAGTAGTTGATCCGTCAAAACAACTGGCAAATTCCATTTTTCGATTGGGCACAAACACATTGCTAGTAGTGACAACTGTCAAATCGTGTTGTCACTCATTCTAAGTTCGGGCTCCGAAGTAATCTTATGTCCGTTGGTGATACGGAGTAGGAAACGTTCGTAAATTCTGCCGAAACTACGGATTTAGTGCTTAGGGAGTAGGCCCCCAGATACAATACTTCGATTAATAATAATCAGCACAGTCCATACTATGTAGCGTAGATATTAGACATTTGAACCGGTCTACATTTTTGGTCGACATTCAGTCACCATCATCACCTGCCTTTTCTGAACTATGTTGGGGTCAGCTTCCACTCTAATCGGACAGTACTTACATGGAGTAACTGCCTATCTGACCTCCACAAGCCAGTTACTGGGCAATACGATACCCCTTGGTAAGACTGGTTCTTAGACCTCCGGGCTTCTGACGACCCGTAACGACTGTCAGACATGTAATAGTTTACCTGCACCCTAATTGCTCAAAACACACAGATTAAATCATAATCTGTGGGTTAAGAATTCCTACTCCATTGCTTCAAAGGTTTGTAGAATTTGTCTACTCAACAACGTAGGTAACGCAATGAACATGGCTGAATTGTCAAAATAAAAGGTGGCGCTGTTTTCGGAGTCTAATGTCTAATGTCATGTTGGGACATGCTAAAAAAATGGTAATTCAAATGATACTTACATATTCCTACCAAGAGTAAGTATATAATGAGGCCTAATATAAGGGCGTCGTACTCCATTTTCGGAAAATCTGGAAGAAAAAAAATACGAATGTACGTCTTCTTGATGCAAGTGAAATTTCCATAGTCACAGACCATAGACCACTAACTGGGGAGTTTGTCTATGGGCGGTACCGATCGGTGCGGGAGAAATAGTCCTATGTTAACTCATGCGCTCACACAAAAACAGCTGAAACATGTAACCGTTTCTTTCCGAAGATCAACCTACAACGATCTGTACCCCGAGTCGAGCTCGGAAACTCGCTTCTTTGAGCAAGCCAATGACAGCAATGCCGTTATTAATAACTTTTAACCGGCTATTTTGCGGCTTATTATACAGCGTATGTGCTAGTTTGGAAGCCTCTTTGTTTATGACACACCGACAAATAATATTTCAAGTTTACTGATCATCGGCTTTCTGCCTACAAATCCAAAATGTACTTACCAGCAAACCCTTCGAGGTCTGGTGGCTCTGATCAGTTCCCTGATGGAGCAGAACACAGCAAACACTATTATTAAAAAGACTGCTGTCTGCCAGAAATTTTCCACGAGAGAATTGGTCATCCTCAAGAGGAGGTCATGCCCTTCCTTGAATCTAGAACGAGTGAGCATAGTTCGCACATTTATTTTTTCTCATAGCTTAGAAGAAAAAGGGAGGACCTTTTCAGGACTCGAAGGAAAGAATCTTGATTAGATCTCCTCAAACGAGAAATTCCGTTTTTGATAGTTTTTATGCTTCCTTTCCTAAAGACCCCATGGAGACTATGTCAGCATAATTCCCTTGGGCTTTTTATTAACCAACAAAGCTTGAAGAGTGGTTAATACAAATCATTTCCGGATAGTTTCATTTGAGACACTTTACTTCGAAGAAACTAACGAACTCTTAAGCATAGCTTTCCATAGCGCGAGCGACCGAGACTTATTTTACTTTAAACTTAACATAATATGTTATCACCATCATGTCTAGTTTTTCCCAACTACGTTAGGGTTGACTTCCAGTATAGTCTTCCGGTTTCAGCTGAATACTAGTATTTTAGTATTTTACACGGAGGGACTGCTTATCTGACCTCCACAGCCCAGTTACTGGATAACACGATACCAACTGGTAAGACTGGTGTCAGACTTTCGGGCTTCTCCTGTAAGGCCTATCCAGGAACATACCAGATTATAGTTATTTAAGATTATTAGATTTATAGAACTCACCAAGCTCTCCGATTGTTCCGAAGACACGACAAAGGGCTTCCCTGCGCATGCCTAGTCCACCTGACGAGTTCTCTAATCGACAGGAAAGCGGCAAACACTATGACGAGGAAGAAAGTTATATTGAATATCTGTGCGAGCAGTAAAACTACGCTCATCGTCAGGATGAGCATTGGGTTGGTTCATGGGACCATCACGGTTAATTTCGACAGAGTGGAAGTTGGAAGTAGTGGAGTTGACGGAGTTGACAGTCTGTGAGTCATTTACAGAACTTGACAGGGAGATGACACTTATTTTCCTTTTCTAGGTTTGAAGCACAATGAAAAGGTTTGGTTGACCTGATTCATTTTTCTGTTCTCTGTATTTACAACGCTATAGGGTTATTTTGACGCGTGGCCCAAATCGGAATCAATCCGCCATCTGGTTTAGACGAACAAATGTTTACCAACAGCGCCCCTCCCAAGTAGCACAGAACTGCATTATAAATTTTCACATAAGGCCCATAGCGTCAATCTAAGCATTTATAACGACTTATTAGAGCTCACCCAAGCTGCAACAGATGCATAGAAAAAAATGAGGCTCGTTAAAACGCTTTTTACTGTACTGTGATTCTAATAAGGAGCACACATACGCCAATATGTCACTGCGTTTAATCAGCGTTCTGCAATAGGGTGAACACAAATAATACAATTTACTGAATAAAAGTCCATTTTAAAACTGTTGCATTTTAAGAGGGAACATGTGAACTACTATAACGATAGGAGTTACTTTGTGAATGTATGTAACAAAGATTGAATGCTTTAAGCTGCATACAGCAGTGCTATTCTGTAACCTTCTCACCGTGAAAACTTAAGTGAAGTGGTCGTGGAGTGAACCAAGCCATTTTGACAGTTTCTTGACGTATTTAGTGTTGTTTCACAAAATGTGGAAAGCCAAAGAATATTTGATAACACGGGTTCCGTATCCGATATTTATAATGACGAACGTAGTCTTACAGATTGTCTCAACGATTCATGCAGTTTAGATATGACTGGCTGTAATATATTTACCTACACGGTACAAAGAATTTCAATAAAAAATAAAAACCTTGACAATTTCAAAATAATAAATCCTTTTATTAATTTCAAGGGGTATTTAGTATCTTTCGGTGGTCACCGTAGAATCCCTTAGCTTTCCAAAGTGCAGGAACGACTGACAGATTGGCGACACCTTCCGATAAAGTAAAAAAAAACAATAAAATCTTACTTAGAGGTAGGTATTATCGAAAAAAACTAAAGATACGAGCAGCAGGATTTAGCAATAAACTGATGATCTGTTTAAGTACGAACGTAGAGTAAGAAAGAATTAAAAGGATTTAGCAGAACCACAGTGGAACCCCAAGAAGCTTGGACTAAAGATCATCTGGTTAACTGGCGTAAATATGAACCACTACTAGTATTCACATCGATCCATGGCTAATTTGTTTTTCACAAGTGCTTAACTATTTTACTCAATGCTGAATTATAGGCCACATGTGAACACTTGTACAGCATTCAATTCAGATTAAGACTGGTCACGTGCCTGTCCGCCATTTTCACTGAGTGACTATACAGGGTGATTGGAAGATGGGTGCAAAGCTTTAAGGTGAAGATAGTATAGACAATTTAGAACCATTTAAGCCATGGTTGTCTTAGACGAAGTCTTACCAAATTTTTTTAACCAAATTTTTAAGTTTTTTTTCGGAAATTCTCAAAATTTAATGTAAACTGCATAATTATGGCCAAATTGAATGATAAATGAATTATTGTTTTTATTTATTTAATTAAAGTAATGTGTAAGCAACCAAGCAAAACATGTTTTAGGCTTCTGTGTCATTAGACATTTTTTTTACAGATATTTAAAGCTCAGAAAAAATAAAAAAAATGTACAATACGTCTTTTAAACCTTATTTAAAAAAAAAAAAACGGAGGGTGCTTTTTTTGTTCAAACCTTTTTGAAAACATGCTTGATAATCGCTCTTTCTTTTGAGGTATCATTTATGCGGATATCTTACAAATTATTGAAATTAGGACCTACAAACCAATTCGAGGGAGAAATTTTAAATTTTAGGCAGTCTAACAAAACACAATTTTTGCTTAAAAGAATACTTTATGTGCTCGAAATGATAACATTGATCAATTCTAAGAATTTTTGGCACATGCAGGAACCAATTGAGGGGAACCCATTGAGGGGATTCTCTAAACAATGGCCACCGAGCGCGGTGCGACGGCATTTCCAGGTAGAACGCCCAATGAATAGCAAAAAGCGATAAGAGTTGGTTTTTACAGCAAAATGGTCTTAGTTACTGAGGCAACAAAGTCGTTTTTCTTTAGTCAGGGTCAGTCGGTCTGTGATGAAGCCGTTACATCTTTTACTTATTAGTCAAACTACTGCCCTTGTGAGTGGACGTTGTCGTGTTGATTCACAATTTACCGTGTTCAGTTGTAGCCCTTTGCGTTCCTGCACGTGTTGTTTGCGTTAGTTTTGAACTTTTTTGTTCCACCGTGTCCAGTCGTACCCTCGCGCTCCTGCACGTGTTGATTTTTGACTTAATTGTGTTGAGTTGACATTTAGTGCGCTCCTACGCCGTTTTTCTTAATTGTTAAGTGACTATGGCTACTTTTTCCAATCAAGAATATGCGGATATCGTATTTATGTACGGTAGAGCAGACGGCAATGGATATTTGGCGCGACGGATGTATCAAGAGCGCTATCCGAATCGCAGGATACCGAATGTCCGAGTGTTTTACAACACGTTTCGTCGTCTTGCCCAAGATGGGTTTCACCGCGTGAAAACCTGGAGTCAACCTGGAGTCAACCCGGGCAGACACGAAACTGCCGTCGACGAAGACATTTTAGCAGCATTTCAAGCGGATCCTACTACCAGTACTAGAGCAGTAGCTCGAAATTTAAACATTTCTCAATGGAAGGTGTGGCATACAATGCACCAAAATGATAAGTATCCGTTCCATGGCAGGAGTGTGCAAGGTCTAGTAGAGCAAGATCCTCAAAGAAGAATTCAGTTCTGCCGTTTCCTCCTCAACAGAGACATCGAAGATGCGTGGTTTCTGAAATCAATCTTGTGGACGGATGAAAGTAAATTTTCAAGGGAAGGTATTACAAACTTTCACAACATCCATGAATGGGCCGACGCAGACAACAATCCACATTTTAAGAAGCTGGTGTCATTTCAGATGAAATTCTCTGTGAATGTATGGGCTGGAATAATTGGCAGAACATTGATTGGGCCCCACTTTTTGCCACTTTTTGCCTGATCCATTGAATGGCGAAAATGATTTGCAATTTCTGCAAATTGATTTACCACTGCTGGTAGAGGAATCAGGTGTCCCGATCTTCGAAAGAGACCGAACAGTCATCTTTCAGCAAGACGGCTGTCCAGCGCATTGGACTTTAAATGTAAGGGAACACCTCAACAATTGCTTTCCTGATAGCTGGATCGGCAGGGATGGACCCATCCCTTGGCCCGCTCGCTCCCCAGATCTGACCCCGTTGGACTTTTTCGTGTGGGGCCGGGCCAAGGAACTGGTGTATAACAACATAGAAATAAACACTAGAGAAGAATTGATACAAAGGATAAATTCAGCGTTTGAGACAATGAAGCAGGAGATGATGTTGAAAATAACGACTACAGAAGTTAGAAGACGGGGCCGTGCTTGTATTAGGAATCACGGCCGTCATTTTGAACATGATAAATAAATAATTTTAATTCAAATGTAGTTTTAATTAGTCTGCCTAAAATAAAAAAAATTCTCCCTCAAATTGGTTTATAGGCCCTAATTTCAATAATTTGTAAGATATCCGCCTAAATGATACCTCAAAAGAAAGAGCGATTATCAAGCATGTCTTCAAAAAGGTTTGAACAAAAAAAGCGCCCTCCGTTTTTTTTTTTTAATAAGGTTTATAAGACGTATTGTACAAATTTTTTATTTTTTCTGAGCTTTAAATGTCTGTAAAAAAAATGTCTAATGACACAGAAGCCTAAAACATGTTTTGCTTGATTGCTTACACATTACATTAATTAAATAAATAAAAAATGAATTCATTTATCATTCAATTTGGCCATAATTATGCAGTTTACATAAAATTTTGAGAATTTCCGAAAAAAAACTTAAAAATTTGGTTAAAAATATTTGGTAAGACTTCGTCTAAGACAACCATGGCTTAAATGGTTCTAAATTGTCTGTACTATCTTCGCCTTAAAGCTTTGCACCCATCTTCCAATCACCCTGTATATTATTATAAAATTGTATCTTTTTATAACGGTTTATTTTAGAAGATATCGATTCGAATTGATTTGGTTAACAAATTATTGACACGTAAACAGCTTTTCATCACTTTCTTTGTAAAAAACAATAAATTTGATTTTATTCACAGTCAATTTATGTTAGATTTTTTGTTAGTATTTAGTGGTCTAATAATATGAGAGCGCGTGAAAATATTGAACTAAATATGTATGGTATTCCACAGTAAAGTTACCTCCCCAATAAGATTTCAAACAATAGCTCTTTTCTCCCTTCTCAGCTCTCCCACCCCTCCTTCTTATCTTATGTCTCACTTCCAATATCTATGTTCTTCGCACGCTAAAAGTCTGCGTTCTTCCAACAATCTTCTTCTACTCTGTCCTTCACATACTTCTGACTTTGTTCATTCTTCCTTTCATATTCAGTCCATTCTTCTTTGGAATGCGCTTCCTCTTGATATCAGGACGGCCACCAGTCGGTATGCATTTTAGCGGAAATTGCAGAGTTATTTTCAAAACAAATAGCGTAGAGTCATCTCAATTATGTATCTCTTCTCCTTGAATTTTTATGTATAATGTAGGTATATATTGTAGTAAATATATATGTATTTGTATTTTATGCTTGTAACCTATTTATGTATTTCTGTACTTATTCTATTTATAATATATTATGTTATCTTTAATATTTTTCGTTATTTTTATGTCCTCTCAGAGCACCTACCATCTTATCTATTCACCACCCTTGGTTGACTGGTAGAGAATGCTAAGGCATTAAGTCCGCCTTTGTACTTAATTGTGTGCGAGAAGTTTAAATAAATAAATAAATAAATAATAGCAAGAAATCGAAGTTTTACGTACTTACCTATATTTATCTTCACTCAAAAATGGCACCTGAGATCTTGCATCACTTCATGTTTAACAAATTGACAGTCCATATTAAAGAAAAATAAATAATTAAGTTATTGCATTACACAATTTCACTCAGTGTACTGTCAGCTGTGTAAAAGCATATAAAAATTTACACATTTGTGTTTTTGCTGTATTATAAAGGTAACACGTGCCTTATTAATCAGGCAATTTTCAGCTTTTGGGGTGGCTGCTTATACACAAATAAGTGCTAATACAATTCAATATATTTGATATAATTCAATTATTTGTTAATGGAAATCCTTATAGAGCTGAATAATTTGTGCCCAAATTAGAGTTATATCAGCAGAGTATGCGCTGACTACGCTAATATACAGCAAGTTTATACAGCCAATGTTTCCACGGTGCACTATGAAAATACAGCACTTTCGTGCTACTTGGGCTGTCAAGTTCATACAGGCGCCAAAAGATCCTTGCATCACTCTAGGTCCTCCGTCAACAACTCTCGCAACAAATAGTGAGTCTGCAAGCGTTCTCCGACAGTCATTTCTCCTTTGGACTGATCACCGACAGGACGTTTCGTTTTTGAGAGATTCATCGATAGAACGTTTCACCTATGGACGTTTCGCCGACAGAACCTTTCATATGCGTCACTTTAGAGCTGTGACGTCGCCACTCGCCAGGGATACAGAACATCTCTGTTCAATCGTGGTTGGGTTAATCAAATCGGTTAATAACTTGATGTGAATGTTCTTATCCTTTTGGTTGGGTTTAAATGGTCATAAAAACACTAATTTAAGATAAATTTATCGTTTATTTCGTGAATAATAACAGATATCTATGGCTTAGTCACTGGTAACATTATGTCGTACAGAAATAATGAAAATAACTAAAATCTTAGCCTCTAAAGTTTGTCATAGTTACACTATCATAAAAAAGACAATATTTCAGTAGACATTTTTTTTTATTTTAATTTGGTTTTTTTTTAATTTTTTTTATGATAGTATATCAATGTCTGCACATAATTCGTATATTATTATAATATGATGAACATCCTCGACGATATAAAGATTATAGATATTATAATATAAACTTTCATAATAAAATAATTGAGGATGCCCATTTTGGGTCATCTGTTTACCTAATTATTTTTATTATTTACGTTTTCTAATATTTTTTCTTTCTTTAGTTTGTATTCAATATTTTTGATGTAATTTTCAATTAAAAATAAAACCAAAATAATTATTACACATTATTTTTATTATTTTAAGTAAACAGATGATATATTTTTGAAGGCTTGAGCGTTATAAAAATGTTGTAGGTTGAGACACAAAAATAAAAAAAATATAAAATACCATTATGGGATAAACATTACAAAAAACAACAGAATATAATAATATGTAAAAACATTATAGACCGTGCACATTACGGTATAGGACCAATCTTGTTCATTGCCTCGTATAAGAGCCATGACATTTTAACTTAAGCGTAGAACAAATAACATAGAAGTAACATTATTTTGTGACATCTTAATAGGGGTCTGCTTAAAGACCGAAAGATTACTTACAGATAATTACTTCAATCATTAATTTAATTAACATTAAATTATCTATTACAATGATAGAAGTAATATGTTTGCAAAATATTATTTTGGCCATCAGTTTTTTAATTTTTTTTATAAGAAAATAATGCAGCAATTATGCCAAATATTTTTAGAAGCAAAGTAAATGATTTTTTCTTTAATAAAAATAAATAAAAACGTGGCCAAAATTACATTTTGCCGATGCCAATCTACAGCTATGTCTGTACTACACTTTGAAACGGACGGCTTTATGGCAACTAGTGACATCTAATGTTTTTTTTCCATTAAGAGTGTGCAAAAATATCTCTTTTAAAAGTACACTACAATGAGGTATGAAAATGGATGTTCAAGTTGTTTTTTCTTAATAATTTGTAATGCCATATTACCATTTGGTTTTATTATAAAAAAGCTACGGATTAATTATTTATTTTTATTAAAAACTCTACAGATTTCATAAGCTCTATCCTTTCACAACCTACACAAAATGAGATTACTTTTAAACAAAAATTGCTGTCTATCCCGGCTACTCCAAACGTGGAATGATACTTTCATTAAATGCATAATTTCAAATGTCGAATAATTAAGTAGATAATTTTGTTTTAATTAATTAGTAAAGTTTTACCGGGAAGTTATAAAAAAGTAATTCTAAAACTTAAAATAAACTTAAGTAAAACTTGTCATCTTGTAAAATAAACGTACTTGAGTACTTATTCTTAAATTATCACTATTAGTAACATTCCATTATTTTACTAATAGTAATATTTAAAAGGGGTTATTAGAAGTCTGTAAAAAGAGACTGTACTTACCAAAGTTTAACCTTTTACAAAAAAAGCACACAATTTGTTTCTTTTTACTGTGTTATCTACATAATATGACATTCTATTTTCCGATTTTCGGGTAAACTTTGGTCCAATTTGTGAACTAAAAACCAAATAAATGTGGGGGCCAAGTTTCACAATTACATAACTAACTTAAGGCTAAAAATTGTAAACAGCTTGTGATAGCATTTAGCCAAAATAATTAAATTAACAATAACTAAACAACAAAAGCTAACATTTTTATTGCTTAGCACCATATTTAACCGACTTTTAATAAAAAGAGGGCACTGTTTTATCCATTTCAGTTATATTTATAGGCTTTGAAGCTTTAGGCTATGCTCAGGCAGTCAATTTTATAATTCTAGGCTATATTTCCTCCGAAATAAACTCCCGAAAATATATTTTTTATCGCCGATCATTGAATATATTATACTATAAATAAATTATATTTTGCGTCAACATGATTAAGTCAACACCCAATTTTATAAAAGTCGGTTTCTCAAATAGATGGAAAAATCTGAAAAATCCAAAATGGTTGATGTTGCCATAATGTTATTAAAATTGTTAGTACAAATCTTCTAATCGATAATTAGTACTAGACTACGGTTAAAATTCTAAAAATCCTCATCCTTCTCGGTCGGATTACACCATACTAACTAACGTTCTAGCTAACGTCTGATGTAATCCACGTTTTGGACAAATTGACTGCTTCAGTCGTAGTTTACGTCGAAACCGGGTTTAAGCCGGTCTCATGAGCGAAGTACCCACGGCACATACCCCATAAAAGTCTGGTCTACGAAACTTTGAACTACGAACCCAGTCTGGTACAAGCAACTGAATTTTGTGGAGCGCACTATCAAGTAAATACCGGGGCAAATCGCTTGAGACCAGTCCTTGTCTAATCCGTTTATAATCTTAATCCTTATCGCTATATACACAAAGATATGCGATATTAAAGTCCATACATTTTCCGTCATATAAATATCACACTCAACGCCAATTGGCTGCAATCCTTCACTGAACTATCACCAATTTAATGTGACCTGTCTTCAAGAACTACACTAACACAAATAGTTCAATTATCACTGGTTAACGTGTCCACGCTGTCGCCAGACTCCTGTCATTGGAATTGTGACGTGGATGTTGACCTCCTGCAGCCAATGGACACCGGTGCCGGTATCCGGGACGACCCATTCCTTTGGTCTTTCCTAGGAGCGGCCAACTGCCTAGTACTAGTAGATCTTTCTAATTTTCCATCAGACATGACCCAGGCTGAAGTGAAGTCAGCGTAATCCGAGTCCTTAGAGCTAGTTCTGGATAGAGAATCGTCTCCTTTTGAATATGTCCTAATTATCTCCTTCATTTTCACAAGAACTGAAGCGTCATCCTTCGCAGTTTCTGTTGACCTTAAGATCTGTTCTAACAAAGGACTCAAAGGCTTTTGACTCGGTGGGGACCTAAGAGTAGCGCTGCTGGCTCTGAGAGGAGAATTCCTCTTGAAAGCATCAGTCTGTGGGGTCTTAGCCCTCATTTTTGGAGATTTATTCGGGCTTTCGAACGTATCAGCTCCCAAAGTAGGCCTGGACTTTACTTTAGCCTGAGTAGGAGCAGTCCTTCCGCTCCATGTATTCCTGGCAGTTGGCGGCAACTTTGGGGTAAATTTTGGTGATGTCTGTACCGGATTGGCGGTATGTTTCGGGCTGGGTGTGTTCCCCCGGCTGGGTGTCCGGTTTCTGACGGGAGAATGTGGTATGCGACTGGCCTGTCGGCTTCTAATCGTCTTCGTGGGAGACTGGGAGGCTTCCCGAGTAGCCCGTAGGCTCTTGCTTGGGGAGTCGTTGTTCTCTGTAACGATGACTACGCGGTCGGGGCTGCCTCTGTTAGACTTCTCGTCGATAGAGCTTGGCTTCCTGCCTCCGTAGAAGGTGTCTGAGAAGTCAGTCTTGCGCAGGCCAGTGTTGAGGCTCACGTGGGTGTCGACTCGTTCGTTCTTGTCCATGTGACAACCATCGTCTTGGTCGAGACGCTCTGGAAAACGAAGAATAATAATTTGAGCAGTTGAAACAGTATTTTGTGATGGGATGAATCGTCCCAAAACGGCTTTTTTGAATTACGCATATATGTAGAAGGAAATGTATAAGCTTGTACTTTGCTTGTAGAGTTCTCAGTTCTATATAAATATAACACTAATTCATATGTATGTAATTCAGATGAAGTATACATTTGAGCAAGTTATGATTAGTTTGCCAATAATTCCTGCATAACATGCAAAGATTTAACCATAATTGTCAACAGCCATTTACAAGTAACTAACCAGATATTGGCTGTCATACCTTTTAGAAAAATATTATAACACCTTATCTATCGCTTACATTATTCAGCACTATAATTAATATCAACAAGCTAGTTAGTGACATTCTCATTCATAACCCTTTGGCTAACCCTTGGATCATAAAAACAGAATCTAATTTACAATGTCCATGTTTGGAGGATAATAACAGTTAGATTAAGTTAATAATTCTGACCGTATCGGGCTGTGTCCGTGACCATTTATGGACAGGCGGCGGTCGTGGTAAGGACTTCCCTTTTCCGCAAATTTTGCTTGTTTAAGTTAAATGCTTTATAGAAGAAATATTTTATGAGGTTGAGTTGTTAGATTTTCTCTTGTACTTAGGTAGATGTATTTTTTGTTTGGCAAGCATAATGGCGGTGGAATATATACCACCACTTTAATGGCGACGTGAATAATGGGTTGATTTCCGCACTATGTGTCGTGGTCCTGACCACTGCACGAAACTCATAATTTTTTGGTTATTGATACTTTGTCTGACTGTAGCTCATGAATTTAAGATTTATTTCTCTAACCCAACTTTCAATACATATAAACCCTAATCTGGAATGAACGAAATGATACGGCCGAGCCGCGGGCCCTTAGTCGAGCGAGACAGAGATTAACTTCAGTAGGTAAGTCGCAATTGCAATGAATGTAAATAATCTACAAAAGAATCCAATAGGCTACCGATATCCTTGACTTCAAAACATCAATAACCTTTATCTTTTCGCTCATTTTCACAACGCCACGTGCAAGTCACATGTTTGATATACAAGACCACAGGTGTTGTAGAACGTGACGATTGACGCGGAAAAAGAAACGGCCTTCCTATCTTTTAATGTGCGAATCGGAAAAAGGGATGGACACTTGGTTTTTGAAAAGTTGATAAACACACAATTAACTACGCTGTCAAATCTCACATTAACTCACTACACGATAATTGACAACAAATTAAATTCCAAGCATATGCAACCGCGGATGTGGAATATGTCAAAGTTCGTATATATATTAGATGGTCTTGTCCTCTAGAGGGTTAACAACATCTTGTTTTCACATAAGTATATTTCGTTGCCAGGGTGGTAAGGCCTCAAGAAGGGATCATCCATTTGGATGCCTTGAAGACCAAACCAGTCTGACTTTTAATTCAGCATTGAATATATTATGGATATATTACAAAATTATTCACGAATATTTTCACACACGTGATGTGTGATAAAAGAAGCAGGTTTACAAGTACGTGTCACGATAATTTATTAGATTGAGATCATAATTAAGGTGACAGTTATAATGTTGTTATTATAAGGAACTATGTGTTAGAAAATATATGTACAACTAACTTAATGATGGTCAATACTTATTTTACCAACTCGGTACTAAGGTTGTATTTCATTGATGAAACTGACGCGTTCAGCACCTCTAAATCGCGTACAAGAGCTGTCAGTGGCAACATTCCACAACAATGATGGCTGACAGCTCTTGAACGTGGTTTAGATGTGCTGACCGCGTTCAGTTTCATTGGTGACCATCGCCATAAATATACTACTAATACTCTTCTAAATAAAGCTGCTTTTTGTGACAAATTATGAGACCACAATCATTTTAAAATACCCCAAACTTTTTCATTCAAAATGTGTAAATAAAAAACAAAAATGTTCGCGTAAAATCCATTAAGGCTTCCGCAGACAGGCGTGACAAATCAAATCAAATTATTTATTTGCTTAATACAGGTATAAACAGATGTTACAAATAAATATAAAGTGCTCTGTATCATTACCTAGTATGGTCTGCAAATATTTATATTATAGCTAATCCAATTAAATAGCTAATTATTAAAATAACATTACAAAATTATTATACTCATAATATAAAAAGAAATATAAAAACAATAATAAAAATAAAATAAATTCAGTATAGGGACTAAAAATGTCAAAGATTAAAAAAAAGTGTTGTCAGATGAATCATAATAGTAACGCGATTAGTAGAACAATTTTTATGAAAATTTCATGGAAATGTTTCTACCAGAATTGCTTCGCACCGTAGCATACGCCTGCCTGCGGGGGAAGCCTTTAATTCCCGCGTAAATACCGGTCTTTAATAAACGCACTAGTTAGTCCTTATGTCCGCGCCCACATTCAAGAACATTTAGTTATAACAATGTTGTCAAGTCCATGTTGGGCGGAATGTCGCTCACTGCCTTGCGGGGTGAGCAGGAGTCCGGGTGACTAATGTGTGGGCTTGTTAATATGTGTTGTGCGACATTTTGTCTTTTGACCTTACACGGGAAAAAGCATGGCTATGATAGAATCTAATACATTTATTAATAACAACAGGAACGTTCTCAAAAAAAAATTGTCTCATTACCTACAGAACGACAAAACTTTACGAGATTTAAAATGTCCACGAACAAAGCACGTAAACTACTATACAAGGTGTCGTTTTGCATCCTCGTCAAATTCAAGGAGGTAACTATGCTAGTGATTCTCGAACCGAAACAATAATAAAATAAGTAGGCCTTTTTTTTAAACTTCAATAACATAAAAAAATATGTATTAATTATTGAGCAGGTGTCATAATTTTATTTGATTATTTAATTATGTCTTTCATAGCAGCCTCCTGTGCCGGGGTCGCGGGAGGGTACGAAAGGGTTACCGAGGCCCCTGGCAACACAGGCAACGGAAGGAACACGGGTGGGTTTTAGTCAGTAAGAGTCTGACACACCCTCCCGCTCCGCCCAGAGCGGGAGAAGTTAATTGATAATTCCCCATCCAAAATAAAAGAAAAAAAGAATTGCAGCCTCCTGAAATTTGACGAGGATGCAAAACGACACCTTGTATTGATGATTCTAGTTCCTACATCCATACTTTTGACTACTGATATTAAAGTAGCCACAAAACAGGGCAGGCTCTGGTATTCATCAAGTAGATACTAAACAACGTTCGCTATGAAACACATATCCGATTCGTGAATGGCCACCCTGTGAATCGGATATGTGTTTTTTGTTCGCAAAAAAGACTACAATTTGTTTAAAATATGTATATCCCCTTATCCCCCTCTATCTCCCTTCCCTTTATCTTCCTTTCTTTTTCTTCTTCTTCGTCTATTTCCCTTTTCAAATCAAATTAAATTCATTTAGTTGCCAAAATGTAGGTTTACAATGTATGATTTTAAAACTGTAATGGCCCCTTTACATTCTACCACGTTATATTATGTGCAAATATGGTCTTAATTTGGTCAACAGGTCCTGGGTTCAATTCCCAGGTTGTGCAAAGTTTTGTTGTGGTTTTCTGTCAGGAATTTCTCAATGGCAACCTGAAGTCTGGATTTGTCTCCAGTTGATGGCAATGCCACCATGCAACGCCTCCTATTACATGGGACTTAAACATGACTGACAAAATGTGGGTGTACAATAGGTACACCTCTGTCTAACCCTTTACCGAATACAAGCGTGATGTTATATAATGTAAATTGGTCAACATTCTTAGTAAAATACCAAATCTCCACAAGTCCAAGATCACGATCCACACATAGTTTCTATTCGTGTTATTTATTAGAACCGATAACATCGCCTTGTAAATAATTAGTGGCACTTGTATATAATTACAACTATTGATAACGTTAATTGCGAATGCTTGTACGGTGAGATAAACCCTGGCATTATCAACTTGTAATCGAGGAGTGTGGTATGTACTCACTAATGAGGTGGAAACGCGATGTTATTTTCTTTTTATTTGTCAGTGGTCGAAGCTGAGTGAATTATTGCTTTATTACAGACACTCCTGACACCTTGCGTCGTTACGGATCGTCAGAAGCCCAAAAGTCTGACAAACAGTCTTACCAAGGGGTATCATGTTACCCAGTAACTGGGTTGTGGAAGTTAGGAAGGTAATCGCTCCATTCAGCTGCATTCCGTAAGACTGGAAGCTGACCCCAACATAGTTGGATAAAGGCTAGGCAGATTGATATTAACTACTGATACCTACTCCTTGTGTTGTTAAAGCTGATATTCTATTTAGAGCCATGCAGGAAAGACATCGCAAGAGGGAATAATAAAGAAAGGGAGAATAATCTGTGGGGATTCTCTATCAAATTAAATAAGTAGGTTGTGAAGGCGCCTTTGATCAGCAGGCCTATTCTGTACAATTCTCACTGTGAAATCTTGGGTGAAGTGAGCGTGAAGTGAGCTCTAATTCCACGTGGTGCTAGGGATGGCACTATTGACAGCTTACTTTAAGCTCACTCCACTTGAGTTTTCACGGTGTTATTATTACAGAATAGCTTTGCTGATGGAACGTGGTTACCGCCAATAGATCCTGCACATCTAAAGGGCTTGCTGATACTTTTCTGACTTTAAAGACAAAGAACAGTAATATTTCAGTGCCCTGTAATTTGACCAGCATTCATAGCCTTCAAACCAGAACGGAGCAATGGTGCTTGGCGATATAATTAAGAATCTTACTTCTACAGCATAAGAATATTAAGCCAAATCCAGTACCAAAAAGGCTAGTATCAATAAAAATGAATCTAACATCGCTTTATAAGGAAGTGCTCATTAAAAGCTGACATGACGAGGAATAACAATTATGATTAATTCAATTATCATCCTAATCAAACCAATTGACGTAATGTTAATTATTATTAATACATAATAATGAATGAATACGCAGATGTGGTCGCTTATCATTCACGACCATGTAGGACACCTAATTTGGTTGCTCAAGGACCGCCATTGTTGTACATGCGCGAAATTTGACGCAAACGGTTGATGTGGTTGACCGCGTCACAATTAGCATAACATGGAAATGATGAGAGATTTACTGATGTTCCATTCATAGAGTACCCAAATAGGTAAAGTTGAATTAGGTAACTTAAAAGACAAGCTTTTAGAAGAGCAAACATTTGTGACGGTGGTGATGCTCAACTACGTCTACAACTTCAAGAAAATCTTACTGCAAAAGAATATAACTTAAGTTCTGCTGATCTATATGGAATCCCGGAACTAAGGGCCAATAATAGGATAATGATCGGAAAGGAAAAACGTGCTGATTTTTTTTGGCAAAGATTATCCAAAGAAACAAGAAAACCTTCTCTGATCTACTTGCAAACTGCCAGAAACAAGAATTAATGAGAATTCTGGAAGTTACCACGACAACTTAAGAGATATAGTTCGTCCCTATAGCTGAACTAATTGTTAGATTCCAAGTCTTTAAACAAAAGTAATATCTTTTTTGTTAACATTATTCTTAACTAAGAAGATTGCTATTATCTTAACAAGACCAAAATCAAAAGTCATTTATTCAAACTAGGCTGAGAATCAGCACTTTTCAAACTTCAAAATTACCTAAGACAGTCCCACAAAACGCCCACCCTTCAACATATCCTAGTGCCTTAGCTGGGAAGAAGTAGTGGCGCAACAAATTCCTCAGATACATTTAATATTATCGCAAGAACTCCGATTGGAATGTCACTCCTGAGAAAGAGTATTATCAAGCTTGTTATGCGAATGTCAGTGGCTTGTGCAATAGGTACTGTAAATATTAGATACATGTCCGCACATGCCATATATGACACATGACTTTGATCAGAGGAATGTTTAAACATAGGACACATCTGTTTGATACACTCGTGGAGTCGACGCTAAGATTGTTTTTACCTGTGCATTTGTAAACGTCTTATCTTAGATATTTTGTCTTCGATAGTGGTATCAGTAGCATGATTGTCTGATTATCGGATAAGTCATCAGAGTATGTTGTTTAGTTCAAGGTCAGATCAGGTCAGGGCCGGATTTAGGGCTGGGCAACAGGGGCACTAGTCCCGGGCCTCCACAAAGAAGGGGCCTCCACAATTTGATATTTTTAGATACGAAAAAAAACTACATCGTTTGTGTCCGTCAAAGAAAAGAAAGTTCACAATCATAACTTCATAAGGTACCTTTTATGAATAGATTGTTTTTTCATCTGTTCCACAAATTTTTCGGGGCCTCCACTTGGTTGCCCCAAGGCCCCCACAACTTTAAATCTGGCCCTGGACCAGGTTCAGGTTTATATCTATAATTTTGTCAAGTCAGAAGAGTAATCAATAGATTGGAGGCTAGTATTTCGGACAAAAATTTGCTTGGCCAAGCAAATTTTTACAACCCATCGATGTGGGTTTTCAGGAAAACATGGAAAGTGTGGTATTTAGGCTAATGTAAAATAAGTTTTAGCTACTCACATAAGCCAACTATTCATTTTGTGAGGACAGTGCAATTTAACGGTACGCTGCGACCAATTGCGAAAATAATTGCAGGATGTGTGGCGTAAGTTATAAGAGGAAGTGATCGCTATAAATCTAAGTAATGAGGGGTAGCGGGAGCGGGCGGAGATATCGCTGCACCCTTACTAAATGACCAATACTCATAATATACTGTTTACTAGTAAAATAATTTGTTTTATTATTTTATAAGCGTGGAGACTCATTATTCGCAATGCAATTATAAAATATTACATGCTCTTGGACTTCCAAATAGTAAATAAATAAATAAAAACTCGTGTCAATTAATTAGTTCTTGATATTTTTGTCCACTAACTGCAACTGATGTATCAACTAGTCAACTGATGACTGCAGACTGATTAAGGCATCCAGTATATAGGGATAAGTCCTTCATTCTTTTAATTATTCCCTCTTCATCTCTTTCTCACTCTCTATATCTCTTAATCTATGGTTTAAAACACATAAAGAGACTATATTTTACTAAAATCGCTTTCTCTTATAACTTGTGCCACATACAGTGTGTGTGTGTGCGAAAAAGTATTCGTTCAGGTTGCACGTCTGTTTGCAGCGCCGTTCAATAACACCAGTAATGACTGTCGCTGAAATTTACACAATACTACAAAAATATGACTGTGTATTGTAAGTACACATTGTACAAATACACGTGTGTACGGTAAAGGTGACTGGAATATTGCTTAAGTGTCTCTTACTATAGTTTTTTGGCATTCATCTTAGGTACAAAGCCTGAAATATAAATGAACTACTGCTAACGACGGACGACTGAAAAATCTATATAATAATTCATCTGCAGTAGATTTATAATCAAAAGTTAAGCTTTGCTTTATCATCAAATAAATCAGTATCCAATAGATGTGTTATAACAGACTGACTGATGACTTTTAAAACAAAGTATTGAGTATTTGGATGGAATATAAAAGCGTTCTCAATGATACAGTTTATTGTTGTAATCTCTCTTTATATTTGCACGAGACGAAATACAGCTGTCACCAACATCCCATTTGCCGTTCATCTGCGGTATTGACTTTAGCAACAGTCACGTGTATGTATGTTTGTATGTCTGTCCGCATATTTGCACAAATGTCGAAACATCGCGGTGAGCGGAAATTATTTGTGCAATATTCATAAAGAGTCAACAGAACACTTGAACAGTGCAAGTAATTACTATATTGTGTATTGTGCAGTCGCAAAAGTTTTTAATCATCTTTATTAAATACATGCTAACATAAAGTATTTTACAAAACTTCACGCCTGTATCCTCAAGGGTTTGGCAGAGGTGTTCCTATAGTACACCCACATTTCGCCAGTTATGTTTAAGTTCCATGTAATAGGGGGCGAGCGTTTTGCAAAATTAAACTTATAAATCATACTTGCAAAGAAATTCCCTTCAATCATACATATTCCTAGGAGTCAACATAGAAGGACCATAAATATTTATTATAAAGCCATTGGTCCACTTGGTCATTAATTAGGACTGACTGCATAGAATTAGTGCTTGGCCCAGATTCTAGACCAGACTGTAACGCTCCCATTTAAATTAAGCCCTTACATTGATAGGAATAAGACCAATAATCTAAATTGGCTGAATGCTGAATGATATCAGTAATACGAGATTCATTGATGAAGATATTATTATGACAGAACTCCAAGAGTAAATGTGTAAACGCCCTCTGAATTTCATACATTTGATTACTGAAAACTCTTAAGAATCCGTTTGACGCGGGAAGGCTTATGTCCAGCAGTGGACATCTTTTCGCAGAAATGATGATAATGAGCCTAGATCAAACATTGAACATTGCAAGTCAAGTTGTAAGTTATTTAATAAGCCGAACTTACCATTAAATTCTGCATCTTCAATCGAGTTCTGACTGTGCAACGAGTATCTGTTCGTAGTCTTCGTAGACGGAGACCCCTGTGTAGACCCGGCCACTACTCCTAGGCTCCTGTACCCTTCGTCAGACACCTCAGATCCATTATCAGACGCACTCTCAGCTGCCGGAGCCGGAGAAACTGGTCTAGGACTCTTATTCCTGATCCCATGTGGGGTTGGAACTAAATGGTTAGATATTACGATCTTAGTCCTTCGATCCGGGGATGAAGATTTTCTTGAAGGACTGATTGCTCGCGGAGCTAAATGCCTCCGGCTTGGTGAAGCAGCTCTGTCCAAATCTCCTAAGTAAGGCAGACTGGTAGGAGCATCACTGAGCCTATGGTTCGACTGGTAATGTCCAGATTTCGGTTCTTCATTATACATTTTAGAGTTGTATTGAAGAGACATTGGCTCATAAGTCTTTGGCTCAGTTTTATTGTAGGGCAGGGATGTTGGGCCAGCATCTGGTCGTTCGTAGGTGACGGTGGCGCCGGCCAGGTCGTGCTTGGGGCGGGCCAGCCGAGCGGAAAGGGAGGTGCGGTGGGAGGCGCGGCATCTGCAGGGGTCGTGCTTGTCCAGGTAGTGCGCCAGGGTGTCCCAGCCACCTCCAACGCGGACCATGACGTGGGAGCGGAGGATCTGAAAGAAAATAAATCATGTTTAAGACAATTCTTACAAACCAAAAGCTTGCTTACCATACGAGTACAAAGGTAACAAAAACGTCTCGTCAATTTTCATACTCCATTCATACACGCACCCATTCCATAACCACCCGTTCTCGATATCCTAGTAGTTATCAGCTGATGATCAAGTTAAACTGCAGATCGATAAATAATCCACACAGTGCGGTAGCTCTTACTTTAAAAGTAGCCACTAGAAATAGATTTACAGTATTAGCGAGTGCATTCAATTTGGAACCAGATCTCATGGGTCAACTTAAAGAGCATGAGGCCGTTGTAGACCAGCTTACAAAGGACCACGTATTTCGAACAAAAGGACCAGTACATCTTGAGACCTCGAGTACTCGTTTATTAGAAATTCCAAATAAAGATTCACTGATACCGTGGGAATGCTGCCTTGATAGTCCCAATCAATAGACGTTTGGTGACCTCGATCCGCCTTCGTTTACTTCTTAGCCTTGCATCCCTTAATATGGATCGATAGATAACATCCAACATACACTGACCCCTCCCTTCTAAACACTTGTTCCTAATTCGAGGTCTTCCTAAATTTAGAACTGCGCAAATGGCCAATATAAATTGACCTGCCTCCTAATAAAAATCATTTGAAATGAGAGGTCAATTCTAAATGGCAGATATAAGGTCGAAAGTCGTTTTCTACAATGAGGCGTCCATTCGATTTGACCAAACAAGGAATCGAATAGAATGAATCATAGATCCGTCGTCGAGGGAATTGGAACACTATTTGTATTACCATAAATGAGAATCTTGTTTGGCATTAATGACTGTGCGAATAGTTTTTTTTTTCATTAAATGGCGCTTGAAGATCTATTTTTAGTGCTAATGAATATAGCGTTCGTTGTTTCGTACTAAGCCAGGCTTAATGATAATTATTTGATATGAAATAATCAAAACGTAACTTGTTACGTTTGGAATTGAGAATATTTATAGCTAGTTAAAAATTGTATAAAGAAAATATAATTTTAATTGTATGACTCTACTGTATCTGTTTAAGACATTTTATCAAAACTAATTATTATTAAGATAATATGTTTGATATTTTGTATGTTTGTTTGTTACGCTTTCACGCTAAAACGGCTGATCGGATTTGGATGAAATTTGGTACAAGGGTAAACCATGACATTTCCTTTCCAATTTTTACCTGATCGGGATCGAAACTGCAGCTAGTGTTCTATATATAGTTAAAGTCTTATTTTGCGTTTCCAAAATTATGCTATTATCTTGGTTTTTCGTTATATTGCCGTCTGTTAGTTTCTTCTTTTTTTGCATATGTCTAATAGCATTTCCCTTTTCAGATTTTCCTTCTTTCATCTTTTTAATTACTTTTTAGTAACATGAAACAAGGGACATTCATCTATAGATACCCCAAAACCCCGTTATGTATCAAAAGTGTTTATTTTCTTCCACTTTCCTCACATCTCCGTATTTCAGGTTAACCAAACGGTTGGATCCTTTGAGCCGCATTGTTTACAGAGTGTCGTAATGACTCCTTGCGACAGACCGGCGCGCGCGCAAGCGTCTTCTTTCCACTAAGTTATGGTAATTGTCTTTAGAATGTTATTTTGCGACCGTTTTGATTGGTGGACACTCTTAGTAGAATAAGTACAAATTAAGTATTGGTATTTAAAATCTTTTAGACATTTTGTGAGTTTGTGTCTGTGTAGTAATAATTCTGAGCTAGTCAAGGCTTTGGAGACATAATTATTTTGGGAATAAAAAGTTATTTTGAAAATAAATCATTTGGTTATGAAACCTGAAAAAATATATTTTCAGTCAGGATGCATCGCGATCTCTTGGTTTATTTATTAATCCCAAAACAATAAAACTGAAGACTGTTTATATTTTTCTCATCCCAAGTGCTAGAGATATCAAAGCACTTAACAAATCTAAACGTATCAAGCATGGAACAATTCCCCAAGTCATGTGCTTTAATGGCACTACGTCTAGACAGGAAATCTTATTTAGACCTACAACGAGAACAATTTAATTGGTTCCCCCTTTCCAGACAGAATTTGAGGGCTTTTATTTCTGTCTTTGTCAATTTGCTAAACTTATTATCATTTCGCCCATCCAGGATGTTTGGTCTACTAGTTGGTCCTTACGTACGATGTCATATTGTCCTTCAAAAATCTAAATGATTTGACCCTGTCTGTTCTAGGATACATTTATTTGCCACTAACTACGCCTCGCGGTTTCACCCGCGTAAGTATTGATCCCTTAGGAATATCGAGATAAAAAGTATCTATCTATATCCTAATCCAAGTCATGGTCTAGGTACCCATGTGCCAAATTTCATCCAAATCTGTTCCACCGTTTTAGCGTGACAAACAATCAAATAAATAAACAAACAAACTCATTTTTGCATTTATAATATTAGTAAGGATTTAATTGGGAATAAAATGGTACCGATTCACTTGTTCACAAACCAAACCAAACCAAACCAAACTAAACTAAATTTAAGTTCAATGTATCTTTTTCTTTGTATTTCATTAAGAAGAGGCCTGAAGATAAATTTTAGTTTAGTCCTGTCAAATTAATCAGCGCCTGTCACTACTCCATACAAATTTACAAAAACTAAAATTTATCTTCTGTCCTTTTCTTAATGAAATAGAAAGAAAAATATGTACTGAAATTAAATTTAGTTTAGTTTGCAAACAAGGGAATCGGCACCAATGTATTTGTTTAATATAGCTTAGGCATTAACTGCAATTTTTGCATAAAAAGACGGATATTAATAAAAATTCAACTCACCCTGACAAAGATCAGCATCCTAGTATCACCGATCCTGTATTTTCCCTCCGAAACCCTCACCATGGGGAACTGGGTAGGACAGGAGCACCTCTCCACGAGGTCCCTGACTCTCTCATCTAAACTCCTCAAGTCATTGGTCACTAACTGCGGCTGAGGAGCCGATGGCACCAGACCTAATGCTGAATCGTCTGGTCTCAACTCTTCTCCTGCCAACTCTCTTTCTATCTGCCTCTCCATTTGAACCAGTAGAGGAGCTGGCATGCCTAATACCGCTCCTTTTCTCGCAACTTCGAGAAGACATAGGACCACATGTTTCTCGTTCTTTCTCAGGCAGAGATCATCAGTTTCGAAGAGCAGACATTCTAGGATCCCGAGGGCTTTTCGGCACCAGTCTATGAAGTTGGAAAGGTTGTCTCTGGCAAAGAATGTGCCAGCCTTGGCAGCTGGGAGCATGTTGACAGGAGGTCGTGTGCGTAGGGCTCTAGCGAGAGTGAGAGCGTCGTCGGATTCTGGTTGTGGTGACTCGAGGATCAAGCGGGCTGAGTCACGGACTGCGTTTGCGTGCTGCAACAAGAGAAAACATGATGTTAGGAGACAGTTTAAGTTGTTTTCGTGATGAATTCCTACGTATTGTCGTGTTATGCATACATTTATGGAGCAGCTGAGTTTTTTTCGTGAATGATCGTTTCTATGTTTACGTATGTCTAGATCGGTCCCATAGCAAAAGTAGTTCATAATGATGAGTAGGTACAAAAAACAGTAGGATCACTGAATCAGAAATGCTTGAAATAGAATGATGCTTGCTTTAATTTTAATTTTGAATTTGAACTTTTAGGTTTTAACCCTATTTGTCGTCTTAATAACGTTATTCTATTTGAGTTTTTAGACTTTGTTTAGTATATTAGTTAAATTGCAAGGCAGCAAGATATTGTTATAAACTCTGTGTACGCCGTAATCGTCATGTCCACACGGCTACACATCAAGCTATACATTTCGAGTTTACGCTGACTTCGCATTGTACGGAAATCCTATACAATGCGAGATCAGCTTATACTGGAAAGATATGTATAGCTTGATGTGTTGCCGTGTGTACAATAGTCCTTTAGTTATTAAGATTTTATTGTGGAATAAGTTTAATGTATGTGATGTGGCTCTTTTAAATTGATCGGGAAATTATCAAATAACTTCTCCCGCTCTGGGCGGAGCGGGAGGGTGTGTCAGACTCTTACTGACTAAAACCCATCCGTGTTCCTTCCGTTGCTTGTGTTGCCAGGGGCCTCGGTAACCCTTTTGGACTTTCCCGCGACCCCAGCAGGGTGATGTGGCTCTGCTTTTTAAAATAAATAAGTAAATAGACGATTACCGGAAATCTTAATGCTCTGCTTTAATTTAAAATGCACTCATCCCTCCGTTTTATAACTATGATACGATGTCCTTCGTACCAAAAGAACAATTTTATTGAATCAAGTGAAACAAAAAGTATAATAAATTACGATGACTTTGTAAATGTTGGTCAGCAAATATAATATGAAGGAGACTTATCGATCTTTACCTGTCTGTGTTTTTGTTCTATTTTCATGGCCATGATTAAACTAGAGCGACGACATTGGACGTCGAATATAGATAGCAGAGACAAGTGTATGTCCCCTTCATCCGGCAGGATACCAATACCCTGAGTGGTTACAAATAAACCAAATTACATCAAAACTATGGTTTGTTACTAGATGAATGACATTGACAGGGGGCGCAGGCGCTGTTGGTAAATGTTTGTCAAATGATCACAGAAATTGTATTGAAAAAACAAGATGGCGGCGTTAATTCCGATTTTATCTACGCGCCAAAATATCCTTGTATACCAGACATTTACAAGAAAGAAAAAACAGGTCAACAACAGTTTTGCTTGAAATAAATAAAACCTAGTTTAGAACCGACTTTGATTTATTTTGTAAAAGTAAATTGGAGCAAATCTTCAAAGCTTTTTTAGTTCAGTTAATATTTTATAATACACTAGCTTCTGCCCCCGACTTCGTCCGCGTGACGAAATTTCGGCCCGCCGACCCACCGCATCGCGTCCCACCCGCGCTTTTACTTCGTTTTCGCTCAGCCTTCTTTCTGACTTATTTTATTTTTCTCGGCTCCTAAAGGTCGTAGCGTGATTTTAGCCTTTTTCAAAAATTGGGCTATAAAATGCAAAAATATTTTTCAAATCGGACGAGTAGTTCGAAGGATTAGCGCATTCAAACAAAAAAACAAACTCTTCAGCTATTATTTTACGGCTAATTATTTTCCAGGCGACTAACAACTTAAAGGGCGACAAACTATTTGCTATTAAAAAAATAATTTGGCAGCGATTAAATATCCTTCGCTGTAGCTGCCAACTTACTATATTTGCTACCACCTTTAATTATTTTTTAATCCCAAATTCAGATTAATTTGTCGCCGTGTTAAATACATGCCTTAGGTACTTTACTAGCTGTGTCCCGCGGTTTTACCCGCATAAGTCTCGATCCCGTGGAAATATCGAGATTAAAAGTATCATCTTACCTAATCCAGGTCATGGTCTACCCATGTGCCAAATTTCATCCAAATCCGTTCAGCCGTTTTAAGGTGAAAGCGTAACAAAAAACTCACTTTCGCATTTATAATATTAGTTAGGATTACACGTTCAATCCCTACACAAGAAAATATTAAACAATAATATCCTTTGACATTCAGTTCTCAACAGCCTCTTACGCTCAATTTGTATGTTTACCATAACAACATAGAACTGAGGCTGAGGCTACAGTAGGCAGCGATTTGCGACTGAAAATCCGGCGATGACGTGGCTACAGTACACATGCTACACAACGAATTAGCATGAGCGATTCATGCGGCTAATTTCGCTGATATGTTGATGTAGCCGATGCCGTGATTACAGTAATGTTGTACTGATCGCTTAAAGAAATCAAAGATCGCTAGTAATATTTGATGTACGGTGTAGCCATATACGTGAGCATTCATTTATTTGTTTTAATCGCTCATGTGTCGCAGGTCGCGTCTTGGTCTAATGTAGCCTCAGCCTGAGTGCGGCGACACTCGCACGGCACTGACGGTACGGAGCACGGTGCCGCAATCAGTGGTCTCGAACGTCATAGAGCAAGATCGGTAGAGTTGCCAGCTAAAATCGGTATATTTGTACCCAAAATCGGTATTTGACAAAAAACAAACAGTATTCAATCAAATTCGTTTATTTATTGAAAACAAAAACTTACAGACTAATTTATATACAATCACTTACAGACTAGTTTATATAATCATTTTTTATACCAATATTCTTTGGCCATAGCCGCGGTCATCTTCGAGTTGATTTCAAAGTCATAACAGTTAGCTGTATTAAAGAGTCGTTTTGCGTGTAATAGACCAGTGATTGATTCAGTAGACAGCCTATTTCGCTGTTTTGTTTTCAAAAGATTAATATGTGAAAATATGCGTTCAACGTTAGCGGATGAATGGGGAAGTGATAAAATATTAAAGATGAAATTAGATAACAAAGGAAACATTTGAGTTTCATCGCCACGCTTTAGTAAACTTACTTCATCCCAAAATAGTTCTACATCATCAGGAAGTGTTTTGATTTGTTCACAATTTCTTAAAATGCGCCACTCTGTATCAATTTCCTGGAAATCATTGCTCTGAACAATATTGGGAAAAAGCCTACTCATAGGAACTATCGAAGAGGTATTGCCAATTTTAACATTTTTTGGGTCAATTATGTCTAAACCCTTTATTGGATTATTTTTCAATGGAAACCGCGTGGTTATTTGCTTACAAGCTTCGATATAAAAATCTAGGCATCTGCATTTAAACAAATTTACTTGATCTGCGTTTAGATTTTCTGAACTACTTAGTAGTGTATTAGACGCAGCAGCACCATAGTATACGGCGTCAATATCCATAAAATTTCTAGGATTTTTAAAATCAACATTTTCGATTGGTGTGCTAGTTAAATATTCTCTTTTTAAAAAACAATCAAATATAGTTTTTAATGTTCCAGTTATTTTTTCATATAAAGTATGAATTTTCGGGTGTTCTGCTTGCATTTCTTTATTTAAATCGGTAAATAATGGTAATACAAAATCTAAAAATTCCAAAAATAATACCGTAGTGGGATCTTGGAGCTTTTGTAATATATGTTCTGCAGCTAAAAGATGATCATTATTAGAGATTTGGTCTATAAAAAATAGTTTTAGAGCAGAGAGTTGTTCCAATATTCTCTTCACTGCTGCATGTACTGATAACCAGCGTGTTTGAGAGGGGTGAAGTATTCTATGTACTTTTAAGTCGCAAAACATTTGAAAGTTTTTAAACTCTGCTACTCTTTTTGGACTAGAAGAAAAGTAGTTGTAAATGTCCCTTACTAGATCCTCTATAAAGCGTGGCAATTTGGTACAAGCATATGACGCGCAAAGATGAAACGAATGGCAGGTGCATTTAAGTATAAAAATGTTGGGAATTTCATTTTGCAGCAATGTTACAACAGAATTATTACGTCCCATCATTACGTTTGCCCCATCAGATGCAAACCCTATTAGATTATTTTGATATGGAATATCATTGCTGCTAAAAAAGTTTACTATGTGTTCAAATAAGGTTGCTGCATTAGCTTCTTCTAATGGAATAAGAGCTAAAAAACAATCTTTAATACGATTCATTTTCGCATATCTCACGACTAAGCACAAGTGTTTGGTTGTACTAAGATCAGTGGACTCGTCAATAATAAGCGAAAACTTAGTTTGCCGCAGATCTTCACATAAATTATCGAAACTTTCTTTACCTATAATATGATCAATTATGTCGTGAGTTTTCGTCGAAGAACATTTGATTTCTTTGCCAATTTTTGAATCAGGACAAACGGCTTGCATCAGCTTCGGTAGGTGCTCCATAATAGTGAATGGTAGATTGTGTTCAGCAACAAACGAGGCTAATCTTATTTCACCTGAAATTAAAATTTAGAATTAAAAATTATGTAGGTATATCTAGTAGCGATTAGGGTCTAATTATATCCACTGCTTCTATTTATCGATAACTAGAAAACAAAATAATATAACAATCTAAATAGTACCTAACAAATAATTAAAAAGAAATTACCTTGCTTAACCAGTGTATCAGTTTTTTGAGTTTTGGTCACAGTAAATGATGATATCTTCGGTTGAGATTTTATATTCTTTGATGATACTGAGTGTGTTTGTGAAGAACTATGTTTCTTTAAAGCGTCTTTTCCTGATGTGATGTTGATATCTTTATCACAACTCTTACAATAGGCATAGCTTTCGCCTTTACGACTATCTTGCAACCAGCCTGGAAATTCTTTTTCCCATTCTTTTCTATAATATTGTAGATATTTTTTTCTTCTTACACTCGCACTTGTGCTTGGCTCCTCGTCAGACGACATTTTAACTGAATGGTCTTCTCACGCACTCTTTAGGATAAGTACTCTACTATCTCTTCAAAGTTAAGAAAATTAATGAAAAAAATAAAACCGAATTCCTGTTTATATAGACTAGACTGGTTACAGGTAAATTCCCTAGCGGGAAGCCCCTTATAACATCGAGTTGTAAGACAACAAGTTGTAGGAACAAGGGTATTCCCCAAAATATATGGAACATTCTGCACTAGGCCCATACTTACTATTGAGGGCTTCCCCGTCCGTAACATTAAATTAAACATAAATGAAAAGGGTTGCCAACTGAAAAGTGTAAAATCGGTAGAGAAATCGGGAGAATTTCCATGTGCATCCAGAAATCGTAGAAAATTCGTTATATTTCGGTATTTCGGTAGCACAGAGCCCATATCGGTATAAATACCGATAAATCGGTAGGTTCGAGAACACTGGCCGCAATACTAACAAACTGGCGCATAACACTGTCGCCTTTTGTATAGTGTTATTAGTTCACATTTACTAATAATTCGCAACTACTTAGGGTGTGGTTTTGTGCGAGATTTTTCATCTCTCTATTCAAAGGCTCGCTCTTCTAATATCGCCAGTGATGGGAAGCAGCATTCTGAAGGTGTTTGCAGAGAGGCTGGATGGGCCTACAATAGGGAGGTTTACCAAGGTACATGTTTGCAACAAGGCTTCTTAAACCTTCCTGTGATTATAATTATCTTTTTTTTTTGTGTTCCTGCATGTTACTAACTTACACCCTATGGGCCTTGATATCTGACAATAAAATATTTTTATTTTTATTTATCATTTTATCTACTAAATTTTATTTTAGATCTCGTATACCTACCTACTTAGTTAATTACATACTTATGATAAGGAAATTCAGTTTGATATGTCTCGTTACTCGATGTTTGTTAAAGAAACCATCGTTTAGTGACAAAACAAAGTCTGTTAATAAATATTATCGCATTTCCTGCTCCATCTACAAACACGATACAAATCTTTTCTCTCTACGATACAAATCTAAACGGAATTTACCGTAAATCTAACTTTTCAACACAGCGAGAGCACCTGCTCTCGTATATCCTATGCCGAACACAAAAACTAGACAGAGGTGATGGGGCAGCAATCATAAAAAATTGCTTTCCATAGAGTCGGCTGTAAGGCAGTTTTTTTTTTTTCGTAATGTCAATCTGACACGTGCTAGCTGTCACTTTGTGTAATAAAATGGCCATATTTATTGTAATGGTGATCGTTTAGTTTAATCGATTTATATAAGTGTAAAATAAATGTATAATAAGTGTAAAAGTCTAGAATACAATAGATACAATAAATATGACTATTTTATTACACAAAGTGACAGCTAGTACATGTCAAGATTACTGAGTTAATTAATAATTCGACTTTAGCTATAGGAGAAATGACTTTTCATAGAGTCGGCTGTAAGACAGTTTTTTTTTTTTTAAATCAATAAGACATGGGTAATGGAGCTTTTACGAGACAAGCCCACACTAGTCAAAACCCCCGTGGACACGCCCTTACCACATTGAGAACGCAGTAAGCAAAGTGCGTCCGCGCTTTGCATAATATTTATAAACAATGAGCTGCAAACAGAATGTCGCCACAGTCTCGAAAATATTTAAACTGTACACTTGTCACTGCTAACTAGACTCCATAGTTATTTAAATTGTTTATTTACACATAACATCACGCCTTGTTTTCCCGAAGCATAGGGTAGAGGTGTACCTGTAGTACACCCACATTTCGCCAGTTATGTTTAAGTCCCATATAATAGGGGGCGAGCCTATTGCCATCAACCGGGCACAAATCCAAACTCCGGGCTGCTACTGAGAAATTCCAGATAGAAAAACCCAATAATACTTTGCCCGACCCGGGAATCGAACTCAGGACCTCATGCTTAGCAGTAGCGCTTGCGACCACTAGACCAACGAGGTAGAGTTTATGTTCGTATGGTAATGTTTATTGAATAGTTAGGTTGTTGTTGACCAAGGGTAGAATAGCACAAAACTATGATCTATTTCCTTGCGACTACGCCTTTTACTAAGGTTTCCGACCTAGAAAGGAAAAACAAAACCTTTAAAACATCACTTTCTTGTTTTCTGGGATAATTCATGCGAAAATTCATCAAAAAAGAAAATTGTATCAACAGATAGACAAGCTAACTTTCGCATTTACCTACTTAAAGTACTCGTATATACTCTTACTAAATCTTTTCTCAAAGCAATCAAGTGTAACCACATGAAATTAAATTTGCAATTAGTCACAAAAAACCAAGCGAAATCATGCGTGTTCCCGTCCAACCGCACTGCACACATCAACAAACAAATAAATCAACCTAGCCTGTCAAACAGTTTTTATGCAAAATAACCGATGGGCATTCCGCATAATAAATGTAAATTATCACATAATTACACGTTTAAGCGCCAGTTAGCCGTTTATCACATTGTAACACGGGTATTACGCGTAATTGCTGTTTGGAGGTTAACTTAAACTGTCTATCAACTTTTGATTACAATGATTTGTGGGTCAATCGATCTGAATCTAGTTTTTTTGCGTAACGTCTAGGTCGTAAAGTAAAATCTGTAATTATGGTGTCTGCAAATGATGGCTACCTGTCTACAGACGAGTTTGATAACTTATTTCTTAATATTATAGCTTTGCTTGACCACTAAGGGAGATTATACCTACATTTTTTTTTATGATTTTAATAACTGTTGCAAAAAAGGTTAAGGTTACTCAGTACATGTCCATTACCGATAGGTACAGTTGCCAGCACCTCAAGATACCACAAACTGTCAAATTTCTCCAAATGACTTTAAACCTTAAAATGTCGATGATTAAGTTCAAAATCGAATGAGGAAATTTGACAGTTTGTAGTAACTTGATGTGCTGGCGACTGTACCTAACCGTTAATGGACATTTTCTCACTTAAAAGAAACTCTAGGTGTATATTGAACAAAAAATATTGACAATTACTTTTGAACACAATAAATAGCTTCTAATTTCTTAGTTACTTTCTTGCGAAAAATTACTAAACATCTTTAACCTTCAATGCAAAAACTATGAAAGTAAAATGCAAATAACTTAAAACTTTTATTAGAATGGCCGGCCAAACAGTCGATAACGAGGACGAGGCCTACCGAGAATGTCTGCCTACCCACTCAAATATAAATGTCATTACACGTAAGTACATTACACATTTCTCTCAAATTCCAGAATTTCGCAAACAACCAGTCATTTCATAAAATTACCTGAACTTATAAGGCGATTTCACGAAATTGAGTTTTGTCTTGACTAAAGTTAATAATATGATATAACATGTCATTTAGCGAGTTGACTTTGTGTAACATGTTATTTTTGTTATTGTTTATTCCAATGTTTATTGTTTTAAATGAACGCCTGTGGATTTTTATTGTTTTTATTGAGTGAGTTCGTAATTTTTCGGTTTGTTTCACTTGGGTCTGTGTGTAAATAATTTATTTTTTCGTTTATTTATGTTAAATTGCATTTAATAAGTGGGACTTCTGGATTTCCTGAATTAAATAAACTTTTCTTTTTTTGTGAATACACGATAATATTTTTATGTTCGGCTTTACGTGTTAATAAGGAAACAGAAAAAATCTATATACCTAATCAAAATTAAATGCTGTTCGATTGCAAGCGGCATCACTTCCGAACTGTTGGAGCGATTCGTGAAATTATATTTTACAATATTTATATGTAGTTCGAAACAGGTTCTAACGAAAACAACAATTTAAAAATTCGGGAAAACTGAAAGTGCATTTTCTATGGGAATTTCGTATAAACTATTGCAAATTTGACAGGAGAACGTCTGTCTGGTTAGCTACTCGTAGTAAATAATAAAATACATAATTATATTGTTGTAGTGGAAAACGAAGGTTAAAACTTTCCTTATCTCGGAAACATTTTTTGCTAATAATGTAACTACTACTTTATCATTTAGTCTCCCTTTGAGGACCCACATTTAAACCCACATTTTATGAGACATTTTATTCTGATACCTATTTCTTTATTTTTTCATGAAATTATCCGTTTTTGTTTTTAAGATAAACGACAAATAGTTGGTCCTAAGAGGCTCAGACCTTTTCGTCTTATAATGAAGCAGTAATACCAAGGCTGCCTACCCACTGTCCACTTAACTTCAATAGTATTTCTCTTAACTGCCATTTTACTTTTAATTCCATGTAGGTGTAATGATATGTTGCGATATTTTTTTTATTTACATTTTTTTCGTAATTATTGATTTAGTTGAGGAAGCAATTAAACTTAAGACGCTGACAACGCCTAAACCGCGGTCACTGTCAGATTGCATAGAAAAGAAAGAGAAGCGCGATGACACAACGCTTATAATTTATTGCAAAATATGAAGCAATTCTCTATTTGATGATGAGTTCAGTAATCGAAAATAAAAAACAACCAAGGTCTGCATTCAAAAAAGATGTTTTTGTCATTAATTAAATATATTAACGTATGTTGATATTTAATGCAGATATTATGGATTAGAACTCAAGGTAAGAGGTAAGTTTAACGTTAGTTTGAATCGACATGTTTGGTAACAACCAAGTTCTGGGAAATATGTTCAAAATTAACATATATTTTTACCGCTACCACAAACTATACAGATTTGGCAATTTTTTTCTTAAGAGAAGCCTATTTTGGTCAATTGGGTCTTGTCAGCGCCTTAATATTAAAGTATGACTTCTCTATACCTTGCATCCGCACCCTAGCATCTGCTTAGCTCATAGTCACTTGAGTCTAAGATAAAACTAAAACTCTACGTATCAATCAATCTGCCTGCCTTTTCCCAACTATGCTGGGGTCTGCTTCCCGTCTAACCAGTGGCTGAATACCAATATTTAACATGGAGCGACTTCCTATCTGACCTCCACAACCCAATAGCTGGGTAATACGATACCCCTTGGTAAGACTGGCTGTTAGACATTTGGGCTTCTGACAACCCCTAAAGACTGTCAAAGATCCACGAATGACAGCCAGGACCAACGGCTTAGCGTGCTTTTCGAGGCACGGAGGAGTCTCGTTATGTAAAGATGGTCACCCATCCACGGACCAACCCCGGCAAGCGTAGCTTGACCTGATATATCGACCCGTGCGGCTATTATTACTTAGCCACGAGTTCCTCTCTTAAACTCTACGTATAAACCCCTAAAAGATAAAAAGATAAACTTAGTGACTCACTGCAGCATCATAAATCACTTAAATATCATCATAGTGAGTTCATTAATTTGTCAATCAAGCATTGTGAATAAGACATATCAACGGAATTCAAAATAGCAAAATATCACTTCCTATTCGCCGATGTACGAGAAGGCCCAAATAATGACATAAGGATCAATAACCGAGAATAAGGATCACATCCATCGTCACCTCTCTAGTCTTTCCCAACTATGTAGGGGTCGGCTTCAAGTCTAATCGAATGCCAGTATCGAGTAGTTCGAATGCTGAATACCAGTATCTTGGAGCGACTGCCTATCTGACCTCCACAAAACAGTAAAACGGGTAATACAATACCCGTTAGTAAGACTGCATGTCAGACTTTCAGGCTTCAGACTACCCGTAACGACGGTCAAAGATCTACGAATGACAGCCGGGAACAACGGTTTAACGGGCGTTCCAAGGCACGAAGGGGTCTCGATATGTAATGGATGGTGACCCATCCACGGGCCGGCCTCGGCAAGCGTAGCTTAACCTTTGATCGCCCCGTGCGTCTGTTATTATTAAGCCACATCCGTGACCTAATAAAACAGCTGATACTGACATCAGACTACGGAAATGAGTCACACATCAACTGAAAGTGATTGTAAAACAAAAAACAATTGATCAAATTACTGCAATGTATCCGATACTTTATGATCATTGGCATGTTGATCACCTGCAGCCGTGTTGAGTGACAGATCGAAGATTAATAACTTAAAAAGTTAATAAGGCTGGCGCCATTTGTCAGCAGTAATTATTTTGTTTTATTCTTTTGATGTCATTTGTACGATGACTTCATCATCATGTTACGGGTGTCAATGCATGGTCGAAAAAACATGGTCGACTTACTTAATGTGTATGCTTTTAAGTAATCCTCTGTTTTTCAATATGAAACTTTAAGAACTTTTTATTATTCTCCTTCCGTTCAACCAACGTTACGACAATATTCAATCTTTTAAAAAAGTCGTTTCCTCAGTTCTCGTATCTTACATTGATAAATATCAGCAAACCAAATATCTTAAAAATGAGTTCTGCAACGAAATTGGTAGCGTCATGTAGCTCTTTGAAAGTCATAAAACAGATGGATGTCGCTGGAGTTATTAGTCATTACACAGCAAGCGAGGTGTCCCATTTTACAAAACAAGTCCTATTCAAAAGTAGTTCAAAGCTTTTCTGCTCACTGTTACTGCAATGTATAATCATGTAAAAACGCTAGACGTATCCAGTGCGTACATCAATGTGGGACGCGTAACGCTACCCACGTCGTCTATGAGCGTATGACGCGAAATTGTGATGATTCATTATTATGCGATAAACATTTTATACCAAACCAAGTGTTCTCGTTAAGGCTGTCAGCATTTTTAAAGGCTAGATTTTCTTTGCAAGACGAGTCATCGGAAAATAAAAAGACAAGCGTTAACGGATGTAATTTTATGAAATTGGAGCTATTTTTGTGTGTAGCATTAGTAAAACACAGAAGAAGTTGATATAGAGAGAAAACGAGACTAGTTGATACAGCACCATGAGGGACTAAATCTGGGAAGAGAAGAGACAGAAAAGTAGCGACTAGCCCAACCTAACCAACACTGACAAAATAGGAAATTCAGCTCAGATAAATACATTGAAGTATGAACGTCCTATCGGAAACCTAATAATGAGAGAATACCAATAACATTTTTTTAAAAATGGACGTGCTCTAAATAATGAACATTAACAAATAGACGAAGAAATAAATTGGAGAAGACCCGCGGGTATCAGTAGCAATAGGTTTAATTTTGACAGTTCAACAATATTCATTGCGTTTTTTTACGTTGTTGAGCAGAAAATTTTCGAACATATTTATGTAACAATGGATTAGCAATTCAAAATCATTCAGATTGTAATTGCTAGCATGTTACGCAATTAGGATGCCGAGTAAATTAATGAACAACAAACTACCTACAACGAATAGTAACCACAGCCCATAACGTTCAGTAACATGTTGCGTCAGGCGCTCATTTATTGGCACACGTCGATTCTGATCATCCATTGTCAGTCGAACTCTATCAATGAGTTCAAGGTTCCACCTACTACAACCGATCGAAGAGAATAACAGATGATAATCAGTTAACTTAATGGAATAGCTGATGATGATCAAATAGTAGAAGAAAGTTTAAATGTTTTTAAAGTGACGAGGAGCTCTTGGCTAAGTAATAAGTATAACAGCCGCACGGGTCGATCCATCAAGTTAAGCTACACACGTGTTGGTTTGTGGATGGGTGACTGAGAAAAGCACGTTATATCTATGACAGTCGTTACGGGTCGTCGGAAGCCCCAGAGTCTGAAAACCAGTCTTACCAAGGAAATTTGATATTACCCAGTTACTGTTGTGGAGGTCGGATAGGCCGTCGCTCCATGTAAAATAATGGTATTCAGCTGCATCTAGTTAGACTGGAAGCTGACCCCAACATAGTTGGAATTTAAATTTAATAATATAACATTAACTTTATCTAAATAACTATAACTATTAATACTTATTTTATAAGTCCACATAAGAATAAGAATAATGTAAGAATTGTATTTTTTTTTTTAGCTTTGATATTTAATTTTAAGTTTTTACTATGTTGCTGTGCCCTAACATGGTCCATAACTGTTCTTTAAGCCTTAAAGATGGTACATACCATCTTTTATACACATTATGGTATGCAAATAAATGAAATGAAATGAAGGCTAGGCAGATTGATCGCATTCTGGAAACATCGTAGGGAAAATCCATTCTCCTACCTTATCCCAATTTATTTACGGTCGGCACAACATGTCTTTTTGTTCCACGCTTCTCTAAGTCGTCATCTTGGTATTTCTAGCCATATCATCTTTCACACAGTCCATTTAAATATAATTAAATTAAAATATGCAGGGCAGTAAGGCAAATAAATCAAGCGTTAGATTGTAAATGATGTAATTAAACTCTTAGATCTACTATTATATTGTTATTAAAAGACATACTATTGACCTAACGTACTGACCCAATTCAATGTACATCATTCAGCTTCCGCGGAATAAGATGTCTACGCTCACTGCTAAGTATATCCTCTTTTCCATTTCGGACACCAACCTACATGGTCCTCAAATGATCTGACCAAGATTATGTCCGGATATACACATTGACATTGATGAATTTTATTTATGCAATGACATGAATATTTACTCTGTGTAGTATTATATTATTTTAATTATTGTAAATGTGAAGACTATGTGGGTCATTGTTTAATTTTGTTTTATTCTCAGTTAGTTTTTAACATGGTCTGGCAGTTTGAGTATTTTTTGCGGCCTAGCCAAATGTCCTTTCTTTGGTATTGTTCGTTGAATCGTTGAGCTCATTTAGTTCCGAGTTGAGCTGCACAACTACTGACAAATGCGTGCACTGACTGGACAGGTCCACTCAATCTGTGTGGTTCTTTCATCAAAAGACCATTTCAGACACCAATCGACATGGCGTTCACATGATCTGACCAAGATTATGTCTGGACTTTAAAAGAGACTGTGACCTCTGAGTTTGTTTCGGCATTTCTTCTCAGAGTAGTCAGATAGGAAACGCCGACCTCATCTAGTTTAAAAAAATATGTTTGACGTGTGAAAGTGTTTGTAAAAACCTACTTACAGAAATAAAATCATTTATCATTTGATATTAAAATATACCTAATATACTAACTAACCATACGGTAATCAAAAATAAATATATAGAATAGTTATCATTTATGTCATTGGCAATGGCAGAATTTGAAAACACTCACGTCCAAAAGTATACGCTGTAACAGAAAACTGGCACTTGCACACTTGTCTCGTATTATTTATCAAAGACGTTTTCTCAACTTCAATACGTTTATTAAACATTCATACAAAACATTCCACTAACAAGCATCCACAACATTTAATCAAAGCCTCATCCCGCATATTTTTAATTAACCGTTCTGACAGCCGTTCGACAAAGTTTATCGCGACACATAAATTGTCACATTAAGCGCATCAGATGCATTTACATTGAGTGAACATACACTTGACTCAATTAAGGTTCGATACCCCGCTGCACCGGCCGCCAAACCGGAAAGATCGGTGGTTCAAGGCTGACGATGCTTTTCAGTTTCACTCTCCTTTAAGAGAAATTCCGTAAGGCTTTTACTTTTGATTGTAGTATAATTTTGAGCGTGATCTCTTTATTTTTAACCGAATTCAAAAAAAGGAGGAGGTTCTCGATTCGGTTGTTTTTTTTTGGTTTGTATTTTGGCATTTAGGTAAAATACTCTTTCGTCAATATCTCCTTTTTGGGTTAACGGGAAATCTGCTTTTTCTTTTTTAATTGTTTACGGAAAGATATCGAAGGCTGATATTTTGAAAGTAATTTTCTGTTTCCTGAATGCACTAGTTTTTTTTTTCCTAGAAGTTTAATATTGAAAGGTTTATTTATTGAACGGAAATGTGAGAGAAAATGTTATTTTGACAACTTTCGCGTTGCCTTTAAAAGAGCGATGGACTAATTTCTGAACACACAGACAAGTCCAAATATTATTTCTAACTAGAGAAAGTTTATCAAAGTATTTCTCAACTTCCATAACCTGAGGCACTCAAAATTGTCAATACAGACTTCCTATTGATAAGAAATGTCAGAAGGTCACGTCTAAGACTCTCCATCAATCAAAAAATGACAGGTTCTTGGTCAAAGCACCAAAGTATGCGCGAGCGCCTCGACCAACAATACCAAATGATCCATTGAATTAAAACAACAATATATCATTATAAAGATTATTGATAAACTTGTCTATGTTTTGAATTCTATTGTTTTGTTTCTCGATTCAGATATTTGCGACGCAAATTATAGCATGTTGCTTTGATGTTTTTATTCAACTATTTTATAAGCTAGCTTCTAAAGTATATGCTCAAGATGACACTACAATTCTCATATCAATCAAAATAAATCCGCCTATTCTTTTCCCAACTAGGTATGTTGGGATCGACTTCCAGTCTAACTGGATTCTACTATTTACATTAAGCGACTGCCTGTCTATTTTCTACAACCCAGTTGCTGGGTTATACATACCCCTTGGTAAGACTGGTAAACAGACTTGTGGGGACTCTGAAACTTCTGACTGCCCGTAACGGCTGTCAAAGATATACGAATGGTGGCCGGGACCAACGGCTTATCGTGCTTTCCGAGGCACGGGAGAGTCTCGATATGTAATGGATGGTAACGCATCCACAAGCCGAGCGCGGCAATCATAGCTTAACCTTCGATCGACCCGTGTTATTGTTTTTGTTGATGTTGTGTAGCCACGAGTCTCTTTTTAGAAGATTCTAAACCATATGCTCAAGATGACAATATAAACTCTCATACTCGCATACTCGTAGGAAACAATATTGTAGAACCTACAGCAGATCCACTGATGACCATCGTTTACTATCGAGGTAACGTCAAAAAGCACGAGAAGTAAACCTGCAGTAAAATTGTAACAACGAATTCTGACATCATTACATTGTAATAATGTTCATGACAAATGAGTTTCCTCAGTTGTAAAAAGTTTCCGTAATCATCATGTTTCAAGTTTAATTAAGTTTCGTACACCGAAGCTTTTCGCACGAACATCGGAAGCTCATAATTAATGTGTCAAATTTTAATAACTTCCTCGAGGGAAGTCCTTAGTGGATGCTGGATGTGATGTGAATAAGAATTCTTGTATTACTCTTACTTTTTAAGAAAAATGTATTGGTGGAGAGGTGCTCTTGAGAAATTGTGTTGCAATCGGTTCGTGTGAAGATTTTTTTAGAACGACGTGATTGTTCTCAGGTTTGGCTTGATTCATCTCAATATGTACTAGACTGTTTGCAACTAAAATAATAATTTTAGTTTCTATGGGTCGTGTTGTATTTGTTCTTGAAGACAATGAAAAATGAGAAGCAATTTTTGCAAAATTATCTATAATCGAATCACTAAATCAATTTCAAAAATACACACACACAGATAATCAACAATGAGACACATCACAAATAGCCAGCTTAGGTAATAGGTAATAACGCAAATGAGAATATCAATTCTAACAATGAAGTTATCCATAAACTAGACAAACGATATAATAAAACTCATAATATTATAAAATTATAAGCTGCAAAGCGCACTGATGAATCACCGAATACGGAACGTTATGATCAACTAATCACAATCTGCTGGTCCAAGGTGAATTCTTGATCCGATCATATATGGTGATAACTGGCTACCTGTCTCATGGCAAGGCTCAGATGCTAGATATAAGGCAATGTCATGGTCTTCTAATTTATTTTTATTATCTGCTTCGGCAATGGTACGTGATTGTTGTAAGGTCTAGGTCAGGATCTGTGTCTAAGCTTGGTCAGAGGTAATTTGGATTACTTTTTTGCTGGTTATTGTTTCCTTGTTTTTATTTTGGTCATGTTTTTAAATTATTTGTGCGGTAATGAGGTGAATTATTAGATTAATCTGCTGCATCAGGACAGGAAATGTTTGGAGGACTTAAATTTGCATCATTTGTATCTCACAAAAGCTGAAGATTGATTAGATTGTTGCTCATTAAGCAAACTATGTACTTTACTTTTTATGTATTCAGTGTAAACCATTTTAAATTAGACATGATTATTCTGAGCATGCATCACATTGTAAAATAAATTATTTCGTGACTTGTTTAACAAGCAAACATGCTCTCTCAAGCAAAAACAAACTTGCTTAGCGTGAGATTAAACGGAAAACTTCACTCACCGAAGATAGCTAACACAAAAAAAGACATTTCCCCTGCTTCCGGATTCATTAAAACAAAAATAGGTATTGATTAAAGTGTAATTAATAAGATTGATAGCAGTCAAAGACCGGACGCAAGGGTACGAGATAAAAATAAAAACAAAATAATTTACGATTATTTAATTCTTCCATCCATCAACATAATAATGATCCTCATCGCGTCACATTAAAACATTTTTTTCTTCCGTATTTACGCCTTTTAGGGTAATCAAAGTCGTAAATCTCACTCGATAGTGTGAATTTTTATATGAGTCAGTCACCCCCGGTTGGCAGGCGTGTAACCTTGCGCGTCGTATCGGCCTCGACTGGCGCAGGGCGGCGCGGTCCTGCCCTTATATGGTAGATCTCGCGACTGCGCACTCGGCACAACATGGCGCTTCCACGTCACGTGGACCATTGCATCTAAATTTTCGCATTTATTGGCGCTGAGTAGGAAATTGTTTACGTGGTTTATGTCTCCTTGAGTTTCGAGTAAATTCTTCAGTTACTACGAGCAATAAGCATATCTTATATTTCGTCCAAATTAGGGCTGTAATAAAATCTGATGGTTTCCTGCACTTGGCACGCAAATTACTTTATCTAAAGCCCTTCTTATTTAATAAATGTCAGTGATAAGAAACATGCCATAAAATATCTAAATACGGCCATGTGTGCCCAAAAAGGTTAATTTCTTTAAATAAAAGTCGTTGCTCCCTATTAGGGCTAATTTTGTAAGATTTTGGGTAAACAGCACGTTTTTGTAGGACCATGTTTCAGGTGCAGAGTCACCGACACTTCCTTTTTACCCGAGATGTCTTTAACTTAGACCTGCTCATGGTATTTGGGGCCACTGGCTCTGCGAAGGCTCTAAGGGCCTGGTTTTGTTAAGGAAATCGACACCTTGTTCAAAACAAAACTGCAGTAATCAACCACTCTCTTCAATGGAATAGTGAACGCAGAATGTTTTCATCAGTAGACGAGATAAGACAAGAGGGGTGGTCTTAATTAAAAGAACTACATGAATGCCCTTCTTTTTTTAAAGGTGGACATCGGTTTTCTTCCATCTGTACCGACATGGTGTGTGCAAGTTCCTCAACTCTTCGGCCCATAATGCAAATGAATCGAGGACACTTTAGGATCATCGGTAGAAGTGAAGTGAACCAGCGCCATTACTATTTACACGACCATGATACCAGCTTGACATTGACAGTGCTTTATTTCGAGGCAGTAAGGGCGGTTTCAAAAGTAACTCGTTCATTGTATTGTAAGGGCGGCTTTCCTACTTTAAGTGTTACTACTGACGTGCGTTTGACTGTACATAGTGGTTCCAACATCTGGAGCACCCAAAACTGTACAAAAAGAGGCATAAGTCAGTAATTTGTGTGTAATTGTATGGAGTATAATTACGCCATTGTTTGCGAGTGTGAGCAGGGTGATGACCTCGTGTGCCAGAGGTTTTGACAATTTGTTTTAAGATTTTTGTGTTTTGTTTCTGTGTAAATAAATAAACTATTTATTTCATTAAGTATTTTCATACTGTAACTAACTAAAGGTGAGTAGGTAACTGAAATGTATGTAGGTAACTGCCTACTATTTTCCAGCAAATTAATATGTCTAGATCATTAAAAATCCTGAAAATAATCATTGTAAAGTTCTATGATTTTAATAATTTATGACTCACTAGCTGCTGTTCGCGGCGTCACCCGTGTGACTTTTTATAAAATATAAGTAGTCCTGAGTGTACTCCTTGAAACTACAGCTATCTGCCAGTGTAAGTCCTGTCAAAATCCGTCCAGCCAAACAGACAGACAGACAAAAAATATTAAATTGTTTTTTTGTTATAAGTACCGTAAGTATTCATAAGCATTTAATAGGAAGCTTTTATTTTGACCTTACAAACAGACACTCTAATTTTATTTTTTGTATGTATAGCTTCTACCCGATTCTCCCCCAATCCAACGCGTCGCATCGCATCGCCCGCCCGCGCTATTACTTCCTTTTTGCTTAGCGTTCTTTCTGATTTTTTTTCTTTTCTTCGGCTCCTAAGGGTCGTAGCGTGATGTTAAATAGCCTATAACCTTCCTCAAGAATTAGGTTATCAAATTTTCATGGAGGCAAATTGAATACTAATAAATGCATGCTTACTGAATCAGTATGTAATTCGCACAAGTATAGGTTACAATCTACTGTTATTTTATTATTCTTGCATAATTTCAACTAATATATTCATTAGTTAATATATTCAGATTTGATATTTAGCAAACCAATCATGTCCCTAAGTGATGTTGTAAGCTTATAATAAAACATGCAATATGTGCGGAAAATAAATTAACATTCGAATAAAAACAGTTCAGATAGTTTCTATAACCATAAAACATTGAAATATACTTAAAATATAATTAAATCATTTTTAAATAAAATGTAAAACCCAAAAAGAATCTGCGATGGCCGGGAATCGAACCCGGATCAACTGCTTGGAAGGCAACTATGCTGACCATTACACCACCATCGCAGCCGACAGATGCCACGAAATAACCGTTGCATATCGGCGTAACGTGTTATCAATGTGACGTCACTTGGCTGATAATTTTCAAGTTCCGTTAATTTATACGCAGTTTGCTTCTAATGAATGTTATGCTGATTTTTATCAAGTTACTTTATCGCATTTTTATGACATGAATATTTTAATATCATTTACATTTTTGTCTTTAGCTGTTTCCAAGCAAAGTAATCAAAGAAGTGTTAACTTTCTAATCACGCCGCTAGGCGGCGCCACTAGTGACGAAATGAATGTCATTTACGCTAAACTCAGGTAAATATATTTTTTTTTTGCTCACTGTCAAAACAAACTGATTGTGATGATCTTTTATTTGACAAGGTAACAAACTTACGTGCCCATTTAAAATGTAACTTTTTGACTGAATCACGAAACTGAAAACTTACAAGACCAGAGAAACTCACAAAAAAAAGATCTCTAACTGAAAAAAAAACACCTGGGACTGGGAATCGAACCCATAACTTGTCACTCTGTTGACACTCCCGACTCACACAACCCCTGGACGAACACCGCAGTTCCTTCAGATTCTAGTACATGTTAACACAAGTACCTTCACGTTGCAAGTACATAAACATGAGATGCGCGCGCGGCGCTATTGTCGCGCAATCACTTTGTAGATCGCCGCCGGCCGGGTCGTGATCTCTGTGATTTATACGAGAACCACGAGTTAGGGATCTAAGAGATAAGTCAGACTGAAATTGTTTTTGGATTTTAATTAATTATTTTTGACCCAAAAACGAATATTTCATGAAATGATAGAAGGTGAAATACCAGTTTGGTGGTAATTTCAAGATTTCGTACCTTGCAAGAATCTATCTTCCTCCATCTTATTTCCGCAAAAGGTAAATAATATTACCTCTGTGCAGTGGTGGCCCAGAAGCAACGGCCGCGACTACACGAGATGTAGGTCATAGGTTCAAACCCAGACAGGCTGCTTTACTTTGTGTAAATTGTTTCATCACCACTGCTATCATAACGGTGAAGGAAAACATCGTGAGGAAACCGGCATGTCCTAGAACCCAAAACTTCGAAAACATGCGACGTCTACCTACCAACACTGGGCCCGCGTGGAGGATTACGGCCCACCTCTCACAGAGAGGAGGCCTGTGTCCGTGGGAACATTATAGGCTGATTATGAAATAATATTCCTAGCTAGATGTCCACTTGTTTTGGTTGTAATATATCCCAACCGAATACTTTAGTTGGCAGTGGTAGACTGGTTGGTCGAAGGAATCGAATCGTAGTCGTAGTATCGAGGATATCCTTGAGTATTATTGAATGATTGCCAGAAAACACCATGAAGAGTATGCTATAAAATCCATATCCAGAGTACTTTCTTACGACAGGAAAGTAAGGATAATTTTAAGGACTTTGCCTAACTTGACAGGAACTGAAAGTTAATTTCGAGCCCTGGAAGCCAATTACTTGACTGTTCTTGATCGTCCGTCCGCCCTCTGGCAGGATATTTATACCATGTAAATTTTTGCCATGGTCACTGCAACTGATCGCGCGGCACCGTTTGTCGCGATAAACTCGCGACCTGCGGTAATTGCAGAGCGACGCGGGCGCGGCGCGACACGCCACGACAAGGCGTGTTCCCACGACACTGTTAGAGGTGGTCGTAACATGTTATACTTGCGATTATGATAGAAGAAGGGGTAACAAAGAATGGGTGAAAAAACCTCTATTGGAGATCCATCGACGACCATAAAAAGGGACCGGGGTAAACTGGATGTGGGAGGCGAAGAATCTGATGGCCAATTCTCGTAATTATGAATACTAAATCTAGTCGCAATCTGGTCTTAGCGACATCCAAATGTCAGAAATGATGTAGGCAAATGTACAATCTTTAACAGTGACTGAGATTGGAATGCAAATATTCCTAAAATTACCGAAATTGCGCAACTTGACCGAGGCCTATTGGATATGCTAACGTGGTCGATTGAATCACCTATCGTCAATAGGTGATTGAGTGAACGTAGGTTCAAGCCCATTTGTTACAGTATCATCAAGAACTCACTCACGAACTATACGGGGTTTATTGACGGAGCTAACTAAAATACTAATATCTAATCTGCAAGAGAAACCCACATTGCGTAAAAATATGAAATAAAATTCCGAAGAAGAATTTGCTAACTCATCCATAACGATGCTATAATGTGTACCTACACAGGTTTCACTTTGTGCAGTAACTCTATTAAACTCAATGTGGGTGCCCTAAAGTCTAGCAACCTTTCAGTAACCCAATCTATCTTAAACCTACCTCCATAAACCTTACTTCGGCAAATTAAGCAACTATCACCGGTCCAGGACAAATATATCAACTCGTTCTTAAAACGCCTCAACCGGGCACCGAATGCCGACACCCACACGTTGTTTAGTAAACAATTTTGCGTAATTTTCGCCTGTCCAAGTCTATGTTCTAGATTGTAGGCTGGATCAGGGGTGGCGAAACTGTAACTTAGTTAAAGATCCGTCTTGAATTAAGGATGAAATGAAAAACGTGAAAGTGCGAATGAATATTAAAATGTATGGCTTATAGGTTTATTAATGTACCTGACACCATTCAAGAGGAAGTGCTTATTTTATTTTTCTTGTACTAGCATACTAGTCTTGATAAATGATGATAAATAATTTTTATTTCTGTAAGTAGCTTTGTACAAACACTTTTACACGTCAATCATGTTTTCAAAACTAGATGAGGTCGACGTTTCCTATCTGACTACTCTGAGAAGAAAGGCTGAAACAGACTCGGAGGCCACAGACTCTTATAGAGTCCAGACATAATCTTGGTCAGATCATGTGGAGGCCATGTAGATTGGTGTCTGAAATGGTCTTTTGAGGAAAGAACCACACAGATTGAGTGGACCTGTCCAGTTAGTGCACGCATTTGTCAGTAGTTGTGCTGCTGAACTCAGAACTTAAGGAGTTCAACGATGCGACGAACAGAAATACCAAAGAAAGAACATTTGGGTAGGCCGCATAAATTACTCAAACTGTAAGACCATGACTGAAACTGAGGAAAAAAAAATGATTGATGATGAAAATGAGTTTAGATTTTGGTGATGTTATGTTAGTCCTGTGGGAGTCAACCCAACCTTGCTGAATCGCTTAAACATTATTTTTATCACAGCAAGATCAGAACTACGTAGTTTTTCTCATATAGCTTGTACCGTCAGGAAAAGTAAAAGCACTAGGCAAGACAAAAGCAAAACACAAAACAACACGCCTATATTCGACGAAGGGGTAGACAGAGCTGCACCTCTGTCTAACTGGCGAAATGTGGGTATACTGTAGATGCATCTATAGTACCTACATCCACATTTTGCCAGTTATGTTTAAGCCCCATGTAATAGGAGGCGAGCCTAGTGCCACCAACCGGGCACTAATCAAGACTCCGGGTTACTACTCAGAAATTCCAGGTGGAGAAACCCAACAACACTGCCCGACCCGGGAATCAAACCCAGGAGCAATAGCAAAAGTTGTATTAAATACAGTTTTGCTAACCCTAGCTTAGATTCAGTTTACTATTTCTTATCTAGCTCATTTATTAAGGTGAAAAACTAATGGTCAAATACTTCATTGGATATTGAGTAATTTTGTAATATTAGCCGAGCGAATTGTCAATTGCAGTGAGTTAGGCTTGAGTTGGAGTTTCAGTGTGAGCGGTAAACGACCGGAAGCAACAGTTTTAATTTTTTAGAGAAATTGTCTCACTTCATAGATAACTAGTTTTTGATGTGTAATATCTTTCCTTCCTGTGGGAGTGATTTCGTGAAAAGGGACGGAAGTGTATAGACAGGAAGTGACAGCTTGAGCATGTAACAAGCACTTTTAAATAACATGGAATTAGTAAGTACTATATATATTGTAAGTAGAGAGGGTCGAATTTCGACCAGTGGCGACCACTAGTAAAGAATAATTACGTATATTAGCTTTATAAAATTCTGAGGTTAATTTCTGTCGCTGCTCGGTTGCTTATTACCAAGGTGAAATGTCAAATGTTACACATGATATGCTACTACTGTAACGCTCGCTCGTTTTTTCCCGTGGGACCCACGGGACCATTTTACCTGGATAAAAAATCCTAAGTCCTAAACCAGGTCACGGTCTATCCGTATGCCAAATTACATCCAAATACGTTCAGCCGTTTTAAGGGGTAAAAAGGTAACAGACAGAGTTACTTTCGCATTAATATTATTATGGATAATATAACTGGCGAAATGTGGGTGTACGAGACCAGTAACTACACAGCTTCCTCCACCACCTCTATCCTCGCCAGTATGATATTTTTTAGAGCCATAACCAATTTCCTCCAGTTCTCAACTTCCTCGCTGATTTCCTCCACCTCTTCGAGGATTCCCCAGTATGATAGTTTCTAGAGCCATAACCAATCCAGTTCTCAACTTCCTCGCTGACAAAGCTACCTGACACGCCTCACATTCCTTGACCGGCGACCCACTTGCAAGACAAACGAAGGAAGCGCTTGGTTGTCGTCAACCGTCAACCATTGTCTACAACACCCTGCCCGTAATAGCGGATGGGTGTCGTAATAGTGGCATGGCGTGTAATGACACGGTTCGTAGGTACAGTGAAGAAGCTTGGGTAGGCACTGTCATGTTTGTCAATTGGTTAACATGGGCTTTGTAAAACGGTATATAATAAATTGCAGATCATCTTCCACAGCCCGACTTCGCCCACTGCTGGGCATAGCCCTCTCTTGTGCCAAATTGCAGATACCAAAAGTAAATTGGCGAAAAGTCACCTATCCTTTTTTGTGGGAAATTGACAATCATGAAGCTTTTCACATAAATTATTGGTCACATAATTTATTCATGAAGCTGACACACATGTCATCTTTATGCTTATGCACAGTCGTCATCATAAAGGATCATCTTCTTCTTTTATACACAAAAATCAATGTTTGTTTGTTCGTATTTTAATAAAACTTCATCAACTTATTGCTTGCCTTTGCGCGGAGGTTATAGTTCATAGTGCTCTTTCAAATTTCAAACGATATTTCCAGCTAGTTTTTAATAACATAATACTGGTGTTAACTATGTAGATATATTTTACATCGATAAAATGTTAGTTACCTACCTAAGAATCCCATCAGGTCTTCGGGTGCATTTAAATAAGCTATACGCCTTGTTGATTGGTTAAGTCTATTTCCATTTAACCAAAATCTCTAGAGTATATTAAAATCTAGCACTTACATATGCTAAATCTGTCACAAACAAAGCCATTGCCTCCATACATAGCTATATAAGCTATTCTAACATCCTACAGCACACCGAGAACAACACATAACGGAATGTGTCGCCTACTCGCCTGCCCTAGCGCCCTACTAGTGAATGTTCTTAAGTCTATGTCATCGGATGGGAGAACAACCTGATCTGGTCATAATATGACGTGTTCAGGAGTGGAATTACGATGTCTCTTGGCTAGGATGGTAACATGTAGACGAAAAATATGAAAGTTTCGAGAAAATCCAGGAAAATTAGCTGGAAACCTGTTTATTATTTTTCTTATTACAATATCACTGTGTGCTGCACCGGTCGACGGCATCACGTCAACGCCAGCTATTGCTGAAAACTAGCGCTGGGGCTCTGTCTCACATAGGGTCGCAGCATTATGCTGAGCGTTGGCCGTTTTACGTGGATGTGACGCATATTCTCCCCCAAATTGTTTCTTTTTTGTATTTCTGTTTCTTCTTTGCGTCATGTTTACCGCAAATAAACATATTTTCTTTCTTTCTTTTCTTTCTTATTTTATTTTTACCAAACTGACAGATGTATGTGATCAAATGAAGTCGTACAGAAGTGATAATATGTAAGCGACCATTAACTGCCGAGGTCAGTACAAAATATTTTTCAGCCTTCATTTTTTCGATACACATGTCAAGAGGCACGTGCCCGCATGACAAGTGTTACAAGTATTAAAGAGTAGTTCCACTGCGAACAATTTATAAATGAAGCTATCTTGTGTCGATCATGCTGTTGAAACGTACACCTGGATCACAATGAACACCAGAAAACTATGACTACATCTTTACTAACTGTCGATTTAAGGAGCAGCTCTTTTGAAAACTTTAATTATGATATTTACCGATATTACAGAATGAAACTGCAGAAGTATAAATTAAATTATCTTACCCCTAAACAAATATCAAGTAATTAACAATACGTATTTGAACCCTCTGCCAAAACCAAACTGCCTGACATATTGGCAAGAATAAACCAAAAGAAATGGAGATGGACGCACATGATGCGAGACACAAACGGAAAATGGAGCCAAGCAGTGACGGAGTGGTATCCAAGGGTTAGCGAGCAAAATCGCGGAAGGCAGTTTACCAGATGGGAGGATGAAATCAAACTAACGGCAGGGCCAAACTGGAGGAGGGTCACACGAGACAGGAAGCAGTGGAAGACGTTAGAGCCTTTGGCAACAGGCACGCCGAGATCAGGGACATCTTGGAAATCTAGTTGTTGAACTATTAGTATAATTAGTTTCGGAATAAAGGGCTTATCCCTTAGCTGTATTAAATATATATATATCGGGCGAAGCCGCGGGCAGCAGCTAGTACTTAATAATAAAGTACTACCTGCTGCCCGCGGCTTCACCCGCGTGGCTTTTTCTAAAATAAAAGTAGCCTAGGTTACTCCTTATTACATCAGCTATCTGCCAGTGAAAGTCGGTCCAGCCGTTTCAGAGATTAGCCGGAACAAACAGACAAAAATAGTAAAAAAAAATAATTTTGGTATATGTACCGTGTATACATCCATATGCATTTAGTAAAAAGCGGTTATTTTAATATTACAAACAGACACTCCAATTGTATTTATCTGTACGGATATCTGTTAAACTTCTGACTTACACCGGCGCCGCAGCACTTACATGCCAAGTAAAATGATTGCCAGTTGTCACAAGACCATACGATTAACAAGACTACTTTTCGTAAAACATAATTTTGAGTATTATATACATTAAACATAACATTAAACTCAATATCATAATTATTTATCAACGTCATTATGACGTCACGGACCTTGAGTGTGTCACTGATGATCGACACATCGTTATTTTAGATAAGACGTAATTGAATATTGTTTAATTAATGTAATTTAATTAAAATAATGTTAAATTAATTATTGAGGTCTGCTACGTCAGTGTGTTCTTGTGCTGTGTGGTCCCAGCATCGTTAAAATAAAATGGTCACATACCTTGACGTATTTTCTCACTTATTTTTAATTGAATGATTTATAAAATTAATCTTTGTCGCCTGAAGAAGTTTAACTTACCTGTAACAACAAACAAAAATAATAAGCAAAACAAACTTAATAGAAAAGTCGCGGAAAATAATGTGTCCAATCCATATCCATAGATAGTAGAGTGTCTCAGGGGTAAAATTAAGAGATTGGCCAGCAGCAACTTCCTGATTGCTAATAACAAGAACCTGAGACCAGCAACCCATCTGCGAAGTTGGCTATATCGTCTTTAAAGATTAATCATACTGTTCATCGGGAGGTCTAAGATCAGCAGTGGAACTGACAGGCAGACATCACAGGCTGTATACATCTATATCTATACAATTATAAATAAGTCGTTCTTCGTGTCTGTCTGTGTGATCGCGTTGTTCGTCTAAACTACACAACAGATTTTGATGCGGTTTTCGTTATAATGTATTAATATCAAACTGTAACATAGTACGTAAATTGAAAGTAAATGAAAATTATTACAAACAATATTATTATGTACGTCATCACTAACTGTCTTCACGAGGTACTAAATTAAATGACTTAAATTTACCAATAAATAAAAAAAACAAAAGAACACTTAGACGTCGAAGTACTCGTCCGCATCGCTGTCATCCGGAAACATCCAGAAGACTGGCAGCATTGCCACGTTATGGCAGTGCTAATTCTTTGGTCAAAGAACTAGCCAGCCCTCTGGCCACGTGAAATGTTGATCAGTCGGCGAGAAATTTACTTAAAAAGGAGACGCGCACTCAAGCCCCGTTTCTTTATGAAATCTACTTAAAATTAAAATAAATTTTATGTTTTGTCAAGTCGTAACACCAGGAGCTTCTTATAAAATAATCTAAAATAGCGTGTATACAGTATTTGTACCATTGTCTCCTAAAACTAACCTAATCGATGTAAACACAGATCGATATCTCGATAATTGTCTGAATCGGTCCTTAATTGATAGTGGAGGTCAAGTTAGTCACTGCTGAGTAAACGAAGTCTGTATGTGTGTTTGTTTGTATTGTACACATGTCCTTTTGTACAGCTGTTGTTTCAAGTTAAAACTTATAAGGTAAATAAATATGTGTTTTGTAGGTATTGTGTTTAAAATGTGTGATTGTTAATAATAACAATGAAAATGTGTTTTGCTTTTATTATGAGACAATGGGGTTCCATTGTGTGATATTTTAAATATAAATCATTTCAAGCCCTGTTTTGAGCGTAGAGGTTAATGTCTGAAGGTCTTGAAGTGCTTAGTCTTTGTTGACAAATTGATAGCTAACCCTTTCAAAATCTTAGATTTCGCTCACAAGACACAAACTTCTAGACTCAGGACACCTATACTCCGGTAATGATAAACCTGCATAAATATAAATTATTTAATTTTATTTCAGGGTTAATTATGGGTTTGCCAACGTGCGATGGAACGCGGTATTCTAGGCGGCAAATTAACATACCATATTCGCAACACCTCACTGCGCTCCAAAACACAGATTGCTGACGTTACTCAAAAAGCCGCAAAGTTGAAGTGGGACTGGGCTGGCCACGTCTGCCGCATGCCCAATGAGCTTTGGGCCAAAATAGTCACTATGTGGAACCCTGAAAGACAGCTAGAAGGCGTTGCGGCAGGCCGCGTAGGAGAAGGCGGGACGAGGTGGACAAAACTAACGACACATCCACATTAGCTCTAGATCGCATGGAATTCATGGGGAGATTTTGCTCAACAGTGGAATGAGACAGGCTAAAAGTATATAACAGTAGTATAAATACAATCAAATTAACACAATCGCAATTAACCAACATTGTAACGTGAAGTATTAAAGGAAGATGATAGTAGTGTTACTAAGTGGAATAAGTTGTAAAAGTCAAGCGAGGTGAGTAGGATGCTTACAACTTGAGCCTGTGGGCTGTGGGCGGTGCGTGTCATTATGAACAGTTAATGTCATAATATGCACCTCTCACGCTAGGTGTCTCCGAACCTGATGAATTCAGAGGAGACAATATGGCTTTTGAAGGAGAATTGGTATAGGCTACTTAAATGAAAAGTTTACGTGCAAATATTGGTGGTTGAGTGGTTTCCGACCAAGAACACGCTATGTCGTTTCTGATCCCTCAATAAGAAGGGATAATAGAGCTAGAAATAGGCTAATAATATTGATACCCAGTTACATTCTCTGCCAGATAAGACCTTTCCAAGAATTGCTACAACGACTGGTCCTGCCGTTACCTGAAGAAATGATAGCAGATGTGACGATCGTGTGCCGGAAAGCACAGTGTGGGAATGGTGAAAATTCAATGCATTCAGTAAGTTACGTAGCGGCGTTGTTCGGAAATCGAAACATAATATGTAGGTGGGTGGGGTGTGTCTGCGTCCCACCAAAAGTTATTAAACAAAGCATCTTCAGTGTAAAATATAATTAATTCTATGATTCAATATTTTGTGATTTTGATAAGGAATGGTTTTAGCAAACGCCCAAGCAATATTCTCTCTCTTTTCAATACTCAGCTGACATATTCTCCTATCTCCCTCTATCAAACGACCTGCTAATTGGCTCATAAGTACCGAACAGCCGAATTGCTGAGCCTGCCAACTAAAAGTAAAAATACGTAGTAAATATGAGCGGCCATCGAAGGCTGTGCGCGGGCGGCCTGTAGGCGGGACTTGATACAGTTCTACTTGATGGTAGGGAGACCAGGAGCTGTGGTTAGATTAGGACAAATAACAACAATTTATTGGGGGATCTAAGTATGAGAAGCGACCGTACACAGGCGAGGGGAGTGGGAAAATAAGCACCGTAGAGCTTATTTCCGTAGGAGTTCGACATGACTCAACGGTTCCCCTATACTGCAATTCGGAATACCTTCAAGAATAATGTAATATTAGGACATTTGAGCTAAAGTTTTAGTGAATGAAGAAATAGAGACCGGGAGTTAGAGTTCACTCGAAAGGATATATCCCTTCATAATAGGTACCTACTTATTTATGTATTATGTAGGTAGGTAGGTATTGAATGTAGGTATATACCATTTTGACATATTTACTTTGTGGAGTTCAATATACTGTTTGGAACTTAATATTTACTTGTAAAGTATTATATTGTTTTCAATTATTGTGAATGTGAAGCCTATGTGGGTCATTATTGTTTTTTTTTTTTTTTATTCTCATTTAGTATTAATCATGGTCTGGCAGTTTGAGTAATTTATGCGGCCTACCCAAATGTTCTTTCTTTGGTATTGTTCGTCGAATCGTTGAGCTCCTTAAGTTCTGAGTTGAGCTGCACGATTACTGACAAATGCGTGCACTGACTGGACAGGTCCACTCAATCTGTGTGGTTCTTTCCTCAAAAGGACCATTTCAGACACCAATCTACATGGCCTTCACATGATCTGACCAAGATTATGTCTGGACTTTAAAAGAGACTGTGACCTCTGAGTTTGTTTCGGCCTTTCTTCTCAGAATAGTCAGATAGGAAACGCCGATCACTTTACTTTATTAAATTAACGCCAGTACGCAGACCATGCTGACGGCTGCGGTATTTTTTTTTTGATTAATCGAAATCAGGTTGTTACACTTACCTAGAGACAAGAATTTTTATGCAGTAAATAGTTTTTCCGGGTTTAGAACCAAAATATTGGTCACCGCTAGCTACCGACCGGCGCCTATGCTAAAGGCAATATTATCACATATAAATTAATATCTAATAACCAACTGCGTAACTAAGAGGTTATTGCAGCCGTCAGCATGGTCTGCGTACTGGTGTTAATTTAAATACTTACGACTAAATGGCTGTTTAAAGGCTGTAAACAGGTTAATTTGGTCAATGTATGCCTAATAAAACAGTTCGTACTGATTATTGGTATTTAAATTCGTGCGTTGGTCAATGCGAGCCTTTCTACGGAGCAGTATAAAAGATTTTCTACCTAGTTATGTCTTGTATAAATCTGATGTAATGTAATGGGCTAATAGGGAATCTGCACGTAATTCAAACTTATCCATTATTTAAATATACATTGTGTAGGAGTGAAGAAACAAATTCCTATTCTTTTTAAATTTTTAATGCATTACTCATTTTACAATTCATTAATTTGTGTTGCGTTTTTTTGTTGGAATGGAATGCAAACTAAAAACGCGTCGTCTTCCCGGAAGTGACGAAAGAAACTATATTAATAAATCTATTCCCAGTAAAGTGTTTAAAGTCTCACTAAGGTAAGTAAGTAAGTGCGATTTCTGCTTGAATAAAGCACAGAAATAATTTAATTTATATGATTTGGGGCTACAAACAGATGCAAACAAAGACCATCTCAGACAAACCTGCATGGTCCTCATATTTTATACCTCCCCAAAATTATGTCTGGCCTGTTAAGCCCCGCGCGACTCCGATTCGGTGTAAAACAATAGAAAATCAATTGTGTCTCATTAGCTGTCCTTGACCAATTAAAAGAGACTAGTTTTTAAACATAATTATATTTTTGACGTGTTATATTGTTTTTTTGAACCAATAAACAGACACACACACAGAAATAAATATCATATTTTATCATCCTACTAATATTATAAATGCGAAAGTTTGTAAGGATGGATGGATGGATGTTTGTTACTCTTTCACGCAAAAAGTACTGAACGGATTTGGATGAAATTTGGCACACAGATAGTTTATAACCAGGAATAACACATAGGATACTTTTTATCCCGATATACCCACGGTGTCAAAACTTATGCTTGTGAAACCGCGGGGCGCATCTAGTCATTTATAATTTAATTAAGAGATCACGATAAGAAAATAAGCAATAGCATCATCCTCTCTGATAAGCATACTTAAGTCTTTATAGGTTAGTCGCAAACGCGATCCGAACATAATGGGGTCAAGGATAGATGATGTCCAGTTGTAATCGGTATGAAGGGTGTCCTGCCGGGGTCGTGGGAAATTCCTTTTTTCCTCCCGTCGCCTGTGTTGCCAGGGCAAGAACGGGTGGGTTTTAGCCAGTGAGAGTCTGACACACCCTCCCGGTCCGCCCAGAGCGGGAGAACTTATTTGATAACTTCACATCCAAAAAAAAAAATATGCTGTTTGTCAATGTCACTACGCTTTTAAATAGGCATTATGAATGTGGGAACTGACCCAAAAAAAACATTATTAGACGAGGTTTCACATTGCCACAAAAAATAATTAAAAATATAAAATTGTTTTAAAAGTTAATTACCGACAACACAGTTTAAAGTTTCACAATTTTTGATTTAGCAATAATATAATCATTATAGTCAGACCATCATTAAATTCTTAAGGCAGATATCAATCTAGCCTTTTCCCAAATATGTAGGTATTGCTTCATATCTGACTTTTTTTTTTTTGGCGGGAAATCATCAAATAACTTCTGCCGCTCTGGGTGGAGCGGGAGAAGTTATTTGACACACCCTTGTCAGAACTTACTGACTAATAAAACCCACCCGTATTCCTTCCGTTGCCTGTGTTGCCAGGGGCCTAATTTTGTATAGGTACATTTTAAAATTATATGTGAAGACGATGCACCTAGAATAAAATTAATATACCAAAATAGGTAAAAAAAATAATAAAAATTAAACAATGACAGATAATTAAGGCTCCTACATACTAGCGCACTTGTCGCGCGACGCGACACGACACAAAGACACCGCGTGTAGCGCTACAAGCGGTGCCTTTGTGTCGCGACGCGTCGCGCGACTAGTCGCGCCAGTATGTAGGAGCCTTTATGTGATAGGTACATGATGCTCACATATTTACAAACATAGTAAAAGTATACGTTTTCCTAAAAATAATAAATAAAGTCAGTGTGTGCGTTAAAGTAATCACAGAATTTAAATTCAACCTTGACTGATTTATTATTTGTATCAAATAATAAATTGTACAATTTTTTTAGTCAAATCTTTTAGTTTCCCATCTAAAATAAGATCGAAGAAACAACTGCCTTAACCTTTTCATTGAACTGTAATTAACCACTCAATAAACATACTCTACTAACGAAATAATTAGACACTAAATAGCAATGAATGAATTAAATCATAAAATAATCTAATTTAGTCATAAAAATGAAAGTAAACGCAGCGAGTACATGCATGTACAAAACTGTTTAAACTTTCTAGCTGTGAGAACTTCTGTCGCGTGCGTACTGTCACGAACAGCGGTGGTTACGAGTAATCGATTTGTAAATATAACACGAGATTATTTAATTACTCGAGCTTGCATTAATCAATTCGTAATCGATTTCATTATTGTGTATAATTATCGGTGGCGCCAAGGAGTGTTTCTCATATAGTTTTATAGGCCCAATTTCTTAACGCAGAATATTAGAAAATCTTTTATGGGAATGCCTGGTTAGGTTAATTATCAATTGCAGTTAAATTCTTAGATAATAATTTTAAATCACCTCATGTGTAATATAAATAATATATCTCCGTCTGCAAATATTGCAAGGACCTTCAATCCAACGGGTGACTTATTTAAGATACAGGTTTTTACCCAGTTTGGGATTTAGGAGTTCATATAACGTTAGCAGTCTATTCACTTAAAATCAAATCAAAAGTCATTTATTCAAACTAGGCTGAGAATCAGCACTTTTCAAACGTCAAAATTACAAAAGACTGCCTCCCAAAAACGCCCGCCCTTCACCACTTCTTAGTGCTCTAGCTGAAAAGTGGCGCAACAAACTCTCCAGCAGGACAGCTGTCTGTTCAGTTACAAAAACTTGTTCAACTTTACTTCGTGTGTTCACATAATTTCTAGCCTATTTCTATACGTGAGGACTTGTAATTGGCTTTCTGTAGTCTATGTTTGTCTATGTTAAGTTTTTATATAGCTGTAAGTCTTCCATAGTGTCATAAATAAATAAATAAATAGTACGCAAAATAATTTACATTACGCAACACACAATATATTAAATTAAATTATTTGCCATATATGTCAGCTAGTTCACTCCACCATACGAACTAAAAAATCTACACTCAAGCAGAAATAAAATCGTAAACAGAACTTAATACCTAAATAAAAGCCTCCAGCCATAAAAGGCGTGCCCACTTACATAAAACTATAGCTGTAATTCGAAGTCACAAATGATAAACTAGCACCATCGAAGTAAAGTTACATTATTTGTATCCTAGTTCTTAGTAATATAACTGTATTAGGCTATAATATTTTATTGACTCCAAATAGTAGTAGATTGTACAACTAGTGCATAAAAGACGTTTATATCCATCCGAGATACGGCTCGGATTAATTCGAGGGGTAAAATGACTTGTTTATGCCCGATTTATACACTCTGCTTTTCACTTCGATTGCGGAAAATGAAACAAGCATAAAGTATATAACAGTATTCCATTGTTTTAGTTTAATCACTTTTCACTGTTCAAAAATGATGAAGAGATTGAAAAAATCAAAATTGAAGAAGAGTTCCGTTTTCTTTGCGTTTTTAAATAATAAATGACAACTATTTTATCTGGTTTTATTAAATCAACGATAGAAAACACGGAAGTGATATAAATTAAAGCAAGTGAAATAAAATAACGTCTTTTATCCACGACGTTTTATTGTGCATGTGTCTGTTAGGCCTGATTACATCTTAGTCTTAGAAAAAAGCGACTTTATTGCACCTACGCACAACATAAAGACGATCTTTTAGAGCAGGGATTCCCAAACTATTTAGGGCATGAGACCTGTTTTTCAAAATGAACTGATACTTCAGTCCCCCACAGCCCATTTTTTTCTTATTGTACGAACTTGCGCACGCTTATCGACTTGTTAAGTTTTTTTAAAGTAGGTAGGTACAGTCAGCGTCAATAATATCGGGATGAACAGACTGTTCAAAATGATCTAAACAACTATGAAAATTAAATATTAACTTAATGACACAAGAACTATTTCAAAATGAAGGAAGTACACGACAAATGTCATTCTGACAAGAATTTTGTCAAATCGAGATAAAGTTTAATTTTCTTAGTTGTTGAGATCATTTTGAACAGTCGGTTCGTCCCGATATTTTTGACGCTGACTGTACAACAATTTCCTACTAAAATATTAGTCATTCTTATAACAAGTTGGTACACGTAACACAACTTATACAGTATCTTAAAAGTTTCAAAGAAGAACTAGTGCTAATTAATAGGGGTCGGTTTTTAGACCTCGTCGACCCCCAAAATCAGTTTTCGTTTATTTCGACCCCAAGGGGTCGATATCGACCACTTTGGGAATCCCTGTTTTAGAGCATGAGAAGTGAAAACGTTATTATTATTATCATCAAAAAAATCAATACGTACGGCTCTGCTTACCTCACTACGAGTAACACCTTATGGTATTACGTATCACTTTCTCAGTAAGTATAATTAAACCTAACAAGCAACTTGGAAACATAACATGTAAAAAGATTCACAATTACAAGCGAAAGTGTCGATGAATTATCCAATTGAATCGATTCTAACATCGATTCGACTCGACTCGTTATAATCGATAATCGCTAATCGAAATACTCGTACTTGTCCGCTGGCCATGAAAGTCGCTTCAGGCGTTCTATTCGATGTTTAAACGTTTTGAAATATTTTCCCGCGGTTTGTTATTATGTAAGATGTTTAATTAAATAAAAATCGTGTGAATTCTGTGAGTGAGTGTTGCCATGTTAAAGTGCATGTTACTTGTTGGATAAACAATTAATTTTGCTTTCTACTAGCAAACAGTTTTATTTCTCTGGCAGTAATTTCCTGAGGAAAGGGTTTTTCGAAATTAGTCTAGCAGATCTGATGGCATTCATTTCTATATATAGGTTAATGAAATTTAATGCCACCTGTTTGTATTGTAAGATAATTTCAAAACTATTTTGAAAGTCAAAATATTACGATAAAGGTCCTTCTCGCCCACCGTTAATAATCACCTTTAGGCTATTACCTCTTAATAGCCAATAATACTCACATGCTAATATTTTTGCATATTCTACACATTATAATGAGAATAAAATATACCACACTATTAATAAACCGAAACATGTATGACAGGCATACATATTTCGGTTGTCACTACGTTTCGTCGAAACTGCTAGACCGACTCCGATGAAGTGTACAGGAAAGTATAGGTTATTTCAATATATTTTAGTTTGGGAATTAGAACTGTATTCTGAGAATACTAGAGTAAACAGGCCTTGAATATTACGTGGATCTCTTCACAGAATCTGAAATTATAACTAAGTTCAACAAGTTTAATTCCAGTTAAACATATACAAATAGCAGTCACAGTCTACTCCACCGCCAGTCACTGTCAACTCCACCGCCCGTCACAGTCTACTCCACCGCCAGTCACAGTCTACTCCACCGCCAGCCACAGTCTACTCGACCGCCAGTCACAGTCTACTGAAAGCCTATTTTTTTTACTTATGCCATGAGCTATTCTCACCTAAACGAGAGAGAGTAATTCCTAGGAATCCCTTTCCGTTAATTAACAAAAAAAATTAGGGCCCTCGTAAAAATATTATTACAATCGTAGATTACTGATAAAACTCTTTTTCAAAGAAAAATCATCATTTTTCGTTGTGTTTATCAAGATTTGCCCCCCTAAACTGCCTGTTTTATAAAAAAAGTTTATGATACTCTTTGTGCAACAACCGAAGCCTGGTTAAAAGATGTTGTTAAAATAAATAAAACCATCAATGTATTATTGACCCCTCCCCGCCCCGCGCCCGGGGCTACACTCGACGGAGCGAAATGCACCGTGTATTACATGCTTCAAGGATTTAAAAATATACCTCGATAAATGTGAAGATTGAACTTTTGAATATGTGTGAATTTTATTGATGTAGCTGTCTGCATGTTTTAAGTGGCATTACAGCAAGTCCTGTGCTGCTGAGAAATGGATCCCAGACTACAAACCAAAGTAATCAAGAAAGGTTATTACCTTGTCTTTTATATTTAAAAAAAACAGCGTCTTTTCTTTCATAATTCATTACTGTGATTGTCATCACTACACAATCTAACCATCATCGTACTACAGTGACGGTTTCAGGATCACATTAGATCACATCATAGGTGATTTAATTGTAGACCTATCGTAGAAGACGTGTGACATCGACCCGCGTGGTGGATTAGTCTACTCTCTCAGAGAGGAAGCCTGTCTCCCAGCAGTGTGAACGTTATATCTACTAGTGACGAATCCTATCCAAATTCGACAAAAGTCTAATGACCTACCAATTTTCTAGCACCTTGGGCAGTTTCTTTACACCTAATATTTATTTCTATATCCGTCAGTATGCAGACTTGACGCTTAATCAATTTATTGCTAAGACAAATACTGAGCCGGGCCGCTTGGACACGGCGCGGGCGCACGGTCAAGGACGGTCGCGGTCTAAACGAGTTTATTATTGTTATTTATATTGATTTATCATTAGTTTATAGATATTGAAGTAGAATATATAATAATGTGTTTTTGAATATTTTAAGTAAAGTTAAGATATGTTTACCATCGTCAAAAATTAAGAACTTCATATAAACCTTCATCCCACAATCGGCCTCCCCAGGAAGACGAAAATACTGAGCGTTGTTCGTCGGCGAATGAATCAACGCTCAAAAAGTTAGAAAAACCCAACAATCCAAGACTAAAAATCACCACGAAACGAGTGAGCCAATCAGCTCACTTGGTAGTGGACTGAGTGCCCAGGATGAAACAGATTTATACTTGATGTCAAAATGTTGAGATTTCCTATTTAAAATATAACCTCGTAAAGTATAAACATTTATAATCCTTCAATCGCTGAATACGACAGGAACCATATGCTAAAAAACTAAGTCACTCATAAGTAATCCCTTTGTTTCAACTTTGAAAATTGAACATTTCCGTAAGGTGACAACAACAAAAACCGTCCTTTACATAAAATTATTTTTCCCGACAATAATTACAAAAAGAACGGATGCATGTTTCCATTGTGAGGTTACACCATTTTTGGTATTATTTCTTAATAGCCTACCTTCCTGCGGCCTCGTATCAAATACTTGTCGTTTCATACAAAATCTTAATAACGGTGCAATGGATTGGCCACGGTAAGGTCGGGGCCGTTTGGGAAACCGCGAATGCTGTTAATGAGCTTAAATTAGGTTGAAACGAGAAAAAAAACAAGATTTAAAATGTTGGAAAATTAATTTAACTGTTTGTACAAATGTACAAAAAGCTCGCTTAAAAAAATAAGGTATGGTTTTTCGCTTACAAAGTTCTATAAGAATGAATTTTCGAGTTGAATTAAAAGAAAACTTACCCTTCTCCATAGATTTGTGACTTGTATCTTTGTGGGTTTTTAGTGTAATGTAGAATTTAACTTACCTGTAACAAAAAGCATAAAAACATAAGTAAAACATATTAATTATAAAGTAACTAAAAAGTACAACTATACAGGGATTTTATAGAAGCGGTCCTTATTAGTATACAATTACATCCTATATAGAATACAAGCGGTGATCAAAGAATGCGGCAGCTCGGAGGCAATTAACGCATAAATCCATAATCTCAACTTTACCTATTCCAATAGAATAGTCAAAGCATCTCGTCCTTCGCGAACCCGTGAGTATTTATCATTTCCTATCATCAAAGCGAATTCAATGGTGCGGAAAAACGTTACCAACAAGAATTTATTATCGTGAATCATTTCATATTTTCCATATCAATAGAAATCTCAGAAAGAGGAAGGTGAAAACACTCATAATCGTCCTACAAAACCAAAATTCAAATATAGAACGAAGGATGCATTCGTAATTCCGAACACATAGCGTTCGTATGTTTCCGCCGAGGATTCAAGCGCACTCGGCTGGTGAAATGGCATGCGCGGCGCTCGGGGAATGTGTCGAATGCGCAATTCGACGACATTTTGATGTCGCTGTGGTGTGATCTAATCGATGCGTTAGGTATCATGTTCCAATTGGATGATTGACACTTGATTTAAGACGCTGACAACACCTAAACCACGGTCACTGTCAGATTGCATAGAAAAGAAAGAGAAGCGCAATGATACAACGCTTGTAATTTATGGCAAAATATGAAGCAATTATCTATTTACTCAAAATTGAGTTGAGTAATCGAAAATAAAAAACAACCAAATTCTGCATTCAAATAAGACGTCCTTGTTATTAATTAAATACGTAACGTATGTTGATATCTAATACAGATGTTTTGGATTAGAACTCAAGGTAAGAGGTTAGTTTAACGTTAGTTTGTACCTAGATTTTTTTTTCAAAACGTGTTTTGGTAACAACCAAGTTTTGGGAAATATGTTCAAAATTAACATATATTTTTTCCGCTACCACAAATTATACACATTTGGCATTTTTTTTTCTTAAGAGAAGCCTATTTTGGTCAATTGGGTCTTGTCAGTGCCTTAATATTTACTTTTAAAGAACTTTACTTTTATTGTTTGTTCGTTGTTTAGCACCTATTCACGTTCGTTCTCAGTGACACCAACGAAGTTACGGTTTCCTACATACAAAATTAAAAAAAAAAATACGTAAATATTAAACTCAAAATCCCATACCAAGGTATTTCCGGTAGATCTAACGTCAGAACGTTAGATTCAGGAAAAAACATGACAAATTCTAAATTAAGGATGGAAAATTCAGTCAAATCACTTTACGTTTGCAGTCGCCTACCCAACAATTCATATTAAATAATAAAATCAAATCCAAATGGCATCTATATTCGTTGCCTTTACAATCTCCAAAACAATTCACATAATCTCAAAAGGAGGTAAGGTCACCCAAAGTCATATTCACTCATCATTATATCATCTATCCTTATATGCAACGATCTAATCTGAAGTCATAATATAATAAATTATTTAGTCGACAACTTGATTATAACAATAAAAAAAATATTATTGGAGCATCGTACTCTGTGAACGTGGGTGGAAGTTTATAGTCTATTATCCACTGCCATAATAGATGTAATACTTGTTCTTATTTCAATAACAATTTAGTTTATGTTAATTGACGAACAAAAAATGATGAGTCAGTTGATTATAATGAATTGTAAAAGTCCAGTGCGGTATAAAAGTTTAAATTGAACTTGTAGATGATGGGTTGGTAACCTCTGACTGTTTATGGTATCGGATCTTTGAACTCGGTTTTATTGTTAATCGATGTACCTTTGAATAATGCAGATAATATTTTATGAGAACGTTTGTCTTGCAGCGAAAGTTGTTTTAGAAGATGACACTAATAGAATTTTCACTTAGAGAAAATAGTTGATATCGTACTAGTACACACGTGAAAACCTGAAACTGATTACTAAATAACACAGTTACAAAATACATAGCATATTTGCCAAATGTATTTGACGCAATTCTTAACAAATCTAAGCAACAGAACCGAGACGTAAATTCTCATAGCTACAAAACATTGCTCACTTCAAAAACAAAAGACTCTCAATTAAACCATAAAATCCACAATTATTTCACCGCTGTAATTACTCAAAATTGCCAAAAAGTTTGTACAGAATAACTTCTTATGTCACTGGATGATGGACAGGCTGATAGCATCAGTCATGCAACAGTTACAATGTGGAATCAAATTAAAGTGCCCATTTGGAAAAAAAAATTTCGTAATAAATGTGAGAAGTTTAGAACAATGGCGGAAATCACTAAGTCAGTTAATAATTGGGAGCTACTGTTAAAGAAATTACAGGTGGAGAGATGAATTTGGACCGACTGGAGGAAAGTTTGGACTTTAGACCAAATAGGTAATAAAATATTGGTCTACTAATGAAAATGTGTATAATGTAATGATACTTTTAAACCATACAAGAGCGAGCGGCAATATGCTGTATAATATTATACAACAGACAAAAAAAAATATAAAAATCAAATAAAAAATGTAAGAAATTAGCGGAAAAGTATTACGGCTGCGCCAAAAAGGCCCAATTTAGCAAAAATGCCAGAAACTTGTGGCTGACGCTGGTTTCCAACTGGAATTAAACAATGAATGAATGCAGAAAAAGATACAAGGGTAATAGAAAACAACTTTTCTTTGTGCCCCTTTTTTTTTTTGAGGGTGGGAAATCATCAAATAACTTCTCCCGCTCTGGGCGGAGCGGGAGGGTGTGTCGGGAGGGTTTCTTTGTGCCCCTGCGCCTATTTACAAGTTTCTTCATTTATATAATATATAGAGTGTATAGAGCAATTATCTGATATTATCACACTGATACTTGTACTATACACTATGATACTATCTGATACTATACACCCTCCCTTGGCTGAAACCCCCAATAACCTTTAAATAAGCTACATCCCTGCTCTATTAACATTATCAACGTCCTCTAACTTAACTATGAACTTAATAATGTGTCAAGTAGATGAAGTAGTATTGGGCGCCTGCCACTCGATGTAACCTCATTGTTTGTGGCAGTTTATGACGTCAATCATTGATCGGTGTTGTTTTATTATAGGTACTGAATACAGCAGGTTAGGTGTAATTATTGGCTTAAGTTTAAATGTAGGGATTTTCCTTTATTAAGGAAGTTTGTGATCTGGTCATAGGGAAAAGGCATGTTAAAGAATGATTTATTTTTTTGTGTTTTATAGTTTTTAAGTATGAACTTACACTACTTAATTAAAGAAACTAAAAGCAAATTTTTTTTTTCACTCTTACGACACTTCCAAAATAAATACAACAAAGAACTAAAATTGTCTATGACAACCACTGGTACCTCCACCCTAACCACATGATTCGGAGATTAAAATATCTGAGAAAAACCAAGTCACAGACGATGTGCAATAATGTAATTCTTTCTAATAAGTTAATAACTGTTACAATCTCTTGTAATGGATTTAAAGTCATTTAGTTCCATTAATTGATATTTCAATTATGCAATATGGTAATTTTGGAGGAAATATGATGTGGCCATTATTGTCTTTTATGTAACCGTCACGCTTTGAAGGGTTTGGCAGAGTATGTATTGTTTTGTTTTCGACGCTTTATGGTGTTCGTATTAGTCTTTGCTGTATATGAATATTAAGCAAGAAAATTCAATGCAGTTTTTAGTACGTATCCTTAAAGTACAAATGCTTGGTAATGCTTGTACCTTATATTTGAAATCTCACCAGAACGGTAATATTAGCAAGTTGATTGATTTGACATCATCGGAATCCCCAAATACAGCTTGCCATAATACACCATTGACCTGTCTGTCATTACAGGAAAAACACCGCTTGACAACCAAGTTTGACGTTTCAACAATAGATTGCGTCATTGACAGTATCATACGTGACAGTTGACTGTTATACATTACTGCAAACAACAATTTTGAATGATGATAAATAGTTTATTGTGTTTCCGTACACCTGGGGTGGACCACTAACATCATGAGATGACACATACATCACTGAGCAAAGTATGAGTGAGGAGGGAAAATTCTGGCAACGCTAACGTCAAAATTTGAAACAAGAATAGGCTGTAGGTTGAGGATAGACTAATTCCGTCTTTCGCTATGACTGTGAGGGATGGTGAAATTAGAGACGAAGGCTCATAAAATAGAATAAAATATTATTTATTCTATACACCATAAAATATGAATTACAGATATAAATGTAAAATAGCAGTAGTATTCACTGTGTCAACAACCAGAAATTATGAAATATGTCTCGAAATTAGTACAATGATAGACAAAGGAAGTCTATGTATAACAGTGGTCGCTTACAGACCGTTTCATAATTTCTAAATAAGAAACACGTAATATTTTGTTACTCTAACATCTATGGAAATCACGACAGTTTGTACACTGTACCTAATTTCCCAATTATCGACCTCTAATGACAGGTATAAACCGAAGTTTTCACATTTTTACGTTCGCAATTAGGAGCGGATATGCCAAATCTGGTTAAACTTTCAAAATAGAAGAAAGTTTTCCTAAGTTCGCCTAAGGCGCTAAGCATATAAGAACGCCATCTTAAGATTACGGCGTATTGTTTGTGGTAACAATGAGTTTACGGACGAATATTGCGACAGTTACTTTCTTATTACATTGCGTTTGAACGCTTATGGAATAAATAAATCTTTGTTTTGCCATAGGGGGAAAGCAATGTGCAGTGTGCATGTGCGTTCCGATTGCAGCTCCGAATAACGCCCATGTGGTCAAATATGGATGACAAAAGATGCGAATAAATGTTAAAGATAACTATTTGGCTTATGACCACTTTCTTCTTTATCTGTGTTAGTGCGAGCTATTCGAGAAAGTCCTTAAAAGACAAAGTAAAGACCGAATACTAAAAAATAAATGAGTAATTTTTTATTACTGATAAATCATAATTATCCGCAGATCCAACCCAAGATTCAATTCAAATCACTTCCTTAATAACTTTTACTTTATAAGTATTTTTACCACTAATTGGCTTAAAATCGCAAGAAAAAAACGTAAACATTCGTTTACAGTCAATTATAAATCAATACAGTATTAAATTGCTTGGACAATCATCTCTCTTTTATGGTAATAGCAGTAATGAGGCGGCGTGTACAGGTGTCGAGTACCTGTCACGAGCGCTTCCTGATCCGACGGACGACAATTGGCGTTTTTACCCTAAGTTTTTTTTCATAATGTTTTACTTAAGTGATGGATGACAAGTGGTGTTTTTACCTCTCTTTTTATAATTTTCTGTGATTTAAATTCAATCCAATTCAATTAATCTTTATTGCAATCCATAATGTACACATACAGGTGGTAAATAATTTTGGACCCTGTGGGGCACGGGAACATTTTAAATAAGTACAAGAGAAGACGAGCGCTTTAATGATTGTCCTAATTATTAAATATTTTAATTATTTCCTATCTATCTGTTTTTACAGCTCTACTGTGTATTTATTCAGTAACAGAATAATTATTATTATTTAGTATTACTCATTTATTTATTCTATGAATATAATAAAATATGTGTCGGTTAATCTATTTATTAGATTTTATGTTATTATTGCTTATTTAATTATTCGCTTAAATGTTATTTATGTTCATATATTTATGATGAAGGGTGTTTTATTAATTAATTTTACTTGTTATTCAATTTCCATTTACACAATATACATAGTACAATTCTACACAATACATACAATACATACAAGATACACAGGAAAACGCTTTCCCGGGGTTCCATGCACTAAAAGTAAACACCCATTCTGTAAGACAGTTTTTTCTTTAATAAAAACAAACTGTGACCACTAATCCTTTTGCCAAGCATTGTGAAAAGAAAAATATTATATACATATATATTTTCCCTTTGATATTTTGTTGAAAAGTGGACTTTACAAACTGACATATCAATTATGAAGTACCTATTTAATTTTTCTTTGTTGTTTTCCCAACGTGCTATGCATCTAGCAGAACATTCATAGTTAAACATAAACTAGCGGTTACTACTTAACAATTCTATTTATGGTAATAGCTATAATGAGGTGTGTGTAACTGTCAACTGCACGTATGTCACTTCCTGATCGCTCGACGTGAGGTGACAGCCGACAATTGGTGTTTTTACCTTCTACATTTTTATGGTCGCGGTGTTATGAAATATAACACAGTACTGTCAACAACTAATGTAGATTATTACGTCGGATTTATTAAATCAATAACTTGAGAACTTCACAATTATTATTCGAAGATTTAATTAATAATCTTCATTGGACATACATATATGGGGATGTAGAAATGTGTGTTGTGAACTCCGCAATCATTATGCTAAATGGTCTAGTAGCCGAAAATCTCGACCAACACCTGAGAAGGCTCTCATTTGGCAGTTGGATCTTGATCCAAGCCCTTGGGCTTGAATGATTCAGAAAGCAGTACTCTTGGACACGGCGCGTATTGTAAGTAGGTTCCTCTGTCTGGAACCCTGACCACAGACATACAGTTGGGACCTGGTTCCCGATACCTGTGGGCTACTATTTAACCAACTTGAAATGAGGAAGATGGAGTATGTTTCATAGGACTTTAGGCCTATAGGGCCGATGCCTGCCGGGGTCGCGGCAAAGTCCGAAAGGGATACCGTAGCTCCTGGCAACGCCCAGGCAACGGAAGGAACACGTGTGAGTTTTAGTCAGTAAGATTCTGACACGCCCTCCCGCTGCGAGCAGAGCGGGAGAAGTTATTTGATAATTTCCCACCAAAAAACAAAAAGAAAAAAAGGCCTATCGCAGAACACTAAAAGAATAATGAAATAAGCCTTTTGCGAAGAGAACCTCAGAAGGTATACACATACATACATATATATACCTTCTTCCCATGGGGGTGGGTACAAACTACAGAACGCCACCAGCTACGATTCCTACATACCGTACTCCTTTTGCTGTTTTCAGAATAAAGTTATAAATAATCTTCAGCACTGTACCTAAGTAAGTACTTCCTTACTAAAACAAATAGTGTTGTCTAACGATCGTCACGCGGTTCGATTCCCGTGTGAAAACATTTGCGTCTTCCTAGACATGATGTACTTATGTCGTTACTTAAGTGTCTCTTGTTAAAGATAACGTGTGTAATGGAAAATTGTCATTATCTATGGAACACAATTGGATGCAAAACTGTAAAAACAGCTCTTATATGTGAGAAAGCTTTATGAGGGTTTAAAAAAGAGTAGCTTTTTAGGGTTCCGTTTAAAAGGGAAAAAAACGGAACGAAAACGGAAAAAAGGGAAAAGAACGGAATTTGCTCCAAATCTACTGTACCGATTAAGTTGAAATTTGGTAAACATAATTATGAATTTCTGTGACCCAATCACGGACGTGTAACGTAAATAAATGAATTTTGAATATAGGGGGGTCTCTTTTGGGGGGCAAATTAGAAAATTTAAAAAAGTTTTTCCAGCTGTACCCTGTATCATATCAGGGCTTGTTGTAAGGATTTCAGATGTATTTTTTTAATAACATTAAAACAAATACTTTTAAAAATATTTAAGAAAATAGATGAAACTTTACCATCCCCTTATCTCCGAAAATACTGAACCAAAATTTTGAAAAAAAATACGGGAAGTTCTTTACTTACAGATTACAGGAAAACCTATAAGAAGTCTATGGTATTAAAGTAACATGGTAAATCTCACGATATTGTGCACACAAACAAACATTTGCAGTTGGAATGTATGAGGGATCATGTTAAGCCCCGCGCGACACCGATTCGGATGTCTCATTAGCCGTCCTTGACCAATTAAACTACAATGTGAAGTTTGTTCTTAGGATTTATTAATCCCCACTGCGGAACCCTTCATTGTGCGTGGTCCGAGACGCACTTGACCGGTTTTATTAACTAGACTTTATTAACATTTTGCTTTCATTTTGACAGTTCAACAACATTCATTGCGTTGTTGAACAGACACATTTTTCGAACTTATGAAGCAGTGGATTAGCAATATACTTCATAATCATTCAGATTGTGTAAGTGTGTTACGGAATTAAGGTGCTATAATAGATGGACCTATTTTTCAGAATTTGAAACCAAAGAGTCTCCAACCAGTCTTACCTAGGGTTATTGTGTTACCCATTTGGAACTGGTTAGTGGATTTCACTCATTGTAAACCAGTGCTATTCAGCTGCATCCGGATAGACTTGAAACTGCCAGAAAAGGCTAAGGCCGTTTGTCCACCGCCACGTCAACGGGACATCAACGAAACGAAACGAACGAGATGACGGCGCCGAAATAGCGATATATCCATTTACTATCGCCGCGTGTCCACCGCACGTCCGTCAACGGGACGTCACGTTCGGTTCGAGTAACCTCTTTTCTCGTTGACAACCCGCTGACGGTGACAGTGGACATACGCTGTAAGGCAGATGATGTAGTGTCGAAGCCAGGGTAGTCGCTAGTCAGCCCCGTTAACACCTTGCTGACTAGCTAATAATTTCACCATAGCATGAGCTCACACGAAAGCAGAAGAAACTACACTTAAACTTCTGACGGAAGGAGTCTTATTGGCGTCATATGCAGACTTATATAGCAGAGACCAAACAAAGTGATATGACGCGAGGAACATAACGACAGACATCATTATAATTATATTATTGTTGTACATATAAGTATGTTGTACCTACGTTATGTTATTGTGGTGAACGTCATAGGTCACAGACCAGGCTTTTTTTTTTGAATGGGAAATCATCAAATAACTTCTCCCGCTCTGGGCGGAGCGGGAGGGTGTGTCAGACTCTTACTGACTAAAACCCCACCCGTATTCCTTCGTGTTGCCTGTGTTGCCAGGGGCCTCGGTGACCCTTTAGTACCTTCCCGCGACCCCGACAGGCATCGGCCCTAGTGGACCCCTACATTTGTACTGACGACATCTCTTTGAGGCGCGGGTGGAATACACCGCGCCGTCGACCCGGGCCTGGTCTAAACCGGACGGTGAGCTACCCATTGCTCACCGTCTGCAAGCCCGCGCCTACGCTGGCCGGAAATCCGCTCGGGATTCCCGACGTCACAGACCAGGCTGGTGTTGATAAATGTGGAACCTAGCACTCATGATGCTATAACTAGAGGACTATACAAGTAGTAAGGTTTGTGGATGTGTAAAGGTGTTTTTTTTGTCTCTACAGATTTTCGTTTTAACTCAAACGCGGTATGAAAAGTTTAGGCAATAGTTTTCTTTCCGCGACTGTACATGTCGCCGATGTTACCTACATTCTAGATTATGATCTTAAAAAAAAAAAAATGAGAGGGGCTTATGGCTAAGTAATAACAGCCGCACGGGTCCATCGATCAGGTTAAGCTACGCTTGCCGCGGTTGGTCCGTGGATGGGTGACCATCTTTACATACCAAGACCCCTCCGTGCCTCGGAAAGCACGTTGAGCCGTTAGTCCCGGCTGTCATTTGTAGATCTTTGCCAGTCGTTACGGGTCGTCAGAAGCTCGAAAGTCTGACAACCAGTCTTACCAAGGGGTATCGTGTTACCCAGTAACTGGGTTGTGGAGGCCAGATAGGCAGTCGCTCCATGTAAAATACTGGTGTTCAGCTGAATTCGGTAAGACTGGAAGCTGACCCCAACATGGTTGGGAAAAGGCTAGGCAGATGATGATATCTTAAAAATTGTGTTTGCTTGGCTACAACAGGTGAAATTAAAGATACCGTCGTACTGGTTTTTGCAAACAAAGCACCGCAAACAAATGAATCACACAATAACGGACCTGTCAGCTCTATTTATAGACCGTCTAATCCTTTTGAATAATCTTTGACCCTAAGCATTCATAGCATGTCGCTGAACATCCTGACTTAACTAACTAGCAAGCTTAACTTGACTTCTCTACACCGAACAACTGCTAGAATACCTTTCACAGGACATAGCCCAAAATATACTGGACGACAGTAAGGAAGGAGGGAGCCATATTTGGCAAAAAATTAAAATCCTTTTATTGAATTTTGAACTTTGTATCCTTGTAATAAATACTGTTTTTAAATGTAAGATATAAATAAGGTTTGAATAGTATAATAGGATCCTATTTTGGTGTGTCGCATTATAATTTAGGCGACATTTTAGGTTTAGATCTCAGATAGTGGCAAGTTTTGTTGGCTATTGTATGCAAAGCGATTTAGAAGGACGGATTTCGGTTAGCGCCATTTATTTTGAAAAAGAAAAGTCCAAGGAGTAAGAGAACAGTTTTGAGTTTCGAATAAAAAATGAGACCCGACATATTAATTGTCTATGGTAAAAGTTCATAAAAAGTTTGAAATTGGAAAAACGGAGTCCAAATAAAATTAATTGATATCCATGATTATTTACAGCCAAAACTATCTGAAAACAGTACCTATAAAAATGCTAAAGGCTCGTGCAGACTAGCGCAATATCGCACTAGTCTGCAGGAGCCTTAATGGGACTTAAGATAATGTGGCCTTGAAGATTGCAACCTACCAAAGGTTTTAGCCGTTTTTATGTAATTTACCAACACAAAAAAATTATTATCTGTTTTTTATGTCGCTATAGTTATGTAACTATGTAATATATTATTTTTTATTTATAATCAACATAGCATGAGTTCCTGACACTGCTATGAATATATAAATAGTAAACCAGTTAATCTAGTTTTCTTGAGACAATACCTAAGCAACCTGTCTCTGTTTGTGCACTTAAATAGCTTATCTACATATATAACTTAATACAAAACTAGCATTTCACACTGAAATCTCATAATTATTAGTAGGTATCACAAACTATACCACAGATTAAACACTAAACCATAAGCAACCTAGCATGATTAAGAACTATTCGAAAGTCCAGCCTACTGACGTTTTACTAAAATAAAAACTCCTTGTCTGCCTCGTTGGTTTTGTGGTCGCAAGCGCTACTGCTGAGCATGAGGTCCTGGGATCGATTCCCAGCTCGGGCCACTGCCCGAGAAATTCCTGAAGGAAAAATCCAATAGCACTCTATTGGATTTTTCCTTCAGGAATTTCTCAGTAGCAGCCCGAAGTCTGTATTTGTGTCCGGTTAAAAAAAGAAAGAAAATACGTTTATCGCTGGCAATAGGCTCGCCTTCTATTACATGGGATTTAAAAATAATTGGCGAAATGTGGGTGTACTAAAGGAACACCTTTATCATGTCATGTATGAACTCCTTAACAAGCAATAAGACCAACGTAAATATCCAAACCTATTGCTCAAACACATCATGCCCATACTCGACCACAAAAACCTTACAAGTGAGACTCATTCATCACTTGGCAGACCTTCAAACCACGTAATTATAATTATTACCCCTAATGACTGCAGTATAAGGAATTAATTACGCCTTTAAAAACATTTTATTGTACCTCTAATTGTCGATGGTACACCAATATGGCGACCTGTCACATCTCTCAAGTAACAGTGTTGCCAGCCGTGATATTTTAATTCCGTCCAAGAATTTGTTAATTGAGTGGAGAAATATATAAATAGTCGCGCTTTATTTGTGGTCAGCGAAAGTTGAGATGTGTCAATATTAAATTCATCGGCTTGAATCAAAGATAACAATAAAAATAATAAATATTTTAGACCACAACTTTCCATTCATCTTTTATGAAGACTTGAATGATTCCGATTAATAAAAGAAATATCCTTATCTCATTAAATGGTGTTGTTATAATGTGTGGCTCATGGCAAAGATAGGAATCCGAAGCATCCTCTTGTCTGCTAATAACGTGGGTGAAGGGGGACGTTTTGGGGGACTGTCTTAGGTAATTTTGACGTTCGAAAAGTGTTGATTCTCAGCCTAATTTGAATAAAAGACTTGTGATTTTGATTTTGATAACACTACACTGTCACCAATGGTCAGGCGTGGCAATTACGGCAATAGAATATAATAGAATAGAATACTCTTTATTATGTACACCATAAAAATTACAGATACAAATGTTGAAATTTTACAAGGGGTGACACAATAGGCGGTCTTATCGCTAAAAGCGATCTTTTATAAAAAAAACATGGTAGATAACATATTCATTGTACGGAACCCTCACAACGCGAGTCCAACTCGCACTTGTCCGGTTTGGATTTAATAAACAACTCTTTATTCCAATTGTTATTGCCACCAACTCCTTTTTAATTACAATAAAATTATTTTTAATTTCATTCATAATTATAAATGTAATACAAAAAATTGTAGTTATGTAGTGAATTTCATAATATCATTAAACACATTCGTCATATCTGCCAAGGTCGGAAACTTTTAAATTGACGATTAACTTCAGAAATGGTGATCGTTGAAAAATATGTCTTTGCCATCTTGGATCGTATTGTAAAGAAAACCAAAATAATGCAACGTAATATTTTGTATTTTATTTAGTGCTATTGTTATTTTGATAAAAAGATAATGCTCAAAAAGAAGTAAAAAATCCCCTGAAATACATTAAAAAATCACCAAATTGATTTTGGTATTGTCCTTTTCAATAGTACCTACCAGTAATACAATAAATATGAACTCAAATTAGACGGTTATCTTTTCAATCTTAAATCAACTGCAGCCGCTATTAACCGTATGCTGACAAGTTAAGGTCAAATCTGAACCTTATTCAAAACAGTTAAGTCCAATTACAATTGCTTTACGAAAAAGTAAAGTTCAAAGACGATTGACACTCCTTGCGATTAAATGTCACACTACCCATGACAATGTATGGTTAAGGTCGATTTATATTTGTACGGACGTAATCGTGACACGGGAATTTTGGAAAAGGGTATTTTTGGAAGTAGCATAATCAGCCTATAGGTACCTATTATTCCAACTGCTGGGACACAGGCCTCCTTTATCAGTGAGAGGGAGTGGGCCCTAATTCACCACGCGGGCCCAGTGTGGGTTGGTGGAAGTTACATGTCATGTCATGTGTGTAAGCATGGCATGGACTTGATATCCTCACGATTTTTTCCTTCGCCGTTTTGAGAGCATTTTTGGAAGTACATGTACCATAAAAGGTTAAATATTTCAATAATATTGAGTGACATTTTGATAAAGCCGATAAGGTTAATTTTATCAGTCGTTTGTGTTCACAAAAATAAGTGGTTATGTCAAAATATTTCACATGATAAGTAAACAAAAACTATTTCAGTATTAAAACACGCACAGTGTTTCCTTTCCGAACAAAGCAATAAAAATACCGTAAATATTTATAATTTTCTTCCGTTTCTCGATAATTACTGTGATAGCATTTTATACATACTATCACGAACACGTCATATTTTTAGCATAACAAGTAAGTATGTCTAATATCAAAAAGAAAGTATATGAAGAATGTATATTTTTTAACCTGGAAACTGAAGCTACTTAGCAATCTTCAATAATGAGGATGGAAATGAGGAAGGAAGGATTTTTCCAACACAACATACGTCATCATTCTGTCTTTTTCGCAGACTTCAAGAAAAAGATAAAAAAATCGCCGAATGCGTAACTAAACCCAGTTACGCATTCGGCGATTTTTTTTTTCATTTATTCACTCCGATTTCCCCGTAATTATTCTTCCCTATGTTGAACCTGGCTTGGTCTTATTTTCTCCGTTAAACAAATTCTGAAATATCGAATGTTCTGCGAGGAGGCTGGCTACCGGTTTAGGTAGTAAAAACTTTTGACATTTAAAAGTGCCTTATATGTGTCTATTTGAAATAAATAATTTAACTTTGACTTTGACCAGTAAAATTTGTTATTGTAACATATTGTACTAAAAATCAATGATTCGATTCTTTGTAGGTACCTATTATATAAAAGTACATAAATAAATTTCCCTATTATATAAATTTGTAAAACTACACAGCAATTAAGAGCAGGAAGCGATCACATAACTTTTACTTTTCATATTGTCGGACACCTGCGGTTTCACAACGTGTAAATCGCCCTTAACGACAAATCAATCACCAATTTACGTGAAAAGCGGGGAAGTGACCAACTTATGGACTTTTTACATGTTTTCGCATAAAAATGTCAATTATATATTGTCGATCCATAATTAAATTGATCGAAATTTCACGATCGAGATAATATGTTATGGGTTGATTAATTAATTATTTGCACTGGCAATTAGCGTTTTTTGGTTTTTTAAGGTTTTCAACCTTTTAGTTGAAAAATTGCAGCAATTATCGATAGCATCAATGAATGCCAAGATAATACGTCGGTGACGGCTACCAAGATAACGACTAATAGAGAAGTATGTAAGCAAAAGACATGATGCGCCGACCATTAATAAATTGGGATACTTAAGGACAGGATAATGATGATGAAGATAATGCTCCTGTGGGAAAGAAAATACCACGTAAAGTGGAAAACGCGTAAGAAAACGGGTTGGGATAGGGGTTATATTTATACGAAAAAACAAGCCTAATAAAAAGTTTTCTTACAGGAAAATCCAATCAAACCAAGATCCAAATAAAATGGAAAACCATAACAGGAACAGGGGGGTAACCATCACCTCTTATAGCAGTATTATTTAAATATTACTTCAGCGTGAGAATGAGATGGAGCTATAAGTCCTGTATAGCTCCATCACTCTCCCACTGTGAAGTAATATTATAATAATACTGCTATAAGAGGTGAGGGTTCCCCCCCTGGAAAATGTTCCTTACATATTAGATACGTTCCCACTAGTATTGGTCCTACTTAGGTAACAACCAGACAATAATGATATACCACAAGACAATACAGGACGATTAAGGTGCTAACTATTTGACCTATAGCCATGAAGCCACTCCTAGCATCAATAAATAAGTATATGGTATTTGATCGTAAACGCTGTCGTTTAACACCACCTGTGTGCCCCATTCATTTGGTCTTTTACGACGGGTGTGGGACGATAAGTTGTCACAATCTATTAATTTGAACATCTCTTTGTAATGATGTGTAAAATTGAAACACAATATTGGATTATTGAATGTGGAAAATCTTGAGGTGATGTTTGAAAATTAAAAACAATATTATTGCATGTGGGAAATTTTTGAACTTATTTGTTTAAAAAAATTCTGAGTAAGTTTGAAAACATTTGCAGCAAAACCAAATAATGTCTGACTGAATCATGGACGAAATAGTAGGTCAACAATGATGCGGATTACATTGCTTAAGTACCTAATACAAATAATATTTGCAATTCAAAGGATTCACAAAAGAATCGACTTGTCCAATGTCAACTCCATTATTAGAAGCTCTAGTTTATGTGAAGTTAGCTAAAGGCTCCCTCTCACAGAGAGGAGGCCTGTGTCCCAGCAGTGGGAACATTATAGGCTGATTATGTAGCTAAAGGCGAAAATCTTGGAATTGTAAACGGTGACTTTCATGTTAATAAAACGAGAAACGCCCAAACCCAACACCTTAACAAAATCCTTACAACCGTAAAAACACAAACCCTATTGGGTTCGTTCGTTCCCAGACGATTTCGTTCGATCCACTCGTGATTTTGCTCACCTCCAATAACAATTCTACGACAAGTTTCACACGACGATGTCATTCATTCATTCATTCCACGTACATTCGTTCGCAGTGAGAGAGACTCACAGAATTTGAACCAATACATCGAATATTGTGATCGCACGCGAACTGAATCGTAATTATGTTAAATATCTTTAACAAATTCCTGAGGTATGTCTGCCCATTGTTTTGTGATTGTATTTCAAGTATTTTCGCAACGTACAGACATGGTTTGTTTAAGGTATTTTTAGTTGTGTATGAATCGTTGAAAAGTATTTATTTTGGAAGTATTACTGGATTTTAAAAATTGTATGTATTCTGCAGTTTGGACTGTAGCCAAGATTTTTCAATTTGAAAATCAAAACTGATTTATTCAAAATCGAAACGATGTATTCATGAACATCCCCTTTTATATACTTGTACATTTATTGTTATTTTAATGCGCAGAGAATCCTTACTTTCCCAAATTCAATATTATCCTAACTTCCTAACTAATATTATAAATGCGAAAATGAGTGTTTGTTTGTTACGCTTTCACGCTGAAACGGCTGATCGGATTTAGATGAAATTTAGCCAGACCATGACCTGGGATACTTTTTATCCCGATATTCCCACGAGAGCGAGACTTGTGCGGGTAAAACCACGGGGCTCGCAGCTAGTAGCTTATAAATCTTATAAACTTAAAAAAAACCATGAAGAGGAAGAAATAACTAGCAAACTCACCCAGTAAAAGCACAGGATAATAAAACAACAGCTAAACTTATTTTTCCTCCACAAATCAAGACATAAACTAAACTAACAGTTCTAAACGCAATCAAACAATAAAGCTGGTATGTAAATAACTTAATAGCTTGGCCACCCAATAGGAAACGACAGAAGTTGCTAAAGCCATTAGAAGCCACACACTACCCACGACTTCAGCGATATTCATTTGTTTGTTGTTGTGTTTTAGCTGTAATGAAAGGCCCTGTTTTGATGTAATCATTTCTTTCATCGATATTAATTTGGAATTCGCCAGCTACATCTTAAATCAATCCAAGGTCTGTTTGTTAGTGCTACTTTTCGTTTGCTTTGATATCTTTGATCAATGAATGAAAGGTATATTTCGCAAAATCTTCTCTTCTCTTATCTTCTGCAAAGTGCAAGCTTGATCCAAGTGAATTAAACAAACATTTTTATTAGCATTTTAGGGCTTATCATCCTCTAACCTTACCCCAATTTATTCATAGCATGTATTGTCTTCTTTTATTACTTATATTCTTCTGTGTCAGCCATCACTTGAATATCCTTCCCAATCTAGCCATATCATCATTCGTTCATATCGTTTTCTATTTTAATGGTTGTTATAAGTGAACCTTCTATTTTCTCTATTTTATGTACCAAAAGCGCTAAGCCACCTGCGCCGGCGCCTCCGCCCGCGATCATTGTAATTACCACCGATGACTATCGACAAGGACGATGTGCCGATAGTCCGCTTAGCAGCCGATAGTAATGTCTGTCGATAATTTGATAGCGATGTCTGATGATTTAGGAGTGTTAGTGTTATGGTGTGATTATACGCTTAGATGGTTTATACATTGTCAGTTACTGGACATGCTCGGATGGGAAGATTGGTTTGATAGCAGAGTCTCAAAGTAAGGATTTGCTTACATTGCGATGTCTAAATATCTCATAATATTTGGCTGCAGAAATATATTAAATTAAACAGTTTAAACAGCGCAGTAAAAAGACGGATCCCTCTGATTACCATGTCGATCGCAAATTCTAGTGATTATTCTAATATTGTCCGTTATTTCATTTTGTATAATGTGTTCTACGAAAACATATGTGTCTAGAAGTGAGTATTGTGATGATTTATTGTTTGAATCTTTGAATCATCACATAAGATCATCGTCATGACGATATAATATGTATATATCTTCCTAATCTCTTGACATAAGGCTCTGAGTTGTTTATTAATACAAATGCTAGATTATTTTTAATGTTATATATCTTATAGTCAATCATTGAACAACGTTCTGAGCTTCGATATTGTCTATAAATGTGTACAATAAAATAACTAGTCTGAACGTCATCCTTCAGACACTCCTAGCTCAAAATATTCCACGTTTAAAAACTAAAGTTACAAAATCATTTAAAATTCCTTGTAACTGTATATGAATCACGATGTAGAAGGTAAATGTTATACTAACTGACATTTACAATCAATACTTGCTGATAACTATCGGTACTCACGTGAGGTACTTGTTACAATAATGTTACCATAGAACAAGTCTTTTCTAGCTTAGCTCCGCAAACTTAATTCCAGCCTATATTTGGTCCAACATATCTATGATGGAATGAAGCTATGATTATCTATTTTTTCATAATTTAGTATTTCAGGGAAAGGTAAATAATAACATTTATTTACATAACCAAATTACAAGATGATTATTAACATTAACTAAATTAAATTAAAACTAAGTTAAGCTTAAAAAAGGCCCTCGGGGCATTGTACCGAGGATGCTGGCGGCATTTCCTCGCTGAATTGCAATGCTGATGCGTTGCGCGAGAAAGCCGGCAGCTTTTCGGTCACCAGTTACATCAACTAGACGTTTCGCGATTTCCGCAAATAACTTATGCGCACTGGGACCCCACGGACCGAGGGTCTCGACGCCAAAGGGCACAAAGTTGTACTCTCTGCCAAGGCCTCCATATTTAATAACTTTCAGATTTTCGGCATTTTCTGCCGCTGCACCCGCTTTAGAAGTAGTCCGTTGGAGGTGGGACGGTGCCAGTGTGTCTACACAGGTAGCGTCCCACACAAGCATCCGTCCCAAACTCCACGGGACCAAAGACACACCATCAGGTCTTTTGCCATCATCTCTGACAATGCCAGTCGGCTCAAGAAGAGCAGGCACATTGATGCTGGCAAGAGACCGGCGGATTATGTCATTAAGTGTTGCATGTCTTGAAAAGCGGCCTGCACTTTTTTGACAACAAAGTCCGTGGTGACCCAGTCGGTCCACGTCCGTGCCACAAGGGCATGTGTGTGGAGTGCATACCGTGACCCCAAGCCGCAGACCAGTCGCCAGACGAAGCGAGGTCGGATCCAGGAAGGTACCGGTATATGGAGAAGGATGGGCATGTAGCCAATGACCGGCCTCTCTGGTTCCGACCGCCAAAAGTCTTGCGCGATCCGGACCTGAACTGCGGCTTTCAGGGAAATAGATCTGATAAGGATTACTTTCAGATGACGGGTTTGTGGCTAAGTAATAACAGCCGCACGGGTGAATCGATCAGGTTAAGCTACGCTTGCCGCGGTTTTTCCGTGGATGGGGGACCATCTTTGCATACCAAGACCATCCGTGCCTCAGAAAACACGTTAAGCCGTTGGTCCCGACTATCATTCGTGGATTTTTGACAGTCGTTACGCGTCGTCAGAAGCCTGAAAGTCTGACAACCAGTCTTACCAACGGATAACGTATTACCCAGTAACCGGGTTGTGGAGGTCAGATAGGCAATCGCTCTATTTAAAATACTGGTATTCAGCTGCATCCGGTTAGGTTAGTCGCGGAACCCAACATAGTTGGAAAAAGGCTAGACAGATGATGATGAAGGATTACTTTCAGATGTGACATGAAACAAAAGGTATAAACTGGCATTGGCCGAAATTCTTATAGTAGATATTTGTGAAGATCTGCCCTTACCAAGAAGGGTATTGGAGAATCCGAGTCTAAAGAAACTCAGAATCAAAATGAAGCAGTCCTGGAAAAAAATATTCCAAATCTTACTCTCATAATCCATCTCTAGTTTCTATCATCCAAGATAATTTTTGGTACCCAATGCTCTTCTCAAATCCCTTTCAGATCCTTTCACTTCGCAGAACCTCGATTCAACAAACAGTTATCTTAGGATTTGGCTATCAGTTTGAACTGAGATCTTCAGATAAACATTTTATGTATTTCTATTGTGGAATAATGATTAGGTTTTTATTACCTGACCTCGATTGTAATGCCAATAGATTGTAGTGATGTTATTAGCATTAGTACCTACTTAATATATTTGTCTATGTGTGGTGCAATTCCTTTATTTACTATCGTTTATTTGTCAAGGATTCTAGGACTGTCGCACATATACGTTGCGTTTGATTTCTCTGGCCCATAAGATTCCCATTAATTGTTGCTTGATTATCTCGCATCTTTATAGATTCTTGAATAAAAAATAATGCTGTTATTTTAGCAACATCACCATCATCAATATTATTTTATACCCTAGTCTTCAGTTAAACATGTTCTTCTCTATCATTGAGTATTGGGTTAGGGTATTACTTATCTCAAGTTCTGTCCTCTGTCTCTAGCCAATTTTCTTCATCAATGGTCTTTTTACATTAACTGGTAATGACAACACACTATATTTTTTATATGTTTAAACAAGCATGAATCCTATTCCGTCATAAATATGCTAATATCCCCTTTACTACACCGACCCGCCTATATCATGCAACAAGCTTGCAAGTCTTCAATTAAACCCTTACTTAAGAATACATTAAAGGAAATTATTACCTTTAACGAATTACACAGTTTGACTGAAGACCGTAAAGTTGGATCCGAAGTGAGCCTAAACTATGACGTCGTCATCGAAAATATCTTTTTAGAAGCCATTAAATTTGCATTAAAGGCATGGCATGGTATCTCTTGGCAACAGACATTTTAATGATAAGTTTTGAGTTTGTAAGGACAAGGTTAGGGTGACCTACAGTGTCGTAAGAAGCGATTGATCGACTACATCCGATGGAGCAGCATCTACCAAAGAACCGTTTATTGATAAAACCATCCTATGTACAAATTCCAATTATTGAGCATTTAATATGAACCACTGATAAAGAAGCAAAGTTTTATTATAAGCTCGTAGCTATAATGTCAATGAAAAAGACGAATCAGAAAGTCACAACAATCAGGCTAATTCTGAACACAAACTTGCACTTGAAGACATACTGAATCAGCCTCGTCCACATTACAATTAAAATTATTACAATTTATTACAACGGCTCATTCATTCTTAAACACAATACTTATCAAACACATGTTCTTACAAGTGCTAGGCCGGAAGTTTAGAGAGACTGCCACATGACTAACAGCTTAGTCTGAAAACGTTAAAACTCGAGCAAAGTGAGTGAATCATGAGCTAAAACTAAAGGGGTTTGTGAAACAGTTCCATTCATAATTCTCTTTACTGGTGTGAATAATCCCGAGTCCAAATAAAACAATCTAATTAATTTGGGTCGGTATTTGAGACCAAAGAAACGATGGATGGACTGTGTGCAAGATGATAAGGTTAGAAAGAGGCCACTGACCACTTATACATTGGGATATTGACAGGAGAATGATGACTATTTGCGATTTTGTTTCAAACTTCCTTCCTATTTTCGTACCCTGAATCGACAGCTTGGACCTTTTAAACATTTACAAGTAAAATTGCGTTTAGTGTCTTTTCAAAGAAGCTTTACAAAAGATTTACTGAAAGACTTTGGTGGCTTTTTATATTGAAGTATGATTTCTTTTATTGTGTTTATCTACTAAGTCAACCAATATAATTCTAAAATTGAAGTACGAGTAATTACAGTGACAAAAAATATTCTTCTAAAATCTTTTATTGGATAGTTTCCGTTTGTTCACCGAATAATAATCCTCTTATAAAAATAGCACTAACGGTAAAATTATGACAATTTCTATTCATTTTTGCGAAATTCCTTCAAGCACACCTCTAGTGTGCCTCGAAGGTTACTTGCGACAAACATGGCTAGATGGTAAGACTTGCTAATGAGGTGTCACAACACTACTCTTGACCACTCAAGGTTTTGAAGTATGGAAGCGTTTGAAAATATTTAGTTTTGAGATAATTATTATTTCCAAATATGTTTGAATTTTGTATGGAATAACACTGCATCTTTTGTATCTAGAGATGGGTATTGTAAGCTGCGCTACAGTCTACAATTTTATTTTGATTTCACTTTTGTTTTTTGTACTATTGTACTTGTTCTGACTTTTTAAAATTACTTTTTATTTATGTAAGTAGAGAACGTTACTTATCATGCAACTCAGCCTATCGCAGTCAACCGCTGGACGTAGGCCTCTCCCAAGTTGAGTCAGTCTTTCGCCTTCCGCATCCAGTCTGTCCCAGCTACCGTTTAAGGTCGTCGGTCATGGTCAGCCCACTGCCACTTCAGCTTGCTTACTCTGCAGACTATCCTATGCTGCGCTTGCCGATTAGCAGTCTGGGGTCCTACAGCCACCACTTATCACAGTATTATTTTAATTTACAGCAGCATGTGGGAAAGAGATGAAGCTATACGTTCTGTATAGCTCTCAATTAAAATAATACTGTTATAGGAGATGGACGGTGGTAGGCCCCCAGCTCATGCTTGCGTGGTTAAAATATGAAAATTCCTTTGATGTTTGATATAATTTCAGCCGACGGAAATTATGTAGGTAATGGGAATTTCACAACGGAATGAAATGAGTAACATTTGGATAAACAGGATAATAAATAGTTTTATAGGTTTAGTCACTATATGACTGGAGTTACATAGTATTTTGTCATTTGCAACTCATTCAATAAATATGTCTGAACTAAAGTGTGTACTTAGTTAATAATCTACAAAAATGCTGATTATGGCTTTATTTATGGTATTTATATGTTATCACCCTAGCCACTAGTTTGCCGTTAATTTCCAATTAAAAATAATGCTGTCACTTTCTGACACGTTCCGTTAGAGAGAGACAGCATTACTTTTAATCGGGAATTAAATTTCTAGCGGTTAATCTAATAAACGGTCAAAAGGAAATTGCCATAATCAGCATTGAAGATCGCAGTTTTTTATCATCTTTTTATTATCAAAATATAGTCGCCATTATTGTTTTTCAGAACAGTTCCACACATTTGAGTATCTACTTAATTGAGTAAGTAGGTATTTTCTTGTGAATCTTTACTGATAATTTATTTTTAAATACTCCGTACATGTGTATAGGTAAGTGTTTATTTTTAGAACGTATTAATGTAGTAATGTTTTATCGAACCGATAAGTTATCTGAAGTAAATTGGGCAACAAAAAGAAAAAGTTAAAACATTATGAACAATACGCCCCGTATTGTTCATAATGTTTTAACTCTTTCCTTTAAGGCGCTGACGAGACGCAAATTACCAAAATACGCTTGTCTTAAGAAAAAAGTTGCCAAATCTGTAAAGTTTGTGGTAGCGGAAAAAATATATGTTTATTTTGAACATATTCCCCAGTACCTACTTGATTGTTACCAAAACACATTTTGGAAAAAAAACTCGATACAATCTAACGTTAAACTAACCTCTTACCTTGAGTTCTAATCCAAAATATCTGTATTAAATATCAATATACGTTACGTATTTAATTAATAACAAGAGCGTCTTATTTGAATGCAGAACTTGGTTGTTTTTTATTTTCGATTACTCAACTCAATTTTGAGTAAATATGTATAATTGCTTCATATTTTGCAATACATTACAAGCGTTGTGTCATTGCATTTCTCTTTCTTTTCTATGCAATCTGACAGTGACCGCGGTTTAGGTGTTATCAGCGTCTTAAGATAATCTTTATTTACAGCTATTGTGCTTAGGTGGCATATTATAAAACCAGCCTATAATGATCCCACTACAGGACAAAGGCTTCTTCTAAAAACGGAGAAGGCACAAGTATTGATGATCACGCTTGCTCAAGACGGATAGTCGATTTCAGACTTATATTAACCATAACTCTAGGTTTCCTAACGATTTTTTTCTTCACCAATGTCAGCAATGTCCAAGTACTATCGGCCCAAGTTAAGCATGCTCACTTAAGAAAATATTCCTGCGAGAGCGCAGCTAGTGAAAAACCACACCCCTTCCTAGTTTCCCCCAATTAGAGACAATATGCATTTGTGTGAGTAATGAGCGAGTAACATAAAATAACAAACATTAGCTAGAGCGCGTTTACACCGACCTCCCGTACTCGACGGCGAGTACCTCCGCGAGCTAGATTAAAAAGAGTCATAAGTCACTCCCCCCGACCCTTGAACCCGCCCGCCCGCGCGGAGCAAGATAATTCAAATAATTTCCCCAATAATAATAACATAACACGACAAGTCCCCGCTTGCTCAGTAACCGGTAGCGCCCTAAGCCGAGGTTCGAATCCCACTATGGGATGCCCTTAGCTGTGCTGCCTAATTTTAAGTTCAACAGGTGAGAGGCCCTTCTGGCCCCACCGACACCCGGTAAAGCAGTCGAGGTCCCCCGCGGGACCACTGCATAAAAGCCCGCATCAAAAAAAAAAAAAAAAAAATAGAGCGCGGCAGTGCCAATTTGCTCTCGCTAATTGTTGACGCTTCCCTTAAATTCCTATCGCCATTTCATTTTACGACCTGTTTATTTCTATCGGACTGATTGCCTGCCTAACTGTGACCTCTGCTTGTATACCGGACTGTGATCGAAAGCCTCTTCTTGACCCTAGCTTGTATCCTGGACTGTGTGTGTATTGTGTGTGGGCTGTGACTAACGTGGTGCAACCATGACGACCCGAAACCTGATTCAGGAAGAAAGGAATCAAATTATTGTTTTGCATAGACAAGGGTTAAATATATCCCAAATAGCAGTGGAGTTGAACATGCAAGTAAGTTATGTTTTTGTATTCAGATAGAGGGAGAGATATAGAAATAAATAAAGTGATAGTAATATTATTATTTCATAGTTTGCATTTTTCCTTATATTGCAATTTAAAAACAAATTCCATGAAAAATATTGGTATTCAGCTGCATCCGGTTAGACTGGAAGCCGACCCCAACATAGTTGGGAAAAGGCTAGGCAGATTTATATATAAAAATAATAAAATTATTATAACTTTCAGATGGATTCTTTTTAAAAGTCTCATAAGATATTACCTACTTATAGTAATGCATTCAAATAAGATTGTTCTTTTTATTTATTTTTGCTTTCAAAGACGTTGTTGGAGCCTTTTATGACCCGATAATAAATCCTAAACCAAAACAACCTAAACAATGGTGCCTTATCTCACAGCGTCGTTGCCGCATTTTAATTAGAAAAACCAGAGCGCATTCGTCGCATTTCTAGAGGCTTGATCATTATATTTCAAACTACAATTTTTTTTTCGCCCAAGCACAAGATAATTGTTTTTTATAATTATTTTTAACATTTATTTTATCATAATACTGCAGATGGAAAGTAATTGACAATAATGTAAATTTTTGTTAGTAGTGCTCGTAAATACTTACCAAAAAAACTTAAAAAAAAATGCACACATAGTTTTAAATACTAACGATTTAGTGCTTGGCTGGCCGATAAAATAGCAAGTACTTACTATTTTTTCGGCCAAGCACTAGATCGTTGGTATTTAACCACGAAAAACCTTTAGAAATGCCACGTTGCCAGCCCGCACGGGATAAACACGTTTAAATAGTAGAGATAAAGCACAAATTTGCTTGGGACAGTTTCATACAATGTTGGAATTTACGCTATGCCATTTTTCTTACTCATAGGTATACGAGGTGTAAATTGCAATATCTGAAAACCTCTTAAGGGGTCATTGTACTAATCATTATGAACAACTTTTACTACGGGACCAAACCTGAAATCGCGAAAAAAAAACAGCTGTTCCCTACATTTATGTTCGCGTAACTCGTCAAAATGTATGGACCAGCTGCTTTTTTATCGCGATTTCAGGTTTGGTTCTCATAGTAAAAGTTGTTTATAATGATGAGTAATGACCCCTTAAGAAATTTTCAGTTATTGCATTTACAACTTGTATTTTAAAATATAGTTATGAATGTTATAACTACTTAAATTAGTTATAGAAAAGTTAAGAGTTTATTTATCATGAAGTCAACCAAAATGCACACCTTAAGTATTTCAATACTTATATTTTTTATTTATAGTGTACTAGTTGTGCCCTTTGAATAAGACTTTTGTAGTGTACTCGTATTATTATACTTAGTTCCTATATTATGTAAAAAATCGATGCTGAGTGTTTTTTTTTTTTTTTAGTTAGAGAACAACGGTGCGCCGCTGGGTGCGAAGATATGAAGAAGGAGAAATTACAGAACGCGTTCGTGCACCTCGACCCCGGGCTATAAACGAAAACGAGTTAAATAATATGATAGCCACGTATGAAGAGAACCCGTTCACACCCACTCGCAGTTTCGCACAAGAATACGAAGTTTCGATGCAAACTATTAGAAACGAGTTGCATGGAGCTGGAGTCCATCACAGACGTCCCGCAAAAAAAATTATTTTGACGCAGGAGCAGAAAGCTGCTCGCGTGCGATTCGCTCGTGACTACAGGGACTTCGATTTCTCTTACGCCATATTTTCTGATGAAAAGTGCTTTAGGTCTAGCCAACAAGGTCGTCGGAATTTATGGCGTGTAGATAACACAAGATACGAACCTCGAAATGTGAACCCAAATGCAGAATCGGGAAGAATTGTAGTGAACATGTGGGGCTGGATGAGTGCTGCTGGACCAGGCGAGCTCGCTTTTATACCAGGGAGGGCAAACGGCCAAACGTATTTAGAGGTGCTACAAACCATCATGGTACCCAAGTGCGCACGGTGTATCCACAACTGGACGTGCCAGAATTTTATTTTTTCCAGGACAATTGCCCGATACACCGTGCGCGGGTTGTTCAAGAGTGGTTGCGAGGGCAACCACAAATTAAAACAGTGCCATGGCCCTCCCGATCTCCAGACTTAAACCCCATTGAAAATTTGTGGGGTTTAATGGTCCAGAGATGGGATAGTAGAGCAGAAAGAACGAAGGAAGCACTTGTCACACATTGCGAACAAGTTTGGGACACATTCAGAGGTTCGAATTTGTGCGAAGTCCTGGCTAGGTCCATGCGTAGCCGTTGCGATGCTGTGATAGATGCGGGAGGAGCAGCGACGAAATATTAAGTTAATATAATTTTTAACATGCACTATGTTAATTAACGAAAGGCGTTCCCGTTAACCCGCAATAGTCCAAACATGCTACAATTAATATTACCATTTAAAAATTCGCGAAAAAAAATCAGCTGCTCCCTACATTTTGTTAAGCTAGGTATGCGAACATAAATGTAATGAACAGCAGATTTTTTTTCGTGAATTTTCGAATGGTCATATTTTGGTAGCATGTGGACGCTATACTATTGCGGGTTAACGGGAACGCCTTTCGTTAATTAACATACTGTATAATTACTTTATACAGGGTTATTTTTCTAACACCTGGTAGGACTATATTAGTACAACCACTTTTGATCTATGACTTTTTAGAATACCAAAAGTAAACTTTCAAGTTTTTGTTGTAATATTTGTAATAACACTTTTTAGATCTGTATTTTGTAGTAAGTACCGCTGCGACCCTGCATTCGCAACGCACTGTTTGTTTATTTAACTACTTACATATTTTGGTACCGCGTAGAGTTGTTCAAATTTAGAGCGATCAAAATAAATATTTTTAATTGTATTATGAAATTATTTTTTTATGAATTATTAAAAGTCATACAACAAAAGTTGTTATTTATGATGTTAGTATTATAGTCCTACGAGCTTATTAGTGTTTTATCATCAAATGACTTCTCCCGCTCTGGGCGGAGCGGAAGGTCGTGTCAAACTTTTACTGACTAAAACCCACCCGTGTTCCTTCAGTTGCCTGTGCCAGGGCCATGGTATCTCTTTCGAACAACCCGCGACTCCGGCGGCTTGCAAATAACCCTGTATAGCTATTTTTATTAGGTTTATTTTTATTATTCCAATTTGTATTATATTACTTCGTTGATTAATGTCACAGGGTAGACTGTAGACCGTAATCATAGTTTAAAATATTGCCAACGATTTTGAAGTCTTCTTGTAAAATTATTGATGTCAATTTAGTGTCATGTTGCCTTTATTGGTGGATTTGTTGTTTTATTTACAATCAATGTTGTCATAAGCCCCGATCTCGTTAGTTTGTTATTTTACATATTCAGTAGTGTCATCATATCCGTCCACCTCATAAATAATTGATCTCATTTGCTTGATAAACCTAGTCTGTAGTGTAATGTAATTATTGCAAATTATAAAAATTATTAAGATTCTTAAATTGTACTAATCTTAAAACTTTTCAATTTCATTAGAACTGCACGAGCAATATTCTCCTAATCTTATTTACTGACAGGCTTTTTGCCTGTTGTTGTTGTGTTGTCTGTTTGTCATTGTTGTGTTGATTTCATATTTTGAACTTTACGATATAAGTGTAGATAAATACAGTTTATAAATGATATTATGAGTAAGAATCTTTTCACTTATAATATTTTGCATTTTGATGATAATTTCTGTGTAATTTTTTGTTATAATATGTTAATTTCTGGATGAATCTTTAATGTTTTGAAAAAGTCTATTAAAAATAAATTAAGTTACTTATATTGTTTTTTTTTCTACAACAGCAAATCCTTAAAATTGTTCTCAAGTAGATTTTAACTAACTGTTTATTTTTTCACACTGAGATTACAGCCGATAGTTTCATACAAAAAGCACTTACTATACATCTTTTATTATACAGATAAGATTTAAATATCAACCTAAATAAATCTTTAATCCTGCATAATGTTAAATGAACACAAACTAAAAATATATATTTCACTAGTACCCAACATTTTATTTCAATCCTTTCACTCTCACTGCTGCCAAGGCACAAATTATAGTTCAGTTTAATTACTTGATAAGCTTCTGAATTTTAAAGTGGCGTAGGAACTGAATCATTGTTAGATTTGTCAAAAAAAAACTTGACATGCATGATTTCGCTTAAAATCATGAATTGTCAAACTATGACTAGAGCATGAATTATAAAAGAGTAAAGTGTTGGTTTGATTATAATCCAGTCTTAAAGTGCTCATCCTGCACGGCATGCCTGGGCATTTTAATTGCAACGATACCTTGTTCGTTATACAGGCTGAAATTTAATTCATGGGTATCCTCTTAAGGGGTCATTGTACTCGTCATTATGAACAACTTTGACTATGGGAACAAATATGAAATCGAGAAAAAAAAATTGCTGTTCCCTACATTTTGTCGAGTTATGCAAACATAAATGTAGGGAACAGCTGATTTTTTTTTCGCGATTTCAGGTATGGTCTCATAGTTGAAGTTGTTCATAATGATGAGTACAATGACCCCTTAAAAGGATGCCCATGAATTCAATTTCACCCTGTATTATTTTAATGAATAAAAGGTAATATTACAATTACCTACTGTTAAAAGTATTAAACCAAATACAAGGAACAACTGCAAAACATTTGAGATAATCCTAAGGTAATAAAAAAACGTATGGCCCTTGTATTAAGCCGTCCTCTATTGTTTAACCGAATTTCCAGACATTCCCACTAAATAACAATGGGTCTTAGATAATGAACTTATTTTTATTTCAGTTGCAAGAGTTGTGCGGCTTGCGGCCTTGCGTTAGCTACAAACAAAAAGCTCTGATAACATTGTATGAACTGCGCAGAGTATTGGTTCAAATATTACTGTAATTTTCAAGTATTCCCAAATTGCCCAAGTATAAACAAACACATAGAAATTTAGATAGTTATTTACTTTTAATAAAGTCGATTAAACACAAAAAATTTCAATATAAACATTTGATACCTTCATGCAGTGCCGGTCAACGCACCTATACCTAACGTATTCAGGGAGCCGTGAGATAAAAGGTAAACAAACCATAAATGTCCGTTCAATCGATTTTGAATGCTATTGTGTTGGTGGCATGACAAATGGCAGCTGCAGTAAACAGTTGGTATTGTAACCACTTTTTTGCCTTTAATGCCATCCATAAGCCTACGGAATAGAAGTCAAAATCGGTGGAACGGACTGTAATAAAACGGTTCGTTTCAATGTCTCATCTTATTGTGAAGGGAATATGGTGCGGTTGCTGCGGCATGCGGCATCACATAGGATATGGTGAAAATTGGAGAGGCAGTGAAAGTGTTCATAAATAACCTATATCTATAGACCCGATAGAGAGAGGAAAATATTAAAGTGGATTAATACATATAAATTGTAGTTTATTAGTTATTACAAATTATTTTTGTAAATACTGCAATATCAATAATACATTTTCTAAACCAAACAAACAGAAGATATGAGTACTAAAATTAATTCTTGTCAATAATAAAATAAAGGCTCTTACATACTGGCGCGACTTGTCGCGCGACGCGTCGCGACACAAAGGCACCGCTTGTAGCGCTATGCGCGGTGTCTTTGTGTCGCGTCGCGTCGCGCGACAAGTCGCGCCAGTATGTAGAAGCCTTAACAATTCAATTCAATAACAAAGAGCTCACGCCGCCGCCGAGCCGCGCTGGCCGTGCCCATTAAAAACTCGTCTCTTAGCAGAAACAAGTGAGCATAGTACGCTCCTAGTGTGAGTGTCACACATTCTATACATGATTATACTAATACGAACACCACTAAAATACGCTTTGTGCATCCTATTGGTCAAAACTCGTGCATTGTGCGATCGAGTCGTGAGTCGTGCTATGCGATTATCGCCTTTAAGGTGAGCATGCGGAACTTTGGCCGATAGTACATATGAATTGAAAAAGTTATATCGGTACTGACTGGCACGGATTTGAACCCACAATCTCGCATAAGCGGCAAGGTCTTAACCAGTGGGCTATCACGACAGGTGACTTAGTAAAACCCATCTTCTACTTGCCCCATATTGAGGAGTCAAAGGCGAAAAAAGTCTACTCACGGTAAACTATTTCTAAGGTATTGCTTCCAACTTTATATATTTCATTAATTTGGTACCTCGATTGTGCATCAAAATGGTAATTTTGTTATTTTCCGTCACTAAATTTAAATGGAAACTTTATACCGATAATAATTTAAATATTAATTAATAATTACCATGTACCTACCTACAGTTACAAATAGGGTTTATCTTAATTCGTGACTAACATGTTATTCGATTTTGTAAGCTAACCTTGAATTTGAAAATAACTGTAGGTTGATATTAATTATTAATTCCTTAAAGCTAATTGTTGAGTTTCTATTGTTGTAATGCAGATAAAATCGATTGATTAATTTATTTAAAGGTTGTTATGACAATAGATAGTATTAATTAATTAGCTAACTCACGATTTCTTTTACAATGTAAAGCTACTGCCCTAAAATCAAAAATCAAAACACTTTATTTCACATAAACCTACATGGGCACTTATGAAACGTCAGAAGCTAGGTGCACGGTTCCAATGGGTCGTTTCCTATGGAGAAGAGCCGGCAAGAAACTCCACGGTTACTCTTTTAAAAATAATTGGCTTTTACAATGTTTTCAAATTACAGTGTTGAAAGTTATGGGAGCACAGTGTAGGCCTGTCAAGAAGTACCAGGTACTTAACAAAAGTTAGTAAATGGTCTACAAATCTAGTCTATTAAGCGTACAACGTTCTCGCATTCACAAAATACAAAAGAATCTATGTAAAATATTAATAAAAGTCCTGAGACTCGACTAGTGTTAGAGGCGTAAGGCAGTAGGATCAAAGGCTTGATACAATACCGGTTCTCCTGGACAAGGCTGTAAGAAGGTTCCTCCTCTCTCTGGAGCCCAGACCACCAGAAGTTCAGACCTTGGCTTCTTTTTTCTGGTAGCTTTCTAATACTACTTGTATCTAATTAATACTTAAACGGTGTTCCACAATAAACGTAATCAATTTAGTAACCATTACTATAACATAATCAGCCTATAATGTTCCCACTGCTGAGACACAGGCCTCCTCTCTGTGAGAGGGAGTGGGCCGTAACGTAATCCACCACGCGGGCCCAGTGCGGGTTGGTAGATGTCATATGTCTTCGACTTTTTGGTTCTAGGACATGCCGGTTTCCTCACGATGTTTTCTTCACCGTTTTGAGAGCAGTGGTGATGAAATAATGTACACAAAGTAAAGCGCCTGTCTTTTTTTTTTGGGTGGGAAATCATCAAAGAACTTCTCCCGCTCTGGACGGAGCGGGAGGGTGTGTCAGACTCTTACTGACTAAAACCCATCCGTATTCCTCCCGTTGCCTGTGTTGCCAGGGGCCTCGGTAACCATTTCGAACTTCCACGCGATGACATGGCGCTGCTGAGCCCGTCTATAGCAGGTCTTAGAAAGTTAAAGGCACGGTCGTCAGTGATCACTCAGGAAGCTTGTTGACAGACGCGTTTTTTCGACGGCGCGGTTTATACGCCGTGTGTAGGCACGGTCGTCAGTGTCTCAGTAACTCTTTAGTACCTTCCCGCGACGAAAGCTGTCTGGGTTCGAACCTATGACCTACCACTCGTAAGTCGCAGGCGTTACCACTGGGCCACCACTGCTCTTAACCATTACTATATTTGACGTTAATCTGACATGCAGTTTAGTGACAATGTTGTAATTGTTACTAATCTTGATTGACAGTATTATAACAGAACTGCGTTAAACTTTAATTATAGATCAAATAATTATAACATTGGCCTGTATTCATTGCACAGTGCACTGTAAGCTAAAGGCTACTTCTCATTCCCAGCATTGAAGATCATCATATTATAGCTCACTGCGACTTGACAATTGCAGACCATTCATATCTGATTCATATGGATTTCTACTTCCAAAATCCAATCCACGAAGGTTTTCCTTCACCAAACATTCCTAGCTGTCTCCTAATCCAATATGTACTTGATTAAATAGATGATACAGAGACTATACAGACAGACGAACACTTGAGTTCAGTTAAGGCTCGTGCAGACTAGCGTGATGTCGCGGGCGCACAGTGGAACGAATGTATGGGAGCGGTTGGACGTAGACATGTCCGAAAAATAAGAGTAAAATTATGCCAAACTAATGATGCCATCTTATTCGATTACTTAATGCCTTCATAAATTGTGGTGATGAATTTCTTCATAACTCCCATATTTCGGGAGTAATTTGAGAAAATGTGAAATTTTACTATGAAAATGAGTGTATCGAGCTCTCTCCCTCCTGATTCCGGGCTTGTTTCAAGTAGCGGTCTCTAATATCGTAATGCTATTACTAAGAGCTATATTTAATACTAAGACACATAGTGCGCCAAATGTGCACTTTCTGGGATAAAAGGAAATGAAAATTTAAAAAAAAAAACGTTTTTTCCCCATTTGTATTTACTTTAAACCGCAGACAGACTTATTAAGAGGTCTATAAATATATTATATATATACAGAAATATATATTAACAAAAATATTCACAAGAACTGATGAGAGTATGACTTTTAAGTAAGTTGATAATAAATTACCTAGTTTCATTAAAAGTACAATAAATAATTAAGATGTAAGCTCTAATTTACTAAGTTACACATTTTAAAACAATAACATCATTTAATTATCTTCGTCATCATCATCATCATCAATTAATTCAAATTCAGAATCGATGTCCGCTAAATCATTTATGTTAACAAATTCGATATCACTTTTCTCAGAATCCGTAAGCTCATAAAATTCCTTAAAAGAAGATTTTTTTACAAACTTATTTCCTTTTGGACGGATACTTGTAACAAGTGGATCAGAAGACAGTAAAAGATTGTGCATAATATCTTCATTGCATGAGATACTGCTATGCTTTCGAGAATGCCCCTCTCTATATTTTCTAAAATCTTTATTTCTAGCCTCAGATGCCTCTTCGGATAGAAAACCAATGGGCACAATTGACATGTTCTGAACTATGTCTGGCCCATGCATTAAAATTTTATGAAGTGAAGAAGGCATATAATACCATGGGTATAACTCCACGTAAAGCTTAGCAGTATCAAAGCAGAACTCTCGGAATTTAGTTACGTTGATCTTCTCTCCTGATGAAATACACTGCAAGATCACACAGATTTTTCTTAAAAGCATAGCATCTATTCCGGTCAGTTCAGCAGATTTAGTGTAGTTTTCAAAAAATCTCCTTGCCGAGTTGCCATTGTTGGTGGATCCACTGCCTTGTTTCACAACATCGAGAAGTAAGCCCGTTTCTCTTCTTACAGCCTCTTGAACTCTTTTCTTCCTGTCATCAACTTGCCTTTTTGCTATATCACCCCTTACTTGCCATGATTTTATGTCTAATTTGTAGGAAATGTGTAATAAGCATTCCATTGAGCGAATCCAAGCGTGAAGGGTGCTTAAGCTATATTTATACATGTCCTCGTTTGCGTGTTTATCTTTGATTAACTCTAAATTATTCATTTCTTTAGGACAAGCCTTGCATATGTCACACACTGAAGCTGCTGTATTGGATATAATGGAATGAATTTTACCATCAATCATTGTCAACAGCAGTTGGTGTTTGACACTAATTCCATCAGTGATGGTGGATGGAGTTAAGGCTTCAATCTCTGCTTCGATTTCAGCCATCTCTCTCTGCACATTTTCTTTGGTTTCCTTTATAAACTTAAACAATATTGGCCGGCAAAATGAAGTGGAAGATGGTCGCTCGTTTTCCCAAATTGTTACACCTTTTGAGACGAGCCGCAGTGGTACAAGACTAATCATAAAATTACTAGCAAGATCGATTTGCTCATCTTCACTCGTCCTTTGATGATAAATGCTTTGGCTAGATGATCCGTCAAAACCCCATTTGCTGGTCAATACGAGCTGTTGATTGGGATCAACAGGGGTTTCTAACGACCTAATAAGTCTTCTTGAGGTTAAATCCATCAAGGCTTGTAATTTGATTTTTGCAGAGCTCTCTGTAACTGTGAGATCTTCTTTGGCCGGATAGCACTTAATTTTTTCTTTAACCAACATGTAGTAACTCGGGTATTGAAGAGCTCCTTCTTGAGTGTTGAAATCCCGAAGAGTGTTATAGCGCCATTTCGATAAGTTCATCGATACATAAAGAGCCAATGCCTTCAAAGGGGATATTTCCCGTACCTGAATTGATTTACCTTCAATGAAGGCTTTGATTTTTGAGGCCTCTTCTGGATTCTCCGTCAAGTATTTCATAACATAAGCTGTATCGTTTTGTCCTGCCTTTTGAAGCGCCCTTTCGGCCGAAAACATAATTTCAGCGCTGCTACTGCTGCATGAAAGACTATCTTCAGTGCGTCTTCTTTTTTGCCGGTTACTAAGGTCCTCAAAAGATTTACGAGGACTAGGATGTGTACAAGTTGAAGCATCAGATTTAGCAGGAGAAATTATGGGCTCGATGACGTCACTTATATTTTCTGTAGAAGGTTCCATATTTTCATTCTGTAATTCCGGCCATTGAATTGCAGCCTGTAGCCAAATCTCATGTTTCTTCCGAAACTTATCTGTGCTTCTTCCAGACTGTGTCCATTTTGCATAAATGCGGTAGCAAAATCGACGACACCAGTCTTTTAAACTTGTTTCAGCACTTTCACATAACTGAACACAACTGTTATCTTTTAAAACACTGAACAAATAGTTAAAGTCGCGTAAATCTTTATGTGCGCGTGCGCATAAAGCAACGTGAATATCAAGATTTGTATTAAAATTTGGAAAATACATTGCGAGATTAGCTTGGATACAACGAGGTGTAAATCAACACTGATTTTAAAGTTACTAATAGTGACCTATTTATATAAAATCCAGGTATCCCAGGTATCCTTTGTTAAATATTGCAAGGTAATTAGTTATTGTGATAATTAGTAAATGATGCATGCTAAATTAGTGTATTAAGAGCCATTTAGTAATTAAATAATAGCAATGTTCTTATCAGTAATCATTAGTGCATCAGTTTTATATGTAAACCTTAAGTCCCTAATTATATATCCTAATTAGCTTATATCTTCTCTAATTGGCTGCTCAGAAATGTTATTGTAATAAGGTAAACCTTTAGAAAAACGGTTTTAATCAACAAAATAAACAAAAAATAAAAAAATTGTGTTATAAAATAAACATCACTCTTTATCCCAGAAAGTGCACATTTGGCGCACTATGTGTCTTAGTATTAAATATAGCTCTTAGTATTAGCATTATGATATTAGAGACCGCTACTTGAAACAAGCCCGGAATCAGGAGGGAGAGAGCTCGATACACTCATTTTCATAGTAAAATTTCACATTTTCTCAAATTACTCCCGAAATATGGGAGTTATGAAGAAATTCATTACCACAAGTTATGAAGGCATTAAGTAATCGAATAAGATGGCATCATTAGTTTGGCATAATTTTACTCTTTTTTTTCGGACATGTCTACGTCCAACCGCTCCCATACATTCGTTCCACTGTTGGGCGCGACAAGCAGCAATATGCCTGTCGCGGCCGTGATATCGCCCCAGTCTGCACGAGCCTTTAGTCGGTCAGTCTATACTTTCCTTATCTTATCAATCGTCTGATAACATTCTGTTTACCTGCCTATACCTCCAAGTAACGATTGGTAACCGACGCAGTTATGGAAAAACATCTATATGTATGTTTCACATAATCAAATGCATAACATTAATTAAGGCGTTACCTTGTAGGATGGTGATTAATTAAAACCTTTGGTAACTAAGGTAAGTTGACATGGAAAGTATGCAGCTGGATGACAGTAGCCGAAGATATATGCCCATGTCTTAGCAGGACTTTTCTTTAAGGTGAAGTGAACTTAACATAAGCTGTCAATGGTGCCGATTCCCTTGTTTACAAACTAAATTAAATTTAAGTTCTGTGCATCTTTTTCTTTATATTTCATTAAGAAAAGGACAGAAGATAAATTTTAGTTTAGTCCTGTCAAATTAATCAGCGCCTGTCACTACTCCATACAAGTTTAGACGTGATTAAAAACTTGCCTACTAAAATTACGTCAAGCGTTGATGAATTTGACAGGACTAAACTAAAATGTATCTTCTGTCCTTTTCTTAATGAAATATAAAGAAAAAGATGCACATAACTTAAATTTAATTTAGTTTGTAAACAAGGGAATCGGCACCATTGTCTAGCGGCAGGTGGGATGACAGCTCACTTCAAGAGTTCAATTTCACTTCACATAAGTTTTCACGGTGAGATTTTTACAGAACGCCACAGCACAGCAGAACAGCAAGGGACTGCTGTGGACCGATGATAGATGATGATACGCTGAGTTTGTGTGTTGATTAGCTTATTGTTATAGAGGTTCCTTTCGACTCCGAAGCTAGCCGAGTTTTCCAAATGATTTCGAAAATTTTAACCTTCATAAAAATGACCGTATAACTATTTCCATGTAACAGGGGCGAGCCTATTACCACCAAACAGGCACAAATCCAGACTCCAGGCACTTAGTGAAAAATTCCTGATGGAAAAATCCAATACCAGTTTGCCCGACCCGGGAAGCGAGACCTCAGTCTCAGCAGTAGCACTTACGACAGTTACGACTATAGACCAACGAGGCAGTGTATTTAAATTCTTATCAATATTCACTATTTCTCTGTTTCTCATCACGAACACATTAATCTAGCGACCATGAGAGCTAAACCCGAAACTGCGGAAAGTGTACATAAACGTAAAAAATCCGAAAGAATCTGTCAAACTAGTTTGCAGTCGTGTTATGTTGGTATCCTTTCAGTGTCGTATCGTACGGTCAATGAACCCAACAGGAAACTTTGTTGTGGACTTTATAAACTGTTTTGAATACTTAACGTCACGGCTGTATTTCCCGAAAGGAAGGCGAGAGGTGTACCTATAATACACCCACATTTAGCCAGTTATGGTTCAGTAAATCTTTGGCTTTTATAACGGCAATGATTGTAAAGGAAAGCGTCAAAAATAATGTTTGCATTTGTACATTTGAATTTAGTGAAATGAAATCAAATTGTATATTCTGTAAATAGGATAACAGAATCACTTTTTCACGTCATATTAAAAAAAAACTTAAAAAATAAGCTAGATGGAGTCGACATTTCCTATCTGACTACCCCTGAGAAGAAATGGCGAAACAAACTCAAGGGTCAAAGTCTCTTTTAAAGTCCAGACATAATCTTGGTCAGATCATATGAGGACCATGTAGATCCATGTCTGAAATGGTCTTTTGAGGAAAGAACCACACAACTTTGAGTGGACCTGTCCAGTCAGTGCAAGCATTTATCAGTAATCGTGTAGCTCAACTCAGAACTTAAGGAGCTCAACGACTCGACGAACAATACCAAGGAAAGGACATTTAGGTAGGCCGCATAAAGTACTCAAAATGCCAGACTCATTAAAACTAACTGAGAAAAAAGAAATTAATAAAAATGACCCACATACCTAGTGCTCACATTCACAATAATTAAAGTAAAGTATCCTATTCTCACCGCATTTCAAGATAAATATGGCCATTTTTGACTAACTTAACTTAAGCTACATAAGACAAAGTGAAGAAAAATAATAACATTCAAGTGAATAAAACAATACCTACGTTTCCCGAAAGCTTTTAAAGCTTTAAGATATTCTTAAAGATTAAAGCTTTCGGGGAATATAGGTATTATTTTATTATTATTATTAAGTATTGAATTTTCCATCTGGGATTTCTCAGTAGCAATCCGGAGTCTGGATTTATGCCCGGTTGATGGCAATAGGCTAGCCCCCTATTACATGGGACTTACACATAACTGGCGCAATGTGGGTGTACTATAGGTACACCTCTGCCTAACCCTTTCGGGTAAACAGGCGTGATGTTATGTTATAATTCAATGATCCAAGATATTTTCAAAACTCTTTTGAAAGTCAAAATATTACAAAAAAGGTCCTTCTCGCCCACCGTTTATATCTAATCACCTCTAGGCTATCAGCTCTTAATATCCAACAATACTCACATGCTAATATTATTGCATATTCTACACATTATAATGAGAATAAATTAGACCACACTATTAATAAACCGAAATATGTATAGGCATACATATTTCGGTTTTATTTTATAATCGTGTAGCTCAACTCAGAACTTAAGGAGCTCAACGACTCGACGAACAATACCAAGGAAAGGACATTTAGACAGGCCGCATAAAGTACTCAAAATGCCAGACTAACATTAATTATTGCATATTCTACACATAATGAGAATAAAATATACCACACTATTAATAAACCGAAATATGTATGACAGGCATACATATTTCGGTTGTCACTACGTTTCGTCGAAACTGCTAGACCGACTTCAGAGAATACAGGCATGGTGATATTATGCTATGATTATGTTTAAAATCTTTTCAGGAAACTCTTCAATATTCTCGACATGTTCCAAATATATCTGAGCAACTTTCTGAAGTGTAGAATTTAGCAGATAGTCAGTAGTCGTACACTTATTTGGTTGTAATCTAATATTTATACAGCACATTTCTATATCTTCAAAATGATTAGTTCACATAACCAATCTGAAGTATCCATCGCTGATAATAAATTATTGGCCTCTTTGCTGCGATAATATTTCAGGAAGTTATTACCTATTAGTTTTACCTATTAATGACGCAAAAAAATATTAATACCACAAATTCAAATATTTTAGTCACAGAAAAAAGTCCCCGACATGAATTGAAAAGACCAATTGAAGAGAAGAAAGACAATCTCAGAGTTATACCTAAGTGCCATTATAAGCGTTAATCCTTGACTTAAAGGCTCCTGCATACTGAGGCGATATCGCGGGCGCGATAGGATGCAATATGCCTGTCGCGCCAGCGATATCACCCCAGTCTGTAAGAGCCTTAATCCTCATTAAAACGCATTCAGATTTTTCTACGTCATCAACCCATTCACCCATTGGATGACTTCCATAATAACCAAGCATAATATCATTGTAATATACATTTGCATCATATCCAGAAGTACCTAGCTGGGAGTTTGTGCACGTGATTTGTTTACATTACCTACGAGTATGTTATAGTCCCTAATGGTGCAGGATATCCTGACGGGTTATGAGTACGAAGAGTTAAATTATTTGTATTATCTTCCTGTATAGATCCTATACAAATAATAGTACAAATAATTTAACTTTAAGAGCAGAATCTAAAACTTTTAACTAATAAAAGAAAAAGGTGCATTAATTTATGTATCAAATTAAGGCTCCCTGCAGACAGGCGCGACGTGACTCTAGTAGAACAATCTCTATGAAAACTTTATTGGAAATCCGCTCAGGCCCCTGGCTCAATAACGTCATCTCTCCCGCTCACAAAAAACTTTTTTATTCGATAACTACTTTCAAATCGCGCGCCGCGAGGGCTCCTATTCGGAGCCATTGGGGCTTTATCGGTTGCGATTCTGATAGAACAATTATTGTTCTATCAGAATCGCGTCGCACCGTCACGTCGCGCCTGTCTACCATGGAAAAAATAATCTTAATGGAAAATTCTGTTTTCAAAATAGTCTGGATATATCATAGACTTTTTTTTAGTTAATTTTTTAAAAAATAGAACCAGAAACAGAACTAAAATCATTATTTCCGAAATTAAAATTACATGCTTTAATAAACCACCTACAACATTTGAAATATCCATAGAAGCAAATGGTTTGATGACCACAGAGGTGCAAGCACCAAACTTCAAAGTGACATATTTACATCAATGACGTAAACGAACTATTGAACTTTAATAATAACTTACATACTACACTAAAAATAAACGTTACTCCATTAGCATTCGAAGAAACGGCATAAACAGGTAAACTTATAACAGGTAATCCTAATATATTTATAAACTAAGGTAAAACAAATGTCATCATACTTTATCTATTACTAATCTAATAAAAATAGCTGTCAACTAAATTCTTCTGTGTTAAGCCTAACGATAAGCGTATAACAATTGCTCATATCTCTATTGTTTTGTGATAAAAGTGTTTAATTCACATATTTTGTCGCGTCTGTGTTATCATAAAGAAGACATATTACTTCCTGCCAGCTTAAGTTCGTGTTAGCTGGCGCCAAATATAGCTTCAAATGCGCAAATAGCAACAAATTCGCGATGTTTGCACCTGTGGGTAAAGTTCGAACATACAGTTTTGGACAAAGCCATCGCTTCTTGCCAAGTCTTCAAAAATATGTTCAAACCTTTGAAGCCATTTCTGGCACCAGGTTTAGACAACGAAAATCATCTGACTTAACCAAAGCCCAGTATCCTAAAAAAGTTGTCACAGTTTTGGCCACGGTTGTTTAGAAGTAATTAACTATTCACTCTTAACTTGAATCTCAGCTTATTGCTACCGGTTAGCATAGACTCCGGCAGCCTCCGGGCAGACTACCTGCAGCTAAGGAGTGGAACTCCCCCACTCCTTAGCTGCACGCGCAGGTCTAGCGTAGCACAGACTCAGAGTTTCAACAGGATATGAGGCTACCACTGTCATACGGCCTAAGGCGTATCGTAAAATTAAGGTATGTATTCAGGAGGTAAGTTGGTTTAAAAAAACAATGAAGAAAAAGGTCTTAAAAACTCACCCTGCACAAAGCGACACCCGTATCCAGCCTATCCAAGAAGTTATCAGCAGTGATCCTGAGTTCTGGGTAGAGGACAGTCAGCCACTCTGCCAGGTCCTCCTTCATCGCGTACAGGTACTCCTCTGAGGACTTGAAAGGCCTAAAAGGCCGGGCCTCCAGGAGGACTGCGCCTGCGCTCGCCATTGTGGAAGGTTTCAGGGCTAGATGGACATTACTGGTCTGTAACAAGAGAGAATTGGAATTAGTTAAAATGTGTATTTTTTTTTTTAATTTTTAACATAATGTTGTAACGATGAATTTCGCTCTTCTTTTGATTAAATTGATAACAGTTACACAATTATTAGTTTTAATGCAAAATCACTTGATATCGGTCCATAATTAACACAATTTGGTTAAAGATTCCAAGAGGATTAAAGAAACTATACGAAAAGAATACTTCTACCCGCACTGATGTAATATAGTTAGTAACAAGATTTAATGTTCTCATGTAACTGACGATTGTCTGAGAATAAAGTTCTTTAAACCGAAAGAAGAAGTATTTCAACAACATAATAATGTTGATTACTTTTTTTGGTAATTACGAGTATCATCAGTAGGTACTACTGACGAACAGACTCCTCCTCGGGTTCAATGCCTGTACTGTCAATTTCATCAAGTCGTGCTCAAGTCCATAAAATTCGTGATAAGTATCTCACAAATAGCTCTGTCAATCGAAAGAGCCCATAAAAATATAACCTATTAACCCCGGACATAAAACAAACATCTATTTTTTTTATCCCAATTACAGATTTCGTAAGCACCACATAACTATGACAAATGCTCTAAATGTCAGCTCATTCATACATGATGCCCAATAAATCTTGAGCTGTTAAATTGGCGCCACTAGCGAGTCAAATGTCAACTATTCGTCAAACCCAGTATATTTAAAGTTAGTTCCGTATTCTGCCGCTGTCAAGATGTTTTGGTGATGCAGAAGTTTTTAAATACTACATCCTTGGTTGTCGTCGAGTGATTTGACAGGCAACTGGCAATTGTTTGTAATTAGCCAGGCGACTCTATTTGATCCTGTCAGGAATCTGACTTGTCTAGACGAATGTTTTAAAGAGCAAAAAGAGTGATTATGATTTTGATCATTAATCTTTGTGAAGTTAATTAAAATGGTTTGTAATTCTTTGTCATTGACGTTTTTGATGATGTCTTTAAGAAAGGTCAATTGCTCGAATTAAAAGATGTGGTAGGTTCTTTAATATAAATAATAATAATTCATAGGCAACCTAACCTTTGCGCCAATCCTCATCGAAAAGGGAATCACAATAAGAATTACGCAGTATTATCCTGTATTCTTTAGTCTAAGTATTTAACTTGGACTAAAGAATACAGGATAAGACGAACATGAAATTAACTTACAGTGGAAAAGTGGATTAAGATGATGACAAATTCAATTAACTCGACTAAAATTAAAATATGATATGATTCACAGTTTTTTATTCATATTAATAATAGCCTTCTTATTACTGTTTATAAGAAATTAATTAATTCTAATGCTAATCTAGGTGCTAAAAACTAAGCCGCTTAGTTCTAGATGAGTTATTAAAAGCAAAATAGATAAAATCGAATGGATAATCCGTAGCTACATATTTTGACCTGATCGGATTGTCATAAGAAGAAATGATTAAATAATTATCCAGATTGATAACGCTATTTCTGACATTGAATTCTAATTTTGAATCCCAGTGTATTCCATGATTTCAGACAATAACAAAATGGAATCACCAAACTCAGATTCGCTATTGTTTGATACTTAGTTTATCACCTTAAAGCTACCATAAGTATTCAACGAACCAAACACAACAAAGAAGATTTTATAACATTCTGAATGGCCAGTAACAACCATCATGGCGGTGATCGATCACCATCAGTCATGTACACAGTGGTGACACAGTTCATTTACCCACACGCTCGGTCGCTTTCCGCGGCTCAGTGCTCGCTTTCGCGGGTTCCACTCCCGAGCCAAGTAAATACTAGTTCGGATTATGTCCGTTCTTTAGTCGATGGTTATAGTGTTTGCTATGATACTTACAAGATAAATGTTTGGTCTTTAATTAAGAAAAGATTTTTGTGGTAGCAACGCATGTGGAAGAGTTTTCAGGGGTTATTTATAACACCAAGTTGGCCAAGCAAGATTGTTATAAGTGCCGGCGACAATTCAATTTTGTCTCAGATTGGAAACGCGTCGAAAAATCCCTTGTGTCTAAGGAGGGTTACAGTTTAGTTAGTAACTGTATAGTTTTGTCGGTCTTCAGCGGCCTCTCTTATCCAAATGTTAGAGAGAAGCACAGATGTAACAATATTTTAGTATTTTGCGTTGCAAGCGGTAGGTAGGCTTATTGGTCAGCTAAACAATAATTGTATTTGAAGTTTAGGTGATAAGTACAACATCTATTTTCTCGGCATTTGCCGCAATCGACGTGAAATCTAAATTGTTTTTTCTTCGGTCTCATCTATCATCAGGTGTTGGGTCGATGAACTGACTGCTATCTGCAAGCACCCTTACAGGCTGATATGCAACAAAACCGGCGCCAACCAGTCTAGCCACACTTCACACGTGTAACTCTTACTGCTAATCAGCTCATCATCGCACATAATCGTTACACGCGTATATCTCACGCCTCATTAGTCACACAAGAACACGATAGTTCTGTGAAAACTGTAATTATCAGACCGTTGTCGATCTAATGTATTGATAATCGATTATGTTGAATCTTGATTAGTGTAATGTATTCAATTAAAAGAGTCTGGAAAGTCAGGCCACAGTGTAGCTTGCTTTCCGGCTGGCAATTTGAATTCTTGCTTGTCTTCGTATCGTAGCCTTTTCCCAACATGTTAGGGTCAGGAAAAGGTAACCGGATGCAGTTGAATACCAGTATTTTACATGGAACGACTGCCTATCTGACCTACACAAACCAGTTCCTGGGTAACACCCCCTTGGTTAGACCGGTTGTCAGACTTTACTACCCGTAACGACTGTCAAAGATCTACAAACAAATGACAGCAAGAAAACATCTGCTAAATCAATGGTTTCATCACACGCAATGTGATCAGAAATACATTGTTTAAGAGCGATGATCATCACACTTTAGCTTTCCTGGGGAAGGCATACGTCTATTCGAAAACACGACAGTGAGTTATGATGATTATAAAATCGGTCAAGTGCGTGTCGGACCACGCACAATGAAGAGTTCCGTCGTTGGGAAGTTGGGATGAATTTATCCCAAAAACAAACTTAACATTGTCGTTGGAGAGATTCTCGCCACGGTGTCCTTGGATAGCACGTGTGTTTAGAATTTTTAGCTGTTTCTTGATTGATTGTTGATACTCTTATTGACTTGTTTCTTTTTAAGTGTGTTGTTCTTGTGTTTGTTACGGTTTGTATTGTGATTGTCTTGTTTGAAGTCTCGTTTCATCCAAGATGGATGAGAATAAACCCCCTGACCCTGATCCCCCAGATATTCCAGGTTCCTTAACTCTGTTTTCTCCGAATCCTCTAGCTGTATTTGCGGATGTTGTCTGCAGCGTTACAGAGATGGATGTTACACAATCCCAACAGAGCTCACGCAAACGTCCGAGTGATGAAGAAACCTTGACACCTTCCCTTCCGAGTAAGCAACAAAAAAGCCAAATCGGACGTATTAAATACTCCGTTTTGGATAAGGCCCCTTACGTTGTCCACGTTTCTCGTATAGAGACTCAACCAAATGCTGGTACCACCCTACATCCTGTTAATTTTGGTAAGTTCATTATGAACAACAACATTGCGAACATTGTTCGTGGTGGTGTTAACAGAGTTGGTAGAAACCGTGTGTCTGTAGAGTTTGCCTCCCCTCAGGATGCTAACTCCTTCTTAGTAAACAGTTTGTTATCCAAATACAGTTATACTGCATCAATCCCTACATTTAATATCACACGTATGGGCGTTGTTACCGGTGTTCCCTCAGATATTACGGAAGAAGAAGCTATTACATACTTAACTGTGCCTTCAGGCTGCGGGAAAATACTGAAAGTCCGCCGTATTAATAGAAAAATTCAAAGAGACGGGATTAATGAGTGGAAACCCACTGAAACATGTGTTCTGACTTTTGACGGACAAGTTCTACCAAATAGGATCTACTGCTGTTACACATCCCTCCCTGTTGAGCAGTACATATACCCGACAATTCAATGCCGCAAGTGTTGCAGATTTGGACATGTGGCTAACGTTTGCAGGTCAACACCACGCTGCAGTAAATGTGGCCACGATCACCCTGGTGATGGTTGCAACATTTCTGAGGGCGAGGCCTTCTGTGTGCTTTGCTCGGGTAATCATTTCGCTAACAGCAAGTCATGCCCCGAGCATGGTAGACAGAAAGCCATTAAAACTGTAATGGCTGAAAAATGCATTCCTTATGTTGAGGCTAGCAAAATTATTCCTACAGCTTCCCGTAACTATGCCAATGTCACCAAGACTCCAATCTCTCAGTCATATCGCAAAACTGTGACACTTAAACCCAGGACCCATACCCCCCTTTCCCCATCTTATGACAAAGCTGCTCATCAGCAGATAGTTAGTTCTCCTCAACCTTCACAGCATAATGGCTGCGCTCTTAAGTACAACAATGTCCCTTCAAATAATACCGGTTCTATTATCGAACTCCTTATAAAACTTTTACCTACTGTTATTTCTTCTTCTTCTTCCAATTCCCAAACACCGTCCAACGTTGCCGATCAACTTATTTCTTTACTTCTTCAAATTAAAAATGGCGTCTCGCCAAGTATTCCTTTAGTGGAATGTGAGGAGCGTGTGGCATAAAAAGCACGACCTCATATCCCTTTTAAATAAATACAAGCCACTGGCTTGTTCCATAGCTGAGACTTGGCTCACCCCAAGTCTTAGCTTTCGTATGCCACACTTTAACATTCTCAGATGTGACAGATCTGATGGCTATGGAGGATCGGCTCTCCTAGTCAACAATCGGGTCCCTCTTTTGCCCTTCCCTTTACCTTCGCTCACAGGTGACATGAGTATTGTAGCGGGACGTGTGGAAGGTATTACAGTGTTCTCAATATACATTGCTCACCCTCATCATGATTTTTTTGCTGTTTTAAAAAACCTATTTTCTAATATACATGGACCAATTTTGGTCATGGGTGATTTCAACTGCCACCATTACAGGTGGGGGTCAGAACGCTGTGATGCCTTTGGTGCAGCTTTGGTTGAGATCTTGGATGACTTGGATCTCTGCATTCTCAATAATGGTTGCCCAACACGTAGATCTCCTCCCGGTCAACAAAAAAGTTGTGTTGATTTAACATTTTGTTCGGTTGAGTTGGCAGCTTCGACCCATTGGGAATGTACGTCCTTGTCGCATGGTAGTGACCATTACCCTATTGTCATATCTTTGGTTAATAAGACATATTTAGAGAAAACTTCCCCTCCACTTCTGAAATATAACTTGTCTAAACCAGATTGGGCAAAATTTCGATCATTACTGGAGGATAAAATTGATGCTCTTCCAAATTTAAATTCATGTTTATCAGATCCTTCTGGTCACTACCATGCCAAAGGCTGTTATGAGGGATTTGTTACAGCCATCACCTCCAGCGCGGATTCCTGCTTTCCGCTGAAAAACAGTGCTCGTGATAAAATTCCTTCCCCTCCATGGTGGGATCCAGAGTGCACTTCTGCAATCAGGGATAGAGATGAGGCCGAGGAGTGCTACAATGCAAATATGAGCACCGAAAATTTATTAACATATTTACGACTTAATGCCAGAACTAAACGTCACCTTCGCAAGAAGAAACGTACTGGTTGGGTTAAGTTCTGTACCTCCTTATCTCCCTCTACTCCAGTCTCGGTGGTCTGGAAAAGCATCAACAGGTTTAGACGCGGGTGCTCCTCATCAGTCTCTTCACCAATCACCAGGGAAACAGCTGACCTTTTTTTTGACAAAATTGCTCCACCATACGTTCCTCTTTCTTCTGAATGTTCCAATATCCCCTTGCAAAATGTTTCGGAGGATCCTTCTGATGTGCCATTTACTTTGGAAGAACTGAGTGTGGTACTCAGACATGTCCGGGACTCAGCCCCTGGTATTGACGGTGTACCATATTCTTTTATAGTTAATTCTGGAGACAAAGCTAAATTCTACTTCCTTGAAATCATTAATTTTTGTTACAGCCATGGTTGGGTTCCAGATCAGTGGAAGTTACAGATAATTATTCCTCTATTGAAGCCAGGCAAACATGTAGATGATCCGAATGGCTTTAGACCAATTGCTTTGTCCTCTGTCTTAGTCAAACTAATGGAACACTTGATTAAAAATCGTCTTGAATGGATAGTCGAATCGAGAGATTTACTGCCGAATTTTCAATTTGGTTTCAGGAAGGGGCTCGGCACCATGGATAGTGTTGGTGTTTTAATTGCGGATATTCGCTTAGCGTTTTCCAGAAACGAATCCGTTGTAGCCGCTTTCCTAGATATCTCCTCTGCATACGACAACGTTCTTCTTCCCGTACTCAGGCAGAAACTGCATCAGCTGAGTCTCCCGGTTAAGATGATCGAAAGCACCTGTGGACTTCTTTTGTCTCGCTCCTTGGTTCTGAGGGTCCAGGGCGAGGATTTCGATGAAAGGCAGACTTGGAAGGGTCTCCCACAAGGCTCCGTTCTGAGCCCCTTCTTTATAATTTATATACAGTGGACATTGGCACCTGCCTAAATAATAACTGTCACATCCTCCAGTATGCCGATGACTTAGTCTTGTATGTGACAGATTTATCCATCGTAGACGCTGCGTCATCTCTATGCCTCTCTCTGGACTCTTTGAATCAGTGGCTTTTAAGCCACGGTTTGTCGTTATCCGCATCAAAAAGTTCGGCAGTAATTTTCTCTCGCAAAAGACTGATCCCGCATATCTCAATAGACATTTTGGGTCATAATATCCCGTTAGTTAATAAAGTAAAATTTTTAGGCGTCTTTCTAGATTCAAAATTAAATGGCAAACAACATGTAAATTTATTGATTAAAAAATGTGAAAAAGTTATTTCAATTTTAAAAGCTCTCGCGGGTGTTTGGTGGGGTGCCCACCCGTATACAATGAAATTGGTATATAATGCTTTAATTCGTAGTGTTTTAGACTATGGTACGTTCCATCTAGTTCCATGCAACAAGGGTGCTTTGGCTGGCCTGGATAGAGTTCAGTCAAAATGCCTTCGGATCATCTCTGGTTGTATGAAGTCTTCTCCCATTAACGCGTTGCAGGTTGAGTGTGCTGAACCTCCCTTGTCCCTAAGACGGCAGTATCTGGCGTCACGTTTTGTGGCTAGGCTGATATCTAGATCTTCTCATCCTCTTGTAGCAAAACTGACCGAGCTAGATGCCATTTGTAGAAGCTCAAATTTCTGGAAAAACAAAGAAATACCCTTAATTTTAAAAGCATTTCGTCAATTTCAAAATTTAGTTTGTCCAATAGAACAGTTTCCCAGATTACCACTTTTTAACTTCTCCTATGAAGTATTATGTTTCACTCCAAAAATTTCCTTTGACATTGGTATTTCCAAAAAGTCCCCTTCAGCAAATTCGGCTTTCAATGCGGTGGTGGGAGAACGATGGATTGGCTTTCAACGGTTTTTTACAGATGCTTCAAAATTTAATGACCTCAGTAGCACTGGTGCTGCAGTTTACTACCAAAGCTCCAGTATTATTTTGCAATTTAAATGTCCTAAAGAGTCTTCTGTGTTCACGGGCGAGTGTGTGGCTTTATTGGAAGCTTGTCTTTTTATAGAGTCTCACCACAATATTGACAAAGCCGTAATCTTCACAGATTCTCTTAGCTGTTTGCAAGCTCTAGTACAGAACCCCTTCAAAAGTAAATTGCACAGCTCCCTAGTTTTAAAAATTAAAAAATCCCTATTATCTTGTACTAGCAATCAAAAAGAGGTTCAGTTAGTTTGGATACCTGGTCATTGTGGCATTAAGGGCAATGAGTGCGCTGATGCTCTGGCCAAAGATGCTTGCTCATCAGCAGTAGCTGATCTCACCCACAATACTCATCAGGGGTATGACTTGCTAAGCCTTCCACAAGTTAATCTCCAATCTTCATGGCAGGAACAGTGGAATAACTCTGGTAGAATAAAGGGCAGGTTTTATTATGCAGTTCAACCAACCATAAAGTCAAAACCTTGGTTCTACGGCTACAAAAAAGTTTCCAAAACTGTTATATCCGTCCTTTGTCGTATTCGCCTGGGGTTTTGTTGTACCCCTGTGTTCTTGGAAAAAATCCGGGTTAGGGACTCCTCCCTCTGCGAGTGCGGGTTGGAGGAGGGCACTCTGGATCACATCTTCTTTGAATGCTCAAACAACGTTCCACCTCTAGATCTCTATAGCCGTCTTCCTAAATTTAAAATCCCTCTTCCGACTAACTTTCCCGCTTTGTTAACACATTCCTCTCCTGAACTGCTCGTGGCGCTGATGACTTTCATCCGCCACAATAACATAAAACTGTAAATTATGTGTGTGTGGTATGCGTACATTTTATGTTTTAACAATTATAATATGTATTTATTTTATATTTTTTTTTTTTTTTGTTTGTTTCAGTCCCGTACTAACCCAACAAGATCTACATTGTGTTCAACTGTATCAATCAAAGAATTTTACTTGTCTTCAGTTATTGTTTTTTTTTTTTTTTTTATTTTACTTCATGCACACTTGTTTTTCCAATGCACTCTAGACATTGGCAGAATAGTCGACATCGGCTTTGCTTGCCATTTAATAAAAATAGAATAGAATAGAACATTGTCGTTGAAAAACATGTTCTAAGTACCTTACATCAATATATGCCACGGTCAATTCTCCAACTGCTTTAAGTTGGTCAACTATTACTCGTTAACTTGTAAAGCCTTCTTAGCTATTATAGTTTTCCTTTTAATTTAATTATATGTACTACTGCCATGACTTTTTTCACTTCTCCATAAACAACCATTTAGCTAGACGGACTTGACTCTAACAAAAATTAGAATATAATAGAATAGAATACTATTTATTATGTACACCATAAAAATTATAGATATAATGTTAAAATTTTACAAGGCGTGACACAATGGGCAATGGGCAAATGAGCACTTTAATGCTTAATATTACGCAAGCGGATTCTTGAATCGAAAGGTTGTGTTTACAGACCCGCAATATTTTTGAAGGGCCTATCCAACGATAGCCCACACCATGAGGTAGATGAGAAAAAAAAATATCATTCCCACATTACGTGCAAAGGAGGTACCCTAAACATTTTTTTTAATGATTTTGTTTTAGCACTTTGTCGGTTTGATTAATATGTATACCTATGCCAAATTAAATCTTTCTAGTACTAAGCGTCTCTGAGCTACAGCGGGGACAGGCAGACAGACGGACATGGCGAAACTATAAGGGTTCCTTGTTTACTACGGAACCCTAAAAATGAGCGGACTAAAAGAGTGATATGTTGATGGATGGAGAATGAGAGGAAAACCTACGAAAAGATGAGATGGATTGTGTGAGGAATGATATGAAAGAAAAAGGAGTAAATGATAGCGTGACGGGAGAGAGGGGAGAGCGAAAGAACAAAACGTGATGCGTCGACCACAAGTAACATGGATCAAGGGTTTGATGTCAGAATGAGCGGTGGGATTTCATGAGTAACTAACCCATATTTTTCAACGAAAATTTTAGGTACACTGACGTCTAATCTCGACCTAAAAATCAAACTCAAGACGGTTTAAAACCTTTTAATCCAGTAGATAATCTAACAAAGAATGGGCCTATCAAATGCCTCAGTTAATCATGCAGTAGGAACGCGAACTATTCAGGTGTAGTAATCCTATATAGTTAACCCAGATGTTTGTGACGTGACCTAGGCAGTGCTGACAGGTGGTGGCACCACAAGGAATTTGTTCGCGTCATTCATGGTGGGGCTATTTTTATAGAAATAAAACCAGCCCGTAAAATGTGTCTTCTCATATACATCATCATCATCTCTAGGCAGATGATGATGATTTTTAAGATATCATCATCTGCCTAGCCTTTTCCCAACTATGTTAGGGTCGGCTTCCAGTCTTACCGGATACAGCTGAATACCAGTATTTTACATAGAGCGACTGCGACCTTCTGACGACCCGTAACGACTGTCAAAGTTCTACAAATGACAGCCGGGACCAACAGCTTAACGTGCTTTCCGAGGCACGGAGGCGTCTTGGTATGTAAAGATGGTCACCCACCCACGGACCAACCGCGGCAAGCGTAGCTTAACCTGATCGATGGACCCGTGCGGCTGTTATTACTTAGCCACAAGCCCCTCATATATGGAACGAGGCTTTTATGTTTTAATACGAAATGGTATGTTTACAAAAAATCATTATTAGATTAGACAACAGCACAGACGAGTGATGACTTTTCTGATTAGAGACTTTATCAGGCTTTCATTTATACTTAGACATGCCATATAAAATTATGAAAATCAGACGAAGAATTCGCTATCAAGTTGATAGGACTGATGTTTCTCAATAATCGGCCTAGATTTCTAGAATCCCTGTAAATAAATATACAAAGATTTCATACACAAAATGCATGATAGATGTTGTCATACATTTTTTTCTCTCATCTAACTTGTAGACGCCCATGGATTTTAAAAGAAGGCCGAAAAACAATTGCGCCTAAATCAAAACAATGCCCGATACACACGTGTGTACAAACATCGTGTCAGCATCGACAAGACAATGGCAGATCCGCCGCGGTTGCACAAGCGCACGCTCTGTTGACTTCCGTTGTCGCCGAGCTATAGCGACGGCAGAAAAAGGTTTCTTTTTCAAGATTTTTGGAAAATATAATTGTGTTTTTTGGAAAGATTTTTGGTTTTTTTTTTTTTGTTGGTAACCTAAAATACGATAGGGACGAGATGATGTGTTTTTGATACAAAATTAGACTTATTTTATAAAAAACAATGTCAATTCTTTGACACGTAACAGGTAAGCAAAATAATGATAAATTATAGAGATTAAATAGTTATCTGACATTCCGTAATTATTATTGCGCGTAATATAGTGATTTATTATTTTAATCGGTCAGCAGTAATTCTTTTACGACATCAATTTAAGACATATAAACTTGATTATTTACACGTTTAGTACAAGAATTCGCCTGTTTATTGATTGTCCAAAAATGTGTGGAAAAAATGTGTGAGATTTTTTTTTACGCTCGTAGAATCGGCAGACTTTTAAATATATGCATATTTGCACAGACCAGTACATGTATTACTACAACACTTTTAAATTATGCACGGTTATGTTATCATCTAACGGATTTTAGACATACATTTTTTTTTCATGCTAAGGTTTACCTCAGCCTAACCATTCGGGAAATTACATGTGAGATGTTATGTTATGTGTAGGTAAAAATATTTCTTTCTTTTTGTTTGCCAACTACATACTAAATCAAAAATATATTCGTAACTAAACTGTTGATTGTTTTGCTGCCTCTACAGTTAGTAGGCTAATCTGTTTACAGCACATCACACGCGTCGCGGTAGTATTTATTTCGAGTTCGCCACTCAACACACGCATTTCGTATGACTTGACTTATATTTTTGGAAGTTGACATACAGGTTGGCAGAACCTTAAACTATTTCGATAGAAAAGTATAGGTTACACTTTATTAGTCATCAAAGGAAAATATTGAAGTTATCATACATAAAAATAGTGTGAAAGGTTTCTGTCGCTTATATGTAGATAGAAAATAAATCACGGCAACTGTAATGTATATTACGGTGAATCATCCCGTCTATTACAAGGTATTTTATTTTAATTCAAGTGAGTAACAAAACTGGCACACTCTAGGACATCCACAGACAAAGATTTCGGCTAATTCAAGGGATTCATCTATAAAACGTAATATAGTCCTCCAGGTCAAATTTCGGCCATGACGGCCAATCTCAACGGAAACTAGCAATCGATGCGGGAGATACTATAGTACACAAGTGTGAGCGCAGACACAGGTGCACTATCTCATCCCTCGCTCTCATAGTCCAATGGAACGATAATGCGACACTAAAGAGATCAGACGCAGAACCAACGGCTTAAGACGCTGACAACACCTAAACCGCGGTCACTGTCAGATTGCATAGAAAAGAAAGAGAAGCTCGATGACCCAACGCTTGTAATTTATTGCAAAATATGAAGCAATTATCTATTTACTCAAAACTGAGTTGAGTAATCAAAAATAAAAAACAACTAAGTTCTGCATTTAAATAAGATTTTCTTGTTATTAATTAAATACGTAACGTATGTTGATATTTAATGCAGATATTTTGGATTAGAACTCAAGGTAAGAGGTTAGTTTAACGTTAATTTGTATCGAGATTTTCTTTCAAAAAGTGCTTTGGTAACAACCAAGTTCTGGGAAATATGTTCAAATTAACATATATTTTTTCCGCAACCACAAACTATATAGATTTGGCAATTTTTTTTCTTAAGAGAAGCCTATTTTGGTCAATTGGGTCTTGTCAGCGCCTTAATGTGATTTCCTAGGCATGAAGGTATCACACCGCCAGATTCCAAACTCCGGGCTGTTCCAAGTATAGCAGAGACGATGCTCACAAAAGTCGAACTCTAATTTGGTGTGCCATTTTTACGGCTTTTTTTTTAACTATATCATGGTAATAATACGTCTCTGGACGAATCCCAAGGACTACAATGCAACTACTCTTCAGTAGTTCAACTAACCGCCAATGCTTCCTTGTTTACCGTTAGTGTTAACTCCTAGGGCATGAGTGTTACGTAGCCTTGTGGCGCGGAAATGACACGGCCTTAGATACACAAGATCAATTGATAGCAACGATTATCGATGTGTAATTGCCGACACATAGCTCATTTGTCATTTTGAGAGTGAGAGATGTAGCAAAAATAAAGAAGCCAATAGTAGAGTTCAATAAAAGAGTAAATTAAATAGCTATGATGATAAAATAATATGTGATGATGATGATGATAACACCATCAGTAAAATTGCTGATCATAGGCCTTCTAATGACGGCAATGATGAAATATATGGCGTAGTACCAAATAATGTTATCCTGGTAAACGAAACTGATGAACAAGAACAATGAGCCTTAGAAAAGGCTAGAATCATTTGTACACAATTGTATTCAAGAAGATACCCTCTTGATATCGATATTCAAAACCGCAGATCTATCTCCCAAACCACTTTATTAATTGACTTACAAAGAATTTTCGGTAATTATAAATGATTCACTGTTTCCACATAAATAAAAGTGATTTAGTGTTGATTTTCTTATCTACAAAGTGTTATTCCGGAGGTCTCGGCAAGAATTAGTCAACCATGAGAAATGGGTTGGGTTTGTGTTACACTGATACTGTCGTCTTTATTTTTATCTTTTTAATCTTTCGTGCCTGATAGTGTTTAGTTTGAATTGTTGATACAGCATCCAGTCCACTTTTGTATCTCCTAAAATATTATGTAGGTACCGCTACATAATATTTTAGTAGATATAAAAATCATTGCAGAATCAACTAGCAATAATATCTATTAGTATTGATACGATATACTCTTATATATCGATTCTCATGAAATAATTTATAGTATACCTAAAGAAAAAGAGGACCATTAAGAATATTATGATGAAATCTAAAAGGATCTGATAGTGACCTAACTATGACCAAAAACAATACGACAGTTTTCGAAATAAATCTCAATGTTCAAACAGCAGCGTAGTATTTTTATTATCTATATGAAAATTCAAGACATCATATCGTTAATATTGAAGGAGCGTGAAGTGAAAATAATACGATAGTAATGTACAAATAACAATGCCGTGGCCGGAGATAAGAGCTATCGGGTCGAAACCAAGTTTTATATCGATAACGAGAAAAAGTCATAAAAACCTTTCACTGTATTTTTCACATTGAGAATAAAGTATGAAGAAGATGATAAAAAATGGTCAGTGAAAATGGTCTTAAATTATGGACTTCACTTTCATCACTATTAGAAACGGTGGTAAATGCTTTATTTTTTTAAAGAATTGATTAATTGAGTCTGTTAGACAGCATCATTCAAAGTAACGCTAGCAAAAAAAAAACGAATCAAAAAGTTTAATAAGATACGCTTTTTGTTTTCTTTTAAAAATGCAGTTATGTATAAATAAACATTTGCCAAAACGCGAATTTTATAACGGTCCATCAATTTCTGCGAATAAAATCATTCATTTTGTCTAAAAACCGGAAAGCGTCCATATTTCGGTTCAGTAATTTCATAATTGCTTAGTTATACAGCATAGGTTATGTGTAGGTGAAGGATTTTGGTCGTAATGTATTAAAATTGCAGTTTTTTAGAATTCTTCATTAATTGTTCCTAGCTTTTTTGGTAATTATTGGTGATCTCAGTCTTGGCTTAAATGTTTCAAATTGTCAGTACTTGCTGTAAACCTTGGTCCAATCAGGGTAATGGTGTGTTTTGCAATCAAAATATCAGTAGTAAAATAGTTAACGCAATATACACAGATTTTGTTAATAGTTAATACCTACTCGTAAAATTTAGATGTAAGCTCCAAGAACTATATTATTTATAGATTCGTCTGATTTCCATAAATTACCAAGGTTGGACAGCAGTCGATCAATCTGTTTAAAAAAGGAAACCATTTTATACTTTTTAATTTTTGCTAATTCCTTATCCAATAATCTGAATATAACAGTAGTCTTAAAACTAGACAAAGAAGTTATTATATCAATAAAAACAAACATAAAAATTACAAGCGCAATATGTGTGTGTATTTCTTCTTAAAATGTAGAACAAATTAGCATCTTAATCCATTTGAACTAAACTCCCACGCGTAGAATAAATACGCTACTCAGAGCCCTAACTAAGGAATAACGTCGTGTTAACATAAACAATGATTCTGCAAACAATATTGATTTAAGTAATAATTTAGATAACCTCAATGTAAAAACTCAAAACAATTTTGACTTCAAAGACTAAGAAACTTCTAATTTTTAATTTAAAAACATGGAACATGTCAACGACTTTTGGTGAAATACAAAAATGTAACATTCTGAACACGTAGACAGCCATATACTCTTAAAATAACATTTAACAGTCTTAATGCTCGCTTTGAATACCAAGGGAAGCGACATTCAAGATATTTCAGTGCGCATACCACATGAACTGGTGCTTTTCTTTTTATTTTTAATTATTTAACATCTGCCCGTTTCATCAGCAGTCTGACCGGACTTAAGTATTTGTAAAGACGCCGCTTCATTAAAGGCTGTTGTTATATTTCTTTTTGAACTTGATTATGGGAAGTAGTTAGAATTTGTGTTCTTCGCAAAATGAATTCAGTCTTTAGGAGTTTCTGATTATACCTATTGCTTGTAGTGAAGTTTATATTGTTTCAGTTTATAAAGTACGTTGGATGTTACTATTTAAATAATTTCTCTTGTTTTAGGCATACTCTACAGATTACAGCTGTCTGTCTAACCTTTTGAAATCCTGTGATATTTAAAATTACTAAAAGATATGTGTAATGTTAGTGCTACCTATTCATCTGATTCGTTCCAACTATTCGCCTTTTACATCAACTTCAGGAATTATTTGCATATAAATGCTAAAAGGTTCTAAATGGATTGAAAAACCAGTTTTAAAATGCATATCAAATGAGTTATATGGACGTATAAATAGTTTTTATATTCTTGTTTTCCTTAATTACCTACATATGGAGCGTACGATATTAATATTGAGACCATAATTATTAATAAAATAATACGTAGGTAAGTATGTTATGTTTATAAAATATTATTGTTTTTTTCTTCTGACCGTAAGATCGCATAAAAACGTTTGATTTATAATGTATCAAACGCAACATTTTCATTTTACATTTTTATTAAGTTATTTTAAAGTTAGAGTATTACAAAATATTTGACTTAGTTTTTAATTTATTTTGTTTGTATCTAAGTCTCCTTTTTGGTATGCTATAAAAAGACAATCCGAGATGTAACTAGTTTTTTGTTAAAGTTTATTTTCATCTTAGGGATTATCATCATCTAAAAAGTAGACTGGACTAAGACCTACTCTCCAGTATCATCACCTGCTACTATAAAACCAACAAAATACTATTACAAATAAGTCCCCAAGTGTTTGTGAAATTATGACATAAATCCCAAGACTTCATTACGACTATCCACTGGGACTATCGACGTTTACTGCCCATCTATCGACATTTGATGATAATGCAGTACGTCACTACACGCAAATACTATCGATAAGTTGCTATCGATAAATAAGTATGTAGTATAAAACTGTCCAATTGTATCAAAGTAGATTATCGGTTTTTTAGATAACGATAGTGTTTTTAGACGTCATTGTTTTTTGATAAAAAAACGATACATCACTATGTGAAAGGCATTGCAGTTGCATTATACTGGACCTGATATTACACATTTTATTGTCATAATCATACTTTTTATGCTACTTGCTTAGTGATTATTCTTCATGGGTTTGGTGTATTATCGATATTATTATTTTTGCGCATTTTGTCTACCTGATATATTTCGCAACGCATTCATGTAAAATAATAATGAGTGAATTAACCTTTTTAAGATGTATTTATTCCAAAAATCGATTAAAATTGGTTATATCTTAAATATATTAAAGTGTTATTTTAATAAGTCAAAAAATCTAATTAGAATTTACAAATTAATTAATAATAAATATAAATATTCAAAAAAGTTAATTGAAACTCATACCGTATCCTTTTATGCAGACGTTACTAATAAAAAAGATTATATTTATAAACTAATAAAATAATTGAATAATCAAATACCATAATAAAAAATCCGTTACCACTATCTAATAAAAAACGAACCTTAACAGAAAGAAAAACCTCGCCTCGCCCAAGTCCTCACACCACTATTTTATAACAAAATCCTTTTTTTTCGCCAAAAAAAAAAACACTACACTGGTTTTTTATCGAATTGATCGCGGGCTGCGCTGTGCTATCGATGCGTCGATAGGCCGCGAGCGAGCGCGTCTGACTTCCACGGGGGTGGCGGATCTACTGATGTCCGACGCAACGTCGCGCGCGTTCTTCGATGCGCAGGCGCACCGTACCGTCAGCAACAAAACCTTGAATGCAATTTCGAGATTTTCTTAAATTATTCCTTTTCTCATTTATGACAATTATTCAGTCTGAATATTTAAGTGGGTTCTTTAAAGTTCTGAAAAATTTAATTCATTCACTTTTTAGCATAAGCAGGTAGCTAATCTTTTCCAGGCTGTATATATAAAAAATAATGTTGTTGTATATGAGATTGATAAAAAACTACAACACCGTTTAACCGATTATCATAAAAGTTAGCGTCTAATATCATATTTGCATGGAAAAGTTTTTTTATTCCTCCTTCCGACCGCGAAACCATGGGCAAAATCTAGACTCGCGGACAAAGAATACGGGTCTGTACGGAATAACTAAAATTACTCTTAAAATAATAGAACTAGTGGCATGAATGAAACTGTATGTTGTAGATAATTTACCAGTTAATAAGACAACACCAAATGTTAAAACTGTTCTTAGTTTATTGTCAAAATGACATTAAAAATATATCAATAATTTTAACGTGGAATAAGTAATGGCTGTTACCTCACATACAACACAAAAAAGAACTTTAAAACTAAATTAATTCTTTGTATTGCATCCACGGGCTGTTCTCACAGCTCCCAGGCCATGGGGCATGCTGTTTATTAAGTTTCTTATGTGATGTTGCGGAATATTGGTCCATTCATCCATTACCGCATGTCTCGAAGTGTAGCTGTATTTCTTACGCACCTCCCAAGATCGTCCCAAGCGTGTTCACGTCCGGGCTTTTCGCGAGCTAGTCCATGCGATTGATGCCAACCTCCTGAAAATACTCATTTACAATTTCAGCTGTATGTGGCCTGGCGTTGTCATGCATAAATATTGAATTTTCACATTAATTAAATATGGACCAACATGCTCACTAGGAATTTCGTCCACATATCTTGAATTAGTTAGCGTACAGTATTTTCTATCAGCACTAACTCCAAGCCACTCTCTGAACAGATTCCAGCCCAAACCATAACAGATCCACGACCGAACGGCACTTTTTCTCCTGACCGTCGGTGGAATCTTTGCCCATCATGTGCATACAGCATAAATCTTGATTCGTCAACAACATTACTCTTGTTTCAAACATTTCTTTTTCTTCGTCTCCCCATTTCGCGTGTTCGCGGGCGTAACGTAGGTAATCATGCTACCCAATGTTCCCTTTAAAGTTTTTGACCATTTGCGGGTCTATGTGGGGTCAAATTACGAGTAGCTACAAGGAGCAGCCGCCTTACAGTCCGCTCGCTAACGTCGTCTCTATGGGTCTCCTGAAGTTGATTTGTTACTTCAACAGCCGTGAATTGCCGATTTCGGAGCATGGTCATAACAATAAATTGATCCTCTCGAGCTGTAGTACATCTCTGTCTACCGGTTCCTGGTCTTCTCATGTTCTGCCCAGTTTCTCGGAAACGTTGGACGACTCGCTCCACTGTAGAAAGTGACCCGGCTATTGTTCTTGCTGTACGTCGCTGACTTCTGCCTTCTTCTAATATAATGACAACACGTGTACATTCTTCTGGTGTTAGCGACATGATAGTAATTAAATAATGATGCTGAAATACCACAATAACCGCTTTTTATTAATTTGACTTGACAAATTGGAAAAAAAAGTGAAAACAAGCAAAGTAAAAGAACCGCGAATTGAATTTATTTCCAAATTTTTCCTTTTTTTAATTCTATTTAATTAAATTTTTATTTCATGGGATATCAAAATTCTCTGTAATATAAAGTCAGTTTCATGCATGTACCATTATTAATTTGCAAGTTACAGGGATTTTCGTCATCGACCGATGTCCGATCGATGTTCTTCGTAAATAAGATAAAAATAATGGTTGATTCATATATAAGATGCTTTATTTAATTTTATTTGTAAATTCTGAAATGTTTACCTTTACAAGGATTAATTTAGTTTTCATCTTATTCAAAAGTCTGCCAATGTCATGTTCAGTGTTTTTTTATAACATAAATCACGCTTTGTTTCTCCGAAGGGTTGGCAGGCGTGTACCTTATAGTACACCCACATTTCGCTAGTTGTATGGGTGTACTACATATAAGGTACACGCCTGCTTCCCATGTAATAGGGGGCGAGCCTATGGCCATCACCCGGGCACAAATCCAGACTCTGGACTGCTACTGAGAAATTCCACTTTGCCCAACCTGGGAATGGAACCCCAGACCTCTCCGCAGTAGCGTTTGCGGCCACTACACCAACGAGGAAATGTTTATTTATCTTGAGTGTTTACACTTTGTGATACCACACAAGTACAAGAACATAAAATACAACAGGAAGATAGTGTTGAAAAGCTTGAGCTTTTGTAATGATGAACTTTGAGCGTGGTCTTAATGGTCTTAAAAAGTAAAACCTTCCGGTAACAACATAATTAACTGATTGACTCTTCATACATAGGTTATGAAAGTAGAAATTATTCATACATAGGTTATGAAATTTGTAAAGAAAATCGTAGCGAAGTCAAAACTGTACATTGAATATTTTTTTTTAAAAGTCATTGCTACGAACTCTGGGATCGATCCTAACGCCGAAAATATCGTTTTTAGAATTTTTGTCTGTGTATATGTTTGTCGGAAAGTTTCTGTTCGAATTTTGCATAGATGTTCCTTATAAGTCTGGTCAGTCTGTAGGCTATACATTATCACGCTATTTGTTATAGGGGAAGAGCTATATTGTATTATTACGTATTCTTCTATAGTCTACCGCAAATTGTAAAACGACGAGCCACAAGGTGAGAATATTGCAGATAGTTACAGATTTAACATTTCAAATAATTATCATCACTCTGTACCTTTATGGAGCTAACAGTCGGATATTTTAGTCAACTTTCAACAAAGCAAAAAGCTTAGCGGTTCGACGACTGCTTTGCAAACTTGTGGTTATAAGTTCGATTCACTGAATGATGCATTCGCAAAAATTGTTAGAATGTATCATTCAGTGTATCGGTGTTGTGCCTCACTAAAAACGAAAAACTTCGCAAACAATGGGAAATTGCTACTGAATACTGCGGGAGTCGAGCTCGTGTCGAGATCTCAAGACGAGCTGCTTCTTACACGGACAATAATACGTCGCTTGCGCGTCAACAGTCCTGACTCTCTGTATATTTTGGCTGCTGACTACAAACGTAGTATAGATGGTTTTTTTTATAATAAAAATGTGGCTGTTATTTTAGAATATTGTGGTGTCTTACGACTGCCACGCTAACAGAGTCGAAGACAGAATCTAGCACATAATATACATATATCATTGTTATTGCCTTTTATTATGTTACTGGTTAGCAATCAAGAAGGAGACCCAGGTGGTCAGTGCTCACCGCCAGCCGCCACAGAGTGTTGCTGTCCTGAAGACAAAGATGAAATGCTTTATGAGTTATGTGCAACCCACAAACCCGTGGAACAAACGTATCGTAACATTGAAAATACTTGCTTCGCACATAATATTAATATAGTTTTAAGACTTTATTCTATTCTCTCTATTTATTAGTGGCTTTTGTGTACAGGATATCACTTCAGACCTGTTACAGTTGTAATGGCAAACATGTCATCATCATCATCAGTTCAGCCGAAAGACGTCCACTGCTGGACATAGGCCTCCCCCAAGCACCGCCACTTTGACCGGTTTTGTGCTTCCCGCATCCAGCGGATTCCTGATTCCTGCGGCAAACATGTCATTTGGTTTAAATAGGTTTTTATTTTTATTATTTTATTAATATTTTACATAAATTATTTTGTATTTTGTGAATGTGAGAACGTTGTAGGCTTAATAGACTAGATGTGTAGACCATTTATTATTTGTTAAGTACCTGGTACTTCTTGTCAGGCCTACTCTGTCCTGCCATACCTAATAACACTGTGCTTTGAAAACATTGTAAATACCAATTATTTTTAAAAGAGTAACCGTGGAGTTTCTTGCCGGCTCTTCTCCATAGGAAACGACCAATTGGAACCGTGCACCTAGCTTCTGACGTTTCATAAGTGCCCATGTAGGTTTATGTGAAATAAAATATTTTGATTTTGATTGATTCTTAATAGATATGAATAAAGTATTGATACGACTAGGGCGATAGTAATTACAAAATCACGCGTTCTTCCCATGGGGGTAGGCAGAAACTATAGAATGCCACCTGCTCCGCTCCTTAGATAATAGGTAATACGGGCTGGTGTCCGCTACTCCACGTCAATGCGCGTATTTTGCGTACGGGTGGGAAATCGATTATTCGATCCACCCCAGCTCCTTAAGGAAGGCCAGCAACGCCTTGGTGTTACTGACCATCTCACGGAGGGTACCTGGGTTACCGAAGTACTTTGCCCTGTATGTGGCGACCACCGGGCAGTTTAGTAGCACATGTGCTGCTGTCTCGTCGACCTTCATGCAGGCGCTGCACAGCGGACTGTCTGTGGCTCCTATGACAAAGAGGTGTTTGGTAAATGACCCGTGGCCTGTTATAGCTGCTGTGACAGTGCGCAGCTGTAGTTTAGTTAGTCGGAGAACCCGTTTCGTAAGGCGACCATCAATTGTAGGGAGAGCTTCCTTGGCCTACCTGCACTCACCTTGGTCCGACCATAGTTTGAGATGATCCGCTCCTTACATACTCCTTTTGCTTCGTTTAAGTTCATACATCTAGTCATACACGCACGCAGGTTGCGAGTTATAGTAATTGCGCTTGCCAAATAAATTTAAACCAAAATACTTTAGCATTTTCGTTCGGTTTCCCGTACGTTACTTGGCGCGTCCGTGCTAGGGCAACGGAACACATAAACGCCGATAACCGGCAGAAATGTGCATGGTGGTGGTACTTCAGTTCCTTCACAAAGAGCTCTTCAACTACTTTTACAGTCATCTTTTACGCTCCCGCTATGCGGGTGGTCTAGCCTATGCCGAGAACATACAGTACTGTAAACTCCAACTACAACAGTAAGCATTTTCTAGTAATTTCTACGGTTCTGCTAAAACACATAACCGTAAGATTTCCTTTTCCCAGCGAACGATTTTCCCCGGTGACGCGACGTATTGAAAACAATAACACGAAATGACTTTCCCGAAAGTAAAGGCGGGGGTCAGACTGATAGCGGGGGAAAAGCTCTCATAGTATCAAGCTCAAATATAAATCGTTTTTTAATTTATTTTCCTAGAAATATGAGAAATAAAAATGCCCGTCATTGATGAGCAAGTAGCTTCCTTCACCTTTGGGTCCTGGAAAATCATAAGCCACATTTTTGGGCGTTCCAAACGATAGAAGATGACGGTAAAAAAGATGGGCAGCAACATCGTCCTATTTGCGAAACCAGAAGGTCACCAATAGATAGATAGATAGATAGAATACTCTTTATTATGTACACCATAAAAATTACAGATACAAACGTTGAAATTTTACAAGGGGTGACACAATGGGCGGTCTTATCGCTAAAAGCGATCTTTTACAGACAACCTTTGGATGGATTAAAGGGGGAGGAGAGACAATACTGCAGGTAGTCAGTGGTGTACCAGTTACATATACAATAAATACATAAAGCATATACTATACATAACATATATCATACATACATACATACATACATACATATATATATATATATATATATATGCCATAAACATGAAACAAAATCAAGAACTATATAACTATAAGTAATGATGATATTTAGGGAGAGAGAAAGTGTTTTATTACCTGAATTTTAAAAGTGGACAAAGTTTGTGCACGCCTTATCGACACGGGTAAGGCATTCCATGACCGTACTGCTTGAACTGTAAAAGATTTGTCATAAAAGCTGGTGGAATGCATCGGCATCTCTAGTTTTAAGTTCAATCCAATCTGCCAAGAGTGATGATTATAGCAATTTTTCCCACTGACTGTTTCTTTTTGGCGGTCTTCGTACGACCCATATTCAACAGAGTACGTCTAAGACTTGATGGTGATGATAATGACGTGCATGGCTCAAGAAGACATGACATAAGATAATACTTAGCAATGCGGCTTCCATATTACTTAGGATTACGGAGTGGTTCCTTATCAACTACTTAATATGGGAGCCATCAACCGACAATAACATCAATAAACCATTACGTCAAGATTGCACTTGTAAGAATATTGCAAATAATTATAATGAATTAACATTTACCATGCACCTTGATCCTAAGATCATGAGCATCTTATGTGTACATGGTAAATGTACTAAAGCCTAAAGGTACAATTAGAGCTAATGTCAAAGCATTAATGAACAAGTTTCGCACAGGTGTGAGTTACAAATTGATAGAATTGCAGATGTAATGAGAGGTTAACAGTTTATGAACTGTTTCCCGAGCAGCTGCTGATCCTGTTCATAAACTCAATATGTAAAGGACAATAATACTTTATGAGCCTCTTTGGTTTTTAACTTTTTATATAAACTCTTTTACGGGATACATTCCCTGTGTACCCCATAAAAAATAGAAATCAATCTGTTCTTCTAAGACCTACTAATGTGTTTGCCCGCTTTGTTGATGTTGTATTAAAATCAATTCTTTAAAACTTGAATCATAATTATCGTGACATTATTCAAATATTATCTTTTAGCTTCACGACAACAAAAACAAAAATCATTACCCGAAAATCCGAAAAAACGGATATGATGACCATTCGTCACATTCGCTATTTCTTCGCTATCCCTAATAGGTCACATTCACTAATACGTCACCTCGTGCATGTGGTCAATTTTCCTAACTCTTTTCATGCGGTATTTCGAATAAAAAGCATTTTAAAAAGGGTTGGTTTGTCGCGAAGTCTATCAATAAACTAATTTTGACTTTTATTAGTGCTTTCTACATTTATGTACGAGTACCTACTTTTTTTTTTTGTTTTTGTTTTTGTTTATTTGTTTCTCATAGAAATAGACACAGCAATAATATCAAATATAGGTAAGTACCTACTACACATATCGTCGGTGATATTCTGTAACCGCGGAACTAACATTGTTTAAAACCGCGTAAGGTAGGTGCAGTGAATTTTACAGGCACGAGGAAAACCGGAGGTAACATTTACTAAACCACTTGACTTCTATTGTTTAAACTTTAAAATTGTCAAATTCCTCTTAATATTGTAGGCATTAGTTGTGTAAAATATGTATTAATGAATTAGAAAATGCGAAATCTCGATATTGCTACTTTTGTAAATACGCGGTTTTAAACACTGTTAGTTCCGCGGTTTCAGAACATCACCGACGATATTTACCTACGAGAAACCAAAACAAATCGGTCGGGGCTGCCATTGACATCTCTGTTCCCGATTTCAATTTAAATATAGGTAGCAGTATGTAAAAGCATTAGCTTTTATGTGTCTCGGAGAGTTTTATTTATCAAATAAAGACTACATTTATTTACTACAATCAATCCGCCCCCCCCCTCCCCCTAACTATGTTGGGATCGGCTTCCAGCCTAACCAGATGCAGCTGAATACCTGTATTTTACATGGAGCGACTGCCTATCACAACACACCACAACACAACACAGTAACTGGGTAATACGGACTGGTTGTTAGACTTTCGGGCGTCTGACGACCCGTAACGACTGCCAAAGATCCACGAATGACAGCCGGGACCTATGGCTTAACGTGCTTTCCGAGTCACGGAGGAGTCTCGGTATGTAAAGATGGTCACCCGTCCACGAACCAACCCCGGCAAGCGTAGCTTAACCTGATGGATCGATCCGTGCGGCTGTTATTAGTTCGCCATGAGCTCCTCGTACCTAAAGCAATTTAAAACACAAAATTGAAAACTTTATTTCATTTCGGGGCAGGGAGTGGCCGCCCCCGACGGATTTACCCTAAACGCATACCTTCACCGTTCTATAGTGGGTAAAAATAAGATCATTAGGTATCTATTTTCTTTCCAACCTTGTCATCAAACTTCGTAAATTAAAACATCAAACCAAATTGACTAAATCATCCGCTAATCGCTGTCACTGCGACCCGCCTCAACAGATCAGCACATAACCAGTGATTATGTTGTTACCAACAAACCAACGAGCTTTTACCATTGTCAACATGGAATTATTTAATTTTTCACTAGCTCGATAAATGTTCAGCTTTTTATCAAGTTACCGCTAAACACATAAGAGCATGTGAAACTATTAGTGTTATGTATTGAAGTTGTTATATATTATAAGATTAAAATAATAGATAATGGTTATTTATGCAAGAGTTTTTCCGGTAAAGTGTTATCACCACTTGTGGTATTTGTTTTTTTTAATATCGCAGCATCTTGCTGAGATAGGAGCCTTTTTGGCCTCGCACAGGTCTTCTTTTTTGTTTTTGTATTCACTATTATGTTATTTTTTTATTGTTTTCATGATTTTGTTAGTTGTAATGTTTTTTTTTAGTTGTTTGTTAGTTGTAAATATTTTTATTTCTTTCTTTTCTTTCACCATGCTCAAGTACGTATATATATGTACGCTACTAGACGGATAAGCATTGCTGTACTACAGTTTCAAGATTTCAGCCAATTTACAGGTAGACGAGACATTCCTACTACATTTCTTTTTAAGTTTGGCAACTTATTGACAATCACTTTAGTGTTTTACTATTGTTTCAGATGTTTTAGGGCAGCAGTAGCCACTTCGTATACTCAATACTCAATTCTTTATTGCATTCCATAATGTGTACATATAATAGTTGGTACGTTAAAACATCGAATCAATTATGGACCCTGTCGGGCACAGCAAAGTTATTTTTTAATAGGAGAAAGGATGAAGGCGCTTTTTGTTAAGAAAAAACAAAAAAAATACATTAAATTAAAAAAATATAATTTGCTTTTATGGTATTTACATTTTATATAAGTATTTATATATTTGGTTTTAAGTTATATTTATATATTATGTACAATATTATTATTATTATTTATTATGTATAAAGTATGTCACTAATAACTATTCACAATAAAAAGTCCTGTGGTTTGCAAAGAGCTTTTAGCATGATGTCTACCTATTTTATTTTTTTGTTAGCCCATTTTGTTTCCCACTGCTGGGCAAAGACCTCCCCTTCCATACTTTCCTTTCCATACTTCTTTATTTCTACGGCTAATATGGCCGGCCCATTGGCACTTCAGCTTGCTTGTTCTGTGAGCTATGTCGACAACTTTGGTTCTCTGCCGGATCAACTCGTTCCGGATTTGATCCCTCATAGGGATTCCAAGCATAGCCCGTTCCATAGCTCGCTGAGTGACCTTGAATTTATGGACCAGAGTCCACGTTTTGGCTGCATAAGTCATAACAGGCAGGACGTACTGATTGAAGACCTTCGTAATTAGGCTCTGTGGAATACGCGACGAGAAGACTCGACGAAGCTTCTCAAACGCTGGCCAGCCCAGCTGACCGATGACCGTTGGGGTAGACGTGTTCTTGAATGAGGACTGCGAACCGACAAACGTAAGGTAGGACGCCCTCAGGCTAGGCGGAGCCACGATCTTCGCAGGGTGGCTAGTAGCAGTTGGATGAGAGTTGCCGAGAATCGAGTTGAATGACGTGCAATTGGAGAAGCCTATGTCCAGCAGTGGACTGCTATGGGCTGATGATGATGACTTCTCTATTTTGTGCGATCTCTGGCCATGTTGGCCCCGCAAATATGACTAGATCGTCACACCAACTTCACCGCGGTCTACCTCGACGGCGATGTCCTTCGTCAGGCATCCAGTGAGTGATGATTTTTGCTCATCTAGTGATTTTAATTTTAGACCACAAGGTCAAGGCTTAGTTCTTGATCTTGTCTCAAGTACGATAGACAAAGAACTCCATTATTAACCTTTTCGAGTATTCATAAATAACACGGCGTGGGAATCCTGAAGGTTGTCACAAGTTCTGTGTTCGGGTGAGTCAAACCGAGGCTTTCACGGAATTCGGCAAGTACTTGTCACATGTGTAATGCTGTTATTTCGGTTATCAACGGAGTATTTACAATGTTATTGATATATTTGGTAATGGAGATTGAAGACAGACGTGTTCAGGAATGTTCGGAGGAAAGGTGACTAATTGTTATGCGAAGAGGATCGCGATCAATGTCGAAAATGTGAAAATTAATCATTCTTAGTTACCCGATTGCACGGCAGCAAAGACAGGGTAAGTTTTTCACGCGTATCTACGACTTGGAATTCTTTAAATCCTCAAAGCATCATAATGGTTGGATGGATTTTAATACATGAGGTGTGTATCGACTCGTCTAGGGCTCGCGATGGTTTTGTTTTTATAAAATCAAAATGACGGATTTTAGACGTCATAAACAATGTTTTGGAAACAAGTATTTAATACCATGACCATGTAGGATATCAAAATAAAGGGCTAGATGAACGGATTCCAAAAAACACTGCGTTATAAAATCAAAAATCCCGACAGCAATTAAAAAGGTTTTGCAGCTAGCTAGTTTCTCAAGCTGGCATCAAATCTGTCTACTTAACAACAAAGTCTAGGGAACAAGCCAATTACGTAATGAACTTATTTAAGAAAACTATTTAGAAGAAGTACACAGGCCACAAAAAATTGTAAATGTTGGTTAAACCTACATTATAATAGTTCGAAATCTGAAAAATTCAAACTTGCATAAAATAAGCAAAAGCGAGGAGCTCTTGGCTAAGTAATAACAGCTGCACGTGTCGATCCATCAGGTTAAGCTACGCTTGCCGGGGTTGGTCCGTGGATGGGTGACCATCTTTACATACCGAGACTCCTCCGTGCCTCGGGAAACACGTTACGCCGTTGGTCCCGGCTGCATTCGTGGATCTTTGACAGTCGTTACGGGTTGTCAGAAGCCCGAAAGTTTGACTATCAGTCTTACCCCAAGGGGTATCGTGTTTCCCTGTAACTGAGTTGAGGAAGTCAGATAGGCAGTCGCTCCATGTAAAATACTGGTCAAAGTCAAAGTCAAAGTCAAATTATTTATTTCAAATAGGCACTTAAAAGGCACTTTTGAACGTCAAAATTAACAAAAAAAAAATAGAATTGATTCTAGTTGCCCCTTCCAAAAGGTAGATTCGTATGGAGAAGAATGGGAAAGAAACTCCACCGTTACTCTTTTAAAATGTTTTACAAAATTTTGTACATGTACATTTTAAAATTTTATGTGAAGACGATGCACCTAGAATAAAATTACTATACCAAAATAGGTAAAAAAAGAATGAAAAATAAAGCAATGACAGATAAATGAATTATGTGATAAGTACATGATGCTCACATATTTACAAACATTGTAAAAGTATACGTTTTCCTAAAAATAATAAATAAAGTCAGTGTTTGAGTTAAAGTAATCACAGAATTAAAATTCAACATTGATTCATTATTTGTATCAAATAATAAATTGTACAATTAAAATAGCAACCAGTTTGATGTTGTCTAGACTCTAGATTGTCCTATGGAGCTGGACCAGCATGTTTGTAAGCATTCTTCTCTTGGATATAATCCTCTAATTTGTAATATGCTTGTTTACAAAGTGTACTTTTAACATGAGTTTTAAATTTTCTTTCATTTAATTACAAGGTATTTTGTTGTAACATTTGACACAGTACCCCATAAAAGATGTATGTACTTTAGATAATCTGAAAAATGGTTGATCTAATTTATCTTTATTTCTAGTATTAAAATTATGTCTATCACCTATTTTATTAAAAAGATGTCGATTTTTTCTTACATACATAATATTTTCATAAATGAATTGGCAAGGTACTGTCATAATATTAATCTTTTTAAATTGTTCCCTAAGAGATTCACGGCGACGTAGATTATAAATGGCTCTGACAGCTCGCTTTTGCAAAATAAAGATGGAATTAATGTCAGCAGCCCGACCCCACAATAAAATGCCGTACGACATAATGCTGTGGAAGTAGCTAAAATAGACCAAACGCGCGGTTTCTACATGTGTCAACCGTCTTATCTTCTAACAGCATAAGCGGCCGAGCTTAGCCGCCCCGCAATGATGTTATATGTGGTCCCCATTGTAGTTTCTCGTCTAGAGTGATTCCTAGGAAAACCGTTTGATTAATAAATTCCAGTTTTTCTCCATTCAATATGAGATCACATTCGCTACTTCTAACATTAGGTAATTTAAATCTAATGCATTTGGTTTTTTTTTTCATTTAGTACTAAATTATTTACCGTAAACCAATCATGGACCTGAAGAATAGAGTTATTCATGTCGTCATGATTTTGTGATCGTCGGTCTATTTTAAAGATCAATGATGTGTCATCTGCAAATAACACCATCTTCGGTTGATTTTGAAGTAATAAATAATAATAAATTTGAAGTAATAATAAATTTGGTATTCAGCTGCATCCAATTAGACTGGAAGCTGACCCCTACACAGTATGAAAAAGGCAGGCAGATTGAATTAGCAAAAGCATTTTGAAATAAAGCCTCGTGCAGATAGGAAAAACAATTTCTATGAACACTTCATGGAAATTGTTCTACAGGTGCCGCGTCGCGCCAGTCTGCACGAGCGTTAAGGAAGGAAAACATCACTTGGTCGCAGCGTATTGTGTTTTGAAACGTAATTTTAGAGATTATTGTCCATAATCTGGTTTTTTCTTGTGAAATCACTCCTGCTGTTTCTTTGTCACTTCTGTGACTCTGGAGCGTTATGTCACGACTCCTTCAACGCGAGAAGAGATGCTTAGGTCTGTGGGTATGCTGGAAGTAGGCCGCAATCAACGTGAAACTGCCAACGCTGTAAACATGCAGCCAAGCATAATTTGTCTGTGACTACAGGAGATGTTGCTCACCGAAGATGATACAGGGTAACTACTCATAGACAAGACCGCTTTCTGCAAAATGTTGCTAGGAGGCAGCCTCAAATTACGACTCGCCAGCGGGTAGGAAAACTCCAGTCTCAGCACCAAGATCATCAGTGACCAAACCGCCAGGAGAAGATAACATGAAGTTAATCTTCACGGTCGCAGACCGCTTAGAGTTCCGGTTCTTCAGCGCAGAAATCGAGGGCGTCGATTATTGTGGGCTAACGCACATTTGCGCTGGACCGACATTCAGTGGGCCCGTTTTCTTTTTTCTGATGAGTCGCGTTTTGACTTTATCCTGTTTCAAGAAGAGTGCGTGTCTGGCGGGTTCCTGGTCGCCAGAGTCGACTTCAGAATCCCCAGGAAGTTCACCAGTACTAGGGCGGAACAATTATCGTGTGGGTTGCAATTCGCCTGGGAGGAAAAACTGACCTCGTTTTGATACGAGGCAATTTAAATGCGGAACAATACTGAGAGGATTGTGTAAACTATGGTCATCCCTCACCGAAAGCAGTATGGCCATGATTTCATGATCATGCAAGATAATGCGCATGCACACACACACACACAGCCAGGCTGGTGATGAATGTGCTCTGCGAGAACAATATCACGCTATTAGAGTGGCCTGCTCAGTCCGTTGGTCGCAATCCCATAGAGCATGCGGATTTCCTCGGGAGAAGAGCGTTCAGTAATCTTCCCCAAAATTTGAAAACAGAAGAAGAGCTTTTTCACATCATTCCAGGGTCATCATCATCAGCCTAGCCTTTTCCCAACTACGTTGGGGTCCATACCAGTATTTTACATGGAGGGACTGCCTATCTGACCTCCACAATCCAGTTACTGGGTAAGACTGGTTTTCAGACTATCGGGCTTCTGACGACCCGTACCGGCTGTCAAAGATCCACGAATGATAGCCGGGACCAACGGCTTAACGTGTTTTCCGAGGCACGGAGGGATCTTGGTAACCCATCTACAGAGCAACCGCGGAAAGCGTAGCTTAACCAGATCGATTGACTCGTGCGGCTGTTATTATTTAGCGACAAGCCCCTCCCTTTCATTATTTAGTCACATACTTGTAGAAAAACCCGTGACACACCTCACCACACATCAGAGACCGCTGGTTATCATGTAAAAGCTACCATGACTAAAACAAAAGGGAATAAGCAGAAGAGATAACAACAGGCGTGTTTCTACCACGACATACAACGTACGTACACTAGATAACAAAACGGAACTAGATAGTAGTTTACAAGTTAACACAAACATTGTAAACAGTTTATAGGGGGGATAATTTATGAAGCAACTGCCTTTATCATTGTTCTTTCAATTTGCTTGTTTTACGATAATTTACCAGTTAATATTTCGACATTAATATAATCCATCTCAATAACTGACGATACTACCCGGCTGTCATTCGTATATCTTTGAAAGTCGTCGTTAAGGGAAATCAGAAGCCCGAAAGGGTTATCGTGTTACCTATCACCTGTGTTGTGGAGGTCAGATAGCTTGGTCGATGTAAAATACTAGTATTATGCTCCATCCGGTAGACTGTAAGCCGACTCCAATATCGTTGGGAAATTGATAGGATGACTTTAATAGACACAGTCTTGCTGACTGGCTACTACATATTGTTCACTACGGCTTAAACTATTATCTTATATCTGCGTTTTTACCAAGAATCACTCACATTACTTTAAGCAACGTAGTGAGGTTCTACCAAGACAAAAAAGGGCTAAGTTTCACAACTTATTGTATCAACCACCAAGACATAAAGATATTTATAAAAAAAAATGTGTTTAATATGTGTATACTGATTTATAATAACATTCCAAATGATTTAAAATTGTTGCAGGGTAATCTATTTAAAACAAAATTGACCGTTTGGCAACAAGAGAGTTGTTTCTATAGCATTAAGGAATTTATGGAATTTAAAAATTAATGTTAGGTATGTACTATTGAATGAAGATGAATAATTGAGTTTAGAATAATTGTAATAATATTAATTGCATGATAATAATTACATAAATAGACGTAAGTAAATAATTTGCACGCTTGCTTGCAGGCAGAATACAAAGACTTTTAGGACATAAGATCTTTTCTTGAATTTGTATGTATTTTGTAGCAAATAAACATTTTTGATTTGATTTGATTTGATTTGATATAGCTTGTGTAAAGTAGATTTAAAAAGAAAATGTTATAAATAGTTAAATGAAAGAAAAATAAAACCAGCCAAGTGCGTGTCGGACCACGCACAATGAAGGGTTCCGTAGTTGGAATTACTTGGGATGAATTTATCCCAAAAAAAACAAACTTAACATTGTCGGTAGCTTTATTTAAATAACATGGGAGACTTACAGCTAAAACAAACAGATCACCGACAGTACAATAATCTGAAAGCCAATTACAGGTCTCCACTTATAAAATACAGAGAAAAAATAAATCTAAGGACATTCACACAAAGTTACTTTATACTACAGCATAATTACAATGTGGCTCGCACTGCATAACAACCAACATAACAAAATGAACTACTTGAAAAAGTTACTGCTTAAGCACTTCCCACACATCCCCATGTTCATGTGCATGTTCTCCCATACATCGATATATGTACGTCACGGTCAATTCTCCAACTGCAAATTTAAGTTGGTCGACTATTACTCGTTAACTTGTAAAGCCTACTTAGCTGTGATAGTTTTCCTTTTAATTTCATTATATGCCAGGATTTTTTTCACATCTCCTTAAACAACCATTTAGTTGGCAAGGGGGGAGGGGACACTTGACTCTAACAACACATTAAAGCTTAATATTACGCAAACGGATCCTTGAATCGAAAAATGGACAGACCCGCAATATTTTTGAACGGCCCATCCAACGATACCCCACACCATGGGATGATATTTTTAAATACTAAAAAATGTTTTTTTTTTATATATATTTTATTTTACCACAGCGTAATCAATATTTATACCTATACCAAATTACAACTTTCTAGTACTTAAGCGTCTCTGAGCTACAGGGAGGACAGATAGGCGGAACCCTAAAAAGAAAGAAAATGCATATTTTCTTTATTTTTACCAACATAACGCAAAAAAGAACACAAACACGAAATAACAAGTGGCGTCACATCCACGCAAAACGGCCAACGCTCAGCATAATGCTGCGACCCATAAACCCGGCGCTGGTTTTCAGCGACAGCCGCGAATTGTGTTCCGTTCGTTATTGTGCTAACAAAAGTATTGATAATAGAACCTAATCACTGAAAATTTTATTATCATTTATTTTTGAATGAAATAACACTCACAGTACCTTGAAATTTAATTCCACGTACACATTATCCTTGGTCTCGTAACTCGAACAAGGGCACTACTTAACTAGAAGGACGTCTACAAAACAACTGAGTCAAAGTACTAGAAAATCGATTAAATACTAGTTAAAAGAAAGCGGTTATTAAACATTTATACGTTGAGAGTTCGTGGTAATAAGTAGGGCGGGCGGGCGGTGAGTAATACACAGAACTGGGCGGGCGGGCAGACATACCGACGACGCGACGCCAAATGTATTAAAAAGTTCTTTCGCGGCAATGTACTCGGTTTAAAGAAAACCTTGGAGTGGAAAAAAATCTTGATACCCTGTATAAATGTGTCAAAATAATATTTGCCATCTCTTCTTCGGCGAAAGTCCATGTTGATTTCTTCAGCTTAAATGGTTGCATAACTTTAAAAAAAAGCAAATGAGAAAAAAAAATATCACTTCAAATAATGAATTAACTAATATGAAAGATCGATATTAATTTAAATCAACATACATACATAAACTTACGCCTTCTTCCCATGCGGATAGGCAGAAACTATAGAACGCCACCTGCTACGCTCCTTACATACTCCTTTCGCTTCGTTTACGTTCATTAATCTGGTCATACACGCACGCCGGTTGCGAGTACTACGCACCTGACCTTTTTGAAGAACATCACCAATGAGGTCACTGTATGTCTTCCTTTCCCTCCCAGCGTTTCCACTCACAACGTACTTACCTAACCGTTGAAAACAAAGCAGCCTGATTTTCGTGACATTTTAACATTCCAGGTAATTTTTAGTCAAAGCTTTTCGGTAACTTTGGAGTTGACCAGCCCCGTTTGGACTTAGTTTATCTTTTATTGGTAATCATTAAGAAAGTAGAATACCTTTAATAATACTATTCCATTTACCCTTTAGCACGGCTGTCGGGAAACTATTAATTTGTATTTAATAGTCATATTATATTACATGTGAACTGTGAAATGAGTGGGTCATGCAGCCGTTAATAAATTGGGGGAGCTCACGGAAGCGTGGCATTATAGTCGAGTTTAGTTTTGAAAGTACCTAGTTTGAAAATGATTATTTTATGAAAAGGATACGAGTTCATTAAGCCTATTTCTATCCACGATTAAATATAGGTACTAATTATTGTACTTATATTTAACCGTAGATAGAAATAGGCTTATAAAAAAATTACAATAGCTCAAATAGAGTTGGTCAAGACTATTTCGTGAGCAGTTGTGGCGCAGTGGTAACAGCCCCGACTTAGTTCAGTTGTAGGTCGAGGGTTCGAACCTAGACAGGCGCTTTACTTTGTGTAAATAATTCCATCACCACTGTTCTCATAACGGTGAAGAAAAAACATCGTGAGGAAACCGGCATGTCCTAGAACCAAAAATTCGAAGACATGTGACATCTACCAAACCGCCACTAGCCAGCGTGGTAGATTACTGCCCACTCCCTCTCACAGAGAGTCGTGGTCAAGCGGGCGAGCCGGGGTCACGAGAAAGTACGAAAGGGTTACTGAGGCCCCTGACAACACAGGCAACAGGAAGGAATACGGGTGGGTTTTAGTCAGTAAGAGTCTGACACACCCTTCCGCTCCGCCCAGAGCGGGAGAAGTTATTTGATAATTTCCCACCCAAAAAACTGTGTCCCAACAGCGGGAACATTATAGGCTGATTATGTTATGACCGTTTCAATGTTATGCCAGAATTATAGCTGGATTATCCATTATTAAAATAATAATAGGCTCATCCTCTATTAAATTGGACTCTAATGACTGGCGAAATGTGGGTGTACTATAGGTAGGTACACCTCTGATATACCCTTTAGCAAATGCAAGCGTGATGTTATGTTATGTATGTTAAATTTAACCACTGCTTGATTAGATATAACTAGCTCTCTATAGATTAAATCAAGTTATAAATACGTCAACTACTAACTATTGGCAAAGTTGGTTCATCAATTTACATCACAAAATAATAAGAGTACGTAAACAATCACCAATATGCTATAACATGAATAAAAGGTTCGATTTAAGGGGAAATCGCACGCAATGTAAAGCACCAGTAAAATTCATAAACTTCATAGCTTCAGTGAGCATTTCCGTGAAAACTCGCACATACACACACTCGCTCGCACTATGACTCACTTCCTCACGGATTTCCCCATTATTATCGCATTCTTTTATCTATTAGTTAACCATTTTTTTACCCACAGTTACGTGTTCAGTTTGAGTGCTTCACGGTATTCCGTGAAGCACTCAAACTGAACACTAATAATAATATTCAATTATGAAGATAAGCACTATTGTGCTTATCTTCATAATTGAATATTAAATCAGACAATTTTCACGGCTGATCGCAAGACTTTAAAAAATACTGCTGTAAGGAACGGTAGAAAATATGGCTATCATAACGTTCATAACTTACACTTGGCAAGATTAAGAACCCTCTAGTTTTAGCGACTGAAAAAGGTTTCTAAGTTTAAAGCTTTTTTTATGTAAGAAATACTCAACTTTAGTTCGTAAATAAATGCAGAAAAATAACGTCAATATTACCTGCAGCAAACAAAATAATACCCACGTGAAGAGACAGGAAATAGATTGCGGTCTTTCAAAGGGCAAAGCGGGATATTTTGTCTCTATTTTTCATGTACCACCAAATTAGGTAATTTTAAGCCACCAAATCCGATATTTTTTAATGTGCCTACATACTGTAGAATTACTAAATTCGACAATATTTTTTTGATATTTATCCTCTTTGTAACCATCACATGTTCAACCTTATTTGCAAGTTCGGTCCTACCATTATGTTTTTTTTTTCTTTTGAAACGTACGAACTTTTTTTTTATAAGTAGGGTTGTACAAACACTTTTACACGTCAATCATATTTTTAAAATAAAGCTAGATGAGGTCGGCGTTTCTTATCTGACTATTCTGAGAAGAAAGGCCGAAACAAACTCAGAGGTCACAGTCTCTTTTAAAGTCCAGACATAATCTTGGTCAGATCATGTGAAGACCATGTAGATTCGTGTCTGAAATGGTCCTTTTGAGGAAAGAACCACACAGATTGAGTGGACCTGTCAAAGAAAGAACATTTGGGTAGGCCGCATAAATTACTCAAACTGCCAGACCATGATTAATACTAAATGAGAAAAAAAAAAAACAACAATGACCCACATAGGCTTCACATTCACAATAATTGAAAACAATATAATACTTTACAAGTAAATATTAAGTTCCCAACAGTATATTGAACTCCACAAAGTAAATATGTCAAAATGGTATATATATAAATAAAATAAAAGTTTCAGTATGCAATAATTGGAGCAGCTTAATTCCAGGCCTTTTTGACCTCAATATAATCTTTAATGGTATTAAAAGCTTTCTGGCACAACTTACTTTTAATAAATGATTTGAATTTATTAAGGCTTAGACCTTGAACGTGGCTTGGAAGTTTATTATAAAAACGTATACATCTGAATGAGCCACCTATTTTCTTGAGCCTTGTTGTAGGTACAACAAATTTGTGTTTGTTCCTAGTATTTATATTATGGATATCACTGTATTTTTTAAACAATTTTATATTTTTATGGGCATATAAAAGATTTTCAAAAATATACTGAGAGGGCACAGTCATTACATTAATCTCCTTAAATTTCTCTCTGAGAGAGAGTCTCGGACTTAATTTATAAATTGACCGAACAGCTCTTTTGTGCAAAACAAAGATAGTCTGAATGTCAGCGGCTTTTCCCCACAACAGAAAACATATGGTTACAAAGTATTGGTTATATCATTCATGTTGAAATTATAGATGTGAGAACGATGCAAAACGTCAAGATTCCGTAATAAAAAGGAACAAAAAAACTACTCAAAAATGTAAATAAAATAAGCCGAGGCAGCTAAGCGATGACCCGTCCCTAATGACAACACCCATTCCCGAACACGACGCATGGATTAGCACCATTCAGCTCAACCATTTTGAAGGGAGCTAAATGATCCAACACACGCGCCACCATCAGCGAAACATTAGAGTGAGCATGACATACTCTTAGCCGCCAGGGCACATTCAAGTCAATGAAAGACGTACCCAGTAAATGGTAGCTTTATAGTAGGTACATAGTGCTCACACATGTGCCATGCAATTATACAAGACCCACACCACTTGAAATAACCCCGTGCATCACATCCGTCAACCACAGCAGTTAATTGCATAACAGCCGGTCATTGGCCGGGCGTTAGCGCATAACGTGCATGCCTCGCACCTCGTTGCTAACACCTGGCCCTCTGCCAACCCTGCTTTAGACGCTGTCGTGAAGACTGGTAATGATGTGTTTTTCTGACGAAGAGATGACTATGCAGTGCTTGTAATTAATAGGACGGGCTACTCGAATAGTGCAGATTCTTGCAGTTTCCAGCATTGAAATGCGGTTTCTCTTGCTATGGTTCCGGAGAAGAGCATCATTTACCAGCATGGATACCTAGTAATTTTCTCCTGTACTCTTACTTCTTATAGAACAACGATCGCAAACATAACTACACACCCACATTGAATTGTGTGGGATGTATAGTAAGCCCTACTTTACAAGTCTCTTGTAATTGGGAGTGAGCGTGAGTCTATTAGAGTGTAGAGCAGTGGTAGCCGTAGGTTCGAACCCAGACAGGCGCTTTACTTTGTGTAAATTATTTCATCACCACTGCTCTCAAAACGGTGAAGGAAAACATCGTGAGGAAACCGACATGTCCTAGAACCAAAAAATCGAAGACAAGTGACATCTACCAACCTGCACTGGGCCCGCGTGTTGGATTACGGCCCACTCTCTCTCACACAGAGGAGGCCTGTGTCCCAGTAGTGGGAACATTATAGGCTGATTATGTTGTGAGTCTATTGCTATCAATTAGAGCCCTGGGCAACAAACCCAGACCCCAGGCCGCACCTGAGAAGTTCTTAACTAAATGTTCCTGGTAGAGCAAAGGAAGGGAAGGGGAGGAGAGGGGGAAGTTTCAAAACTAAATAAGAGACGATTGTTGAACTAAGATCATCTCAGAAATGAAACATAGATGAAAGGTCAAAAGATATAATTCTAATAATTAATCTAATAGCCCTGACCGCCGGTAGCTTGGACCCTGTTCCCGATACCGGAGGGCTACCATTTTTTTGTATTTTTAAATGTTTTTATATATTTTTTTATATTCTAATATTTAAAAATATAATTATAATGTGTATATAGTGAAATAAAAGATAATAATCTAATAAATGTATTTACTTTAAATGCACTGTTCCAACTAGCAGCATTTACAAATACTGCAACACTGTTTCTGATAAGTCGTTTTGGCCCTGTCTATAGTTCCTTCACGGTGGGAATCTCTCAACAGAAACGGCTTCGTTGATCGCTTAGTATTTATGTTATGCGCGCACGCATAGCGCTCTCGTTCAGCGCCTGCGACCTGGCGATCTGCCAACCATCTGAGTACCTGTCCTGACTTGTTCATGATGCCATCAGATAGGGGTTTGGTAAGTGTTCCAGACATTGATTAAGATGGTTGCGATTTCAAGGTCTTGGCTAACCATGTCGTCTCTTTACTATGCTTAAAGGAAAGAATAAGATTAGAAAAGAAATTATGTGAAAAAGAGACCTCAATTCACACACATAGCTTGATAATTAAGCAAGTTGGAGTGGCATTGTGCTAATCAAATTATAAATGTAATGTGGGACGCCCTAAGCTGGGTGGACTGCCCATAAGAAGAAGGCAGCGGATGCGGTCTGCTTGCAGAAAACTGAGAAGCGGGATTGGCGTAACTTGGAAAGACTTATCGCATGCTTAATAGAATACTGACCTATTAGAGCTTGAGTCAAAGTTAGGATTTCTGCAATTTTTTTGCACAGATTTAAACAATGGTTTTTTTTTAAAGTAGAAATTATATTTAACTATAGGTAAATTACATATTTATAATATTGACTAATAAGCCGACTAGACCCCACCCCAATCGCAAAACATTTAACGGCGATTTCCAGAAATCTACGTTTTTGAGTTAAGCCAGTATTCTATTAAGCATGCGTTATGTCCAACGCTTGCCAGCAGTATTCTGTTTTTAACAACTAAAATGAATAACTAAAAACAATTTAACTAAATTTGTCCTTTTGTGTTTTTAGCCTGCTTGGTGTGGTAGCATCAACGCGAACGTTTGCTGAGTTTGACGTCGTGGATCCTGGGCTCAAAAAGAATGAAATAATTTGATATTAGACCAGTCGCAAGTCACCAAGTAATTTTCTGTAGGTAATGGACAGCTACGATTAGCTAAAACAAAAGTATATCAGCAACTCTCATATTACGTCATATTTCCTAAAAACCTGACCTATCTCAACTGCTAGACATAATAGGAGTCACTGACCATTTAATGTGCTAGCGTACTCGACATAGCGCCGCTGCCCTGGCTCTCTGCCAGCCCCATTAATACCTGTCGTAATGTTCACGCGATATCATTGATGTGGTGTGTGAGTTAAATGGCTACTACGGTCGGTTTGTGAGGTTAAGCTGTGATTGGTCCGGTTAGACCTGAGATGGGTGACCGTTTTTGTTACAATGTCACAGTTTTATTCTGACTACTGTCTACTATAGACATACTGCTACTACGAGTATTACTGTCTTCCAAGGTTAACGTATTTCCATAATGATAATTTGCATGCATCTACGTCTTCAATTGAAGTCCATTGCCACCAGTAGAAGTTTGTGCTCTGATAACGTTGACATGATCCCACCCCTCCTACGAGTATGATGACTTATTTTTGAGACAGCATACCGTGGTTCTAGCTAGCACTATGAAAAACAAGAAGGAGATGCCTTAAAATCAGAAGATTGTTTTTTGCATTATTTTTGTGATTTTTTACTGAATATTCGATGGTATTGTTAAACTATGCCATCCCGTATGCGCGGCTCTCGAGGACGGTGCCAATAAGTTTATTAAAGGAAATTGTTTATGTTTCCATGAAGCAGGCATGTAGTAAGCGTGCCATATAAGTGGACGTATTAGTGCAATTACGTAAATACTTCCGTAGGTACCCACAGCACATAGCGCCACTATATAGTCACACCGACCTGGCCGTCTGCCAGCCCCATTAATACCTGTCGTGTGGCGCACATTAGTGCGACTTCCTTGCAGGCCGGTATTCGTTCAGCCTGGACTGCAGTAAGGCATGTCAGTTTTGATGCTTTTCAAATTTCTGTGGCATTGAAATAGCCTTCAGAAGTGACGATACTGAAATGACCTCGTACATACGTCCGGTGTAAGCTGGGCAGTCAACCCCAACATTTAGCAGTTTATTTTGGTACTCTAATTCCCCGAAAGTCTGTCAACCAGTCTTACCAAGGGGTATCGTGTTACCCAGTAAATGGGTTGTGGAGGTCAGATGGCAGTCGCTCCATGTCAAATACTGGTATTCAGCTGCATCTGGGTAGACTGGAAGTTGGGAAAAGGCAGGCAGATAATGATGATTTTGGTACTCCGATTCCGTTGTGTATTTTTTTAATTTTTTTTTTCAGCATGTATCGGCAACCAGGCCTATGTTCCTACCTCAAATATGTAGGGTTAACCGATGTGTTAAAATGTAAACTTCTCATAGTTTTAAACCTTTATCTACTGGTCCCTTTTGTGCGGCATTACTTATGGTCCCTTTGTCCTTGGTGGGAGAAATAGGTACGGCGCGCGGCGATGGAAGATATTTCCAGGTGGGCAACCATCACCTCATAAAGCAGTATTATTATTATATTACTTCACAGTGGGAAAGTGATGGAGCTGTACAGAACGTATAGCTCCATCTCTATCGCACGCTGAAGTAATATTGAAATAATACTGCTATAAGAGGTGATGGTTACCCCCCTGAAGATTTACAACAAAGCTACGGTTGTTCAGGTTTTATAATTTCGTAGAGCGCGTACCGGTAGCATTGGACTTGTTAATAGAGTTCTGGTTGGCACCATTTTGTGGGTTCAAAACCCAGAAAAAACACAATGACACAAGGTCAAGAAACAAATGTCAAGGCGACAATTTTTCTGCATTACCTACACAACTTTTACCTTTCACCTACGCAGTGAACCCACGAAACATACGTAAAATTCACCGTTAGATATAATATTTTATAATATCTTAAAGCTCTAATGCAATATACTACAGTGAAATATTGATATATCTCGATAAACTTATGTGATCAATCAAATAGTCATTTCGCGTAATGGCCGCCCGCGGCGATTGTGCGCAATGCCACTTTTACCAAACCATTATTAATAGTACTTTTGTCAAAACATAATTATTAAGTTTTCGTTTTTTCGCGTAGTAATATCGCCCGGGGATTAGAAAGAATTGACACGTAAAAGAGTTCTTTGTTATATTTCGTGACATTTTAGTTTGTTACGTAAGTGTTAAATCTATCTACATAATCCGATCAAAAGATTATTTCTCAAAAATAAATAAATTATTTCTAAGATCCGGTTCTACGACATTAGACCATTCTAAATAAGTAAATACACCACATAATCAGCATATAATGTTCCCACTGCTGGGACACAGGCCTCCTCTCTGTGGGAGGAAGTGGGCCGTAATCCAGCACGCGGGCCCAGTGCGGGTTGGAAGATGTCACATGTGTTCGAATTTTTGGTTTTCTAAATAAGTATCAGTCTGTAATTATTATACCATTGCAGGGAAAACACCCCGAGGTCTGATAGGCTCCATGCAAGATTGCAGAAGTGTTCAGCTACACCCGAGTAGACTGAACCAACCCTAACATGGTTGGGAAACAGCTAGGCAAATTACGATGAGAAAAAATCCCTATGGCACAGGACATGCACGAGGAAATCCCGCACCCCTCATTGTAGCAGAAGGAACACTGTGAGATTTTCTGTGTCTACTGTCACTTTTGTTTTCTACAGACTGGTGTGGTGAGGATTTCCTTACGGAAAAGATTAGCCTCAAAACTACATAATTATATGAAAATCTTTTTACAGTAACCTGATTTAGAACTCACAACGTCACATCGTCTCAAATACCTCGAACACTAAACAAAATCAATCCACATTAACATGTAAACAGTCACTAGAAATGTCAAGACATTCCATTCAACACCTAAACCCCACCTTCAAGATAATAAGGCTTAAGAATACATTAAGCATTCGTTCTTTAGATAGCCGTCACGACAACAGAACGAACTAAACGAAATAATTGCAACCGTTCCCACGGGTCGAGTAACAGTAGGGCTTTAGTCAAAAGTTTAGAGAATTAATTTAGATTTTGACCCACCTGGTAGAGGACTAGAGTTTGGGTTTGATTACGTGTTGGTTTTGAAAGGGATTACAAGTGATTTATTTATAGCTACTTACAATACCAGCCTATTTTAATGTCTCACTGCTGGGCAAAGGCCTGTTCTCGTACAGAGAAGGCACGAGCATTGATGGTCACACTTACTCAAGAGGGGTTGGCGATTTCCAAGACAAACTCAGAAAGTACGGATTTTAACCACAACCTCATGTATTTTCAACTTATTTCAAATCAAATCATAGAAAGCAAACTCAGGAAAGTTAAGAAATGAAACAAATTCCCCGACTGCAAAAACGCATATACCTAACTGAAAAGAGAAAAACAAGCATCACAATCTATAGAATTTTGGTATTGCAGGCGGACTAACCAATAACCTGAAATTGGTGTAACTTTTGTTTGACATTTGTGTTTTAGTTTTATTAATATATATATGGAATTGATTCATTAACTTGTTTTTATTAGCTTTTATTTGATATCAATATTGTTGTAATTTATTTTAAAAAAGATTCCCTCCCTTTTTTGTATTTATGGATGCAATATATAAAAATTATAGCCTTTGTCAGTTCCACAATGAAGACGAATCGAACGACACCTCTTGTGTTAAAATCCCTCAAGCCGTTTAGGCTACAGAGCCTGCCAAAGAAATAGACATACATACGTACATACATACATACATACATACCTACATATATACATACATACATACATACATACATACATACATACATACATACATACATACATACATACATACATACATACTATTTTTACCCTCCTGGGGCAGTCGGGTAAAAATAAAAGGGAAAACATTCTACATCGAGATATGTAAAACTTTATCATTCTGCATACCACCGCTGAAGCTTTAACAACTTTCCACTAAATAGATTAAATCACAAACATAGTAAATATAGGAGAAACTTTCGCCCAAAAAAATACTTTGAATGAAAATTCAGTCAACTTGAAAGTTTTTCTATGAAACCTTTCCAATAACTCAAAAACCGTATGACAACTCCCTAGCAACTGAATCAGTCTACATCAAATAATGCTCAATATTCTGACTGGCATATGAATCTCATCTCGTGAGTCACAGTCGTTTGCATTGTCATAACACACATAGCTTATTACAATGGCGTGTTACCAAAATATTTGTTTTACAGAACGCAGTTCATATTATGTACAGTCAACTACACAACACTACGAAAAGCGCCCTTACAGCTACGAAATAAAGGCGCTGTCAATGTGAAACTGTTACCATGAATGTGTGGTTGGCTGTACGCCAGCTGAATGCAGCTGCAGTCTTATTTGAATATTTCTGTTAATTACTTATACTTGGAGCAATTAAATCAATCATAATCGTAAATTATAATCACGTAAAGTAGATCGACTTAGCTTAAGGCAGTTGAAAAACAAGAGACTTAGAAATTAGTTTTCTGAGTTATGCGTCGAAGATTTTATTCTGCAATGTGCAAATATTTTAACAATCTACCCAACTGTTTTAGATTTGAATTTAAAGGAATTCAATACAATTCGAACCCTTTTTTTTTGGGTGGGAAAGCATCAAATAACTTCTCCCGCTCTGGGCGTGTGGAGGGTGTGTCAGACTCTTACTTACTAAAACCCACCCATATTCCTTCCGTGTTGCCTGTGTTGCCAGGGGCCACGGTAACCCTTTAGGACTGCCACGCGACCCCGGCAGGCATCGGCCCCAGTGGACCCCTACACTTGTGCTGACGACATCTCTTTGAGGCGCGCGTGGAATACAACGCGCCGTCGACCCGGGCCTGGTCCTTACCGGACAGCGAGCTACCCATTTCTCACCGTCCGCAAGCCCGCGCCTACGGTGGCTGGAAATCCGCCCGGGATTCCCGACGCCCAGGGCGTCTTCTGCGGCGGCTAGGGCGAGAGGGCGCGAAATTTGCCTTTCCCTTAACCGTGCCGCCTCTTCCTTCGCGAGCACTACTGCTTCGCAGAAGGAGGTGACGGCTGCTCATGCCCTCTCGCTCCGTACCATGGCCTTAACCAGGGCCGGACGCGAGAGATCTCTGCCGCCGATCGCCTCCACGAGGACACGGCGGTGCTCTGCCCAAGCCGGGCAGACCTCCACCGTATGCTCCACCGTGTCCTCCGGGTGATCCACACAGTGGCGACACCCGGACAATTCAAACCCTGACAGGCGTTTAACTTTGTGTAAATTATTTCATCACCACTACTCTCATTACGGTGAAGGAAAACATTGTGAGGAAACCGGCATGTCCCAGACCCAAAAATTCGAAGACATAATTATGACATCTACAAACCCGCACTGGGCCCGCGTGGTGGATTACGTTACGGCCCACTCCCTCTCACAGAGAGGATGAATACATAGCATTGAGTTCTGTTAAAAACTACACAAAACATTAAATAATCTCTAAAACTTGTGATTAGTTTTTTCAAATGGAGCATCGCTTCACCTTTGCTTATTAAATTTAAACCAATTTAAGTCTGCTCTGCTTCCTTATAACTACTTTTTACTATCAAAGGCAATAGCGATTGCAAACGGTCACCTCACACACGTAATTGCACCACATACCCGCCAATGCCAATACCTCTTCTCATCCATCAGCTGTGAACGTACCATCTCAAATGGAAAGTTAGCTTATTACCATTGTCGCAACCGATCTATAACACACGACCTCTGACTTATCCAGTGGATAGTAATGAGCTGGTATCATTCAATCGGTTTGCAATCGTAGGTACTATTTGATAGATATGCTAATGTATGGAGGTATGCGAGAAGGAGATTTGTAAAGGTCGAGTATGACTTGTGCGTGTGTACTGACCTAAACTTTCTTGGTATTTATGTCAAGTGATTATACTGTTATATCCTGGGGAAGACCAAAGAAACGAGGGATGGACTGTGTGAAAGATGATATGGCTGGAAAGGGGGTGACTACCCAGTTGACGACTAATAGAGACATATGGAAGAAAGGGACATGTAGCGCCGACCACAAATAAGTTGGGATAAGGGCAGGAGAGCAATGATGATGATTCCTCCTGTAAAAGTACTGTAATTTAATTTTGAAAAGATAATCTTTTAAATAAGAAGGAAATATCACGGAAAAATGTATAGCGAAAATATGAATCAGACTTCTCTTTTTTAAAACATCGCCAAGAAGTGACGCGTGCAGGCTTGTTGTTTCTGCATAGCATAAAATAGAATAGAATATTCTTTATTATATAGCATAATCAGCCTGTAATGTTCCTACTGCTGGGACACAGGCGTCCTCTCTTCGAGAGGGAGTGGGTTGTAAAATCCACCATGCGGGCACATTGCGGGACGGTAGATGTCACATGTCTTCTAAGTTTTGCTTCTAGGACATGCCGGTTTTCTCACGATGTTTTCCTTCACCGTTTTGAGAGCAGTGGTGATGAAATTATTTACACAAGGTAAAGCGCCTGCCTGGGTTCAAATCCGCGACCTACAACTCGTAAGTACCCGTTACCAGAGGATCACCTCTGCTCTTTATTGTGTAAATTATAGTTACAAATGTGACACAATGGGCGGTCTTATCCCTAAAAGCGTTCTTTTAAAGACAACCTTAGGAAGGATACCCTATTAGGAAAACGGGCTGATGTATGAAGTATAGAAAAAATCGAACCATTTATTTTGTCACATTACCGCAACATTCATTTGCCAATTTCTCAAAGAATACGTAAACAAACAAGTACCTAGTAAGTTCAAACATCTTAAAAGTGTTCAAACAAAACACTGTTCTAGACAATATGTGACATGTTTGTTTGTCGGCGAGTGCGAATTGAGTGTACATTAGCAATACAAGTGGCACAACTGTACTTTGTTAAGACCCTGGTGACACTGCAAGCGATAGCGGATGCAGTTTTATCCAGTGAAAGTATAATTTGAGAAATTCTCTCCGCTGAAGTCACCAATACGTCCAGGACCGTCTTAGCTTTCAACAATAGAGCTAGAAAAATGTATGTGTCTCATGATTTGTAACGCACCTTTTAAATTACCCGTTCATCAGTATGCTGAAATCATTTTGAATTGGTGCGGTATAACAATACCCATAGTTAAATTATAAATATCAAACAAAATATCTACGGAGTGGTTGCAAAATTTGCTATTAATAGGTTAATGGTAAACAGAAACCAGCGCTATCGAATTTATTTTTCTCTCGTATCGCCTCGAGTATATCTCATAGCATAATCAGGCTATAATGTTCCCACTGCTGGGACACAGGCCTCATCTCTGTTACAGGGGGTGGGCCGTATGGTGGATACCACGCGGGCCCAGTGCGGGTTGGTAGCTGTCACATGTCTTTTTCGTTCCAATTTTTTGTCGAATTTTTAGTTCCAGTTCCAGGACACGCCGGTTTCATGTCATGTTTTCCTTCACCGTTTTCAGGGCCGTGGTGATGAAACTATTAATGGGGGTACGTGGGGCTTGTAGCTAAATAATAACTGCCGCATGGGTCAATCGATCAGGTTAAGCTACGCTTGCCGCGGTTGGTCCGTAGATGGGTGACCATCTTTACATACCAAGACCCGTCCGTGCCTCGGAAAGCACGTTAAGCCCTTGGTCCCGGCTGCCATTCGTGGATCTTTGAAATCAAAATCAAAAGTCATTTATTCAAACTAGGCTGGAAATCAGCACTTTTCGAACGTCAAAGTTACATAAGACAGTCCCTCTAAAATGCCCGCCCTTCACCACTTCCTAGTGCTTTAGCTGGGAAGACGAAGTGGTGGAACAAACTCCCCAGCAGCACGTCTGTCTGTTTAGTTATATAAACTTGATTGAAAGTCGTTACGGGTCGTCAGAAACCCAAAAGTCTGACAAACAGTCTTACCAAGGGGTATCGTGTTACCCAGTAACTGGGTTGTGGAGGTCAGATAGGCAGTCGCTCCATGTAAAATACTGGTATTCAGCTGTATCCGGTTAGACCGGAAGCCGACCCCAACGTAGTTGGGAAAAGGCAGGCAGATGATGATGATGATGATGAAACTATTAAAAGTAAAGCACCTGTCTCGGTTCGAACCTGCGACCTAAAACTTGTAAGGAGCTCGTAGTAGCTCGTTAGTAGCGTAAGTAGCACTGCTCTATAGTACATCTCATACCGTTCTAAAAATATCTTTAAATCCCATGAAAGCTGCTGAGTAAAAAATTGCGAGAATATTTCCAATTATAACAAAAGGCAACATCCCGCTAATCGCTGTGACCACATCCCCCAGTCCTTGAACCGTTAACGAACGTGACCGACGGTAAGTCCTTTGGTTTGCAAACAAATAACTTTGGAGGTTAAGTACACGTTAAATCTTTACTATTCTTGTATGTCCGACTTTTACAGAATTTATCACACTTTTTAATGTGTAAAGAGGATTTTAAAAACGTTCGTTTTTGTAAAAGAATTTGCATTTGACATGAATAAAAGTGAGTTGATAACTTCCTGATAGTCATTCATATTGTAGGCATCCATTGGAAACAAAGCAACTTGATTCTTCCTTATATTTTATAGAAAAGTTAACTTTGTTAACCCCTGTTTAAAACCTTACTATTATCTATGGAACCTGGACAAAATGGGCGAGAAAAGGAAGAAGGAAGGACGTCCTATGGCATGATGAATGAATTATATCAAGCATGTTACAAAACACCAGGATGCGAAGGGCACAGGGACTTTAATCGGGCAAACGTACTTTCGACCAACAGTTTATGGGTCAAATGATCATTCGGACAAGTGACCTTCAAGCAAAAGTAACGCACTCGGCTGAGGTAGACGCCATGCAAAAAATCAATGCAATATAAACAAGAAATCGGGAAAAATTTGCTGCTACCTAAATTTTCGCAATTTCATTGTTGTTCCCATAGTATAAGTTGATCATAATGATGAGAATTATCACATCTTTGCAGGTTTCCCATTATTTCAATTACATCTTGTAGAAAATTTGCATATAATAGAATAAAATCTCTTATTATGTACACCATATGAATTATTTCCTTCGACCGAAGATTACGCTGGCCGGTCAGTCCGATACATTTCGAGACCCCTCCGTGTCTCGGAAAGCACGTTAAACCGTTGGTCCCGGCTGTCATTTGCAGATCTTTGGCTGTCGTTACGGACCCAGTCAGAAGCCCGAAAGTCTGATAACCAGTCTTACTAAGGGGTATCGTATTACCATGTAACTGGGTAATGGATGTCAGATAGGCAGTCGCTCCATGTAAAATATTGATATGCAGCTGCATACGTTTAAATTGTAAGCCGACCCCAACATAGTTGGCAAAGGCAGGCAGACGGTGATCATCATCTGCCTAATACCTTTGTTTAAATCAGGTAGTACATCAGACCCCACCAATTATAGACCTATTTCAGTACTACCTACCTTTAGTAAAATTTTTGAAAAAATAATTTTAGTCCAATTACAAAGATTTTTTAATAAACATAAATTATTGCACAATAAACAGTTCGGTTTTACAAGGGGTCGTTCGACTACTGATGTGGAACTTTTAGGACATATTTATAATGCATGGGAAGATAAACGCGATGCATTGGGCATCTTTTGTGATTTGTCCAAGGCATTCGATTGCGTTCTTCACGAAACGTTAATCAAGAAACTCCGCCACTACGGGATCCGGAACACCGCTCTGGATCTTCTTACTTCATACTTGAGTAATAGGATTCAGAGCGTTGACGTTAATGGGAAAAGATCTCCCGGATCTATAGTAACAATGGGAGTCCCACAGGGCTCAATTCTTGGTCCTTTCTTGTTTCTTATTTATATTAATGATTTGCCATACCTCATAAAGGATAATCATGATATAGTGTTGTTTGCGGATGACACTTCACTTTTGTTTAAACTTAAACGTCAGCAGCTGGTTACTGACGATGTTAATAGTGCGATCTCAAAAGTAGTTCACTGGTTCAATGTTAATAATTTACTTCTTAATGAAAAAAAAAACCAAATGCATTAAGTTTACGCTACCTCACGTTAAGCAGGTGAAAACTAACGTATTGATAAAGGGCGAAGAATTGAACCCTGAAGATAGCACAGTATTCTTGGGCTTAACTTTGGATGCTAAGCTTCAGTGGGGTCCACATATAGATAAATTGTCGAAAAAGCTAAGCTCCGCAGCATACGCTGTTAGAAAAATTCGTAATTTAACTGATATAGAGACAGCCCGTTTAGTGTACTTTAGCTATTTTCATAGTGTAATGTCGTACGGTATTCTGTTGTGGGGAAATGCCGCTGACATTCAGACTATCTTCGTTTTGCAGAAAAGAGCTGTTCGGTCAATTTATAGATTAAGTCCGAGACACTCTCTCAGAGAGAAATTTAAGGAGATTAATGTAATGACTGTGCCCTCCCAGTATATTTTTGAAAATCTTTTATATGCCCATAAAAATATAAAATTGTTTAAAAAATACAGTGATATCCATAATATAAATACTAGGAACAAACACAAATTTGTTGTACCTACAACAAGGCTCAAGAAAATAGGTGGCTCATTCAGATGTCAATGTATACGTTTTTATAATAAACTTCCAAGCCACGTTCAAGATCTAAGCCTTAATAAATTCAAATCATTTATTAAAAGTAAGTTGTGCCAGAAAGCTTTTAATACCATTAAAGATTATATTGAGGTCAAAAAGGCCTGGAATTAAGCTGCTCCAATTATTGCATACTGAAACTTTTATTTTATTTATATATATACCATTCCTCTTTCTTCCTCTTTGAGGAGTGGCTGGAGAGGCGCCACGGCGTCCTCACCTTCCGCGTGACGCAGGTCCTCACCGGACACGGCAGCTTCGGGAGGTTCCTGTGTCGGATAAGGCGGGAGGAAACGTCCGGGTGTCACCACTGTGTGGATCGCCTGGAGGACACGGTGGAGCATACGGTGGAGGTCTGCCCGGCTTGGGCAGAGCACCGCCGTGTCCTCGTGGAGGCGATTGGCGGCAGAGACCTCTCGCGTCCGGCCCTGGTTCAGGCCATGGTATGGAGCGAGAGGGCATGGGCAGCCGTCACCTCCTTCTGCGAAGCAGTAATGCTCGCAAAGGAGGAGGCGGGACGGTTGAGGGAAAGGCAAGTTTCGCGCCCTCTCGCCCCTAGCCGCCGCAGAAGACGCCCAGGGCGTCGGGAATCCCAGGCGGATTTCCGGCCACCGTAGGTGCGGGCTTGCGGACGGTGAGCAATGGGTAGCTCACCGTCCGGTAAGGACCAGGCCCGGGTCGACGGCGCGTCGTATTCCACGCGCGCGTCAAAGAGATGTCGTCAGCACAAAAGTAGGGGTCCACTAGGGCCGATGCCTGCCGGGGTCGCGGGAAGGTACTTATGGGTCACCGAGGCCCCCGCAACACAGGCAACAGGAAGGAATACGGGTGGGTTTTAGTCAGTAAGAGTCTGACACACCCTCCCGCTCCGCCCAGAGCGGGAGAAGTTATTTGATGATTTCCCACCCTAAAAAAAAAAAAAAAAAAAAAAGCCTTAATAAATTCAAATCATTTATTAAAAGTAAGTTGTGCCAGAAAGCCTTTTATACTATTAAAGATTATATTGAGGACAAAAAGGCTTGGGATTAAGCTGCTCCAATTATTGCATACTGAAACTTTCATTTTATTTATATACCATTTTGACATATTTACTTTGTGGAGTACAATATACTGTTTGGAACTTAATATTTACTTGTAAAGTATTATATTGTATTCAATTATTGTGAATGTGAAGCCTATGTGGGTCATTATTGTTATTTTTTTTTTTCTCATTTAGTATTAATCATGGTCTGGCAGTTTGAGTAATTTATGCGGCCTACCCAAATGTTCTTTCTTTGGTATTGTTCGTCGAATCGTTGAGCTCCTTAAGTTCTGAGTTGAGCAGCACGATTACTGACAAATGCGTGCACTGACTGGACAGGTCCACTCAATCTGTGTGGTTCTTTCCTCAAAAGGACTATTTCGGACACCAATCTACATGGCCTTCACATGATCTGACCAAGATTATGTCTGGACTTTAAAAGAGACTGTGACCTCTGAGTTTGTTTCGGCCTTTCTTCTCAGAGTAGTCAGATAGGAAACGCCGACCTCATCTAGCTTTATTTAAAAAAATATGATTGACGTGTAAAAGTGTTTGTACAAACCTACTTACAGAAAATAAATAATTTATCATTTATCATTTATCATTTATCATTTATCATTTATTTATCATTTATCATTTGCCTGCCTTTTTTTAGCTAGGCAGACGATGATGGAGCAGCGGTGGCCCAGTGGTAATGACCGTGACTTACGAGTTGTAGGTCGTAGGTTCGAACCCTGACAGGCGCTTTACTTTGTGTAAATTATTCCATCACCACTGCTCTCAAAACGGTGAAAGAAAAAGTCGTGAGGAAACCGGCATGTCATAGAACCAAAAATTCTAACACATGTGACATCTACCTACCCGCACTGGGCCCGCGTGGCGAATTACGGCCCACTCCCTCTCACAGAGAGGAGGCCTGTGTCCCAGCAGTGGGAACATTATAAGCTGATTATGTTATGATGATGACGACGATGATATAAATTATTCTCATTCAGGGCAATGACTCGGAAATATTGAAAAAATCGCTATGCCTTTAATAACTTCTATGATTTCAACCCCGGGCCTTGAAGACTTGAAGTTTTTGCCACCAAACATTATCCTTATCGTTATTTAGTATCTTCAATACCTAAGTTCACATTACAATAATTCAAGCACACTGTTCAGTCCCGCACACAGTCGCCCACGCTGGCCCACTATACGTTACACGATGGCCGAGTTATTGCGATATAAACGTAATCGGGTCTAGGTCGAGCTTTATAGCTTTTTTGTTACTTATTAAATATTTATTATCTGGGTGTATGTAATACTTTTGAAGGGAACAGTGGAATTTTCCTTTATTATGTTTCGTCAACCCTCAGCTATCCTATAGCTGCCCACGTGCTTAACAAGTATTACATGATCAGCCTATAATATTCCCACTGCTGGGACACAGGCCTCCTCCCAGTGAGAGGGAGTGGGCTGTAATCCACCACGCGGGCCCCGTGCGGGTTGGTAGATGTCACATATCTTCGAGTTTTTGGTTCTAGGACATCCTCACGATGTTTTCCTTCACCGTTTTGAGAGCAGTGGTGATGAAATAATTTACACAAAGTAAAGCGCTTGTCTGGGTGCGAACCTACGCCTTACAACTCGTAAGTCGCGGTCGTTACCACAATTATTTGATGAAGTAGAATATTATTACCCTTTCCTATTACGTAAATATCTTGTTTGAAAATACATTTTAAATCAAAAAAAATCAAAAAAAAAAAATCAAAATCCATTTATTTCACGTTATCCCATATTACACAATACAAATCACAATATAAAAATAAATAGAATGTCATCAAATTATAAATACAATGTCAAAAAATAAAATAAAATGAATGGGAAATTAATAATATAAAATACACATAAAAATAAAAGTTTAGGGCAAATTTTGGGTAAAAATGATAACAATTTTTTAAAACTAGACTAGTTGTTAAGACTAATACAAAAAAAATAGAAAAAAGCCCTGTCTCGTGTCATCACAAACTATAATTATGAGAATAGAAGACGTGGTGAATATACTAGCAAGTCAGTAAAGATAATTCGCCTTTTCTCAGTAGAGAGTCCTTTTTCCAAATAAAACCGATCGTTTATGAAAGGATCGTGACGGGTGGCGTTCTGTTGTTTCAAAATGAAAAGTCATTTATTCAAACTAGGCTGAAAATCAGCACTTTTCGAACGTCAAAATTATATAAGACAGTCCCAGAAAGAGCTGATTTTCAGCCTAGTTTGAATAACTGACTTTTGATTTTGATTTTGTTTTCTTCTCGATTGGAAACGACCAATTGGAACCGTGCACCTAGCTTCTGACGTTTCATAAGTGCCCATGTAGGATAAAATATTATGATTTTGCAGCGCTGCTTGTCGGCAGGCTTTTAAGCAGGTTCAAATAAGGCTGAAAATGTCTGCACCCTTCACCCTTCACAGTTATTGTCTACCCCTATGGGGAGTAGGCGTCAGATTATGTATGTACATAAAACCGTTCACCTAATACTTCAATGGGACCTACCTGCTTGTTTTGTATAACTAGCTAAGTGAGGATATTTTTTTACCACCATGACTGCTTGAACCCGTGTCAAACTTTTGGTGCTCCAACGCGTATTGTGAAGAGGGTCTTCAAAAGATGCCGAGAGAGACAAAAACTATTCTAACACCTTATTTATTGACCTCGACCTTTTAAGTAGGTGCCTACTTTTTGAGGTTGATTTAATATATTTAAACTTAAAAGAACTGAAATTAGCGTCATCACTTGCAGAGTCAGGGCAACGACACACACTGGTGCCGATTCCCTTGTTCACAAACTAAACTAAGTTTAAGATCAGTGCATCCTTTTCTTTCTATTTCATTAAGAAGAGGACAGAAGATAAATTTTAGTTTAGTCCTGTCAAATTAATCACCGCCTTTCACTTCTCCATACAAGTTTAGACGTGATTAAAAACTTGCCTACTAAAATTACGTCAATTTACGTCAAGCGCTGATTAATTTGACAGGACTAAGCTAAAATTGATATTTTGTCCTTTTCTTAATGAAATAGAAAGAAAAGGATGCGCTGAACTTAAACTTAGTTTAGTTTGTGAACAAGGGAATCGGCACCACTGTCAAAAATTACGCGACGGAAATTCCGTACTGTAAATTACGCTACGTATTTTGACCTGTTGTGTAGCTGATTATAATTTAAAAAACAATGGAGGCGTAGGTAAACACGCCGAATCCCAGTTGAGTAATTTTTAAAAAGTGTCTCGCTATGCTGAGCTACGAACTGTCGGGAAAATATTCTTCTGTCAGAATTAATAACATTACCTACATGAGGTACCTCCATTCGTGATATATAACCATATCCGGGTGAAAAAACAATGTCTATCAAATCCAAAATGATGTTAAATCAAGCACAACACCGCACACGCTTGTAACGACGATGATGTGATCACATGATGACACTGCGCACAAAAACGCGTTTATTTCAAGAAGGTCATAAGGCCATTGTCAGTTCGGTTCTATGATCATAAGATTGATAGAAAACTGTTTGTGTGTTTGTCTGTAAATTCATCCGAAAGTACTGGCCTGCTAGGCACAAAAAAAATAATTCACAGAAATGTTATTTGGTTGTGTGGGAATGTGGGTGCGTCATTTACAAATATTACACACATACATCAACTCAAGCCATTTTCCCATTGGGGTGGGCAGAAAAAGAACAGACATACAGAATGCCACTAACAACGATCCTTAAATACTCTTTTTGCTTCGTTTACGTTCATACAATCCACAAATATTGTTAATTTACCTACAAATATTGCTTTTTTTATTTATTGAATTGCAAATAAATACATAGATAGTCTCCCTAAACCATCAGCCCTCCTGATGATCACTGAATACCAGAGGCATTGCTGAAATGTAATGGCACCCCATCACTTCGCGGGAAGGTACTAAAGGGTTACCGAGGCCCCTGGCAACACAGGCAACAAGAAGGAATACGGGTAGGTTTTAGTCAGTAAGATTCTGACACACCCTCCCGCTCCGGCCAGAGCGGGAGAAGTTATTTGATGAATTCCCACCCAAAAAATAAAAAAAACCCCATCACTTCAAATCGGAACCCAGCAACTTATTTTTAAAAGAGTAACCGTGGAGTTCTTGCCTGCTCTTCCCCATAGGAAATGACCAATTGGAACCGTGCACCTAGATTCTGACGTTTATATTATAAAAATAAAGAAAATCAAATACTTTGATTTTGCACTACCTACTGCTTGTCGGTAGGCTTGTTCAAATACAGGCTCGTGCAGACTGGCGCGACTTGTAGATGGATTTTCATGAAGTTTTCATAGAAATTATTCTACAGTGTCCCGTCGCGCGACTAGTCGCGCCAGTCTGCACGAGCCTTAAAGCTGAAAATGTCTGCCTGCATACTGGATGATAATCATAGTCATAAGCATTTATTTGCAATAGGTATTGTATTAGTCCAGTGTTGGTCTTAAAGTAAGTAATTAAGCTCCTAATACATTGTCAGACATTTGACATCCAAACATTACAATATATTATGTTAGAGATTAATATTTATGTCCAATGGCATGCTTTAAATGCTAGTTTCTATTATTCATAAATATTACAATAGATGCAATATTAATTATCGTCACATTCATTTAAAACAGATTATTTAGCTTTTTATTAAATTATTCATAGAATAAAATCGTTTTTGCAACAGCCATAATAGTATCTAACTTTATAATAAAAAAATTATAACTTTTTAAAATTCTTCGGTATTATATAAGTCCACTCAAATGACGATATGATAACAGTTCTCAGTCTTTAGCCCTTTACCCTTAGTGGCTAAATAAAAAAAAAAACCAACTGCAACAAAAAAGCAATGCAGTTGGTGGCAGCTATTTTAGTTAAATCTCAGATTTGCTGTCATCAGACTATTTCAAATGTGAGCATTTTTTTCAAGAATTCTTTTATTGACGTCTAAAATCCGCCATTTTGATTTTATAAAAAGTAACCCTTAAGGAGGAGGGGCTTGTGGCTAAGCTAACAGCCGCACGGGTCGATCGATCAGGTTAAGCTACGCTTGCCGCGGTTGGTCCGTGGATGGGTGACCATCTTTACATACCAAGACCCCTCCGTGCCTCGGAAAGCACGTTAAGCCGTTGGTCCCGGCTGTCATTTGTAGATCTTTGACAGTCGTTACGGGTCTCAGAAGCTCGAAAGTCTGACAACCAATCTTACCAAGGGGTATCAACCCAGTAGCTGGGTTGTGGAGGTCAGATAGACAGTCGCTCCATGTAAAATACTGGTATTCAGCTGTATCCAGTAAGATTGGAAGCCGACCCCAACATAGTTGGGAAAAGGCTAGGCAGATGTTGATGATGAAAAAGTAACCCTTAAGATCGACACCTCATGTATCAAAATCCATCCACCCATTAGGATCTTTCGAGGGTATAAAGAATCCCAGATACAAATATACCTAGATACATAGAAACGCGTGAAAACATAACCCTGTCTGCTGTCGCGCAGTCGAGTTTGTTACCCGACTGCGCGCCGGCGCCGTCTAGAATTTCCCAGAAAAAGAGTACTTCAACGAGGCTATTATTAATCTTTTTCAAACTGACAAGCCAAACCACATGACAAGTCTAGTTCTACATTTGATAGACAGCCGAAACATCCAAGACACTAGGAAGGTGGATGTAATGATGTCATCCGCCGGTTGCTGTACACATTGCCTGCAAAAACTAGATTGATTGTACAAAAAATATCAATATATACATAAAAGGTAATATTACAGTTAGATATTAACAATAAAATGACTATGTTTCTATTGTTTTGTGGTTCCGTACTTTCAGTATGACATCCTGCTACTAAGTCGATGTATGTCTGTATGTCACAGGTCTTGATCTCAGTCTCAGGGATAGCCAGTTTTTCATATTTTTGTAGGCACCTTAGTGACGGAATAGGTAAATGATAGGTACCTACATAAACATAATATCACGCCTTGTTTCCCCGAAGGGTTGGGCAGAAATGTACATATAGTACACCCACTACATTTCGCCAGTTATGTTAAAGTCCCATGTAATAGGGGGCGAGCCTGTTGCCATCAACCGGGCACAAATCCAGACTGTGGGCTGCTACTGAGAAATTACAGATAGAAAACCCAATAACACTTTACCCGACCCGGGAATAGAACCCAGGACCTCATGCTGAGGTGCATAGGTGGGAAATGCTCCTTCTCTGTAAGCTCTTGCTTAATTCAACTACTTACAACTGCAATTCTTTGTTGTGACCGCTTCCCTAGGCTATACAAGGCGAATGAATTGCGCCGAGCACTCCGAGACCAAATCAAAATGCGTTAGCGCTAATCCAAATTACAGGCTTACAGGTACTAAGGCATTTTAAACAGGAACCTGCGTACTGCTGGCGCGAAGCATCCAAATGGTAGAATAGAGTTAGACTAATAAAAATGCGTATCAAAGTTCAACATTCAACCCTATTAAAGTGGGTCAGAATTCAATATCCTTTAATGAATGACTTGCTTTCATTAGCTTAGAAACGAAATCCAGAGATACTTATATTATTTGCTTGACATAGAAAGCACAAGGAGATCAGTGTGTGTCCCGGTAAGCGTTTAGAGCGACAAGCGACAGACATCCGGTTATCAATCGCACAATATATCGGGTGTCCCCTTTTATTAAAAAAAATGCTACTTAAACCTAGAATAGCGCGTATATATGTGTAGAAGGAATAATTTTTTTTGTATGACATTATTACATATTTTTCTTACTTTGACGACTTTTCAAATGCTATTTATTTTTTCAAGTTCACCACCAAGTTACCAACTGACCGATAGCAATATGCAAACATGCATATTAACACTAATATGCATGTTTGCAACTTGCCTTCTAAAAGGATTTTTTGTCTTTCATCATCTGACTAGCCTTTTCCCAACTAGGTTGGGGTCGGCTTCCGGTCTAGATGCAGCTGAATACCAGTATTTTACATGGAGCGACTGTATATCTGACCTCCACAACCCAGTTACTGGGTAAAGGCTCCCGCAGGTAGGCGCGACATACGGTGGAGGTCTACCCGGCTTGGGTAGAGCACCGCCGTGTCCTCGTGGAGGCGATAGGCGGCAGAGATCTCTCGCGTCCGGCCCTGGTTCAGCACATGGTACGAGAGGGCATGGGCAGCCGTCACCTCCTTCTGCGAAGCAGTAATGCTCGCGAAGGAGGAGGCGGGACGGTTGTGGGAAAGGCGCGCCCTCTCGCCCCTAGCCGCCGCAGGAGACGCCCTGGGGGGTAACCATCACCTTTTATAGCAGTATTATTTCAATATTACTTTAGCGTGAGAATGAAATGGAGCTATAAGTCCTGTACAGCTCCATCACTTTCCCACTGTGAAGTAATATTATAATAATACTGCTATAAGAGATGATGGTTACCCCCCTGGGTGTCGGGAGTCCCGGGCGGATTTCCGGCCACCGTAGGCGCGGGCTTGCGGACGGTGAGCAATGGGTAGCTCACCGTCCGGTAAGGACCAGGCCCGGGTCGACGGCGCGTTGTATACCACGCGCGCCTCAAGGAGATGTCGTCAGCACAAATGTAGGGCCAATGCTAGCCAGGGTCGCAGGAAGGTACACCGGCAAGGTACACAGGGTCACCGAGGCCCCTAGCAACATAGGCAACAGGAAGGAATACGGATGGGTTTTAGTCAGTAAGACTCTGACACACCCTCCCGCTCCGCCCAGAGCGGGAGAAGTTATTTGATGATTTCACATAAAAAAAAATGGCACGCACAACGCGACCGGTGCGACGCGATTCTGGTAGAACCATTTCCATTTAGTTTTCATAGAAATTGTTCTTACTAGAGTCGAGTCACGCTGTAGCGTCGCGCCTGTCTGCGGGAGCCTTTATATGATTTTTTGTCTTTCATTGACACAATTTTAATGTTGAATATTTATGAATTGGTCGACAGTATTCTGATTTAATTCAACTCGCGGTCTCAACAAAATCGACTCATAATTAGGTGTTTTTATATATTCTTAATTAGTCGTAGCGACACACACGGAAGAGCTTGAGTGGTCTATTCCTGGCCACCAACGGCGCCACAACGTATATCAATAAATTACTAAAATTATCGCGCATTCATTTCTTTACGATAAGTGCATGACAGATATACAATATCCCCTCTTTATTAATAAAAGCGGAGTAAAGTTCCATCCAGTATTATCTCCAGATTTATCATACATTCTTTGAGGTTTGAGTTTAGTTTACTCCGAGTTTATTGATAAGGAGTACAAAGCCCAAACTGCGACCAAGAAACTGGGCATCCTAAATAAGGTGAAGCGATACTTTACGCCTGGACAGCTTTTGACCCTTTATAAAGCGCAGGTCCGATCCTGCATGGAGTATTGTAGCCACCTTTGGGATGGCTCGGCTAAATACCAACTTGCCGCGCTTGACTCGGTGGAACGCAGAGCTAAGAGGCTCATTGGCGACGTAAATCTGGTGGATGCCAAGCTCCACAGTTTGGCCCATCGTCGCAAGGTTGCCTGCTTGTCGGTCTTCTATAGTTTGTACTTCGGAGAGTGTGCTCAAGAACTCCACGACCTCATTCCACCGGCCCCCTTCTATTATCGGTCATCTAGGCGCACTTCAGGTTACCATCCCTTCCTGGTGGCTATCCCACCAACTCGCACTAAGCGTTTCCAAACTTCTTTTATAATGCGCACAGCAAAGGAATGGAACTCTCTGCCTGCGTCTGTGTTTCCGAACGCATATAACCCTAATCTCTTCAAAGTGAGAGTGAACAGGCTTCTTCTGGGTAAGCTCGCTCCATCGTCGACTTTGTTTCTGTCGCCTCTGGCATAGACTAAGGTCAAGAGCAAACCCATCACAAATAAAAAAAAAAAAAAAAAAAAGGACGTATTTGTTCAATGATAGCTCTCCTATATAGGGAACTAGCTTTTGCCAATGGGTTCAACCGCGTGCATGTCGGAAATTATCCGACGGAAACGTACTATCGGGATAAAAATCTATGTCCTATGTCCTTCTCCAGGTCACGGTCTACCCATGTGCCAAATTTTATCCAAATCCGTCCAGCCGTTTTAGCGTGAAAGCGTAACAAACAAACAAACTCACTTTCACATTTATAATATTAATTAGGATGTCACCAATAGGGCTAAAATACATCTTTTTGTATTAATCCTATGGATTCTTTACGAGCCACAAAAATAACTGGACGTAACGACCAGAAAGCAACTATGTGTCGGACTCCTTGTCAATCCAGAAGTGCCTCATTACTTGTAGTAGGTCGTGTTTAAACCAGAAGGTCTATTCTGTAAGAATCTCACCGTAAAACTTAGATGAAATACTGTCATTCCACTGGTGAGATTTTTATAGAATAGAGCGCTGATGTTAGGGATTAACCCTATTGACAGCTTCCTTCAAGCTTACTTCACCTAAGTTTTCATGGAGAGCTAACTTCTCAGTAATCTTGGCTATAAAAAGTACACCCGCCAAGCTGACGTCAGAATGGCAGGTGTATGGAATTGCAATAACTTGCGATCCCACGAGGTACTTATATTTAACAAGTGGTACAAATTGGTACTAATTGTACTAATTTTTTAGATATATTTCGACCATTTCTGAGGAATACACCCGCGATCCTGACACACACGAATAAAGCGACAGAAAAACGGTGTTGTATGGGAGCAGAAATAGGGTGGGTATGATTGTTAATTTCCCTTGATCGAGACATCACACCTGTATTCTCTAAAGAGATAGCAAGTGGATTATAACCCCCACATTACGCCAGTTATGTTACTAGTAGTGCTCTGTAATAATTGGCGAGCCTTATTGCCATAAACAATCATCTTAATACTTTTTTTTTATATTTATCGTTTATTTACATAATCAAATTACAAGTTGGTTATTAACATTAACTAAATTAAATAAAAACTAAGTTAAAAACGCCCTCGAGGCATTGTACCGAGGATGCAGGCGGCGTTTCCTCGCTGAATTGCAATGCTGATGCGTTGCGCGAGAAAGCCGCCAGCTTTTCGGTCACCAGTTACATCAACTAGACGTTTCGCGATTTCCGCAAATAACTTATGCGCACTGGGACCCCACGGACCGAGGGTCTCGGCGCCAAAGGGCACAAAGTTGTACTCTCTGCCAAGGCCTCTATATTTAATAATTTTAATAATTATTTATCTTAATACTTTACATCTTTATTTATTATATCATAGTCAACATCTGCTACTTTATCTATGTGTAAAGATATGGGTCAGAGCACACAAGCATGCTTATCTAATCTGATGCCGAAGTCAACGACCGCGCAAGTGGCTGACAATGCTCCTCGATTTGTTGTGTGTGGAGTTCCTCTGACCCGATTTATTCCAACGAGGGGAGTTCGATAGCCCGCTGAAAGATTGCTCCATATTTGGAAAATTGGAGCTGTTTTTTGGTGATGTCTCGTTTTTTATAAGCAGAGGATGTTTACTGTTCGTCCTATTTTTATTACCCCTGTGTATACTACTTAATTTAAATTTTAGTGTAGGACCATTACCGTCTTCCAGCCTCATTTCCTATGTATATTCAATGTGTCAACGAAATAGGGTTAACAATTCGACTAAAATTGATAAAACCGGAATTAATTAAGATTATTTTCGAACGATGAGAAATATATATACTACTTATGTATTAAAAATAATCTTAATTAATTCCGGTTCTATCAATTTTCTTAGCAATTCTCTTCTTCAATAATGTCCATACACAAGTGCAGCTCGTTATTTCCTTATCACTTTTCGTTATCTCACACTCTACTCTGATTAAAATATCAATATTATTCTTGCTTTAATAATGAAATAAATATTCGGCAGTTTCCGGGGGCCCATTATTGATTATACAAGTTACCCCCTGCCATTTTATCGTGTATTACATAACATTGATCAGCAGGGGCCATGGTCCTCCCATAGTTTTAGGTAACCAATCCACTATAGCCACCCAAACCCATAGCCTAACATGTTTTGGTTCTATGACCTGCAATAGTCCTGCATCAACCAGAGTAGTCCTTGGGTGCACGTGCATAGAACAAACCAGGGAAATCACTGGTTGATACCCTTGGTTAGGTTACCTTTAGTTCTAATCCAAAATATCTGTATTAAATATCAACGCAGGTTACGTATTTAATGAATAACAAGTACGTCTGATTTAAATGCAGAACTTGGTTGTTTTTTTATTTTCGATTACTCAACTCAGTTTTGAGTAAATAGATAATTGCTTCATATTCTGCAATAAATTACAAGCGTTGTGTCATCACGCTTCTCTTTCTTTCCTATGCAGTCTGACAGTGACCGCGGTTTAGGTGTTGTCAGCGTCTTTAATAAATATTCCACTTAATACTCTACCAACATTTATCGAGTGCATGCGCTTGAGTCGCTCCACTCCACGCATGCGCGTAACACTTTGATGATAACAATAAGTAGTAGATAACCCTTTCCTAACCTATTATGTCACCCTTCATACGTCGCACGTGCTTTACTAACAACTATAATTTAAATATTAAAATAATTTAGAACTTTATTTCGATAATAATAGAGTTAAAATTACGTAGACAGTTTCTACAAAGACATCCTAAACAACACAGTTTAATACGTAATGTAAAGAATTTTAAATCTTAAGTTTGTGAGAATAAAGCTATAATTTGAAGAGAGCTACTAAACATTAATTGAAGTAATATTTGTTACGAAAAGCATAAAAGACGAAAACTTATTACGCAGCTTTAAATCAATTCACAAATCATTTTAAACCCAATTGTCTTTGAGTTACAGTTTGAAATTCATTAACACTACAATCTTACACAGGGTGATAGCAAATATAACCCTGTTTATTAGATCATAAGGTTTATATTCGAGTGATACTGTCAAGATGCGTACACGCACATGTTCCCCTAATAACAACACGTGTTTGTTTGTCGCTAAGTTTGTAACGATGCGGGCGATGCCCGGCGGCTGCGACTGTATGATCGACTACACAAGTGTTATGTAATGGCTTTTACAAAAACTTCATTAGTTTTGAGTAACTTCAGTAAGCAATAACAAAATCCTGAAGGGACAAAACATGGATCCGACGTTATTACACTTTTTGTCAAATATTGGTCTACTAAAATTATACAATTAATTACTATAATAAAGACTAAAGAAAATTACTATAAAACCAGCTTGCATCATAAATCAAATTCTTAAACGAATTTAAAATACCGTACTTCCTTCAATCGTTTTGGGATGACAGAGACAGAACGATGAATGTATTGGGGATTAAATAGTGCAGAGTGCATGGCAGCCCCCAGACCATAAAATAAAAATTAAGATAGGATCACAGAAATTTAAAAAACAGCTTATATTTATGGATAGGATAGATCGGCAATGGCGTAGAATGCAACCTGAATCGAATCGACTTGTGGATCTTCGATTTCAAAATATTTTCTAAGAACATGGCCATGGGGCCATTTCTGCCGGGGTCGCGTGGAAGTCCAAAAGGGTTACCGAGGCCCCTGGCAACACAGGCAACGGAAGGAACACGGGTAGGTTTTAGTCAGTAAGAGTCTGGCACACCCTCCCGTTCCGGGAGAAGTTATTTGAATTTCCCACCAAAAAAAAATGGGACCATTTAAGTATTAGGTACGTAAGCACCAAAAAATAAGCAAAGCAGGCCCCCCACGGGGTCTTTGCTTTCCTTTTTTTTGATAACATGAGGGACGTTTATTTATTTACTTTTTCTGTTTTTTCTGCAAAATTTAGAAAATTCTGTTTTGAACAAATATGATAAACCCTACTTGTCTATGCTCGAAAGCGAAAAGCATGTTCAGGAATTCACCAAAATAATTGATATTGCTAATTCGCTCTCACGCGGTGTTTTATGGTTAATTTAGAAAGCACCGAAATAGGGAAATTACTTAAATTACAGTCTATAGTATATGAGTAGTCTTAAATTTCTGATTTATTGACTCATTAATAACAATAAAGTCAAAGGCGTTTAAACGACGCAATGTTTGCCTGTAAAATTTTGAAAGGAAATATTGACTCACCGCCGCTGCTCGCACTTTAAACTTTCGTGCTCCTTCAAGAATTCCACGTAAACCCATAACTCCACTTCGTCCTCCACAGAGAAGAACAGTGTTGGGATCTAACTCTCCATGCGCTAGGTTCTGTAGGGTTTTGAACAGTTGCAGCGATCTAATCGATTTCCACTTTGATTCTCTGACTAAGCAAAAATCTAAAATCTTGAGTTTGTTTATCAGAGGTGATGTAAAGCATCCATTATTTTATTACTTACATAATTTTAGCAATCTAATTCAAAACTAAGTCTTTATTTAGACTACATATTTTTTCTTTAGTTTTAAGTTGGCTTGTAGACTGTACATGTACCTAGGCTTACAAATTAGCATAATTTTAGTTCATGTGGTGTATACCTTTAAGTAATCGTTACACTGTTCAAAGTTTTTAAGATGTTATTTATATCAAGATGTTAGTGTAAACAATTGTTGGTGAACCAAATAAATAAATAAAATAAAGAAATAAAGAAACAACCTGAACAGTGTGATACCAATGTTTACTGAAGCATAGGAGGGGGTAATATTACTAAAATTCTGCTTACGTAATACTTGAATGGCCCCATTCTACCTAATATTATAATTGCAAAAGTGAGTTTGTTTGTTACGCTTTCAGGCTAAAACGGCTGAACAGATTTGGATAAAATTTGGCACATAGGTAGACCTGGATTAGGCTATAACATAGGATACCTATTATTCCAATATTCCCACCGGCCTTTCAACCCCGCAGCACGCTGGACCGGTAGTGCTGAAAACCAAGAAGTACTTCATAATAATATTCATATGCCCACAGGATAAAAATATGGTACCCGACTGTACCCGATCTATTTGTCGAGGGTTCGGGTGGTCTCGGGGGCAACTAAGTTAATTCTGTACAAGCTTTTTATTGGGTAATAAAACTTTAACCCCTGTTTGTTGATGTATTATAGGGATACGACAAAAAAGGCGGTATGGTCGTGTTTATGAACATTGTTTTTTAAGAACAGCTCTATTTTTGGGTAGTTCTTGAAACTCCAATGACCTATCAAAACTCTCTTCTTCCGATCGGCAAAATAACGAACTTCCATACGATGTTTCATCCACTCTTTAGTTTCATTAGGGGATGAGTTTTCAAAATCCGTTGTACTTATCTTCGTTGTATAAGGAACTCTTGCGCAATTTTTTAAGCTTCTAGACCTAGTGGCTTAGGCAGAGCGTTGTCTGTCAGTGAATTTAAGGGTCTTTCCGCAGTGGTAACCCGCGATTTTTTTTTTTTTGTGTTTTGCGGGTCAGTCAGGGTATCTCTCGGGCGGATTTCCAGCCACCGTAGGCGCGGGCTTGCGGACGGTGAGCAATGGGTAGCTCACCGTCCGGTAAGGACCAGGCCCGGGTCGACGGCGCGTCGTATTCCACGCGCGCCTCAAAGAGATGTCGTCAGCACAAAGTAGGGGTCCACTAGGGTAACACGGGTAGGTTTTAGTCAGTAAGAGTCTGGCACACCCTCCCGTTCCGGGAGAAGTTATTTGAATTTCCCACCAAAAAAAAATGGGACCATTTAAGTATTAGGTACGTAAGCACCAAAAAATAAGCAAAGCAGGCCCCCCACGGGGTCTTTGCTTTCCTTTTTTTTGATAACATGAGGGACGTTTATTTATTTACTTTTTCTGTTTTTTCTGCAAAATTTAGAAAATTCTGTTTTGAACAAATATGATAAACCCTACTTGTCTATGCTCGAAAGCGAAAAGCATGTTCAGGAATTCACCAAAATAATTGATATTGCTAATTCGCTCTCACGCGGTGTTTTATGGTTAATTTAGAAAGCACCGAAATAGGGAAATTACTTAAATTACAGTCTATAGTATATGAGTAGTCTTAAATTTCTGATTTATTGACTCATTAATAACAATAAAGTCAAAGGCGTTTAAACGACGCAATGTTTGCCTGTAAAATTTTGAAAGGAAATATTGACTCACCGCCGCTGCTCGCACTTTAAACTTTCGTGCTCCTTCAAGAATTCCACGTAAACCCATAACTCCACTTCGTCCTCCACAGAGAAGAACAGTGTTGGGATCTAACTCTCCATGCGCTAGGTTCTGTAGGGTTTTGAACAGTTGCAGCGATCTAATCGATTTCCACTTTGATTCTCTGACTAAGCAAAAATCTAAAATCTTGAGTTTGTTTATCAGAGGTGATGTAAAGCATCCATTATTTTATTACTTACATAATTTTAGCAATCTAATTCAAAACTAAGTCTTTATTTAGACTACATATTTTTTCTTTAGTTTTAAGTTGGCTTGTAGACTGTACATGTACCTAGGCTTACAAATTAGCATAATTTTAGTTCATGTGGTGTATACCTTTAAGTAATCGTTACACTGTTCAAAGTTTTTAAGATGTTATTTATATCAAGATGTTAGTGTAAACAATTGTTGGTGAACCAAATAAATAAATAAAATAAAGAAATAAAGAAACAACCTGAACAGTGTGATACCAATGTTTACTGAAGCATAGGAGGGGGTAATATTACTAAAATTCTGCTTACGTAATACTTGAATGGCCCCATTCTACCTAATATTATAATTGCAAAAGTGAGTTTGTTTGTTACGCTTTCAGGCTAAAACGGCTGAACAGATTTGGATAAAATTTGGCACATAGGTAGACCTGGATTAGGCTATAACATAGGATACCTATTATTCCAATATTCCCACCGGCCTTTCAACCCCGCAGCACGCTGGACCGGTAGTGCTGAAAACCAAGAAGTACTTCATAATAATATTCATATGCCCACAGGATAAAAATATGGTACCCGACTGTACCCGATCTATTTGTCGAGGGTTCGGGTGGTCTCGGGGGCAACTAAGTTAATTCTGTACAAGCTTTTTATTGGGTAATAAAACTTTAACCCCTGTTTGTTGATGTATTATAGGGATACGACAAAAAAGGCGGTATGGTCGTGTTTATGAACATTGTTTTTTAAGAACAGCTCTATTTTTGGGTAGTTCTTGAAACTCCAATGACCTATCAAAACTCTCTTCTTCCGATCGGCAAAATAACGAACTTCCATACGATGTTTCATCCACTCTTTAGTTTCATTAGGGGATGAGTTTTCAAAATCCGTTGTACTTATCTTCGTTGTATAAGGAACTCTTGCGCAATTTTTTAAGCTTCTAGACCTAGTGGCTTAGGCAGAGCGTTGTCTGTCAGTGAATTTAAGGGTCTTTCCGCAGTGGTAACCCGCGATTTTTTTTTTTTTGTGTTTTGCGGGTCAGTCAGGGTATCTCTCGGGCGGATTTCCAGCCACCGTAGGCGCGGGCTTGCGGACGGTGAGCAATGGGTAGCTCACCGTCCGGTAAGGACCAGGCCCGGGTCGACGGCGCGTCGTATTCCACGCGCGCCTCAAAGAGATGTCGTCAGCACAAAGTAGGGGTCCACTAGGGCCGATGCCTGCCGGGGTCGCGGGAAGGTACTAATGGGTCACCGAGGCCCCCGCAACACAGGCAACAGGAAGGAATACGGGTGGGTTTTAGTCAGTAAGAGTCTGACACACCCTCCCGCTCCGCCCAGAGCGGGAGAAGTTATTTGATGATTTCCCACCCAAAAAAAAAAAAAAAAGTCAGGGTATCTAGATCAAAATACAATTCGCAACCATAATTAATCCAAGGTGTCGTTTTGCATCCTCGTCAAATTTCAGGAGGCTGATATGAAAGACATTTAAAATCAAATAAAATTACGATTCCTGCGCAATAATTAATACCTACTTGTTTTTTACTTATTTAAGTTTGACAGTATTTTAGAATACACAACTTTCACATAACATAATCACCCCGTTGCGTATGCGGTAGTGTGTGTGTAAAAGGGCAGTGACAGTGCGGTATGTACTTACTGTATTTACATAATTATAATCATGAATACATCTCTCTTAGTTAGATTTGTGCCATAAGAACAAATCTCTTCTGGAAAAGTTCTTATGGAACAAATCTAACTTAGACACCTGCAAATTGCACATGAAAATTTGAATTTCGCGGGCTACCACTGCAGATCTACCTTAAGTAGAAGATAGTAGGAGCTCTTTGTGAAGAAGCTCTTTCGGAGAAGTATGTACTACCACTATTCCTTATTTCTGCCACTAAGCATTGCTGCTATATTCCAGCTCCAAGGGCGGCTGTAACTATATATGTACTATCCCAACCCTAGGCTGTCAGCTTCATTGCCATCCAGTAAGTAGGTAAAATAAAATTCTGTAAGTTCTTTAAAAAAAACTTGAAGCTCATAAGGTTTGACAGGCTTGCACGCATTTATTTTTTTGTTTTGAAAATGATCAAATAACTTCTCCCGCTCTGGGCGGAGCGGGAGGGTGTGTCAGACTCTTACTGACTAAAACCCACCCGTGTTCCTTCCGTTGCCTGTGTTTCCAGGGGCCTCGGTAACCCGTTCGTACCTTCCCGCGACCCCGGCAGGCAACGGCCCTAGTAGACACCTTTTTTTTTTGGGTTGGAAATCATCAAGTAACTTCTCCCGCTCTGAGCGGAGCGGGAGGGTGTGTCACACTCTTACTGACTAAAACCCACCCGTATTCCTTCCCAGGCAATGGAAGGAGTACGGGTGCCAGGGCAGGCATCGTCTCTAGTGGACCCCTACATTTGTACTGACGACATCTCTTTGAGGCGCGCGTGGAATACAACGCGTCGTCGTCCCGGGCCTGGTCCTTACCGGACGGTGAGCTACCCATTGCTCAGTGTCCGCAAGCCCGCGCCTACAGTGGCCGGAAATCCGCCCGGAATTCCCGGCGCCCAGGGCATCTCCTGCGGCGGCTATGGGCGAGAAGGCGCGAAATTTGCCTTTCCCACAACCATCCCTCCTCCTCCTTCGCAAGCATTATTGCTTTGCAGAAGGAGGTAACGGCTGCCCATGCCCTCTCGCTCCGTACCATGGCCTGGACCAGGGCCGGACGAGGCTTGCATGCATACGCTGATGACCTAAAGTTTGCTCGAACAATCGAATCATCAAGCGATATCGCGCTTCTTCAAGTTGATCTGAACAGACTTCTTGAATGGTGTGAGACTAATAAAATGGAACTTAATTTAAAAAAGTGATACCATTTGTCATTTTCAAGAAAGTCTCACCCTATTAACTCGGAGTACTTCATAGGCAATAAAAAAGTACAAATGGATGCAATTGGGGATCTGGGAGTGCTGTTTGATAAAAAAATAACTTTTGTGCCCCACATCGAGAATATTACTAAGAAAGCATCGAAAATGTTAGGGTTTGTGCTAAGAAACACTAGGGGCTTTAAACAGGTTGGTACTAAAATAATGCTGTACTATAGCCTTGTACGAAGCGTTCTGGAGTACGAGTGTACGAGTTGTACGAGTATGGAGACCACACTACGCCACACATAAGTTACTTTAGGAAAGAGTTCAAAAACGGTTTCTGTGACTCCTCGTATTTTCTAGAGGAAAGTAAACAGCTGCTCTTCTATAACAGTCGTCTCGAATATTCAAAATGCACTCGTTATCAACTTGAAGAGAAGTTATTGATGCCTTGTTTCTCTATAAGCTGCTTACAAATAAAATTGACTGCTCAACTACCTACTGAGTCTCCTAAAGTTTCGTGCCCCAGCCCGTTATCCGCGAAATCCTATCACACGACTATACCCACCTTTACGCAGAACAGTTCTGGGTGCTAACTCACCAATTTCACGCCTGTGTAAAAATGTAAATAGTGGCAGTGATCTTACTGATAGACATCATGACAGCTTAGGAAAATTTTATAAAATAATTATTTAGTACTATTCCCACAACCAATGATTTGAATGTTAATTTCAATTTTAATTTTAATTCTCTATAATATTTGTATTAAATGATGAAATTTTATTATTTTTATTTGTTAATGTTATCAATCTGTTTTTTTTTAATTATTAGAATGGTGTTTTTGTTATTATTATTGTTATGTGTGAATTAATAACAAATATTGTTTTTTTTTTTCTTTTAAATAGTAAATATCTTTTTTGTCTTTATAATATTTTGTAAAACCATAAATAGTGCATGTTGTGCTAGCCTGTAACTAATTGTTGCACTTATAAACGTCTTATTAAGGAAATAATATTAAATGTATTGTATAATCAACTGTTGGCTAACCTAAATAAATCCGTAGTTCACCCATGGTGATATTCTAAACATATTATAAATTAGTCTCTTTTCGTGTCTGTCTGTGTGACCACGCTGTTCTTCTAAACTGCGCAACAGATTCTGATGCGGTTTTCACCTCATTTAAAGAATTTATTCATGTGTATAATACATTAATATTAAACAGATACATAATAAAGAAATCTCAATGTTTAGTCAAGTCGTTAAAACTACGTGGACCAGGGACGGGTCTCTAGTTAACCCATAAATAATTAACAAGTATAGCAATCCTAAACTCTATCTGCTTCAAAGTCGGTATTTCCCAGAATAACCCACTGCTCTGGTATTTCGACAGAGAGACAAAACCCCGTCAACAGGTAGTATTTAGAATTACTGTAATTAAAACTAGGCAGGTGCACTAGTAATTTCAGTTGGTCAGCGCAGGTAGACTAATACTGCCTTTAAAGTAATCACCAATTTGCTATGGTGGCAAGCGGCGAGATGTATGATCAAAGAGATAAATAATTATTTTAATAATACACAAAAAATCAACAAACCATTTATTTATACAGTACTGATCCCTGACCCAGAAGCACTTTCCGAACGTCAAAAATAATAAATGAACCTTGAAAATCGACCACCTTTTCCTATCGAAAAGAAATAGGGTGAAAATCACCCCAGAACGACACGACATTACTATAACAATCATCGAAACAGATGGTCACCGAGGGTTATTGTCAAAGCATAGATAGATAACAAGTTTGAGTATTATAGTATTACCTAAAATTGCGAATTTTAAGTACCAATAATATTTATAATATTTTCAAATTACACATTTTTATAAAATTATTCAGAATTAACATAATATGTACATTAATAACAACTTATACCTAATTAAATAATACAAATAACCAAATGAAATCGTAACTTAATAAAACAATTCATAAACTAAAATAAGACGTCGAAAAATTCATCCAAATTGCTATTGATTGGTAATGTACTCAAGAGAATGGCGACAGACACAAACACAGCAACAATATTTTAAAACTTATTTGAACACTTGAATATTTAAATACCTACTTAGTTGGACACTCGTGAAACACGGGTATTTGGATATTTGTTCAAAGTTTGATCATATATTTACACTTTTCCATTCGGTATCGTTTTTTCGAGCGCACATCAAAGCGTGTGTAGCCTGCTACACACGCTTGTGAATCACTGAGCGGAGCGGTCGTTTTGTTCAGTCGCAAGATGAACTGGATCAATGAAAGTGTCCTGGAATTTATTGTGTTGCTTGAAGAGAACCATGTATATGGAATCATAAAGTAAACATCATATACATAGAAATGTGTTCAATGACGCCATTAGTTTATTTTTTTGCACATGTAATAAATAATTACATAGGTACACTTAAATAATACAGGTATTCCGCGGCCACAAAATCGTCGTCCATCCTGTTTGCAGGTGTTTGTTGTCTATTTGATTACTATGAAGCGAACTTGTCTGCAAAGCATGTCTGGCAGGTAGAGCAAACATGTTTGTGTTCAAATGTGTGAATAAAGACTTTCAGTCTTTGTTCAAATACGTGTCTGTGTATGGGGCCCACATAACAGTGATCACACTTTTCACGGTTGGGAACAAACCCAATGATTCACATTCAGAACATTCGCCCATACATTACAAGCTGATCGAACTGATCACAACAAAGGAAGTCGATCAGATAATGATCATGTAGGCAAGTCATAGGTATGTGGTCAGTGCGCATAGTTGACCCGCTGACTGGCGCCGGCGGCGGATGACATGGACAGGGGAGCAGCAGAAGGGTAGATTGCATGGCGAGATGTTAGTATTGAAGATGAGTAGGAGAAACATTTAAAGCAGTTTAAACCTGTTAAGCCCCGCGCGACACCGATTCGGAGTTAAACAATAGAAAAGCAATTGTGTCTCATTAGCTGTCCTTGACCAATTAAGGATCTGTAGAAATTAGTGCTCGGCGCTATGGTGACATAACACCTTTCTCGTATTGATAGGAAAGGGAAATAACTATATTGAATCACTATACAACTGAGTTACAAGAAATGGTAAACTATATAACTTACTTTTTGGTAAAATATGGGAAAATGGTAATGGTTATGGTTTTGAGTACGTGGTGTCTCTAATGAGATCTGAACGCGAACTGACCCACATTTTGGTGAACAAGAGAATGTGCATAGTTGCGTTCGATGCAATTATGCATTTTCGCTAAGTGTTCGATTAAAACTCGAACAGGATCAGTCTTCACCCAAAAGACAGGTATCCGATTTAAATAGTTTCGTGTCTCAGAAAGCACCGGTTTTATAATGAGTACCCCTGACGGTAATTAATGGTTGCAGATTACTGTAACGGTACTACGTTACATGGCAAGTCACACAATCTACCTTTCTTCTGACCAGAAGAAGCCAGAATGATGACTTGTAACGTATGATCTCCCAGAATAATGAGCTAAGGAACTGAGGCGTCAGTAAATGTTCATATTTAAACTCAAGGGTTTAATCTCAAAGGTCTACACTGAAAACCTTTTGTTTTTGGTAACAGGTTGGAAATCCTCATGGATTTCCTCCTCCCTGGGGCGTACGGAGGGGTCTCACAGTCATTAACTAAAACCACCCCGTGTTCCCTCGCATACTTGCACCGGGGGCTACGGGGACACTTAAGCAGTCTGCAACGCAGTTACACCTACCCGAACCAGGCAGGAATAACAGCAATCGAAATTGTGGCTGTAGTTTTTATGTTTTATTTAGCTGCAAAAACGATTTTTCCTGGGTATATCTCAGCCCATTTCTGCGGGGACTACAGAGTGATGTAATGTTTTTTTAACTAAGTGAGACTTCTACATCTCCCCTGTGCCTTAACATCCGCTGTGACCCACAAGTTGACATCGCCATCCATATAAAGACTCCTTGCTGATTTATTTATAACTCACCTTATTCAGCGGATAACTGACTGATCTCAACCGAGACAGGCTAAAATTGTGCGCTAATGACATTCCTGCACACATAGAATGTATTGATTCGTTTATCGTCGGATGCAGACTGAAATAAACGCAAGGTAATGTTAGATGGTATTTGTGTGTGAGAGCGTTATTTATATTTGATCTTGGGGAAAAAGATAATGGACCTTGGTAATGCGAGTCTTTAAATCTATTGTTTTAATAAAGTTTTAAAGAACTGGGTGTGTAAAACGTTTTTACTTGTCGGAGATAAAGGGACTTAACGGAGGCCATCTTAGCAGAGGAGGTGATGTAGAGCTTGAAAGGTGATGTAGAGGTGGAAAAAATATAAAATAAAAGATTAATTAAACATGTAACAAGGAAAAAGTCGACTTTGTATAAATTTAGAAGGAGCAAACTATATTTGATAAAGAACAGTTAGTTTATATGTCACCTTCTAAGCGATTTCTTCAACTCAAATCAACTCAGCCTATAGCAGTCCACTGCTGGACATAGGCCTCTCCCAGGCTGCGCCACAACACCCTGTCCTCCGCCTTCTGCATCCAGTCTGTTCCAGCCACCTTTTTAAGGTCGTCGGTCCATCTAGCTGGGGGGCGTCCCACACTACGCTTGCCGATACGCGGTCTCCACTCCAGGACTCGTCTGCTCCACCGACCATCGGTCCTTCGACACACATGGCCAGCCCACTGCCACTTCAGCTTGCTGACTCTGCAGGCTATGTCGGTAACTCCGGTTCTCTTCCGGATAACTTCATTTCTGATCTTGTCCTTCAAAGAAACTCCGATCATATCCCGCTCCATGGCGCGCTGAGTGACCTTTAATTTGTGGACCAGCCCGACTGTCAGTGTCCACGTTTCGGCACCGTATGTAATAACGGGCAGGACGCACTGGTTGAAGACCTTAGTCTTCAAACACTGCGGGATTGGCGACGAGAAGACTTGACGAAGTTTTCCAAACGCTGCCCATCCCAATCGGATCCTCCTGTCGGCTTCTTTCTCAGTTGCGTCTACTGAGCTGGATAACTTGGTAGACGTACTCCTTCACAACTTCGAGAAGCGATCCTTCGATGTGGATTGGACTCGGCAAGACGTGCGAATTGTACATGACTTTCGTCTTGTCCAAATTCATGCCGAGGCCAACCCGCCGAGAGGCTCCATTTAGGCTGTGCAGCATCTGGTCTAAGGGCGCTTTCAATTTAGACGGTTGGTGCCAGACTGCCGCCGCGCGGTTGTTGCAGAATTATTACGACCGTGAGCCGTACTGCTGCCGGACGACAGCAGTACGACGTGAATCGTCTTATTTGAAGAGATACGCAGCTGCAGTCCGATCGAATTTTAGTGATTTCCATCGAAAACACGATGCGTTCACCCGCACTAGCGAACAACGACTGAGGCAGGTAGTGTATATACATTGTTGCCTTTCCGCCAACGGACGTGCGCCGCACTGCTCTCGCACGACTTTGCGTCGAGACATTTTGTATCAAAAACCATAACCGCCCGTGCGCAGTACGATACCCGGACTGCAACAGTCCGGCACCAACCATCTAAATTGAAAGCGCCCTAACTGTTCCAGCGTCTCTGCCATTATGACGATGTCATCGGCAAAACGAAGGTGTGAGATGTACTCGCCGTTTACATTGATACCCTGTCCAGTCCAGTCCAGCGTCTTAAACACGTCCTCCAACGCATTGGTGAAAAGTTTCGGGGATATCACATCCCCTTGTCTCACCCCCTTGAGCAGTTGGATAGGGCTGGTTTTTTCATCCTGGATTTGGACAGTCATCGTTGCAGCGTCATACAAACACCTCAACACTTCGATGTAACGCCAGTCAATTCGACATCGTTGCAGAGAGGCCAGAACTGCCCATATTTCGACGGAGTCGAAGGCTTTTTCGTAGTCCACAAATGCCATACACAGCGGCTGGTTGTACTCTTCGGTCTTCTGTACAATCTGCCCAACAGTATGGATGTGGTCCACGGTACTGAAGCCTTTTCAAAAACCGGCTTGTTCTGGTGGCTGGAACTCGTCAAGTCTCCTGGCGAGACGGTTCGTGATGACCCTCGAAAACAGCTTATAAACGTGGCTCAGAAGTGAGATGGGTCTATAGTTCTTCAGCAAGGTTTTGTCGCCTTTTTTGAAGAACAGACCCACCGCACCTCTGCTCCACGCCTCCAGCGTTGTGCCTTCTTGGATGACGGAGTTGAAGAGACTCGCTAGCTCTTTCTGGACTGGAGCCCCGCCCGCTTTAAGGAGCTCTGTCGTTATTCCGTCATCACCAGGTGCCTTGTTGTTCTTTATTTGCTCGAGAGCCGCCCTAATCTCGCACTGGTCGACATCCGGGATGTCTTCCGTGTAGTGGCGCGTTAATTCGGCTCGATGGTCATCTTCACTATGCCCCGCTGGTTTCGCCATCTGCGTTGAGTACAAGTGCCCGTAGAAATCCTCGACTTCCTCGAGTATCTCGGACTTCGAAATCACGATCCTACCATCCGCAGTTTTCAGTTTTGTCAGATGGGACCTCCCTAATTGCTGAGCGAACACTTTCAACCCTCGGTTCTGTTCAATCGTAACCATAATGTCACGAGTGTTAGAGCACCGAAGGTCGCGACGTGTCAGCTTTCCAATTTTTAGGTTTAAGGCCCTCTTATCTGACGAAGACGGCGGCGTGGATGGTAACTCTCGTCTTTCCATCATAAGTCCGAGAGTCTCCGAGGAAAGTTTGGACACTTTACTTTTACGTTGCGACGGGAAAAGTCTGCGGGACACGACGCGTAGTGCTTTGACCACCTCGTCGGCCTTCTCATCAATAGTGCCTGTAGTTTCCAGTAGGGCGAATCGATTTTGAAGCTCCAGTCGGAACTTCTCGGATCCTAGAGTGGCTTGAAGCTGTGTAAGTCGGAGAGTAAGCCTCATCATGCGGATTCTCTCGGCTCGAAAATTGATATTTAGAGTGCCTCGGACAAGCCTGTGATCGCTTCCGGTATTAAACCTGCTGATCACGGAGACATCTCTAAATATGTGCCTCTTATCCGTCATAATGAAGTCTATCTCGTTCCTTGTCACGTTATCGGGGCTCTGCCAGGTCCACTTCCTTTGGGGCTTCTTCTCGAAGAACGAATTCATCAAGAAGAGCCCCTGAGACTCTAAAAAGTTGACCAGCATTTGCCCCCTGTGATTCCTGCGCCCCAAACCGAACGGTCCAACTTTCATTTCGCCGCATTCTTGTACTCCCACTTTGGCATTAAAGTCACCCATAACAACGTTGTAATGGGCCTTTGTCGTACTGTGCATTGCCTTGGCAATGTCCTCGTACATGGCCTCAGCTGTCTCGTCAGAGCATGTCGAAGTAGGTGCATATACCTGTATCACCTTCAGGAAGTACCTGTCAGTGAGTTTCAGTACAAGGTACGCACACAACGCTGCTAGTGAGATCCTTGTTGACAAGGAAGCCGACACCGCCTTGGGAGAGCTGATCACCTTCATGGAAGTAGAATAGGTGACCTGACTCCAGGGTTATCGTGTCCTCCCCCTGTCTTCGGACTTCAGACAACCCCAGTATATGCCAGTTAATGCGACCTAACTCTACCTCGAGTTCGGCAAGGTGATGGTCCAGCCTCATCGAACGTCCATTGTACGTTGCCAGATGTAGTCGTCGTTGGGAGCCTGCCGTAGCCCGGGGATTCTTCGCACCTCCCGTCCCGCCGTTACCGTGATCGCTACCTTGACCAGGAATAGCGGGACCACCGGGAACTGGGGGCCGTTGTTTTGGCACTGTATTCATTGTTGGGAGGTTTTTGCCCATAGTCACCACGCTGGGCAAGCGGGTTGGTGACCGCAGTGCCAATCCTTTCGCACCGATGACGCTGCTGCCCGTCAGTCGGCGATTTCTTAGTAGTCCATAAATTAAACCGTCTCCACTAAATAGTTTACTTTTTTTTTAAACAAATCCTTTTCATTCCCAGGTACTACAGTCACAGTTCAGGTGTCGGACGGTGAGCAATGGGTAGCCCGCCGTCCAATAAGGACCAGGCCCGGGTCGAAAGCGCGTTGTGTTCCATGCGCCCCTCAAAGAGATGTCAGCACAAGTGTGGGTCCGCTAGGGCTGATGCCTGCCGTGGTCGCGGTAAAGTCCGAAAGGGATACCGAGGCCGCTGGCAACACAGGCAACGGAAGGAACACGTGTGGGTTTTAATCAGTAAGAGTCTAACAAACCCTCCCGCTTCACAGAGCGGGAGAAGTTATTTGATAATTTCCCACCCAAAACAAAAAAGTTCTTCAGTCAGAATTCGTGAAAAAAAATAAAAAAAAATTGAAATAAATAGATTTCAGAGAAAACCGATCACAGAAAGAGTCTGCTATTTTCGTAAATAACTGTACCCATATACTTAGTTAATATCACTGTGATCTTGATATGTCTAACATTCGTGTCCCACTTCGAAGCCATTTTCATGAACCCTTCAGACATTGAAAGTGTCAAGTGCGTTCATTAATCCACCACACACTATACGCAAGAGAATGCGTGCGCGAGTGACTCACGGGCGGGTAGGACGGCCTGCGCGCGCGCCTGGGTCAAGGTGTCGGGATGACCTTCCGTGTGTCACTGCTGCTATCTAACGACCGGCCGAGAATACTGGCGGTTACTAGGCTTATTTTAAAACGTATGGCTGCTGAGTTTTAATTTAAAACATTAACGTGCACACAAGAACTCTATTAGATATTATAAAAAGTAATTCTACACGAATTGTGTATGTTTACAAAGCAGGTACTAAGATACTTTAATTCATCTGTTGAAGAATAGAATGCCACAGTTCTAAATTTTTATTTTTGTTCTTGGGTGTTAAATCGTCAAGGATGTCCTCCGGCCTGGAACCGCCGGAGGAGTCTGTCAGTCTCTTAGGTACGGACTAAAGACCACCCCGGTGTTCTCACACTTGCACCGAGGATCATGGGACCTTGTGCGACTTCCGCGATCCCCGGCTGGTGCCGGCAAGCCATTGCGGGGCACCTCAGGCCACAATTCTAACCGAACCCAACCCGTTTGGCCGGGGTGCCCTATAGCTTAGTTCCTGCGACCAACTGTGCGAAAACGCAAGAAAGTTAAAAAGAGGCTCATTTATTAAATAAGTGTGCATCTTTAGAAGGCCAAAAAACTTTTAGAGTTTCATAAATTTTAAAAAGCGTCATCATTAGAATTTCAATAACTTTTAATTATTTTTTTAACAGTTTATGTATGTACACCCATATAAACAAACAAGAAGGAAGGAACAGCAAAATACGTACAAAGGTGATACTTATTTCTAAAGACTCTTCCAGCATGCCTGCGATAGAAAAGTAGATAAAGAGAAGTAGACACCGTGTGTAAGAGTAGAAGAGAAAGCAAAATACACAAAAACAAAAATCTATTAGGTATTTAGAGGACCAATTAAATATTTCCCGTATTTTACTATCTACTGTGTACGACAAACCGATGCAGGAAAATAAAAGGACCCTAATGATGTTTCTTCTGTAGAGAAAAGAAGATTTTACTTACAGGCTGTATCTACATATCTGCTCTATATTCTAGCTATCATAGCTAATATTATAAATTATAAATGCGAAAGTGATTTTGTTTGTTTGTTTGTTACGCTTTCACGACAAAACGGCTTTTTTTTTTGATGGGAAATCATCAAATAACTTTTCCCGCTCTGGGCGGAGCGGGAGGGTGTGTCAGACTCTTACTGACTAAAACCCACCCGTATCCCTTCCGTTGCCTGTGTTGCGGGGGCCTCGGTGACCCATAAGTACCTTCCCGCGACCCCGGCAGGCATCGGCCCTAGTGGATCCCTACCTTTGTGCTGACGACATCTCTTTGAGGCGCGCGTGGAAGACAACGCGTCGTCGACCCGGGCCTGGTCCTTACCGGACGGTGAACTACCCATTGCTCACAGTCCGCACGCCAAAACGGCTGAACGGATTTGGATGAAATTTGGCACATGGGTAGACCATGACCTGGGTTAGGACATATAATACTTTTTATCCCTATATTCTCACGGGTGAAGCCGCTGCGCGCAGCTAGTAATCTATTGCAGCATGTAGGTATGAAATTTCATCACTTGAGAACGGCTCGACCGATTTGGCTGATTTTTGTATTGTGTTCGTAATTGTCAAGACAAGGTTTGTGTGAAATATTTTTTTGTAAAATCCACCGAAAGTGTCGGAAATTCACCCGGGTGCGGGCGCTAACAGCTAGTTGTTAGTAAATTAAAAGGCCTTGCGTTAAAATTCTCAACAATGGAAATTCCACGGATTCTTATAACAACACATAAACCACAAATTCTCAAAAAGTATGACTAGTTAAAAATATTTCTAATTAACAACATCGTTAAGCCTACAGTGAATCAATACTATGCTAATGAATCGTATACCTTCGCCGTCACTTACAATGTTAGTTGATTACGTCAGAGTCGGTGTTTTTCTGTTGGTAAGCAAAGGAACACACCTTTCTCCCGGAAAAAATCCGTTTAGGAAAGTGGAAAGAACCTAATCACAATCATTTATTTGTCAGAATATGGAAACCTTAAAGTCGAATTATTAATTTTACTGGAGTAATCTTTCTTTCTTTCTTTCTATTGTATTCTGGACTTGTACAATTTTATAATCAGCCAATAATGTCCCCAGTGCTGGGGACACAGGCCTCCTCTTGGTAGATGTCACATGTGTTTGAATTTTTGGTTCTAGGACATGTGTGTTTCCAAACATCCTCACGATGTTTTCCTTCACCGTTTTGAGAGAGTAGTGATCGAAACTACGACCTACAATTCGTAAGTCACGGCCGTTATCACTGGGACACCACTGACGCTGACTTTAGTTTTCCGTTTTATTAAACAGCATCTGTCATTAAAATGTGTCAATTACGTCAATTTTTGATAAATACGTCGCATTGTCAGTTATATTATACTATAGGGCCCAGGACCTACTTACTCTAAAAATCTTAATGTGGGCTAATCTCCTATTAATCTGAAAATAACTTTCAATTTCACCCACTTCAGCAAAAATCTGAAGCCGACCTAATTAAATCACTACATAACAATTTCCTACCTACTACGTTAGTGTACGACCCCCCCCCCTGCCCCTCACCATACTGTCCCCACGACCCAGATTAGTCAATTGTTTACAGTAATCCAATTGATTAAGTCTAACTGTATTGTACTTGTACTTACAGTAGGTAGGTGTCCTCAGTGAGTCACGTGCCGTGTGTTTTATGTAATTAGGGAGGGTTCGGGCGAAACGGGCCTGTGCTGTGGCAAAGGAAATGACAAATGTGATTTTGTAAAATGAAAACTTTGTTTGTTAACCCAGAATGAAATGTAAACTGGGAAAACAAAATATTTCATTAGAAACTTGCTGATTTGAACAAAATATAGCGGCAGACGTGAAGTGCTTCGTAATGTGTGTTGCGATTTATAACCATGTATAATACGATTTTATTGAGCATTCGAAACTTTCTGATGGCCAAAATAATAATCACTACTAAAGCGCTACGAGGTTATTTTTGCGCGTGGCCAAATTCGGAACTAACGCTTTCATCTTATTTTTTGAATGTATTTCAAGTGACATTTCACAAAACAATTCCACAAATGTTTACCAAAAGCGCCCCCCCGTGAACAATAAGGCTTGTGCAGACTGGCGCGACAGGCAGCACGACGTGCGCCACTTTCCATGAAGTTTTCATAGAAATTGTGCTACTAGTGTCGCGTCGCGCCAGTCTGCTTTCTGCCTTCATTCGTGCGCCAAAAGAGACATCTGCGTTCAAATACAGAAACAGCTGACAACGATAATGGTGTAATAAATATGAGCTTCATTAAAGTAAACATTAAAGTACAATCAATCAAATCAATCAACTCAGCCTATAGCAGTCCACTGCTGGACATAGGCCTCTCCCAGACTGCGCCACAACACTCTTTCCTCCGCCTTCCGCATCCAGTCTGTCCCGGCTACCTTTTTAAGGTCGTCGGTCCATCTAGCTGGGGGGCAAAAGGGGGGGTTAAAGTACAAACAAAGGGAAACGTTAAATCCAAACGCAATAAAAAAACAAAACGCTACTTTGCATAGTGTACTTCGTGATACAAACGTTCTTTTGTTTTTGTAGTTAGTTGTCTAGTAGGTTACTATTAAATAAGCTTTAAACTAATTAAAATAACGAAAATGTAAAAATCAATTGTCCTGGGGGGTAACCATCATCTCTTAGAGCAATATTATTATAATATTACTTCACAGTGGGAAAGTGATGGTTCTATACAGGACTTATAGCTCCATCTCTTTCTTACGCTGAAGTAATATTGAAATAATACTGCTATAAGAGATGATGGTTACCCCCTGATCCGCATTTCCCTTTCTCCCCTACACTGTACGGCTGCCACCAAACGTGGCACCTCAGGTTGACGCGGCACGGCGTGGGAGTATCAGATACGACGCACTGATAAAATACTTCAATGTACTTCATTTAGACAGACAACGTACACTCAACCTCAACCGTACGTCCAATTTGACACTGACAGCGCCTTTATGCCCTACCAATAAGAGGGGTTTTCATCGTTCAAGTGTTACCATTGAAGTGCGGTCGACTGTACATCATTCAGGCTAAATGCGTACCGCAAGTGAATTTGTAAACTTGATCCAATTTAGGGTGACATTTCGCAAGGAAAAGTGGGTCAACGGATTTGGCAGCATGGGATTAAGGATTGGTATGAGGAAAGTTGTATTTTTTTACAGGTTTCATACAATAGAACCTTCTTCTTCTCTCGTCTCGGCACGAACTTAATAATAAGTCATACAGTTGTATAAAATAACAACCTAGCTGCAGTGACTGCCAGGGTGCATCTGCCAAAAACGGAGTAGAAAAAGACCGATCACATAGCCATTATTTACGCATTCTATACATCAAACTAAGTAACATTATTTTTAACATATTAAGCAAAGAATATTGGCTGGGAAACGACTTTTATTTTTGGTCTGAAATATTGCTGTTTATTGGCAACACGAGTTTGAGTTCATGGCACGGTACAGGAGTTGTGGGGGTATTTAAAGTTAAGTTATAACGTCTAAACATTGTTTTCGTAAACAAAAGTAAAAAAAACCGGCCAAGTGCATGGTGGACCATGCGCAATGAAGGGTTGCGTAGTTGTGATGAATTTATCCCAAGAACAAACTCAACATTCTAGTTGAAAAACATGCTCCAACTGCAAAAAGCTGGTCGACTATTACTCTTTAACTTGCAAAGCCTACTTATATATACAACTGCCGTAATTTTTTTCACATATCCAAAAACAACCATTTTGCTGGCTAGGGGGGGGGGGGGGACACTCGACTCTAACAAAAATTTGCACTTTAAAGCTTAATATTACGCAAAGGGATTCCTTCATTACATAAGGACCTCTTGCGCTAAATTGTATGCTTCAACTGTTTTAATTTAGCCCCAGAGCTCTCGAGGAGCTGATTAGTCGCGGTCGGTTTTGATAAGATTCGGCAGTTCTGCGAAACAACTGACCGTATGTGGCAGACCGGTACACGTGTGATGCTACCTGTGTTAATGTAGGTATTGTCCTCATTTGCTGAAATAAAGAAGCTTTGAACAAAGATTACTTAGGCTTGATTAAAAAAGGGCTGAAGAATTTAGCCGAAATATGAATCAGGGCGGAATAACAATAAATCGGAGAGATTACAAAAGGTATCGGAAAGAAGGTAGGAAAGGTATGACAACTAATTTAATTACATTAGTGTAATAATGAACTGCGTCCCTCGATTACAACACAAGCAAGTATAGTGTAGACTGAAATAAATAATGTTTAAGCCACCTACATAAAGATCGACAATACGCCAGGTATTAAATGGGCCTCACACTTTGCAGATATTAAAATTCGTAGCAGCTCAAAAAATATATTTTATCAGGATTTAAGGGTCGGGTAATCGCCGTTGACCTTGGCCATTCAATTAATGTGCGCCGCGCTCACGCCGCGCTGTCGGTTTCATAGGTAATATTTATTTTTAGTAACGAAAAAATCAATGTATGAATAAAGTCAGAGATAGAATTATAGATAATAAAATAGTCTGTTCATACAAAAAAATATATGAAAATATTTTAAGTAGTTTGAAAGTAACATCGATCCTCAATTTGTTTCATAACGTATTTTTCTACATTACTTAAATATTCACATATAGAATTGATGTATAATACATGTGTTCTAGTTCAACATGCATTTTTGCATAACTTAATATTATTATATTATTATGAAGGCGTAATAACAGATTTAAAAGTCACTAAAATCATATACCTGCGCCACTTAAATACTAAAGTAGGTATGCCATATTAAAGTATAATCCTTACTAACGCCATGTTGTCGGCGCGTCGCTGTCACCTACCATTTGCGCACGCGCCGCTCGTAAACCAGTAATATTTAGTTGTCACACTTTTGGTACCGGAATATAGTAAAGTTTATATTTTATTTTATTGTTTTTTACGTATACATATACATATTATGTTATTATTATTATTCTAAGACTAGCAAATAAATTAATATGAATATGACATATATTATGTAAATACTAAGTAATTCATACGAACGTCCCAAAGAAAATGTACTTTCAGTTTTCCCGAATTTTCCAAAATTCCCGATAACTTTTCAAATTTTATTTATTTATTTATTCAAACTTTATGCAAAAGTAAAAAAAAATACCGTACGAAGGCGGACTTAATGCCTGAGGCATTTTCTACCAGTCAACCTTAGGGTGATGCAGAGAAGAAACATGGCAACATAAATACAAGGTGTCGTTTTGAATTCTCGTCAAATTCAAGGAGGTAACTATGCTAATGATTCTCGACACGAATCAATAATAAAATAAGTAGGTCTTTTTTTATTTTTTTTTAAAGTTTCGTTAATCGGCATGTGTGGGACACGCATGTTAAAACGCGGCCCGTGTGATACCGCACTGTAACTGCCCTTTTACACACGCACTACCGCATACGAAACGGGGTGATTCTGTTCTGTGAAAGCTGTGTATTCTAAAATACTGTCAAACTTAAATAACTAAAAAACAAGTATGTATTAATTATTGAGCAGGTATCGTAATTTTACTTGATTATATATGCCCTTCATAGCAGCCTCCTGAAATTTGACGAGGATGCATAAAGTCACCTTGTATTGGTATAGGTGCAAATTTTCCTTTCCGTAAGAACCTGATTCGGACTATTACGAACATTTTAAAACAAAAAATAGTCTAATCAGCCAGCCGTTCTCAAGTGATGCGCTTACCAACGAACAGCATTTCATTTTTATTATACAAGAAAGATCTTGTTTTAACTCACTGTTTTAAAGTTACTGGTATTTTTTACTGCTCCAGACTCGCAGGTTATAATTTCGAAACCAACTTGCAGAATGCTTTGTGAAATTGTTTCTTCGCCGCTGCACTGTTCTTAAAATGGTGAAACAAAAACATCGTGAGAAAACCTACATGTTCTAGAAACAAAAAATCCAAGATAAATGATGTCCACCAGATAGCACTGGCCTAACGTGGTGGATTACGCCCAGCTTACTCTCACAGAGAGGAAGCCTGAGTCCCAGAAGTGAGAATCTTGTAGGCTGAGTGATCAATGTTTGTTATAAATATACGGTCAGTGAAATTCATTATTAATAAAATAACATTCTACTTCAATTTGCCGTGTTATAGCCATTTCATACAATTGTCACAGAATAACAGTTGTATTTGATTATACAGACAATTTAAGTTGTTAAAAACTCCAGTCTTCCGCAACTTAGATTTACGCATTGTACATCCACATATAAAAATTATGTCAGTATTTACTATTTATATAATTTTAAGAAATCAAATTAATATATACCTACAAAAAAGAGAAAATTATAGAAGACTAATGTAAAATATTAGTCTATTTTTTTTATATGTGAATATAGCATTCATTCCTGAGTCCCAGCAGTGAGAATGTTGTAGGCTGAGTGATCAATGATGGTTATAAATATACAGTCAGGGAAATTCATTATTAAGCAAAATAACATTCTACTTCAATTTGCCGTGTTATAGCCATTTCATACAACTGTCACAGAATAACAGTTGTATTTGATTATACAGACAATTTAAGTTGTTAAAACTCAAGTCTTCCGCAACTTAGATTTAGGCATTGTACATCCACACAAAAAAAAATATGTCAGTTTTTACTATTTATATAATTTTAAGAAATTAAATTAATATCTACAAAAAAGAAGAATTATAGAAGACTAATGTAAAATATTAGTCTAATATTTTTTTAGTGAATATTACACTGCGTAAATCTAAATAAGTTACGGAAGAGTGGAGTGTCCTAATGCAGGCTTTTATTTGCTTAAAAGGACACTTCTATCACTAGCTACGAGTATGTAGTACAAAGCTTGTTAAAGAAAATAAACTATTTGTATTTGTAATAAGACTTAATTTCCCGTAGTTTACATAGGTATTCGTGATTAATTTAAGTATTAAGGTAGGTATCGTATCGTTCTGACAATAAAAGGAAGCTGATCTTCCTAGACAAAAATACAATCCAAAAAAGGTTCAATACGGATCAAAGTATAACCTTCACAGAAGTTCAATGTCTACAATCAAAGGTTCTGGCCGAAGAGCACGGAAGTGGCCGAGCTCTGCCGAGCGCTGCCGAGCGGTCACGCCCTTAGTTAGCTGTTCAAGGGCTACTATGTTTGGGCATCAAGTGCTGTGTGACTCAGAGGGGGCAATTATACTTGACGGGCGAGGAAAACTTTAGGGAAGTTCTGGGCATGTTTTGACTTTTGGTGGATAGGAAAAGTTTTTGAAGGCTCTTCCTCGTGCTAGTAACTTCTAGAGGTACATACTTAATATGGCAAACAGTTTTGATTTTATTGTAAATCTCATTTTGACTGCCTCTTTGGTCTAGTGGTCGCGAACGCTACTTCTGAGCATGAGGTCCTGGGTTCAATTCCCAGGTCAGGCAAAATGTTATTCGGTTTTTCTATCTGTAATTTCTCAGTAGCAGCCCGGAGTCTGGATTTGTATGCTGTTGTGCGGCGAAATTTTCGTGTACTACAAGGTGTCGTTTTGCATCCTCGTCAAATTCAAAGAGGTAACTATGCTAATGATTCTCGACACGAATCAATAATAAAATAAGTAGGTCTTTTTTTACACTGTTTTTTAAATTTCGTAAATCGGCATGTGTGGGACACGCATGTTAAAACGCGGCCTGTGTGATACCGCACTGTAACTGCCCTTTTACACACACACTACCGCATACGCAACGGGATGATTTTGTTCTGTGAAAGAGGTGTATTCTAAAATACTGTCAAACTTAAATAAATAAAAAAACAAGTATGTACTATTTATTGAGCAGGTATCGTTTGATTATAGGTGTCTTTCATAGCAGCTTCCTGAAATTTGACGAGGATGCAAAACAACACCTTGTAGGTGCACCTCTGCCTAAATCTTCGGAGAATTCAGGGGTGATGCCGTATGTTATGTTCATGTAATCGATAGAGAAACTTATTTTTACAGCATTTGTACACACCGATCACTGATCCATTTCCCAAGGATGATGAAACGTCACAACGAAGCATGTTGATCACATCCCGGCGCCAAGACTCAAGGTAAGCACCAACATAAACGTAGTGTTATGATCGGAGGTCAATAGTTATCAAAAGCGATCACTTCCATAAGGCCAGGTTCACAAATATTTGCGGAAGCACCTTAAACACAGCTGTTTATTAGTTCTTCACGGTATGACCATGTTTGGGCATCAGAATGCGCGTGATTCACTTCATAAACTGTTGTATTCATTACCGAGTAATGTTCTGTACTAGGTCGAATTCTTTTGAGCATAAAACCCTATTGGCCTCGTGAACGGTAACACTGCTAATTAAGTCTAGACTGTTCAAAATTAAATTTAGACCCTATTATACACTAGACACTAGTTTTCGACTTCCATTATTCTAGTTTTCAGTTTTAGTTGGTCGAAACTACTTTTGAGTAGCATCGTGGACGATTACCTATATGTAGTCGTTCCAAACGCGGATGATTTTGGACAGTTCCAAAATCCGGCTAGATTCGTAACATCCGCAAGAAATGGGGGGGGAGGGTCTGGTCAGGGGAAGCAATTACCTTATTTGAGTTTTGAAAATATGAATCGATCAAAATGTTAGTTTAAAACTTATTGTGGACCAAAATTGTCTTTAATAAATAAATATTATTATTCCATTATCTCAAAACCTGTCAGCTTTCTTTCTAGCCAAAAAGCCAGAGAGAGAGAGACCCCAGCTAGAGTGAGATCTTAATTAATCTTAGATCTTCCCCAAACTTATCGACATCTAGCAAACTCTTACATTAAAAGGCGCATCTCTATCCTGAGAAGCACTAGCCGACATGCCAGTTACAAGCTACATCTATGTTTGGGCATCAGTATGTCCATGATTCATCACGACGAAGTGTCGCACTCATTACGAAAATACGATGCTCAATGGGTCACATTCCTTGGAACTTATAACTTGGTAGGTTTGCTTACTTTTTAAGGTAAGACTGAGGATCCAACCTTGATTGATAGAATAGAAACAGTTCTTTGAAAGTATGTTACGTTGTTGAGTTTATTTAGATTTCCTGTGAATTGTATTTTCAAATAGTAATGGCGTCGGCAAGACAAATAAAACTTTAATCTTTACTCATTCTATTAATTGAAGAAGATAATAATAATAATAAAATGTATTTTTGTAAAATCAAACTCAAAGCATTTATTTCAAATAGACCAAATACAGGCTTACTTTTGAATTGTCAAGGGGTCGGTCAGTCAGAAATATGAACCGGGCAGGTTCATATTTCTGACTGACCGACCCCTTTCCAAAGCGTAGTAGATTCTTATGGAGAAGAACAGGCAAGAAACTCCATGGACAATTTGTTAAATTAAAATATTGTTATAAAAATATTGGTTAAGTACATCATTCATATTGAAATTATACATGTGAGAATAATGTAGAAAAACGTGCACGTTAAAAGTGTCCGTAACTGAAAAATAAAATTTAAAAAAATAAAAATTGTTCACTTTGAAAAACATACATAAGTACAAAAGGATTAAAAATCAAAATCAAAAGTCATTTATTCAAACTAGGCTGAGGATCAGCACTTTTCGAACGTCAAAATTACATAAGACAGTCCCCCAAAACGCCCAACCTTCGATTAAATAAATTTTATACAATAGAGTCACATAATGCCTCCTAATATAGGCATAAAGCATACATGTGTTTTAGGAGGAGAAATAGATATAGATGAGGAACAGCGACCTTCTTTCTGCTTATAACTTATAACAAAGTCAAATTATGTATTTCAAATAAATATTATAATAATATTTATTTCAAGTAAATTGTGATTATCTATTGCTAAGATGTAGCAAACCTCAAAGACTCCATTTCAACACTACCCAAACAGCAAAAGCACAGATCTCCATGTTTTTGGCTTTTCCTCAGTAATAATGAATTTGCATCATTTGCGTACATTTCGGTACAAATTGCGAATGTTGCGATAGCTGGAAATCAAAACGTTTTTGGAAACTATCAAAATGGTGTGTTGTGCACACGACACACTGAGTAGCGTCGGGGTGACCATGTGATAGGGATTTTCTTGGATTTTTCCGGATTCGTTTATTGTTTATAATTTTCCTGTATTTATATGAAGCCTTCGGCCAACTATCGGCAACGTACAAGTTGAAATTAAAATGTTATTTTTCTTATTAAATTATAACCCGTAACACAGGTATTTCATGCCTTTTTCGGGCTTTGTCTCTTACAAATGTTAAGCTTTATTACCCGACTGCCCCATAAGGAGGGTAATGTTTTTCGAGATTATGTACATATGTATATCTATTTTTTTGGCACGCTCTGTAGCCTAATTGGCAATAACCTGAAAATGGTGTAACTTTAGTTTGTCCCGCCTGCGATACCAAAATTCTATAGATTATAATGCTTGTTTTTCTCTTTTCAGTTATCTGTTTTTGCAGTCGAGTTTTTTGTTTTTTTTTTTTTAATAATTTTAATATTTTTTTTAGTAATATTATTTGTTGTCTCCACAATAACATTTATTATTATTATTATAGAAACCTTATTGTTTTACTCATATTTTCTTTACGCTGTTTTAATAGTGCCTAAATAGCACAAAACAGTTTTTCAATTACACGACTAAAACAGTTAGGTTTCACCGTGAAAACTTAGGTGAAGTGAGCTTTAAGTAAGCTATCTTGCCACTTGATGCTAGAGATTGATAATATTGATAGCTCACTTCCAGCTCACTTCACTATTTTACAAATATGGAGGCCTTGGCAGAGAGTACAACTTTGTGCCCTTTGGCGTCGAGACCCTCGGTCCGTGGGGTCCCAGTGCGCATACGTTTTTTGCGGAAATCGCGAAACGTCTAGTTGATGTAACTGGTGACCGCAATACTGGCGGCTTTCTCGTGCAACGCATCAGCATTGCAATTCAGCGAGGAAATGCCGCCAGCATCCTCGGTACAATGCCCCGAGGGCCTTTTTTAGGCTTAACTTAGTTTTAATTTAATTTAATTAATGTAATTATGTCATCTTGTAATTTGGTTATGTAAATAAATAAAAAAAAGTTACAAAATAAATCTTCTGAAGGCATTTTTTTGATCAACGGCGTGCGTACTGCTTTGTTCCATCGCCCAGAAACCACCCCACCACCCCTCACCCACTTCTCCTTTCTATCTTGTGTCTCACTTCCAATATCTATGTTCTTCACACACTAAGAATCTGCGTTCTTCTAACAATCTTCTCCTCACATACTTCTGACTTTGTTAATGCTCTTGATATCAAGACGGCCACCAGTCGGCGGATATTGCAGAGTTATTTTCAAAATAAATAGAATAGATACCTTAACCTAGTCATCTCAACACCTCTCTTCCTTGAATTTGTATATATGTATATTTATAATATATTATAGTTATATGTTATAGTAATATGAATGTATGTGTATTATAAGCTTAAAACCTATTTATTATTCATTATGATATAATTTTAATAAAGAATGCTCATTGTTCCTCTCAAACCGAACACCTGCCATCAAATCGCTACACCACCCTTGGTTGACTGGTAGAGAATGCCTAAGGCATTAAGTCCGCCATTGTATCTTTTTTGTGTTTAAAAAGTTTAAATAAATAAATAAACAATGAAAAGTGTCACTTGGCTCTTATTTCAACACCAACAAACAGCAATGCTGTTTATTAGGAAAAAGGATTGCGTTTTAACTTCCTTGCTCTTCACAAAGACCTCTCAACTATTGTACAATTGTCCTATATTCACTATCAAGGTGGCGTACCTACTAAAGCTCATCGTATCTCGCCGATCGTCACGTGCGGACAAGTAAACAGAGTATTATGGGTGCGCCGAGGATATTAGGGCGCCCACTGGAACCACTGATATGGTCACAACACTCACAACGGACTGCCAGTGACAGGTGAGAGGCAGTAGGTCAAGTACGCACAATGCTTGAAGATAATAGTTTTATGCGGGATAAAGGAGACTTATGTTGATGCTGACAATCAACCAGAGCACATGGAAGTGACGAAAAAATACGAATCCCAAATACGTCTAACTATGGTGTTTCTACCCAATGTTCCATGTCCAAATTCCTATTCATTTATTGCATTCCATAAAGATGTTACAAAAGGTTTAAAGCTAGGTATAAAAATACCCTGACTCTATAAGGGCACAGCAACAGGACAAAATTAAAATGTATAAATAACAAAACAAAACTAAATTAAAACTGTTACCAACAAGTCTGACAACCAGTCTTACCAAGGAGTATCGTATTACCCAGTAACTGGGTTGTGGAGATCAGATAGGCAATCATAAAATACTGGTATTCAGCTGAATCTGGTTAGGAAACCGACCCAATATAGTTGGGAAAAAGGCAGGCAGATAATGATGACCAACATAAAAATAAAAATCTAGGTATTTAAATTACTTTAACAATAAAGGACATAGATAGTTATCCAGATTAGATGATTACAAATTATCAAAGCATCTATTAATAATTACTGAGATCAATATTACAAAAAACAGTCCCAATTGGTTCTTACCAAAGTATATTTAGTCAAAATACAAACATATTCACGTTATAATTTGTGAAACATGGCCCTTAGATGCTGTAAAATTTCATTAGCTATGCAGAGTCACACAGCACAATTACACACATAAATAAATAATCGGAACAAGACTCTGATCCAAAAGCCCATTCATTTTCTAATTGCTCTAATTGCTGAGCGCGTCGATATGTGGCCTGAGGAAGCTAATACAGGTCTGTGAGGAGTACGCGGGTAGACATGGGCTTAAATATAATGTTGGCAAGAGTCAATGCATGGTCTTTGGAGCCAGCGGTGCAAAATGCCTGGAAAGTGTACCACCGGTCTTTCTTAATGGTGTTCCCCTAGACAGAGTGGACCAATTTAAATACTTAGGGCATTTAGTCACGGCTGACCTCAGGGATCATGCTGACATTGAACGGGAGCGGAGGGCCTTGTCGAAAAGAGCGAATATGCTGGCTCGCAGGTTTGCACGTTGCTCCGATCAAGTTAAGATCACCCTTTTCAAGGCATATTGCACATCACTGTACACGTGCAGCCTGTGGGCTCGCTACACACAAGCGTGCTACACCGCCCTCCGCGTCCAGTATAACAACGCGTTCAGAGTAGTGTTGGGGCTGCCCCGCTTCTGCAGCGCCTCGGGCATGTTTGCGGAAGCGCGCACCGACTGTTTTCACGCCACCATGCGCAAGCGGTGCGCGTCCTTAGTGCGCAGGGTGCGGGCCAGCTCCAATGCTGTCCTGGTTATGATCGCTGAGCGTTTTGACTGCCCCTACATACGACAATGCTGTAACAGACATGTATAGCCACTTAAGCTGATTATTTTTATATGAAATTTTTATTACTAGATATTTTCTAAATTTAATTTTTGACCCAAATTTGACATTTTATTTTTATTCTGTGACCTTTATAATTTGTTCTTATTAATTCGTAGATGTATTGAATTGTATTGACATTTTATTCTATTCTGTTGCAGTTTTGTTTTATTTTGTGTAATATGGGTTTTGCCTGAATTAAACGAATTTTATTATTTTTTATGGTGGTTCACGATGAAGCTTACTAGCGTACCGTGGGACATCCCCCAGCTAGATGGAAAAACGACCTTAAGACGCAGGTATATGATTTTAATAACTTTTAAATCTGTTATTGGGCCTTCATATCATGGAAGTAAGTTATGTAAAAAATGTAATGCATACACATTCGTTCTATATGTGAGTATTGTAGTAAAATAGTTTATGAAATAAATTCAGGAAATACGGTCTACCTAAAGCATAAAAAACGATATTACTTTCAAACTACTTAAGATATTTTCATGATTTTTTTTGTATGAACAGACTATTTTATTATCTATCATACTATATGTGATTTATTTTATTTATTCATATTTTCGTTACTTAAAATTAATATACCCTATGAAACCGAACAGTGGCGCGGTGTGAGCGAGACGCGAATTTGTATGGTCAAGGTCAACGGCGATTACCCGACCCTTCAAAGGTACCGACGACCGAAGGTAAGGAACCGACTGGATGCGGAAGGTGGAGAACAAGGCGTTTTGGCAACTTTTGAGAAGCCTATGTCCAGCAGTGGACTACGATAGGCTGAATTAATTGATTGTTGACTGAAGCTCACAAAAAAAACCGGCCTAGTGCGAGTCGGACTCGCACACGAAGGGTTCCGTACCATTATGATCTATAAAAACGGCAAAAAAAAAAAATCATGTCTGTTGTATGGGATTCTGTGTTTTAGTATTTGGTGTTATAGCGGCCACAGAAATACATCATCTGGGAAAATTTGAACTGTCTAACTATCACGGTTCATGAGATACAGCCTGGTGACATACGGACAAACAGACAGACAGACGGACAGCGGAGTCTTACTAATAAGGTCCCGTTTTACCCTTTGGGTACGGAACCCCAAAAACCACTAAGCTAATACTTCTCCATCTCCCCTGCATGGTGACAAATCCCCGTGGGTGTCTCGATGGCATTCTTGCGGTTTCGCAAACTGTCCGGTAACGGGCTGCGCGCTTGATCTAGCCGAGATACTGGCGACATGGAGGACATCTTCATTATCATACCATTTGGTAATGCTGGTATTAAGATTGTCTACTTGTGTGTGCTGCAATACTTGTTGTTTGAATTGTTACAAATAGTTGAAGTCCTTGTGAATGACACGACATTCCTGTTTCTGCTGTGAGTATTGAAATTATACGTTACATGTGACATTTCTTCTTTAAGTTTAATGCTAGCAACACATTCTCAATTCCTTTTGCGTTTTCCCAATAATCTGTTCTTACTCAGTTATTATCATTTGCGTAGTACACAATCTACCATGGATAATATGATGCCAGATATGGCCAGAATCTTTCTAAGTCAAGGCGCGCTGTTGAATTCTCAACGCTCAGTGCAGCGTCGAGAGTTCTCCAACAAGGCGCTTTTAGTTAGGTATTAATTAAAGGTCGCCGGCGCGTCGTTAGTGTTAGTGAAAACAGTATGTAATCTCTATGTGTGTATGAAAGACGACCAGCAGGCTTAACATGACACTCTCTATTTCTTCGTAGAATAGACACGGCTCTTTCTATACAAAGTGACATTTCGTTTCTCCATTTTTGACATCTCACCGTAGAAATCCTTCTACAATCTGTCATTTATCTAACGATCTTTGTCTAGATCCTTTTTTATGTAGAAGGATTTCTACGATAGGATGTCAAAAAAGGAGAAACGATATGTCACTTTGTATAGAAAGAGCCGTGTCTATTCTTCGAAGAAATAGAGGGCGTCATGCTAAGCCTGCAGCACCCTAATTAAGTAACATAGTTTGAAACACAATCAGGAATGATTTTGAAGTATATTGCTAAACCATTGCTTCATAAGTTCGAAAAAATTGTCTGCTCAACACGTAAATTACGCATTGAATGTTGTTGAACTGTCAAAATAAACCGACTGCTACTGATTGTATTACGCAGTTACCCCGCAGCAACGGCATAAAGTCGACTATTAGAAACATTGTCCTTTGAGCAACTTACAAAAGGGAGAAGTGTTAGGATTTTAAACAGATGTTATCCTAGCAGAATAACAGCGAAATCTGTTTACAGTAAAGTTCCTCGAAGAGCATCAGGCTCGTTAATTAACTGAATCATAAACAAAGTACTATTCCTTATAAAATCATGAACATAATTAAAATAAAGCTCTTAATAACCGCGTGCGCATGATGAACACTACAAACAATTAGCCGAGTGTCGCATAAGGAAGTGTTTACACTAGACGCGTGGACCGTCTCGCGTGTGCGCGCCACTATTAATTATATTATTTATAAGCGTTATGCAGAATAGAAGCATTAACATTAATTAATTACTTACATAAATAAATATTTTATAATGTAAGAGTCCAGTTTATAATGTTCTGATTGTTTTTGAACAGGAGTAGGGGGAGTACCTACTACCTACCTTCTTCACTTCTAAAAAATCTTTTTTTAGCTTAGTCTCTAGATATGGTCAAGTAAAACCAATATTTAGGGAAGACCCGTGAGATTTTCTGTAAAAATATTAAAGGACTCAACTGACACAATTGTCTTGCCCATCAAACTTTCCACAGATACTGCACGGTGCTTACCAAGAAAATCCAGCTTACCTGCAAGGAAAAAACAAAACACGTTTAAAAAATAAGCAAAGAAAAGCGAAGCTTTAAATAGCTTTACCATTTGATATCTGTCTGTCATCCATCACATTATCCGTCACTCCCTCTACCTTCAAGAATCTTCAGGGATGTGGCTGAACGAGCGAGGCCATCTTATTTTTTGAATAAATTTTCTGTGATAATTTCCCAAATATTTACCAACAACGTCTGTCAGTGTCATTCAGGTGCCAACAGCTTCTTGTAGCACTCTATCTCTTTTCTTGGTCTTACTCCATCCATCAACGTTCAGATTCCTCACTCTCCTGGTAACATGATACATAACCTCATCCTCTCTCCACAAAGGAACCGTCTCCCACTCCAAGTTTTTGCGCGTCGCTTGCGCACCCACGCCGCATGTCTAACTAGTAACTACTCATTTATGTACTAATGGACTTGTTCGCAATTAAGTACCTACCTCCGTTGGTGGTTCATCGTTGGTTAGACATGTTTCTTTTTGTTGAACATGGTTTCTATATTGTATGTTTTTACGAGCCTAATGTCCATTTTGTACATTTGTTCAGGTTCGATAGCCGGTCAATTTTGATGTGTTTTTTCTTATTAGATACCTAATGTAAGACATTGGTGCCGATTCCCTTGTTCACAAACTTAACTAAATTTAAGTTCAGTGCATCCTTTTCTTTCTATTTCATTAAGAAAAGGACAGAAGATCAATTTTAGTTTAGTCCTGTCAAATTAATCAGCGCTTGACGTAAATTGACGTAATTTTAGTAGGCAAGTTTTTAATCACGTCTAAACTTGTATGGAGTTGTGACAGGCGCTGATTAATTTGACAGGACTAAACTAAAATTTATCTTCTGTCCTCTTCTTAGTGAAATAGAAAGAAAAAGATGCAATGAACTTAAATTTAGTTTAGTTTGTGAACAAGGGAATCGGCGCCATTGTAGGATATAAGTTAATTTAGGAAAACACTGATATCTGGTGAAGGAAAATATCATAATGAAACCTGAACAGCATTATATATACAAAGCCAAGTTAGGCATAGTTCTTAGTAAAACAAGAAACTGACCATAATTTTGACAATGGTGTTCTTTTGTTTTGATCAAAATGAACCCTGGTTATTCCCGTGTGACAAATGATAAGGAAAATTAAAAATTCAAATACCGAAAAATCGGTTAATTAGAATTGAATGCGAATTCCGAATTTTGGAGCAGATAGACTTATTCGGCCAGGCACAGGCATGACTATATATGCAAAATAGGTACATCAGTATTGAAATCAGTGTGTAATTGCCCCCACTACAGTATAAATATTTGTTTTCATAAAATCAAGGGAACAAACACCATAACCATTATAAAAGTCCAAATTATTTTACACTAGCTGCGCCCCGCAGTTTCACCCGCATAAGTCTCCCTTGAGAATATCGGGATAAAAAGTATACTATGTGTTAATCCAGATTATAAACTATCTGTATGTCAAATTTCATCCCAATCCGTTCAGCCGCTTTTACGTCAAAGCAAACACATACATACATACATACATACATACATACTCACAAACTTTCGCGCTTATAATATTAGTAGGATCTTTGCGTTGACCGTGAAATTAAAGTAGGAGCGAATAAAAATTAAATTAAATTGTCTACAGTAAATTAATTTAAAAAAATTAAAAGTCTAACTTTTGTGCCCCCCAAAGAATTTACTTCAAAACTTAGAGACATTCATATAACTATAATCTGAAGACCAAACAAATAATATAGAGTTCTGTGCAAGAATCACTGCACCAACCGCGTAATCAAAGTTATACGCAATAAAATCAAACATTATTTGTTTAAATATCAACATTTTAATTGAAACAGTACAAAACACATCAGAACAGTACCAGGACCCATTCATTACAATATACGTCGCAGCCGCGGCGCCGGCGGCCATACGTCCTCATACAAACGCCATACATCCTCATACAACTGCTTACATTACGACCCGTGTGATGTGTCGCACAATTGTATGAGTTAAGTGTAACTGATATCTGAGATGCTGCAAACAGATGAGGTCATACAGGGTTGGAAATATTCCTTGCATGTTTTTCTTGCCGCTACGGAAAGAAAAACATGTAAGGAATATTTCCCGTTCTTTTCCTAAAAGCTTTTGAGGTTTTCAAGTTACGAGTGAATACGTTGCTACACATGTTCAAATCAAATCAAAAACGTTTATTTGTTAGTATATGATACAGTAAATGTTACAATATTGGTTCCAGCATACCCTGCCATAGTATGACGTACACATATTTATATACAAAAACAAAGCATATTACTATCAACTCAGCCTATAGCAGTCCACTGCTGGACATAGGCCTCTCCCAGGCTGCGCCACAACACCCTGTCCTCCGCCTTCCGCATCAAGTCTGTCCCAGCCACCTTTTTAAGATCGTCGGTCTATCTAGCTGGGGGACATCCCACACTTGTCGATACGCTACGCGGTCTCCACTCCAGGACTCGTCTGCTCCACCGGCCATCGGTCCTTCGACAAACATGGCCAGCCCACTGTCACTTCAGCTTGCTTACTCTATAAGCCTAAGTTGGATCCTGTGGTAGAGTACGATAATGTGGAGTTTCGAACAAAGTACAGGTTTTCCAAAGAAAATATGACGAAAATCTCGTAAAAGATGACATTACAGTGGATACAAGAGGCGGTGGCATACCTGTACAATGTACATATTCAAGTATCTAATGGCTGTGAAGATTAGGCACTGGGGGCGGCATGAGGAGGTGCCTGAGGTACTTCTAACCAGCGATGGCGATATAGAATTAGGTAGGCAGTCCTACAGATTGACTGAGTTAAATCTTATCTAAAACATATTCAAGACGATAGCGTTGAGTTGCACAGCATAACGCATAAGTCAACCTACCAAGTCTCGCCTACATAAAAGAGTTAGTCACAAGAAGAAGAAGAAGAAGAGAAAGCACTAGCCAGAAGGTGTACAGAATTCATACTAATGCCCAGTACGTTAGCTGAACAAAGTCGCACACAGATGGAGTTTGCTGTCTATCGTTTTTTACTGGACAAAGGCGAGCCGCATCCATTTATATCTGCCATAGCTTAATAATTAATATTTTTTGTCCTCAAAAACACAATTACAAAAATTACCACGAGCGAAACTTTATCTGACAAAGATTGACTGACAGTTTTGTTTTTTTAATTTGGTGTTCGGCAAGAGCACCATATACCAATTTTACGGCATTCTACCGAAAACCCCCAGTTGCTAGTGTACAAAAAATTAAGTAGTTTTCAGTTAAGCAATGCTTAAACATCGTTTATGAATAAGAAATACTTAATTAGTATTTAAGGCTTAATTAGTTATGTAATGTTTAAGACGTTGATTAACAATCCTTTATGAATAAGCCTGATAATGTTACAAGGTTGCTACGGTTAAAAGATTCAGCCCTCTAACGCTGACCGACGGCATCATAGGCTTAGTAATTCTCCTATTTATCCCTTTTCATCCTTCGATTAAGGAACTCTTCAAATTAGATCTAGATTAGACATAGAATAATCTCTCATCATGGGCCTTGTCTTTTCCCAACTATGTTCGTGCTGGCTTGGTGGTAAATCAAACCTAAACAGATCGCCAACAAACTTTATACTTTGTTATCCTACTAATATTATAAATGCGAAAGTTTGTAAGTATGGATGGATGGATGTTTGTTACTCTTTCACGCAAAAAGTACTGAACGGATTTGGATTAAATTTGGATAGTTTATAACCAGGAATAACACATAGGATACTTTTCATCCCGATATACCCACGGGGTCAAAACTTATGTGGGTGAAACCGCGGGGTGCATCTAGTGTAACATAAAACCGTTAAATGAAATGAAATGAAATGATTTTATTTCTGTAAGTAGGTTTGTACAAACACGTCTTTTATATTTTTTTTAATAATCACCCCGCTTGGCTAACGGATTGGTAATCAAAGCAGGGTTGATACAGCAAAAGAGGATTCAGCTGCTTACCTTGACAAAATCTACGTCCATAGTATGAAAACAGATAAGCTATTCGTCGGACGACGGAATTTCAAGTATGGCGGCCAATCTCAGCGGAGACTAGCTATCTACGCAGGAGATTTACAGTACACAAGTGTGTGCGCAGACACAGGTGCACTCCCTCTTCCCTCACCCGCATAGTCCGATGGGACGGCAATCCCACACGACCGGAGAGTTTGGGCGCAGGACCAACAGCTTTTTTTTTTGGGTGAGAAATTATCAAATACCTTCTCCTGCTCTGGGCGGACCGGGAGGGTGTGTCAGACTCTTACTGACTAAAACCCATCCGTGTTCCTTCTGTTGCCTGTGTTGCCAGGGGCCTCGGTATCCCTTTTGGACTTTCCCGCGACCCCGGCAGGCATCGGCCCTAGTGGACACCTACACATGATTGTGCTGACGACATCTCTTTGAGGCGCGCGTGGAACTCGTTGCGCCGACGACCCGGGCCTGGTCCTTATCGGACGGCGAGCTACCCATTGCTCACCGTCCGCAAGCCCACGCCTACTGTAGCCGGAAATCCGCCCAGGCGCCCAGGGCGTCTCCTGCGGCGGCTAGGGGCGAGAGGGCGCGAAATTTGCTTTTCCCAGGACCAACAGCTTAATGTGCTTTCCGTGGCACGGGGGTATCACACCGCCAACTTCCAAACTCCGGGCTGTTACGGAGAAATTCCTAATGGAAAAAAACACAATAACACTTTCGCTTCATCTTTGTCCATTTTTAAATAATGCTAAATCTCTCTCCTTAAACATATTTTTTATTTTCTTTATTCTTTGTCTTGTTCTTAACACTCGTTCCATGATTATTATTGAATATATTATAATTTTAATGTTTTATGTATGTATGTAAATGGTACACCACAGACTCCCTGCAGTATTGTCTCTCTTTTCACCCCTAATCAATCATTGTGTCATCCTGTGTAAAATTTCTACATTTATATCTGTAATTTGTATGGGTACATAATAAAGTGTATTCTATTCTATTCTAACACTTTGCCCGACCTGGATATCGAACAGAGGACTGTGCGTGGGGCTCAGCAGTCGCGCTTGCGACCACAAAACCAACGGAACAGTCAAAGTCAAGTCAAGTTGTAGGTATACCAAGTGACGTCGGCCATAGGTATTTGCATGAGAACTCAACAACTATACATCATCGTTGCAACTGCATACAATTAAGGATAATTGAGATATCGGACACATGTTAAGTAAACTGATGAGGTCAGACTGTACGGATGTGTGGCGCCCTTTACAGATAGCACTTGTGCACTTCTTGACTTTGATCTTGAGTGGTTTTTAATTGCTTTCGAATAGAACTTCTTTATTCATAGTAGAATGTTTATGAGGCTTTTTATCGACGAATCAAAGACATTTGATAAGCTTAAAGGTACTTGTTATGGGACTGGCATGGTCTGTGAAACAAGTGGGTTCAAATCCCATCAATTGCTGTTTCATTAACCACTCTTAGTTGAAGCATACTAATTCAGATAGATAGAATACTCTTTATTATATACACCATAAAAAATATAGATATAAATGTAGACATTTTACAAGGGATGACACAATGGGCGGTCTTGTCGGTAAAATCGATCTTTTAAAGACACCCTTTGGATGGATTGAGGGGCAAGGAGAAACAATACTCCAGACACTGTGCTACCAAAGTGCAAGTAATTCCAATGAAAAAACAACAATAACATTACAAATACCGTAGGTTCTTCCCTAATTTCCCTATGATATGGAGACTAGGTGGGTATAATTACAAAATGATATTGGTGAATGAAATTATTGTGAAACCTAGACTTAATCGATCATTTGGTGTTCAATGCTCGTTCTTCCCTGGGGGCCTACCATGAACTCTTATAGCAGGTAAATTTACGACGGAAAGTGAACTGTCTGGCTATTTTGTACCGTGAAAACGTCAAATAACAGGCGAGCCAGCGATCACGTGACTAAAGCCGATCAGTGGTCACGTGACAACATTTTACTGGTCAACTCCTTGCCCTGCGGTATTAAAAACGATAAAAAAGTATTTTTTTCTACTTAAAAGAGGAACTCCAATAGATTCATAGGAAGTCCATGATTCTATCAAACTTCTAGAAACATCCAATAATGAAGTTCATCTGCAATGCAAACCCAACCAATCGGAATGCATTCATATAAATCTATCCGTTAATTACAGTTGATTGGTAATTTACATTAGTGACATGTGCTCGTGCGCGGCTGCACGCGATCTATCATTCAATTGGTTAATTAATTAATTAAAAGGTTTGCTATAGTTTTAATGTACATTGATTAATATGTGTTTAATCGTTTATAGTATAATTAAAACTTTGCTGTGCAGTACATAGCAAGATTTCCACTACTAGCAAGATTTATTGCTTACGTTCTAATTAGCTTGCAATGTGTGAACGGTTAGGTACGACGTACGAGTACGTACATCAAGTTGACTTGCTACCAGCGAGGTAATTGTGTAATACACTTACAGCAGCAATGTGTTTCATTTGACAGTTCAACAACATTCATTGCGGTATTTACATTGTTGAGCATTTCGAACATATGAAGCAATAGATTAGCAATACACTTCAAAATCATTCACATTGTGACTGATTGTGGGCTACACAATTAGGGTGCTGTTTAGTTTAAAAGAATAGAAAAATTGCGGTAGTGAAAGATTTAACAGTCTAGGTCCTATTTTTCTTAGATAATCTTGCATCCAAAAATGATCCACTCAGCTGTACACAACGATAAACCAAATGTCAAAAGGATGAAAACTCTATGCTATCCCATTACAACTCATTTCCAGACTAATAAGGAAAATTATATAACTAATAGGTACTTTTCAAACAATTTAGGAGGAAATTCATAGAAAAATATTCAATTCACAGATCTACTTACGATTCTCGAATCAAGTCGTGGTATGTAGGTACCTATTGATAACCTGTACATTTATTACGAAGTAGATTACCGCGCCTGCCACAGGCATGGAATGGCATTTCAGTTATATTTACATAAGTCACCGCGTTATCGGAGCCTGATGACTGGGCCAGGAATGTACTGGTGGGTGCAGAAATGATATCGGGAGATGGGTGATTGAATTTCAAGGATATTTTGACAAGAAATTTTTGACGCTCGAATGACGTTAACAGGGGGAGCTGTTGGTAAACACTTGTGCAATTGTTTTGTGAAATGTCACTTGAAATGTATTCAAAAAACAAGATGCAATCTTGGGTAGGGCTGTAACATTATGGTATCAAGAAGCATCTAAAACGAAATAGGATCGTCCTTGAAATATGTGAGCTCATCGATGTTTTGTGGCTTTCACGTTAGGTGTAAGGTTACCCAAACAAGGCTTAGCACAGGAGGTGTGAATTCTATTGGATATCGGTCAAAGTGTAAAACAAAAGTTGGAAGCAGAAACAATCTTAAACTATCATGCGTAGAGTGAGGGTGGCCAAAGTGCATCCAAATAGTGACCATATTGTGCCATCAAAATCTTTTGATGTTATCTACAATCTCGATTCCGAGGACTTGTGCCTCCACCTGTACCGGCCCCCAGCGGCAAGGCGGCATAGGTAACGTTGTACAAGTACTATCGCTGATAAGCTATCGATCCTTCAACTGGACACAATTATACTAAGTTTATACCAACGCAGGAGCATTCATCATAAAGCGGAGAGATCGGGTTACAAGATGCAATAGTTGTGACAGTAATGTAGGCTATGAAATGCCTAAAAGGAGATTGGAGCAACTTGAAAATCCTTTTTAAGGCTCGTGCAGACTATCGTGATATCGCGGGCGCGACAGGCAGCATTATGAGATTGTTTTTCAGAACACGTCATTACATATCGAGACCCTCCATGTTTCGTAAAGCACGCTAAGCCGTTTGTCCAGGCCATTCGTAGATCTTTGACAGTCGTTACGGGTATTCAGAAGCCTAAAATTCTGACAATCAAGGGGTATCGTGTTACCCAGTAACTGGGTTGCTGAGGTCAGATAGGTAGATGCTCTATGTAAAATACTGGTATTCAGCTACATCCGTTTAGACTAGGAGCCGACCCCAACATCGTTGAGAAAAGGCAGGCAGATTGATAAATTTCGTTGCGGGTCCAAGACATTTGAATCATATCCCTGGGAAGTTGAGCTTCATTATCTCGACGCTTTTCTGAAAGCTTTACAATTATAACCTTAATATACATACATACATAAACTCACGTCTCCTCCCATGAGGGTAGGTAGAAACTATAGAACGCCACCTGCTACGCTCCTTACATACTCCTTTTGCTTCGTTTACGTTCATACATCTATCTGGTCATACATCTTAAGGGGACTACAGGACCTAAACGCAATTTTTATAAGTTTTATAATGCCTTAAAGTATAAGATCCACTGCAGTAAAAAAAAACAGAAAAATATATGATATTCTTAAGGATATATGCTAGGTAGATAGTGTGTTGAAAACATAATATAACTAATTTGATACGATAAAAAATAATCTCGAAGATACCTCTAACCATTTCTTTTAACGATTAAAAACCATACTAATATACATGCAATCATTCTGTTTTTTTGTCAGATTATTCTACAAGCAACATATTAGCATAATAGTGTTTTATTTTTTTTATACAATCTATAGCTTTTTTGTAAATCGATAATTGCTTCATATTTTGCAATAAATTACCAGCGTTGTGTCATCACGCTTCTCTTTCTTTTCTATGCAGTCCGACAGTGACCGCGCTTTAGGTGTTGTCGGCCTACAATTTTCAGTAAAACCGCTAGACGTTTCATTTGTGAAGTGTTCATGTAAAAAGAATTTCCAGTGTTTTCTTTGTGTCTCAACCGATGCTCTCAACTAATGTTCCAACAGCTGTTTTCCTTCCATTCTAAGAACTCATACTTCCACAATGATGAACTATTAGCAAACCAAAGTCTTCACGAAACAATAACATTCTTTTAGAATACTGTAGATATTATCGGGCGGTGCGGAGAACTCAACAAACAAAGTGAAAAACAATGTTTATTTATCATTACCTCGTATCTCACATACTCGTACTTGATAAACAACGAATAATATTAGCTGCATTACTAGCTGCATCTCTAACCGTATTGTGGCTTCAAATCGACCAGCTCATCTGGGCTAGGCGGATTTTTTTAAGAGCTAAAGACATTTTGATTCATCCTTAGTGCAAACGAAATAAAAGGATAACACTGACAACAGCTAAAACGCGGTCACTGTCGGACAGCATAGAAAAGAAAGAGAAGCGCGATGACACAACGCTTGTAATTTATTGCAGAATATGAAGCAATTATCTATTTACAAAAAATCTATTGAATGGATAAAAAAATTAAAATACTATTATGCTAATATGTTGCTTGTAGAATATTCTGAAAAAAAATCACAATGATTATTATTGTATGGTTTTTAATCGTTAAAAGAAATTTTTAATCGTTAAAAGAAATCTTCGTGATTTTTTTCTATCGTATCAAATTAGTTGTATTATGTTTTCAACACACTATCTACCTAGCATATACCCTGACGAATATCATATATTTTTCTGATTTTGTTTACTGCAGTGGGTCATATACTTTAAGGCATTATAAAACTTGCAAAATTTGCGTTTAGGTCCTGTAGTCCCCTTAAGCTAAATGCACAAGCTGGGAGAGGATTGACGTAAATAATGCAACGCGTGGGGTTAGAAGTCTTGCCCTGTGTTAAAAGAGCCAAACAATGCTCAGATTAGCATTTTTAAGGGTAGGTGAAGTCAAAAACACTTTCAGGTGCACTCAACTGAGGTGTCCCAATGTGTTCTACAATACTAACCACTGAGAAAACTACTTGAACTTATCACGAATCACGGTGGAAACGAGTCATCAAGGAAAACAGACACAATATAACAACACTTCTTCGAAATCATGATTACCAAAAAGATCACAATACGATATGATTCCGATACTCAAAGGGAATACTAATGGATTTCCAGGAAAACTGCCTTTTCCATGGTACTCCATAGCTATCTGATGGAAAAACACGTGGACACTAATTTAAAATGGTAATACGTTACGCAATGTGAACGTATGTATGTTACCGCATTGTTTTACATACTGAGACAAACAACTGATGCAATATATTTAAATGTATTCGTGACATGTTTCTTGATAAAGCTTAGAGACTTAAGTACAGCCTTTTTGCGGCCTTATCTCCGTGGGCAAACCCTTAAAGAGTAAAGCCTCCTGCATACTGAGGCGATATCGCGGCCGCGACAGCCAACAATATGCCTGTCGCGTCCGCGATATCACCCCAGTCTGTAAGAGCCTTAAGAGAAAACAAAATGGGGAATGGAATGGAGAATGGTGTATTGTAATTTTAATGTTGAAATATTAGTTATTTGTTACACAAGGCTGCAAAGTTGCGACTTAGCGAGGGTTTCAAAGGTACGAGACGCAGAATAACTGCTCCGGAGCGAAACAAACAACTGTTCACCGCACTACAGCGAGGAAAATACTAGGTGCAAAAAACACAGCTTAAATAATATATTAAATTAGTATTTATTTATTCAAAAAAAAAAAGTAAATTACTAATAGTAGTAATTTACTTTTAATTTTTGAATAAATTCGGAGTCGCGCGCTTCGTTGAGACACTACTCAATGTTAGCAGTGGTGAAAATCTTAGATTTTTCGGTTTGTGGCCGCTTGAGTTTTTTCTTTAAAAACGCCAATAGTTTGGAATATATTTCTGCTTATATTTTTTTTTGTTATAGTCGTAGCTTTTAGCATCGAGTAAATGCTCCAAAGTGTGCTTGATTTCCTTATTTGAGATAGTTCAATGAAGTATGATAGCATTATAGTCTCCGAAAACGTTTTCGTGCCTTTAAAATGTCTCCATGCATTGAACAAATTGTATGCTTTTATATACTTGTCGCCCGACTTTTCCGGAAGAAAACTCAATTCGGCATTATGTACCGCTTGAACTAACTCTGCAGGCGTCAAATGTATATCTTCGTCGGTGCTGGACTCGCTCATATTTTATGATTTCTTACGATTATATCAAAAAAACAAACCAAAATTATGGAAACCAAAATGGTGATAAAGAAAAGAAAATTTAAAATAATAGATTGTTATACAAGGGTCGAAAGGAATCAATTCCCATACGAGCTCTTTAGACTAGTCCGAGTAGGAATTGGCGACTTTCATCCATGTTAAACACTCTACTTTTCATTTCGAATATAAGGAAAGTAAAAAATAGTAGGTTGGTCAACATTTCAGAAACGCTTGAACTAATTTTTAATCATTTATTATCCCAATTTATTAGTGGTCGACGCAACATGTCCTTTGCTTCCACATTTCTCTATTATAGTCATCTCGGTAGTCACTCCCTTTGTAGCCATATCATCTTTCACACAGTCCATCCATCATTTCTTTGGTCTTCCCCTACTCGTATAGCCATCCACTTGCGTACTCCAAACTTTCCTGGCGATATTTCCGTGATTCCTCCGCATCACATGTCCATACCATGATTACTTTCCACAAAACTCTTCAGTCACCGGTGTCACTTTCAAACTTTCTCTAATATACTCATTTCTTATTCTATCCACTTGTGTAAAACCACACATCCCTCTTAGCATTCTCATCTCAGCTGCATGCAATTGCGTTTCATTCATTCCTTTTGTGGTCCAACGTTCTGATCCATACAAGACAGCAGGTCTTACCATTTGCATTGTTTTACAGAGTTAGTATCCCGCCAAATTACAATCATAGTTTTTTTTTTTTTAAGTATGGAACACACCCCGTCACCGCCGCGGGCCGTCCCGCTTAAGGCGCTGACAAGACCCAATTGACCAAAATAGGCTTCTCTTAAGAAAAAAAAATTGCCAAAATCTGTATAGTTTGTGGTAGCGGAAAAAATATATGTTAATTTTGAACATATTTCCCATAACTTGGTTGTTACCAAAACCCGTTTTGAAAAAATACCTCGATATAAACTAACGTTAAACTAACCTCTTACCTTGAGTTCTAATCCAAAATATCTGTATTAAATATCAACATACGTTACGTATTTAAATAATAACGTCTTATTTGAATGCAGAACTTGGTTGTTTTTTTTTTTTTATTTTTGATTACTCAACTCGATTTTGAGTAATTAGATAATTGCTTCATAATTTGCAATAAATTACAAGCGTAGTGTCATCGCGCTTCTCTTTCTTTTCTATGCAATTTGACAGTGACAGCGGTTTAGGTGTTGTCAGCGTCTTAATAGGTTTTTTTTTTATATACCCACAAGACCGCAGCATTTTGTTTTTAAATTTTATTCGATGTGTTTTATGTAAAATTTTCCGCGCTTAATGTTTAAGTCCCATGTACCTACTAAAGAAAAATATTGCAATAAACTTAGTATGCAGTACGTACCTATCATAAAGTAGGAAGCTGCTTCTCATCATCTCAACGTATTCATTGTTTTCTTCGTGTTCAAAACAATTATTCATTACTTCTATGTTATTGTTAAGAATACAAACGTGCGTATTGCAGTAATTAGAAAAACAGAATCACTAATGGAATCAATTCGTTATCTGTACGTCAGTCTGTCACGAACAATTTATGCGTGTACCTAATACAGTAAATATTTCCACACTTAGCTTGGGTTTTAATAACAGTCGCCGACGTAATTAGGAATTCCCAGTGTCTTGCAAAACCAGTTAGACTGCAGACAGAAAAACACTAACGTCAGACAGTTATAAACATCTGAAGATTAATTTCCCGAGGGACTAGATATTTCGCTCCTCACTTCAGAAAGGATAAGACCTAGATTGGTAATTTTTTTCTTGTATCTTCTGTACATTTATTATTATTTTTTCATTAATTATTATTATTTACAACAACAACATAATCATCCTATAATGTTCCCACTGCTGGGACACAGGCCTCCTCTCTGCTAGCGGGAGAGGGCTCTAATTCACCACCCGGGCCAAGTGCGGGTTGGTAGATGTCACATGTCTTAAAATTTTTGGTTCTAGGACATTATTTATTATTATTTACTACAGGAATATTATAAATAGGCAACATTTTTAAGTTTGGATGTAGGAGATAATCTCGAAAGTACTAATCCGATTTCAAAAATTCTTTCACTGGCGGAAAACTACTCTATTGCCGAGTGCCATAAGGTACTCATATGTTTTAAAGTATAGTTGACTAACACGGGGGCAGTCGCGAGCAGAAGCTAGCACAACCCACAACTACATCCTAAGTTTAGCTGGCACAAAACGCTGGTTCCGTCAGACACACCCCTCGTATCACCATTTTCCTAGAATCTGTTTGTTTTTCCCTTTATTTCGTTAGCAACACAGAGTATTTGCATCCATGTACCTACATATATATCTATACACTGAAGGTTCTGGTGTTCTCAAGCTGTCTCTATGACTTTAAAGCATATTGGAGCGGCAGATATACTTTCAAGAAAGTCTCAAAGTTTCAGTGTTTTCAGTTTAAAAATTTGGGGGTATGATTAATTAACATGGAGTCCCTCCCTTTCATTGTCCCTCCACATACAGTCCTCCTACCGTCACTACAATTAGCCATACTAAAAATAAAAACAAGCCGTCGTGGACACATGAATTTTAATTGTGATTTAAGTTTTTGGGGGAGCTGCACAGAACAAACAAGCATTGATGAATATTGCAGGTTTTCAAACAATATGTTTTCTTTCGAGTCAAGATAAGCAAAGTTTTAGATTTGTCTAAGTACTAAATAAGTATTTACCAATATGTCAAATTGGCGCATACAAGGCTGTGATTTCAATGGCCCCGCAAATAAGAAGAAGCAAGTTGAGAGAATACCAACACCTTCCACCACCATTTTATGATATTTTGTCAGAATATTGATACAAAAAGAAGATCCTATCAAAATTAAACCACTCCTTTGACAAAAACATGAACAAGCTCCTTTTAAAACCCATCAAATTAGCTTTACAACCACTGTAGCCCATCAAACATGGGTGTAAAGTAAAGCCCATGGCATCCCCCCTTCCCCCCTGAACTATGGGGACGTGTGCGTCTAACGTGGGTACAGAAATACATCGCCATCTGCAGGCCATAACATGTTACGTAACACGATACAGCAGCAGGGCTGGCTCTTGTGACATAGAGAATGTAAATAAAGGGTGAGATTTTTTGGTACAAGTTATTTATTTATTAACTATAGATGATTTACAGGTAAAACAAACAGATTAAAAAATTGTAAGTGAGACTGACAGCCAATTAAAAGTCTTCACTTCTAAAAACAGATTGGAAAGAAACAGTGTAAACAGCACAATACACCTACCAAAAAAAGAGAAAAAAAACTAGTACAACATTCAAGCTTAAACTAAATTCACATTTCATATTCAATACAAGAATAAAAAGCTGACCATACAAAATCTTAATGAAAAAAGTCAAGGCTCAGGCACTTTCTGGCCGAGGAAATACTATTCAAGTGATCGGGGGTCTCGTTGCTAAATAATAACAGCGGCACGGGTCGATCTTCAAAGTTAAGCAACGCTTATCGAGGTGGTTCCGTGAAAGGGTGACCAACCATTACCTACCGAGACCCCTCCGTGCCTCGGAAAGCAGGTTAAGTGGTTGGTCCCGGCTGTTATTCGTAGATCTTTGACAGTCGCTACGGGTAATCAGAAGTCCGAAAGCCTGGTAACCAGTCTTACTAAGGGGTATCGAATTACACAGTACCTAACTGGGTTTTGGAGGTCAGATAAGCCGCTCCATGTAGAATACTAGTATTCATCTGCATCCAGTTAGACTAGAAGCTGCTCCAACATAGTTGGGAAAAAGGCCAGAATGAAGATGATGAATCGTTATGTGTATAAAAAAAAAAGAAAACTCAATTGCCATTTTGTTCCCACAAGAAGGATTCTACTGAGACTATAATTCTTTAGCAGTTGATCTATATAATTCTACAATAACTTGTCGGAGGTCGAGGTTTTGTTTTACCCATCATTTTCTCTTCTGCAAACCCTACAGTAAGTAGCATCCTAATAACCGACCCAGTATTTTTTTGCATACTTATAAATATGTAGATCTTCGTTTGTGTAAGAATAAAGGAAAGATTAGCCCAGTAGTTGGACCATACATAACAACGTTCTCATTAAAAAAAACATTATAACATGAGCAGCCCTATGATCGACATCTGCCTTTTAAGGCGTTCCAAATGCATATCACATGAGGCAAGCGTGATTCTTTTATAACGTTACGTGGTACTTTTAGTGCCAGTGCATCCTGCCCGTTGCGACATGGTACTGAGAAATATGAGGAAAGTATAAACCGATGTATGAGTAAGTAAGAACGTCAAAATACGATTTTCAGAGATTCAACACCAACATCATATGTGTAGATGGAACTTAGGAGATTATTAGCAATGACTCAAAAAACGTGCGAGGTTTTAACTATAGCGTAAAGCTACGGTTTCCTAAGCCTGCGGTGGCCGCCACATAACGTCCGCAATTTACCGTCGAATGACGTCACTGAAACTTTATTTATGTAAGTAAGTTGGTGTGATACCCTTTTTTTTTGGGTGGGAAATCATCAAATAGCTTCTCCCGCTCTGGGCGGAGCTCAGGGTGTGTCAGACTCTTACTAAGTAAAACCCACCCGTATTCCTTCCTTTGCCTGTGTTGCCAGGGACCCCGGCAGGCATTAGCCCTAGTGGACCCCTACACTTGCGCGCGTGGAATACAACGCGCCGTCGACCCGGGCCTGCTCCTTACCGAACGGCGAGCTGCCCATTGCTCACCGTCCGCAAGCCCGCGCGTACGGTGGCCGGCAATCGGCCTGGGATTCCCGTCGCCCAAAGCGTCTCCTGCGGCGGCTAGGGGCGAGAGGGCGCGAAATTTGCCTTTCCCTCAACTGTCCCGCAACCTCCTTCGCGAGCATTACTGCTTCGCAGAAGGAGGTGACGGCTGCCCATGCCCTCTCGCTCCGTACCATGGCCTGAACCAGGGTCGGACGCGAGAAATCTCTGCCACCGATCGCCTCCACGAGGACACGATGGTGCTCTGCCCAAGCCGGGCAGACCTCCACCGTGTCCTCCGGGCGATCCACACAGTGGTGACACCCGGGCGTTTCTTCCTGCCTTATTTGACACAGGAACCTCCCGAAGCTGCCATGTCCGGTGAGGACCTGCGTCAGACGGAAGGTGAGGACGCCGTGGCGCCTCTTTAGCCACTCCTCAAAGAAGGGACTTATCGCCGCAATTGTGGCGTGCCCAGGTGTGATTCCCTGGAGAGCTAAGATTGACTTTACGGTATTAAAAAACCCTCTCCAGGGAGTGATTCCCTGGAGAGGGTTTTTAATACCGTAAAGTCAATCTTAGCTGCTATCATTTTCATGACGGCTGTCATGAAATGTTATGTGGCGGCCACCGATGTCGTAGGAAACTGCAAATGGCTGAACTCAATAACCTATCTATCACCAGTTTCGGCATAGAAAAACCTACCTATCTATGGTATTAACGTCCCAATAATATATCAGATTAAGGAATCTTAGAACCACGCTATCTATTGATGGGAGGGTCTATCACTTACTACGGATAGCTATTTGTAAGAAAAAGCAAAAGTATGCGTCACAATAACGTGTTGACAGCTATTCTATATTTGTTTGACAGGACAGTTACTAAAGATGACAGATTGGTCTATCCTCCGAATTGCAGCGATAAACGTATCTATCTAAGCATAGTTTACTTTAAAAAAAGAACACTTTATAAATAATTATATAAAACATGTCCGAGTCAAGTGAAAGTACGATAACTGGAAGTCATTTTGAGGTCCAATCACATAGTTCACAGAGAACTTAATTACCTGTAAATGCCGCATCGACCACATGAGCAAATTAAGTTGTTATTAATTTAAGTAATTTAAATGAGTCATATTCTATATAATAACTAATACTGTTGTAAAAAAAAACAGATAGATAGGAAGTAATTTAAATAGCGCTCTTCCTTTCTCCGACTTATTTAAAATGTTGTCGTGTCCGACAGGGTTTATACATAATTGTTTCTATTAATTGTTATTTACCACCTGTATGTGTACATTCTGGATTGCAATAAATATTAATTGATTGATTGAAAATAGCTGTGAGTAATTTAACCACCGAAATATATCCTCATACAAAGGTATGGTGTTTCTTATGTCAAACTGTCAATAACGTTTCATTCCTGCCGGGGTCGCGGGAAAGTACGAAAGGGTTACAGAAGCCCCTGGCAACACAGGCAACGGAGGGAACACGGGTGGGTTTTAGTCAGTAAGAGTCTGACACATCCTCCCGCTCCGCCCAGAGCGGGAGAAGTTATTTGATAAATTTTCCACCCAAAAAAAACGTTTCATTACTCCTCTCCAGCGTTAGCTATACTATGTATATCCGTGTCCGAAATGGTTTTTTGAGGAAAGACACATTTGAGTGGACCTGTCCAGTCAGTGCAAGCGTTTGACAGTACTCGTTATCATGTAGCTCAACTCCGGACTTAAGACGCTGACAATACCTAAACCGCGGTCACTGTCAGATTGCATAGAAAAGAAAGAGAAGCGCGATGACACAACGCTTGTAATTTATTGCAAAATATGAAGCAATTATCTATTTACTTAGAATTGAGTTGAGTAATCTAAAATAAAAAACAACCAAGTTCTGCATTCAAATAAGTCGTTCTTGTTATTAATTAAATATGTAACGTATGTTGATATTTAATACAGATATTTTGGATTAGAACTCAAGGTAAGAGGTTAGTTTAACGTTAGTTTGTATCGAGATTATTTTTTCAAAACGTGTTTTGGTAACAACCAAGTTCTGGGAAATATGTTCAAAATTAACATATATTTTTTCCGCTACCACAAACTATACAGATTTGGCATTTTTTTTTCTTAAGAGAAGCCAATTTTGTTCAATTGGGTCTTGTCAGCGCCTTAAGGAGCTCAACGATTTGACGAACAATACTAAAGAAAAGACATTTATTAATATTTTTTTTATATAACATGTAAAAGTGATTCCGACATCCTATTTACAGAATAAACAATTTCATTTCATTATTGTACACCAATTTCCGAGATTTTTACATATAAATTTTACGTTATACATACCTACCTACCTGCTTATTTTAGTTCAGGATCACGCTAGGATGATATTAAACATAAATCAAGTACTTGATTTATGTTTTATTTTATTATGGTTTTGTAAAACAAATATTTTGATACCAAAAAAGCCGCCACAAAATATACTTAGCCAGGGGATGTTTGTCAAGATGAACACTATAAACAGCCAAGGAACAACACTTCCCTAAAACACGGAACAAAAGGACGTAAACGCCAACAAACACAAACAAGCCTGGAATGTGGCTTTGTTACAAAATCAAACACATTTACAGTATCTGAAAATAGAGACCAAACTGCAACCTAAATGATGCCTTAAATCCCTCAGAATAACAATTATATTACGTTGTGACGTATCCTGAAAATTGCCTATCCAAAATTTTCATTCACATTCAAAATTACATCTTAGGATTTGTGAACTAAAATTCAAATTCACTTGTAAATTATATTGTTTGTAGAGAATAATGTTTAACGACTTTTGGTGAAGGATGGAGGATATTGAACGGGCCCAATTTGGTGTGAATCGTATTTCTTCCTTACAGGATACATTGCGTATAAATAACGCGTAAAGTTCCGGTGGTCCGCTAAGATTAGACTTGAAGTAAGACAAATGGGAAACATGGAATTACTTATTGAAACAATGTTTGATCGCTTTTCTGCCTTTTCTTGTACTTTCCCTCGAAATAATGAGTCTGATTATATTGTAAAAAATTATTTTGTGTGTTATTCAGGCCCTTTCAGGATTTATTGTAGGAATAATCTTTGAGATTCAGAAAACTTGAGGATTTTTTTTTAATTTTTTAGACCTTTCGGTTGAGTGCATAAATTGTAGAATAGTCATACAACGTTACAATGTTCTAAAAAAGCCGGCCAAGTGCGAGTCGGACTCGTGCACGAAGGGTTCCGTACCATTATCTATAAAAACCGCAAACAAAACATATCTGTTGTATGGGAGCCCCCTTAAATATTTATTTTATTCTGTTTTTTTTGTATTTATGGCGACAACAGAAATACATAATCTGTGAACATTTCAACTGTCTAACTATCACAGTTCATGAGATACAGGCTGGTGACAGACGGACAGATAGACAGACAGACAGACGGACAGCGGAGTCTTAGTATTAGGGTCTCGTTTTACCCTTTGGGTACGGAACCCTAAAAACACTAGTCCCATTCTGAATTAAAACCCTACGTTTCATCATGCCCTCTGCAGAATCATTATTTATTTATCAATCAGGAACAGTTTACATTGTATTTGATATTTAATACTTATTACTAATTTCTAAATTAAACATGCAATGACAATAATAACAAAAAAATAATAATAATTATAATCATACATAAAAACATAAAAGAACACATAAAAAGAATACCAAAATAAAAAAAAATAAAAAAATCATGATAACACCATACCGAGTTACCAAAACCACTCCAACATTAAACCACAGGTAAATCTATATTTATCATTTCTCTCTATAACTAAAACACATAACCTCTATCTACCCTCTATTTGCGACGAAAGCTAATAAAGATCGGAATACACTATGTGATTCATTGCAAGATGCGCTAGACGTGACGAGCGACGACGAGACGCATCCCCTGTGTACACGCGGTAGGGATGGGAAATGATTGTTTTTTTACGATGTCGATTGAAATGGTAGAAAATAAAAATAATATTAGAATAGAATATAATTTATTTCTGTTACATTGAGATCTTAATATTAATAAACAGCTTTACATACCTATATGCTTTACTATATGTAAAGCTGTTTATTAATATTCGGTAAATAGTAAATAAACGGTAATAAACGGTACTCTGTTTCCGGATAATATTAGATTATTTAAATAGTTTCTTAGTTAACTTAAGTAGGTAGTTAATTCAGTGTACAAACTAAATTGTAAATGTTCCAAAGCCATTTTATTTTTATTTTTGTAACCTATTAGATTTCAAATTTGAGACGTTGTTAAAAAAAAAATACAAATCTGAATTTGAATGGATTAAATCATAAAAACTGTCAACTTACTAAAGTACCTACTTTGAAAAACCTGCAATATTTTTACACTAGCATATTTTACTCGTTTTCTTGTCTCTTTACTCTAGCATTTTTAGTTCCGGCTTATAGAGTGTAGCAGATTAGTCCTTGAAGACAAACTCTTCTTCTTAAGGGTCGGGTAATCGCCGTTCCCCTTGGCCATACAAATACGCGTCGCGCTCACGCCGCGCCGCCGTTCGGTTTCATAATGAATATTTATTTTTAGTAACGAAAATATGAATATTTGAAAAAAACATATAGGATAGATAATAAAATAGTCTGTTCATATAAAAAAATCATGAAAATATCTTAAGAAGTTTGAAATTAATATCGTTTTTTATGCTTTGGGTAGACATTACTTCCTGAATGTATTTCATAAAGTAATTCACTACAACACCTTAAGATTCACCTTGATGTGTATGCGTTCTAGTTTAACATACATTTTTTGCACAACTTACTTGCATTATATGAAGGCGAAATAAACTAATATTTATTTATTTATTTATTATTATTATTACCACTTACATTTGTTTTTACATGTGGGAACCCAATACAACAATGTAGTCCCAACTTTATTTAATTTAAAATAGACTCTGAGTAACGACAAGTTACACAGAGGACAATAAGTTAAGTGTCACCCTCTGTAATTCCGCCAAAGAGCACGTAAAGATATCCAATCGGAGAGAGACGCTGTTGAGTATCTTTATCTTTATTTAATATTAGATTAAAGTAACTAAATTCATATTAATATCTGCGCCTTAACTTTAGCTCTAAAGTTCACACTTTGATCAGTTGGAACGATGTTCTATTAGCCAACCAATAACATAAGAAAGATATCATCGCTGAGGTCAAATCAAACACCATTAAAAATACCTACATCATTAAAGCTTGACCACACCTGCTACTCAACAAGACAAATATGGCGAAACATCGCAATGACTTATTACTCTAATAGTTATTACCAAACTATGAAATTACTGATTGATTTTATCGGTGATCTCCGAATCAATCGAGTCATGCAATCGAATCAATGCTGACAGGTACTGATGATTGATTTGCATATCACTTGCCTTGTGAGGTGACGAAATGTCAGGTGGTTAAGTATGTGCTCACTTGAGTGGAAGTCGCTTAAGTTTTTTAATAAGTAATGGTAGTGGTCTGAAGCTAAAATATTTATTGTATTATTGTGATATTAATACAAATATTGACAATTACAGAGAGATTGTATTTAAGGTTGGTTTAGCTCAGTCTGGAATGCTGTTTTAAAACTAGAATTGAGTTGAGATTAGTTATGAAATCTGGCATTTCAGAATACAGGTCTAGGACTAATAAACATACGCGTTTAGGTTGAAAGTAAGATAGGTAAAAAGGTGGGAAGTTTATGTAAAAATGATAAATAATCGGTACTGCGAGCTTCATTCTATATCTACTTGAAAGCTATTTAAAAAACATTTACAAGTTTTACCGTCGATAAAAAATGGAACAAAATAATTGTGCAAAAAGATCAACTGACAACTTATCAAAAAACCAATCTGAAATTAAGCATTTAGTGTGCTTGAATGAACTCACAATGGATCGCTTAACTTTTAGTCAAATGATTTGCATGTCTGTCACCTTGCAAGGTGATACTGTTAGGTAGGTGTTACACTTGCTACAACTACAAATGTATTACATTTTACGGAAAAAAATTAAGTTATGGAATTAGGCGTTACTTTGCCGAAATCTATGACAGTAAAATGTTCTGGAAAAATATTTTTAGTTTTTATTCTGCAATAACAACATCCAGACTTAGATACAAAATAAAAGCAAGCAAAAGAAAGCAAAATAAAAAATTTTGAAACATTGTAATCCGAAAACAATTGTAGTCTCAAATGATTGCTACTCGTGTTTTAGAAATCTCGCGTCTCTGACCTCGTAACTTTTTTCAGACATGAAATGTTTGCAATAGGTGAGACAGTAAAGGACGCATTCAGTAACAAATTAAAGGACATAAATATATTCTAAACGTACATAAAGAAGACTGTGAAAACAAATTCCCAGACGGTTACAAAATAATACAATCCGAAAGTTGTCAAAAGCATACCAAAGCATCAATGAGAAATGGAAGTGTCAAAATAACTTCGGCGATAACTACCGTCCTCTATAAAACCCGAGAGGCCGTATCAAGCTGGCACTATTATCAACATTGAATCAAGTCTTTCATAACTTTTACCTTTTATATCAATTGTACCATGAAATACTATGAATACACTAAAAGCTTTGATTGAGAAATGAGTCCATGTTTATAGGCTACTGAATGCATTGTGTTATAAAATTCTTGTTTGTTATATAGTTTTAGATAGCGTGTTGTGGAATGTGTCAAATGTTTATCTTAATCCTATGAGTCTATCAAGACATTATACATATGATGCTATTATAATTACACATGCTTTGCTTTTGAAAGTCTTGTTTTCTTTTTTCAAGGCCCGAATATCCATGAACCCTGTAAATGTCTTAATTATTTGGTCCTGATCCAACTTTCGGTACTTCAATTATTAGGTTTATTTCAAGAAATCTTGTATATACTCTTTTTAATACGTAACTGTATGTCCTCTTCATAACATATTTCGCTTTTCCTTCCATGTACTTAGAAGTATAACTACTTTTAATGTTAACTTTGCCACTGAACCTTCTTCAGAATCAATCATCCTTATTATCGGATTGAATACTATCGCCCGGGTCGACGCGCGACGGCGCGTTGTATTCCACGCGCGCCTCAAAGAGATGTCGTCAGCACATAGGTAGGGGTCCACTAGGGCCGATGCCTGCCGGGGTCGCGGGAAGGTACTTATGGGTCACCGAGGCCCCCGCAACACAGGCAACAGGAAGGAATGCGGGTGGGTTTTAGTCAGTAAGAGTCTGACACACCCTCCCGCTCCGCCCAGAGCGGGAGAAGTTATTTGATGATTTACCACCCTCAAAAAAAAAAACTTCTACATTAAAAAAAACACTTCTACATTTAAAAAAAACTATCAATCTAATAAAAGCTCCCAACAATTAACAAATACAAAGACTTCGTTGCTTTGATCAACAAACAATAACACCATGTAAAAGCGCCTTAACCAGTCTTGTCACAACCGTAGGCCGCTCTAGAAGCATTAATGAGCCGACAATGAAATGGCTCGCGTGGGCTGCACCGGCCAGCAGTACAGTTACCACGCAGCCGTTTGAAACACACTTTAATTATTAAATGGAATCGTAATTGAATATTTAATCGTGTTACTGTCAAGCTGATCTTTTGTGTATCAAGTTGTTTTAAGGTTTAGATGCATACACAATGGCTGATGTTTGCTATACAATGGATTGCTAAATGAAATGTATTATTAGGATGGGTATTTTACCTTCCGCCTGACGCAGGTCCTCACAGGACACGGCAGCTTCAGGAGGTTCCTGTGTCGGATAAGGCGGGAGGAAACGTCCGGGTGTCACCACTGTGTGGATCGCCCAGAGGACACGGTGGAGCATACGGTGGAGGTCTGCCCGGCTTGGGCAGAGCACCGCCGTGTGCTCGTGGAGGCGATCGGCGGCAGAGACCTCTCGCGTCCGGCCCTGGTTCAGGCCATGGTACGGTGCGAGAGGGCATGGGCAGCCGTCACCTCCTTCTGCGAAGCAGTAATGCTCGCGAAGGAGGAGGCGGGACGGTTGAGGGAAAGGCACGTTTCGCGCCCTCTCGCCCCTAGCCGCCGCAGGAGACGCCCTGGGCGTCGGGAATCTCGGGCGGATTTCCAGCCACCGTAGGCGCGGGCTTGCGGACGGTGAGCAATGGGTAGCTCACCGTCCGGTAAGAACCAGGCCCGGGTCGACGGCGCGTCGTATTCCACGCGCGCCTCAAAGAGATGTCGTCAGCACAAAAGTAGGGGCCCACTAGGGCCGATGCCTGCCGGGGTCGCTGGAAGGTACTTATGGGTCACCGAGGCCCCTGGCAACACAGGCAACAGGAAGGAATACGGGTGGGTTTTAGTCAGTAAGAGTCTGACACACCCTACCGCTCCGCCCAGAGCGGGAGAAGTTATTTGATGATTTCCCATACAAAAAAAAAAAAGGATGGGTCTTTTCTTATCTGTGCTTTTAGAGAAATGTCATGTCCTAAGGCGCAGTATCCAATTTATTGAACTCAGTAATATGGGAAATAAACATATTTGATGATTACCAAAACATTAGTTTATTACGAAAATCACGTTCAAAATTGTGAATTTTGTATCAACTCGAATGTATAGCACTAGGGAGCACCTATTACAAAACTAATCTAAGTACCTACCTAGGTGAAACTCTAGATAACAAATCCACGAAAAATCGATCAATGTACGATGAATATGATGATATATGACAGATTCTACGTCATTAATCTTGTCATTGAAATAAACCCCAAACCAACCGCTAATCCATTTAAAAACGTATGTAAATCTGTTTAGAACTGTCGCTCGCCCCGCCGCTTCCCCTGTCACTCAGAAGGTAATTATCATTGATTAACATAAACTTGTCTTCCTGCCCGCCTGCTTCCGCATCCGGTATTAATAATAATATAATAATTATGATAAAGGACAACCTTTTCGTAACTAGGAAAGTTCATTGCTTTATATTATAATTTATTGGGTTTAAGAGATACATATTTCATACTTATTATGTTTAACGTAGTATATATTTTGATTCAATCAAGTACCTATCTACTGTACGTTTCTTATGAATCTCTATGATGACTTTTTACCCAAATATATTTCTTCCTCATGCTCATTATGCTGATCAATTCATAAATAAAAAAGAGTAATGATTAATTTAATGATGAGCGTGATTAATTAATAATACAAACAAAAAACCTCAACACAACCTTCGATTTCTGATGTAACACTGCAATATTTTAAAACACATGAATCACTAATTTATATCAATGATGAATTATTTTAACAATCGTTATCAATATTGACATCTGTAATAAATCTATCGACACATCAGAAGTCGCGTGTCCCATCCCTAATGCTAGGTAAACAGACGTTAATGAACTTGGTCTGTTTGAAAATAGAACGGCACAGGCGCCGAAGCGGTGCACGCATCATATTAGAACTGCACTACAAAACATACATTGATTTGATTTTATGATCAACGTCTATTCTGAAGCGGTCTCAGGAAGCTGAAAAGTTGTTTTTGTCAAACGTATTGTACGTGGGACTATGAAATCTTGTACTGTGTAGCGGACTCTAAACCATGGCAAAGATCAAAAGTCTTTACTAGTACGATATTTTGAATTCAATATTTTTTGAAAAGGGTGGTCTAATAACACGTCGTCATAATGAAATTAGAGATTTATTCTGTGACTTATGTCAACATGCATGGGGAAACGTAGTCAAAGAACCCATCATCTCCGAAGTAGACTGCGGACTATGTGGAGACCTTTCTTGCTGGGACGTTTGGGATGCTCAGAGCGAGGCGTCATTTTATAACCCTGTCGTAGACGCTCCTTCTTATATTTCACGCCCTGTCGCCTCTATACTAAAATCCGCCGAAGAAGAAAACACAAGGAAATATTTAAACGCTTGTGAAATGCGACATGCGACATGCGACATTCACCCCCTTGCTGCATCCGTTGACGGAGTCTTCGCTCCACAAAATGTCTACCTTCATAAAACATCTTGGAGCTGCAATCGCTGACCGATGACATAGGCCCTTTAGCGTAGTGATGGGTTGGCTAAGATCAAGAATCATCATCTCAATAATCCGTGCCACTAGCATGTGTATTCGCGACACAAGGCATTCGGCTTCGACGATGGAGCAGCCCTACCTAGACAAGACTGATGTGAATGCGGCCGACGAATTGACAAGACGTCGATTTCAAAACATTGCGATGGGTAAATGAGTTTGTTTTATTAGTTAACTAATTAAATTCGACAGTACTGTAGTTATATATAATGTTGTATTGTATTTAATCTGTATGTTTTACATACAGATGTTTAATAAACTTTATGTAACGATGTAAATAAGGATAAATTAACTTACTCCTTTTTTTTTAAGCTATTTGACAGACTGGAGCCGGAAAGCGGAGAACCTGGTGTTGTGGTACAACTTGGGAGGGGCCTCTGTCCAGCAGTGGACTGCGATAGGCTGAGTGGATGATACAAGCGAAGGTAAATCTCCTAAAGCATCCCAGACCTGGGAAAATCTGAAAATCAAGTTTTTTTTCAGGAAAATCGAATTTTCCCGAAAAATCCACCATATCTCTTCTACACGTGCTAAAACGTGTGTTGTCGTATGTGCTTACCAGCACGTAGACCCACAATTAGTGAACAGATAATGAAATTATCGCTATTTTATAATATACCACTTATTTTGGGCAATGATATCGAATGATAGCGATACTAAAGTTATCTCTACAATGACGAATCTGTTAAATTTCGCTGAAGACAGCGGAAATTCGGAACTAAGCTAACTTAGCAGACTTATAGGCTGCAGTGCAGTTTGAAGTAAATAGTTGCTAAGGAATCCAATAATGGCACCAGTGGTGTCGGTCCAAAATATTGTTTAAAACAACGTGGCTTCTTCAAATCAAGAAATGTAAACAATTAACTTGACGGTGAAGGAAAAATCGTAAGAGAATTAGGAACTAATTGTCTGAAATCGCCAACAAGCCACTGCTTGTTGGCGATTTCTTTGCACTGCTTGTTAACTTGATGATCAATGCTCGACCCTTTCTCTTACCTTGTATGATATAATTTCCTTGCAACAGGCCAGTTTATCAGTCAAAAAAAAAGTAGTAATAAAAGGACTTTAAAAAGTTAGCGTTAGCTTTGCAGACTAACAGAATTCACATTTTATAAGGTTTTCTTTCTCTTAATGGTGCATTCAGTTGGACCCTACATCCTAATAGTCCTCCGTTTATAATATCCTATTAACTTTTAGCCTTTTTCCAAGGAGTCAATCAGTTTTATACCCCAGCGCCACCTATCACGTTGATAACGTAAACACTGATAAGGATACCTAATCGAAAGTCATTCATGTACTCCCAAGTCACCTATTTATCGGACACATGTAATGCATGTAGGTTTATAACACAAATCCTTGTGATAGCTGTTCATTATCTACTGCTCCCAAACAAAAGAAGAAATAAATCGCATTTTTTATTGATAAAAATGTTTATTTGTTGATTCACCGCCGTGCGATAGTTATAAGTAGTTATTCGACTCTGTACTAACTTGTTACATCTTCGTATCATAGGGAACAGGTAGAAAATTGTGATATTGCATGCGGACTTACCTGTATCCCAGGTACTTCAAGTAGCAAAGCAGATAGTACTTACAGTATTTTTTTTAAGCATCATATTCAACGTGGTCTATCAATGTGCGATTTTTTTTTTCCGAATTCAAACAACAGTTAAAGCCTGATTGAGAAACAAACATACAAATATCCAAACATTTTCAAACACAAATAATTTATGAAATAGTCATCACTCATCATTCCCTTGCCCTTATCCAATTATTTGTGTTCTCGTCTGTCTTCTCCTTCTTTATTATCGTCATCTCGGTAGTCACCCCCATTCTAGCCATTCTCATATTTACACAGTCCATCCATCTTTTCTTTGGTCTTCCCCTACTTTTATTTATGGAATAGTATTCAAACAAAACTTTTACTGAAATACCAAAATCGTGGGGGGCTCGTGGCTACATTATAACAGCCGCACGGGTCGATAAAAGGTTTAGCTACGCTTGTTGACTATTCATTACATATATCGTTTTCATATCGTGCACGTTAATAAAGAAAGAAAGAAAGATATGTTATTTGGGACACGCACAAGAAATACATTAAGAAAAAAGGAGCATTTAAAACTAACAAAATTTACATATTTGTTCGATTAAACGAAAAAAAAACAAAGAACATAAATAAAAACGACTTGTGCGACAACAAAAAGGCTCCTATCTCAACATAATGCAGCGATATTTAAAAAATAAATACCGCAGCTCTGGTATAAGCCGTTGGTCCCGGATGTCATTCGTAGATCTTTGACAGTTGTTCTTAGTCAGCAGCCCAAAAAGTCTGACAAACATTCTTACCAATGGGTATCTAGTTACCTAGTATGTTACCTAGTAAATGGGATGTAGAGGTCAGATAGGCAGTCACTCCATGTAAAATACCGGTGCAGCTGCATCCGGTTAGGAAAAGGCAGGCAGATTGACCTGAAATAACTAACACAACGATTCTCCCAGTGCCTTTACTAATTCTATAACTTCAGCTTTTTTATTCATAGTTAAAGCAGGTCGTAAGTTAATAACACTACTCACAGCACGAGGGAAACATTCCGAACTAATTTAAGCGAACTGAAATACTAGTTGCATTACAGTGTGCTCAGTATATTCTAGCAGTTTATAGCTAGCTGCTTACAAAGGCAAATGAAAATTTAAATTCAGTTTCGTACCAGCGCCTGGTGCCAAGAAATACTGAACTCTCTGCCTGCAATGAAACTTGTGTTTCAGCAAGCAGGTTCACTTTTTAATTTAGTCGTATTTTTCCTTAGTATAAAACAGTTTTGTTTTAGTTTCAGGTTGTAAAGCAAAATGGAAAATATTTTGCTTGCGTAACCATTCCGTTTTTCGTTTTGCAGGATGTTCTGAGACGTAGATTAGGAAGGAAAATGGAATTGTTTTAAAAGGAAATATGCGTACTGATAATGCTGATGGAAAATTATGTAATGTATGCATGTATCGCTTTAAGAAGTAGTGTAGTAAATCGGGTGGTTATCGTTCCGTAAGCAGTAAATCTGATTCTGCCTGAGAGGAATTGATTGTTCTGGTGCTCGCTAACAATGGCAATCCGTAATTGACACAGAGTATGACGTAAATGGAGTGTTAGCACGAGCCAAGACTCAAATTATGTTTACTATCATAAACATTATTATACCTACTATACCTATTGCCTTTTTTGTTTTTAAACGAAATACGGTAGTTATCCATTCCTCCTACGCTCCCCGTGTTTTGAAAACGTATTATTTATCAGAAGTTAGCTCCATGTTCCTACTTCTCTATGGTCATCATTATGTGTAGCATTTCGCTTAAGCGATACATCGTGCAATTTTGATAACCTTTCCTGTGTTTTGTACCACAGTTGGTAAAACAAAACATTATGGAATCAAACCCATGTTGCTAGGACCATTTTAAGGGGGTATTTGGCATATTTAGAAGAAATCGTGTTACCTTTTGGAAAGGGCTTAAAATTCACATCTTTCCATGCCTTCCCGCATGAGGTAGGTAATCACAATACCTAAATTCATTTCGACAATTCACAATATCCATTGCGTGGCGTAGGCTCCCGCAGACAGACGCGACGCGACTCTGGTAGAACAATTCAACTCTGAATTTTAATATTTTTATTTGCATGCATGCGTTAATAAAATTAGGTTTCTCAAATACTTATATATAATAATTATATTGTAATAAATGTATCATTGTAATTTAATAGTACCTACTCGTATATCGTTTTTAATAATATTAATCATTTGTATATTATTAATCTCAAAACGGTGAAGGAAAACATCGTGAGGAAACCGGCATGTCCTAGAACCAAAAAAAAATTCGAAGACGTGTGACATCTACCAACCCGTACTGGGCCCGCGTGGTGGATTACGGCCCACTCCCTCTCACAGAGAGGAGGCCTGTGTCCCAGCAGTGGGAACAATATAGGCTGATTACTACTACAATCATTTGTATGTCAATATTGGCAAAACATAGCGCACTACCTATTTTTTTAAGATCTTTGTATGTAATTATCACCTACCTATGTTTCACAAATAAATTATTCTTATTCTTATTCTTATGAATACTTCATGGAAATTCTTCTACCAGAATCGCGTCGCATCGTCGCGCCTGTCTGAGCGGCCTTAAAACTTACAATAGAGCGGAGGAATTTCCCAACATGAAGCAATGCCTACTTTCAAAACGAAAACTATATCCATCAGGAATTTCTCAGTAGCAGCCTGGAGTCAGAATGTGTGCCCGGTTGATGGCAATAGGCTCGCACCCTATTACATGGAACTTAAACATAACTGGCGAAATGTGGGAGTACCTTCTGGGTGTATAGATGCACTTCTGCCTAAACCTTCGGGGAATACAGGCGTTATGTAAAAGCTACTTAGGTACTATTGAGATTTATTTAACTGTTTGTAATACTAAAATATCCCACGACTTAAGACGCGGACAACACCTAAACCGCGGTCACTGTCAGATTGCATAGAAAAGAAAGAGAAGCGCGATGACACAACGCTTGTAATTTATTGCAAAATATGAAGCAATTATCTATTTACTAAAAATTTAGTTGAGTAATCGAAAATAAAAAACAACCAGGTTCTGCATTCAAATAAGAAGGTCTTGTTATTAATTAAATACGTAACGTATGTTGATATTTAATACAGATATTTTGGATTAGAACTCAAGGTAAGAGGTTAGTTTAACGTTAGTTTATATCGAGATTTTTTTTCAAAACGTGTTTTGGTAACAACCAAGTTCTGGAAAATATGTTCAAAATTAACATATATTTTTTCCACTACCACAAACTATACAGATTTGGCAATTTTTTTTCTTAAGAGAAGACTATTTTGGACAATTGGGTCTTGTCAGTGCCTTAAATATAATTATAATTCCTTATACAAAACACATTGTAGTAGGCACTGAACTGCAGCTGCAACACTCCATATAAATGACCCCACTATACAACACTTGAAAGTAAAACAATTAAACATTACCCCATGGATCTTCGTCTCTCCCCATTGGTTCAGTTAACAGTTTAATTATTGAATGGCCCGCATCCCCCATGCATGTCTGGCTACCAATAATAATTAATTTGGATGAATTAACTGTGACCAAATACATTTTAAAGTAGGTACTTACAGTGCTTCTATTTTTTTAATGTCTTTCAGCAAACTTCGTGTTTCGTCAGCCGTCGGAACTTTATCAGTTGCCCTTTGTAACTGATAGAAAATTCAGAAGTACCTACTTGGTTCTGAATTCAAATTATTATGCAAGATGAATCTAATAATTGATGGATATGGAAATTAGCGTTCGTTTGTTATTTTTTTTAGAGGGCTACTCATTTACTTATAAAAACGTATAATAAACAAACTGTACTATAATCGTATTTTTATTTTAACTTTAATAAACAAACCTTTAAAACGATGAAGTTATTAAAAATCTACCTTACTTATTTTCTGAAATAGACGCATTTGAATATCTTGCGCTTTTGAAGCGCGTGGTTATCTTTTATGTATCTCGCAGTATGGTTATCTATCTAGGGTTAAGAAAATAGAAGCACTGTACGTCTATTTACACTGTACATCTAAAAACTGTACAGTGGTAATGTTTTCAAAGGACAATTTCGGAAACTTTATACTGTTGCTTCTAACTGGCCCCTAACATGGACGCATTTTAAAGATATGTATATTCTTCTGATCTCTTATCTTTTTACAATTTATCTAATTTGCTACGCAACATACAGTGACAATGGCAACACAATGGTGCCGATTCCCTTATTCACAAACTAAACTAAATTTAAGTTCAGTGCATCTTTTTCTTTTTTTCAGCAAATTAATCAGCGCTTGACGTCAATTGACGTAATTTTAGTAGGCAAGTTTTTAATCACGTCTTAACTTGTATGGAGTAGTGACAGGCGCTGATTAATTTGACAGGACTAAACTAAAATTTATCTCCTGTCCTTCTCTTAATGAAATAGAAAGAAAAAGATTCACTGAACTTAAATTTAGTTTAGTTTGTGAACAAGCGAATCGGTACCAGTGTTGTGAACTCTAAAAGTTGCGCCTACGCTAAAATAAAATAGTTTTCTATCTTTATTATGCAGTTTGAGCAAGTCTTACTTACCTACTCTTAACAACTTCAAATCAATCAACTCTCATCCAACATCTCCCCTATTTATTTAACAAATCAGATCCAAACAATAACATAAGTTAATAAGTAAATCGCCTGCATCCCTCGTCTGCTGTACCACACTGTTCTACACTTGAGCTCAGTTGACCCGGTGGCCATTGAGATGAATTCTCTGCTTCCGATTGTGTTGGGACACTGTCGAATGTGTTACTATCGATAAATGTTGATAATTAAGCACGCCCACACGCCACACGAGTATCAAAAACCGGCCAAGTGCGTGTCGGACCACGCACAATGAAGAGTTCCGTTGTTCTGATGAATTTATCCCAAAAACAAACTTAACATATTGTAATTGATAAATATGTTCTCCCATACATCGATATACGTCACGGTCAATTCTCTTACTGCAAATGTAAGTTGGTCGAATATTACTCGTTAACTTGTAAAGCCTACTTCGCGATAGTTTTCCTTTTAATTTCGTTACATTTACTACTGCCATTAATTTTTTCACATATCCAAAAACAACCATTTAGTTGGCAGGGTGGAACACTTACTGACGGAATCCGCTAGGGCCGATGCCTGCCGGGGTCGCGGGAAAGTCCGAAAGGGATGCCGTGGCCACACAAGCAACAGGAGGAACACGGGTGGGTTTAAGTCAGTAAGAGTCTGACACGCCCTCCCGCTCTGCTTAGAGATTAGTTATTTGGTAATTTCTAACACAAGAAAAGTGGGGGAACACATGACTCCAACAAAAAATTGTACTTTAACGGCTCCTGCATACTGATGCGATATCGCGGGCGCGACAGGCAGCAATATGCGTGTCGCGGCCGCGATATCCCACACCATGGTATAGACGAGAAAAAAAAATATCATCCCCACTTTACGTGCACGGTACCCTACGGTATTTTTTTTTCCATTTTGTCGGCGTGATTAATATCTATACCCATGCCAAATTACAGCTTTCTAGTACTAAGAGTCTCTGAGCTAAGCCGGGGACAGACAGACAGCCAGACGGACATGGCGAAACTATAAGGGTTCTTTGTTTTCTACGGAACCCTAAAAAATGGAAGTTGAAGTATTTAAATAATTAAACTAGATTATAAGCATCCTTATTGAAACGTTTTCTCTGATTCTTTGGATCCGCTCATTTGGATTATTAATACTGAGTAGTGGCTATATTCAGTGGGTGGGCTGTGAGCTGTAAAGATCAGATCAAACAAAATTATAGTCATAATAAACAAACGTGTAAGTAGATATGCTAATCCATAATTAACACTGAATCTAACTCGACAAAACTATCGACACCCCAAGTCACAACACTACTCAATCAAGCGCGCTGGGCGCAGCGGAAATGCGCGTATGAATGCATTAACGTACTTAACTTGCAGTGCTGTACTGCAGTACTGTTGTAGGAACTTGTATACAACTCGTACTTGTGTAGATACAGTTCGTACTAAGTACAGTCACCGGATGAAACACTGTTTGTAACAGATTGGTACAGAGATTGTATGAGACAGTTGCCTAAAGGCGATGGCTGAAGTGGACCAGCGATTAAACAGTGAGTTTACGTCATTAATAATTTGAAGGGAAACCATTATGAGTGGATTGTACGATTGGTAACTAAAATGATTTGAAAGAAAGTAAGAAAAAGTATTTATTGAGACTCGCACAGGAGATCACAAGGAGATCGCACCGGCCAAGTGCGTGTCGGACCACGCACAATGAAGGGTTGGGATGAATTTATCTCAAAAACAAACTCAACATTGTAGTTGAAAAACATGTTCTCCCATACATGGATATATGGCACGGTCAATTCTCCAACTGCTAATTTAAGTTGGTCGACTATTACTTTAACTTTAAGCCTACTTAGCCGTCATAGTTTTCCTTTTAATTTCGTTATATGTACTACTGCCATGATTTTTTTCACAACAATTTTTTCCATAAACAACCATTTAGCTGGCAGGGGGGGGGGGGCACTTGACTAACAAAATGTTGTAGGTACTTTAATGCTTAATATTGCATTTTTAATGTTTTTTTAATTCTTAAGTGGATCCTTGAATCGAAAAGTGGTGTTCACAGACCCGCAATATTTTTGAACGGACTATCCAAAGATACTCCACACCATTGGGTAGACGAGAAAAAAAGATATCATCCCCACATTACGTGCAAATTTTTTTTTTTCAATATTTTATTTTAGCACTTTGTCGGCGTGATTAATATGTATACCTATAAAAAATACAGCTTTCTAGTACTAAGCGGCTCTGAGCTGCGTGCTGAGTAAGGACAGACAAACAGACAGACAGACGGACATGGCGAAACTATAAGGGTTCCTTGTTTACTACGGAACCCTAAAAAACAAAGTAAAATGAAAATAAAAACAAAAAGTCAAGTTCAAGTTTTCACAGCGTTTTCGTAGAGCCGAGCGACATTCTAAACGGTCGCGCTGTAATAAACCCATGATCTTGAAATATTAGGTGAAGTAAGTTGTCATTCCACCTAATGCTATAGGAATCCACACTATGACTAGCTCACTTCACCTCAGTTTTCACACACAAATAGAGCAGTAGTACACTTGTACACACGCGCGGCTTGGGCAGAGCACCGCCGTGTCCTCGAGGTGGCGGCTGAGATCCCTCGCGTCCGGCCCTGGTTCAGGCCATGGTGCGGAGCGAGAGGGCATGGGCAGCCGTCACCTCCTTCTGCGAAGCAGTAATGCTCACGAAGGAGGAAGCGGGACGGTTCAGGGAAAGGCAAATTTCGCGCCTAGCCGCCGCAGGAGACGCCCTGGGCGTCGGGAATCCCGGGCGGATTTCCGGCCAACGTAGGCGCGGGCTTGCGGACGATGAGCAATGGGTAGCTCACCGTTCGGTAAGGACCAGGCCCGGGTCGACGGCGCGTTATATTCCAAGCGCGCCTCAAAGAGATTTCGTCAGCACAAATGTAGGGATCCACTAGGGCCGATGCCTGCCGGGGTCGCGGGAAGGTACTAAAGGGTCACCGAGGCCCCCGCAACACAGGCAACGGAGGAATACGGGTGGGTTTCAGTCAGTAAGAGTCTGACACACCCTCCCGCTCCGCCCAGAGCGGGAGAAGTTATTTGATGATTTCCCATTCAAAAAAACACATCCCACTAACAACCAAAGATCTGAACTTTATGCCTTACCTATTTGTAAGTTAGAATTGATATTACAAAGCGAGAACGTACTATTTATAAACATTTGTCAGCACCGCTGGTGATATCAATTTCATATCCCATAGTCGCAGTCAAATCTGGAGCTCAACTTTTGAATAGTTCATGTATAAGATTGAACATACCTACTCAAACTTCATATTCGCATGAAATATTGAAGATGACTTGGCATTACCGAGGGAGGACATATGCAAGTGTAAATCAGAAATTGAATTCCTTCACTTAAATGACCATTTTCATCACCAAAATCCATTGTAAATGGAATTGAATTCTTTACAGCTAAATCGACCTCATTTAAATATTTTATCGATAAAAAAGAGCCGAGTCATTCTTTTCGATAAAAAAGTTATCAAGAAAGTAATAAAAGTTATCATGAAAATGAAGTTTCAAAGTTTAAAGTGATGAAATGGAGGAAATTCGTTGCTTATTCAAGAAACTTATCGCTCTTTGATCGTTTGGACTGCCTCTTTGCCTTGATACGTCGTAAACACGCGTGGGATCGGGGATGCGATAGCCAAGTCGGGCAAAATATTATTGGAATATTTTCCATTAGGAATTCTTCTAGTAAGAGCCCGCGGCGGTGACTAGATTTGTGTCCGTTGTGTGGTAAAAGGCTCGCTTCCTTTTATTAGGGTTCCGTACCCAAAGGGTAAAACGGGACTCTATTACTAAGACTCCGCTGTCCGTATGTCTGTCTGTCTGTCTGTCCGTCTGTCACCAGGCTGTATCTCATGAACCGTGATATGTAGATAGTTGAAATTTTCACAGATGATGTATTTCTGTTGCCGAATACTAAAAAACAGAATAAACTAAATATTTAAGGGGCTCCCATTCAACAGACATGATTTTATGCCGTTTTTATAGATAATGGTACGGAACCCTACGTGCGCGAGTCCGACTCGCACTTGGCCGGTTTTTTTTTATTACAACAAAATTAAGTGAAGAAAAGTGACTGTAAGCACTATACTTATCTGCCTACGTCTTCGGGGAATACAAGTATAATTCTAGGCAGCATACAATAAAAACTATAACTACCTTCTTTCTTGCAGGCCCTCGTATCCCGCCAATAACACATATTTTAAACCATAACGATTCCTAAAACCTTTCATTTAACCCTAAACAACCGGTTACATTTAATTTCAAACAAACTCAAGTTACACTGTAGCACATAAATGGAATGGAAAGAACTAATTCGATTCGCAGAACGGTTGCAAGCTTCACAAAACTGTCTGCTGACTCTTTTTGTTCTAATTAAATGAACACGACTCTAAATGAATTTGAATTCGTTAGGAATGAGACAGAGATGCTAACGAAGCTACTAGATTTGTTAGATCGTGGAAATCTCGTTTTTAGGCGTTTTGAAAGAGTTCCAGTTATTGACGTAGCTGAAATGAAATGAAATGATGAAATGATTTTATTTTCTGTAAGTAGGTTTGTACAAAGACTTTTACACGTCAATATATTTATATATCCATTGACAAAATGTCGCTTGTCAATGGATTTTTGTCTACGGTGTCGTAGAAACGGATTATTTTAAGTGGATGAGAGGGTAGCAGGGGGTATCCTGATTACCCAGTAACTGGGTTAAAAAAAACAGTCGCTTCATGCAACACACAACAATGGTATTCAGCTGCATCCGGTCAGTCTTGAAGCCGACCCCAACAAGAGAAAATGCTAGGCAGATGATGAATTATGATATAGGTATTGCTATTGCAATCAGGAATGCATTTGACAACCATAGTGATTGTGGCAATGAAAATAATATTTTTTTAACCATCAGGTATTATCTCAGAATGTTTATTTAGGATTGATTTCACATCTTTAAAAGTTTTAAAAGCCATGTTACAGCTTCTGAAAACATCTTGGGACTACTTACGTGAATATTTAATATGAAAGCTGAAACGCTTGATCAAAGGGCCTTGGACTCATAAATATCGGAGTCTAATCAATATTCTATCATGCATTTGGAGCGCTGAAGAGGTCAGCAATAATCTAGTTCTAGAATGTTCTAGTTAGTATTTTTATGTTGTACTAAAGGTGTGTAATATAAAGTATTCTATTCTATATCAAAGTCTAACTCACACGGTAAAAGGGTTGTTGATTATCATCATCTGCCTGCCTTTTCCCAATTTTCCTTAGTTAGGGTCAGCTTCCCGTCTTGCCGGATTTAGCTGAATACCAGTATTTTACATAAAGCAACTGCCTATCTAACCTTCATAATGCAGTTACTGGGTAATACGATACCTATTGGTAAGACTGGTTGTCAGACTTTCGGGCTTCTGACGACCCGTAAAGACTGTCAAAGATCCACGAATGACAGCCGAAACGGTTAATAACCGACAAAAACGCTAGTGATACTAAATCATGTGCTGAAATGAGTTCAGTCAGTTGCGCGTCGTTGAAATTTAACTGTTCTATATATACTTTTAAAACACATATGATTCTATTTTAAGAATATATATCTGTTGTCACATTATCATGTTCTACAATAAGATGGGACTGGTGCCGATTCCCTTGTTCACAAACTAAACTAAATTTAAGTTCAGTGCATCTTTTTCTTTCTATTTCATTAAGAAAAGGACAGAAGATAAATTTTAGTTTAGTCCTGTCAGATTAATCAGCGCCTGTCACTACTCTATACAAGTTTAGACGTGATTAAAAACTTGCCTACTAAAATTACGTCAATTTACGTCAAGCGCTGATTAATTTGACAGGACTAAACTAAAATGTATCTTCTGTCCTTTTCTTAATGAAATAGAAAGAAAAAGATGCACTGAACTTAAGTTTAGTTTTGTTTGTGAACAAGGGAATCGGCGCCAATGTCTGCTAATTGCTAAAAAGAAGGAACTGCGCAAATTAAGTTTATTTTTCTCGTTTTGCTTCTTTAGTCATTTTCCTGTTTTTTCTTTTTAGGGTTCCGTAGTAAACAAATGTTTTTCTCATTGGCATGGGGCTGATTACATAAACGTACATTTAAGCAAACATGATGCTAAGATCTCAGTGAAAAGATGGTTATTACAATAAATTAGACAACCTAAATACCGAATATCTTTTGTCTTCACAAGCATATTAATTAAACACACACACACATGCACACACACACTTTTATTCACTACTTACATTCTTTGTTAATAAATTAAAACAGTAGCACACAACGTTTTTAGGATTCTGACACTGGAGACAAGGAAGAAGGACACTGAAACAAGGAACCCTTATAGTTTCACCATGTCCGTCTATATGTCTGTCTGTCTGTCCCTGTATACATATTAATCCCGCCGACAAAGTGCTAAAACAAAACCTTGAAACAATTTTTTTTAGGGTACCTGCCTTGCACGTAACTTGGGGATGATTTGTTTTTCTCATCTACCCCATGTTGTGGGGTATCGTTGGATAGGCCGTTCAAAAATTTTGTGGGTCTATAAACACCACTTTTCGATTGATTGTATCCGCTTGCGTAATATTAAACATTAAAGTGCTAATTTTTGTTAGAGTCAAGTTTGTGTCCCCTGCAAACTAAATGGTTGTTTATGGAGATGCACAAAAAAAAAAAGTAGGCCGTAGTACATATAATTAAATTAAAAGGAAAACTATCACAGCTAAGTAGGCTTTACAAGTTAACAAGTTAATGGTGCCAATTCCCTTGTTCACAAACTAAACTAAATTTTAGTTCAGGGCATCTTTTTCTTTGTATTTCATTAAGAAAAGTACAGAAGATAAATTTTAGTTTAGTCCTGTCAAATTAATCTGCGCCTTTCACTACTCCATACAAGTTTAGACGTGTTTAAAAACTTGCCTACTAAAATTACGTCAATTTACGTCAAGCGCTGATTAATTTGACAGGACTAAACTAAAATGTATCTTCTGTCCTTGTCTTAATGAAATAGAAAGAAAAAGATGCACTGAACTTAAATTTAGTTTAGTTTTTTTTTTTTTTTTTTCTTTGGCTTCGCACGGTTTGTGCATTTAGCCAATGTCACGTTAGTTTAGTTTGTGAACAAGGGAATCGGCACCATAGTCGACCTACTTAAATTTGCAGTTGGAGAATTGACCGTGGAATATATCGATGTATGAGAGAACATGTTTTTCAACTACAATGTTAAGTTTGTTTTTGGGATAAATTCATCCCAACTTCCCAACTACGGAACCCTTCATTGTGCGTGGTTGGCCAGTATTTTCTTGTTAGTAATATTTCAGATATTCCATATCAATGTTTACCGACGAAGATAAGTACCAGGCACGTATACAGAGGGGGGGATAGTTGGGATTTATCCCCCCCCAAAATCTGACTGAAAAAAAAAAACGTTTTAAGCCATTTGTTTATTTATTCGCTTGCGTGTTCTTTCAATAAGTAGGTAAAATAAAAATATAGATAGATCTTGATCTGATTATGTAAGCGACGTTACTAGTAGCGCCATCTAACCTATTTAGAGAGAAACCGATAGCGAAAACAGTAATGAACGACATCTATCGTCGAGTAGAAAAACTAATAGTAGAAAGATCGTCGCGTTGAGTAGCGAAATATCGAGAAGCTTCCATAACTTTCTGCTACCAGGTAGTAGATGGCGCAATATTCCAGTGTTCCAGAATACGAAAATGTAGTATAAATACGGCGGGGGCGGGAGTCCGGGAACCTGCATGTCAGTTTATTTCGAGAGCGATTCAAGTGAGAATCGAGAGCGACAAGCGAGAAGAAAAGTGAAATACCAGTTTCATAGAGAGTAGAGTAAATTCCTTCCGACTTGGTTCACCTGATACTTTGCCCGTGCCGTGAAATAAAGGAAAAAAACTTCAAAACCACTGTTTTCATTGGATTCGCCAAATCGCCAGTCCGTTACGTACGTGAGATAGTGTTGGACAATTTTGGACCTGCAGACGTCATAATTTGTTGGACCGTTTACTACTACTACCGATTACTTAAATAAAGTAAAGTAATGTGTGAAATGTGAGTGCTTCTTGATTTGTGCTTGTTTGAACGTATATAAATTGCTGCTGCTAAAATGAAGAGAATTGACAACTTTTTCAAGCCAGTGGCAAAAAAAATTGTTACTACTAGCGAGGAAAAAACTACTCCAAGCATGGCTTCTGCTGTTGATAGTAGACAACTAGAAACAACTTCGTCAAAATTTACAGAAAAAAATGTGATTTCAGCCGAACCGGCTGGAAGATGTAGAGATGAAGGAGAATGTTCAACTTCAAAAACGTGCAGTTTAGATACAATGATTATAAGTGAAACTTTTCCTGATATCGGCGTGGTTTCTAATGCCATATATAACACACAGTATCCTCCTCTTGTACTCACAGATGAACAGAAAAAAATATTATTACACAGCCGTTTGTCCCAGATGCGTCATTTTCGTTTCCGGCTAGTAGCTTTGGAAAGAGGAAACTTAGATTTCGAAGAGAATGGATGGGATCATGGGAATGGTTAACATATTCGCCGAGGAGGAATGGTGTGTTCTGCAAATATTGCGTTGTCTTTTCATCTGGCACCGCTGGAAAAGGTTCTGATAATGATAAATGATAAATGATTTTATTTCTGTAAGTAGGTTTTTACAAACACTTTTACACGTCAAAACATATTTTTTAAACTAGATGAGGCCGGCGTTTCCTATCTGACTACTCTGAGAAGAAAGGCCGAAACAAACTCAGAGGTCACAGTCTCTTTTAAAGTCCAGACATAATCTTGGTCAGATCATGTGAAGACCATGTCGATTGGTGTCTGAAATGGTCTTTTGATGAAAGAACCACACAGATTGAGTGGACCTGTCCAGTCAGTGCACGCATTTGTCAGTCGTTGTGCAGCTCAACTCATAACTAAAGGAGCTCATCGATTCAACGAACAATACCAAAGAAAGGACATTTGGCTAGGCCGCAAAAAAATACTCAAAACTGCCAGACCATGTTAAAAACTAACTGAGAATAAATCAAAATTAAACAATGATCCACATAGTCTTCACATTTACAATAATTAAAACAATATAATACTACACAGAGTAAATATTCATGTCATTGCATAAATAAAATTCATCAATGTCAATGTGTATATTCGGACATAATCTTGGTCAGATCATTTGAGGACCATGTAGGTTGGTGTCCGAAATGGTCTTTTGAGGAAAGAACCACACAAATTTGAGTGGACCTGTCCAGTCAGTGCAAGCATTTGTCAGTAATCGTGTAGCTCAACTCAAAACTTAAGGAGCTCAACGACTCGACGAACAATACCAAGGAAGGGACAATTGGGTTGGCCGCATAAAGAACTCAAAATGCCAGACCATCATTAAAAATAAGAGACAAAAAAAAAAAAACAAACAATGACCCACATAGTCCTCACATTCCTAATAATTAAAATAATATAATATAATACTATACAAAGTAAATATTCATGTCATTGTTTATATAGAATGTTATATAGAATAAGAAAATATAAATAGCTAGCAAAATAAAAAGAGTAAAAAAACAACATTCACTGTAAGTTTATTGGAGCAGCTCAATCCCAAGCCTTTTTGTCCTCAATATAATCTTTAACAGTATAAAAGGCTTTTAGGCACAGTTTCTGTTTTATAAAACATTTGAATTTATTAAGGCTTAGTTCTTGAATGTGGCTGGGAAGTTTATTATAAAAACGTATACATTGGCATCTAAACGAGCTGCCTATTTTTTTGAGCCTGGTTGTAGGAACAACAAATTTGTGTTTGTTCCTAGTATTTACATTATGGATATCACTGTATTTTTTAAACAAATTAATATTTTTATGTGCGTACAAAAGATTTTCATAAATGTACTGAGAAGCTACAGTCATTATATTAATCTCTTTAAATTTTTCTCTGAGGGAGTATCTGGGACTTAATTTATAAATTGAACGGATTGCAAAAAGTAGATTGTGTAAAGATGGAAAATTCAGGGCTCTGCTACGATACCGAGCAAGCTATGATAATATCCTGAAAGATCATATCATTACAACCCCTAAAAATGCAACGTATTTTAGCCCTATTATTCAAAATGAAATAATAGATACTTGCGGAAAGATAATTCAGAAAAAAGTTGTGACACAAATAAATAGTTCAGAGTGTTTCGCGATTCTTGGCGATGAAACTTTAGATGTGAGTGGAACTGAGCAATTGTCTTTATGTGCGAGATACGTTTATAAAGGTATTTTGAGGGAGGACTTTCTCAGTTTCATTGAAATACACGACCTAAGTGCCGAAAATATAAGTGCAGAAATTTTAAAGAAATGTCATGAGATTGGTTTGAATCTCGATAAACTAGTTGGTCAGGGGTATGACGGAGCTGCTACCATGGGAGGACACATCAGTGGTGTGCAGACGAGAATCAGAAAAGAATTTCCTAAGGCCACATACGTACATTGCTCAGCACATCGTCTGAACCTAGTTCTTTCAAAAGCTCTTTCAGTTCCCGAGGTGAGAAATTCAATAGGCGTTGTGAAGGAAGTCTGCAATTTACGTCGCAACAATGCAATGGCCGGGAAACAGTTCAAGGAAAATGTGGAAAAGCTCACACCAGAAAGTAAGAAAAAAAGACTGGTCGGTGTGTGACACTAGATTTATAGAACGTCACGACTCTATAAATGTATTTGGTGAGTTACTCGAACCTATTGTCATTACATTAAGAGAACTATCCTACACAAACAGAACTGTCGCCCAAACTGCCTCTACACTCATAGCTGCGATGGAAAAGAGTAGTTTCTTGATTTCTCTAAAAACCTGTGAAAGATTTTTCAGTTATACTCTCCCACTGTACACACGACCTGGCCTCTGCTATGAAATTTTCCGATGACATTATCGGAAAACTAAAAGAGATACGTGACGATGTTAACCCGGTATTCTCAGAAATATATAACGCATGCTGCAAAATAGCGGAAGATGTCTGGCAAATAGAAATTCAGCGTCCTCGAGTTACTGCCCACCAAACTGCACGAAGCAACCCTCCCAGCGATACTGCTGAAGAAGAACTATTTTTATACCGTGCTTGGACGATTTGATATCTGGCATGAATTATAGATTTGCGAATCAAAGAGAGCTGCTTTCTTCTTTAGAAATTATTCTTCCGAAAAATGTGGACGAGAGGAAAATAAGTGAATTAGAAAATATGAAAATTTATTGGGAAGAAAGTGTTGGAGAATCACTAATAAAAGCAGAGTACAGTATGTGGTGTGCCAAGTGGAAAAACACAGATAAGAAACCAGTCGAAATTATGGAAATTTTAGACACGTGTGACAAAGTTTTCTTTCCTACCATTAACAGGCTAATACATATTCTGGCCACCCTTCCGGTTTCAACGGCATCTGTGGAGCGGTCATTTTCATGCCTAAAGAGAATAAAATCCTTCCTAAGGAATAGAATGGCGGGCGAGAGGCTTACTGGTCTCGCTCTATTGTCTATTCATTCCGCTTTGGCGCCAGATCCTGATATGGTACTAGACGTAATGGCTGCCAGCGGAAACAGAAAAATACTTATATAATTATAGTATAGTACAGTGAAAATTATAGTACAGTGATTACAGCGATTTTCACACAGTTCACATGGTTGTTTCAATGTTTGTCCCCCCCCGAACCAAAAGTCTGGATACGTGCCTGATAAGTACACAAATGAAATCTGAAGCTAAAAGAATGCTGGAATGGCTTTTAAAGGCCCAGGTTAATTTTAATATTTTTTTGCCTAATTGCTCTTCTTTATGATTACATTAAACTCAACTGACTATACTTGAGACATTTTATGGCTCAACGTAGTATCTTTGCTCCGAAATGTCTCATCTACCTACTCACAAAAATATATTCAAATGATCTCATACAATGTACTAAGTTAACTCCATATGTTAGCCAAACATCCCATAACACAATTTTACGACATTTTCCTTATGGGGGAGTGATCATAAACTATCATAATATTGTCCCCCTTCTAAAGCCGCTAACACACTTGCACAATGGCATGCAATTCCGGGGTAGTACTGCCACAGTTTTACAATACCACCATAGGTACCTACCCTACCTTTTGCCGTCAAGCAGCGTTACTGTGTTGGGTGTAATTGCTAGTGTAATTATAGGCGCAAGAAGCATTTTGGCTTTGCCTATGGGATGGGTACCTGAAGCCCGATGTCCATAGGTGGTAATGACCAAACAGTAGCCTCGGTAGAAAACATTGCGTACTTTTTTTTTACTGTAACTACTACTGAGGGCTTAATCCCGATTTTTAAAAACGTTTACAATCAAAATCAAAGTCTTCCTAGTGCTTTAGCTGGGAAGAAGTGGTGCAACAAACTCCCCAGCAGGACAGCTGTCTGTTCAGTTAGAACAACTTGATTCTATACATCATCATCATCTGCCTAGCCTTTTCCCAACTATGTTGGGGTCGGCTTCAAGTCTTACCAGATACAGCTGAATGCCAGTATTTTACATGGAACGACTGCCTATCTGATCTCCACAACCCAGTTTATTTTGGGTAACACGATACCCCTTGGTAAGACTAGTTGTCAGACTTTCGAGCTTCTGACGACCCGTAACGACTGTCAAAGATCTACAAATGACAGCCGGGACCAACCGCGGCAAGCGTAGCTTAACCTGATCGATCGACCCGTTCGGCTGTCATCACTTAGCCACAAGCCCCTCAAAAAACTTGATTCTATATAATAGTAGCAAAATAATTTACGTTACGCAATACAAAACCTTAATTTAAATTATTTGCCATAGGTAACAACAACAAAAAATAACATTGTAATCTAAGTCTCAATCTGTCAAAAATACCTGTAATTTACGTACATTTTTGCCATTGATTGTCGCTAAGGTGAGAGTTGGAACGTTTTTTAAAGTACGAGAATTGACCTCCCGATTGATGATTCGTTTTTGCGACCTACTTGCATGCCATTAAGCAAGTTACTAGCTCGTGTAGACCCGGCTCTAAGCGGCAGTCATGAACCTACAACACTAGACTCTCAAGCGACACTCAGACGGTCATAGTGAGTCAGTGCTGCAGACGACGATTGTGTGTGAACCCACCCTCGCTACACCACGCAGGTTGACTCATGAAAAATACTGTAAACTTTTACGTAAGGTAACTAACGTGAAATCTATTCATTGGTTGGCAGACATACAGATACGACTTAAAAAGGCACTTAATTAGCTTTCGCGTTAGCATAATCACTTTTTAATTGGTTTTATCCACTGCTCCTTGCTTAAGTGGCCTCAATACGATTACTTTAACAAACTTTGCATAAATCTAGGGGCACATTGGTAAAAAGACGAATATTGCAAAAAAAAAATGCTTGTTTACATCAGCACTCTTATGACCTTATCCCAATTTACTTGGGGTCGGTCCAACATGTCTTTTTGTTTCATATTTCTCTATTACTCGTCAGCTCGGTAGTCACCTCATTATTAGTCAATATAATTTTTCGCGCAGTCCAAAGCAAATTAAATGTAAAGTAATACACTTTATCAGTGTAGCCAACTATAAATAAAAAAGTCTCAAGTAAAAGTGTAAATAAAGTACATACAAACACAGACCAACAAACCCCTTCAGTGCGTTTGAGTAGCTCTCCACAGCCGCCAACAACCGCAGACAGTCGCGACTAGTGCCAGACACAATATGTGCACAATCGATTCATTGAAAATGATACCAGACATTTTTTTATCCCGAGGGAAACCCCAATGGAGGAATGAGTGAGGAGAGGAGAGTTTAACTAATGCCAAAAAATACTTTATAGGAGAGGTAAAAGGCAACAGCTATAATTTTTTATAGATATGTCACATTATTTATTACTGAATAAGCGTTGCCAATTATAAGAAAAGTCCTAGTTGTTATGTGTAAAATCTGTCGTCGTAGCCGAGAGAGGCCTAGAAAACGGTGGCGTGATGACTCAGAGGCGTCTAGGTATGGGATATTGGCTGGAGAAGGCAACACACAGTAAAGAGTGGAAGACAATGAAATAAAAATATATATCATGACTGGTCATTGCAAAGGATCATATTGGTGATGGTAAGAGCTAGAGAAAACCTTATCCGGGGCTGACTGGGGTCAAAAATAGATTATTTTATTTTATTTATTGATTTAGGATCTCCAACAAAATATGTACACGCATGCATGACACATATTTACGTGTCATGTGTGTACATATTTTGTATTAGGTATTAAGTAGGTGTACTCCTTCACTAAACAACACACAATAAATTTAACAACTAAATTCAATTAAATTAAGAGATACTGAAATTAAATAATCACAAAAGTTCGTAGAACTGAGGGTCAGTGTCGGCTTTACATCCTTCAGCATCATGAATCCTGATGACAACATTTATGAAAGCTTCTAAACTCTAAGTACTCTGACCCCGCTGAATAGCGAAAGTATTCAACAAACACACACGCAGACCGACAAACACTTAGTTCAAGTGTTTCCCTCAGCCGCAGACGGTCGCGTGTCTACCGCCCGCCCAAGTACGCCACCGCCCGCTGTAGCAATAAAATCAATGCAGTAAGCTACTACTGCATTATCCGAAAATTGTATAATCGCTCGCCGCAAAATAACGTTTGCTGCTTATTATGAGTGAGGTCGTATATAATGCAATTGCAGTAGAAATTCTTTCATGCCATTTTGTAAGCATCAGTCCAATTCTTTGATAATGAGGCCAAAATGTGTAGGTACGATGTTAAGTACTGTTGGTAAGGGAAATTATTTTTTTATCAAATAAACTACCACCTTAAATTGTCCGTATATTCATGTCACAAGTGTCATTGTTTGACAGTTGTTTGAAATGGCTATTAAAAGCAAAATGACGTTGTGTGTCAATTTAAATTCCATAATCATACCATGACTCATTAGAAGAGAAAAGGTTACTGGAAGTAATAGTATGATGGTGAGACTTTACAAAAAAACACAACTTTTTAATAATTTCGTCAACTTTCTATTGTTCTACTAAAAATTGTCTGCGATTTTTTTAAAGTTTATTTTATACCAACTAAAATAAACTGTATTCAAAGTTAGTAGGAATATGAATGTAAAAGTTATTAAAACTTTGCTTGGTATATCTGCCCTAGACGGTTGCGTGTGCCGCCCGCCCTAGAGAGAGAGCGGCCCGCCGTAACACGATCGATGTCAAAAACGTCGCGACAATATAATTACCTGTTTGACGTCGGGTTTTATTTTTTTTTTTATTTTTTTGCCAGCTGCACGGGCGGTGTGCTGCCGAATTTGTGAGTTTTATAATAGTCGAAATATTATAAAACCCACAAAGTTATTGTAGGACTTTAAAGTTTTTTTTTAATCGTTCTCCAGTTTACTTTAAATAACTGATGGCTTACATTGCAATTTATTGTAAAAAAAAATCACGTCAATATGAACATCGAATTAATAAAAAGACATAAGATAAGTAGTAATATTGATTCAAAAAAACACCACAAATAAATTAACACACTTATAAATATGTTCATTAATATTTTAATAGTTCTACATTATTTATATCACAGAACTACATTAAATAATGAATTAATCATGTTAATGAAGTATAATTTTATCTGTACGAGAGATAACCGGATGACGTCACAGTCAACAAAAAACAATATTTGTCTCAAGGATACAATTGATTATTTCGACGTATTACTCAACTGGCCTTGTGGCGCAACGGATAACGCGTCTGACTACGGATCAGAAGATTCCAGGTTCGAATCCTGGCAAGGTCGCAACAATACTTTTTGTATTTTTTTTACTTTTGTAAAAAATCTTTAAAATTGTCGTGTGAGATTTTTAAGAATAGCGTGGCCTCAATGTGGCCTTTGTAGGTCACAAAGGCCACATTGAGCAATTCATCTGAAAGCGAATCATTGCCTGAATTCCAAGCAGATCATTAGCAATTCCTCAACAGCTAATACACATTAGCTAAATCATACTCAATTTATTTCATACCTACCAAAATCATATCTAGTGTAAAAAATGCCGCATCAAAAAAACCACTTCTGAAGATTATGATAGGATGCGATATTCCATTGGCAAGGTTTCTGCAAATCCCTTAGGCCGAAGTCATACAGCTGAGTTTCGCTTGGTGAGTAGCGTTACTCGCGTAACTCGAACTAGTCAAAACATAGTCAGGCAGGGTGCTAACAAGCATCAGTGTGGGCCTACGCGACACTACATGACTGCATAAATAAAAGTCCGCTGTTGGATTTTCAACGCAGCACCGAAAGTTAAAAATACGACAACGCGCACCGTCGACGCGTCGCCTAGTTCTAGTGAAAAGCGTTGATTCACGCAGCGAAGCACCTAGCTTTGATCTTAGTGTTGCAGGTGCCTACCACATCCCAGATCTTACCATTTTTCGTTTTTGACAGATTTGTCATACAAAATTTTACAATGGAAAGACATTAAAACGTTCGTAAATTAGTAGGCTTTCCCCCCTGTCGGTGTATACAATACCTAGAATAGAATATAATAGAATACTATTATAGTAGGGTCGATCGATCAGGTTAAGCTACGCTTGCCGCGGTTAGGCCGTGGATGGGTGACCATCTTTACATACATTGGTCTCGGCTGTCATTTGTAGATCTTTGACAGTCGTTACAGGTCGTCAGAAGCTCGAAAATCTGATAAGGTTAGATAGGCAGTCGCTCCATGTAAAATACTGGTATTCAGCTGTATCCGGTAAGACTAGAAGCCGACCCCAACATAGTTAGGAAAAGGCTAGGCAGATAATGAGATGAGAATATAATAGAATACTCTTTAATAAGTACACCATACAAATTACAGATGTTATTGTAGAAAATGTACATAGAGTGACACAATGGGCGGCCTTATCGCTAAAAGCTATCTTAAATAGACAACAAACCGATCCGAAAGCCGAAACCTTCCTTTCATACCGAAATGGTTTAGAGCAGGGATTCCCAAAGTGGTCGATATCGACCCCTTGGGGTCGAAATCGGTTTCCTAGGGGTCGACATAAACGATAACTGATTTTGGGGGTCGACGAGGTCTAAAAATCGACCCCTATTAATTAACACAAGTTCTTATTTGAAACTTTCAAGATACTGTATATGTGGTGTTACGTGTACCAACTTGTTATAACAATGACTAATATTTTAGTAGTCTTAGTATTTTAGTAGGAAGTATCATTGTTATACTTTTAAAAAACTCAACAAGTGGATAACCGTGTACAAGTTCGTACAAGATGATAAAAATTGGCTATGGGGGTCTGAGGTATGTTTCAGTTCATTTTGGAAAAGGGGTCTCTTGCCCAAAATAGTTTGGAAATCCCTGGTTTAGAGATACCATGCATGCGGCATAGCATAATCAGCCTAAATAAATAAATAATGTTCCAACTGCTGGGACACAGGCCTGCTCTGGGTGCGAGGGGGTGGTCCGTAATCCTCCACGCGGGTCCAGTGCGGGTTAGTAGATGTCACATGTCTTTCCTGCACCGTTTTAGAGCAGTGGTGATGCAATAATTTACACAAAGTAAAGCGCATGTCTGGATTCGGTTCGAATCCAGACAGGCGCTTTACTTTGTGTAAAGCGCCTGTCTGGTACGACCTACAATTAGTAAATCGCATGGTTTACAGCCACCTTAAAAAGGTGGCTGGGACAGACTGGATGCGGAACGCGGACGACAGGGTGTTGTGGCGCAGCCTGGGAGAGGCCTATGTCCAGCAGTGGACTGCTAAAGGCTGAGTTGATTGATTGATTGACGGTTTACAGACCTAACAGTATACCTAGCAGTGGTGGTCGTAGGTTCGAAACCTGATAGGCGCATTACCTTCTGCAAATTATTTCATCACCACTGCTCTCAAAACGGTGAAGAAAAACATCGTGAGGAAACCGGCATATTCTAGAACCAACAATTCGAAGACATGTGACATCTACTAAACCGCAATGGGCCCCCGTGGTAGATTACGGCCCACTCCCTCTCACAGAGAGAAGGCCTGTTTCCCAGCAGTGGGAACATTATAGGCTGATAAGCATACAGACCTAACGTAAATATTTATGTAACGACTTTAATTCGACCTAATATTCCACCAATAAAATAGCAAAAGGTCGCTATCCACATAAATAAGGCCTTATTATGAAAATCGATAGTCACCCCAAATCATGGCGTTAGGATAATTGCCCCTAGACTATTCATAAGGCTGAATTACCTATAGCTTTTATGAGATTAAGATGGCTTATACAGTGAATTGTGATGGCGGAATTAAAGCCAGGATTATATTGTGAGACAGTTTGATTTTGTTTGAAGGGGAGTCTTTTCTTAACAAAATAGGGTTAAGAATTGGAATAAATTAAGGTGTTGCAGAATTTAATCGTAGCCAAAGCAGTCGAACTCATGAACACATTGCTGACCGCTATAAACCACGTTCTCAAACACTTACTTTGATTATTTTGTGCCGATAAGAGAAACGAAGAAGTAATACATAATTAATGGCTAGGCTATATCTGGTCGATCATTATGTGGGTAGTTAGGTACATTCAAAATAACCTTAATATACTTATGCGTTAACCAAATCGTGTATCAAACTTGAATTACAAATTCAACCCCAGAAATCACGACAACACATCACAATCCAAAGCGATCTTTTATCCACCATATTGAATTTTAACGACCACATAATCAATTGTTCTCCCAAACCTTCCACGAACAGTCTTCTATTACAAACCCATGAATATATTGAAGATACCTTGAATAGCTACCTACATGGTGTATGGTGTTATAATGGGTTCCATACCGCCACAGCCGAACAATGACAGCGAAGGTTAAAGATGCAAGGGTCTGGAACTACCTGCTTTAATGTCAGGAGCGATGAGCGGTTTGGGTCAATGGTTCTGTTTATAGGAATTTTGTTGTGCCAAGATTGGGAGATAATACACGTACCTAAAGTGGAATTATTAATTCACTGAAGAAATCTAACATGTGCAGCTGTTACTTTGTGTAATAAAATGGTCATATTCATTGTATTCTAGACTTTTATACTTACCTATACACTTATTTTACACTAATATAAATCGATTAAACTAAATGATTACCATTACAACAAATATGAGCATTGTATTACACAGTGACAGCTAGCAAATGTCAAATTACTCCAGTGAATTAATAATTCGACTTTATGCAGCTTTTTTCCTACCAACTTTTAGATTTTCAGTTAGTAGGTACCTAAAACTGTGTTTTTGCCGACCATCTTTTGCAACTAGCAATTTTAGGTTCATCTAACTCTAAGCCACAGAACTCATATACCCTGAGCCTTATCACCAACGCGAAGATCGCGAACACGCGAGATCATCTTATTCTGAAAATGTCTAGCTTCATGTGTAGCCGTGTACCTGCTCTAGACTACCTTATAATTTGAACGTTTTTATTATTCTTATACTGGTCGGCCCCGCATCTAGTTATATATGGTATCGTATCTAGTTATCGCCCCATTGAAGCTTAGCATCCAAAGTTGAGCCCAAGAATACTGTGCTATTTATTTTATTTTATTATTACTTCTAATATTTTTTGTTGGGAGTTGCATGGTTTGTTTCAGAAAAATAAACATAAATCTCGAATTCGACGGAGGAAGTCAAGACGAATGCGAGTTACTTGATTGGATCTCTATTAGTAGTACCTAAGTATATACTCTATCAATAAAAGTGTTAATTACAATTTTAAATTTTATTAAATACCTACCTACTAATAAACATGAAACATTTTTCTATGTTTTTATTTTTATTTACTTAAACACAGATTATTTGTAGAAAGGAAAAAAGAAACAAAATAATTGTTACCATGTGCCAACCCTAGCACTTTTAAAAGGCGAAATGTGGATTGTATAAAAAATACAACAAATGTCAGGGTAACATTGCCCAGTCATTTTAGTAAGAAACTTTTCATAGTGTCGTTTAGATTCCTAAAGTAAACGCCATTATTTACCGAAATTCTTGTACTAGTTTTTATATCATCTGCTTAAAGGCCATATTTGCGTCAAAAATCAATGTTGGCAAAGTTGGCTAAAAGTCCAGATAACTTTACCCGCCAACAAAATCGAACAAATATTGAATTAAATGTTGAATAATAGTAAATTTACCTATATTAACACTTGCACGTGATCTTACAGTTGTAGCTGATGAAGGAAAATACTTACGTCTCCATAGAAAAATCGTATTCAAATTGTATTTATTTGAAAAATGTGGGCAAAGTTGGCATGTTTCACGGTACAAAAACAACGTGTTTTACAAATTTCAAATAAGTTAGAACATTTGTTAACGAAATGACAATAAGAAGTCTCATTTTACTGCAGCTAATTAAAAGTCCGACTATAGTTCCTAATCGTATCCAACTGAAAGGTGTCAAGAATATTAGAATATTCTCGTAGTCGACCGTAATTAGATAATCCTAAACTCGTTTGATAAGTTACTCGTAGCCTGGAAAACTTACCTCAACAGCTTCGGAGCTGAAGCTATTCAATTTACGGTAGTAATAACAATACTGAAAGCAAGACCAACAAAAGGCCAAAACAATCGATTGGATTCGTGGAATCAAAGCATGTGAATAAGTAATAGAGTTTAGTTCTACACGCACCCCATCACGTGCTTTCAAAACTTAATTGTCGTAGATTTCGATTTAGATCGTATTATTATTTAAGAAACTGTTAGTTTATATGGTGACTGGATATAGGCTGGTGGTAGGTATATCTATCCCAAAATGTGTTTTTTTTTAAGTCGTTTATAAGTAGCCTTTGCTCTACAGAGGGACAACACAAGCTGATTTATTCATTTACTTCAGAAGCGAACAAGATATTATTTATGATAATTGCACATCCATTATCCTCAAATAAATTGGTATAAGATCGGGAGAGATGATGAATTTGTCCAGTTGCCAGCACATCAAGTTACCACGAACTGTCAAATATATCCAAATGATTTTAATCCTTAAAATGTTGATTATTAAGTTCAAAATCTAATGAGACAGTTCGATAGTTTGTGGTAACTTGATGTGCTAGCGTCTGTATATCAGCAGCAGGTAATTTATTGCTAAAAGTGGTATCTTTAGCTTGTAGCAATCGTTGAACCCGATTCGCTAGCTTCGCCCACCAGTTACCCTTTACATAATATCTACCCTTAAGTTTTAGAAGCGGTTGTTGGCAAAGCCTTTGGAATCGCTGAATGATTCAGACATTTTTCATGACATTACATTGAAAGCAAGTATAGATTCACTTTTGTCGAATTGGGATCGAGGAATAGGCTGTACAAAGTGGACATTTTGGGGCAATTTGTGACAACTCACCATTTATTCAAGGATCCCCAAAAACCTCATCCCAGACAGGAACGTGCCATCTCGAGCGCAGATCGTTTTAAAAGTTTAACAAAAAATGTAAATAATAGCGTCTGGGACCGACCAGAAAATAAATCAACCACTTTTTCTGTTTCTGTTTGGACCTCAAGTTTTATTTGATTTTTAATAGACGAGGTGCGAAGTTTTGCGAATTCTAACGACTTTAGGAATTGGTCCAGCTGTGGAAGTTGATTTGATTGATTGACCTTAATGGATGGTCCAGAAACCTAACCAGTACCTATTCGAATCATAAGATGTAGTCTCACTCACATTTAAGTCTTCCGGTGTATGACAAAGCTAAGCTAATACCTAGCTAAATCCTACCTAGTAAGGCAAATATCTAGATTCTTGTACCTAACAACGTTTAACATTCCTCGATATTAAAGTGACACGTAAACACGGTGCATTGCAGGCATTTATGCGGCTTTCGGTTACCAGTGTGCATACCAAAAATGTTTACGAAATTAATCAAAATAGTCCTTCTACCTGTTGAAAGAAATGTTTGAATATCATAAAAAGAGAAAAATAAAAATATTAAAGGACATAAAATAAACAAAACAACATCTCTGCTCACAAAACAACAATGTTTTGTTTTTAATTCGTTCGAAAGCCTTTCAAATCAGATTGAACCATTCCATACAGCCAAGCTGAAAAATTAAAACATCAAAACTCACCTCTGGAACAAAGAGAAAACCTAAAAATCACAGCACAAAACCTAGATTGTTTTTTGTCTAGCACTCCGATGAATCGCGACCACTGAATAACAAACCTTCTAGCAATAATAGCACACAACAAAACCGCGTTTTACCGCCAAACATATGTCTACAGATAATAAATAAAGCCCAAATTATATTTTCTAAATTATAACCTCTTTTTGTTATAAATGTCGATTTATTTAGTAATATTGTCGCGTTTGGACCACCCCGGCGGATGACAGCTGACTGGCGAACCGCGGAATTCGGGCGGCGGGGCGTCGCGCATGCGTGCTGCAAAATGAGGGGATGTGAGGGGAATATTTCGCACATACGATATCAGCTGATAGGGAAGAACTTTAAGCTTTTGGGGTGAGCAGACTATCTTTTAAAGTGCTAGACTTATTGGCATTCGAAATATCAATTATCTATACGATATGTCAAAAGCTTCCTTCATCATTCTAATCTTCATAACGAGCACCTTTGTAGGTACTTTTTTTGTAATATGTAGGTATTTGTATCTCATGCACACTTTCTTTTATAGCTCACTTTATACATTGGCAGAATGGGCGACATCGGCTTTGCTTGTCATTAAAAAAAACAAAATAGAAACCTAAGTAGCAATTAAGAAGTATAAAACTATTTTATCTCAATGTTTAAAACTGTCATGCAACTTTGAAAGGACTGAAACCTAACAAAAACCCAATTCTGGGAACCAGCTCAGACTAAGTAGTACACTACCAGCGAGGTTAATACCGCACTGTTGGTACCCGGAGCAGTGTGCCCCAGTAGTAAGGTCGACTTACGAGTTGTAGGTCGTAGGTTCGAACGGAGACCTGCGCTTTACTTTGTGTAAATTATTTCATCACCACTGCTCTCAAAACGGTGAACGAAAACATCGTGAGGAAACCGGCATGTCCTAGAACCAAAAATATGTGACATCTAATCACCCGCACTGGGCCCGTGTAGTAGATTAGGCCCGTGTCCCACCAGACTCAGAGGGCCCATTATAGGCTGATTATGATTATGATGATGACCCATAGCTACCTACGTTAGGATTACCATATCTCAGGATTCCGTCCTGAAATATTTATAAGTTTTTTTTTACAAAGTTACAATTAACACTCTTATCAAACAAACAAAAACATATACTTCTTTGGATATTAACACAAATCAACATAATTAACGTCAAAAACATACCTAATCGAATTTATAAATTTACCCTCTGATTTTTAGTTCGTTTTTCAATTGTTTTTATTTTCTACAGACCTGTGAATTACGTTTGCCATAAAACCTCAGGACTTTTCTATGGAAATCTGACCTTTTGTCAGGACTTTTAAATTTTCCATCTGGTAACCCTACCTACGTAGGAAGCTACATAATCTCATTAGGAACAGCTCTATACCTAAACTCAAGGCCATCGAATTTAATTATCCCCCTTAGGACACGACGTCCGACCCTGTTAGTTTAATGTCTAATCTCTTCCGCGCCGTCGAGTGAGAAATTTGTGAATTATGGCTCAGTCTGCCCTCGCCGAAGTTTGGACATTAAATCGCTATGAAAAGATGGTGAAAGATAAGGTTTTAAAGTGTTTATGAAAAGATGTAGACTATTGATAATAAGGTAATATAATAACTGTAGGTATCTTCTGAGGTTTATACTTACCTGGGTTGTTCATAATGTTTTTTCTCGATTCCCAATAAATCCACTATTTAACCTAAAAATTAAGAAAGTATCGTCCGTAAATAACACCATTTATGGTTTTTTTAAATAAATGTAGTAAATAATTAATATACTTACACCAAAAAGAGGAAAGGACCCAATATCGAGCCTTGTGGAGCACCCAGTTTTACTTTTAAATCGAGTGAATTGACACCATGTATTTAAACTTCTTTTATTCTTTAAAGTTTGAGGTATTTTCCCAAGGGCTGACTTAACAAATTACTGGCACTTTAAGCTAAATCCTGCATAGTTTTAAACGTCACACGAGGAAATCAATCCTTATTTATTTAACCATTTTTTACACACATATAACGAGACAAGAAGAAAAAAACAGAAATAGGCCTTGGCTTGCCTTACCTATTGGTCTTTTATATTTTATGCTAAAACTTTATCGTCGTATTTAGGCTACAGGGAGTAAACACATTTTGGTAGATAACGTTCTGAAAAGTATCGCTGACCTTTAATAAATCTACCGTATGCCGTAAAAATGCCATAACGGGGGAGGGCACACCGTAAATATCGTAATATATTGTTATGATAAGGATTCTTGACTCTCAATGAGGAATACGTGCTAACCGCGCAAAAATTTAGGCTGATATTCATTTTTTGATAGTTTTGTATTTTGTTCAAACAAAATGGGCTGGCTGAGGGAGTCAGCACTTTCCAAAATATCGAAAATACAAACTCTTACACTCAAATTTGTATGTGCCCAATAGGCTTTCTACGACAACTACCTATGACAGAAGATGCCTATGTTCCGAAGTGATACTATACCTCGTTAACCAAATTCTTACTAATAAAACAAATAAAATTAAATATAAACCCTCTACCATTCATAAGTACCTACCTACATAGTCGGACTTTTAATTAGCTGTAGTAAAATGACACTTCTTATTGTCATTTCGTTAAAAAATGTGATAATGACGAAATGACAGTAAATGGCGCCGATTCCCTTGTTCACAAACTAAACTAAATTTAAGTTCAGTGCATCTGTTTCTTTCTATTTCATTAAGAAGAGGACAGAAGATAAATTTTAGTTTAGTCCTGTCAAATTAATCAGCGCCTGTCACTACTCCATACAAGTTTAGACGTGATTAAAAACTTGCCTACTAAAATTACGTCAATTTACGTCAAGCGCTGATTAATATGACAGGACTAAACTAAAATTGGTCATCTGTCCTTTTCTTTATGAAATAGTAAGAAAAGGATGCACTGAACTTAAATTTAGTTTAGTTTGTGAACAAGGGAATCGGCACCAGTGGCGTCGATTCCCTTGTTCACAAACTAAAGTAAATTTAAGTTCAGTGCATCTTTTTCTTTCTATTTCATTAGGAAAAGGACAGAAGATACATTTTAGTTTAGTCCTGTCAAATTAGTCAGCGCTTGACGTAATTTTAGTAGGCAAGTTTTTAATCACGTCTAAACTTGTATAGAGTAGTGACAGGCGCTGATTGCGCTTGACGTACATTGACGTAATTTTAGTAGGAAAGTTTTTAATGACGTCTAAACTTGTATGGAGTAGTGACAGGCGCTGATTAATTTGACAGGACTAAACTAAAATTTATCTTCTGTCCTCTTCTTAATGAAATAGAAAGAAAAAGATGCACTGAACTTAAATTTAGTTTAGTTTGTGAACAAGGGAATCGGCGCCAATGTCTTACTACTCCAGCTAAATAAAAGTCCTAGTTTAGAACAATTTTAGCGTAGTTATCTTTCATCATGTCATAAAAATTGTTAAAATTGTATATTATTTGATTTATTTTCATAATTATAATTTTATTATTCTGATATTAAAACAAAATATAATTAACAAAAAGAATGTAGAAAAGGATTAAAAATATTATGAAAATAACTGAATACAAAGCTGGCATAAACAAAACAGGCGTTTTTTGTTTTTGCCAGTATGAAACATGAAAATGGCGGCCGTCTCGTGAAAAAATAATGAAGCATGACAGATTACGCGCGACCTCCGACCTCCTTGTTAGCGAATGTTTGAGGGTAGCCTGTTAATTAAGCGCCGCTGTTGGCTTTTGTTACTTACCGCTGTTGGCTTTTTAGTGGTTATAACGAAAATCAGTTTTTGGTAGGTAGAAAATAAGTACAATAACTAGGTATTTTACGTTGTAAAGGATCCCGCAGCCTGTCTGCGGCGACGCGACAGCACGTCGCGCTACACTTCATGGAAAGTGTCGCGCCCGCGATATCGCACCAGTCAGCACGGCAAGGCAACGGTATTTTAAAATAACGCTAACTTAATTACCTAAATATTTTGCGTGTGAATGACCTCATAATAAGGTCAATAATCAACTAAGTACACAACAATATTAACATTCAAACGTGGTAGCTTATTAACTTAGTACCTACATAAAACGGGGTCACGTTACATTCCTGCCTACCCCGCAGAAGCGTGACAGTGAACAATAACCACGATTTACCGACAAACGTGGACAGAGACGAGGTGCTACTGACCGCGGAATTGGTTATATACCATAATCTAGCTTCTGTGATTATTAGAATGAGAGGGGCCATGGTTTATAACAACGGAGTGGACTACCTATTTCATGAGTATGCTGCTGCTGATCAAACAGTTGCAAATCAGTGAGGTACAGAATTATTAACTCGAAGCAAAATCAGGCAAAGAACAAAGGGTATTCAATCTGATTCATCCTAATTTTGTGGAAGTCAGATTCTGGAACGTGTAACTTGTAAGGCACTGTTAATTCATTACTTAGCTGTCATGCGGAATTATCAATGTCAATGGCAGGGACTTCATTGTTATTCTATAAAATCCGCATCGCCCGCAGTGCCACCTAGCGGCTCCTATAACAAGGTGTCCGTGGACCGGCGCCGTCCGGGACGCTTCCGGCACGCGTCTCCGTCACGACACGGGAACGATACGAACACGCGACATGCTCGCTTTTGTTGTAGTGGACGTGTTCCAGTGGAATCGTGTCGATTGATAACGTGTGGACAATACAATGACTAGCTAACTATGTACCTACTAGGTTGGTATAATTTAAACTGTGTTGCTTTACTATTGTCTATGGAACATTTTACTAGACACTGCCAATAGGGTCTTACACCCATTTTTGAAAAGTGTCTTAATTAAATTCTATAGTACTAATATGCCCCAAAAAAATCACAAAATTTTTATTCAATCGATAAGTGCCATAAAAATGCATATAAATTTTACATTTTCAAATTTCGCGCGTAGTTTGACGAACACGCTGGACGCAGTGGACGCCATGTTGCTGTGTGGTCATGACGTCACTTGACTATGCGCTGATCTAATATTTAACTATCAGTTGACAGTTGAAACGTTTTAGTTTACTACCGGTATGACGTAATAACATGGCGGCTACTATTTCATGGTGTTTTTAACAAATTAGAAAAACTGGAAATGTTGAATTGAATTTTAAAATTTATTTTGTGATTTTATGAACTAAAAGTAACATTTTCCGACTCCTTTTTGCCTAAACTATCTCAATAATCTATTTATAGATTTTTTCTCGTATATAGTAAAATACCCTATTCTAAAAGCGTATGCACTCGTTATGATCAACAAATCGAAAAGCTTGTAATACAATTTGATTGGTTTAACATTCCTCTCGCTTTTCGTGAAAATGGACGAGTGTGTAACAGGAAGTAACAGCTTGAGCATGGAATACGTAAGTACTTTATAATACATTGGAATTAGTGTACTCATGGCATTGGTAAGTACTATATAGATTGTAAGTAGGGGTCGGATTTCGACTAGTGCGACCACTAGTAACGAATAATTATTCGGATAAATATGTAAGTATTTAGCTTTTTTAAATTTTGAGGTTAATTTTTGTCGCTGTTCAGTTGCTTATTACCAAGGTGAGATGTCAGATGTTACACATCATATGTGACTACCGTAAGACTCACTCGTTTTTTTTATTTTATTTATTTGTACATTTTAGATAATTTTTGAGTGAAAACTTTGAATATCTTGCGTTATGTCGCACAGTGGAACGAATGTATGGGAGCGGTTGGACGTAGACATGTCCGAAAAAAAAGAGTAAAATTATGCCAAACTAATGATGCCATCTTATTCGATTACTTAATGCCTTCATAACTTGTGGTGATGAATTTCTTCATAACTCCCATATTTCGGGAGTAATTTGAGAAAATGTGAAATTTTACTATGAAAATGAGTGTATCGAGCTCTCTCCCTCCTGATTCCGGGCTTGTTTCAAGTAGAGGTCTCTAATATCATAATGCTAATACTAAGAGCTATATTTAATACTAAGACACATAGTGCGCCAAATGTGCACTTTCTGGGATAAAGAGTGATGTTTATTTTATAACACAATTTTTTTATTTTTTGTTTATTTTGTTGATTAAAACCGTTTTTCTAAAGGTTTACCTTATTACAATAACATTTCTGAGCAGCCAATTAGAGAAGATATAAGCTAATTAGGATATATAATTAGGGACTTAAGGTTTACATATAAAACTGATGCACTAATGATTACTGATAAGAACATTGCTATTATTTAATTACTAAATGGCTCTTAATACACTAATTTAGCATGCATCATTTACTAATTATCACAATAACTAATTACCTTGCAATATTTAACAAAGGATACCTGGGATACCTGGATTTTATATAAATAGGTCACTATTAGTAACTTTAAAATCAGTGTTGATTTACACCTCGTTGTATCCAAGCTAATCTCGCAATGTATTTTCCAAATTTTAATACAAATCTTGATATTCACGTTGCTTTATGCGCACGCGCACATAAAGATTTACGCGACTTTAACTATTTGTTCAGTGTTTTAAAAGATAACAGTTGTGTTCAGTTATGTGAAAGTGCTGAAACAAGTTTAAAAGACTGGTGTCGTCGATTTTGCTACCGCATTTATGCAAAATGGACACAGTCTGGAAGAAGCACAGATAAGTTTCGGAAGAAACATGAGATTTGGCTACAGGCTGCAATTCAATGGCCGGAATTACAGAATGAAAATATGGAACCTTCTACAGAAAATATAAGTGACGTCATCGAGCCCATAATTTCTCCTGCTAAATCTGATGCTTCAACTTGTACACATCCTAGTCCTCGTAAATCTTTTGAGGACCTTAGTAACCGGCAAAAAAGAAGACGCACTGAAGATAGTCTTTCATGCAGCAGTAGCAGCGCTGAAATTATGTTTTCGGCCGAAAGGGCGCTTCAAAAGGCAGGACAAAGCGATACAGCTTATGTTATGAAATACTTGCCGGAGAATCCAGAAGAGGCCTCAAAAATCAAAGCCTTCATTGAAGGTAAATCAATTCAGGTACGGGAAATATCCCCTTTGAAGGCATTGGCTCTTTATGTATCGATGAACTTATCGAAATGGCGCTATAACACTCTTCGGGATTTCAACACTCAAGAAGGAGCTCTTCAATACCCGAGTTACTACATGTTGGTTAAAGAAAAAATTAAGTGCTATCCGGCCAAAGAAGATCTCACAGTTACAGAGAGCTCTGCAAAAATCAAATTACAAGCCTTGATGGATTTAACCTCAAGAAGACTTATTAGGTCGTTAGAAACCCCTGTTGATCCCAATCAACAGCTCGTATTGACCAGCAAATGGGGTTTTGACGGATCATCTAGCCAAAGCATTTATCATCAAAGGACGAGTGAAGATGAGCAAATCGATCTTGCTAGTAATTTTATGATTAGTCTTGTACCACTGCGGCTCGTCTCAAAAGGTGTAACAATTTGGGAAAACGAGCGACCATCTTCCACTTCATTTTGCCGGCCAATATTGTTTAAGTTTATAAAGGAAACCAAAGAAAATGTGCAGAGAGAGATGGCTGAAATCGAAGCAGAGATTGAAGCCTTAACTCCATCCACCATCACTGATGGAATTAGTGTCAAACACCAACTGCTGTTGACAATGATTGATGGTAAAATTCATTCCATTATATCCAATACAGCAGCTTCAGTGTGTGACATATGCAAGGCTTGTCCTAAAGAAATGAATAATTTAGAGTTAATCAAAGATAAACACGCAAACGAGGACATGTATAAATATAGCTTAAGCACCCTTCACGCTTGGATTCGCTCAATGGAATGCTTATTACACATTTCCTACAAATTAGACATAAAATCATGGCAAGTAAGGGGTGATATAGCAAAAAGGCAAGTTGATGACAGGAAGAAAAGAGTTCAAGAGGCTGTAAGAAGAGAAACGGGCTTACTTCTCGATGTTGTGAAACAAGGCAGTGGATCCACCAACAATGGCAACTCGGCAAGGAGATTTTTTGAAAACTACACTAAATCTGCTGAACTGACCGGAATAGATGCTATGCTTTTAAGAAAAATCTGTGTGATCTTGCAGTGTATTTCATCAGGAGAGAAGATCAACGTAACTAAATTCCGAGAGTTCTGCTTTGATACTGCTAAGCTTTACGTGGAGTTATACCCATGGTATTATATGCCTTCTTCACTTCATAAAATTTTAATGCATGGGCCAGACATAGTTCAGAACATGTCAATTGTGCCCATTGGTTTTCTATCCGAAGAGGCATCTGAGGCTAGAAATAAAGATTTTAGAAAATATAGAGAGGGGCATTCTCGAAAGCATAGCAGTATCTCATGCAATGAAGATATTATGCACAATCTTTTACTGTCTTCTGATCCACTTGTTACAAGTATCCGTCCAAAAGGAAATAAGTTTGTAAAAAAATCTTCTTTTAAGGAATTTTATGAGCTTACGGATTCTGAGAAAAGTGATATCGAATTTGTTAACATAAATGATTTAGCGGACATCGATTCTGAATTTGAATTAATTGATGATGATGATGATGACGAAGATAATTAAATGATGTTATTGTTTTAAAATGTGTAACTTAGTAAATTAGAGCTTACATCTTAATTATTTATTGTACTTTTAATGAAACTAGGTAATTTATTATCAACTTACTTAAAAGTCATACTCTCATCAGTTCTTGTGAATATTTTTGTTAATATATATTTCTGTATATATATAATATATTTATAGACCTCTTAATAAGTCTGTCTGCGGTTTAAAGTAAATACAAATGGGGAAAAAACGTTTTTTTTTTTAAATTTTCATTTCCTTTTATCCCAGAAAGTGCACATTTGGCGCACTATGTGTCTTAGTATTAAATATAGCTCTTAGTAATAGCATTACGATATTAGAGACCGCTACTTGAAACAAGCCCGGAATCAGGAGGGAGAGAGCTCGATACACTCATTTTCATAGTAAAATTTCACATTTTCTCAAATTACTCCCGAAATATGGGAGTTATGAAGAAATTCATCACCACAATTTATGAAGGCATTAAGTAATCGAATAAGATGGCATCATTAGTTTGGCATAATTTTACTCTTATTTTTCGGACATGTCTACGTCCAACCGCTCCCATACATTCGTTCCACTGTGTGTCGGTTGAAATGAGGCTGAAGTTACGCAACCTTAATCGTCGTGAAGAACTATAATATATAACTTAGCCCCCTTATTAAACTTTATACCAAAGCGCACAGCCGAAACAGATTGCTATGAGATATCTGAAAGGCTCCGAACAAGGGCGCTAAGTTTCTCTGGAGTCTGGGGTAGTGATGGGTAACTCATCAATGTTATTCGAGGTTGAGGGAGGACCTCAATTTACCTCGTGAGGTCCTCACGTGGCACCCCTCATTTAAGGTGAGGAATTGTCAACGGCGTATTCATCTCACGACTCGTGAGCCCGAGCCGAATTCAGCCGAACGTACGAGGGAGCGAGGCGGACGGGCGCGACGACGACTCACGTGTACTCACGAGTACTCACGAATACTCACTCTCGACTCGCGAGTACTTGTGAGTCACGAACTCGTTCGCCTCATCCCTCACCACTATTTCATATTGTCAATGGCGCCGATTCCCTTGTTCACAAACTAAACTAAATTTAAGTTCGGTGCATCTTTTTCTTTCTATTTCATTACGAAAAGGACAGAATATAAATTTTAGTTTAGTCCTGTCAAATTGAAATGAAATGAAATAAAATGAAATGAAATTGTTTATTCTGTAAATAGGATATGAGAATCACTTTTACACGTCATATTAAAAAATAAGCTAGATGGAGTCGACATTTCCTATCTGACTACCCCTGAGCAGAAATGGCGAAACAAACTCAAGGGTCAAAGTCTCTTTTAAAGTCCAGACATAATCTTGGTCAGATCATGTGAGGACCATGTAGATCTATGTCTGAAATGGTCTTTTGAGGAAAGAACCACACAAATTTGAGTGGACCTGTCCAGTCAGTGCAAGCATTTGTCAGTAATCGTGTAGCTCACCTCAAAACTTAAGGAGCTCAACGACTCGACGAACAATACCAAGGAAAGGACAATTGGGTTGGCCGTATAAAGAACTCAAAATGCCAGACCATCATTAAAACTAAGAGAAAAAAAAAAAACAAGAAATAAATAAAAATGACCCACATAGTGCTCACATTCACAATAATTAAAGCCAGCGCCTGTCACTACTCTATACAAGTTTAGACGTGATTAAAAACTTGCCTACTAAAATTACTTCAATTTACGTCAAGCGCTGATTAATTTGACAGGACTAAACTAAAATGTATCTTCTGTCCTTTTCTTAATGAAATAGAAAGAAAAAGATGCACTGAACTTAAATTTACTTTAGTTTGTGAACAAGGGAATCGCCGCCAATGTCAATGTTTGAGGACGCAGGGTATATGTGTTCTGTGGCGTGAACGAGTGAGGTGTGGTGAGGTGGTTTAAAGACGAAATTCGAGTAACTCTTTCAATTTGCGATCATGAGTACCTCAAACGAGGGACCTCATGAGTGAGGGGCTCATCACTAGTCTGGGGCTTCCGTGTCAAATAAATAAGTTGTACCCATACTTCTTATTAATCGCTCTTTATTTAACAACTTACTGCTATCTACAATCGACTATATCTATACTTATTAATTATTACAAAGAGGTAAAATGTGTGAGTTTGTATGTCGGTAGGAGGTAATCTTCGAAACTACTCATCTGATTCCGAAAATTCTTTCACTAATAGCCTACATCATTGCAGTGTCCAAAGTCCCGAGTAGCAGCTTGTATGTATCAGAAAGGTGGTCAAATAGGTGTGGTACAGACCATCAAACTGAAAAACCAAAAAAAATATCAACCGGTGCCATACATTTGGGTCGAGTAGGTAGTGAAGTTTTATAAGTGACAGCTTATATTTTTTTTGCGATTATAATGTTGGTCCCATAGAGAAAGTTGTTGCCTGGGACATGAGCATTTTGATCATGTCGCGCAGACACGGGCACGCCCCTTTGCCACTTCTCCTATTTTTATATTTCTATGTGAAAATGTTACACGAGACCAAAGTTATTTGCATCTCGTGTCTTTGGATCCCTGGCTGCGCTTAGGATTCTAACCTAGAATCACGCCCAAAAAGCTATTAACTGATATTCCTTTTTGATACAGATAACTTAGGTAAGTCCGGTAACGCCTGTGATACATACATACATACATACATAACATCACGCCTTGTTTCCCCGAAGGGTTGGCCAGAGGTGTACCTATAGTACACCCACATTTCGCATGTTATGTTTTTAAGTCCCATGTAATAGGGGGCGAGGATATGTCCATCAAACAGGCTCTAATCCAGACTCCGGGCTGCTACTGAGAAATTCCAGATAGAAAACCCAATAACACTGCCCGACCCGGGAATCGAACCCAGGACCCCATCCTCAGCAGTAGCGCTTGCGACCAATAGACCGACGAGGCAGTGATACCTACCTCAATTTGTGTGAAAATGTTCTTATCAAGCAACCAACAAAATAATCATAATAAAACTAATAATTCATTATATCAGGAACTTGTAACTCGTGAGACCCATAACCTCACATGCACACAAATCCAGACCCAACGTATCTATGGGTTTTACAAACGTTTGTTCCACACTAGAACTGAACCTGTGACTCAAGTAAGACTCACCATCCGAACACCAAAGCCATTGGACTATTACCGCTTGTTATCTTGTTTGAACATGTCTTTTAGTTAGGACTTGACTACTTCCGGCGTTACTGTGTCTTTAATTTTCGGTGAGAAATATTGTCGCTCTCGCTCCACCTCCACCGTGCGAAATAAGGTCCTGTATAGTTGGAATTGTAAGATGTTAGAAAGGATGAAATTTGGAACTGTGGAGACAAAAGAAGGTGAAAGTCAGGACGTAGGAAAGAAGAGAGGGTACCTACTTCCTAAAATACATACACATACATACAAAAAGTCACGCCTTCTTCCCGTGGAGGGAAGGCAGAAACACCAGCACCTACTACGATCCATACAAACTTCTTTTGCTTCGTTTACGTTCATACATGCAGGCTTAGCATGACACTCTCTATTTCTTCGAAGAATAGACACGGCTCTTTCTATACAAGTGACATTTCGTTTCTCAGTTTTTGACATCTCACCGTAGAAATCCTTCTACAATCTGTCATCTTGTCTTTCGTTTCTAACAATCTTTGTCTAGGTCCTTTTTTATGTAGTAGGATTTCTACGGTGGGATGTCAAAAAAGGAGAAACGAAATGTCACTTTGTATGGAAAGAGTCGTGTCTATTCTTCGAAGAAATAGAGTGTCATGCTAAGCCTGCTGGTCATACATACTCGCCGGTTGGGAGTAGGTACTACGCACCTGACCTTTCTGAAGAACATCACCGATTAGATCACTGTATATGTCCTCCTAGGGCGTCCCCTCCCGATGTTTCGCCTTACAAGTGCCTTATAAATACCTTTTGTCAGTCGCCTTTCATTCATCCTCTCTTTTCTTCTTCCTACAGTACAAGGTACGACAACGTTTAGTCAGCTGCATCCGTCGAAGGGGTGATTGATTCTACCCTTCATACTTAACAACTTTCGATAGAAAATATGAAACGCAATCCAATTCGTGAACAAAAAATGCAATTCCTGTAAACGCCAGACGGACTATTTCGATGCATAAAACGAAAGCTTTTTTTACAAATCGCTTTGAGTTTCATAGCGATAGTGCCACGATTGGGAAAAGAATGGCCAAGTGCCAGTCGGATTGGCGTACTCGTACAGTCAACGTCAATAATATCGGGACGAACAGACTGTTCAAAATGATCCAAACAACTTTGAAAATTAAATATTAACTCAATGACACAAAAACTGTTTCAAAATGAAGATAGTACACGACAACTGCCATTCTGACAAGAATTTTATCAAATCGAGATAAAGTTTAATTTTCTTAGTTGTTGAGATCATTTTGAACAGTCGGTTCGTCCCGATATTATTGACGCTGACTGCACCACCCAATTTATTATTTTATATAACTTTTTCTTAACTTTGAACATGATAACGGCCATGTTACACGTGTTCTGTGAAAATTTCAACTGACTAGCTGTTTCAGGTCATAAGATACAGCCCTGCGACAGACTGACGGCTTAGTCTTAGCAATAGGGTCCCGTTAGCACCCTTGAAGTAGTGAACCCTAAAAAGCAATCTTACTGGCGTTTCTCAAAAGTTCTTCGCACGGCACAGATGAAAAGCCTTATTATCCATTTTAACATTATAGACGCGAAAGTAACTCTGTGTGTCTATCTGTTAACTTTTCCCATCTAAACCACTGAAGCGATTGTTATGACAGATAGGTACCCTGGGACAGGGACAAGGACATAGGCGTCCTTTCATCCTGGATCGCAAACGAAGTCGCGGACAACAGCTAGTATGATATAAAAAACTTTGAGATTCAACACTACATTTATTAAAATATAACAAGTTGAAGATTAGGTACTTAATTTATATAATATTATTATACATAAATACATATTTTCATAACTAATTATGCGCTAAGAAAACTTTTACTTAAATATATTTAAAATTTACCAGTCTTACCAAGGAGTGTCGTGCTACCCAGTAACTGGGTTGTGGAGGTCAGATAGACAGTCGCTCCATGTAAAATACTGGTATTCATCTGCATCTGGTCAGACTAGAAGCCAACCCCAACTTGGGAAAAGACTAGGTAGATGGAAGATATTCAAATGATTAACTTACTAATGAACGAAAGAATAACTACTTAGGTATGTAGGCTTAGTTAGGCTTTCGTTTTCTGAAAGTCATAATTTTTCAATGAAAGCTTTGGCGGGCTGTTGACGTCTATAGACGTCATAACAATAACACTTATAGTATGTCTCGTTTACCGTCCGCGAAAGGGTTAATATTGTTTTGCTTTCATATCTAAATAGGCAGTCAGTAGGTACAAATTATGATTCTAACTTCTTAGATCTTCATACTTACTCAAATAACTCTACAATAAACTCTAAAATTTTGGCAACATACTTAATACACTGACTTGTTACATAAAGACCAATTTTAAACTGTAATAGATACTCTAAATAACAATAACTTACTATGTTATGAACATGCATTTTATCGTCATGATAATTATTAATTAAGGCGCTGACAAGACCCAAATGACCAAAATAGGCCTCTCTTAAGAAAAAAAATTGGCAAATCTGTATAGTTTGTGGTAGCGGAAAAAATATATGTTAATTTTGAACATATTTCCCAGAACTTGGTTGTTACCAAAACACGTTTATAAAGAAAAATCTCGATACAAACTAACGTTAAACTAACCTCTTATCTTGAGTTGTAATCCAAAATATCTGTATTAAATATCAACATACGTTACGTATTTAATTAATAACAGGAGCGTCTTATTTGAATGCAGAACTTGGTTGTTTTTTGTTTTCGATTACTCAACTCAATTTTGAGTAAATAGATCATTGCTTCATATTTTGCAGTAAATTGCAAGCGTTGTGTCGCGCTTCTCTTTCTTTTCTATGCAAACTGACAGTGAGTTTAGGTGTTGTCAGCGGCTTAAGAAGTAAAGCCGTCTTTTTTCTACGTTTTTCAGCACAAAAGTATAGCTGTAAAAGGATTCATCTTTCCTTTTTTCTCTTATATATGTATGTGTCTTAAGAGCGTTCTTCCCATGCGAGCTGGCACCGTCGCATTTCTAGAGGGTTTTCGTGATTCATATTAAATTTAAATCAAAGTACTATTTTTTTTCAGCCTAATAGTCGATCGTTGTATTTTATAATTATTTTTAACATTTTCACTATCCTAGTAAATAAAAGTATTTAATCGTAATACTGCAAATAGAAAAAATATTGACAAAAAAACAATTTTTATGAGTAAATAACATGGAGTTCCTTGCCGGCTCTTCTCCATAGGAAACGACCAATTGGAACCGTGCACCTAGCTTCTGACGTTTCATAAGTGCCCATGTAGTTTTATGTGAAATAAAAATATGTTTTTTTTTTGTGTAAGTACCAAAATAATTGTCAATAAATAGTATACATACTTATAAATACCAACGATCTAGTACTTGGCTGAAAAAAAAATGTAGTACTTTGATTTAAATTTAATAAAATAACCACGAAAACCCTCTAGAAATGCGACGTTGCCAGCTCGCATGGGATGAACGCTCTGAAATGATTGTAATGATATTTACCCGTATTAATTATAAAATATATGATGTGGCCAAATTCGGAACTACCGTCGCCATCTTGTTTAAACAATACAATTTCTGTGACAATTTCAGAAATGCGTACCAACAACGCCCCCCTGTCAATGTCATTCAGGCGTCAAAAGACCCTTGTAGCACTGCTACAAGGAATTTTGACGACCGAATGACGTTGACCCCCCCCCCCCCCCCCTGTCAACGTTGGTAAAACATTTGTTCACTTGTTTTGTGAAATGTCGCTTGAAATGTACTCAAGAAACAAGATGGCGATGGTGTATTACGTGCTATAAGTATAGGTTTTGCTAACTTACAATTGTCTCTATAAAATTAACAATAATTACTCATGTACTACTTTTTTATACATAGACTTTGAACAACTTGTCACTATCAGAATAATTTTGAGCTTCAAAATAAGGCAATGAAAAGAATTTTCTACACAAAAGTTACAAAAGAGAACGACCAAAAGTCATTAAATAAGCAAAAAAAAAGTTTAAAATGTTCTTTCTGGTGTTTAGATTTGGCTAATTATTTTCCAGGCGACTAACAAGTTATAGGGCGACAAACTATTTGCTATTAAAAAATAACTTGGCAGCGATTAAATATTATCAGGCATGTATTTAACGCGTAGGATTATTGAATCATTTGGGTTAGGTTAGGTTAGAACAGTGACCATTAACGAGCCAGATCCCCTCGGTTGTTGGTGACTCTCAGTTACCAAAACAAAGACTCGATGCCAGTTTAAATTAAAACAAAGCTAACAACTGATTATTAGGCTGCTACTTTTTACTTAAAATTATCCTTCGCTGTAGCTGCCAACCTACACTATTTGCTACCGCCTTTAATTATTTTTTAATCCCAAATTCAGATTAATTTATCGCCGCGTTAAATACATTTCTTTAGATTTTGTCTTAAATTATTTTTATCATTCTCTTTTGTAAAAAAAAATACTTAAAATACGTCGCTTCGCCTTACCATAAATTATCAATATAATTCCCATAATAAACATTCATAACTACATTCCATCCCTTATCCTCGGAAATCCCAGAATCCACTTTACCTGAAATTCCAGACTCAAATCCCACTCTTCCAGAAATTCCAGACTCCAATTCCACTTGACCAGACATTCCAGAGTCCACTTCACCGAATTCCAGTCCAAGTGAGTCTGGAATATCCCAGCCCTAGCTATCTATGACCTCATTCCTCGCGACCCACCTTTCGAAGAGGTGTAGCAGTTCGAAGCAGACCTCTGCAAGAATGAGGGCTATGACCATCCACTCGAGACGGACGTGATGTCTGTCTGCTGCCCAGGAGGAGAGCAGTTCTAGGAGTTCTACGCAGTGGGCGAGACGCTCGTTTAGGACCTGGCAAGAAAGGACTTTTTTTGTAAAAAGCGTAACAACTGTAAATCTCTATCACGATGTCATTAGACAACATAAACATAACATCACGCCTTGTTTCCCCGAAGGGTTGGGCAGAGGTGTACCTGTAGTACACCCACATTTCGCCAGTCATGTTTTTAAGTCCCATGTAATAGGGGGCGAGCCTAATTGCCATCAACCGGGCACAAATACAGACTCCGGGCTGCTACTGAGTAATTCCAGATAGAAAAACCCAATAACAGTTTGCCCGACCCGGGAATCGAACCCAGGACCTCATGCTCAGCAGTAGCGCTTGCGACCACTACACCAACGAAGCAGGCCCATAGACAATACTATTATAAAAAGTAATTTATTCAAATTGCTGATTGAAAAGTCCTGATAATCAGATCTTTAGGAATAGCTCTTAAAACCATTCGACGTTTCCTTTTTTTTGAGCTGGGAAGAGGAAATGGGGCGCTGCAATCTGCTCAGCAAAACCGACTTTTACCTTCGTCTTCTCGATGAAAGTAACCAGTATATCCTGACTCTGCTGGATGAGCTATCAAGCAAAACGTACGCTGGTCTTTTTAGATAAAGTAATAATCCATTATATCCTGTACTATCTTGAAGAACTACTGACCCTGGTCCGTCTGGATATGGTGAAGTACGCCACGGTTGAGGAGTACAGTCGCTCCAGCTGCTCCTCCTCCCAGTAGAAGTCAGGAGTGTCCAGCAGGTCTGACTCCACGTTCAGCACGAGACGGAGAGCGAATAGCTCGCCTAGTTTGCGAACTATCTGTAAATAAGATTTTTGTAAGTAAGTATAAATTTTGTTGTTTAATTATATGTATTTCTGTATATTGGTTAAAACAAAAACACTTTTACACGTCAAAACTAAATTATGTTTTAAAACTAGACGAGTTCGGTGTTTCCTATATGACTACCCTAAGAAGAAACACTAAAACAATTTCAGAAATTATAGTGGCGCCGATTCCCTTGTTCACAAACTAAACTAAATTTAAGTTCAGTGCATCTTTGTCTTACTATTTCATTACGAAAAGGACAGAAGATACATTTTAGTTTAGTCCTGTCAAATTAATCAGCGCTTGACGTAAATTGACGTAATTTTAGTAGGCAAGTTTTTATTCACGTCTAAACTTGTATAGAGTAGTGACAGGCGCTGATTAATTTGACAGGACTAAACTAAAATTTATCTTCTGTCCTTTTTTTAATGAAATAGAAAGAAAAAGATGCACTGAACTTAAGTTTAGTTTAGTTTGTGAACAAGGGAATCGGCACCATTGTCTTTTAACGTCCACACATGGTGGGCCTAGTCATATGAGGGCCATTACCATAAATCTCGATTTCATTATGATACTGTTATCTCCAGTACGGCGGCGTTTCCATATTGGAATATAATAAACTACCATGCCCGTATATCACGAAGGGGAAGGCAGGGGTAGGCATGAACTGCGTCATACTTGGTCTACCGTAGTGGTGGTTAATAAAGCATATAGCATAATAAAGCATCTTGCTTATCATACATAACATAAAGCAAATGCTATCGTGGCTCGCACTTGTTGCTATTTGCTTTTTGCTTTACATCGCACTCTCTGGCTCAGTCCGTCGCACATCGCAAGCGCATGTAGTAATAAGCAACCAGGCACAGCAAAGCGGCGGGTGCCGGCCGCCGGGTGGCTAGTCAGTCGTCGCATGCTATCGTTTGCTTTCGGTCGCGTGTGTAATATTTTTAGGTACCGCGTGCGTTATCGCGATCTCAGGCGGCTCAGGTACGTAACGTAATATTATAAACAATGTTGTTTTGCTTCGTGTGTTTTTAGTGTAAATAAACAGTGATAGGATACGCAATGTTTAATAAGTAAATAAAAACTAATTGTGTAAGTAAGGACGATTGACTGAGTGAGGTATCGTGTTGTTGTTTTGTGTGTAGGTATTTAAAGGACGAAAATGTTTAGAAGGAACATTGAACTTTTAAATACGCCTATAATGGTTATAAATACTAACATACTTTATTTCTTAATAACACTTAATCAAATAGACAGTCCTAAGCCTGGAAAGTATGAAGGAAAGATCATTGTTTTTTTTTACTGTTCCGTAATAAATTCATAAACGCGATGTAATATTCCGCTCTGACAACACCGCGCTGGTTTTATTCGTGCCCCCGCAACAACAAAACAACAAGTACCTACGCATATAAAAAAGCAAGCTTGAAATAAAGCATATAAAATAGTATGCTTAAAATAAATATAGCATGAAGCAAGTGATTGCCATAAAGCAACTTTGAACACCACTAGTCTACCGTAACGATAGATTCGAAGCACCGGTGGTCTGATCCAAAGGTATCTAATGAAAGTGTAAACAAACCTTGTTCATGATAAATTCGTACGCAATCAGTTACCTACTGAAGGGAATTAGTAACACATTCATCTGTATTTAGAATGTTGGTTTTCGAATTCTTGGAAAAACTAGTTAGAAATAAAGTGGGAAACTAGAAATCTCATCAGTTTTTTCAATAATTATAGTTTGATTAACATTATTAAATTGTAATTTAAAAGTCATTGACGAAAACTGATGCAATAAAATTAATCTACATTGTGAAATAAAAAAACATCTGCAAAGTGTAAGTAAAATTGAGTTTTTTGATTTTATTATTTGAATATAAATTATTCAAATAATTAGATCAAAGCACTCAATTTGTAAGTGGTACCACAAATTGGCATCCACTAGTACGTTTTTTGAAACAAATTTGTTTAGATTTTCATCAGATATTTTTGAGACAGACTATGTCTTTTCCATGTAATAATTCGTCATGTTCGTAAACGGGCGCTGTCAGTTAGGACTGATCTCTTAGCTGCCACGGCTTATTTTTAATTATTATATTTTTTAATTGCTTTTATATTGCTGTCTTTTGGACGCGCTTTTTTACATCGTCCTCATATTTAGTTATAAATTCAACATTATTTATACTAATCTTTATGTAACAATATAATTTAAAGTGTCCATAGAGTTTCTTGCCCGTTCCTCACCATATGTACCTACTACGCTTTGGTATGGGCAACTAGCTTCATATTGCTAACTGACCGACTCCTTGACAAGTCAAAAGTGCCTGCAAATGGTTTGAAATAAATGCTGGGTTTGAGTTTGAATACCAATCAAATCTAAGTGGTCTTTGCTTATCAAAGATCATACAATATGTAACAGCTACCTCTTTCTTATCAACATGTATGGCGCCGTCATGCTGCATAGCCGCCGTGTGTGAGCTGACGGAAGCTGCCAGTGCCTCTAGCCTCGACTCCCAGGCGCCGAGGCGAGCTGACTGGACCATTGCGTGGCTGGAATAAGTACTGTACCTTTAGTTTTGTTTTAGGAACTTGCGATACAACAGCCTAATAAAAAATTTGGCTATTTTTCATGATGGAGGAGCTTAGCTTAGCCACGGCTAAGTAATAACAGTTGCACGAGTCGATCCAACAGGTTAAGCTACGCTAGCCGGGGTTGGTCCGTGGATGGGTGACCATCTTTACATACCGAGACACCTCCGTGCCTCGTAAAGCACGTTAAGCCGTTAGTTCCGGCTGTCATTCGTGAATCTTTGACAGTCGCTATGGGTCGTCAGAAGCAAGAAAGTCTGACTAGTTACTAGGTTACTACACGGAAAAAAAGGATCTCTTCAGCGAAGAATATCAATATTCTCAGAAAAATTGTTCCAATCCAAGTAAATATTTTCTTAACGTAAGTAAATGTACTCAGTCCATGAAAACCTGTTTACTCAAATTAAGAATAATAAATACTTGGGTTTTATTCTTGACTTAAGCAAATATTTTTGATTCAAGACTATAATAATCTTAATTGAAGAAAATTTCTAGTTTTTATCTAGTTTTAGAAATAATATTCTTAAAATTAAACTTAATAATTCTTCATTCAAGTATAATGTCTTCGAAGAAGACAATAAAACTAAGACTAAATTTTACTTCATTCAAGAATATATTGTTTTCCCCATATACGAATCAATATTTGTCTTGACCAAAAGGATATTGTCTTAATATCCTTTTTTTCCGTGTAGGTTGGAGGTTCAATAGGCAGTCGCTCCATGTAAAATACTGTACAAATACCCCAACATAGTTGGGTAAAGGCAGGCAGATTGTGATTTTTCATGATGGTAGGAGCAATAATTCTGCCGAATCCATACTTAATATTATAAACGCGTAAGTAACTCTGTCTGTTACCTTTCATGCCTAAATCACTGAACCGATCATCGTTATATAAGACAGATAGGTAGCCTGGGACCTAGAGAAGGACATAAGGGTACTTTTCATCCTGAATATTTGTATTAAAAATTATGAAATACAAAATAAACGCTAGCAATAAATATTATTAGATTAGACCGAATATTTTTTTATTTATTTATAACAATCTTACCTACACTATCATTACAGATCTATGATCCAATGCGACAGAGTGGCCTTACTAACTAAATCCTAAATCTACACCTTATACCTAGTTAAAAAATATCTTAATCTAAATAAATTATTATGTAACTTTTGCGAATTCACTCAAGTTGCACCACAGTACATCAATATGTCAACGGATTATGCATCCATTGTTCGACAAAGAGACACGAAGAACGTGAATTGATAGTGTAGATAGGTACCCAATAGTTTTTAACAATAACAAATAATAATAATAATTCTGCGAGTTGGCTTCAGCCCCTTGTACGCCTTCCTCGTACGTGGTCCTAAGATATGTCAAAGACATTTAAAATAATAATAAAGTTTTATTGATTCATAAAGAAGTATTACAATGTTTAGGTATGACACTGGATCCCGCACTAGGATACACTGTGTCGCAGGATCCAGGACAAAGATGGGATAGGCCTAGAGCAATGGCATAAAAATTTTACTCACCTGAATGTATACCTCTCCAATGAGTTATCTCTCTTTGGCACCAGCACAAATGACGACTCTTGTAAGTGACACTTTTTACTACAAACGAAAAAGTATGAATTTAAATTAAAAAGTTACATGTCCCTCCTCTCCTTATATCATTCAAGAAATAAATGGTGCTGGGCACACTAAGCGGATGAAGAAAGCTGTGGCTACAACTCCACGAGTGTTCATAAAAAAATGTTAGTATTCATAAAGATAAATACATACCTTTTTACTTTTTATTTGCGAAACTTCAAAGTCTGAGTTAGAGAGTTAGAGAGAGAAACAAAAAAAGACATTATCATCTGCTGAATGTGTAAAGCCCCTTTTATTTTGAAAACACACACCTGCGCCCTTTAGTTGAGTTAGCGACAGCACCGGATTGAGGTCCAGACTTCTTAGACTGGCTTGGGTAACACATAAGTCAGCATTTTTTTTTATTCTCAATTATAGCCCAACTTTGAGAAATGGTTACTTTTTGTAAAAATATAAATACGAAAGTATTGGATTGAAATTTACTTTTTGTAAAAATATAAATATGAAAGTATTGGATTGAAAAAGCTGGCTTGAGTAATGGACCAATAACTGCCTCAATCCTGAATACGAAAACGACTTTTCACATAATTTTAAAACGCTTTATTAAATTGTACAGGAAGCTTAGGCTACATTTGAGAATGTTATAGGAAGAAGCCCAATTAGGTACTGTCTATAAAACACAAGCAAAGCATTTGAGTAAGTGCATGCACATTAGGTATATTTAAAATTAGGATCAAGAACAAAATTGTTATACATTTATTTCGGAACCAAAACCATTAGGATTTGTATCCCACCAGATGTGGTTGACTTATAATATTCACTCTCTAAAATATCAGTGTTTATTTGCAATGGTACCTATGGTAACATTGTATGCAGTTACTTACAAAGCACACACTAATATTTTTGTGTTCAATAAAATAATAAAAATAACTTACGAATTTTGGTGATACACATAGGTCATGACTTCTCTTTCTTTCTCCACCACTTCTTTAGGGTAGCTCTCTATTTCATAACTGGAATAAATACAATCAAATATTAGCAAAACTCACTTCTTCTCTCAATCATGTCTGTGTTGGCAGAAAAAAAATAGGGCGCAGCATATTATATTCAGAATTATGGAGTGATATTAATTCATAACATAACATCACGCCTGTTATCCCCAAAGGGTTAGGCAGAGGTGTACCTATAGTACACCCATATTTCGCCAGTTATGTTTAACTCTCATGTAATATTAATTCACCTCTCAGAAACTGCTTTGAGATTTATGTAAAAGGAATATTTTATTTATTTATTCAAAATAGGTACGCCAATAGCATTGTATATTAGTTCATAAAAGTTATAAGTTCCTATGTATACAAATTAGACATAATTTTTGTTCTAAAAACATCTAAATATAATTAAATTGTTATAGGTAGTAAGTATTACAGTAAGTAAACAAAACCCCATTCCAAATAGGTCAAATTATTAATGTAATAATAGCCATTCTTTACATAAGCTGTTGACAAGAAATTTGTTTACATACGGCCTCACAAAATCCAGCACATTGCTAGCTTCCATCTCAGTGCAGTTCCAGAAGACGATGCCACCTTCTCTAAAGAATATGATCTCCCTCGGTTCAGCACCAACACTGTACACTGCACTGGCCACCACCACATCTCCTATTTCATTTGCTTTTAACCTGAAAACATTTATAGAAGGAATTTGTAGAATTTTCTGATAGAATATGACTGCAATACCGTCACAACATTTAGGTAGCTATTCCTACTACAAAATGGATTGATAGATCACCGATTGGTTTTTTTATTATTATTATGCCTGGGGGTGTTTAGTGCCTGAATTTAAAAGTCCAGATATTTTATTAAACTTTTGTAATATTTTCTTCTTTAGAAGATTACTAGTTTTTTTCTTCTTACATGAACATTGCAGTTTCTTATTTACTACCTATTACATCATTCAAGTTTAGACCCAATTATGCGTATAATAACTCACGTTCCGGGCTCGTACAGTTTCTGTTGGACGAGGGCTTCTTTCAGACTCTTTAAGTCATATGAATTCGCTGTAGCATAAGCCATAGTAAGGTAATGCCCTTCTTTGATTGTCAAATCTGACGGGCTTGCCTTCTTATGAACAGTCTTCTTTTTCAACGGTATTGTGCCATTTTCTACCGGCACAGTCGGTTGTATCGCATCATTAGCATAATTCCTTACCATTACTATCCTTGCGATACTAAATACATCGTTCTTTGGCAACAACAATCGAGCTTTCGGCGCAACTAAACCGACAACAGAATTCCTAGAAAAACATTTCGGTGTCGCACTCCGAATCGTGTTAAATGCAATTCTTGATAAATACACAGTCATGTTTGAATCACGGTGTTTATAAAATTTACAAAAACGTGTAATAATGCAGTTATAAATGCGCTTTCTAATAATGATTACATAAAGTTTGAGGTTATACTTAGATTTACTGTTTTGACTTTTAAGAGTTTTAATTTGACTCTGGTTTCAAAGTTTTCTGAGCTTGAATACGAATCTTTTCGGTTATATTTTTATAAAAGTGGCCCATTGTAGGCCATCTTTCTTAGACGAACAAGAAGAAGTCGACCACAAACAGAGCAATAGGCTAGACTTTCGATAATTTCAAGCATCAATCATCAAGCAGAAATCTAGGAAACTTCTTACTTCCACAAAATGAATACCTCCTTAGGTAAATACTTCAATAATAATTACATGTTTTGTATCTTGCCTACAAGTTGGTAAGTAGACCGGGGCAATTAAAACAGGTCATGTTAAAAATTAAGTGGCAACATTCATTAGTTCCTGTTTTTGACACAGAAAAGTGTGTGGCGCTAGACGTATTGAGATAGAATCATTATCAGAAAAAATCGCACTGGAATATTTTCCCTCCCCGAAGTCCGAATGTAAAGGAACATAATATTTGCTCTGTAATCATCTAATGTATATATAAATCAGCCTGTGGCATATTCATTAAAATATAACAGAAGTGTACTCCGTGTCAAAATGAACTGTGTAATCTGTGGTCTATCTGTGACATCTGTCAACAATAAAAAGCCCCGCCATGTAGCCGTCATCTGCCGTGTTTGATTCCAACCAATAAATCTATCCTAGTCAGGGTGATCCCCACGAACTTTCAATAGGTCATGATTACAACAACTTCAATTTCTCGAAAACCATGATACCTACGAGTGTGACGCGTCGTTCGTTGCTTCTTCTGCCATGTTCGGTTTTATGGTTAGTACTGCTCGAGCGAGCGAGTGACGCAGCTTTGTACAGGACGCCTCGAAGAATTTCGCACCAAAAAGTAAGTATTCACGATTTTTTTATTTTTGTTATTTACCTATTTAAATCTAGTTGTTTAACAGTTTTTCTTATTTTAGAGTATTGTTTATCTATTTAACCGCTCAGGCCCGTGGCTCAATAACGTCATCTCTCAATCTCAAAAAAATCATTTTTATTTGATAACTACTTTCAAATCGCGCGCCGCGAGGGCTCCTATTCGGAGCCATTGGGGCTTTATCGGTTAAGAGTGTTTTTATTACTGTTGATTAATTTTAAAGTCAATATAAATCAAAATATTGAGTATTAAAGTAGAAGATGTGAGATGGGTACGTTTGAAACAACTTTTCTGTGGACGTTTGAGACGTTTCAAACGTTCCCGCATATTTCGTATTTTTACCCGACTGCACAGAAGAAAGTTGTGTTTTCTAAAAGCTAAATAATTAATAGAATATAAAAACGCACCGATTTAAAAAAAATAAAGGATATACGTTGAAAAAATACCATTTAAACCACTGTTAACTCACAATCACAATTATAAAATTACATCTGTTAGCGACCCAATAACTCCGACTACCCTAAAATTGAGCCCTCGACATTAAGTTTAATCTATTTTTTTTCATTTATCTTTTCCAGAGATGCCTAGAAAACGAAAACACGTTACAGACAGAAGTTCCAAGAACATATTTGCATATCAGCAAGCTTATGAGGAATTGATAAATGGTAAATCGTTGAGGAATGTTCAATGCTGAAAAAGGCTGAAAAAAGAGAAAGCGCGCCTGAAAATATAACTGATATATAAATATATATATGTACCGTGAAACCTGCTAACTTTGCCAACGGTTGCTGAGTTTGCCATAGCCAACTTCTGAGGGAAAAAGTGTAGTTACATATTAATAACAGTTTTTTGTCATGTATGTATGTATGCCTTTATGGTAAAATTTATTAGTTAAATGGCAACACCGAATGTGATGTGGCAACCCAGCTTGTTTTTGAGATGTAATTTTCGGCGGTTATTTTTTTCGAATTTTGGTGACGTAAAACTTAGTGCTCCGGAACTTTTACAAAAACAAACGGGAAAAGCATTGCCTACGTAAGTACTTTTTTGATATTATATTAGCATAATGTTCTTTAGCTAAATAAAAGCTGATTTACTGTTCTACAAGCTACCTATAGTTCGCAATTGGTGTTGGTAAATTCAACAACCCCAATCACAACGTCCGTGATGGTGACTTTGCCATGTTTTGTTGGAGGTTAGGGCTGCCACAAAATTTCTTATGAATATTTTAATAAAATTGTCGTTGTAAGTACCTACTTATAATATAAGTAGGTAGGGACCCAGATGTGAAATACACAGTCCATGTGCTTAAATGAAGGTTGTTTTACAAAAGGTATGCAGGGTGGTAATTGAAAAAGTATTTTTTTTATTTTGTGTCAGTTAGAATTAAATATGTGAAGTGATTTAGTTATTTGCGCAAATACAGTATAGCGTTGCAATTTCACAATACTTTCCATTACATTTTTTTAATTTACTTTTTCATCTAAAATTTTGTTTTCATTGGAAATAATATTTTAGATCGTGGTGTTTTTACTTTCACAAGTCCCGTAAATGGTCCAAAATGATTTTACTAGACACTGTTTAACATAGATGAGACGTGTATACGTCGTTAAATGTTGTAGTTGCTATCCAGTTTACCTTTAGGTTAATTTCATGAGTACCTCGCGTACAAAATATTGACTAAATAAACATTTTGTTTTCCTTTTTTAGAAGATGGAAAAACGACGCCGCCGACCTTTGTGAGGGAACAGAGCATATAAGGAATATTCCATAGAAATGTTATGTTTTTTTTTACTTTTATTAAATTTTTTCTCCTATGAAAACATTTTTATTTGTCAACCCTAACCCTAACTTCTTCTTACTATGAAATATTTTGGAAAGGTTGGTGAATTTGCCACCTTATTAAGAATTAAATTAACAGTGCTAAATAATATAAAGTTTTCACTTTTATTTTACGGGATGTAAGAAGAATGTAAATATATTACTTTTTAACCTCATAAACTCTAAAAATGTAATTTTTATATTCATATGGCAAATTTACCAGAAGTGACAGCTGACTTTGCCATGTTTGTTTTTATGCTTATAATATTTTAATTTACAAAATTAAAATAGATATTTGGTAATAATATAAATTTTCATGACATTTACTACGTCTAAGACTAGGTTACTCATTATTTTTTCATATAATTATATTTTTTTAAAACGAATCAAACTTTTTGACACATGAAAAAGTGGCAAAGTAAGCAGGTTTCACGGTATATATATATATATATGTATATATATATATATATATTGTTGATGATATAACAATGGGTTACAATTCGACAAAAAACCGTTAGGGATATGAGAAAACTGGCATATGATCGGACTGCACGCTACAAACGTGGCTACGAGCTTCGAAGGCCTGCTACATGGGAGGAAAATAAGATTTCGGGTGTAGAGTGGTTCCGTGGATTTTTGGACCGCCAGAAGTCAAACCTATTTAAACGGGTCAATAAAAGATTGTTATGATTGAAACATTTTTATGATTGAAACATTGTCATGATTGAAACATTGTTATGATTGAAACAAGCTGTTTTGTATGAGACTAGATTACCTTTTTTTTATCCCCCATGCAAGTGCCATTACAGCGTAATAGGATATTAAGTCTTTCAATAATGTGAAAAAGTATTTAATATTAGCACAAATTAGAGCACTAAAATTATAAAAATCGAAATATTAATGTTACGTTGACGGACTTGTCACGATCTTAATAGATAATTTAGTGGTAAGTTAAATTGTTAAGACTGATTAAAAAACCTACAGTAGTTCTTAAAATATTTTCAGTGTTTCAATTATCCCTACATATTGTTTCAACCGTCCTTGGGATGGGGTCAATAGAACCACTGTGCCCGACCTACTTTAATAGGTGATTGTAGATTAACTATTCGAAATTGAGATATAAATTGTTTAATTTAGGAACTAGATAACGACCCTTTCAACGATATAAATATGAGGGATGTGGGTACTATAGATACTTCACTGCACACGTTATAAGTAGGGGAAGATGGGGTGGTTTCGTACAATTTTTACTCTGAGCCTTGTAAAAAAAAAACTAATAGTAATTTCAAATAATCACGACGCTGGTACATTACCTAGGTATCTCGCTACAATAATGGTGAACATCAATATTGATTCAATGCAAGACATCTGAGCAATGGCAGTTTTTCCAAAAGATGGGAAATGTATGAATGCACCCCATACGTGGGGTAGCTTCGTATATAGGGTAGGGCACATTCGTACATGGTAGGGAGCCTTCGTACGCAGTAATAAAAAAAGAGATTTATACAAAAATATATACCTTTATTAAAATATATACTAAATAACAACATTATTACTTAAAAATACCTCTAATTGAGATCAAAATTAACAGTCTAATTGAATCAGCATATACATCTACGTGTCTTTTATAATTATTAATCTTATTATTCTTTTATAGGAATATAATCAATATTTTATAACTTATACATTAACATAATAATGTTATAATTTACTCCAATAATTATATTTGTCATTGCACATTATACACAGAAAGGTCTTTTTCGAAACTGAAGATGTTAGCAGTTCTTGCCGTAGAAGCCGATTTAGGTTGCGGGAGTATTAAAACGATATCTGATAAATAAACGGTTCCTTCATCTTCGGTAACGGGAAAAACAAATTTCCAGACGCCTGGCTTCTTTCTCAAAAATGAAACTTTGTATTCCATGGGGCTGTATTTTGTTACCACTTGTCCGACATGTAAAACAGAGTTTTTCTTCTCAAACTTCACCAAGACGAAGCTTTCTTCCACTACGTTTTCTGTCACAACTATAATTACATTTACATAATTAGACCCATCAGACATTTCTTCGATTGGAGAACAAGAACTTTCTCTTAAGCTTATATCAGTCTCATCTTCGCTATCAGTCTCTATTGTTTTCTTCTGTCTTTTTGGTAAAGCTGTTATATTTGTCTCTGACAACAAATTGAGCGCCCGCTTCATCTCCTTAGCTCTATTTTTTCTATCTCGCTCTTGTTTTTTTTTCTCTTTTGCTTTTTCTATTTCTTCTAGCCTATTTTTTCAAGAGTATCTGTATAAATTCTTGATTTTCCAGGAAGTTTTCCTTTCCTGGACTTTTTGACGCCATTTTTATCCACTTTAGGATAGGGTCGGATCATTTCCGGTGTTATCAGTCCTCAGGCTGATGTCGATGGTGAATTAACAACGGAATCTAACTAGTCTAATGGTTGCGATAGCAGAGGTGGTGATGCTGACGGAGAATCCAAGGGGGGATCTTGTCCCTTTTTTCTTATAAACTCGCGGCATGGCTCTGAAATAAAAATATTTTTTGATAACGGATTATCGAAACTACAAGGGGTACATTCGTACACTGTACGTACCTACCCCACACACTAGTGTACGAAGGTGCCCCAACCCAAACTAACAACAAATTTATTCAACAGTAAAAAAACCAGTAAACGTCAAACCAAAATTATTAATTTTATGTAATCTAACACATACAATCGCCAACTAAAACAAATAACTATAGAATTTGAGCAAAATTTACGAGAGATAAAAAAGTTTAAAATTGAGTCTAAAAAATACTTACGCGGCGCGAAAACACGTTTTGACTCGTCGCCACGAAGCCACCGGCCGCACCGCCGCCGCGCCCCGCGGGTAGTCGATGCGTATGAGTGGGAGTTACGGACACAAAGATAACCGCGCTAACGTTTTGCATTAGGTAGATACAGTGACTGTGCGACTGCTCCCTCTGTGCGAAGCCACCCTACTTTCCCCTAAAATTGTTTCAATTGTCCCCGGTCTACCCTACCTACAAATAAAATCCACATAAATTTCATAAATATTTATTCACAATGAGATCAGTTTAAGCGCCTTAGACATAGATGTTCGTTTTTCGTTAGAACATAATTATACGCTACGACAACACGATGTTATACATATCAAAGCCTTAGTCTATGACTTGGTCTCCATCTGTAGCCGTAAACAAAGTGTGGAGTTTCCGAGCGAACTCGGGCCCAACTCGCCGCGCTCGCGAGCCGTCCACTCCTGTACGAGATACACCTATGTCTGCTAACTGGGCGATACTGTCCGATGATTGTAGGGACTGAAAACAACAAAACACAAGGTTAATTCTTTAGCTTAGTCGATTTGTACGTGAATTCTCGCGCTGTCGCTACAAGAAAAGTTGAAATAGTGTTACAAAACGAAAAAAAAAATGTTTGCTTAAGGCTTGCGCCCATTAATGCGAGCTGTACCGCAACGCAAAAAAGCGTATCGCATTGGAATGCGATACGCTGCGGCTCGATGAGACTCAAACTCAAACTTTTGAACTGTCAAAGGACTCGGTAATTCAGAAAGATAAAGCTAATTGCCCATTCCAAAGCGTAGTAAAATCCTATGGAGAAAAACGGGCAAGAAACTCCATGGACACTCTTTTAAATTATATTGTTACACTGCTACTGTAATATGCGCTTGGCTTATTAATTAACTAGCGACCCACCCTTTGCTTCGCATGGTTTTTACGACTTGTTAAAACATCAAAATCAAAAGTCATTTATTCAAACTAGGCTGAAAATCAGCACTTTTCGAACGTCAAAGTTACTTATGATAGTCCCCCAAAAATGCCACCCCTCACCATCGAGATTACTTTATATGTAAGTTTAATATTAATGTTTATATATCTTTATGTTTATACACAAACAGATTTTTACTATAAACCTTCTGAAATAAATTCCCTAAATGATGATGAAAACCACATCAAAATCCGTTGGGAAGTTTAGAACAACGCGGTCACACACACACAGACACGTAAAAGCTACTTTAATTTTTAATGTGTATAGATAACGGAAGATGTTACCTCATACAACGCAAGAGGCGACTTATACTGCGCGCAGATCGTTCGCGACGTCTCGAGACTGGACTGTGGCAGTATTGCTAGCATCTGCTGCCACAGCCTGCCTACGCCCACACCTGAAAATGTATGAAAGAAGATTGAAGCATGGGCCATCATGGGTGTATTTAGCAAGGTAGGCAGAATGTTAGACCTTCGGCATAAAAAAAAATTTAATATAAATGGAGCAGAACTGGGCGTATCCCCGAAACTATAAAGCAATGCAGTGATGTTGAATGCGTTGGGAGCGGTAATTTTACGCTATTACGAAGTTTGCTTCTTTTTTCTTACAAGCCAAACATTTCTTTATTTTTTTACTTTAGGTCACCATAGCCATAGGCCTATTTATTTATGCTACATATTTATGCTTGTCCAAGTCATATCAAGCACATTCAAGTATGGTATACAATATAACTGACCGTCTTTGTCGACAGCAACACAGTTTTTGTTGTCACCTCTCATATAAAAGCCTGCTTTGTCGTCGCAAACACGTTTCGCTTTTCTGAAAAATTAAATAAACTTTTATACGTTTTTTTTTATATGTTAAACATGTCTTTTAGTGTACAAATTTCGTCAAAGCATACATGAAATAAGTATACACATATGCAGACAAATAGTGACCTGTTCACGACAACTTAATGTCAAACTTCCACAATAAGAAATACCTATACATTATGATAAAATGCACGTCTAACATACTTTATTCTTTCAGTTATTTATGTTCTGCTCTCCAAACGGTGAAGGAAAACATCTTGAGGAAACCGGCCTGTCCTAGAACCAAAAATTCGAAGACATGTGACATCTACCAACGTACCAACCCGCCGTAATCCACCACGCGGGCCCAGTCCCGCGTGGTGGATTACGGCCCACTCTCGGTGAGAGACCGAGAGGAGGCCTGTTTCCCAGCAGTGGGAACATTATAGGCTGATTATGTTATGATATGTATGTTTTTCTATTTGCAATATTAAATGATGTAACTGTTTATTGTCTCTTTAATGTAGTCAAATAATTTGTCATTAGGAAAACTGTTTTTTTTTATTGTATGTGTAAGTTCTGCAAAGATTTAACAGCATGGTATAAAAGTTGTATCGTATAACTCTATTGGTTTACGCGGCGCACGCCCGTAAAGCTCCCAGTCGGCGTGATTTTTTCCGGTATCTTTAACAATATTTCAGCCAATTTACACAAGACTCAGATACAATTTAATATAGATATAATTTTAATTAAAAGTTTTTTTTTTAAAGAATATGCTTAGATGGTTTGGTCATGTTGAGAGGATGAATGAAAGGCGACTAATAAAAGGTAGAACAAGGCAGATGTGAGTGGAAATGCCGGGCGGGGACGACCCAGAAAGACATAGTGACCTCATTAATGATGTTCTTCAAAAAGGTCAGGTGCGTAGTACTCGCAACCGGCGTGCGTGTATGACCAGATGTATGAACGTAAACGAAGCAAAAGGAGTATGTAAGGAGCGTAGCAGGTGGCGTTCTATAGTTTCTGCCTACCCTCATGGGAAGAAGGCGTGAGTTTATGTATGTAATTTTAATAAAGAATTCTCATTGTTCCTCTCAAACAGAGCACCTACCATCTTATCTCTTCACCACCCTTGGTTGACTGGTAGAGAATGCCTAGGGCATTAAGTCCCCCTTTGTATCTTTTTTGTGTGTAAAAAGTTTAAATAAATATATAAATTATACCTTCTTCATGAATCACTCCATCCATTAGTTTTTGAGTTTATCGCGTTCAGATAGACAGACGCGGCAGAGACTTTGTTTTATAATATGTTGCTAGTAATAACTAATTATGGATAGTTTGGATGAATATGATACTGACTTAGCTGGTGCTTCGGCGATCGCTTTGGTCAACTGCACGATACTAGTAGCCAGTTCACTTGCTGTGTTCGCAATCACTGTGTCGCAGTCAGCAGTAACCAACAGATCTGAAAAAAAAAATTACTACACTCTAACAGATTAAAATAATATACAGGGTCAAATTAAGTTAGCTGGAGAAACTTCACAGATGTAATGATCACGTCGGGGTCACCAATTTTGTGTGGGTATATAATGTCTTTGGGTTGTGTGTGTACGGAGAGAAATGAAATGCTGCGAAACTCTGTGGTAACTTTAGTCGCCGGGCGCTGCACGAATCTAGAATACAAAACGATGTGTCAGCGCTCCTACAGTATCAATATCTAAACACGATTGAAAAAAAAACAGGCCAAGTGCCTGGACCACGCACAATAAAGGGTTCCGTAATTGGGATCAATTTATCCCAAGAACAAACTTAACATTGTAGTCGAAAAACACGTTCTGCCCATACATTCCAGCTGCAAATGTAAGTTTGTACGCACAATATTTAGAGATTTGCCATGTTATTTTAAAACCACAGACTTCTTATAGGTTTTCCTGTAATCTATAAGTAATTAAGTATAGAACAATTTTCTCTATTTTATTCTTTATTTTCGGCCAGCCTATCCATCGGAAAAAAGGAGTTTGGAGTCTCATTTCCTATGAAATGTATGGGAAACTCTCTACTCAAACCTCTAGTACTCAAACCTCAGTTGGTCCAGTAGAGTTTGTTGATCCTTATAAGAAACACGATCGATTGGCATCAAAAAGTTTTTGTGAAAATTGCCCACTTTCTTGCTGACTGTAGATTTATTGCATGATCTGTAGATCAAAATATTTCAAAAAGTTAACGGCAGTCTCCTAAGACCGTTTTCCTGTAGCTAAACCGATTAAGGTATCTACCCATACTGCCCCGTCTTCACCCAAAACTCCACCCTGTATATACAGACGAATAGAGAACCTCCTCCTCTTGTTAAGAAGTCTGTTATAAACTGATTTTATAAACCCATAACTTCTAGTAACTACACCAGCGGCCGTTGACCCCGCAATCAGCTGTAGTTACTCGAAGTATGAGATCAGTTATTTTTGTTAACCAGTTTTTTATCACTAATTATCACCCATCTTAAGTTTTGTCAGCTAATATAATGTGACTCCACAAATATATTTTTAAACCTGTCTGCAAAAAAACGGGTTTAAAGATATATTTTTGCAAGAAATGTTTAAGAAACAAAAATGAAAAGTATAAAACAAGTAATTGGCATACCTGTTATAGCTAATTCAAACTCTATTTCAGTCATCGGCGTTCGATTACTGTTCGACGTTCTGCGCCGCGGTGCGCTGTGAACAGAGGGTTGAGTGCTACGACCTTTCTTTCTAGATCACATGAAACAAAAGAATACTATGTACTTAAATAAAATATTTACAAAAATCGTACAATATAAAAACAAATTTAAATTTAAAGCAAAACGAATCAAAACAAAAATATTTTTATATACAGATAGTACAATCCACGAAGGCGCGCCCCACTATTCCTCCTAACCGTTTATAGTATATGTGTGCAAGCTTCCGTCAATGTTTGAGTGTTATCGGTACACACTAATTACCTATGAGTGCACACGCACACTACAATTAATAGACTAATCAGGAGAGAGCGTCATGGTCAAAGTGAAAGATGCTCTACTTCAATTTTATATTTTTTACCCGACCGCAAGGAAAAGGTTATGTTAATTTAATTTTTAGGTGTGGATATTTTATGTGATTATTAATTAATATCGATAATATTACTATTTTTATAATAGGAGGTAATAATAGACTTAAATGAAATACGGAAATAGTTTTATTGAACTTTATTGAGAAATGAAAATCGTCAATCACTCGTTTCAGAAATATCTGATTCAGAGTCTGATGTATCACCGACATTTACAATAAAACTAAAATCAAGATCACAATGGTGCCGATTCCCTTGTTTACAAACTAACCTAAATTTAAGTTCATTGCATCTTTTTCTTTCTATTTCATTAAGAAAAGGACAGAAGATAAATTATAGTTTAGTCCTGTCAAATTAATCACCGCTTGACGTAAGTTGACGTAATTTTAGTAGGCAAGTTTTTAATCACGTCTAAACTTGTATGGAGTAATGACAGGCGCTGATTAATTTGACAGGACTAAACTAAAATTTATCTTCTGTCCTCTTCTTAATGAAATAGAAAGAAAGAGATGCGCTGAACTTAAATTTAGTTAATTGTGAACAAGGGAATCGGCACCAATGTCTCATGTATTCGTCTTCTATTTTTTCCACGTGCTGACAAGTATTGAACCAGACATCTTTATTTACTCGATCAAATGCTTCATTTAAAATGGGCATAATCGAAGTGTATTTTTGATTGATATTGCGGCTAGCAACGTCGTTTTTTACAATACCCCAAATGTTTTCGATTGGGTTTAAATCTGGATGATAAGGTGGCAGCCGAAGCACTGTGAATCCATGTTCTTTCAATAATTCGTCAACTTTGTACTTGCGGAAGTTTTCTTTGTTTTTTAATATAAGGTCATAAAGTTCAGGTTTTTTGTAGCTTGGTTCAAAATGGATATTTTTTGCATTCAGCCAAGTCTGCATGACTAATTTGTTGGAGTTGGATGTTGGTATTTTTTCCAAACTAGTATTGTGATAGGCTGCATTATCCAAGACTACCACGGCATCATTTGGGAGATTTGGTATTAGTTTCTCCTTTAGCCACTTTTAAGTAATTTTCTGTGTTCATGTTATCGTGGTAGTCTCCGGATTTAATCTCTGCTCTGTATGTCAACAACGCATTTGGTACGAAAACCTCTGCACTTCCGCCATGTACTATAATTATGCGCACTCCTTTTGTTAAGTTTTGTTTTATTGCTGTTTTAGAACTTTTTTCGGCCCAAGACTTTTTTTGCACGTGGTTGGTATGAATATATGATTCATCTGTGTAGACTATAGGTCTACCTGCATTGCGAAAAGACTTTACCTGTTTTAAATATTTCAATCTTAGCATTTGAATATCATGTTTTTCGGTTAGCACCTTCCTGTTATTCTCAGTTTTTCTCCATTTATAACCAAGTTTAAGTAACAATGTTCTTAGAGTTGTTATACATCCATCAAATTGTATACGGTCTTTCAAAGCAATATTAAGTCGTGATAATGTTGGAAATTGACGATGTTCTATTTGATAGTTTTGGATAGTTCTTCGGACTACACCAATATCAAATTCGTCTAAATTAATTTTTCGTGGTCTTACCCTTCTCTTCTTCATAGGTGATGTAAAAATAGAAGCACTTCTGTATACTAAATTCGAATGCGACGTACTCGCTTCATTTTCAGACTCAATATCCGCTTCCGTAGTCGGCTCTGTTGTACGCTCCGCACTTGGGGCTATAGGAACTATCGCATCCGTTTCCATAGTTATATTCGATTCCATAGCAGGTACTGTAGTTTGCTTCATTGTATTAGTATATTCCTTTCTTTCGCGTAGAATTCTAGTCACTGTGCTTTCAGATACTCCAACAGCCTGTGCGGTTCTCCATCGCGCATCAGTGAGTTTTTCTGCATAATTTTTACTTGCTTCTTTTTTCATAAAATCATAAACTTTAGAAATAATGTCTCTTGTCTAAAATAAAAAAAATATCAAATAGTTTTACTTATTTTTAAAAATGAAATGAACACTACTATTACTAAAATTTGCTATTTATTAAAATTAAATTACTTTCGTTAGCTTATTTCATGTGTTTTAGTAACTGCAAACTTCTTTACATACCTGGCTTTTAAGAACAACACGCTGAGATTTTCTCGACATTTAAAAAATATATAAAGTAGAGCAACTTTCGTGACGAGTCTGGATTTTCGCAGCATAGAGTGTAGTATTCGTGTGCATCGAACCGCTGACGGTTCGCGACTGCCGCTCGGAGCAAACTCCCCGCACCCCGCGATCCCCTCAACCGAAAATTGGTGGGGCGCGTCTTCGTGAATTGCACTATCTGTATATATTTTGACATTAGTGAGCGTGTGTGAGCTCGCCATCTCACAGAGCTCCTCCGCACTAGTACATTATATAATACAGTACACACAAGTAGTACTCACTTAAAGTAGTCGTTCACATTGAACACTAACAGCGTCAGTCTGCAGTCACACAGCTGTCGTATCTGCGTCAGATGTGAACTGAGCGTGTGTGAGCTCACCATCTCACAGAGCTCCTCGGCGTCGGCTACGAAGAGCGCGCGGTCGCACGGTTCCCGTAATGGACTTAGTTTTACCTGGAAAATACATTTTAGTACTTAATTGTTGAAGTGAACACATTATTATTCGAGTAACCATTCAAAGCAAATGCCATAGACAGACATGGATCCTCATTTAAAAACCCTGTAATCATATAAGTAAGATGGATATATAAATAAATAAATATAAATAATAATCCTAATACTAACTAATATTATAAATGTGAAAGTGAGTTTGTTTGGTTGGTAAGCTTTCACACTAAAACGGCTGAACGATTTTGGATGAAATTTGGCGCATGGGGAGACCTGGGTAGGACATAGGGTACTTTTTATCCTGGTTTAATTTCCGAGTTCCAAACGGGCGAAGACGCGGGCAATACAGCTAGTAAATAAAAAATTAAACCAGCAAACGCTACATTTTCTGGTGGGTTGGTGAGCAGAATGACACCAATTGCGACGGTAGCATTGTTTTAGACTTCGTGAACTAGCTGCGTTGGACATGTCAAGCCAATTAGCCACACAATGGGAAAGTGGCGTCCAAAGGATTTCTTTTACTAAAGATATTTTTCAAAATATTTTAAAGGAGTTACATGACTACATTGATTGCCCGTTCTTCTCCACAGGAACCTACTACGCTTTGGAATGGGGAACTAGCTTCATCTTTCTGACTAACAAAAAAAAGTGCCTGTAATTGGTTTAATTTAAATAAATGCAATAAATTTCATATGAGTTGAGTTTGACCAACCTGCCCGCCGTCGTTACCCAGGGTCCTAGGTATAGTCCTGGTCCACACAATGAGCGCGGGGTCACACAACGTATGTGCCTGTATGACGTGCGCGCCGAGCTGTGACACCTCGTTCGGCACATTTGACATGTACCAGCGGGCCCACAGGCTGGGGTGACCCTCTATGTTCATGTACTGCAGATTTCCAAGGAAAAAGATTTCTCTGTAAGTTGTTTATTGTAAAGCAAAAAGAGACCTACGCTCAGGGGGAGAAATCGGGCAGCTGATGATGATAGAGTTGGTTATAAATAAAACCTCAGGGGGTACATGTCCCTGCCGGGGTCGCGGGAAGGTACTTATGGGTCACCGAGGCCCCCGCAACACAGGCAACAGGAAGGAATACGGGTGGGTTTTAGTCAGTAAGAGTCTGACACACCCTCCCGCTCCGCCCAGAGCGAGAGAAGTTATATGATGATTTCCGAACCTCAAAAAAAAAAAAAAGGGTACATGTCTGGGTACAGATCCAGATTCCAGGCTGATGTTAAGAATTTCCTAAGGGAAAAGTCAAATGACCCATCATCCCGCCTCTAAATGACATTTCAGCTACAACAGTGTCTTGGGTTATACACATCGATACTAATATTTTAAAGAGCAACATTTGTGAGTTTGTATGTAGGTGAGTCAGTAATCTTCGGAATTAGTGACCCGATTTCGAAAATTCTTTCACTATTGGGAAGCTACAGTATTGAGTCGAGTATCATAGGATATATTTTATGTTAAAACATGAAATTTCACACGGTTGAAGTCGCAGACAGATTTCGCCATTAACCCTTTGACCGCCACGTCAAAAATACAAAAACGTGCCCTCGGCGCCAAGCTACGAATTATTCCATGTAAATCTGTCATGTAGTCGTGACCGTGACGTGCTGGGCACATTTTGGTTTGTCATCTATACATGACTGTGGCGGTCAAAAGGTTATCAAATGGGCATCAGTGAGGCCATCAACTGTTTACCTTCAAACATTCTCCTGGCTTGTAAATCTTGTTCATTTCAGCTGCTGTCTTCTTAGCTGCCTTCTCTTCTGCCAACCTCTGCTTCTTTGTTTGCCTCTCCAACACAGCATTTGATGTCTTCTTACCTTTGCGTTTTGGACTACCTAAAAATGTATGCTAATAGTATTTTTACCAAGCTTTGCTTGTACGGGGATTTTTATGAATCAAAGATTTAGGTGATTTTACTAGCTTATTTAAAAAACTATGAATTGTTTTAGGTGGTTATTTCTGTGAGAGATACCTTTAACCTATTGACCACCACGTCAAAAAAGCAAAGACGTGCCCGCGGCCCCAAGCTACGAATTATTCCTTAAAATCTGTCATGTAGTCGTGACCGTGGCGTGCTGGGCACATTTTGCTCTGTCATCTATACATGACTGTGGCGGTCAAAAGGTTAAAGGTATCTTTCACAGAAATAAACACAAATAATGTTTAGAGGAGTTGTTAAACTTTGCATAACTTTAAAGTAAGTGCTTGCCTTTTTTTTTTTTGAGGGTGGGAAATCATCAAATAACCTCTCCCGCTCTGGGCGGAGCGGGAGGGTGTGTCAGACTCTTACTGACTAAAACCCACCCGTATTCCTTCCTGTTGCCTGTGTTGCGGGGGCCTCGGTGACCCATAAGTACCTTCCCGCGACCCCGGCAGGCATCGGCCCTAGTGGACCCCTACCTATGTGCTGACGACATCTTCTTGAGGCGCGCGTGCTCTACAACGCGCCGTCGACCCGGGCCTGGTTCTTACCGGACGGTGAGCTACCCATTGCTCACCGTCCGCAAGCCCGCGCCTACGGAGTAAGTGCTTGCCTGCATACTTATTTTTTGGCTGAGTGTTTGACATTAAATACAAAGTGTTTAAGAGTGTCCAAATATATTTTACTAAATACAAAATAATTATTAGTACTACATGAAGATTTTTAAGCTTTGCTCTCATTTTAAATTTTAAGAAAGAAGAATAAACTGTACCAACCTGCACTTTTTCGCTTTACTCCATTATCTGTTTGTTCCATTTCTATGTCTGGACTGCTGCTGCGATAACTACAGGCTAAGTCAACCATCTCGTCTAAAGCTAACAAAACATTATTCTCTTAATATGCATATTTGACCTGTATTTTGTTATTTGAAAATGTTTCTGTATTCTTATTTTTGTAGAAAAAAAAACTGTTAAATAGTATTTATATGTGTAGCGACACAATGTAATCATGAAAGGCAGAACGCTTGATAAGCAAAATGTATACAAGCGAGAAGTATGAATGGGGGCCAGTGACTGTAAGTTGGCCGGCGTAGAAAGTTGTCTTAAAGGGTTTTCCATGTAATAAACACAAACATTATTAACTTAATGAAAGACTTTAATTAATGGACCCGTAACCTTCTACAACCAGACGAGGCAGTCTTGTTTAGGGGCTTACACATCGCTATACGAGAGAGACCCCTAAATATGTGTATCCTACATCCAGTTAGACTGGAAGCCAACCCCCACATAATTAGGAGAAGGCTAGCCAAATGATGATTCTTTTTTTTGTTTGGAACTTATTAAAATTATAATAAATATAGTGTGATGAAAATAAATTAATGAAACTGTTGCTGCTTTTAAAAGAAGAGTAAAAGAACACTATCTTTCCACTTTGCCATAGTTGCATATTATGTATTTATTATTTTATACTATTATATCCGGTAACTCCCCATTGATTCCGAATAGGAGTCGCTCTCCAGATCCCTTGAATCCCCACTGACACCGAATAGGAGTCTTGGGCCACGCGGTTTGCAACTCTATTATAATGCAATAAGGTGCTCATCCGTTATAATAGAGTTGCAAACCGCGCGCCCCAAAGACTCCGAATAGGTGTCAGTGGAGACTGACGGTTGGAGGAGTGAAACTCCTATTCGGAGTCAATGGGGACGGACCGGATAAGTATTTTAGTGATATTTATTTTAGAAGTACATATTTATGTAAGTTAATTCTCTTATTGTATATTTAAATTAGTGAATAGTTTTTTTTGTTGTTTTTGTGTATTTTGTTTACTCTTCTACTCTTACACACGGTGTCTACTGTCCTATCACAGGTATGCTGGAAGAGATTTCTTTAGAAATAAGCATCACCTTTGTACTTATCGTTCTGTTCCTTTCTGCTTGTCTGTTTATATGTGTGTACATAAACTGTTAAATAAATAAATAAAATAAATAAACAAAACAAAATTATCAACAGGATGTCTTTTGTTTGAGCTGATGATAGTTTTTATTTTTTATTTTTGTAATTATGTCAATGCTTTATTCTTGATACTGTTGTATACTATAATTTAAAACCATGACCATCTTTACATACCAAGACCCCTCTGTGCCTCGGAAAGCACGTTAAGCCGTTGGTCCTAGCTGTCATTCGTGGATCTTTGACAGTCCTTACGGGTCATCAGAAGCCCGAAAGTCTGACAACTAGTCTTACCAAGGGTTATCGTATTACCCAGTAACTGGGTTGTGGAGGTCAGATAGGCAGTCGCTCCATGTAAAATACTGGTATTCAGCTGCATCCGGTTAGACCGGAAGCCAACCGGTCAACGTAGTTTGCAAAAACAGGCAGATGACTGTATACTATAATTTAAAACATACTTACGAGCATTATTGTGATTCAGCAGTACCGGGTCCAGGGTAATTTCACTAACAAGGCTATTATCTTTGACAAGGTTATTTTCTCCAACAGACTTATTTTCAAGGATAGGGATATTTTCATCATCCATGTAAATCTCACAGGGAAGGCTCCGTCCATTGAAGTCAATGTTAGAACTAGACTCATGATCCATTAAGTCACCTGAAAATACATTGTCATGGGAACTTTTGTGATGACTAAAATAAAAAATGCCATAAATGAATCACACAAATAGTGGATGAATCATCTTGCTCACAAATCTGTCACAGACAAATAGTGCTTGTCGTTATATGACGTGCAACCAACATTTAACCTTAGGGTGGTAAATCAATTACGAGTTCAACTATACATACACCATTAAGTATACTTATAAATTATTTTGTAACAGCAGGCCAGTTCTAGTCATCTAGAAATCTAAATGTTTTTAATTATGTTAAAAGAGAGTTGAACTAAATGTAGTTCTCTGGACCTGTGTGAAATACCAAGCATTCAGGTACTCCTTGTTGGAATACAACCTCAATTGTCAATTACTACACAGGAAAAGTGAAGGTGATGTTCTTTTTGTTTTATCAACATTTCATTTATGGAAAAAATATGAGTACCTACTTAGAAATAATTATGTAGTCATACAATTAAACAAGTTACTGTATTATTAAATACCCTATTACCTGCTCCAACACTCCTATCTACTTTCAAAGGTTCTTATTACGATTTTTATGTTGTACAATAACGACCAAAGAGATCCTACATCCATACATGACCCAAAGAAGTATAACATGAAGTCTTGATGAGGTACAAACCAGCAAGATTTCTTTTGTCTCTAACTCCTTCCAGAGGCGGTATGCCATCAAAGTCATCATCGCTCTCTCCAGAACTTATAGTATATATTAATGGCATTCTAATTAATAAATTAATATTATTCTATCGCTGAAAGAAAAATTCTCCGCACGAATTGTTTGTTTTTATTTTTCGCCGTGATTTTACCGGTTTGCTGACTCAGGCTGACTGTCATCTGTCAACTTGACACAAAATCAATAGGTAGTGACAATGGCGTTTTCGTTCATCAATTTAACTTTAATTACTTTATTCATTTGGAACAGGCTAACTAATGAGTTCCTAAACTCTTTAGAGAAAGTACTGGCCTAGATAAATTGTTCAAAATTAAAAAAAGAAAAACCTATATGCAAAAGCATTTTGGAATCAGGGGGTAAACTTCACTTGGTCGAAGCATATGGTGCGGCATCGGCAGCGCGGCGGCGTTTTAAAACTGAGATTACTGTCCATTATCGGTTTTTTCTTCATATGTAAATTATTTTCGCTGCTTTTTTGTAACTTTTGTGAATCTGGAGCTTTACGTCAAGTCGTCGTTTACCGCGGGAAGAGATGCTTAGGGCTTTGAGTATGCTGGAAGCTAAAAAAGTAAGTGAAGCCAGCATCACAATAATTATGTCAATTAGAATAACAGTATGTCAATAAGTTAATGAATCATTAAGAAAATCGTCAATCGTGTAATAAGTTTTCATAATTAAAATTTGTCTTAGCTCCCTTTTAAATTTTAATAGTCATATTTTTTATGATATTAGGTACTCTATTATACATATATGTGGGGCAATAGGTACCAAAACAACGGTTTTGCATTAGTGCGGTTTTACATTTTACTTGACATAATTGACTGATTCGTGCAGATAGATACCATTTCATTACACTTAATATTTTGACAGAGCCATGCCTTTACATACTGGTGCTGCTAACCAGTTTTGTTAAGAACTTGCACAAATCTGAAACTGACGACCAACGACAAGTTAGAGTAAATACACGTAGGAAAGACTTGCCAAATACAATACAGCCAAAAATAAACGTAGTTCATCAGTTCATCACAGTCCTAGGTACCAATCAGTATTTCTATACAACAAGCTAGAACCTTAGAATTTAAAAGCATAAATAGCGCAAACTTATTTAAAAATATATTGAAGACATATTTATATGTTGATTGTTATTATTATATAAGTAGTAAAACTATACATATTTTTATCTCTGACATTTTATTTTTACAATTAGTTATCGTCGGAACTGATGCCACTCTGATGCCGGCCGATGATATATGAAAACTTTTGACATCATTTATAAATTTTATAATCTAAAATTTCTTGACAACATATTTAAAACTGTTTGACATTTTAATTATATTGATTTAAAACTGTTTTTGACATTGTAATTTAAAATTGATCGACATCATAACTATATTACGAGTATTTTTGAACTGTCTAGTAATATTTTAAAACTGTTTCCACACTATATTTAAAACTGATAAGCACAATTTTTTTATTTTTTTGAAATATTAATTAATAATTCTTAGTTCTTATTTTGATGTAAATTGCATGTAATTCTACACAATGTAAATTGTTCACGAATAAATGAAATGAAATAAAAAATTATGTATTGAGTCCGTATGGGAGTTTTCTTGACCTCTGATGATTTTTTAAATAGATGTGGGTTCTATTTCACAAACAAACCGTTTCCATTATGTATAAACAAGGCAAAGTTAGAATTTTTCACGATTTAAAATAGGAAACACAGCTATCAGTTGTCTTAGACCGCACATTGACCTGATGCATCGCTTCTGCAATCTAAATACCAGCTCCCTATCAGTAGACTGCCCCTAGGGTTTGGTCAGTCAGTCAGAAAGATGAAGCTAGTTGCCCATTCCAAAGCGTAGTAGGTACCTATGGAGAAGAACGGGCACGAAACTCCACGGACACTCTTTTAAATCAACGTATTATGGTTACAAAATATTGTTTACATCATTCATTTTGAAATTATACATGTGAGAACGATGCAAACCGTAAAAGCGTCCGTAATAAAAAGATCAACAAAAACAAAAGCAATTCAAAAATTTAAGTTAAAATAAGCCGTGGCAGCTAAGAGATGACCAGTCTCTACTGACGGCGCCCGTTCACGAACATGACGCGTGGATCAGCACCATTCAGCTCAACCATTTTGAAAGGAGCTAAATGATCCAACACACGCGCCACCATCAGCGGGACATTAGAGTGAGCACGACATACTCCCAGCCACCAGGGCACATTCAAGTCAATGAAAGACGTATACCTAAATGGCAGCTTTATAGTACATAGTACTCACATAACAATGTACTGTGCAGCAAAACAGAGGCAACCAGTCCATGGTACCTACGCTGTAAAAAGAGTCTGACTGTTAACTTTCTTTGCGAGTTGAAAAAGGGCGATTTGCTAAGTTTCTTAAAGAGATCTTCAACATGAGGTTTTCATGTAAGTTGGCTGTCAATAATAATGCCTAAGAACTTAGCCTTATTCTTCAATATCACAGCCCTTGTAGGAAATGCTAACGTTTGGGTTTTCACGGCGTGGATAAAAATGCATGACTTTTGTTTTGCTCAGGTTTATAACCAAATTATTATTGGTGCCGATTCCCTTGTTCACAAACTAAACTAAATTTAAGTTCAGTGCATCTTTTTCTTTCTATTTCATTAAGAAAAGGACAGAAGATAAATTTTAGTTTAGTCCTGTCAAATTAATCAGCGCCTGTCACTACTCCATACAAGTTTAGACGTGATTAAAAACTTGCCTACTAAAATTACGTCAATTTACGTCAAGCGATGATTAATTTGACAGGACTAAACTAAAATTTATCTTCTGTCCTTTTCTTAATGTAATAGAAAGAAAAAGATGCACTGAACTTAAATTTAGATTAGTTTGTGAACAAGGGAATCGGCGCCATTATCTAACCAATTTATAATGTCACTTAAGCAAGTATTAATGTCATTCTCATATTTATTTGAATTAGAACATTTTATTAAAGCTTTAGCTTGATGTCATCTGCAAAAAGAACCATTTTGTTGGTTGTTGCTTTCGGGAGATCATTAATATAATTATATCGGACCCAATACACTACTTGTGGAACGCCATTTTTTACCTGTCTTGGTTTTGATACATATATGGTTTCTAATTTAGTTTTAGGACATATCCTACAAATTTCCTTGCATTGAAGCCTATTACTCAGGTATTATTTTATTAGCTTTAGGATGTTCCCTCTTATACCATAACTGTTTAATTTGTGGAATAGAATCTTATAGTCTACATAGTCATAGCATTGGTCATGTCAGTGTAAATTGCACAGACTGGATTTCTTTTACGACAGACAATATGATTTTAGCTAGCAAGTCGAATAGTGCCATATTAATCGTAGTGTTCTTACGGAAACCCTTTTGTTCTGTGCAAAATAATTTATACTTTTCGAAATAGGCATATAAAGAGTTATAGATTACTTTCTCGAAAATTTTTGAAATCATCGGAATTTTTGCTAAAATTTGTTTTATCATCTTTTTATACAGGGGTTTTATTATTAGTTTCTTGAGTTTGTTCGGGAAAATGCCATCAACTATGCACAAGTTAATTATATGAATTAATGGAAGTGCTACTAGTTTTTTGGTAAACTTCAATACTTTTGTGGAAACTCCATCGTATCCAACAGTATTTGTGTTATTAAGGCTGCAAATTATTTGTATTATATCGTCAATTGTTACAGGTTGCATGAATAGCGAATTTAAAGCTTGATTGTTTACATTTGTATTATTTAATGTGACGCGTGACGTCAGCTTTAACATTATTCTCAATTGTGTCAATAAAGTAATCGTTTAATTCGTTTGCAATGTCCACGGGGTCTGTAAATGTCAAATTATCTCTTTTCACGCATATTACAGGCTCCAACAGCAGGCAAAATTTGGATTTATTTATAATTTGCCAGGAAGTTTTTGATTTATATTGAGCGGTATTTATGAAATGATTATTTTGTGCTTTTTGTGTTAAGTTTATGATATTCCTATAAAGTTTGGTGTAGTTTTTAAGGACTAATTTATTTTTTTAATCTGAATATAATTGACATGCCCAAGGTAACTGGCTTTGCTTGTTGCTACATGTTTTTTATTCCGCGTGATATCCATTTAGGTTTTCTTGCTAGTTTTAATTGTTATAATTTTCTCCGGAAAACATAATCCATAATAGAAGTATGAAATCTTCCATGAAATTGTCAAAAGCTTCATTCGAATCAAGAACTCGCATAAAAGATAGAGAGCTAAGTCTATATATACAGGGTGGAATTTTGTAATGCCACCTGAAGGGAAAGTACTCTTAATACTGCAGATAGAAAATTTTACTCAAAGGAAACATTCCTTTATTTTTGAATAGAAAGCAAACTGCATTCAAAGATTTTCGAAAATTCTCTTCTCCCACACCCGGGAATCGAACCGGCTAAAATCTGAAAAAATTATACCCTGTACTTTTATTGCATCGATCGTTAGGGTCAATTATAAGGATGAAATCTCTCTAACAAACATGATAAATTAAATGAAAGGAAAACCAGGAAATCTGAAGTTACAAATTCAATGAGTCAAGTTAAAGCTCTTTAACTAACATCCATCTTTTGTAATGCAGACTCCTTTGCGACATACTCGTAGCTGCGTGTGTGAGGTAATTTAAATATGGAATGTTAGATTAAAATTTGAAAATTAGATTGTCATAGTTGTTACTCACATTTGATTGTTTTAACAACTCATTTCACATTTTGTCTCACGGTGAAAATGGCTTATCAAGAACAGTTTGATTTAATAGAAGCTTATTTTTTAAATAACAAAAACGTGAATCTAGCTCTGCGGTGGTATGGACAGAGACCGACAGGCACCAACTCGGTTCGTATTGAAAAGAATGGTAGAAAATTTAAAGAATACGGGTGGTTTCAAGAAGAGACGGCAAACTATTCAGCAAAACTATTTCGATTTTGAACTAGATGTTTTAACATACTTTGAATCATTTCCAAAGGCTTCAAGTAGAGATGCTGCCGATGAATTAGGAACAACCCACACTCGCGTACTTAAAGTGCTGAAAAAGTATAAGTATAAATGCTATCGTGAAGGTCAGTTGGTGCAAAAATTGCATATTGGGGATCGTGACAGACGATTACAATTTTGTGAAAACATGGTTGGAGAAATTGACCGAAACCCTAATTTTTTGAGTAATATTGTATGGTCTGACGAAACCAACTTCAGCAATAATGGCATGTACAATCGCCCCAATAACCATTATTGGTCTCGAGTGAATCCTGTTCGTGTTCATGAAACTAACAATCAAGTAAGATTTTCTTTCAACGTTTGGTGCGGAATTATGAGAAATAATGTAGTATTAGTCCACGTGTACGAAGGTCATTTAAACACTGTCAAGTATATTGAAATACTGGATCTCTTAAGAAACGAGTTAAATGGTTTCCCCGAGGAAGAGCGAAACCAAATAATTCTACAGCAAGATGGTGCTCCAGCACATAACAGCAGAATCACTACTGCCTACATTAATAACCATTTTAATACCTGGATTGGTACAAACGGCACAATCCGGTAAGGCCTGCCAGATCGCCAGATGTCACCCCATTAGATTTTTTTTTGTGGAGATATGTAAAAAATCAAATTTACATGAAATCTTATGCGAATGACAACGAGTTGAGAGTTGAAGTTCAGAATACGATTTATAATATTCACCACAACACTTTATTAAAGGTTACTAGAAATGAATTCGTTAAAAGAATAAATTTGTGTATCCAAGAGAATGGAGCCCATTTCGAGCAACTAATTAGTTAGTTTACCATTTTTTGTAAATAATTAAATTAATTTAAGATTTCCTGGTTTTCCTTTCATTTAATTTATGTTTGTTAGAGAGATTTCATCCTTATAATTGACCCTAACGATCGATGCAATAAAAGTACAGGGTATATTTTTTTCAGATTTTAGCCGGTTCGATTCCCGGGTGTGGGAGAAGAGAATTTTCAAAAATCTTTGAATGGAGTTTGCTTTCTATTCAAAAATAAAGGAATGTTTCCTTTGAGTAAAACTTTCTATCTGCAGTATTAAGAGTACTTTCCCTCCAGGTGGCATTACAAAATTCCACCCTGTATATGTATGTCTTTTAAAAGTAATTAAATTTTCCATACCTACATGTGTACTGCTTTTTTGTTTTCCAATATTTTAAATTGCAAGTTTTGTTTATTGGTACTTTAAGTATTTGAGATGTATGATCAGAAAGGACCAGATATACAACTTCAGCTTTACATTCTTTCCGATAGTTATGAGTAAAATTGTCAATACAGCTTTGACTTTTTAACTTAGTGGGAGTACAAAGTGCTAGTTACCCGACTGCCTCAGGAGGGTAATGTTTTTCGAGAGTATGTATGTATGTATGTATGTATGTATGTATGTATGTATGTCTATTTCTTTGGCACGCTCTGTAGCCTAAACGGCTTGATGGATTTTAACATATGAGGTGTCTTTAGATTCGTCTTAATTGTGGGAGTGACATAGGCTATGTTATATTTATAAATTGCATCTGCAAATACAAATAAAGGAGAGGAAGGGTTTTTTTAAAATTAATTGCTACAATATTGGTATCAAATGAAAGCTAGTAATGAGTAATTTTCAAATATATATATATAAAACTAAAAAGCTTGAAATAAAATAAATTATTTAAAAAACAAAAAACCCGACTGCAAAAACATAACTGAAAAGGGAAAAACAAGCATTATATATAATCTAAATAATTTTTGGTCTTGCAGGCGGGGACAGTCGAGTAACCTGAAATATGGTGTAACTTTTGATTGTCCCCGCCTGCGATACCAAAATTCTATAGATTATAATGCTTGTTTTTCCCTTTTCAGTTATGTTTTTGCAGTCGGGTTTTTTGTTTTTTAAATAATTTATTTTAAAATTGTACTTCATAAGAAAGTATTCAAGTTCTAGTGTAATTTTGTTTCTTTTCAAAACATAAATAATAGGTTGGGGAAAAAGTTTCTTCGCATTTTTTAAGAAAATTCAAGACATTTTTTAATATAGATTATTTACATTTAACTAAAGTATGTAGGTACCATTTTGTTCGATAACTTTTTGCCATCTTGTAGGTAGAGACATGATCCCAGTCCTATAGAAATTTTGGGACTTCTGATCAAAATACCCCGACAAATGGTTTTGGCAGTCCTCTCGTGATGTTAACCTGACACTGCCTAAAGAATTCTGAAGAGACCGAAACAGGTGGAAATCTGAAGGTGCAAGATCAGGACTATACGGCGGATGCATTAACACCTCCCAGCCAAACTCTCTTAATTTTTCCTGAGTTGCTAAATATGTGTGAGGTCTAGCGTTATCGTGATGAAAAACCACACCCCTTCTGTTGATTAATTCCGGCCGCTTTCTCTCAACTTGCTTTAATCTCATCAGTTGTTTGCAGTAGAGTTCAGAATCGATGGTCCTGCCTAGTGGTAATAGCTCATAATGAATAATGCCCTTCCAATCCCACCACACACACAGCTTCACCTTGTTGCGAGTTAACCCGAGTTTCGCCACAGTCTGTGAAGCCTGACCGGCCTTTGACCACGACCTTTTTCGCACGTTCTTGTCGTACGTGATCCACTTTTCATCACCAGTTATCGGCTTCTTCAAAAATGGTTCGGTTTCATTACGTCGTAATAAAGAATCACAAATGAGTACACGGTTCATTAGGTTTCTTTCAGTGAGATCGTGAGGTACCCAAATATCGAGCTTTTTTGTGTACTCAGTTTTTTTCAAATGCGCCAAAACTGTTTTGTGGTCAATTCCCAGTTCTTCAGCTACGTCGTAACTACTGATAAGCCGATCTTGCTCCACTTTTTCAAAAATGGCATCCATTTTATCCGTAATAGGGCGACCAGAGCGACGTGCATCTTTGACATCAAAATTTCCGGATTGAAAACGCTTAGACCAAATTTGTGCTACTCTCACAGACACTGGCACTAAGTCCATAAACATCGCAAATTTTTTTCGCGGCTCTCGTTGCATTTTTGCCTTTTTTGTAGTAAAATTTTAAAATGTATCGAATTTCTTCATTAGATTCACTAATCTTGACGGTACGAAAAACAAATGAAAATCACACATTTTCCTAATTTGAATTTGGAATTATGTTCTTTAAAATTTCAACAACAATTTGGTTTCATTTTATTTTTTTAATCTGAATATAATTGACATGCCCAAGGTAACTGGCTTTGCTTGTTGCTACATGTTTTTTATTCCGCGTGATATCCATTTAGGTTTTCTTGCTAGTTTTAATTGTTATAATTTTCTCCGGAAAACATAATCTATAATAGAAGTATGAAATCTTCCATGAAATGTCAAAAGCTTCATTCGAATCAAGAACTCGCATAAAAGATAGAGAGCTAAGTCTATATATACAGGGTGGAATTTTGTAATGCCACCTGGAGGGAAAGTACTCTTAATACTGCAGATAGAAAATTTTACTCAAAGGAAACATTCCTTTATTTTGTTCAATGATACCAAATGATAAAAATTGATCAATGATACCAAAACCAGCCAGATACAAATAGTATACCCAAAGAGATTTTATTACAAGTTCATACTATAATGCGAAAAGACTTTTTCCCCAACCTAATATTAAAATCTTCACACAAGACAATTTTCTTATTTGAAGATAGATAGGTTTTATTTAAAATATAATCCAATTTATCATAAAACATTTCGTAGTTATGGTTTGGGATTCTATAAATAAAAAATAATAATAATTTTATAAGGTAGGTATTATTAGATGCGATCTACAGCGTAGCATTCAAAGATGCCTGAAACTGATTGTTTAGCTATGTTCGATTTCTGTAAACTGCAATCCTACTCTTACGAAAATACCTTGTTCCTCCTCTCTTTACATTTCTAGAAAAGAAAGCAGCTGGAAAAAAATGGGAATGCGCAATAAATTTTCATAACATGTTTGTATGAAATGTTCTGTAACACAAAGAACATCTATTTTATAGTTCCTTTGTTAATTATTTCTACTAATTTTACAGTCAGTGCATCAGATTTATTAATCTGACCAGCTATGTTTTGGTGTAAGATGAAGGTAGTTAACGAAAAAACTGAGAATCTGACTGTTGTGAATTATTAGAGAAATCGTGTTGGCTATTATTAAAATTTGAGGGTGGCTTCTGAGTGCGTAGCATTCAATTTGCATAAGCTAAGAATCAGGTCTTGTAAATCTGATATAACTATATTTAAACCTCTGTTATTCAAGGTTCCATAGCGTTTGCTGTAAGTATTATGGTCTTAAGATAGATTCAGATTTGAGTCAAGTAGATATGCAAGTAAATTAGGTTATTGAATGTTTCTACGCGGCTTTTATACATGATGTTAGCATCATACATTTAAACGTTGGTAAACAAATTATGAAGTTAGTATGACTCAAATCTATTAACTTTTCTCTAACAAACATGACTAATTCCAAATAGTTGTGTGTTTACCGAAAGTCTTCCTCTCCAATGTAAACAGCACAATACTACGTATTACAATCAGAGTGCGTAAAGTTTTGCACTTTTTCTTAAATTTTGTGAAGAATTTGCCGCAATCCAAAGGTGGGTTTTCTATAAAAACAAAATCAGTTACGTAAATTAGTTCTTTCGGCAATTCTAAATAACCTGCTAGATTCGAATTCGAATATGATTCGAATTTCCAAGTATCCCTACTAAGTGTCGCCTACATTTTATAAGGAACCCTAGTTAAGTTATTAAACCTAGTTATTTTTCTAAATTTCACATTTATTTAATTCGCCGTAATTATACCGACCAATTGCGCGTCCTCATGTGCATCTTGTATTACTTTAATTTGAGGATAGGTAATGGGAAGGACACATCACACATACATTTTATCTAGTCACTGATCCTATATAGTTATCTTTATGCACTCCAGCGAACGAACTCTTGACGGCCGACCACCATCACCCATAAAATAAACGTCATTATCCTTATCTTCAAAAAAAGCCCTTTGGGAAAGCTTAGGCAATGTAGAAGGGATTGCCTAAGCTTTTCCAAAGGGCTATAAAAAAAATAAAAGCGCGGGAAACAACGTACACATATAAAATTGCTGATTTGACAGCTCGACAAGATCCAGACAGCCTAACGCTTATTGATTTCCCATAAAACAGTCAAAAAACAGCCAGTATAAATCATGTAAGTAACCTTTCAGCGCTGTTTTCGCTACAGCGCTGTGTTCCGTTAGACACTGCGATGATAGGCCCATAAACTAGAGCTCGGTAGGTAGTGTTTGTTTAATTAATTATTGCTGGGAATTGTATTGTCTGCTCTATTAATTAGCGCTTTCATGTTTCCAACTAGAGATTATTGTATATCGTGAATAATCGTTTAGAAAGCGGAATGACCTTTTGTACCTATGTATGTATACATAGATAATAGGTACAAGAGTACCTACATAGGTATTTAGGTACATTAGAAGGAATGAAAACTACCTCCAAGTATCTTAGATAGGTACCTAAGATAAATATACAACCATATAAACGAATTATTAGTTATAGTAATTGTTGGCGACAACTAATTATAATCAAATAAGCATTATGTGATTAAAATAAATAAAGTCAAATAGAATAGCTGTAGTCATAGGAGCAATTCTATCGTTTTGTAGTTAATAGCATAGGGCTAGTTTTATGGCTATAGATTATGCCAAATGAATACCACGTTATACATTTCTTAGTTATAAATAACTTTATAAGTTCAACCAAAATACTCCCATAGTTAGGTGACACACAAATAACTTACAATCGCTCACACACACACAGACACATAGACAAAACGATAGCGCCTGGCCTGGGTATAGGTTGCAACTTGTCGGAAGCAAGTTTTGACTTGACCAAAATATCCAACCCTCACTTTCATACTATTGACTGAGACCACATAAATATTTAATTCACATACTAGGTCCACACGCTTCTTTTACCACGGTAGATTAGTACTTAAGTAAGGCCAATAGGCCAAAATGCGACTGAGCACAGTTCAGCACGCAGCTCAATAGTGAATAGGTAAGTAATAACTAATAAGTGTTAAGAAATAAATCTACAATGCAAATCAAAAGGAGTTTTAATAAAATCCCCTACGCCCATCATTTTAAACTAATAGTTAGCTATTTATTAATAGTCGGTGGCAAAATCGTATACATAAAACCAAAGATACGGACTTCCAAAATTAAAGTAGCCTTAATATTTAATTTGTGTGTGATCAAGAAGTCTTCGCAGATTTAATGAAATACAGTCAGGTAATACCACTTTTCAAATCCGGGGACAGTAAAGACATTGAGACACCAATAATTATGAACCCATATCCGTGTTGCCAGTTTTCAGCAAGGTGTTTGAAAAGGTCAAACACCTTGCTGAAATGAAAATCAATAATGAAAATATAATGAAAATCAAATCAAATGCTCAATAATTTAAACACGAATATAATCCTTCAGGATTAACAGTATTGTTTCACCTAAGGACGTTGTATGACCGACACCGGTGTAACCTTATTAAGACACATTTTTTAGGTGTTCCACAAGGCTCGATATTGGGTCCTTTCCTCTTTTTAGTATATATTATTTATCTACTACATTTATTGAAAATCAACCACAAATGGTATTATTTACTGACATGGCTGATACTTCCTTAATTTTGACGACGACCTTCGATAGACATGCTACACATTTTGACGACGTAAATAACCAGTGGCGGTACCTTCATATAAGCCCAAAAGCCTTACTAAAATGCTCGATAGAGAATTTATTGTACCTAACTAGTAGTTTATGAGAAAATTGCGATGATACATACGTAGATACGTAGGTACCTATATACTCAGTCGAAAACTGAACTTTCTTTTTTTGAAATCGGTTAAAATTTTATTGGGCTTGCGTTATTTTGAAACCCTAGGCACGCCACTGTAAATAACGCTCTACTGAAAGTCCAAAACTGCTAATAATTTGGTATTAAATAGAAAAAAACGAAGTGCATTAGATTTTCTTAACCAAATGTCAAAAGTAGTGATTGTGAGATCGTATTGAGTCAAGAGAAACTAGATTTCGTCGATAAAATTGTTTTCCTGGGGTTCACGCATGTATGTAAGAAAAAGGGCTATGAAAGTCTACGTGAACGGGCGCCGCGCGCCGTCAGTTGGGACTGGTCATCTCTTAGCTGCCACGGCTTATTTTAATAATTTTATTTTTAAATTGATTTTAGGGTTCCGTATGTCCGAATGAAAAAACGGATCCCTTAAAGGATCACTGGTGTGTCTGTCTGTCCGTCTGTCACAGCCAATATGCTCCGAATCGAATGGACCGATTAAGTTGAAAGATACACATGTCAATTTCTGTGACCCAAACACGGATATCTTGGGATAAACTCATCCCAACTACGAAACTCTTTAATGTGCGTGGGCCGACAGCACCAGCCCGTTTTTCCTCTCATATCATAGTTATAAATTCAACATTACAGATGTTACTAATATTTTTGTCACAATAAGTATAATTAAGAGTGTCCGTGGAGTTTCTTGCCCGTTGTTCTCTCGTGTATTTAGTAGGTACCTATGTACCTACTACGCTTTAGAATTAGCAACTAGCTTCATCTCTCGGACTGACCTACTTCTTGACAGTTCAAAAGTTCCTGTAAGTGGTTTAGTTAATTGAAATAAATGGTTTGAGTAAGATTTGTGTTTTTTTTTTTGGAAGTCGATTTATTTATTTATTATTTATTTAATACTTTAAGCACACAAATGTACAGAGCAAGCTTAATGTCATAGCCATTTTCTACTCGTCAACATTTGGGTGATGCAGAGACAAACAATGGTAGGTGCAATATAAAAACTGAAAATTGTGGAATAAATATTTATTTAGTATATGAGCAGTGGTGGCCCAGTGGTAACCGCGACTTAAGAGTTGTAGGTCGCAGGTTCGAACCCAGACAGGCGTATTACTTTGTATAAATTATTTCATCAAGGAAAACATCGTGAGGAAACCGGCATGTCCTAGAACCAAAAATTCGAAGACATGTGACATCTACCAACCCGCACTGGGCCTGCGTGGTGGATTACGGCCCACTCCCTCTCACAGAGAGGAGGCCTGTGTCCCAGCAGTGGGAACATTATAGGCTGATTATGTATGTATATGTGTTTATATACACACATATACCTATTAAAAACTTTAAATATAATATACATACCAAATTATATATTTATTTAACTACATAACCAAATTACAATATGATTATTAACATTAACTAAATTAAATTAAAACTAAGTTAAGCCTAAAACTGGTCCTCGGGGGATTGTACCGAGGATGCTGGCGGCATTTCCTCGCTGAATTGCAATGCTGATGCGTTGCGCGAGAAAGCCGCCAGCTTTTCGGTCACCAGTTACATCAACTAGACGTTTCGCGTTTTCCGCAAATAACTTATACGCAGGCCTCCATATTTAATAACTTTCAGATTTTCGGCATTTTCTGCCGCTGCACCCGCTTTAGAAGTAGTCCGTTGGAGGTGGGACGGTGCCAGTGTGTCTACACAGGTAGCGTCCCACACAAGCATCCGTCCCAAACTCCACGGGACCAAATAGTCTTTTGCTATCATCTCTGACAATGCCAGTCGGCTCAAGAAGAGCAGGCACAGTGATGCTGGCAAGCGACCGTCGGATTATGTCATTAAATTATGTCATCATACCAAATTATACATAAATATAAGATCAAATAATACAGATAAATACACGAATATACTAAAACACAGACAAGACAAACAATGGGAAAACATTACCGTTGTGTTGACGCTGCTGGTTTCTTTTTGTAAAAAAGTGTTTTTTTATATGAATTATGCGGGAACTAAATTCTATCTAAAAGTATTCCCTTTTCTCTTCACAATTTATGTTTAAGGCTTCAAGCATTCATATTCCGCTGCAGCACTGCACGATAAAAACAAATTGCACATGCATGCAAGTTGCCAAGCTAATCGTTTCTTTATTTATCTGTCCCATCACTTATTTACCTACAGAAAATAAAGTCTTAATTAAAATAAAGACATTTTATACAATAATAAGCTTTGCCATCTGTTCACGTTTTGTTTACTCGTTTTGTCACTTTCATTAATTTTCTAGACGCTGTGCTGTGTTGTCCAGCTATAATTTTAATTTAACTCTCTCCGAGTTATATAATAATTATGTCTGGACATCTGCCGAGGCAGCGACGATGACAAGAATAATGACATCATCTTCCATCACTTTTTGGCATACAAAGGGCAAGTCAAAATTATAGTACCTACTTATTAATCAATTAATTGTAGACCGACAAAGCGCCAACATAGTATTGTGTTCAGCCGCAAGAAAAACGACAATAACAACAGACCAGACAGACGAAACTTCGGACATAACAATCAGTGTTCCTCCTTCCTCTGTCCTAATAAAAACAAAACACTTACGGGTATTGGGATTCGCTTTTATTATTTTCTTTCGGGCTTCAATAAACAAGGTGTAACGATCTACCTTCCTACATGGACACTCTAGATTAAGTTAGGTAGAACACGCTTGGTTCCCTATGCTTGGTCCTAAGGGTTCTTTTTTAATAATTTTAATTGTTTCGAGTTAATTAAGACAAAATCCGAAACTATGCTGTTGGAATTGCATGCTGTGTGTGAAAATAATGAAAATTAATAAGAGCAAAATCCGCTTGGTTTTTTTCCAAAAAAATTCGACCCAAGGTTTTGGTAGTTCTGCTATGGTAGAACCATAATAATAGCTACCGGAATCATCCAGCATGCTTGTCATGTCGCGTTCAATTGCAAATTCAAGACACAATTTTGTCATTCCGGAAGCTCAATCAATGATTTATAAAATCACAAGCTAGTACTACCTACAGGTATGTCTCTAAGCCCGTAGGTACGTACCTTTCTATATATCCGAGTCAAGCCAAATTCCGGACACGTTGCGCGGTCCTGCCCAAATTCCGGATAGGTTTGAAATCGTTCGCAGTCAACTAAATTATTCAGGAGCTCATTAAGTCAGTATAATGTCACTCACTAATGGAGCAATCAATGGGTATAGCAAACAACAAATGAAGGATTGATCGTGAAATAAATTTAAAACAAAGTCACGCTGCAATAATATATCATAACATAACGTCTGTATTCCTCGAAGGGTTAGGCAGAATTGTACTTATAGTACATCCACATTTCGCAGTTATGTTTAAATGCCACGTAATAGATGGTGATGTAATGGTGCTCGTATGTGGTGTGATGTGATTTCATATCATCATAATTTTCCCTTTACCCTTATCTTAATTATGATTTGTCTTCATGTCCTCTCCCATACATTTCATTTGCCGTCATTTCACCCCCTTTCTAGTCATATCATCTTTCACACAATCCCTCCATCACTAGTGATTATTCAATGTCAATAATATATAAATTGTAGCTACAAAAACTATAGTATTGTACACTATAGTTTTTAGTAGCTCTTCCCAAGAATTAAATATAGCTGCATTGCATCATCAATGACACAATCAATCAGAATTAATTCGTGATTGTGAGATTTTTTCGTAGGTAGGTACCTAATCAGAATGCAAAAACGTCAAAAAATTAGGTACCTAAAAATCTTGCCAGTATCGATTTTTTATTACGTACCTACGAGAGGCACCTGTGTCAGTCTGTTTAAATATTAGTTACCTGTAGCAGATAGGATTTTTATTTGCATTTTTCCTTTATACTAGGTTCCAATAGATAGGAACATACGTTGATCGCTGTGATCTGACTGTTTTGGTATCATCAACATCATTCAGCCATGGTCGTCCACTGCTGGTCTAGTCCTACGCCTCTCCCAAGCATCGCCACATTCATTGGTTTTGTGATTGTCGCATCCAGCTAATTCCCGCCTCCGCCGTCTTCGGTCCACCTTGTGTTTTTAGATAGAAAAGTGGTGGAGCCATATTTGTTACCATCACAATTTTAATAAGAATCCAAATGGGGTATGTGGGTACTAAGTTTATATATTTTCAGGTTTCCCCTTACAAGAAGACAATTAAATATGACATCCAGGTAGTTAAATGTTCGACTCGTTCTTCTTGAGAGACATGAAGCAGGAGCATGCACTTCAGAACCTGATGACTTCTCCCGCTTTCATTGCAATAATTAGAAAACTATTCAATGAAGAAACTCAATTGCCTATTTATTACTCAACAGGCACCACAACAACAATGCTGCAAAAGTCAGTGCACGTTTAAGTTCTTCCTACACCACTGGCAGCGGTTAGAAACCGTGGAAAGAATAAAGAAAACATAAATGCAGACAGACTGGCCCACTAATTAAATCTACAAACAAAAATAGACCTACCACCAAGGAGGCAAGAGTCAAATACCTACTCAAGAACACGTCACAACTACGGTACGACTAAAGGCCATTTTGGAATCAAACAAATCAGGCGACAACGCTTAGGTATTTACGTTCATACAAAACAAATATGAACGAAGCTTTTTTTGATCTCTCGTGTCTGTTTGTTCTCAAATGTTTGCTCTATGTCTGCGCTGAGGGCTACGCGTTCCCTCCACTCCAGTCCGTCTTTGTTTACGGGGGCGAGCGGGCGTTGCACCTCCCGCCACGCCGACGCGCACGCGTGACTAATTTAAAAATAAAACTTATATTCGCTGTTGCACATCCTGTGTACCATGACTAAACTGACTTAAAACTTATTCATAATAACTTATTTCTATCAAAGTTTAAGTCATAACTCATAACTAAGATTGGGGCAAAACAAAAAAAGTTTTAATTCGCATTCCATTCCAGGCGTGCAAACTTGTGCTAAATATTTCAGTTTTTTTTTTATTACAAAGTTTTTAGTGCTATGCAACCAAGTCTGCTCCACAGTGTAAATATTTGAAAACCGAACATAGATAAATAAACAAACTTTTTATAGTGCTCACGTGTAAAAGTTATGGATGTGTATCCGAATTTTTAAATCATAAAAAAAGTAAAAATGGATTGGCGCGAAAAACTGTTTGGGAAGGTGTTGGTCAAGTGTGAATCGGGCACTCAAAATGGGAAATTCGAGACTATATCAACGTTGGAGGCTTTGTCCGACTGTGTGGATGAGGGTGAGGGAGCAGTGTGCGGAATATACTTTTCATTCGCAAATATAAGTGACACGAGTGACGATTTCGGAGTTCGTTTGGAAGAGGTCTACAAACGGGTGCATCCACGTTTGAGGGTTGTGCAGGTGGTGCTGTGGGCTCATGTTGGCACTCCTGAGGGACTGGTGGAGCGGGAAGCTGGGTTCCGGAGGAGCTTGACCGGGAAGCCGTGGTTCGCAGTGCCCTTCCACGATGTTGATACTAAGGCAAGGATATAGTATAAAACAAAATAATTAAGAGGGATAAGACTGCCGGTCAGTCAGTCTACTTTTCAGCAATTCAAGGCCTCTTAAAAAATGAGTTATAGAAGCTACTATAATAGACTCGATAGACAACGTAGAAACTTTACAGCTAAAATATTGGCCCCGAATGACCATAACTCACTATAAGAGTCGTTTTGGCTCAGTAGCCAGTCTGGCCACATTCCAAAGTGTATACAGACATCATTCATAGATAAATGGATCCCCAAATGACGTTGAAAGTCAAAGACAGCAATCAGGAACCTTTAAAACTACAGACATATGAAATATCTCTAATTTGACGGTATTATCTACTCAGAAGAGCACTGTACGTAGTTCTTTGAAAGATCTTTCGTTAGACCACAATAATTCCATTGCCATTTCGCCATTGCGATCAGACTTTCATCTATATTGTTCATGCGTGCGTGCTCAACATTTTTCTAGACATAACCAACGCTATAAATTTATAATGGAATCCCTACCTACCCGGTATTCTGAACAAGAACCCATAACCACTTTCCGAATTCGGAATGCGTGGTTTCTAAAATCCCTAAATAAGTTCAAACTCACTCAATGCATTTAAGTATTTCAATAAAACCATTTTTGAATTGGCAAGGAGGCGGTCAGTCGGAAATAAGAAGCTAGTTGCACATTCCAAAGCGTAGTAGGTACCTATGGAGAATAACGGCAAGAAACTCCATGGTTCTTTGAACCAATCAATCGGTCATGGCAACAACAACATACATTAGTATCGTACTTGTATGTTCATCTTCACTAATTGACGTCTTAAAACTCACATAATGAAACCACTAAAACCTCTTTTAATCTTCGACATCTCGAAAAACAAACATCGGAAGCTTTCAAGCAAATTAAACAAATCATAATGAGAAAGTAAAATATCTCAAACGTTAAACTGCTTACAACATCAAACGCTTGAGCTAAAACTTCGCTCGAAAACTTGAAGATTTGCCTTTAATTCTGTTTTAATTAATTTATAAATGTTACCTTTGATACTTTGTGGAAATTTGTTTGCGGGTTTTTGGGTAGAGGCATGTTTATTTAGCCTTTTTCAGGTTCAGACAATTTTAAAGTCAATGCCCCTTTCTATTGTTTATTAATTTCATAAGTATTATCGTTCAGAAAAAAACACAGATTCCAGCTGTATTTAATCACAAGAGATTTTTGCAAAAATACCTAATGTATCTAGGACTAGCATTTCATAGACCCATCCACCAAACTTTCAAGCAATCCGAACGGTCTCTAAGGAAAAGGTCTTACATATACAGAACAGAACATTCAGCTAAACTACAAGTTTCTGGCTACATCGATACCAAATCGTAAGACAGTTTTTATCATGACAAAAATCTCGTCTCTCCATTCTAATTCTCTAGCAATACAAAACGCACTATTTCCATTCCGTTATCCGTTGCATCAACTGCAACAAACCTACCTTCAACTATGTATATCCAGCAGTAACCGATGACAATTGACATAACAATATCATGCCTCTCTTTGTCGGTAATTTTCATACACTCACAATTTGCCGCTACCGACACGCGACATGCATCGCTATCACACATTATTATAACATTTATAGACTTTGTTCCTATCGATAACAAACGTATAGTTTCTGCGAAACGTCGGTTGTAATAAAGGATGATACAATGTTCGCATATGTTATTATGGACAATTCAAATAAATGCCAGAACATAGATAAAGTACTAATGGAAATTGTACGTTAACAAACTTTGAAATCCTTTTGAAGTTCGAGGAAAATTACCCCTTAATGATTAATGATATGTTGGACTACCGAAATCCAAATTATTACAACCCATTTTCACCCCATTAGTTAGTAGAAGATCAATATTGTACTGTTGTATAGACACGTCATTAATCACAGACCACTTCCGCGTTTATCTGGAAGTGAAAAAAATAGTCCATCAGCATTCATCTGGTCAGTCCCACGCAAATTGTCAGTCATCGGGGAGAAACGATCGAGGTCGTCAGTAATGGATTGAGTCTATCATTATGTAACCTGATGTCTGAAAACCGAGCACGATTATATTTGGTAGCGATATGATATACTGACAAAGCTTAAATGAAGGAATACTACAAAATGTGATGTAAGTAGTGTCTTGAAACTGGACAACTTTACGTAAAGCACGACCAATTCATCATTAAGGAAGTACAGTTAGCATGCAAATAATCTGAATATGGAAAATGATTATGACAGTAGATACAGTTCCTAGTAACAAGATACTACGGAGATACATGATAACTACGGAGACAGAATATATCACAAACCACAGCGTCATTTCAAAAGTTATCCTAAATGTATCAAGAAAAATGCAAGAAATACACCCCACCCAAGCATGAACGCGAAATCCCCTCAATAGCTACCATGCGTCCATAAAATCCAAGGAATGAATACCTCGCCCACATCTGCATAACTACCACTTCCTTAGAAAGTTCCTAGGTTCATTGAAACGGGGGCCCCTAGTAATTACGGGTAAGAGCCGAGGGTTGCGTCAATGCCATGTATCACCCTAAATTACTCTCCACCCCACACTTTCGCTTAGAAGGGCTTTTTTACATGTACACAGGTGCGTTTTGATACATTAACGTCGTCTGTTTGGATTAAACTAGCCTCTACCGGCACAGGAATAAAGATCGTTTTAAAACAATATCTTTCTTACCTTAACAAGATTATGTAGAAAAACTCGTAAAACTTTTATGCAAACCTTCACTTGAATCTAATTTCGTTCCAAGAGCCATGACGAGCACGTTCTTTATAATTTCTTAGCTGTTTCCATTATGTAAATTAAAAGAAACCTCACTGAACAAGCAATTTCACTAATGCTAATAATTGTTTTAACTTGGATTGGATTTACCGGGCCGATAGCCAGAAAACATTGAAGTTTTTTGCGCAAACAATCTTCTTTATTTACTTGGGAATGTTTGTCTACCAATGTTTCAAGCAATTTCATTTCATCTACATTTTTATAGACACAAATTTGGCAACTGGCGGAATCCTCTGAATAAACTCAACAATTCAATCTGTTGTTTCACCCAATTGTTCCCAGGTCTTTAATTTGGGACCCTACATAATAAAGGCACATGTATTTATATTTTAAAGATTTCGTTTGGGCATCCCACGGATCCCATTTACCCGCGAGAATTTCTCGGTGATCCACTCGTGAAAGAGGGTGCAAATGATACTGACCCAGCAGCTCAGCCTTTTTTGGACGGCGCAAATGATACGAGCATAAAAGATGGGATGAAATAAAAACTGATGAAAGCCACGATACTTATGATGTAAAAAATGATGAACCTTCCGATGAAATGAGAACCTGTATTTTAAGGACATATTCTTTTTGCCGTAGGGAATAACAGCGAGGCTGATTTTAACAACGATACAATAAGGAAAAAGGTGAAATAGAAAGAAAAATGTCTGCTTTATTTCTCTCGAAAACAAGGATTAGAGATAATCTTCGTGGTAGTAAACTGCTTAATCTTGACATACTACGAATATATTCGAAAATAAATGAACTGACAAAAATGATCTCCGAACGGCCGATTGCTTACCATTTTATAGTCTGAAAACAGCATCAACACAGCCTGACATGAAACGGTCTGAGACCGGTCAGACGGACCACACATTCGCACAAACGATTCAAGTATAAAAGCACACGTGTTCTTGATAGCTGTTCATACGTAGACTTTATTATATGGTTCAGTGAGCTTTATGTCTTCTTAGGGCTTGAAAGAAATGTATTTATGCTCTGCTGGAGCGAATGAAGTAATCTAGATATCAGTGTGTGTTGTCACAGCAAAGTCAACGCCGAACTAAGACGCCTTGTCGTTTATATGATTAAAAAAATGAAGTCAAAACTGTACATAGAACATATTTGAAAAAAGTAATTACTGCGAGGTATGGGTAAAAAACGAGTCTGATGCCGAAAATATAGTTTTTAGATATTTTGCTCGTTTGGCACACAGATAGTTTATAACCTAGATTAACACATAGGGTACTTTTAATCCCGGTAGTACGTTCCCGTGGGATATTTTCCGACATCCACACAGGCGAAGCCGCGGACAAAATCTAAGTCTACAAGTTTCTTGTTACACAGATGGTATCTTGAATATCATTAATGGAAATGATGGCTTGGTTATATTAAAGAATAGCCACAAATGAATTGGACGTCATCCAATAAATTCTCATAGTAGATATCTTAACTAAATCCACGTAACATAATTCTGATAATGACTGTGACGTATTCATTCTATGAAACAGTTAAACATTTCGCAAACAAAGTGAGAAAACCAACAATCGATGAATGAATTGGAATAACAATGGTCATTCTCGTTATATCAATCGACAACTCATTGACAGGGCCTACTGATACCTCTTCCACATCAATTAGCATATTAACTTGAAACAAAATCTTTAAACTCACAACCTAAACCATGAGGACAGTAATATGTAATTTGAAACATATTTAGGTATGTTCTACAAAATGTGCAGATGTTAAATTCCAAACTATTTTGCCACAATCCAACTTATACCTAAACGAAATCCATAAGGATGAAACCGTGAGCAAAAGGTTACCTATTCGATATTGATATCAAATAAAATGTTTAGAAATAAATTGCATATTTACATTTAAATCAAATTACAAGATGGTTAATAACATTAACTAAATTAAATTAAAACTAAGTTAAACCTAAAAAAGGCCCTCGAGGCATTGTACCGAGGATGCTGGCGGCATTTCCTCGCTGAATTGCAATGCTAATCAAATAGTAAATAAAATGGTTCAACTTAAAAAGCTTTTAGAACTGCCACAGTTTTCTTAAAAATTTCGCGCAAAAAATTAAACAGTATAATTTTCTAACCTCGTAACGTTAAGTGAACACTTACACTGCCGGGGTCGCGGGAAAGCCCGAAAGGGTCAACGAGGCCCCTGGCAACACAGGTAACGGAAAGAACACGGGTGGGCTTTAGCCAGTAAGAGTCTGACACACCCTCCCGCTCCGCCCAGAGCGGAAGAAGTTATTCGATAATTTCCCATCAAAAAAAAAAATTAACTCTTACTGAAACATGTTCGTACCAATCTCCCGGCATAATGTTATTCATATTCATTGTCAGAATTTCATTTGGTATTCTACAGCCAGTGAGAAATATTTTGTTGAGGCTACGGATGGGCGAAATGTAACTCGATTTTAGAAATATATCTAATCTATACCAAGGGTAGACGTCTGGGATGGTTATTTGATCTCTCCAGGGCTTACAAGTTTGAAACTTGACCGATAATAGTTTCTGAATATTCTTGGAACCAAGAATCAGTTGCTGTAGTGACACAGTCTTTAGCCCTTGTGCTATCAGGGTTTTATGTACCTTACCAATATATTATATTTGTGTAATGCTTATCTGTCATCTTTTGTGTTTTGTGTTTAGTTTCTATGGGTGTAATTTACCTGAAATAAATGGATTTATTATTATTATTCATATCTGGCATGATATTATAATCTGTTAATACCTGTCTATTTTTTCATAAGCGCTCCAAGGCCTAAACATTTTGCCTAATTAACTTATTATTTTTGAAATTGGTTCATTATTTTTGATGTTTCAACATTTTTGCCCTGAGCATTAAATTCTTCGTTTTAATGAGACACATACCGTACCTACCGTTATTAAGATTATTTTAATATGTCCTTCGGTTATTTTTAACGAGCGCTTTAAGATTTACAGGGCGGTATCTTTTTATTTCCTTATTTATTTTTTAATTTGTCAACTTGTGAAAAGTTTTGGCTTGCGATATTACCATTGCAGTATGCTATACGATGTAGTGGGAGCAACCCACACTGAGCCGCGTGGTGGATTACGGCCCACTCCCTCTTACTGAGAGGAGGCCTGTGTCCCAGCAGTGGGCATGTTATAGGCTGCTTATGCTATAGGATGTATAGCATACCAATATTATAAATGCGAAAGTAACCTTTTCACGCCTTATCTAACGGCTGAACGGATTTGGCACATGCATAGACAATGACCTATGTTAGGACATTAAATTATACTTTTTATCCCAGGAGTACGTTCCTGTGGGATAATTTCCGAACTTCAAGCGGGCGAGGCATTGGAAGATAAAAATAATCCGAGCTTGTTAAAATACTTTTTGTAAAGGTTTTATTGTTTTGCTTGTATTGCTTGTGTTTATTAGCAAGAAGGTTTAAATTATTCCTTTAATAAAACCGCCTCTTGTTTCGAAGCACTTACAGAACAGTCAACCCTACCAACATCTTTACGACGCATTGTACAACACAGCAACACCAGCGAAGCATTGTTTTGTTGTTGCAACTTGAGCCTGCAACGATTATTTATCACTGCTTTGTAACATCATTGACCTGGAGAACAATAGTCGAGATGTGGGGAAACATTGTTGAGGAATCCACGTTAGTTGAAAACGTAAAAGCAACGCCATATTAAGTTACTCGTATTCGTCTCTTTCTGAGCACCTGAAAAAATTGGTTGTCTGTAAAGTCGGTTTACGGACGATAACGAGAGAGAGATGCATCACAAGCCGAACGCTTGGTCCGATCGTGCCTCTCTATCGCTAGTTCCGTGCTCTCGCTTGCACGCTCGGCTCAGGCGGAACGTGACACTTTTTCGTGCGTGCAGCATGAAAACGTTCATTGATTTATAAGACGTTATCACGTCAATAAAATTATAATTAAGTAAAGTAGCTTGAAAAGAAGCAAAAGAAAGATGAAAGATGAAGATGATGATGATGGGTGAAAGATATTGTTAAATGCTTTGCCGAAGGTTATTATCGGCATATTATGTGAACGATTGTAATGGTAAACTAGTCGAGTTCAATATTTTACCATTACTAATCCCAAGTTATTATTTCCATAATTTGAAACCTAAACTCATACTGGAAAAGCGAAAAAACTAAACTACTTGATCGAAGTCAGACACTGTTAGGTACAAGCTAATAACTGTGATGAACATTGATGTTCAGACACTATAGGTACAAGCTAATTGAAATTGAAACATTGATGATATTTATCATCTATCCGCCTAGCAAATGAAAGGTACTAACTTCGAACTCTCCAACTAGAATAGTTGAAATCCTCACGCTAAATCCAATATTCCTCTCAGTCCTTGTATGGGATACCTACTGTGAGTGAAATATAGCAGAAAACTTTATTGCTCCGAAGTTGGCGTAAGCATTGTTTACATCATCAATCTCCGTCAACGTGTGGTACCTACTATGTACATTTCCCTCGAGGAACCAAGCCACTAAAACTATCAACCTCGACGACAGCTTAAATACATATTTTCAGCTAAGCCATTAAATTGACAATCACTTAAACTTATACAGCCAACTGTTTCAGGTGGATTTAACACTATACAATAATTATAGTGTAAAAGATATTATAAGATGTTTTGTTCCCATTTTTGGGTCCTAATCCCTCTGGTTCTCATTACGGTGCGACATACATTGATCTGAATGTCCTTTTCTCTATTTCAAAACCATGATTATTATATCTAACACAATATGGCAACTCTATCCCAAGTTCTTCTAATTGAACAGACAGCTGTGCTGTTGGGGAGTTTTTTGCGCCACTTCTTCTTCCCAGCGAAAGCACTAGGAAGTGGTGAAGGGCGGGTGGTTTTCGGGGACTGTCTTATGTAATTTTGACGTTCAAAGTGCTGATTGTCAGCCTAGACTTTTGTTATTTTTAATCAAAATATTTTGTTTCACATAAAACTACATGGAATACATAAATAGGTGCACGGTTCGAATTGATCGTTTCCTATGGACAGCAAGAAACAGCACGGTATAGGTAGGTACTCCTTTCCTGCCTACCTTCATCACCTGCCTTTTCACAACTACATCATTATTATGTTGAGGTCGGCTTCCATTACATCCTGTAAATACATCTCTACATCCTGCAAATACATCAAAATCGCCATACACATCCCAGAAATATCAAAATCCTTTTTAATCTGTGCGCGGCACTGCCGGGCATCCCTGGACCGCTGTTTACACACGTTCACAAAGGACAGGAGTCACCATCGCATTGTTCCCGGGGCATTATCTCGAGCCGCGCGCGACCGTATCGGAGTCCTGCGTTGTTGTCGCCAAACAATTGTACATGCACTCTAGATAAAATAAACGCGTATTTGTTGCGTAGGTATTTTTAGCAATGTCCTTATTCCCACTAATCGGTCCATTTAGACGTACGCGCTTTCGTGCGCGCCTAGGACGAAAAAGGGGTGACGTCTGTGGAGGGGCGGGATTGCGCCAGTGAGAGAGAAATAGTATTATTGCGCGTGTGAACGAGTAAACAATATTATTCTGCACGATTGCGCGAAGGTAAGCGCGTGTGTCTAAACGGTGTGTTTCAACGGCAGAATTACTGATATCGACATTGATGGAACTAGGTGAAAAGATAGGTGGGTATAGATAGATAGAATATGCTTTACAGATAAAGCATATTCTTACATAGAGTAAGTATCTATACCCAACCAAGGATAGGATACTTTTGTTTTCCTGGAAAACTAAAAGGAGTAGGTAACTAAAGTCGAATTATTAATTCACTGGAGTGTTCTGACATGTGCTAGATGTCACTTTGTGTAATAAAATGGTCATAATTATTGTAATGGTGATCGTTTACTTTAATCGATGTATGTGTAAAATCAATGCGTAATAATAAGTGTAAAAGTCTAAAATACAATAAATATGACCATTTTGAGAAATTTTATATTTTCGTATAACCTGATGTGTTGTTGACTGTACATATTTTCACAAAGCAATGATTATCTACATTAAAAAAAATGTCAATAAGTTGAATTTAGGTCACGGTAATTATTAAAATAACTTTGCATTACCCGTGACAGTAAGTAATGCAAGAAATACACTAACGAAATAAATATTTATTATTTGAAGTGGCAACACTCACGGATTGTACCGATAACTTAAGTAAAATCCGCGTGAAATGAGGGTAGATGAATTAGGTGTTACCGTAATCCTAAGCTTTACAGATTGAGGTCTAACGAAAATAGAAAGATGGATCTTTTAGCGGACTGAAATGAAATTGAATGAGTAACACCATTTAAGAATAAGGTATAGTCTTCAACCGTTAATTATTTTTTTATACATTTAAGTAATACTGTAATACAATCAATATAAGAACGTATACTTACATAAGTTGTTTGTCTTTAACACACTCCCTTTTGTGGTAGAATTTGGCTATTCTTACTCAGGGCCCCATTAGTAACCATTAGTTACCATTATTAGTAATGGGGAAGGCAACTGTCAAAATGGCGCTGTCGTAGAAAGCTTTCAAAACAAGCTATTAATGCAAGGCGAGAGGTGCTTTTTATTTATTTTTGCGAAAATGACTCTTTATTATGTTCCTAAATGTTTCGAAATTGGATTCTATCATTCTCCAAAAGACCCCAAAATAAGGAGATTGTGGCTTAAAGCTATTCGTAGAGAATTATTTGAACTAAACAGAATTCGAGATTATGTCGGAAACATTATGAAGAAAGTGATGTTGATGAAATGCAATGTTTAAGTTTTTAATTCTGACACGTATCATGGTGAATAAATATTAACAAAATAATGGATTAAAATCAAACCCAGCTATGGTCACGCCATGTACAATAAGCTTTGGCCGACCTTCACCATTAGACAATCAAAGACAAAGGAAGTCTCCCGTCTCCATCACTATCACAATTTTCAGAATTTTAAATAAAGTTTTGACATTTCACTTCCCTTTGCCATCCAGCCAGCTTTGCTCTGTGCAGCTATGCCAGCAATATATTGTTCTGACAGCATTGTCTGAACTCGGCTTTCGTGTCAAGTCACCCCCGAATCATGCTACTCAGAAAAGGAAACGGGAAGTTCGCGAAAACGGATAGTTATGACAAAATATTGACCAAGTTGTTTAACATTGCCAAAATATTTATTTTTACGGTGGTCTGAAATGTATTTTAGTTGATTGTATAGTCTGAGGCCTGCTCGTGCCACAAATCGCTTAATGCGTTTTTGCTCTAAACATCATTCTGTCTCTGTCAAGTTCAAAAGATCGACAGAAACAGAACGATGTTTTTAAAGAGTCTACTACCTATAACTCAAATTGCACGATCCTCCGTTGTAACGAAAATACTGCAGCATTAATTTTGAAGTAAATATATGGTAAAGTTGAGGATTGATGTTATGAAAACACATCAATCAATCAATCAACTCAGACTAAAGCAGTCCACTGCTGGACATAGGCCTCTCCCAGGCTGCGCCACAACACCCTGTTCTCCGCCTTCCGCATCCAGTCTGTCCCAGCCACCTTTTTAAGGTCGTCGGCAAGCATAGACGACCTCCAGCTAGATGGACGAAAACACTTTTCCGTAAAATTTTCTCGACAGATAAAAATACAAAGTTACTTCCAAACCGAACCATAAACCGCTAGTATTCCAAAATTTTAAATTAGATCATGAAACTGCATAATAAGTCAACAAAATTATAAAGCAGATACAATGCTTTTTTTTATTACCATTTTTTTCACCGTGAAAATAGGTTCCCTAAACTATCGGCGCCTTGGAGCCTGCCGCCCAACACCCCACTTTTCGCCTGCTCGCGTGACCGCAAGCGAGGTAAAAAGTGAGGTGGCACTGAGGTATTATGGACTCAAGTGATTTGAGGTGCAAGCTGGCCTATGTAGCCGATGCGACTATTTCTAATACTTATTTCACAAAAAAAAACTGGAATCTATTATAACTATTATATACTAACTTTCCTAGCTGGAAAACAAAGTATCTAGGTACAGAGGATCACACATAAAAATCGGGAGGAAACGAACTCAATTGTCTGAAGTTACCAATACGCAGTGATACTTCTCTGTGAGGAAATGTTTCCTGTCATTTGTAATGTACTTAATGAAGACTGAAAGATAGTCTAATATCTAGAACGTCTACTAATTGACCCTTAGTTGACTCATATTTCCATACTCCTCCTTATCAAAATTATCATTTACTAGCATGTGCCTAGTTGTGACCGGGTATTTAAAATTCGGTCTGGCGAGACATCGACTTATAAAGATACAAAGATATCTACCTACAGCTATATTAATTCGTTGCATTCAAGTAGTGCACCTAAGCCCTACTTAATTCCCTCTGTTTACCTATATTTTAGCGAAAAACATGTTTTGAAGCTTCCTTCAGAAAGTTTCCCAGTAATTCTATCTCGTCGGGAATTTTAGAGTACCTAGGTATATAGATATTGGTCTTTGGCATAAGATAATTTTGCTACAACAAACTGACTGAGTTACTAGTCCGGAGATAGACATCAATCTTCTCATGCCTGATAAAGATATTATACGCGCGTATAATCTTAATAAAATGGTTCTACTACTTTCATAATTAATAAGCAAGATCAACATTCTCCCCGAAGAAAGAAAAAAAGCAGATAGCTCTATTGTTTAATATTAATAAAAACCCCAGTGATACTCAATCCATAAACCCCGAATCAGCATTGATTTCACAAAAGGTCACCGACATCCATACACCGGTCGGCACACCACTGCGTCCGCTGCAAACCGGCGTATCTTGCATTTTTGAACAATCGGCGGCAGTCGGCCGAGTTCACTCGCCTCGCAAAAATATCGCCATTGTTACTCGTATGTCATGGAGGACAACGAGGTAATTTTTTCGTCGGTCCGTTGTCGACCTCTAGGAACAAAATTGATGTTAACAATGTTTGAAGGGAGGGAGGAGTACTTGAAGTAACAGGGGATGATGGCTTGAGTGATAGAATTAGGAGTTTATTACTCAAGAGCTCCTGTAGCAGTGTGGTTTTTGACAGTGTAAAAAATAGGTACCTTTTCGATCTTTGATCCCACAAAGTATCAATTCCTAGCATGGGTCACTTCACCTAAGTTTTAGACGGGTTGAAACTATGACAATGCTTCAGGATGACAGACGTGTCCTACTGCCTACCCGTAAGGAAAGGAAATCTCTATCTATCTCGTGAAATTACAGGCAGATGATACTTTTTCTTCGGCAATCCCCATGTTGTGTCGTAGGTCGAGCAAAAGTAGGTACAGAATAATCTGTACTTTCCGTCAGATGAACCAGCCTCTTTGCAAGCCTATTTTTTTATAAAAACAGCACTTGCACATTTCTCGAATGATTTTACATACTTGTACTTAGTAGTAGTAGGGTAGTCAGAAGCCCAAAAATCTGACAACCAGTCTTACCAAGGGGTGTCGTGTTACCCAGTAACTGGGTTGTGGAGGTCAGATAGGGAGTCTCTATGTAAAATACTGCTGCACCCTATTAGACTGGAACCGACCCGAATAGTGATGAGTTCCTCACTCATGAGGTCCCTCGTTTGAGGTACTCATGATCACAAATTGAAAGAGTTACTCGAAATTCCTCATTGAACCACCTCACCACACCTCACTCGTTCACGCGTCCTCAAAAATTGACATTGACAATATGAAATCGTGGCGAGGGGTGAGGCGAACGAGTTCGTGATTCGCGAGTACTCGCGAGTCGCAAGTGAGTAGAGACTCGCGAGTACTCGTGAGTCGTCGTTGCGCCCGCCCGCCTAGCTCCCTCGTACCTACGTTCTGCTGAATTCGGCTCGGGCTCACGAGTCGTGAGGTGAATACGCCATTGACGTTTCCTCACCTCAAATGAAGGGTGCCTCGTGAGGACCTCACGAGGTTAAGTGAGGTCCTCCCTCAACCTCAAATAAAATTGATGAGTTATCATCACTAGACCCGAACTGAAAACGCTGGGCCTTTTGATTGACCTGTTGTACCATCGTTACCTATCACTACATCAACAGATTTAAGATATCATACTCTTCATTGGATTTCAGTAGGTAAGTACACCATATAAATACCACCCTACGCCACCTCCAAACACGTTATCGTTCATAGATCGTATCGAATTCCTCAGCGCCGTCAACTCTTTCATACAGACAGACATTGTTCCCAATCGTAAAGCAACAAATAATTAACATAGCTTCATTATCGCCGATCGCTATCGGGGCGGCGAACCCGCACTCGTTATGTGCACAACTCACGACAAGGTTCACTGAACTACCGGAGAATGTATTGAAGAAAATCAATAACTACCCTCTTCGTTTAAGTGGAAAATATGTTACGGTTGTCTTTTTAATGGTAGGTATTGTTGAAAGCACAGGTTGAAAGGAAAAGCGGTTTTCTTTGCTTTTATGAGGGGTTCTTTTATCAGAAATATTATAAGTGTTCGGGGAAGTGATTGTTCAGGATGTTATATCCGTACTTAAATAATTGTATATTCGCTACAGTGAGACATCTTCTTTTGTTATTTGTTGACCAGCTAAGTCTGTAGATATAAAACAGTTGAATGCCAATAGTTATTTGTATAGATTATTATTTTTTTTTTCTTATTATTTTATATATGAAATCATTTATTTGCAAATATGGGTAAACAATATGTAGATGTTATATTATACATTCATAACAATAGTATATCACAATCTTGGTATCACCATATTTTCCCATTTGGCATGCAAAATACAGCTAAACAAAACACAAAACAATTGAAAATTAAACAATAAAATTAAGATGAATCCGCAGTAGCCCGCGAAATCCAAATTTTGTTACGTTTTTTGTAATTTGCAGATCAGTCAGGTTATATCTTGATCAAAATATGATTCGCGACAATAACAAATACATTACAGGATTAAAATCATTACTGTTTCGTAGGTCCTGGGTTCGATTCCCGGGTCCGGCAGTGTTATTGGGTTTTTTTATCTGGAATTATTATCAGTAGCCCGGAGTCTAGATTTGTGCCCGTTTGATAGCAATAGGCTCGCCCCCTATTACATGGGACTTAAACATAACTGGCGAAATGTGGGTGTACTACAGGTACACATCTGCCCAACCCCTCGGGGAAACAAGGCGTGATGCATTACATATGCATGCATACATTTTTGACATTATATTTTCACTATTTGACATTATATACCTACAATTTATATTTCAGACTTAATATTATTAATATTATTTTACATGGATTCTTGTGTACGTTGTGAATGTGAGAACGTTGTAGGCTTAATAGACTAGATCTTTTTTTCTTTAGACCGTTTCCTTTTCTCTTTTTTTTTTGTTAAGTACTTTTCGACAGGCCTACACTGTTCTCCCATACTTAATTTGTGTAATTTGAAAACATTGTAAAAGCCAATTATTTTTAAAAGAGTAACCGTGGAGTTTCTTGCCGGCTCTTCTCCATAGGAAACAACCAATTGGAACCGTGCACCTAGCTTCTGACGTTTCATAAGTGCCCATGTAGGTTTATGTGAAATAAAAATATTTTGATTTTGATTTTTGATTTTGATGTTATGTTAAAATCATTAATACATCTCTCTAAGTTAGATTTGTTCCATAAGAACTTTTCCATAAGAGATTTGTTCTCACGGAACAAATCTAACTTTCGCGGATTTCGCGGGCTACCACTGCGTATCCACGTCAAGAACAGAGATCAATTAATCTAATTTTAAAAAATATTATAGTTTATCCTGCAAGTACTCAGATACACCACTCGTATGTTCTGCTTCTGTATGTCCTATTTTCTCACCTGCTGCCTGCCCCCAATTGAAAGAAAGAAACAAATAACAACAAACAAGAAACAAATTCGCTGGGGAGAATCATTAAATGGCTAGGAGTCGGACAGGGTCGACTTAAAAGAGCTTGAAAAGAAAAATGGCGCCTACTCGTATAGCTCATGTTAAACAATGAACAGTTTGTAATGAAATACCGTACCCACATAAAGAAGACTTCATAAAACTCGACCCAGGAGTACGTTGGAAAATAACCTCCGTTATCTGCAGAACGACCGACAATTTAATATTATACCAGCATCTGTGGTGCCATCATATAAGTAACCATTTATGGCAGTACCGTTAGATGCATGGAATAATTTATTTTATAACTTAATCCTTGAGAAATAATGTTTAATGGCAGAATCTCATCTTCGCAGTAACTTTCATCTTAGTTTAAAATCATTAAATGGTGTGGCTTGTCTTCGAACACTAGTAAGTTACCGTTTTCATTCCACACAAGATTTTCTGAAAAGTAACCCTGGAAAATCCCATAGAAACGTCATTTAAAAAGAAGCAAGGCGCTTGCTACTGTTGTAGCTAGACGAGGTAGGTTGTCGTCACGCCGAGGGCCCTCAAAGCCCCTTGAAAGCGGCCCTACAGCGCTTTCTACAGACATTTACACTGCTTTCAAGCGCTACAACCGCTTTAAACACGCTTTTTATACACACTGTGGTTGAAGAAATGGTGCGGTCGCAACCGCCATCTTGGATTTTATAAATGTGTATGTAATGTGTGTTTACCTGCTGTGCTATTCTGTAACCTTCTCACCGTGAAAACTCAAGTGAAGTGAACGTGGAGTGAACTGTCAGTGTCCCACCTGATACTAGGGATGGACCAAGGATTATATTTGCAATCATAATCGAGATTTTAATAATATTTTTATGCTTATTCTATTGATCCTAATCAGATAACTGATTAAATAAACGCAATCCCGTGACCCAACCGCGATGTTTTTTGAAGAAGCGATAGTGGATTGAGTTGACTAAAGACTGTGCGACGTTATCCAGCGTTCTTATTAACCCAAATCTATTCAATAAGAAGAGATAACCGAGTGTATCAAGTGATCGAGTGCTAAAAGTATGCCTGGCTGACGGACCATAGAATTTATCCCCTCAAAAACTATGTGGAAACCTAACTAAACGATGTGTGTGTCTGTGTACTTGAGCCATTCGAATAAAAAACGTGCAGATTATTTAATAAGTACCTTTCTAATATTTTATTTTAAGTAGGTAAATTTATACCGACCAACGCGTTGCCAATAATAAAATAATATTCATAAAATCACCGTCATCAATACTATAACAAAATTCAACTTTCAATTCAACTGACACTAGCGCAGCGCTCGCACCGGCCGGCGGGCAGCTAGGCTCATTTAATTCAGCCCAAGTGAAGTGATGTTGCCATGGCAACGAGAATCGAGTGAAGTGATAAGATCACGCCGCGCTTGCGCGTGAGGCGCTGTTATTAACATCAAGTTGTTTTTTTTTTAATTTCCCGTTTTTTATTTTTAAATGCGCGACAAACAAAAATTTAGTTTTACCATCTTTATATCAAAATCCAAAATGGCGGCTACAAACATTTTTCATCATGTGTGTCGTTTTCATAGTTTTCGGGGTTGTTAAAGCCGATAATGAGGTCAAATCTAAAAAACACGATGTAGGCTGCAAAAAATTTCAGATTTTTCGTCATGGGTATCGTTTTCATGGTTTTCGGGGGTGTTAAAGCCGATAGTGAGGTCAAAATTAAAAAGCAAGATGGCGGCTGCAAAAAAGTTCAGATTTTTCATCATGGGTGTCGTTTTCATGGCTTTCGGGGGTGTTAAAGCCGATAGTGTGGTCAAATTCAAAAAGCAAGATGGCGGCTGCGTAAATTACCAAACCTTTTGGAATAAAAAAAACAAATAGTGTTTCTGACTGAATTTCTGTTTTGCTATTTTATTTTTAAAAAACCCTAAGTAGTAACGTTTCAACACTTAAATACTAGGGGTTGGATCTAGTATCGTTTGGCAGGAGTTGGGGGGTAAAAGGGGCTAAAGTTGGTAGGGTTTGGGTCCCCGATTATAACGTTACCACTCTTATTAAAAGGTAATGCATATTTTTCGAGAAAATAATTAAAAAATGTTTCTAACCTCAAATCCGATAAGAAGCGAAAAACGAAACGTTTAAAATGGGCGATTGACAACCAAATCTGCCCCAGCATCTGTAGTCAGTATCCAGTATTAGTATTTGTAGTCAGTCCATGGTATAAAATGTCGGGCAAATTCGATAACACGGAACGTAAACAATAAAACAGGTATGCCATTTGCGTCATGTGTCACTGTCATTTGTTTTCGATCGTTCCGTTTCTCCTCGAGTTGCGTGAATTTTTTCTCTGTGTTTGTACTTCCACTGATCGTATATGTGTACAAAAGGCAATGTTACTACTGTTACTAGGAGAACTTAGGATGCAAGAGCGAGCGAAGCGAGCTCGGGACTTGGGGCACCCCGACTCGGACAGGTTAGGTTCGAAGGGGATGGCGGGGTCTAGTGAGCGAGCGGAGCGAGCGAACTCAGACCCCGCTATCCCCTTCGAGGTTATTTTTTTTTAAACCCTAGAGGCCCGCGAAGCGGGCCTCATACTACGCCTTTTAATCGACTTTAAGTGTTTTGAGGTTAGGTTACAATAATTTGTTTTTCTCAAGGACGGTGCGTTACCTTTTCATGGGAGTGGTGCCAGGGGGCAGGGAGCACCCCTCCCCCAATCTCCCCCGCGAAGCTGGGCTCATACTACAGCTTTTTAAGCGACTAAGAGTTTTGAGGTTAGGTTACAATAATTTGTTTTTCTCAAGAACGGTGCGTTACCTTTTCATGGGAGTGGTGCCAGGGGGCAAGGTGCACCACCCCCCAACCTCCTCTCCCACTCCCACCCCCCTTCTCCTGCCAAACGATACTAGATTTTTACCAATACTAGTTTTGAAATAATATAAAATGATCTATAGAATTAGCATGAAAATATAATTAAAATATCGATTGTGATTATAAATGTAATGTTTGGTCACTCCCTAGCATCAGTGGGATGACACTGACAGCTCACTCCACACGAGCTTTCACGGTGAGATTTTTACAGAATCGACATGCTGTACCGTAGACAGAGAATATCTGTCTACGACCTGTACTAAAACTAGCTGAATATTATGTTGATAAGTTTTGAATTGTTGAATCCATCCACACATATTAGTAGATGTACTAATAAACCTCCAGACCGAATTTCGGCCATGGCGACCAAGCTCCGCGGGTACTAGCCTAGGCGTGTGTGCCCAGACACAGGTGCACTCTCTTCCCTCACTCTCATAGTCCGATAGGACGGCAATCCGACACGACTGGAGAGAGATCAAAATCAAAATCAAAAGTCATTTATTCAAACTAGGCTGAAAATCAGCACTTTTCGAACGTCAAAGTTACATAAGACAGTCCCCCAAAAATGCCCGCCCGTCACCACTTCCTAGTGCTTTAGCTGGGAAGAAGAAGTGGTGGAACAAACTCCCCAGCAGCACGTCTGTCTGTTTAGTTATATAAACTTGATTCTATACAAATCGTATGCAAAGTAATTAACATTACGATACACAAAACATTGGATTAAATTACACACTTGCCATACGTTAGCTAGCACGCGCCAGTATACCAACAAAACAATGAACAAACTGTACTCAAGCAGATAAAAATTTCAACACAAAAAAAAGGTAAATAGAACTTAATTTCTAAATAAAAGCCTCCAGGCATAAAGGGCGTGCCCGCTTACATAAGGCAATTGCTGTAGCTCGAAGTGAGAAATGATAAACTAGTAACCCCATCGAAGTAAAATAAGTAAACAATTACTAATAACAATTAAAACCATGATCAGCAAGACGACCAGTCACCACAAGCAGCACCCGTTCACGAGCATAACGCAAAGATCAGCCATCACCCCCCTCGCCATATTGGAGGGAAGGAGGCAACCCGACCCCCGACGCTACCGCAGGCAGTGACATCTAAGGGAGCATGACGAGCTTGCTGCCGGTTGCTCAGGCAAGAATAGTATAATCAATAGTCGAGGACGCTAGCTAACCACTTATTGCAATACAACTCATAAAACACACATTGTAATGAGTAGATTAAGTATGTCACTAATAAATTAAAATTTAAAATTAAAATTAGGCTCAGGCTAGGTACTAAGAAACTAGGATCAGGCTAGGTACTAAGAAATTCCTAATAGAAAAACCCGAACCCAATAACCGAACCCAGGGAATCGAACCCAGGACCCACGCTCAACAGTCGCGCTTGCGACCCCGAGACCAACGGGGCAGGTACAATGCAAGGTGCTAAGGAAAGAATTCGGTACCTTTTCCGTTCCTTATTAGGATTCCGTACCTCAAAAGGAAAAAACGGAACCCTTATAGGATCACTCGTGTATCTGTCTGGCCGTTTGTAACAGCCGATTGGCTCCGAATCTACTGGACCGATTAAGCTGAAATTTGGTACACACAACACACATGAATTTCTATGACCTAAACGTGTAACGTAAATAAATGGAAATTAAATATGGTTATCACTTTTGGAGGCAAATTAGAAAATAAAAAATAAAGTTTTGCCAACTGTACCGTGAAATATCAATATCAAATGTAAGGATTTGAGGTATATAGGTAGTGTTTTTATAATTTTAAAGTAAATGATTTAAAGTTATTTTTAAGAAAAAAAATATAAATTGACGATTCTCCCTTATCTCCGAATCTAACATTTTGAAAAAAATATAGAAAATAGTTAATTTCTTACAGATTACAGGAAAACCTATAAGAAGTCCATGGTCCTAAAATTACATGGAAAATCTCTCAATATTGTGCGTACAAACTTACATTTTCAGTTAGAACGTACTTATGAACTAGTATGAAATAACAGTTTTCAACTACAATGTTAAGTTTCTTCTTGGGATAAATTCATCCCAACTACGGAACCCTTCATTGTGCGTACGACACGCACTTGGCCAGTTTTTTTAATCTCAGATTTATCAATATCATTTTTCCAATCACCAGCCCAGTTGTTCTCGAAACAAGCTCAAACCTGTTTCGAATCAACCACAACTTTTTCAACAATAACAGCAAAATTCAAAAAATAAACTCTGCAATCTACAGTTCCCATCTACTTTACACCGATAAAAACTTGATCAGACTTCAGATATTGTTCCATTTACCCAAAAATAACCCTAAAGGATCCAATCTGCATTGTAGCATATCAAAAGATATAAAGTTACTTGTCTAGGGGTTGTAATCGCCTGTAATTTGCGTGGGGTGGCCATTCTTGCGTGACACCCCTCGGTCTTGGGCCACTCGGCCGAAGAGCTCCTTAATCTTGGTTATTTGGTTGCTAGATGAGTTAATTAGAGTTATGGAGTATGAGGTTCTTGTTTTGTTTAAGGGCGTTGAATTTTGCTGTGGTATTGTAAGAATTTTATAAAGCTTTAAAAGAGCCTCCACGACATACGCTTCTTGGACAGACAACCCGCTACAAATCTTGTTGACTGCCTTATCAACATAGTATCAGCAGTAGTAAGAATGCCTTGGATAACTTTACAGCATAATGTACAAATCGATTAAGACTGAACTTATCTTTGGTCGCTCAGACGATGGCTACTTTGTATCTTAACGACTAATAAGAGTCACAGTTAGTTAAAAATGCGTTGCACTTCCAAGTGATAGAGACCTAAGTAAGCTAAGTACTTAGAGAGGAAGAATGATGGAGGTATAAACATAACCTATCTTTGCCGTAGTGCAGTCAGGTAAAAAGAGTAGGTTTGTTTAGGCCAATCCAAAGCTTACAAAATATTGACCAAACACTCATCAATGATGATACTTGTTGTACAATTAAAGATTGGCAAATTGGTTTAGGTTTAGATTAATTCAAAATTTGTCCAAATTTTGAATTCAGGTTGAACATAGGTTTTGATCAACAGAAATTGAATTTCCACGCAATCAAATGAAAAGTAACGAATTTTCAATTAGATTGGAAACCAGCTACTTAAAGTAATAATTTTCTTCCTAACATTAGATAATACTAAAGACGAAGAAGGTGTTAATCTTTTCAAGAAATTTGTGAAATATACAGTTCTTTTTAGTGAAAAGGGTCAGAGGTTGTGGCAGACAGGCGATATATCACTACTAGTTTCTTGCAAGTAATGTAGACTTCGTTCAAGCAGTTCTTTACTTTAATAAGTAGTTAATTTACAAAACAACCATAAAACACTTAACAAATAAAACTGTGTGTTGTTATTAATTTATACATTATTTTGACTACAGCGCGAAATCACAACATCTTCGGCTTATGGATAAGCCGTTAGAATATCCTTTTTATTAATTTTCTTATCATTGTACACCATAGAGGTATATTGTAGACACTTTATTTTTTTACCTACTTTATCTGTTACCTATTTGCAGCAATATTGAATAATTTCCACAAGAACTATAATACTGACTACAATAGGACTATTAACAGTAGAAACAGCTATAGTTCATCATCCGTAGCAGTTAGTACAGTGGCATAAATAGGTTTCGTATGTCTCGATACAGAATGAAACCGCTCTGCGTTTTTCACAAAACAAGTGGTTTCTCCAATATTCACATAAATACCAAGTTGTTTTTGTTTCTCTTTCTTTGTTTTCTGTTTTTGAAAACAGAATGTTCCCTAACATTGCATCTAAAGGATTCTAACTCAGTCCTCTTCTAAGTTTGGGGACCAACCATGAAATCTCCCAAAGAATGCTTCGGTTTGCCTACGTGAGGTGAAAACTAAGGGACGTGTTACTTTCCCCCTATTGTATGAATAGAAACTAGGTGATCGAAAGGTTGTTGAATCTACCTTTGGAAACATTACATTAGCGACTTTTTGTAACAGATTTCTGAAAGGAGGCGAAACTGGCAGGTTATTTTTGGTTTTATATGCGCGTTTTGACTTATACTAAGCGACACCTAAATTAATATCTAAGAAAAGCGCGCTAGTCGATTGTCAACGCTCGGCTCGCACCGAAAGTTGGAAATATTTAGGCATTATATTTAGGCATTTATTTAGGTATGTGTTTATGTGTCTTGTATTTATCTTCGGTAGCTTCGACTTGAATCGGTACGTACGTCAGTCGGTTTACATTGTTTAGTATTGTGGCGACAAGATATTCCTTACCATGCAATAAATTACAGCAATATAATTATCTGCCATGCGGTGCACGCAACTCATGCACTACAAAATACTTAACAAATAGTCAACATATTATTATGTTCGTGGAGCGTGGATTTTCTCACGACTTTCCTTCACAGTAGTGAGAGTTTATAATTGATTGATCATAACAGTCTCTAAGTATTTGCTAATAAAGCATCTGGAATAACGGTTCCAATTGCTGAAGATTATGCTTTTATGCATCGTTATCAACTTGCAGGTCCCTATCAAAAGCATTAAACTCTTCAATATTGACAGAATCTAGATGTCTGACACTTTTTGCATGTGCAATACGTCAGTCATTTGACTGCTCCTACTTTTATCCGCCCTGAAATCTTGACATCTCAATTTTCACATTATCATGTCTGCAACTTTTATCATCAACGTCATCACCCACGGCCCGTCTTCACCCGACTTCTCTTGTGCCAATCTACACGCTCATGTGCACCTTTACTTCAAGCAATTTCATCAGTTTTCCTCCATGCATTATACATACAACTCCTCCATCAATTTAAGAAAAATCTTAAATTCACTGACGGACAACCAACAGCCTACACCGTTGGGTCTAGAAGAATTAATTGTTGCACAAGAAATCTTTACCTATACATAGTGTGTCTGTATACGGTGTGACGAAAATTAAGGGTGTGGTACAGACCATTAAACTGAGCAACTTTATCTCGGGGACCAACATCGTAATTGCGAAAAAAATATCAGTCGTCCCATATACATATTTGGTCGAGTAGGTATTGCAGTTTTGTATGGGATGACAGTTTATTTTTCACGACTAAGATGTTAGTCTCCAAAAGAAAGTTACTCAGATTGATGGTCACACCGTATACAGACATGTATAACGAAGGTTCATTCAGGAATTTATCCCCTAAAGGGAAAGGGAAAGCATACTACAGTATTCTAGAATTTCTTAGTGACAACATCTAATACCGTGTAGTAACTAATATTATCAATACATCTTTGACATCATCTACATAAAGCAACATATTATTGCTATGATGATAATTTTAATTGACATTTAATAATTGTTACGTAACTATGACCATATATTTAATTTAATTGTTTTCAAAATTGACATTTACGAGTATTATTTTGTTCTTATGTAATCTAATAATTTATCCAATAGCTTTTTTACTGAAATTTTAATATTTGTACGCCACTAAGGCCAAACATGACTGATCTTAAAACTATAATGTAATTTAATAACTTGCATGCTCTGCACATGTAGGTACTCATGTTTTCACAAATAAATAATCTTGAATCTTGAAAGGGGTTAAAAAGGGGATGAAAGTTTGTGGAAGCTCGTCATTTTTACAGATGGAAGATCCCACACGGCTTGTGTTTCTATAGCATCATACGGGCGAGCCAGCTGAGCTACCGCGCCACAGTTAAGGTTCTTACACCACATGTCAAATGACGGAGACAGCTTTTAGTGTGATTGGCTGTCCGCATTGTCTGCTTCAATGGCCGACGTGTATTGTGATTGAAACTGAGGCTCTGTGCAATGAAGAGTGGGGGTTATGAATAGGAGCAGTATTTTTGAGGGCGGAGGGAGGGACTTTCGTTGAATCTTATAAAGAAGAAGATTAACAAACAGATTAAAACGTTGCGGGACACTAAGACGCCCTCTCTACGGTCACGCTGTGCCTTCAAATGATCGCCGCCACGATATCGCCGTGTGGAGATTGGTTCATAGAGTTTCAATAGGATTTGATGACGCGGCAATACTGTCACCGCGATTTTATCGCCCGCGGAAAACCGCCGAAACGTCCCCAGGCGTCATCATCGTCGTCATTTCAGCCCGGAATCACTCACTGCTGGGTATAAGCCTCACCCCTTTTTCTGCCATAACTTCCCGGTTGCGGTGCAGTTCCAGGTGTTTCCCCCAGACATAATAACAATAAAAATTCTATTACGTCTCGTTCAGCGTACTTCAACCGATAAGAGCTTTTAGTTTCGAATGCATCAGCGCCGCGCAATGTCAATAGGTGGTCACCGTTATCAATCAGGGGACCCAGATTGTTTGCCTGCGTTCCGAGATCAATAAAAACTTTAAACAAAAGGACAGACTAGATAAAGATGAAACCTATATTTTTCCAAACCTAGCGAACTTTTTATTCCTAGTTTTGTTCCGTCACGTTTTACATAAATGTTTGTCTGTCTCGCAGACTTGGCAGACATTTTTACGCACATAAATTCAAGATAACGGCACCGCTCGTACCACACAAGGCCCCGAAGGATATGACTGCAGAACTATAACAAAATGCTGTCTACAATGATACTGCAGTCTGTTCGAAAAATATCTGATAAAAGTGTAAACAAAATTTGTTTAGGTTACATTTGTACGCAATCACTCACTAAAGAGAAATTTTAGTAACATATTCATCTGTATTCAGAAGTTTTAAACTTTATATCTCACCACTTTATTCAACAATTATTGTTTGAATAACATTATTAAATTGTAATTTATTGAAAAATCATCGACGAAAATTGAGGTTATAAAAATAACCTCAAATAAAAAACATCTTTAAGGTAATTTAAAATTAAAATTTCGGGTTTAAGTATTCAAATAGCGAAATCAAAGCACTCGATTTGTAAGTGACACTACAAATTGACATCCACAGATACGTTTTCTGATCCATTTGTTTACAATCTCATCAGATACTTTCGGAACAGACTACGACCTATGAGGTACGATGCAGGAATATTTCCGCGTCACCGAATATGTTCAACAGAGCGAACCTAAAATATCATAATCCTGCCGAGAAGCGAAAAATGTTTTCAAGTTCGAAGCTTTTAAAGCAAATGGAAGAAAGAAAATAATAAAGTGCCTGAAGAAATACGATAACACGGTCAACTACGGACATCGAAAGTGCCGAAAACTAAAAGCTTTTTAGAGTAAGCTGACATATTAAGCAGCTTTTTCCATCAGATCTGTGTTACTATTTTTATAACTACCTACTCTCTATCTGAATTTGTTCCGTTACTTTATTTTTATTGGCAAATCAGCGATGTTTCTTGAACTGCAGATCTAATAAACTACTCTCAAACAAAGAAGAGAAAACTTATGATCATGCGTGGTTTTACCTGGTAGTGCCAATTATTCCACTTGTTGCCCCACAGGTTATCTAATGGCAATTAAGAATGAAAAATGATATCGGACAAATGTCCACTACGACCACGCTCATAGATGTATCGACAACATTTTCACTTTTTGGCAAAATGGCGGGTCTATTTCAATAATCGCGCCACGGATTTGAGTTTTAGGCTGCAATCGATTCGAGTCGCTCATATAGACTCTGTTTTTAACATAGCCCCACAAAAAATAATCCAGTGGTGTTAAATCACATGATGGGGCCGGCCACCTAACATCTGAATTTCGTGAAATTATGCGATAGGGAAAATTGGTTTGCCATAAATTCATTGTTTCGTTGGCTGTGAGACTTGTCACGGCCTGTGAGGTCGTTGTGGCCAAACCTTAAGTACTCTTTATAATACAATAAAAATTTGAATCATTTTCATCTAAATTATTAATTTTTATTTTATTTTGAAAAACAAAGTTCTTGTTGAAAAACCCGTTAGTTTCACCATGTCCATCTGAGAGTATGTTTATCCCCGCTATAGCTCAGAGACGCTTAGTACTAGAAAGCTGTAATTTGGCATAGGTATACACTATACATATTAATCACGCCGATAAAGTTGTAAGTAAAATCTTGAAAATATTTTTTTTACCTCCCTTGCACATAATGTGGGGATGCTTTTCTATTCTCGTCTATCCCATAGTGTGGGTGTATCATTGAATAAGCCGTTCAAAAATATTGCGGGTCTGTAAACACCATTTTTCGATTCAGGGATCCGTTTGTGTAATATTAAGCTTTAAAGTGCAAATTTTTGTTAGAGTCAAGTGTGTGTCGTCGACGTCGTCCCCCGCCAGCTAAATGGTAGTTTATGGAGATGTGAAAAAATCATGGCAGTAGTACATATAATGAAATTAAAAGGAAAACTATCACAGCTAAATAGGCTTTACAAATTAACGAATAATAGCTGACCATTTTAAATTTTCAGTTGGAGAATTGACCGTGACGTATATCGATGTATGTGAGAACACGTTTTTCAGCTACAATGTTAAGTTTATTTTTGGCATAAATTCATCGCAACTACGGAACTCTTCAATGTGCGTGGTCCGACACGCGCTTGGCCGGTTTTTACGCCTTAAGGGCTGAAAGGATTTGGATGAAATTGACATTGGCACATAGGTAGACTATGACCTACGTTAGGACATAGGACACTTTTTATCCTGTTAGTACTTTCTCGTGGGATAATTACCGACGACAACGCAGGCGAAGCCGCGGGCAAAAGCTGGTTTTCTATATTTTATCTGCGACATCTCCTGCAGACACCACCTTAAACTCAACGTGAATAACAATGTGTACACGGCTGAATTTCAAAATGTTCTCCAATGTGCACATAGCATGCACGTTTCCGCGCCACCGGCCTGACGTAGAGGCAGATCGTGCTCGATACCTTGTGTGCATTTAATATGTGCAACACCAGTATATCATACTTTGTGGAAGTAAAGAGGATTTTATTTGTTGAGTCAGTATTCAGGACGAAAATATTTGGATGTTTATTCGAAAAAGTGGTTGCGATGTCTTGTTTGAGTGCAACTGAAGTGTTTGAGCATCCTTCGAAATTCTTCTTCTTTAATACATTTTCATTCTCGGCGACTTTAACCTACAGTTAGATACATTACTTTTGATGTTGAATTATGCAGAAAATAATTAGAAAGTCATCTTGTACACGGTCTTGGCATTTCAAACAAAATTTTGCATTATAGGTATAATCTACTTGTCCATTTCTTCCATAAAAATAAATAATATTCTTCTAATGCCGAACTGGAGGTAACTCCATATTATTTATTGTAACGCCCAAATGCCGGAAACTTCAGCTTCGTTATATTTCTCGCTCACAATAATATCCTAAAAGCTTCGCGGGACTTAATGCGATGGACATTTTTACCGACAAACAGTATTCAGTTCATTCATTGAAAGAAAATTGATGGAATCATTGCGATTCTGATCAAGAGACTTACATACACACATAAATAAACTGTCGCCTTTTTCCCATGGGGTAGGCAGAAACTGAGAGTGTAAGGATCGCAACCGGTAGCATTCTGTTACTACCGGTTGCGATCCTTACACACTATTTTTGCTTCGTTTACGTTCCTAGTCATTTGGTCTTACTAACTTAATGTTCTGAAAATGTCAATAAGCACATTAACAAGCATGAGGATCGATTCTTAATACTTGAGAATAGAGATGCCGATTCCTCACCGGATACGGCAGCTTCGGTTCCTGTGTCGGATAAGGCGGGAGGAAACGTCCGGGTGTCACCACTGTGTGGATCGCCCGAAAGACACGGTGGAGCATACGGTGGAGGTCTGCCCGGCTTGGGCAGAGCACCGCCGTGTCCTCGTGCAGGCGATCGGCGGCAAAGATCTCTTGCGTCCGGCCCTGGTTCAGGCCATGGTACGGAGCGAGAAGGCATGGGCAGCCGTTACCTCCTTCTGCGAAGCAGTAGGTAATGCTTGCGAAGGAAGAAGCGGGACGGTTGAGGGAAATGCAAATTTCGTGCCCTCTCACCCCTAGCAGCCGCTGGAGACGCCCCGGGCGTCGGGAACCCCGCACCGCAGGCGCGGGCTTGCGGACGGTGAGCAATGGGTAGCTCGCTGTCCTATAAGGACCAAGCCAAGGTCGACGGCGCGTTGTGTTTCACGCGCGCCTCAAATAGATGTCAGCACAAGTGTAGGGGTCCACTAGGGCCGATGCCTGCCGGGGTCGCGTGGAAGTTCGAAATGATTACCGAGGCCCCCGGCAGCACAGGCAATGGAAGGTGGGTTTTAGTCAGTAAGAGTCTGACACACCCTCCCACACCGCTCAGAGCGGGATAATTTAATTAATAATTGCCCATACAAAAAAAGTGATGCTGATGCATTCCACAAGTTTCCTTGATAAATCTTTAACAGATCAAGCAGTACGGTTGTGGAATGCCTTGCCCGTGTCCATAGGACGTGCTCAATATTTGTCCATTTTTAAAATTATGATAAATAATACTATATCTCTCCAACATAATTTTTATTTTCTTTGTTCTTTGCACTTGTTTTTGTTCTAACACTTATTTCATGATTAAGTATTATTGTTATTATATCATATACATAAATAATTTTTATATGTTTTATGTATGTATTGTTACGTTGTAAATTTGAGTACCTACCAAGGGTTGGTATTACACAGCTGCATTACTAATAAGTAAAGTAGCATTTACCTGAAAACATTAGTAGTACCTTATGAGGTTTCTGAGTAATTTATTTCATTGTAGTGTGCAAGTAACTTTGGTCTGCACTTGATGGAAGGACTCATTCCTTCAACTATATTTCGTCACTGGACTCTTTAGTAAACACTTTCTAACATTAAATCAATTTTCTAAACCCTGATAACAGGTTTTCACAATTAATTAGAACAATAAATATAATGTTTACATTCCAACTGTCATCCTGTCGAACGTCAGATTCTGTCGTTTAGAAACGACATCTGATGGTCGCCGGTTCACAGTTGTAGTTAAATCGATAATTGAACTTATTGATTGCCAACCATCGAAATAAATCGTATGGAACAATCCTTAATAATTTTCAGCTTTCAGTAAAACTTAATAATAAAATAAATAACCGAAAGCGGAAATGAAATAGTTTTTACAATATAGACTTTTCTTCTAGAAACTTCGGTGTCAAATAAATCCATTTTTAATCTGTGATTTATCTTTGACATAATGTAGCCAGGTTGTACGTTGTTAATTACCCCAATTAATATTTCGGAATAATTACCCCGATCAAGACAAGTTTTAGAATTGGGATTTATAAATAAATTGTTTGTTGGTCTAGATCATGAAGATTCTTATTGTTTCAGAGTTTAAACGTCACGTTGGAATGTTGTTAGTGATTTTCAAGAATTTATTATCTTGGTGTAGTATTTATCTTATAATCATTTTACCCGAAATATGGGAGATTTTAGAAATAGTCTGTCTATTTCCGGTTTGTAATCCGTGACAGGATTATTAAAGAGTGGTGGCGTCTATTTGCCCTTGAACACGCTTGAGTGATACTGGAAAACTAATTCCATGTTTTAAAAGGTAAGGATTTGGTGGTAATAGTGCCTAGAAGTGGTCTGTGAGCCCTTCCCTGGTTGTTAAAAGGATATTCTAGTGATCCATGGATATTTATTACAGGATTCCAAATTGCGCATACGCAGACTATTTTCCAGCCAGTCGAGGATCTTACAGTCAAGTGCTTTTTCCCTAAGCCAACCGTGAGTACTTCACCTGCTGACTATTTGCCTTAGATATTTCATGGGATATTCCTCAGTGTTAACAATGGATTAGATTCTTGTTCAGGGATACGCAACAAGTCCTTGTTGTGAAGTTGATGGATGCCACATGGGTAATCCTCATTACTCTTGTCCCACCGCTCAGGATCAGGCAAACAGAAGTCGTAACTCCTTATGTTGTATTTGAAACAAGGCCAAGTTAACCGGCTAATGTATTAGCCTTTTAGATTTCCAAGCTCAGTCACCTCCCGGAAGGTTAATTTGCTTCCCTTATATTATTAGGTCCCCGTATTGTCAATTCCAGGAGAGGCACCTCGAGAGATTCGTCTCGCCGCCAGGATCTAGAGGAGAGTCTGGGACCTGGACGCGAGACCCGTTCCTCGAGGCAACTCGAAGCCTCTTGTGGAGACGACTGTGCGGCTGGCAGACCCCGTCTAGCGAAAGCGCAGGCGGGACGGTTTTTTTTTTTATACCTTATTACTTTTCTATTATAATAAGGTTTCAGTAGGAACCTATTGTTTACCGCAGTCCGGTTTTCTGTAGTGGAAACCGGTCTGACAACTAAATTGAAATAGAGGATCTTGGGTTCGACAATCCTCGTTCATCCAGACGAATATTGGACACCTTCGTCGGCTCCAGGATCCGGGACTCTTCAAAGTCCCTGGCGCCCATTTAATAAATATTAACATACATAATAACTGGAAGGTTAAACAATAATATTCAAATTAATAATATTAAATTAGAACTTTTAAAAGGAACAGTACTGGGTTTATCTCCAACTCCCCACGACCGAAGCTTTATCCGCTGAATTATAAGCTGGCTGGCAAAAGTAGGCTTTCACAGTAGTCGCCTACCTCATTTTTAAGACGGTAGCCCCGTATCGGCTACCGTGTGTTATGTTGTGAAGAATTAATTTTATAATTATACTGTATTGAAGATAGTTTCTTGTTTGTTTTCAATTCAATACCCAACCACCTGGCCTCTGGGCTTATGTTAGTTTACCGCTAGGGGGAACAAAAATAAAAATATAACAGTATATGTATTTCTTTTTTAATTCCGTGCCTCGGAAAGCACGCGGCTGTCGTTTGACAGTCGTTACGGGTCGTCAGAAGCTCGAAAGTCTGACAACCAGTGTTACGAAGGGGTATCGTGTTATCCAGTAACTGGGTTGTGGAGGTCACATAGGCAGTCGCTTAATGTAAAATACTGGTATTCAGCTGTATCCGGTAAGCCTGGAAGCCGACCCCAACATAGTTGGGAAAAGGGCAGGCAGATGATGTATGTATATGTATTTATTGTGTATATCGTCGCCTTAGAGTGAAAACCTCGGGAATGTTATTTGGTCATTTTTATTTTATATTACATTTTTGGAAAGCAAAACCTCGCAACGCACGCCTAGTTTCCCACAAAAAAAGTTTAGCACCTGTAGCGCCATCTATGGTGAGTTCGTCTCGCAAAATAACAGACGAGGTTTTCAATTTACCAAAACTTAGAATTTAAAGTTGCCTTTTTCGCATATACGAGGTTTTCACTCTAAGGCGACGATATGTAAGTGGTACACAGATATAAATGTAGAAATTTTACATAAGGTAACACAATGGGTGGTCTTATCGCTAAAGCGATCTTTTAAAGACAACCTTTGAATGGATTAGGGGAGAAAGGAGAGACAATACTGCGGGTAGTATGTGTACCTGCAGTATTGTCTAATGTAGTCTTAATTTCTACATTTATATCTATAAATTTTATGGTGTACATAAAGAGTATTCTATTATGTTAATAATCCTGTTTTTAAAGAGGCCTTCAAATAGTGGTTGTTTCATATGATATTAATAGAGCTTTTATGTTTGTTTTTTACGACAAGCTGATGTAGGATACTCACATTGATCAAAGCCAAATCGATAATGTAGCCATTATTCAAAATTTATTTGAGTGCTTACCTATCTTGTTAAACAAACCTAGTAAGTACTCAATCAATCAGCGTGATGGACGTGTTCTAAATGTTGGATAGGCACTTGTAATCGTACCTACCATTTAATCATTTAATCAATCCACCTATAAGAGTTATTTACCTCGATTGATTACTTACTGTTTAATAGTGTGTTAGCCTGCTTTGTAGGTCTAGTGGTTGCAAGCGCTACTGCTGAGCATGAGGTCCTGGGTTCGATCCCCAAGTCGGGCAAAGTGCTATTTGGTTTTTACCCGACTGCATCAGGAGGGTAATGTTTTTCGAGAGTATGTATGTATGTATGTATGTCTATTTCTTTGGCACGCTCTGTAGCCTAAACGGCTTGATGGATTTTAACATATGAGGTGTCGTTAGATTCGTCTTAATTGTGGGAGTGACATAGGCTATATAATATTTACAAATTGTATCTGCAAATACAAGAAAAAGGAGGGGAAGGGTTTTTTTTTAATTAATTGCAACAATATTGGTATCAAATAAAAGCTAGTAATGAGTAATTTTCAAATATATATGTTGATAAAACTAAAAAGCTTGAAATAAAATATATTATTTAAAAAACAAAAAACCCGACTGCAAAAACACATAACTGAAAAGGGAAAACAAGCATTATAATCTATTTAATGTTGGTCTTGCAGGCGGGGACAGTCGAATATCCTGAAATATGGTGTAACTTTTGATTGTCCCCGCCTGCGATACCAAAATTATATAGATTATAATGCTTGTTTTCCCTTTTCAGTTATGTGTTTTTGCAGTCGAGTTTTTTGTTTTTTAAATAATATATTTTTTCCATTAGGGGTTTCTCAGTAGTAGCCCGGAGTCTGGGTCTGTGCCCAGTTGATGCAGTAGGCTTGCCTTCTGTTACATGGGACTTGAACATAACTGCAAAATGTGGGTGTGCTATAGGTACACCCCTGCCTAACTCTTCGGGGAATAAATGCGTGATGGTATTTTGTTGTAGTAGGTACTCGTAGTGTGTTAGTGACTTTGGTTTTCGGCTTAAGACGCTGACAACACCTAAACCGCGGTCACTGTCAAATTCCATAGAAAAGAAAGAGAAGCGCGACGACACAACGCTTGTAATTTATTGCAAAATATGAAGTAATTATCTATTTACTCGAAACTGAGTTGAGTAATCGAAAATAAAAAACAACCAAGTTCTGCATTCAAATAAGACGTTCTTGTTATTAATTAAATACGTAACGTATGTTGATATTTGATACAGATATTTTGGATTAGAACTCAAAATAAGAGGTTAGTTTAACGTTAGTTTCTATCGAGATTTTGTTTTCAAAACGTGTGTTGGTAACAACCAGGTTCTGGGAAATATGTTCATAATTAACATATATTTTTTCCGCTACCACAAACTATACAGATTTGGCATTTTTTTTTCTTAAGCGAAGCCTAATTTGGTCAATTGGGTCTTGTCAGCGCCTTAATCCTGTTTTGATGGATTTTTGACCATGCAGGAATTATTAGTTACGTTATTATAAAGTCGCACATGTATGCAGTAATAAAAAGCGCAAAAAAAATATTGGACACGTGTAAGTTTAACTTGCGTGGTAACGGTTCCGTACAATGAATATGTTATCTAATTACCATGTTTTATATCCCAAGATCATGAAAAAGATGTTATCGCATACTTTCCAAATGCACATGTAAATTTGTTCGCACAATATTGAGAGATTTACCATGTACCTAATTATTTCCACATGTACTAAATTAAATGACTAACAATACAAAAATACAAAAAACAAAAGGACACTTAGGCGTTGAAGTACTCGTCCGCATCGTATCATCCGGAAACGTGCCCAGAAGACTGGCAGCGTTGCCGCTTGAATGGTAATGCTAATTCTTTGGTCAAAGAACGAGCCAACCCTCTCAGGTCACGTGAAGTGTCGACCAGTCGACGAGAAATTTACTTAAAATGGAAATGCGCACTAAGGCTCTATGACCCGAGCGTTTCGACACCAAACGGCTAAAAACTTTAGTTACCCATAAGGTTACAGTATTTGCGCCGCTTGAGGGTCTCAGCAGCGGCTCCAGCACAGCCAGCCGTGCTTGGAACATAAGATGGTGCAAATGTGTCGACACAGGTTGCGTCCCACGCCAGAGGCCGAGCCACCTGCCAAGGCTACCACGTTATGCCGTCTGATCTCTTCCCATCGACACGTATGAAGCCGTTTGGTTCTAATACCGCTGGTACGCCGGCGGTGACAAGAGCTCGACGAATAATATGATGCTGGCGTGCCGTGCTATGCGAACTGCGCTCCTGCAACAGGACAGGCCATGGTGCCCTAGACTGTTGGCTTCACCGCAGTAAAACCGATGCGGAGCAACACAAGGTACGCCCAAGAGGAGACACGCAGCGAGCCCAAACGATGAGTCATCCATCATAGTGCCTATGGTGGACGTCGGGAGCGCCTGAAGCCACAAACCTGACTCTCATTCTCCCAAAGCCAGCAGACGGACACGCTCAACAGTATTAAGTGACGTGTTTATCAGGGTATTCCGTATAACTACAGAGCGGCACGTGCCACCGTCTCTGGGAGGACGGGTTGTCGGGCAAATCCGTATTGGGACAAGCCATTTTCCAAGCGTTCAACACGTCATCGGTCAAACACGATACCTCAAAATTGACCAGTGATTTCGAATCCTGGTTATTTTATCAGTACTGTGGACCAAGGAGATGGAGGCCGGTAAACTGATACAGTTTAAAATTTTGCGGACGCCGAGACCACCCAGGCGAATGAGAAGTGTGGCTTGCTGCCACGCTCGGTCGTCCAGGAGCACAAACTTAAAACATTTATTTCAAATAAACCAATTACAGGCACTTTTGAATTGTCAAGAGGTCGTGCAGTCAGAAGGATGAAGCTAGTTAGTTGCCCATTCCAAAGCGTAGTAGGTACCTATGGAGAAGAACGGACAAGAAACTCCACGGACACTCTTTTAAATCAACGTATTATGGTTACACAAAGGCCTTTACCATGTTAATTTAACACCATAGACTTCATATAGTTTCCCTGTAATCTATAAGTCTTGTAAAGTACCATTTTCTGTATTTTTTTTTTCAAAATTTTAGGCTCCTTGCTTTCGAAGACAAGGGCCCCGGAATGGTTAATTTTCGACTATTTTCTTAAATAACTTTAAAATCACAACAAGACCTTCATTTGATATGTCGCATGGTACAGTTTGCAATTTATTTTATTTTTTTCTAGTTTGGCCCCAAAGTCATATTCAAAATTCATTTATTTACGTTATTCGTCTGTGTTTGGGTCACAGAAATTCAAATGTGTAAAATGTGCAACTTAATCAGTCCAGTACCGAGATTTTGAGCAAATCCGCTGTGACAAACGGACATACAAACAGACAAACAGACAGTAAGACACACGAGTGATCCTATAAACCCTTATAGGATCACTCCGTTTTTCCTTATGGAACCCTAAAAAGGACCACAAAACCAAATCCAATATATTTCGCCATTTAACTTATTTAATACTTCGATAGGAAATTAATATATTATTGGATCATTCTACTCACATACGACCAACCTCTGGTGGCGCTGCCTGCATACTAACCACTTTGTATAAATATATAAGTACATTTGTGTGCAATGGGCCAATGGAGGAGTACTCCAAAGCTGAAGGAACTTAATTGTTACGCTTCGACGGTGATTTTTCGGTGGAAAAAATGTGTGTTCCGGATTGAAGAATTTCTGACTTTTGGACTTTGTTTTCGGGTTACAGCCATAATACAAAGGACCTTCCAGGTGGACCTTAGGTTAAAACAATTAGACCTGCTAGCAGCACAAATCACTAAATGCGTTTAACGCTAAATATATTTAAAATATAATTCTGTCTCTGTCATCTTCAAACGATACAGAAACAGAACGATGTTTTAAATACGTTAAAGGCAAACGTATTTTTATATTTCTGGTGTAGCCGGGCCTTAAAATAGGATGTAGCAAAAACAGAAACAGTCCATCAAATTAATTGGGTAACTAGGTGTTTACGAATACTTTCAAACGTGGCCCATTGTGTACACGACTTAAAGCCAGGGCCACACATCTCACCACAGTTTACCATAAACTAAACGCACCTTGTTAATAATTAGTCTTCTAAATATAGCCGCCGGCGGGCACAGGAAGACGCACGTTATTCCTAACACAAGTGACAGTAACCAGGCCCTTTGAGTTACTGACCTGCCTCAATTACTCTGTATGCTTTTTGGTTTGTTTTTATTTTGGGTAGAGGTGTGAGAAATGAACTGAATGGATAATTTATGGTTAGGTTCTTAAGAGACTGAATCTATGAATGCTTTTTTTTTTCTTTTTCTCATCCCGTGTTACTGCAATCTGTCTCGAAAATGGGTGCATCAATATATCATTGTTGATCACAGTTAATGAAAGAAAAAGTATTTATTGGGACTACCACTGGAAGATCACAAATTAAACTAAACACACTCAAAGAAACATTAAAAAAGAAGTATATCACACAGCACAGTAGTTAGATGCTTAAGTTTCTGTCTGTATACAGAGTGACTTGTAATTTGACGTAATCCTTCCAGGACGTGATAGTGTGACCTATTTGCAACAATTAAGCACCCCATAATGCTTATGTGAAAATTCATGAGATTCGAGGAAAGCCAATTACAATCATTTTTGAAAATTTCCCAGAATTCGTCACTAAATATCAATTTTCTGTAAACTCTCAAATTGTCTTCATTACTATTTCATTAGGTACCTGGAGATTTTTCTTTAACTAACCTTTCGATGTAATCAAATTTTCTAAAACATCAAAAAAAGTTAAAGGAACATTTTTCAGAAAATTTTACTTTGGCATATAGCGTACAAATTACATCTTCATTTAATCAGCTATCTAGGCACAAAAGTATTTTTTAACATATAGTTGCCGATGAAACAGTTTCATGAAACATATTGCCTTTGGGATATCCCATCAGGCACATGGCTGTATAAGGCCTCGTCTCAATCCAAACTCACCTGTTGGTTGGTTGAAAAAAAGCATGTTTGTTACTAACAAAGATGACTGACGGTCATCCTCTTGGCATATTTCCTTTAACTCCGTTTCCGCTCTTTAGGATACCCTAAAACAAAGAATATCTATTCGAAATTCTATTCTCTATAAATGAGAATGAATGAATGAATATTTATTTGTTAAACACAGGTACCTACACATATATTTGGTATTCATTAACGATTCAGTAATCAGTTGAATCTCTGTGTTTTGCCAGCGGCGTACACATTTTATAGTTACAGTAGGTATGATAATATTAAATTTAAATGCAGAAACATTTTATATGAACATCAAAAGTAATTTATTTAAACTAGGCTAAGAATCAGCATAACTTATCGAACGGCAAAATTACATAAGATAGTCCCCCAAAAACGCCCGCCCTTCACAACTTCCTAGTGCTTTAGCTGGGAAGAATAAGTGGCGCAACAAACTCCCCAGCAGCACACCTCTCTGTTTAGTTATATAAACTTGATGCTATACAAACAACATTAAATTAAATTACTTGCCATACGTTAGCTAGCACACGCCAATATACCAATAAAACAATGAAATTACTACAGTAAATTATTACAGTACTCGAGAAAATTACAACATAAAAACGTAAACAGAACTTAATACCTCAATAAAAGCCTCCAGGGATAAAGGGCGTGCCCGCTTACATAAGGCTATAGCTGTAACTCGAAGTGAGAAATGACCACCTAGTACCATCGAAGTAAAATAAATAAACAGTTAATTACTAATAACAATAATAAAACCTTGGTCAGCAAGACGACTAGTCACCACAAGCAGCACCCGTTCACGAGCATAACGCCAAGATCAGCCATCACCCCCCTCGCTATATTGGAGGGAAGGAGGCAACCCGACCCCCGACGACGCTACCGCAAGCAGTGACATCTAAGGCAGCATGACGAACTCGCTGCCGGTTGCTCAGGCAAGAATAGTATGTGTCGAGGTCGCTATAGCTAACCAATTTTTGCAATACAACTCAAAAGTAATATGAATAAATTAATAAGTATGAATAAATTAAGTATTTAAAAATGTTGTAAGGCAGTTCAGGTTAATTAACAATAAAATCAATAGACAAATTACAGAACATACAACAAAAACATACATTCATTGCTTGTCAAATTATATAATATTATTGTCAATAAGAAATCCATCTACAGTGTACAACATTTATGCATTAGAATAAGTGATAATTTCTTCTTAAAGCTACTGACCATTAGTTATTCTGGGTGCTATTCCCAACAAGCTTATGCGAATTAGAGCGATGAGATGAGGCCTTTGCTCTGGAGTAAGACAATTATAGGCTCGTATTTTTATTATTAATCTGAAAATAATATCTGTCTGGTCCTTAATTTATTTTTCTCGTTACAGCGCCGCCTCACTCAGAAGTACAGCATCGCAGTAGGAGTCCCGACGTTGGTAATTCGCGGCCGGCACGTTCGGGATGCCCTCCTGGACGATGCCTTGGGGGAGAGGTTCCCCTGGCCCCCGCCTCCCCTCACCGAAGTTCTGAGGGGCGTGCAGCTGCAGGGAGACGGGGAGAGTCGGCTCTATGAGCAGCTACCTGCGGATGCGGTCAGGGTGTTCTACTTTGCAGCACATTGGGTAAGTTATATAAAAAATTAGGCATATTTGGAATATACAATGCAATAATTTTTGTAATTGAATTTTTGGGTATAAGTATTGACATTTCTTGTTGTCTGCATCGCTGTTGTTTATGGTTTTGACGAACCCAAAAATGACTGGGTTTGAGTCTGGACGTTTGGAGCAATGGCTCTCCACATCACCTAATTCTGCTATTAGGTGATGTGGAGAGCCATTGCTCCAAACGTCCAGACTCAAATCAAGCCATTTTTTTAAGAGAGTTTTTGTGCAATAAAATAATGAGGAGAGCCAAAGAAACATCATACTGGTAAAGTAAAGGCTTCTACATACTGGCGCGACTTGTCGCGCGACGCGACGCGACACAAAGACACCGCGTGTAGCGCTACAAGCGGTGCCTTTGTGTCGCGACGCGTCGCGCGACAAGTCGCGCCAGTATGTAGGAGCCTTTATTCTCGACATTTCTGCCCCAACTTTTGTTACGTCACGTTTGGTCTCCTTATCTGAATCTTCATCCTTTTTTACCGATGTTTTTTTGTTCCAGTGCCCCCCCTGCCGGTCGTTCTCACCGAGCCTGTGCGCGGCGCTGTCGGCGGTGCGCAAGCGACGCACCAAATATGCGAACACGCAGCTCATACTGGTATCCAGTGACAGGTAGGCAGTTATTAATTAAAGGACTGGTTCTGGGGTTCATTTTGAAGGGCTGTGAGTCCGAATCCAGCGTAATTCAACAGTTGCCAAAAAGGTGTAATTTACGCACGTATTATAATTTTCTCCTTGATATTATAATTTTCTCCAAGTCACCTGTCTGAAAATGTACCCTTTGAAAACCAAATGCAGAAGTGGATAATGTGTTTACACGGTTTTCTGCACCTTTTGCAAAACTGGGTCCCCATCAAGTACATAATCGAAAATAAACCAGATAACTTACAAAAGTATAGAGAATATTTTGGTTGTCGAAAATAATGTGTTCAATACTAGTTTTTGCCCGCGGATTCCCTTCGTGGTAGTCGTTACGGAACAAAAGAATCCTATGAGTTAATCCAAGTTATAAAAATCACGCAAAAACGATGAATCAATCAGCCGTTTTTGCGTGATTTAGTTACAAACATCCAGACATACAAAATTTCACATTTATAATATTAGTAGCATAGTAATAAGCGTGTTCCTAACTGCCTAGTATAGTCATATTCCTAACTTTTAAACTAAAACGTAGATATTTCATATCAACTCGACCACCTTGGAAAGCGCCGGGGAAAATTTACGACGAAATCAACAAGCCTTTGAGTTTGCACGTCAAAACTTTCTAAAACCGCGTTCAGAAAACTAACAAAACAAAGGAAATAAATCAGCAATCTAGTTGAGAGCAAGTGTCCAAGTTTACTCAGTCATAATGAAACAACATGGCGCCGGTACCTCTGCACCTCTGTTCCTCTCAGGTCCCGGCAGGCTGTGGATGAATGTCGGGATGCGACTGTTTCTCGTAAGTGTTGATAGCGAATAAGATGTAGTTTGGGTAGGAATTGTAGCGAAAATGATTTAAGAACACAAGTAAAAAAATATTATATAAAAGGCGGACTTAACGCGTGACCCATTTTCTACCAGTCAACCTTAAGGCCTGCGCAGACGAGGGACTTTTGTCCGCGATTATAAAATGTATGAAATATATGCAATAACGCCCACGCACAAATAGACTGTCAGGATTTCCATATGTTTTATCATCACGGATAAATTGTCCCCAGACAAAAGTCCCTCGTCAGCGCAGGCCTTTAGGGTGATGTAGAGACAAAACATGGCAGGTGCAATATAAGGGATAGATAGCTCAAAATAACTATTAAATTCACGAATAAACACTAACACATAGATAAATAAAATTTTGTAGGCAATTAAAATGGTTTTGTCCTTTTAGTGTGTCAATTCCGGGCTGTATTTGAAAAACATGGGGCATCTAAGAGACTATCTTAATGAATGGTCATATTGCCAATATCTTCACGCTTTTCAGCCAGATTGTGGATCTCAATACCTATTAGTTATGCTTTTATAGCTCACACGAGGACACTGCTCCCCATCGTCTGATGATATCATCATCCCAGTCAACTTTTACGACCAATCTCGGGCCACGGGTGGTCCTTGTCATCGTATAGTTTTACTTGATTGAATAATTTAGGTCACTGAAATATTTTTTCTCCGTTTCTTTTCTCTTCTTTATAAGTAATCATAAGAAAACTTTTAAGATTTTCTCATTTTAAATTTACGACGACTGCAGCCGAGTATATATGCGATTCAGCGCCGAGTATACGCGATTCACCTTCACCGACCGACTGGAGCCGAGTATACCCGATTTAGCATCACCGACCTACTGGAGCCCAGTATACCTGATTCAGCGTCACCGACCGACTGGAGCTGAGTATACCCGATTCAGCGTCACCGACCGACTGGAGCCGAGTATACCCGATTCAAAGTCACCGACCGACTGGAGCCCAGTATACCTGATTCAGCGTCACCGACCGACTGGAGCCGAGTATACCCGATTCAGCGTCACCGACCGACTGGAGCCGAGTATACCCGATTCAACGTCACCGACCGACTGGAGCCCAGTATACCTGATTCAGCGTCACCGACCGACTAGAGCCGAGTAAACCCGATTCAGCGTCACCGACCCGAGCGTGTCGGTTTAGTTTGGTTTAGTCATTTATTGTTCAGAAAGAGCGCAAAGTGCGCCTGAAGAAGGTTTCACTACAAAAAGATGGTCCAATCTTTAACTGTGTAAGGAAGGATTTTAAATCCACTTTAAAGAAATTCTTTTGCGTTTTCGTTTTCTAAACAGTTTATATAATATAACGTCTTCATCCTCGTCTTGAATGTTCCCCTAAAGACGTGTTCAAGTTAGTGTGATCATAAAACAAATATGGCGCCGCGTCTGTTCAATTTAGAGCTCCTAATGAGTCTATTTGAGTTAGATCTCAATTGTCTGATCCCATTTATGTCCCTTTGTTCTTATCTCTGAGATTAATGGTAGAGATATGTAGTATTGTATGGTTACTGCCTACGCATAAGATTATAGCTTTAGCTTTAATTGTATAATGTAAATAATTTTCATATTTGCCTTTTTAGTTTTACTGAGAACTCTTCCATAATCAATCGCGGGTTTTTGCGACTTTTGGGGAATAATAACATCATTTGGGATTTGTGTTACTTCCGATCCTTCTCAGCTTAGGTCCCGATCACACGTACCACAACGACAACACGTGGTCGAGCGCTAATTTGTATGAAAATGAATAGTTTATTCACACGGACCACATTTTGCTGTCTAAATCAACCGTGTGGGCGATACCGACCACGTCGCTGCCACGATGCAACCACCAGCGAGACCGCGCACTACGGGCCGGCCACATCGCAAACACAACGTGGCGTCAACCATTTGATTTGATTCTGTAGTTAGCAAGAAGCTGCAGCGAAACTATTCACACGTAACCACTGCTTGCCCACATCTTGCTGCTGCGATGTGGTTTGGTTGTGGACTTGTGGTACGTGTGAACGGGCCCTTATGGTAATTGGTTAAAGGAGTAGCTAGGTTCCCCACAAACTGTAACAACTGATGTTTGTACCTACCTACATTCATTGAAAATATATTCTACTAGTTGCGCCCCGCGGTTTCACCCAGATAAGTATCGACCCCGTGGATTCCATATTCACCGGGATGATCTTAAATCCTAATCCAGGTAAAGACACAAGTCACAAATCTTGTAGATTCTGGGCACATGGGTAACCAACAATGGTTACCCATGTGCCCAGAATCTACAAGATTTTAAAACAACGAAGCTCTACTTCGATCTCGAACCTAAACTACAATTTGTCTAACCTGTTAATGGCTATATCTAATTAAATATGTATTTTGCTCAAAGAAAAGAAAATACATCTCCAGTAAAAGATAAACAGCCGGGGCGTTACATGTTTAAGTACCTTTCTTTTTCTTTCTTCTTTTACTCGGAATAAAGAGCGACGATTTCCTTTGTTACCAATCGGAATATTTTAATTAAATTATAGAAATGTTTTTTTTTCCATTTGTGGACAATGAAATGGGAATTAATTTCTGTAGATTCTGAGTATTTTTATTATTCACAGTCTCAGCAACCAACCCGCCTGTAGATTTTCATTTTTCGGGATGAAAATGATTCTATGTTCTCTAGGGTTAGGACCCTAGAGAACATAGAACATAGAATTCATTTTTGAGGTAGGCCTCAAAAATGACCTTAACTAAGGCAGATCAATTGCCTTCACTCATGTAAAAGGCTTGCAATAAGTTTTCTGATATGTTGCCAAACTTAGACACAGTTGAAATGCCATATATAGCTATACAAACTGGGTGTAAAAAGACTCTTAACGAAGCCAAGATACACTTGTTACACCTGGGAACCATCTGGTTACCGAAATATTGAAGGCCAAAATTCCAGATTTTTTTCACGGAAACCAGTTAATGTTATAACTTAACTTACCATACGCACAATGTTTTCCCTCAATGTCACTTAGTTTTATGTGCAGAATGCGTTGATAGCGACTATGTGATGGGGTATTATACACTCTGTATTTTCACATCTAGCAGTACAATGCTGCTTGTCGGCTGAAATAAATAAATATATTCTTCCCCGACCCCCTTCTCAAGAAGCGATACCTACTTCCTACTCCTAAAACATAAATAAGCCACTTTATGTACTCGTAGTTGTATGTATACGTTGTCCTTCCACCTCGGGAGTGAATATAAATAAACATTTGGGTATTATTTACTCCAATAAGACAGTTTGCATGCTGAATAATAAACGGAGGCTCGCCCCGGCTGCTCTCGAGTTAGATATCGTTAGGGTTGCCAAGTTTTAGTTTGACTTTGAAAAGACACTCCAAAAAGTGTTCTTCAAAAAGGTCGTAGGCACTTAGTAGTTAGAAAACTATACCTCCATTAATAACGTGATTAATTGAGTACTTAAAAACTACTTAAGTACTCAATTTTAATATTTGCAAAACCTGAAATCAGATTTATATTGCTTCAAAGTACCTAAGTGCAAAGTGAAAGATGTCTCTTTAATTCGGAAAATGACGTGACGAAAGTTTTGAGTATGAATGTCGAGAAGACCAAAGAAAGGATGGGTGGACTGTGTGAAAGATGATATGGCTAGAAAGGGGATGACTACTAAGATGAATGAAAGAATGAAATGCACTAGTCCCTAGAGCCTCATGTTTCATGGGACTACAGAGACCATTGCCGAACAAAGAGTAGACCGGGGGGCGCAGTAATGGTCAGGAAGACGTGCCCTTATAGATAGGAGGATTATTAGAGCCTACCGGATATGCATCCTTGAGTAAGCAATGGAATATCCACTATTCCATTGCTTACCCAAGGATGCATATCCGGTGAGACGGGTGATTTATCTATGGGATCTTTTAACACCATTGCCGCCAGGTGGGCTCAGGTCCAGCTTCACCGAATCTCGATTGGTGAATCTTTTGGCGCGGTTAAAAGGGGATGACTACTGAGATGACGACAAATCCATTTTTGGGTGGATGTGACGCATTTTCCCCCAACTTTTTCTTTTGTATTTGTGTTCCTTCTTTGCGTCATGTTTACCGCAAATAATCTCATTTTCTTTTTTTTTTCTTTTTCTAAATAGAGAAGTAGGTATGGAAACAAACACATGTTGCGCCGACCACTAATAAATTCGGTTAAGGTAGGAGAATTATGAATAGTTTCTTATGGCAACCCTACTCGATGCCGCGTGCCGTATTCATAGTTAGGACAGTATCGTTATAGCAAATTGAATCCGTCTGCTGCCCGTTCGATCGATCGCGAATTTTTACACGAAACTTCTTGCGAATATCTTCGCAAATTGATTAAGTTGGAGATGTTTTACTTTACTTCAACATGAGAAAAATACGGTGAATTTATGCGGACGGTAGGTTTTAAAGACGAAGTTTCCTTTTTTATGAAAACTCTTCGGTTAAATAGGCAAGCTTTTTTACATTTTTCTACAAGTAGGTATGTTTACTTGTTTATGGTTTACTATTATAATGATCTACGAGTGACACATATTGTAATTACATTCAAAGTTTTTATCCAATAATCCACCATGTTCAATATCACTTAGCTTCAATTCCATTTAATTAAATACAGTTTCCTGGCTGTAAATAGAATGGAACAGTTGAAATCAGTTTGAGTAGCAGGTCAAAGGAGTTTGGTAATTAAAATTCAGGCTGGGACGGACGGTCTTTCTGAATTGTTCATAGAATCCCTTGCCCGCATCACCTGCGCTAAATTACTTACCTTTATGCTCTTTTAGACCTAAAGAGTGAATTAATTTTAAGCAATTTAAGTTATTAATAAGCTTTTAGCGGTCTTTCCTTGCGAAATAAGAAACATAATGTATATGCTATATCGAAGAAGATGTCGCGTTTGTGCGAACCTCTTTACCTACCTACCTACCACCACAAAAGGTTGAAATCCAAGCAGTAGGCACAGTAACCCGTATTCCTTGGCACACTTCCAAAAAGCATGAAATCATAAAGCAGAGACAATCATAAGATCTTTTTAAGTCGTTTTTTTTTTTTAAAACTTGAATTGAAATATAACCACTTTTTCGCTAAAGTTCCTTATAATTAATTTAGAAAAAACTGAATTGTTTTTTTAAATCAATTGCACTCTCCCTCCAAATTAAAGATGGAGTCAGTCACAAACGAATGGCATTAAAGTTCCGTTTTTAAAATCCCGCCTTTTTGCACAGACAGCATTTCAGCGCTCTAATTTCAAACATCGAACGTTGATTACTGGCATCTGCGTCGAATATTTTACAGACGTATCAGTTTTAGGTCTTCTTTAGCAAATCTATGTGAAACTGGATCTCATTATGTTGTCAAAGGGGTGTGATCGTGTCGCGATTGCGCTGAGCTAAGCACGTGCTTTCATGCTCTTTGATGTGACTGAAGTGTCATTAAGCCATGTGCAACTTCAGTTTTTTTTTTTTGTAGGTTCACAGATGTGATGGATTCCAAGATAAGGATTTCTTTGGTACGGAATAGAAATAAAGCGGGTGCGGAATTTGCTGTCCTTAAAGTAAGGATGTGTTAGTTTGAAAGACTTTAAAAATGTTGGTATTAGACCTTGTGTCAATAGGGCCAGTTTGTTTAAGGTCATACCGATAAAATCAACATGAATTACCTACCATGCAGTCATTCCATAAATACAAAAAAAAAATTTAATACTTACTTATTTTATGCTAACCTCAACATACAAATCCCCAACAACTCAATCGTTAGCCAGTCTACTTTTTTTTTCTAATTACTTACCCCCACCCCCACGTGGTCTAAGCGGGTTCTCATTAAACCCCTCAAAGGGACCTGACAGTCGCGTCATGATTACGTCATGCTCTGTTAGACTAGCCCCTTTGATCTTGTAGTGAAGTCGCATCACATACATGTGACAGTTTAACTTTTTTTTGTCTTTTGAGGCGGGCACAGGCAATGCTGTTGTGAGGGACAGTGTTCTTTTTTTAATCTATTGAGAAAATTGCGAAGGTCTTGTGAGTGGAAATTTAAAGTTAATTTATAGAATAGTTTTTTGATACCAAGTTTTATTTAAATTAAGCTGCTACATTCGCCTTGTTACTACTTTTTAATATTCGTTACATGAAACTCTTATATTATAAGATCACTTATGCGGAAAGCACTTTTTGCTTAGTCAAGCCATGTCTTTCCTTTGTCTTTCAAAAAAAAAAGTTTCTATCTGTGTCCTTTACTTTATTCGGTTTTTAGGGTTCCGTACCCAAACGGTGCTAATAGGACCTTATTACTAAGGCTCCGCTGGCCATCCGTCCGGTCACAGGGCTGTATCTTTTGAACCTTACTAGGTAGACATTTGAAATTTTCAAAGAATTTTTGGTCGCTGTAACAACAAATAATAACAATATGTAGTGTTAAATAATGTAAGGTACGGAACCCTTCGTGTGCGAGTCCGACTCGCAATTGGAAGCTTTTTATACCCCTAGTTTTCCAACAAGAATCTCCAATCAACGTTAGCTTTATTTTCTCCTCAAGATAATAACCATTCTTCTAAGACCGATGGGAAATATAAAGGTAAAATAACGAGTCCCAGTGATTCAAATAGAACGAAAATAGACTGTATTAGCTACTTATATTATCTCACAAATTGTACGGCTCCTGAGGGAAATGAATTTGTTATTGAAGATCGACTGGTTTATTTAAAAGGTTACTTTTTATGGTTCTACCCTGTAATAATAATGCGATCTTTATCCATTTTCACGATAGGTAAATAATATAATAATAATATATATAATAATGATTTAATTAGAGCAGTGGTGGCCCAGTGGTAGCGGCCGCGACTTACGAGTTGTAGGTCGTAGGTTCGAACCCAGACAGGCGCTTTACTTTGTGTAATTTATTTCATCACCGCTGCTCTCAAAACGGTGAAGGAAAACATCGTGAGGAAACCGGCATGTCCTGGAACCAAAAATTCGAAGACATGTGACATCTACCAACCCGCACTGGGCCCGCGTGGATGATTATGGCCCACTCCGTAGAGAGGAGACCTGTGTCCCAGCAGTGGGAACATTATAGGCTAATTATACTCTGGACTTCCTTTACTTGTGCTGTGAAACCTTGCTTCTTGCCAAATTTCATGATTCTGGGTCAACGGGAAGTACCCTATTATACGGTTTTGATGAATTTGCGAACATCAAAATATGCATAAATTGTCATATTTTTTATTGCGTTGCCTTAGAAGCTTGATTTTTTAGAGCTCTAAGAGACTGTAGACCTACGAATTTAATATTTATTTCAACTTGATACCGCCACGCGTTCCTGAGAAAAAGGGTCATGACAAACTGACAGACAAAGAAATGGAAATAAAGGTTCCGTTTTTCCTTTTAAGGTACAGAACCCTAAAAAAAATTGACTTATGTAAAAAAGTAATTTAAATAAAACATAATCTTTTCAATTATGGGATCCAACGATACCCACCCACGCTTATGTGCATTGAATTATTATTTTTCGTCCCTCGGTCACATGTATGGGGAGTGCCATTCCTAATTGTTTTATTTCGTAATCTCACTACACCTTCTTCCCAATTTTCATCGATATAGTGGCAATAGTCTCCGAGTAAAATGGCTGTGTAAAATCCGGACGGATGGAAGGGCGGATAGACGGACAGACGGACATGAAGAAATTATAAGGATTCCTTTTTTGCCATTTAACTAGGGAACCCTAAACAGGTATTGCAAGTCGAATTCATAGAGCAACAAATAGTACTAGTGAGTTTATTTACATAACCAAATTACAAGATGATTATTAACATTAACTAAATTAGATTAAAACTAAGTCCAGCCTAAAAAAGGCCCTCGGGGCATTGTACCGAGGATGCTGGCGGCATTTCCTCGCTGAATTGCAATGCTGATGCGTTGCGCGAGAAAGCCGCCAGCTTTTCGGTCACCAGTTACATCAACTAGACGTTTCGTGATTTCCGCAAATAGCTTATGCGCACTGGGACCCCACGGACCGAGGACAAATAGTTCGTAGCCGTTCGTAGCACATCAGCTACGAAATGCTACGAGTTTATATTATTTCAAAATTGAAAGTTCACAAATATTTATTTGTGGGTTTAATGTTGGCCGGTATAATAGGAATGTTGGTAGGTAGGTATAATGTTTTAGTATAGTCAGACGCTGACTGTATATGATGTTATAATATAAAAATATTGTATCACTATGCGCTACTTTGGAAGGCGTTTCTATTGTAACTGTTACTGTTACTGTGTAGACAATAGACTGTGTATATAAAACGCCTTGCAAAGTAGCGCATAGCGATATAATATTTTTAATCCAGCCTATAAAATTTGTAACCGTCTTAAATTTTTAGCAATAAAATAGACATAAATAAAACAATGCAAATATAGGTAAAAATGTATAGCTACGAGGGCAGGTCAAAAAGTTCGCGGAATGGAGCGGTTAGAGTGGGGAGAGGAGCACTTTTTTTACTTGTCACTATTTGATGATGCAATACAACTACAAATACTAAAGCTGATCAGTTTCAGACCTTTGAGATTTCACTGGATAAACAAGTAAATCGGGAAGAGAACAGTGACTATAGAGGAAATTGAGTTGCCGTGATAAAGTTCCTTAGTAAGCAAGGAAAAACGCCTCAGATAATTATGGAAGAGATGTCATTTTTTTATGGGGACTCTTGCCCTGGAAAATCGATGATTGACAAGTGGCATAGTCTTTTCAAGCAAGGCAGAGACTCGATTGAAGACGGTCAGCGTTCTGGTCGGCCGATTGAGGCAACATCTTCAGACATTGTTGAAAAAGCTGAAAAACTTGTTCTCGAAGATGCTCGTCTGAAGAAAAAACAGGTCGCAGAGATGACTGGAGTATGGACTACGTCTATTTTGAGCATTCTCCATGGCCATCTTGGCGTGTGTAAGGTCAGTGCAAGATGGGTGCCGAGAATGCTCACACCGCTTCGAAAGTTTCTTCGAGTTTTTGGATCTGTGTAGTGAGAACAGGCATGAGTTTATGAACCGAATTGTGACTGGGGATGAAACTTGGGTTCATCACTATGAATCTGAGTCAAAACAAGAGTCCATGCACAAAAAAGGCGCACCACCGCCTAAGAAATTCAAGGTGTCACAATCGGCCGGTAAGATTATGGCTACAGTTTTTTGAGATTCAGAGAGGATTTTGTTGATCGATTATAAAGATAAAGGTGTCAATATCACGGGGCAATACTACGCTATGCTACAACAAAAATTCAAAAATGCTATTAAAGAACAAAAGAAGGGGAAACTGGTGTCGAGGTGTGATCCTTTTGTACGACAACGCACCCATTCACAAGAGTGATGTTGCGATGGCTGCCTTACACAAGTGCGGCTTTGAAACTCTGAAACACCCACACTACAGTCCACAGTTGGCCCTTGTTATTATTATTTGTTCCCAATCCCATGAAAAAAGAGCTCCATGGAAAGAAATTCACCTATGACGAAGAAGTGAAGTTGGCTATTTTGAGGGCCTAGACAAATCATTTATTTTCTAAGGTATTTAAACAAATTATTTGAAAGGTCTGAGAAATGTATTAGGGTTAATGGAGAATATATTGAATAGGAAAAATATTTTCATGTTTAATTTCACCTCCCTTCCTTTTCATTCCGCGAAGTTTTTGACCTCGCCTCGCGGCCTCGTAGCTAAACTGTTAACTACAGTAAGTAGGTGTCAAACAAATGTTACGTGCATACAATCTAATCATTATAAATACTGTTCACAAACATAATAATATCGACTTTGTTGTACTCGTAAATGCGAAACTTAGTCCTCAAATTAGTCCATAGCCCCCAAACAAAGAAGGAACGTTAACGACAATCGAGGCAGACAGCTGTTAGCCATACCGTGACAATGCTGCCAACCTAACAAAAAATAAAAAACAACAATACGTAAAGTACGTACATATAGCTTATAGGGATATCTATGGTAGGTATCTACTCCATTCACAGCCAAGGTCGTGCTGGAACTTTTGTTATTAAGTTCTATGCAGATTTTTCTATAATTAACTGAATTTTTGTCTTTGTGTATACACGGCTACACATCAAGCTATACATTTCCAGTTTACGCTGACCTCGCATTGTACGGAAAACCTATACAATGCGAGATCAGCTTATACTGGAAATGTATAGCTTGATGTGTAGCCGTGTGTACAACCAAGATAATCATTTTGCGTTTTCCATTAATAGATATAGCAATAAGAGTCCCATAAACCACTGCTACAGGTACCGCAATCATAGAAACAATCCATTCTATGATTACATATTAAGTATGGCTCGCGTAGATAGGTACCCAAGTTCCCCATACAACGAGTTAAGATTCGAAACAGAAAAATAGAAAATCCACCATCTATCAAATTCTGAGATAATTTATCGTCAAATTGAATAAGTACTTATACCTACCCAATTCCTATATGAAAAAAGCAGTTCAATAATACTTGAAAGCGCTTCATTGTTAATACGAGTCAAGTTTAACCCTTTTAACCTCAGCAAATCTGTCAAAATTCTCCATGCACCGTTGATAGAATTGTACAACAATAATTGCAAATATTCGGCACTAAATCCCCCAGTAGAATGGTGGAGGGTGGCTGACGTCACAGACGGCAGTCGCGACAGGTAGCCAGACTAATGGAAGGGTGGCGATAGGGCTGTCGAGTTCGATCAATACCAAATGTAACAAAGGATTTTAAACTTATAACCAATTTTATTGTGGCTTTTGATGCTTTGAAGGTTAAATTTAATGAATGGGAGGCATTTTATTTTAAAAACTTACGATATGGTTCGTCTATAGAAACCTAAGTAGAGAATTACAGAATCTATCTATTTAGTTATTGCATTTGAGTAGCTTGCGTTGGTTGCCAGTCACGTCATCGTCTGTTTTCTGGGACGCTGTGTAGAGCGCTCACAGAACATACACCTATATCCTAAAGGGAGAGTGCTACAAGGACCGATTGGGCCTGAATGACGTTGTTGGTAAACATTTGTGAAAGTGTCACAGCAACTTACTGTACTAACAAAACAAGATGGCGGTGTAAGTTCCGATTTTGGCCACGCGCCAAAAGATCCTTGTCGCGTTGTACTTGTGAGTCGCTTCTCCGTAATGTCACTTGAGAATCGATAGCAACGGGTCGTAGATTAATTGTCTGTAAGCTGATGACATCGTTGTGGTTAAGATCGTACTTCTCGTTTAATACTGCAAACGCTCTTTATTAAACTAGACAACGATTTAGCGCTCTTTTCTTTTTCTTTCAAGAACAATAAAATAATATTTTTTGAAGGAAAAATAAACCACGCATAAGAATTTGTAGCTTATTTGACAATTAACTATATCGCTCTCTAATGGCAACTCATAACCGTATACTTACCTATTTTGTTACGACATTATGCGCATAATGTAGTGTGCTGCAATTTTTTTTAAAACTACCTAATAAATATTTAATTTTATATTTTAGTTGTTTATTGTCCCTTAAATAAATTATTAAATAAATAAAATAACTCATTAGCATCGTGTTACCAACCAAAGCTGTCTAGCACATCTATAGCAGCACAGCTCACCTTCCCCTTTTCAGAAACACAGGCAAAACGACCATGTACGTTAATTGAAAGTCGACCATTACGCAGGACAACCGTAACGCCATCTTTAATCCTAAAAGCAATTCGCGCAAATTAATCGCTTTTGTTTCGACCCTCGCGACAGCCCTAATTAATAGGGTTGTCCGTGCGTCGCACGTCGGTTATTAAGCTTGTAGAAAGAAAGTAAGTTCAGCCTTGTAATTTTGTGTGGTTGGCAGAATTGTGAAGTCAAATCTTGGAAAAAATAAACGCTGAAATGCTAAAAGGTGTTTTTTATGACACGGCTTTAAATCACGTAATGCCGCTTCGTTCATTCACGGCTGAAAATTGTAGGAGAGGTTTTTTATTTATTTTTACATTTACCTGAAGCATAAACCTGTACCTACCTATAGTCACTGAACAGTAGTCGTTATGAAGGTTTTCTACCTTACCATGAATTTTTGTAGGTTGTTGTTTTGTAGGATGTAATCAAGAAACTGACCGCCTCTGTACGATGATCATGACAGTATGTAGATACCTACAGGAAGAAAGCTAGATCTTGCTGACAATCAACAACATTACTGTTTTGTTATATGTAGTTATAACACAAGGTAAAATATCCCCCTAAACTTCATCAATAGCTAAGTAAAGTGCTCTATCAACACCATATTTAACAGTAATATCAACCAATACTTAGTTCAATTAAAAACGATATTTGGCAAATTAAGAATCCTACCACAGAGAAAAAATGCAGCAGACCTTTTTCCAAATGGAATACGAAATTGGCGCGTATTTGTTTTTCATCCCATTTGTCTATGAGTTGGCAGTACCGGCACAATAATGGCGGCAATTGGCAATTCTGCATCTGTTTCCCACCAATTTACGCTGAACCTATAGTCATTTAAAAAAGTCGGTTTAATCAACTGATGAAAAATGTATGTGAGCAGTTAAGTGCAGTATTTCGTTTATATAAGAATAAAGAGACTTTACATTAGACCAATAATGGTTTTCTGCAGTTGCTTTTTTACTTGGCCTTACTTCAACTGCAGTGTATGGAATTTATTACAATTTACCTATTTGCATGTAGTTCAAAAATAACCAGATTATAATCTAATTTTATCCTGCTTCATAAAATCGACAATTCATGTCCTACTGATTTTTTGCTAAAATCAGAAAAGACGCTGAGGAAAAGCGTACTTTCTACAAACATAAAGCTAATAATAATAATACTCCTATAGCTTACTAAACTGGCGACAACAAGACCACTAAAAACTTGCACCAATTTTCTTACTTTGTAGTTGTACACCCCAAAAATGATTACCTTCATAAACCCGTTTTTATCTCCACGGGACCAAACACAAAGTTTATACAGCCTTTTTCCTTCAGAAAAGATAATTTTCACATAAAAGTGAATGTCTGTAATAAACTGCGAGGGTTTTCGGAGCCCCGACTTCGCATTTTTTGTTACTTGTAACTTTTAGAGTGGTCAAAATGTTTCTTGGAAGTTAAAATTTAATTAGAACCTCGAAATATTTATGAAAAAACACTACGAGCTATTTGCGTTCGGAGGACAAATGATTGTTGTGGTAAAAGTTAAATTTGTTTTGTTGGTTGCTTTCTACCGCAAAAGTAATTTTCACTGAAAGAAAATAACTTTGAGAAAACTCGTCAAAACAAAATAAGCTCCATGCGATATTTAGTAAGTAGGTACAGGCACAATAAGGTTGATTAAAGGACTGCAAAGATGAATGATTTCTAAATGCTTCTGAATGAGATTTAAATCAGAGATACTATGTACTATAAAGCTGCCATTTACTGTAGGTATACGTCTTTCATTGACTTAAATGTGCCCTGGTATGGCTGGGAGTATGTCGTGCTCACTCTAATGTCTCGCTGATGGTGGCGCGTGTTGGATCACTTAGCTCCCTTCAAAATGGTTGAGCTGAATGGTGATAATCCATGCGTAATGTTCGTGAACGGCCGCCGTCAGTAGAGACTGGTCATCTCTTAGCTGCCACGGCTTATTTTAATTTTTGAATTGCTTTTTTTTTGTTAATCTTTTTATTACGGACGCTTTTACGTTTTGCATCGTTCTCACATGTATAATTTCAAAATGAATGATGTAAACAATATTTTGTAACCATAATACGTTGATTTAAAAGAGTGTCCGTGGAGTTTCTTGCCCGTTCTTCTCCATAGGTACCTATTACGCTTTGGAATGGGCAACTAGCTTCATCTTTCTGACTGACTGACCGACCGACCCCTTGACAATTCAAAAGTGCCTGTAATTGGTTTATTTAAAATAAATGCTTTGAGTTTGAGTTTAAAAAATACGAATGAAGATTCGTAGAACTATTCATCAAAGCCATCAAAATAAAATCCAACCAGAATCTGTTCAGTTCTCTCAACAAAATGCGCTTACATTCAAAAGCGCATTCACGAAACATATTCTCACAGATCTTTATTACATTTCATCATCTCACTCCATTGCATTGGCATAATAAGCCAGCAGACGTTTGCACTTAAAAAAAAACAAACGTCATTCAGTGAAAAGGGCGGGAATTTTGCGCGGGAAGCCGGGAACTACGCACAGTCATCGCGACAAGGCCTTCTCTTCTCCCTACACAGTTAAAGGCTTGATTTAATTGCGTAGCCCGTGCTCGTAGTGCCATTTTGAATGGCTTTCCGCCACCGCTTCATTTGTTTGTGTTGTAAATGGAATTTGTTGTAAATACAGGCTACGTATAAATGCGACGCCAACATTTTGTTTTGGTACGAATTAATAGATGTTAAGTAGAGCCCGGGGAATATGGCGTTGATTTGTTAGGGAAATAAATATGAAATTGTGGAAATTGGACGAAAACGAAACAATAGTTGATCCTTCCTCGTCTCTCAATTTTTAACATAAGTCTTGTATCCCGAAAGTGTCGCTGGAAACCAGATATTTACTAGATATTTTGCTGGGGACGGTAATAACACGAAAATAATCAAAGTTAGCTCAAGGATCCCATTAAAACAGTGATTTTAGCCGAATAATAGATTTCGACAAGCTAAATGACGCTTAAAACTAAACCTGCCAGTCTGCGGGCAAAAAAGCGATTTATAGGTATGATTCCCGGCTTTATTTCGGAAAACCTTCCAAGAGCTGAACCAACCGTGTATATATCAATAGCCTGCAGCACACTAAATTTAAAATCCAAATGATAGTGCATAAAATGCCAACGGGCACCAAAGACCGTTCCCACGACTGACTGAGTCGAACAAAATGCGATACGTAGGGTAGGTACGTGATATAATATCGGAATAGCACGGAAGTTACATTCCGTGATTATTATTATTGTATTAGTATGATTGTTCTGTTCAAAATCATATCAAAAGTGTTGAATACGCCGTTAAAAAACATTTCAGGTCTGTGAAAACCATTTTTCGATTCAGGGATCCGTTTGTGTATTATTTATAATAGAGTCAAGTGCCAGCTAAATGGTTGTTTTTGAATATGTGAAAAAAATCACGGTAGTATATATTATTATATATAACGAAGTCACAAGGATAGCTATTACAGATATATGTAGACTTGTCGATCAAGTTACATTTGCAGTTGGAATGTATCAGAAAACATGTTTTTCAACTACAATGTGAATTTTGTTCTTGGGATAAATTCATCCCAACTACGGAACTGTGCGTGGTCCGACACGCACTTACCCGGCTCTTATCCATATGAAACGAAAACCGTGCACCTAGCACGTAGCAGTAAACAATTCGGTTTCACAAAGGGTCGATCGACTACCGACGCTGGTGTGGAACTTCTTGCACATATTTTTGAGGCTTGGGAGAAGTAACATGATGCCCTAGGTATTTTTTGTGACTTATCTAAGGCTTTCGATTGTGTTTCTTATGATACATTGGTCAGGAAATTGCATCACTATGGTGTTAGAAACACTGCCTTGGATCTTCTTATTTCTTATTTGGATAATAGGATCCAAAGAGTGGACGTTAACGGTAAGCGATCGCCGGGTTCTATTGTCACTATGGGAGTTCCGCAGGGCTCAATTCTTGGCCCTTTTTTATTTCTCGTATATATTAATGACCTACCTTGCCTTATAAAGAACAGTCATGAAATAGTGTTATTTGCAGATGACACATCACTTTTATTTAAGCTTAAACGACAACAGACAGTTACTGACGATGTAAATAATGCTCTCTCTAAAATAGTACATTGGTTTAGTGTTAATAATTTACTTTTAAACGAGAAAAAGACCAAATGTATTAGATTTCTGACACCTAACGTTAAGGCGCTGACAAGACGCAAATGACCAAAATAGGCTTGTCTTTAGAAAAAAAATTGCCAAATCTCTATAGTTTGTAGTTGCGGAAAAAAAAATGTTAATTTTAAACATATTTCCCAGAACTTGGTTATCACCAAAACACGTTTTGAAAAAAAAATCTTGATACAAACTAACGTAAAACTAACCTCTTACCTTGAGTTCTAATTCAAAATATCTGCATTAAATATCAACATACGTTACGTATTTAATTAATAACAAGAACGTCTTATTTGAATGCAGAACTTGGTTGTTTTTTATTTTCGATTACTCAACTCAATTTTGAGTAAATAGGTAATTGCTTCATAATTTGCAATAAATTACAAGCGTTGTGTCATCGCGCTTCTCATTCTTTTCTATGCAATCTGACAGTGACAGCGGTTTAGGTGTTGTCAGCGTCTTAAGCAGGTAAAAACCAATGTACTAGTAAATGGGGCGGAGTTGGATCTTGTGGACACCACTGTGTTCTTAGGTATTACTTTGGACTCAAAGCTACAGTGGGGCCCACATATAACCAAATTGTCGAAGCGGCTAAGCTCTGCAGCCTACGCGGTGTATAAAATCCGTCATTTGACTGATGTAGAAACAGCTCGATTAGTATATTTTAGTTATTTCCATAGTGTAATGTCGTACGGCATTTTGCTGTGGGGAAATGCAGCCGACATTCAGGCTATATTTGTGCTGCAGAAACGAGCCATTCGAGCAATTTATAACCTAAGTTGTAGGCATTCACTGAGGGATACATTTAAGGATATAAACATAATGACAGTCGCATCTCAATATGTATATGAGAACCTGATTTATGTCAAAAAGAATATTAACCTATATTCTAGGCACAGCGACATTCATAGCATAAATACTAGAAACAAAGACTTACTTATTGTGCCCAAGACTAGGCTCCAAAAAATTAGTAATTCATTTAAGTGCCAAAGTATACGTTTTTACAACAAACTCCCAAGCCATGTCAAAGAACTGAGCCTCAATAAATTTAAATCATTTATTAAACAGAAACTCTGTCAAAAAGGTTTCTATAAAGTTAAAGATTACTTGGACGACAAAAAGGCTTGGGATTAATTAAGCTACTCCAATGTACCCCCAGGCAACAAACTAATTTTATTTTTATACTAAGTGCGACATTGATGATTTTGTTATACTTATACACTATGACATTAATATTTACTTTTTGAAGTATTATATTCTTTTTTTAAATTATTGTGAATGTGAAGACTATGTGGATTATTGTTTTTATTATTTCTCTCATTTAGTTTTCATCTTAGTCTGGCAGTTTGAGTCATTTATGCGGCCTACTCAAATGTCCTTTCTTTGGTATTGTTCGTCGAATCGTTGAGCTCCTTAAGTTCTGAGTTGAGCTGCACGATTACTGACAAATGCGTGCACTGACTGGATAGGTCCACTCAATCAGTGTGGTTTTTTCCTCAAAAGACCATTTCAGACACCAATCTACATGGCCTTCACATGATCTGACCAAGATTATGTCTGGACTTTAAAAGAGACTGTGACCTCTGAGTTTGTTTCGGCCTTTCTTCTCAGAGTAGTCAGATAGGAAACGCCGAGCTCATCTAGTTTTTTTCTAAGTATGATTGACGTGTAAAAGTGTTTGCATAAACCTACTTACAGAAAATAAAATCATTTCATTTCATAGCTTCTGACGTTTCAAAATATATGTGCCATGTCGGTAATTTTTTTGTTACATTTTGATTTTTTTGTTATTGAAGTTGGATCCTCACTAGATAATCCGCAGGTTATGTGCTGCATTGCATGCTGCTTATTTTTCGTCACGCAAGACCCACCCTGTTCAGTCATGTCATGATCATGGTGAATGCTCAGCACCTGCCTTTACCTCAAAACACTTTTTCTAAAACTATATAGGACCTAGTTAAAGCTGGGTTAAGCCAGGGAAATTAATTGTTAAGTAAATTGATTAGGTACTAACTAAATTGTCCGTACAGAACTATAATTCTTTGATAGTTGTATTAAATGGCTATAATACGGCAAATTGACGTAAAGTGTCAATGTGTCTAATGTGCTGATAAGCTTCTGTAATTTCACCAATAGGTACATAATCGCAAAGTCGCAATCGCTACTGCTGAGCATGAGTTTCAGATTCGATTCCCGAGTCGGAAAAAGTGTTACCTATTAGATTTTCCATCTGGAGTTTCTCAGTAGCGGCCCGGAGTCTGTATTTGTGCCCGGTTAATGGCAATTGACTCACCCCCTATGACATGGTACTTAAACATAACGGGCGAAATGTGGGTGTAGTATAGGTACACCTCTGCTTAACCCTTCGGAGAATACAGTAGCGTTATGTTATGATATTAATCACAATTTCTTTATAATAAAATTATTTATATTCTGGAGTAGTGCCAAGCAATACCCATTTGAAAACATCGATGACAATCGTTCCACAGCGACAGCATTTGCAGTTTTCAACGACACTCGAGATAAGAATTCTCATCTTGTGACAGTATTGTCCATTCTTTGTAGTTTCTCTGCATTAAATGCACGGCATAAAGGCAACAAAAAGTTGGCAACACGACAGATATTATTTGTAGAATGCATGTTTACAAGCACGCTAACTGTGAAAAAGAAATCTAAGCATTGCTCTGAATCTCTTCAAATATCTAAATCCGATAAGGAAGTTATTTATTCGTGTTAATAATACTTACTTATCCTAATTCTTAACTTTCAATATCGTCGCAGAGGCATCATGAAAACTAAACTTCACTTGATTATGTATTAATTAAAAAATATTACATACTAAGTGTGTAAAAAATTGAGAGAGCCGTGTCTGGTGTCCCAGTGGTCGTAGGTTCGAACCAAGACAGTTGCTTTACTTTTTGAAAATAATTTCATCATCACTGCTCTCAAAACGGTGAAGGAAAACATCGTGTGGAAATCGGCATGTCCTAGAACCAAAAATTCGAAGACATGTGACATCTACCAACCCGCACTGGGCCCGCATGGTGGATTACGACCCACTCCCTCTCACAGAGAGGCCTGTGTCCAGCAGTAGGAACTTTGTAGGCTGATTACGATGATGTAAAAAATTACATGTGACTTAAAATGTAACTGCATGAAACGAAACTGAATGTGAACCCGAATCGAATTATTTAAATTCGTTTCGGGTTCAAATCCAGTTTCGTTATCATACCCAAGCCAACCAAACAGATACAGAAAACTCAATTTCCGTGTTTTAATCTCCTCATAATATCAGAACAAGGTAAGTACCTATTACTGTAGCCAGCCAGCCCTCGGTGATCCCGCTAAATTCTTAATTAAAACAGGATTGGTAGAATAAACGAATGTAAATTAAACACTAACTGTAAGCGTATACTTTTGAGATTTATCCCTAAATGTGAAATAAAGCCAAGGCGTTTATTATGGCCCTTTCCCCGGCGTTACGAATTTACGATGCGAGGTAGCGGTTCAGATACAACAGACACAACGGAACATGATCGTACGCTAAAAGAAACCAGACGATGTATTTCGTAAAATCTCACTGTAAAAAGTTAGGTGAAGTAAAGAAGTTTTTCATATATTCATAAAAGAAAATAAATAGTCATAGGTAAACGAAAAAAGAAAACCGGCCAAGTGTATGTCAGAGAGAGGGGACGCCCCAGGAAGACATATTAATGACCTCATTGGGGATGTTCTTCAAAAAGGTGAGGTGCGTAGTACTCGCAACCGGTGTGCTAGTATGACCACATGTATGAACGTAAACGAAGCAAAAGGAGTATTTAAGGAGCGTAGCAGGTGGCGTTTGATAGTTTCTGCCTCCATGAGAAGAAGGCGTGAGTTATCTCAAACACCGGCCAAGTGGGTGTCGGACCACGCGCAATGACAGGTTCCGTAGTTGGGATGAATTTTTCCCAAGAATAAACTTAACATTGTAGTTAAAAAATATGTTCTTCCAAACATCGATATATGTACGTCACGGTCAATTCTCCAACTGCAAATTTAAGTTGGTCGACTATTACTCGTTAACTTGTAAAACCTACTTAGCTGTGATAGTTTTCCTTTTAATTCATGTACTACTGCCATGATTTTTTTCACATATCCAAAAACAACCATTTACCTGGCAGGGGCAGGGACACTAACTCTAACAAAAAAATAGCATATTAAAGCTTAGTATTACGTAAACGGATCCCTGAATGGAAAAATGGTTTTCACAGACCCGCAATATTTTTGAACGGCCTATCCAACGATATCCCACACCATAGGATAGACGAAAAAAAACATACCATCCCCAAATTACGTGCAAGGGAGGTAGGTATAGGTACACTAAAAAAGCTTTCATTATACCTGCCAAATTACAGCTTTCTAGTGCTAAGAGTGTCTGAGCTAAGCCGGGGACAGACAGACAGACGGACGGCCATGGTGAAAGGATATAAGGGTTCCTTGTTGACTACGGAACCCTATAAATCTGCATGAAAATGTAAGCCCAAAACACAATTTTCCTTAAAATGACGAATGAAATGAAATGACGGCATTTGGAAAGTTATGAATTTACATTTTTTTTATTTACATTGAATTAAATATATAGGTATCAGTGCACTGTTTTGGGGCGCAAGCAAAACTGTTTCCGTGTTGTTACAGCCGATTGGGGTTCAGGCCCTCCTCATTACAAAACGCCTGTGGGGAACCGATGATCCAAGGGTGGCTAGCAATATAAGCTTCAACACAATATAACAGTAGCAAATAAATCTGCATGAAATGAACTCAGTACCGTTTTCGTACCTCTACCAGCAGGCTTATCAAAATCAAAAATCATTTATTCAAACTAGGCTGAAAATCAGCACTTTTCGAACGTCAAAGTTACATAAGACAGTCCCCCAAAAATGCCCGCCCGTCACCACTTCCTAGTGCTTTAGCTGGGAAGAAGAAGTGGTGGAACAAACTCCCCAGCAGCACATCTCTCTGTTTAGTTAGATAAACAGCATTAGCATGTCGCCAAGTGTATAAGAACTATACCTACCCTGTAGTTACTTACTCCCTTACTATTACTTCTACATGGCCAAAAACGATTGTCCTTTAGAACCACACAGCAAATTGCCCTTAAACAAAGTTGGCCCTTAAGATTTATCACCGGCACAAGGTCCTAATAAAGCCGGCGCGCTTATTATACCCGGGTAACCCGTTACGGGGATACCCGATTCGGTAAAACGCCGTTTACCCGCCTGTGGGGCGCTGATAAACCACCCCGCTGTATAATGTGTACGTCAAGAAGGCCCACCCGCGCTGGGGACTGCGCTAATTGGCTTAGGCACGGATCAGATGGCGGTCGGTGCGCGGTGGTGTAAAATACTGATATTTTATCGCATTTGGTTAGATTGGAAACGGAACCAAATAAATATATTTAAAAGACTATGTGTTAGTTCAGTAATATGCTATTTTACAACTTAAAGCAAGAATAACCAACAGAAAACTACCTTTAGTAACTAGCTGATTGACTCCTTCACAGTTTAACACCCTGGTGTTAAACTGTTAAGGAGTCAATCAGCTAGTCCAAATGTTGGAGATTTCTATGGAGAAGAACGGGCAAAAAACTTCACAGTTACTTTAAGCTTTGATGACACATCGTCAATATTTCGTGTGGAACTGTTCTCTTAAAACAATCTATTCTACTTCATGTACAAAGCAACAAGATAATTATTATCTATATAAGAGGTCTAGCACTATATTGCTATTCGTGGGTATACTTTGGTATTTTCAACTAAAATTTCAGCGTTGTACGGAGTGTGTCTTCTCTACTCAACTACATGGTCCCCCACTTTGATCGTTATCACAGTTTTATGGCGTTTGCTCGCTCCGCCAGCGCCCCCTCGTGGCAGTTCATGGATATAATCCCGTAGGAAAGGGAATCAAATTCAATGGCCGCCACCGTGCTGGCTGACTACGTGACTACTGCAGTTTTCAGCTGAGATTCTAACTGCAAGATCGTCGTCGTTTTGTTGAATGAGGAGAGCATTTCTAGGCTATTTTTCATTGAATTTCTTTAAAAAGTAAAAATATAGGAGGCATTCTTAATATGTTCTACGATTACGCCCTTGGTTGTTGAAGGTAATGAGGTATTTATAGGATTTAATTAGTCTAACAATGAAGCTATAGTCATTTTGGTAAATGATAAAAAATCTGCATAAGTACCTACTTACTTTATTTGTAAAAGTAGGTATGAGGAAGGCGCACCAAACAAAATATATCTTTGAAAAAATCGTGTTTTCGTTCCTATAAAATCTACCATACGGGAAAAGCCGTGAAATAACTGAATAAAAAGATATTTCATTCAAAACAACCACACTAGCTTTGCTTTCAATTTTAAATCTACTTCAATAAGTTCTAATATTAAAGCGAGATGGCGCTTTTAGCGTACCGCCTAAAAGCGCCACTTTGTCTGATACTGTACCAACTGAACTTTGCAACCACAGTTTCGTCGAAGAATGCATAAGTTGCGTATCTTTGACGTTGACCCTTAGGGCAAGCTGGATTTAAAATGTAAGTATGGCAATTTTGTTTCGTCATCTCTACCGGACCCTTCGGGTAAATCAGGCGCGATGTTGTTTTCGTTTTAACAGTAGCAAACTCGTCTTCGTTTGCCTTTTGACGAGAAAATTCCTTTATATGCCCAAAATAGTGCAACTGTTGTGAGTAGCGGTCTTTATAAGAAGATTTCTTCATATAATATCACGGAACAAACTCTGTTCGGAATGCTCAAACCTAAAACAACAAATTCCAAATACACAGTTAAACAGTAATAAACGTGGAACATTAATTATCTGTTAACGCGCATGCACCACAGACCGCGGGGCATCCACCGCGAATTTACAATGCAGACGCTAGGTTGCTCTTGTTCGGTATCAGGTATTCACCCGAATAGGATGGGCTCCGGGCTTACCGAAAATTAAAAACAAGTTCTAAATTATTTTAAGATAGGAAGGATTTTTTCGCCAGCAGCCTTGCGCTTATTGTAGAGTGTTAGTTGATCAGAAATAGTATCCGAACAATACTTACGTGTATACATAATCAGCCTATAATGTCCCACTGCTGGGACACAGGCCTCCTCTCTGTGAGAGGGAGTGGGCCGTAATCCACACGCGGGCCCAGTGCGGGTTGGTAGATGATGTCACACTTACGTGTAGGTACTGTCTCATAATTACTTATTTAGAAATAACTTTTCTTACATCTCCTCTCTACGTCCCTTTGGAGTTAGCCGGGTCTCACGACTAATTTTCATCATAACAGACGGGTTGGCCAGTGATGTCAGTATCAAATCATTAGGCCACAGGTGGATGCTCTGTCCATCCGTCCAATAATAATCCCTTAGTCCACATTACTTAAGCGAAATAGGGTAGACCGTTTCGCAATGTAAACCCACCCTCATAATAACTCATCTCACCCTTGGGCAATATTAATAAAAAACATAAACAAACATAATAAAGGATGTGAAAGGGGTTAGATTAAATGTAATTTGGATATAGAGAAAAAAAACACCAAACATGAGGCTTGTGGAATACCTACTTACGTAGCGTGGGTACCTAAATATGAAGTTTCAGACAAACATTTTATTGCCTGATTTGGCCATGCGCAGAGCATAAAATCTCTTTATTTTGAAAATATCAAAATCTGTTTATTTAATTATTATTTTGCATGCAATTGCATGCAAAACAATGCAAATGCCTCCTATATTTTTTTGTAAAGTACACATTACCATAACCAAATTACAAGACGATTATTAACATTAACTAAATTAGATTAAAACGAAGTTAAGCCTAAAAAAGGCCCTTAGGCATTGTACCGAGGATGCTGGCGGCATTTCCTCGCTGAATTGCAATGCTGATGCGTTGCGCGAGAAAGCCGCCAGCTTTTCGGTCACCAGTTATATCAACTAGACGTTTCACGATTTCCGCAAATAACTTATGCGCACTGGGACCCCACAGACCGAGGGTCTCGACGCCAAAGGGCACAAAGTTGTACTCTCTGCCAAGGCCTCCATATTTAATACTAACTTTCAGATTTTCGGCATTTTCTGCCGCTGCACCCGCTTTAGAAGTAGTCCGTTGGAGGTGGGACGGTGCCAGTGTGTCTACAGCGGTAGCGTCCCACACAAGCATCCGTCCCAAACTCCACGGAAACAAAGACACACCATCAGGTATTTTGCCCTCATCTCTGACAATGCCAGTCGGCTCAAGAAGAGCAGACACATTGATGCTAGCAAGAGACCGGCGGATTATGTCATTAAGTGTCGCATGTCTTGAAAAGTGGCCTGCACTTTTTTGACAACAAAGTCCGTGGTCACCCAGTCAGTCCACGTCCGTGCCACAAGGGCATGTGTGTGGAGTGTATACCGTGACCCCAAGCCGCAGACCAGTCGCCAGACAAAGCGAGGTCGAATCCAGGAAGGTACCGGTATATGGAGAAGGATGGGCATGTAGCCAATGACCGGCCTCTCTGGCTCCGATCGCGAAAAGTCTTGCGCGATCCGGACCTGAACTGCGGCACATAATCGATTTGTATGTTAAATCGCAATAAATATCGTCCCAGCTCCTTTGAGATTTTGGGTTTTCTGGAAATTCTTTACCCGGGCAAGCAATTTGAAAAGCATTCTTGGGATCCTCCAAGCCCGCAGTCTCATAGTTTGTGGGCAAAGCCCTTAGGACATTACCTATGAGACGTGACGTGCTATGGGTGGACGACAAAAAGGCTGGGGAAGCAACACTCGAAATTTTGCGGATTTCTAAGCCGCCAAACCGAATAGGAATGCTTGTAACCAAGATGGTTCATTGAGCTGAATATTTAAAATCATTTCTAAACTAGTTTTGACTAAATCGTCTATTGGTGAATGCAAATTTGGATGTTTCCAAATAGGACTACAGCGAAGCACATAAGTAAATTTAGGGACAAAAAGGCAAAACTTTAGAATTACAAGAGCATAATGACGACTGATCCACATGAAGTCCACATGTTTAGCAGCTAAACATGTGGACTTTCATCAATTGATACAAATCCTGTAGGTATAGCTAAACATGTGGACTTTACATTAATACCTGACTGTAACAACTTTATACCATGTCTAAGGCAAATAATTTAATAAAGACTTATCTTATCTTTCTCTCCGAAAATCACAACTTTCAGATCTAAGACAACCGACATGAAAAATAAAAGCGAAACACAAATTCTATTTTATTCCTTAAAGGCTCCTACATACTGGCGCGACTTGTCGCGCGACGCGTGGCGACACAAAGACACTGCTTGTAGCGCTACACGCGGTGTCTTTGTGTCGCGTCACGTCGCGCGACAAGTCGCGCCAGTATGTAGGAGCCTTTATACGCAAAAGAATTTCCTAACTTTCTCAACAATACCTACATATCAAACAAACTTCCATTCCAACAAAAATTTAATCTAAAAGCTCCCATGGATATGCTAATCTTCTTTTATTACGAAAAAGAAGTACTGTATAAACTTTCTACACAGTGTTCCATTTTGTTATGCTTATTTTCGACGGGTGTCATGGCGCCGTAACGTAATGGCGCGCAAGTGAATTATGACGGGAAAATATCGTCAAGACGTTGCGAGAGAATATGGCTTACTTATTTAACTGGATAGATACGGTTGCGAATAAACTCAATTTTGGAGGGATATTTTATTTGAATAAACTAGGGTTAAGCTCGTGACTTGAAAACAAAAGATAAACTCGTTGCATTATATGTATCTCTGCGCTTTCTACGATCTTCTGAAAATCTAACATACACTAAAAAATATTGAACAGATTTTAGTACCTCAACCAGTAATCCAAAGCCTAATTTAGAATATTTCCAGATTAGAACGTTTCTAGATTAATTAGGTACCTACCAAAATTAATTAAATAATTACTTTAGCAATATCTTGGAATGAATCTTTCGCGTTTCCAAAGTTTGACCCAAAGCCCAAACCAATATCGTTAAACTTAATAGCAATAACTTGAGCATATATGCCTTTTCTGATGTACTTAGTTAAGTTTATGTCCGCCACCCGATACACGAATGGCAAACTTTTCACCTTTTGTCAAATCTGTGTCAGGCAGTTCATAGGTCTGTCTTCACTTCATAAGATGAAGATCAAACAGATAAGCCGTCGCTCGTCAGGAAGTCGTTTGTCTGCACTGACAAACTTTTTACATTAAACTCAAGCTCAACAGCAGTTACAGGCATCGAGACTTTAGCTCCAACCGCGTGTTATAATAAATGTGTTTTGTTTTAAAATATTGCTTTCTGTGGGAACTTTGAAAGCCAGCAAATATTAATGTAGTATGAAATATGTATGTGGGGCCTAGACTTTCGTAAAGTATATCGAACCCGTATCGACCATACAAAACCTTTCATTTGTGCTGGGGAGTTTGTTGAGTTGCGCCACTTCTCCTTCCCAGCTCAAGCACTAGGAAGAAGGAAAAGCGGGTGTTTTTGGGGGACTTTCTTATGTCATTTTGACGTTCACCAAATGCTGTCCATTTTCAGCCTAATTTGAATAAAATAACTTCTGATTTCCAAGCTATACTATAGGTACAGCTTTTCTGATACCTAGGTATCATGTGCCAAAACTACAAGCCGTACAACTTTGGAGCCAAGAACCAAGGCGATAATGGTACCTTACCTACAGATGATATTCAACGATTGTAGTAGTCATACATAGGTAGTTGAAATTGATGATTAAAATCAAAATCTAGTCTTCAAATCTTTGCTTTGTCCCTCTTCTTAAAACCTTAAGTTGTCTTTTTCATCACCAGCGAAAAGATAAGGTGAGATCTATTTATCAATATCAAATGGCTACTTACCACCCTCTCATGTTATCATAAATAATAATGTTCAAAGTTACGATCGTAAAAAAGTAATGTGATCGTTAACTGCGATCCTGCTGACAAGTGACGACGAAGAAGTGGGTTTATCGTTTTCCGTAATATAACTAACTCAATTTATTAGTTTCATTAGTTGAGCTGTTAAATGTACATTTAGGTTGTGGCTTTATGAAATTACGGGCGAAGAATGAACTTAAATTTCAAGGGCAATTGGATGTTTGCATGTAAACGCCGGCTACCATAACCCATTACGCATTGTCCAAACTTGTATCATTCGAGGATCGGAGGAAAATTTGTAGTGTCCATACACAGCATGTATTAGAAAGGTGTGGTCATAATTACCAACATCGTGATCCCCCATACATTTGGGTCGTATTGAAGTTTTGTATGAGATAGTTGATAATTTCTTCGCGATTACGATGCTGGTCCCATGGAGCAAGTTGTTGAGTTGGATAGTCTTTTTATGTGTATGTATGGGTCGGATTTTGGCACAACATGGTTTGTTATACAATATGATCGAAATGGGCGTAGGTACATACTTGATACGCTTGACCTAGATACGTCAAGAACATACCAGAGTGGACAAGGCATGCGTAGGCTAAGGCCTATAGTCAATTCATCAGTTGTGAAAATGTCAAACAATTCTTCAACATTCCCCACGATACAAGTCAATACTTATTATATATTTTTAATCTCAATCTTCATATATCCCGACATATCCCGTGATTTGTCCACCAGGCACAACGCTACGGCATAAAGTTGCGTCGTAAAAAAGCAATTTGATCGCTCCCGCCTACGCTGACAGTGGCAGTGAGTGTAATTTATTATTGCGCCAACTAACTCGATATTTGCGTGCACGCTATCATTTATAGGTTTACAGGCGATGGCACTTATTTTCACCCTCTTCCACCCTCAGTGATGTGTGACAATATGGAATGGACCTTAGACGGTTTTTTTTTGTTATTTGATAGCTAATGCGCCTGACCAGAAGTGGTAACTCAAGCAAGTTAATGGCTGGTGGGCGTTGATGTTAAACATCTAGGAAATTGTATTGAAAAAACCGGCCAAGTGCGTGTTGGACCACGCACAATCAAGGGTTCCGTAATTGGGAAGTTGGGATGAATTTATCCCAAAAACAAACGTAACATTGTAGTTGAAAAACAAATTACAACTGCCAAATTACAGCTTTCTAAGCTACAGTGGGGACAGACAGACAGACAGACATGGCGAAACTTGTTTACTTCGGAACCCTAAAAACAAGATTAGTTAGTTCCGATTTTGGTCACGCGCCAAAAGATCCTTGTACCGTTGCATAATTATCCGCAATACCAGAAGCCACCAGAAGTGTCCAGAAGCATCGTAGATTGTGACGCTGAAATTTCTCATGTGCCTATCATTATGATTTTCGATAATTTCATCTGAAATTCGGTTGCCATGTCGTTGGGATAACGAAACAAAAACGTCATAGGTTAGGTAACTTGAGGAAAAAGCAAAACAGCGCATTTCCTTTAATCCAAGATCAAGAATTCACAACTAGCAATCTCGTCCTAATCCGTATTCATTGCACCCAACTTGGGCCGGGATTTACAAACACAATCCCGCACTGGGGCGGGACTCGAGAATAACAATTTATTTATGTATGTTACGATCAAGTTTCTTGCGAGACCGACGGAAGCTTGCTTCGCACTATTTTCTCGAGTGATTTATATATTGCCTATTTTTCCACAATATTGAGAAGAACTTCAATGTTCCCGTTTACATTATCGATAGTATGGTCTGTTCCAAAAGTATCTGATGAACGTGTAAACAAACAATGGCGCCGATTTAATTTGACAGGAGTAAACTAAAATTTATCTTCTGTCCTTTTCTTAATGGAATAGAATGGAAAAAATGCACTGAACTTAAATTTAGTTTAGTTTGTGAACAAGGGAATCGGCACCCCTGTTCAGATTAAATTCTTACGCAATCACTCACTAAAGGAAATTAGTAACACATTCATCTGTAGACCTTACGAACGTTTAAACTTTATATCTCACCAAATTTTTTCAAACATTTAATAAATTTCAATTGATAAATCATCGACGAAAATAGGTAGATCGTATAAATAAACTTATAATTGAATATGGCCTTACTATACATTTAAATTCTAACTGGATAAGAACTGTCTCCATTACGAGAATGTACCAATTTTCTTAGGATAACTGACTATCAGCCTAGATTGTCAGTTTTCAGCATTGCTTGCTTGTAACGTCTATCATTGGTAGGCATTAGTACAGTCAAACGCAAATCAGTGGTAACACTTGCACTACGAAAATCGCCCTTACTGCTACAACAGAAACGCACTGTCAATGCCAAATTGTTACCACTGATGTGCAGTTGACTGTACCACAATCTGCGTCGTCTCCCAAGCCATATTTTCCGCTCGTTTAATGATTATTCCGCCAGACACGCATGTCGGACTGCAGTAAAGAACACCTATCTAAGAAGGAAGGTAAATTTTATTTAGTAGAGATGTGATTCTTCTCTCAAATCACCACGGACTATCTGAGAATAAATCATGCCATGGTAAGAATATAGTTACCCAAAGGCCACAAGCTAAAAGCTCAAGCGACATGCGTCTTGAGACAGCGACTGCGGAGAAAGCAAATGAAAGTCGTTTAGAACACAGCACGTGTCACCGTGACGCGACTCGCGGAGCGACGACTGACGGAAACAGAAGACACGCAATCGCGTGTCGCTTGAGCGTGTAGCTTGTTGCCTTTGAGTTGCCGTATTTTTCGTGGCGACAACGAGGATTACTGCCCAATGTGGAAGCTACTTTATAGCCCCCATATAAATACAACGCCGAGACGAAACGTTGTTTTATTTATTGGTCTCACTATTCGATATTATGAAGACGTCATATTTTATTTTAACGATGGAATGAAACTTTTATAGGTCGTGAATACTGACAGGGAATGAATTCGTAATTAACTCAGAAGGCGTTATCGTAAATAAATTACTTAGCAGGTGAAAATGAAAGCGTATATCATAACTGGCTACTTAATTAAATAATGTATAAATGAAAAAGTAATTTCGCTGACGGGGGACTAATAATAGCTACAGGGATGACAAATAAAATACTTCTATTAAGTGGGGCTTTGGTAGTCGAAATAGATGACCGTATCCCATATATGAACTTGCTAGAAAGAAGCAAGAGGCTAGAAGATATTTTTGAGGCAATAAAGCTACCTCAAATAGGCACAGCCTCGCAGTTTCCACTGTGGCGGCATCTACATCGCCAAATGCGAACTACTCATCAAACTGACGTCACGCAAAATCCTGCATCGCGCAAGCAGAGTTTACCGCGCAACTAGCATATATACAACATCCCGACATCAACCGTCGGGCAGTTGCACACCAGACACAACACCCGTCTGGTCGGAGGATCCTCCCTTTTCTATGGAGGATAACTGAACTTTACACCCTGTTCCTCATGCATCTATACCACGAAACAACGAAACCGCTCACTTCACTGGCACTTCCTGCGAAAAACCACGTGCCTGACCAATCATAGCCACATCAAACCTAAGATTAAAACGCTATCTCTCTCATTTCAGGAGCGAACAGTCCTACAACCGCACAGTACAGTCAGTGTCATCGGTGAGTGCTCTCTCCGTGCCCTGGTCGGCCACTGACGCACGCCTTACCATGCCGGCAGCACTCGGGGTTGCTGGCATACCAGCCCTGGTCATCACGGACGGGACAGGGAAGATCCTCACTGCGAATGGGAGGCAATATTTGTCGGCTGATCCGCTTGGATTCGTAAGTAATTAATTCTAATTGTCTGACTGGATGAGACGGATGATGTGGTCAACTTGGGAGAGATCTATGTCCAGCAGTGAACTTAGATAGGCTAATAATAAAACTTCTATGGTATTCAACGTTTCGATACTTAAAACAAGTTTTTCGTGAAGCTGTTCTCCTCCATCTAGGGCCTGTGTGACTCCTACGCCAAAAATCGAGACGAGATCGTCCAGAGCCTCAGTATGTATATTAGGACACCTCAGTGGTCCGCAAACTGCGTAATACACTATCAAATTACAATATGAATGATTTCGAAGTATATGTATAGCTAATCCATCACATCATCATCACAGGTCATTGATCACATGTTCGAAAAATTTGTCTTCTCAACAACGAACGTAAATAACGCTATGAATGTTGTTGAACTTACAAAATTAAACCCATTGGTACTGATACTTTGTTAAACCCATTGGTACTGATACTTTGTTAAACCCATTGGTACTGATACTTTGTTAAACCCATTGGTACTGATACTTTGTTAAACCCATTGGTACTGATACTTTGTTAAACCCATTGCTACTGATACTTTGTTAAACCCATTGGTACTGATACTTTGTTAAACCCATTGGTACTGATACTTTGTTAAACCCATTGGTACTGATACTTTGTTAAACCCATTGGTACTGATACTTTGTTAAACCCATTGGTACTGATACTTTGTTACCCCGCAGTTTTCTTGTAAAATGAGCAAGTGTCCTTCGTTTGAAGGCCAGGAAACATCCAGGGAATCTTCGAATATAGCCGGAAAATATTCTTTGTGTATTTTCTTAACTGACCTTATTTTTCTATGTTGCCAGAACTTCCCGTGGGCGCAGCGGCCGGTATCGGTACTGACTGAGCAAGCACTCCTGAAGATGGCGCGACACCCAGCAGTCGTTTTGTTTATCGGTAAGACTTAAATGTTATACTTACCTACTAAATAACTTCATCCACCTTAGACTGACCGGCGCGGAGGCCCCGCTAAGCACCTTATTGATTTATTTAGATTTACCAACGTTCGTATAAACTACAGAAATTACAGGACGCAACAGAAAATAAAGAACTAAATGTAACTAACAATTATAGGTAAATACAGCTTTTTAGGGTTCCGTAGTAAACAAGGAAACCTTATAGTTTCGCCATCTCCGTCTATCTGTCTGTCTGTCCCCGCTGTAGCTCAGAGACGCTTAGTACTAGAAAGCTGTAATTTGGCATAGGTATACATATTAATCACGCCGAAAAGTGCTGAAATAAAATCTTGAAAAAAAAATTGTGTACGTACCTCCCTTTCACGTAATGTGGGGATAATATTTTTTTTTCTCGCCTTTCCCATATTGTGGGGCATCGTTGGATTGTCAACACCACTTTTCGATTCAAGGAATCCCTCCTCCTACCAGCTAAATGGTTGTTTATAGAGATATGAAAAAATTCATGGCAATAGTACATAAAATGAAATTAGGAGAAAAACTATCACAGGACGCTCGGAGTCCGCTGCCGCGGCACGCTTCTCGCGTTAGTGATTAGATTTTATACTTAAGGCGCTGACAAGACCCAATTGACCAAAATAGGCTTCTCTTATGAAAAAAAATTGCCAAATCTGTATAGTTTGTGGTAGCGGAAAAAATATATGTATGTTATTTTTGAACATATTTCCCAGAACTTGGTTGTTACCAAAACATGTTTTGAAAAAAAATCTCGATACAAACTAACGTTAAAATAATCTCTTACCTTGAGTTCTAATCCAAAATGTCTGCATTAAATATCAACATACTCGTACGTTACGTATTTAATTAATAACAAGAACGTCTTATTTGAATGCAGAACTTGGTTGTTTTTTATTTTCAATTACTCAACTCAATTCTTAGTAAATAGATAATTGCTTCATATTTTGCAATAAATTACAAGCGTTGTGTCATCGCGCTTCTCTTTCTTTCTTTTCTATGCAATCTGACAGTGACCGCGGTTTAGGTGTTGTCAGCGTCTTAACTTAAAATGCTACTACACTGTAGCTGCCAACCTATTTCTGCTACCCATTTTATTTTTTTAGTAGGTAGCAAATAGTTAGTCGCCCTTTAAGTTGTTAGTCGCCTGGAAAATAATTAGCCTTTAAATACTACCAAAACAAGAGAAAAAAAAATGATGGGCATTCGTATTACTCGTATTATAGCCTGCGAGACAAATGATCAAGAGATGTCTTAGATCGGAACCGACCAAGTGAGTCCATATGTACATCTACTAGACCACTGTCGTCGTTCATGCTTTCGCATTGTTGGCAGTGGTGAATCTGCTCGGTACACGGTTCTTCGGCGCCGGGGATAGAAAAGGGTGATACGAATGCGCGGGTTCCAGCAGGGACCCTGTGATTAATTCTACTCAGGAATGTCTATCATATTAGGCACTCAAAATTTTGTTCATGAATAGACAATCCGACAATTCTCAACTAGACAAGGAAATCATGCCAAATTTCGTCAAATTATGCGTGTAAGATGTCTTTTCTTTACTCTGCTAGAATTTTATACCAATTGCCACATGAACCGTTTCTGAATACTTTCCAGTCGAAGTGAATAAGTCGCTTAGCTTGGCCTCCATGACACGCTACAATAGTCCAAAGTACTCCTAACCAAGTTGTTAAACAACACTATTTCGGGCCTGCTACTGCGAAAGATTTGTCCGTTCCGAACGACGAAGCCCGACATTTTAGAGGCCTTTTTAATGGTACTCTCAAAGTAAGGGAGGAAGGTGAGCTTACGGTGGTCAAATACTACACTTAGATCCTATATTTGGTGGTTTTTTTTTTTGGATGGGAAATTATATAACAAATAACTTCTCTCGCTCTAGGCGGAGCGGCAGGGTATGTCAGACTCTTACTGACTAAAACCCATCTGTGTTCCTTCCGTTGCCTGTGTTGCCAGGGCCTCGGTAATTATCTCGCGAAACTAACAGCTGGCTAATATCGGTACCATAGCATAGTGAGATAATGACAAGACCTTTTTGAACATTCCTTTGAACATCCTAGGGCCATAAACGGACGTTACGCGTAGCGGCCGTAGTGCGACTCTGTCAAACTATTTCAGGCCTAATCTGGTTTTCGGACCAGCAATTTTCAGGCCCATTTAAAGTTTTCTATGGAACTTAATATAAAATCTGAAAGCCTGTTCTTATTTCATAAAACCTAATGCACTTATATAATTACACTCCTTTATCATTTCCAGATGACGAAGACTCAGAAATAGAATTCGCCGAGTCCGTGATAACACCTTCAGCGGAATCTTACTACGATGAGTGCAGCATCCAGTTCCCTGGCTTCTGTCCCTACCAGAACTCTTCCGACGACGAGACCATGGACTTCGACTACCCGACTTCTCGGCACTCCAGAATGAAGAAGAAGCCTTTCAAACACGTTATGTTTTACATTGGTATCGATGGCACAGACAGCGCAGATATGCTGAGGGAACATATAGGTCTGGATGACGCGGTCCCCTTGCTTACCTCCATAGATTTCCCCAAACAGCGCATGGTGACCATGAAGAATGGTGATGAGATTACAACGGACTCGGTCCAGAACTTCGTTGATGCCTACTTGAGCGGGAATGCTGATTTTAAACCTTTGAAGCCCTATAGTGAAAAGTGTTAGTTACCGTAGATTTTTGATGGAGCCATGCGACTTGGACTGGGAAATAGCTGTCTAATTCCGGCGCAGAAAGAATGTATGGCCTGGCGAAACTAGAGCCATTTGAAATAAGAATTTCCGATCCAGATATGCCAATAATAAATAAGCTTAATTGCAATTTGTCCAACTATCAATCTCAGAACCATTAATTTGGCTAGCCCACCTTCTATAATGAACACTAATAAAATAATGGAAGGGCTCCATTGTTTTGTCATACAAAATTAAATTGTATTAGGTATAAAAATGAAAAATCTGATATTTCGTTGAAATAATCATATTTTGAGGTAAACACAAAGAAACTAATTGGTTTCTCAAAAACTGTCAAATATAGTTGTCGCGTTTGAGCATGACAATAGCGGTCATTGCTCTTTCCCTAATATCTCTTCTTAGAAACCCAAACAATAAACTATGTATGGTTTTTTGGTATTGGTTGGAACATGTTGAAAATCACGATAGATATATTGGTGCCGATTCCCTTGTTCACAAACTAAACTAAATTTAAGTCGAGTACATCTTTTTCTTTCTATTTCATTAAGAAAAGGACAGAAGATAAATTTTAGTTTAGTCCTGTCAAATTAATCAGCGCCTGTCACTACTCCATAAAAGTATAGACGTGATTAAAAACTTGCCTACTAAAATTACGTCAATTTACGTCAAGCGCTGATTATTTTGACAGGACTAAACTGAAATTTATCTTCTGTCCTTTTCTTAATGAAATAGAAAGAAAAAGATGCACTGATCTTAAATTTAGTTTAGTTTGTGAACAAGGGAATCGGCACCATTGATTCAGGACATTAACGGATTTTATTTCAGTTTTTGAAATAAAACATGCTAGAAAATGAAAAGGTGGGTCAATGATTGCTATTGCCATGCTAAAATGCGACAACTATACCCTATTCTAGATTATTCTAAGTAAGTATACCTGCACCAATATGTGCTATAATAATGCACAAGGTAGTATCTTTAACTCCCCGTTCTGAGATATATCGTAATGCATGAGGACTACTCGATAAACGCAGCTGTGCTGCTGTGTAGAGATCGTCTTAATTTAAAATTGCACGCCCCTCCACAAACATTACTAAAACATTTTGAAATGCGTATGCAACAAACAGTGGAGGGGCGTGCTATTTGAAATTAGACGATTTCTATTCTACATCATACCTGGCCCCACTGCATAAATAGTGTCATGTCATTCATTGGTGTTATTATTGCACATCACAACGAAGTGATAGTCCTTATGTTGTTACCACTTCAAGTCGTATTTGGGAACGTTAGTTTGAACCTAGCCTTTGTTATTCCAGTATTATTTTAATAGTTATCTCCTTAGAAATCATTGTAAAAATTGTTTTCATGAAAACTCAGTAGTTATTAGTACGTAGGTAATTATGTATTGTTTTAGTATAATTAGTAAGTAATTTGTATGAACTGTGGACAAAACCTCATACATTTTTGTATGGGTGTTTATATTGAAAACTTTGTTAAAAACAAAACACTGCCTAAATAAAATAAACCATGCAATGTATTGAAAGGGACAAGATATTCTTAGTATTATGGGCACACTGGTTGACTGATGGCCGCCCATGGGCCACGTAAGACCATGCTGGTCCTTCGACTGAGATTTAAACTATCCGTCTGCAATCAAAATGATGATATAATAAAACCAATTTGGACCTTCAATTAATTTCGCTCAAGTGTTGTTAAAATAAATAATGTAGCACATTTCAACTTGTTCTGATTTTTACATAATAAAATTACAAGAAATAAAACTTATAGAAAGCAATATTTATTGTTTCATTTATTTAGACTCACTATACTGTTTTACCTCCTCTTTCTGAAGCGGTTTCTGTCGGGAAGCGGGCAAAATATCAATCCTTTAAATCAGTGAAGTGAAAAATCCCCTTTTCACGAATCAATCCACACAGCAGAAGAAGAAGTTAGTGGTGCCTAACGTTAAGTTCCTTCTCCTGTGAAACAGAATTATTGGTTGTGGAATGTTCTATTACATAATCTCCCATATCTATCACCAAACTGATGCTAGCACGATTTTTCGCGAGATCTCAATCAAGATCAATTTCAATTTTTTTTAAAGCATGACATGAATTATTTGCCATCATAATAGCATGGCCCTCCCATTTGGTATAGCTTCATTAAAATTAAATAGTACTTGTAATAAAACCACTGTTTAATTTATTCTCGGGTAGATCATAATAATATGCACAAATACTACTCTAAGATTATATCTTATTTGTACTTGAAAAAAATAATTACTGTCAGTGAGCCTACATAGAATAAAAGTAACGATAATATACTGGAAGCAAAAAGCCTAGGTTTCAATGTCCAGATTATGCTTGCTATCCAGTTTTATAAAAAAAGCATTGAAATTGACGCCGAAACCATAGCCGCCATTATTGTGAAATAAAATTTTCAAAATAAAATTCACGTGCTCCTAAACGAGCGCGGCTCATAATTACTACTTAAATAAGTAAGAAATCTTTAAATCATGGCTGACAACGACGATCTTCTGGACTACGAAGACGAGGAGCAGGCAGATCAGCAGACCACTGACGGGGCGCCAGAAGCGGCGCCAAAGAAAGAGGTTAAGGGATCCTACGTATCTATTCACAGTTCTGGCTTTAGAGATTTCCTATTAAAGCCCGAGATATTACGCGCCATCGTCGACTGCGGTTTTGAGCATCCATCAGAAGTGCAACATGAATGTATTCCACAAGCCGTTCTTGGTATGGACATCCTGTGTCAAGCAAAGTCCGGCATGGGAAAAACCGCCGTATTTGTGTTGGCGACTCTTCAGCAGCTGGAGCCCTCAGAAAACCACGTCTACGTTCTCGTAATGTGCCACACCAGAGAATTGGCTTTCCAGATTAGTAAGGAATACGAGCGTTTCTCAAAATACATGGCCGGCGTCAGAGTATCCGTGTTTTTCGGAGGAATGCCCGTACAGAAAGACGAGGAGGTCCTCAAAACTGCATGCCCGCACATTGTCGTCGGCACGCCCGGCAGGATTTTGGCATTAGTCAACAGTAAGAAGCTGAATCTGAAACATTTGAAGCACTTCATACTCGACGAATGTGACAAGATGCTTGAATCTTTAGACATGAGACGTGACGTCCAGGAGATATTCAGAAACACCCCTCACGGTAAGCAAGTGATGATGTTTTCTGCTACCTTGAGCAAAGAGATCAGACCGGTGTGCAAGAAGTTTATGCAGGACCCCATGGAAGTGTATGTGGATGACGAAGCCAAGCTGACACTGCATGGCTTGCAGCAGCACTATGTGAAACTTAAGGAGAATGAGAAGAACAAGAAGCTGTTTGAGCTGCTTGATGTACTGGAGTTCAACCAAGTTGTTATATTTGTGAAGTCTGTCCAACGCTGCATAGCTTTAGCTCAACTGCTAACAGACCAAAACTTCCCTGCTATTGGTATACACAGAAACATGACTCAAGACGAGCGTCTCTCCCGTTACCAGCAGTTCAAGGAGTTCCAAAAGAGAATCCTAGTTGCCACCAACTTGTTTGGAAGAGGAATGGATATTGAAAGAGTGAATATTGTATTCAACTATGATATGCCAGAAGATTCAGACACATACCTGCATCGTGTGGCTCGTGCCGGCCGTTTTGGTACTAAAGGCTTAGCTATAACAATGGTATCTGATGAAAATGACGCCAAAATCCTTAACGAAGTTCAAGACCGCTTTGATGTGAACATAACGGAGCTGCCAGAAGAAATTGAGCTATCAACTTATATAGAAGGCCGATAAATTACTAGTTGACTCCATTCCTTTTCTACCAGTGTTTGAACTTTTTGAATGCCATGCAACCTCCTTGAACTTTGACTTAGAATTGTTGGTACAGAGTCCAGAGCATTATTTGATTTACTATTTATCTATATGATTATATCATGCAAATATATATTTTTTTTTGACATGGTAACATGCCAGGCATTCAGAAAGTACAGTTTTGTCAACACAAGTGTGTTTCAAATTGTTTGACTAAGAAATGTTCACTTTCCTGGGATGTAGTGTTTTGTGTGGTTTGTTTGAACACAGATTGCTCATATCCAGATACAAAGTAACTCTAGGTTAATGATTAATTAAAGTAACATTTGATATTGTGATAAACTGGCTTTTATTTTTCTACTACTGTACATACATACATACATAATCAGTCTATAACGTTCCCACTGCTGGGACACAGGCCTCCTCTCTGTGAGAGAGAATGGGCCGTAATCCACCACGCGGGCCCAGTGCGGGTTGGTAGATGTCACATATCTTCGAGTTTTTGGTTCTAGGACATGCCGGTTTCCTCACGATGTTTTCCTTCGCCGTTTTGAGAGCAGTGGTGATGAAATAATTTACACAAAGTAAAGCGCCTGCCTGGGTTCGAACCTACGACACACAACTCGTAAGTCGCGGACGTTACCACTGAGCCACCACTGCTCTCCACTGTACAGTACTAGTATTTTGTCGCACCAGAAAAAATCCATTAAAATATTGATCAAGTTGATTCAATTTTTAGTCGTACCTACTTAGTTGATGAAGCGTAAGACACGTTCGAGAACCCAAACGGCCCACATGCGCTGTTTATGGTGCTTCCACACCAAAGTTACTTTTTGTAGGGCAACATGAAAGCCATTGATAACATGTAACTTTTAGTAAATTTACTCAATAACTTTTTGTTGTCCATTGGTGGAGCAACGTTTGCAAGTGTTAGTGGGCATTAACACTTGCAAACATTGCTCCACAAAAAATAACTGGTGTGGATGCACCTTTACACTGCGCAAAAGATGCACTTTTGTCATTTCTAACGTGATGGTATTATCGTGGAGGTAAAATTTATGGAGTTATATGAAGACGCTTTTAAATTTCCGTCTACGATAACGTAATAACGTACACGTATTTCCATATATTTTAACAACGTGAACGTGCGTCCACAATAATATCGTAACGTTAAAAATTATGAAAGCGCACATCTCCCACCACTACACTGAAAATACAAGACCCTTAAGGCTCCTACATACTGGCGCGACTTGTCGCGCGACGCGACGCGTCACAAAGACACCGCGTGTAGCGCTACAAGCGGTGCCTTTGTGTCGCGCCAGTATGTAGGAGCCTTTAGCATTGATAAAACTTAATAGCATCATACATAATTAAATGATAGGTACTTATTATGCCACCTTTGCCATACATGCAGTCGCCAGTACATCAGGCTATATGAAACTCTCCAAATGATTTTAATCCTTAAAATATTGAAGGTTAAGGTAAGTTCAAAATCGAATGTGAACATTGGTCAGTTTGTGGTAACTTAATGTGCTGGCGACTGCCTAAAGAAGATCTACCTATCTGCAACATCTCACACTCTGTTGTAATTTGACCTATGTTTACAAATAAAGCATTCTGATTTTGAACAATTCCACTAATGTTACCTTAACTCAACTTACACCGTCGATCAAGAATAAGAAGTAACAAGTTACGCAATACGATCACATACACGATGCGGGTTCGATTAGGTACCTACGAATCCTACGATATTGAACTTGATCTTGTTTTATTATTTGTAAACCATGCTACTTTTACACCTACCTACATAGCAGATTATGAAAATTAATTAATAATAAATTATTAATAAGTAGGTATTATAAATTATTTGCAGCGCATGAAGTTTTTTTCTGACCCTACGCCTTACGAAATTACATGCTGCGATTACCAATGTATCTCCCAATGAAGTATTAAACCTACCTAAAAATCTTCGTTTTCCCTATAATAACAGGGTTGAATATTAAACATAGCACTGTTCCCTGGCAACACCCATCAATTTATTATTGTACCACGTCCGCTTGATTCTCGATCCCGTGGGAATATCGGGATAAAAAGTATCCTATATCTTAACCCAGGTCACAGACAATATACCCTACGGGGCAATTGCGTAACACACATAAAATAACAATTGATCGCAATGGATTTCATTTTGGCAGTTCACCCACGTCCATTGCATTATTTACGTTGCATAGCAGACGAATTTTTCATACCTGTGAATTAGCAATAACTTTCAAAACTCTCGGATTGTGATTCAAACTGTGTTATGAAATTAGGGTGTAGGTCGTGGTCTACCCATGTGCCAGATTTCATCCAAATCCGTTCAGCCGTTTTAGCGTGAAAGCGTAACAAACAATTTACCTTCCGCATTTATACTAGCTGTTGCCCGCGACTTCGCCTGCGATCCAGGATGAAAACTATGCCTATGCCCTGCTCAAGGTTTACCCATGTGCCAAATTTCATCCAAATCCGTTCAGCCGTTTTAGCGTGAAAGTGTAACAAACAAATTCACTTTCGCATTTATACTAGCTGTTGCCCGCGACTTCGTCTGCGATCCAGTGTGAAAAGTAGCCTATGTCCTTCTCCAGGTCATGGTTTACCCATGTGCCAAATTTCATTCAAATCCCTTCAGCCGTTTTAGCGTGAAAGCGTGTGTGAGTTTGTTTGTTTATTTATTTGTTACAAGTAAATAAACAAACAAACTCACTTTCGCATTTCTAATATTAGCCAGTCATGCATTGCCAAGGGTGCCGCCGCGCGCCGCCCGGTACCTGCCATCAATCTAATCAATCAACAAATCACAAACCATCGATCGCAAGAGACAACTTCCGGAAAAACAATGCACAAACAAAAACTATTTAGCCAGAGATCGAACCGACGAAGATACAACTATGTCGTGGTGGTATTGTTTATTGTCTAAACACGAGTAGCACCGGTAGCGTAGCGGTTACACACGGACTCAGGCTACGTTATAATAACATCACGCCTGTATTTCCCTAATTGGGGTTAGGCAGAGGCAGTGGCGTAGCGTGTATTTCTGCCGCCCGGGGCTAATTCTAAATTTGCCGCCCCTCCCCCCCCATTTTTGCAATTATGGATTATTACAATGTAAGATTAGATTAGGTCTGCAAACTTGAAGTTTGAATAAAAAAATAAACTTCAATAAACCCAACGGGCCGGAATCATTAAAATTGTCTTCGTACGATAACCAACATCCCTACTTTCGTCGCCAAAAATGTGCCTTTGAGGTTCGATTTCAGTTTCCGTTATATATAGTATATTTATAATAAAGCATAGTTAACTTCACATGTTATGGAATACTAATGTACCTAGTATACCTTCCTATTTTTTAAATCAAATCTATTTTGAACAACTTCCATTTGTCCCAGTGTCGTAAAAATTCTTCGTAAATAAGTACACTTTCTCATTCTGTTATGAAATTTAACATCAACATTTGAAGGTCATTTGGAGAAATTTGACGGTTGGTGGGAACATGATGTGCTGGCGACTGTACCTATGTAGTCCTCTGATGACAATACAGTTAGGATGACCTGATGCCTCCGCCGCCCAGGGCCATGGCCCCCTTTGCGCCCCCCGCCCCCCCCACGCTACGCCACTGGGCAGAGGTTGAAAGATGTAGAAATCCCATGTAATTGGCAGCCAGTCTACTGGTATGAAAAGATATAGTGTAAAGTAATAAGGCTTATACAGACTAGGGCGATACCACGGCCGCGACAGGCAGCAAAAAGCCTATCGCACCCGCGATATCGCCCCAGACAGAAGCCTTTACAATAATATTATCTACTTAGCAAGCTATACATTTCCAGTTTAAGCTGACCTCTCATTGTACGGAAATCGTATACATTGCGAGATCAGCTTATACTGGAAATGTATAGCTTGATATATAGCCGTGTGTACATAAGCATGTTTTGTAAAAATTCGCAAGCAAGGCAGGCTCTCCACCATGCTCAATCAAGGGGATTAGGCTGTTTGTTCTATCATTCAAACAAATTCATAAAACACAGTCACTATTAGTATAAAAATATTTATTCATTTTACGAAACTTTGGTATTAAAAATACATTATAAACACAATTGAGTTGAAACCTACATTACATTACCCTAATTTGCTTGTTTGGCTTCAAGTTCTGGAAGTAGGTACCTATAAACAATGACGCAAACATTTAACAAATAGGTACTTGAATGATTCGTATCGCACAACAACACAATAAGCAGAAAATATAGACATAAGTAATAAAATGACGTAATGGAAATACAATGATATTTACTATTACCACTGTACACACATCTGTACTTTTACAAATTGTCGAGCCAGTCTACCTTTTTGATTTTAAATGTATGTAGATGAGAATACACTAGATACATTTACTATCAGCGAGTTATTCATTGTACATCATATTCATGATAGTCACATTACATTAGGTCATACAATGCAACTGTATTTTATGAATATACCGTCATGCATTTTTGAAGTCTTTGTATAAAAAGGAAAGACAATATTTATTGTGGGTAGACCCCAATAAATTTAGTTTGCACAATTTGTGTTTAAAATGTATGTTTTGACTTAAACTTAACATGATAAATTGATAAGACAAGTACCAGCATCCTTTTATCATCAAGTGCCAGAGAGGTAACTTATCAACAATGCAAGTAACATGAACATTTAAATGTGGCACAAATTAGACCAGTGTTTTATCAGGAGTTTACACAGGCCTTCACAAAATCACTATGTTACATACATCATTTACAAGCATTCTAATAAATCCATAACAATACTCAATTCAATCCCAAGTAGACATCCTTTTTGGAGCCGTCAAAAGTTTTCTCATGAGTAAACCGGGTGATTAAATCTAGTGCCCACTTTGGTTGGTCTCCAGGCACCATGTGTCCTGCATTCCTCACCAAGATCTCCACTAGTTTGCCAGCCTGTTTCACATAGCCAGCAACTTCCCCATCCACCTTCCAAACGTACCTCTTTGCTGTCTTATATTCATCAGCACCAGTAAAGTTGAGGTTTCTGAGGTAGTTTACAGTTAAGGGGTACGCCACAATGATGTCTAATTGACCGTTGTATATGACAATGTAGTAGTGATCAAGGAGTTCCGATATCCATGGTGCTACAGACTTCATCACATCCTGCTTAAGATGCTTTTCAACTTCCGTCCCGTTGTTGAAAGGTAGGTTTCCAACATGAATCATTTTACGTACTGCTGTCTTTTGAAGCATTGGTCCAAAATCTTCATACTGAGTGTAGTCTTTTGTGTGTAAGTAATTGAAGTAAAAATTAAAACCTGTTAGGTTCGTGAAGATACTCTTACCATCTATCATGTCACCATTCAACAATGAATCAAATGTGGCGAACGCATCATCCCATTTTCCTTGTTTGATAAAGTTTTTAGTTTTGTTCTCATATTGTTCAAATACTTTAGCTCCATTAAAATCTATGAGACCTACTTGGTACAAATATTTTCCATATACCAACTGATGTTCTGGGTCACTCAGACCATTGCCAATAGCTATTCCTTTCATGTTAATTTTTAAATCAGCAGTAGGATTCTTCTTATGTATGGTGTATGCTAGAGCAGGCACGTACTTTCCACCATAAGACTCACCGGTCACAAAGAACTTATTCTGTTGCAGTTCAGGGAACAGCTTGAAGAACTGTATCAATGTGGTGTACAACTGTTCACCAACCTGCGTCTCGTCGGTGCAGTAGCCTCGGCTGTCGTTCGTGAAGCTGAACCCAGTGCCGACAGGGTTGTCTATGTAAATCATGTGGTGACTCAAAGCCCAGTTGTACTTCCTCCTCTCGAATTTATCTCTACGAACTCTAATCGGACCGTTCTCCGTGAACAGACCATACAAGGAGGTCGCGCCGGGGCCTCCTTGCAGCCACACGACGACGGGCGCGTGCTTGTTATCCGGTACCATTGCAGGGAAGTACCAGAAGAACTGGTTGGAGTCGTACGTCTTATTCACAGTGAAATATCCAGCGTAACTCTTGATACGAAGACTTTCCGTGAAAGGCACGCGGGCGAGACGCCTTCCTTCCTCAATTTTGCCACTCTCGACGTACGGGGTGAGGAACAACGGAGGCCCTGGATCACCTCCATCGCGCTCGCCAAGTTTCAACGTCGGATATCGATGGAAGAAACCCTCAGCATGGAAAAATACTTGAAATATTAGCAGAGCCCACAATGTACGCGCCATGTCGACAGGAATACTGACCCCACTAATTAGTCAGCTTCACCTTTTTATCATGCTTTAACGAATAATAATAAGTTGTTGTTTAGCCGGCTTATCAATGTGCCGCTTTTTTTTTTAATTTTAATGGCCTGATCAAACTAATCAGTGTTGTTCTTTGTTCCACAGATTATGTACCTAGTATTGTTTAAGTGTTGTTCCCGGTTCTTCCCCTTTTCCTTTTTTTGACCGCAATACCGACAATAGTTCTCGCATACTCGCAAGGCAATAGGGTTGTTCGTTCGTCATTTATCATTGGTCTTTAGGAATGATACGTACGATTTGATTTTTAAACGTTTTGTTTAAAGTGTATATACTATACGATCGATATTACGTTTTTACCACGCGGTGAGGATCAATGTTAAAATTTTCGCTTCATTAGACACAAAGAATGTTCTTAGTACGACAATTTTATTCCAAAATTGAATACCTAAAGTTAAGCCCACGTTTTCCAATTTAGTAAATTAATCAATAGGGACCATCGAGCTGGGAAAAACATGGAGGCGCCGCGATATTCTATAAAATTTAAAAATTTGCTTACACCTGAGTGAAATACGATACAGAATGTGAAATATCGTTTTGTCTCTGTCTTTCTAATAAAATAATCGTATTTGATAAGTGACAAAAATATTTAAGTTGTTGCTCATTATGGTCACATTTTGTCGTGACGTAGTCACAGTTGTAGGTAAGTTTCTTAGCAGCCATCTTATGCGACAAGTTTCATGGTAGTTTTACTGTGAAATGGTTGTTTATTTATTGTATTATTGAGATTTGCGAGAAAACTACGAGGAGTTTACCTTTAAAACTCCATGTAAATGTTGGAAAACAGCAATTCAACATGCCTGTGTGTTGCATTGTGAAGTGAAGTGCAAGAAAGATTGAAAATCAACCTCAATTGTCTTTACACAGGTCATTAGCCGGTTTTCATGCAATAGTTCATACAATAATACACATTCGATGAGAAAATTGTTACGCGTTCATGAATTTGTAGCTAAAGTATTGATATTTGTGTTCATTTCCGTACAACAGACCTTTTTCATCATCATCATTTCAGCCGAAAAACGTCCACTGCTGGACATAGGCTCACTCCCCCAAGCACCGCCACTTCGACCGGTTTTGTGCATCCCGCATCCAGCTGATTCCTGCGGCCTTCACAAGGTCATCGGTCCACCTTGAAGGAGGCCTTCCAATGCTACGTCTTCCGGTACGCGGTCGCCACTCCAGATATCGGACATCTGTTTTGCGAGCAATGTGCCCTGCCCACTGCCACTTAAGTTTGGCAATTCTTCGGGCTATGTCGGTAACCTTGGTTCGCCTGCGGATCTCTTCCTTTCTGATTCAATCACTTAGGGAAACTTCAAGCATAGCCCTCTCCATTGCCCTTTGAGTGACTTTTAGCCTTTTAATAAGGCCCATTGTAAGCGACCACGTTTCAGTGCCATAGGTCATCACTGGCAACACGCACTGGTCAAAGACTTTCGTCTTGAGACACTGCGGTATGTAACCTCAGTACAGTAGAGCTTCCGAAAGAGTGGGTCTTAAAATGAACATGGACAAGACAAAGGTCATGTCAAAAGCCCATGTTACACCCACTCTCACGAAGATCGGAGACGCTACGCTCGAAGTTGTGGACGAGTATGTTTACCTAGGACAAACTGTCCAGTAGGTAGGTCCAACTTCGAGAAAGAGGTCAATCGTCGAATCTGACTCGGCTGGGCAGCGTTCGGGAAGCTACGCAATATCTTCTCGTCCCACATACCACAGTGTCTCAGACCTTTTTAATATTTATTATTTCATTCGTTTATTTACAATAATATACAGTCATAGTGAAATAGTGTTGTACCCTCCCTAGAGTAAATATGTTCCTTGGTTGTACCATTGTGAGGCGACGCCGTATCGTAATAGTTCCCGAAACTAGTTCCTCCGCTGAAACGATATCGGTTATAATCTGCGATGGTGTTAACATAAATCATTCTGCGTGTCTTAATCGTTCCGAGTGACCTAACTGTTAGGTTACGGTTTCTCGGTGCTCCGAGAGACCGTTCCACAGAGTTGTAAGTGATCCTAAAACAAGACGTCAGCATTTTGTTATTTGTTTGGTTCCAGATTAGCAGCTTTACTGGTGTCGACGTGTAAACCGTTAGAGATATTTAGGGGGCTCTCTCGTTTCGCGATGTGTAAGCCCCTAAACAAGACTGCCTCGTCTGGTTGTAGAAGGTTACGGGTCCATTAATTAAAGTCTTTCGTAAAATTAATAATGTTTGTATTTATTACATTGAAAACCCTTTAAGACAACCTTCTACGCGGACCAATGTAGAGTCACTGGCGCCCATTCATACTTCTCGCTTGTATACCTTTTGCTTATCAAGTGTTCTGCCTTTCATGTTTACATTGTGTCCCTACAGATACATATAATTTATGATCTACAGGATTGTACATCTTAAAAACTTCAACAAAAAAGTCCGCGATAGCTTAAATGTCTATCTTCTAAGGATGACCCACAGTAACCATTTTTATCTTTCAGAATTTGATAAGAATTTCATTGTTATTTCCGAAGCTATGTTGACCGGTATTTCATTAATCCTTATCCAATAAAATATGTTATTTCAAACGGGCATTTAATTTAGATTAAAATATTACATCATAACATTTTAATGAATATCACAGATTCAGCATTACGCGTAACAAAATAATTATGGTGACGGCGCGCGGCGGCGCGCGCGGGAGGGAATCAATGACCTTTTCCCCTGCTATTTCTACGATAGAAAAAACGCCTGAACGAATTAGGATAAAATTTGGCACACAGATAGTTATTAACATAGATTGACACAGAATAAATTATTCCCGGTAGTAGGTACAATTCCGTGGGATAATTTCCGACCTCCACGCGGGCAAAGCCGCGGGCAAAAGCTATTTTATATTAAAATATTGCAAGTTATTACAGTGATTGAAATTCTATTAGAAATGTTTTTATTTTGGCTTTAAATAAGACAGCTGATTCAACTGTATAGTTGTATAACTTTATTTTACTAAAGTTTTTTCCAATCCTGAGTATCCAACACTTTTCTCAGGTTTTTGAATGAATTTTGACGACTTTCCGAGTGACAATCCGCTATTTATTTTTTTCGTTTCGCACGGTTTGTGCATTTAGCCAATGTCACGTTCAGAATTCGCTTACCTACATGACAGAAACTTTAATCGGTGAATGACAGTAATGTCAAACGGCCATCGACATCAAAAATAATAATACCGAAACGTCTGTGACCGAAACCGAATACAAACAAACAAAAAGTCGATGTTGTAGGTTTTTATAATTAATTACTTGATATTTTAATGTGACTAATGTCTGGCTGTAATATTTGAATACAACACCATGAAGACACAGCGTGATTCTTGTAAAATGTGGACACTTTTACTCGCAGTGTTGAGTGTATTTTCTGTGGTAAACGCGACTTTCTTCCCAAATGTGTATCCGAGGATAAAATTGGAAGCTAAATCAGATAAAAATGCTGGTAATCCTCTCATGATCACTCCGTATCTTAAAAAAGGTTCTATATTACTTGCACAAAATCTCTCGCAGGTATCTATTACGGATAAAATAGGATTCCGAAGTCACGCCGGTTTCTTTACGATCGACGAGAACTACAACTCCAATATGTATTTTTGGTACTTCCCGCCTTTTTCTAAAAATGAGGAGGCTCCCGTCGTCGTCTGGCTACAAGGTGGACCGGGAGGAAGCTCTCTTTTCGGACTGTTCACCGAGCTGGGTCCTCTGATAGCCAAAAAAGAAGGATTTGCTCTAAGGAAATATCACTGGGCTCTAAAGTATCACCTTATATTCATTGACAACCCTGTAGGTACAGGCTTTAGCTTCACTGATAATGAAGCTGCATATTGTATGAATGAAGAATGTGTAGCCAAAGGACTGTACTCAACATTAACACAGTTCTTCCAACTATTTCCACATTTGAAGAATAATGCCTTATATTTAACTGGTGAATCTTATGCAGGAAAGTACATACCATCCCTAGGATTGTTAATACATAAAGAAAATGAAATTGGTTATCAAAAACTCAATTTACAAGGTATGGCAATTGGCAATGGATACTGTGACCCAGCCAATCAATTAGATTATGGTAACTACTTGTACCAACTTGGATTAATAGATAGTAATGAGTTGAAATTATTTATAAAGTATCAAAATGAGATTGTGAAACAAATTAAAGAAAAGAATTGGGAGCAAGCTGATATACTTGTGGACCGCCTGATGGATGGAGAGTTAACAAATTTCTCATACTTCAAATTTTACACAGGCTTTGATTACTACTATAACTACTTACAAACATCAGGAGCAGACGATGAAATGACAGTGCTCACAGACTTATTGCACAATGACAATGTTCGGCGGAGTGTGCATGTTGGAGGATTACCATTCAGCGATGGCCTACATGTGCAGTTACTTTTAGCACTTGATATGTTAAAATCTGTAGCTCCAGCCGTATCAGAACTGTTATCACATTATAGAATGATGTTTTATAATGGACAACTAGATATAGTCGTTGCTTACCCACTGACAGAAAACTTTTTACGTAATTTAAAGTTCTCTTCAGCTGAAGAGTATAAAACTGCACAAAGGAACATATGGAAGGTTGATAATGAGGTAGCAGGCTATGTGAAGAGAGCTGGCAATCTAACTGAGGTACTGGTCCGAAATGCTGGCCACATGGTCCCGCACGACCAACCAAAATGGGCCTTAGACTTGATCACAAGATTTATTAAGAATGATTTTAATTTATAAACATTTCATGTTCTTTATCATCTTATTACTTGGCTCATGACTATAAACTTGTGATTTTTATTTCTATTATCAAAATGTCATGTTAAAAATATGAAAATTAAGACTCTGTTGTTTGGTAATGTTCAACATTTGTACCTAATCGTAAGACATGGTCTAAAAAAATTATACTTATATTTCAGTATTTGACTAGACTAATCCGAAGGCGATTAAGTCTCGGTTCTACCGGCATAGTTTGCAGAAACTGATGAGGCTATGGACAGTGGACAAGTAGACATACCTACCTCTATTTTCTCACTCAATAAGCTCCCAAAGGAAGGAAAGAGGTAGCGGATTTTGCGGGACAGACTGACAGGTTGAGAGATAATGATATATTGGCGCCGATTCCCTTGTTCACAAACTAAACTAAATTTAAGTTCAGTGCATCTTTTTCTTTCTATTTCATTACGAAGAGGACAGAAGATAAATTTTAGTTTAGTCCTGTCAATTTAATCAGCGCCTGTCACTACTCCATACAACTTTAGACGTGATTAAAAACTTGCCTACTAAAATTACGTCAATTTACGTCAAGCGCTGATTAATTTGACAGGACTAAACTAAAATTGATCTTCTGTCCTTTTCTTAATATTATTATACTCTTTGTATATTACTTTCCTTATGGATAACAACAGTTTGTGGCGTCTCCTCTCATGCCGAGAGAAGGAACCAGGAACCATCTTCATTCTGAGATGTATGACATCCTTAATTTTGCACGCATTCCCCTTACGACGATCTGTGATTTCAAGAAATTAACTTAGTGAAATGAAATTAAATTAAATTGTTTATTCTGTAAATAGGATATGAGAATCACTTTTAAACGTCATATTAAAAAATAAGCTACATGGAGTCGTACCTCATTAGACTACCCACAGTAAATACTCTACGACAAACTCTTTGATCGTCTTCAATGTCGCCGCTGTCACGTACATGTCACTTGCGAGTTGTGACATTGTATCGACTTTCACGCGGCACAGTGTTTCAGCATGATATTCCAAGGAAGTCCTCTTTGAATAGTGCGGCATCCATGTGTCTCATGAATGATTTAGCACTAAATATCATTGAATAGAAGCTGCACCCGTCAGGGCTAATAATTCTGATCATATGTTATGTTACTCTCGATCACCGCACTCATCTTGTTTTCGTTTGTAAACACTATATTCTTACCCATTTATCCGAGGTTGAAACTGGGTCCAAAACCAGCATTTGAAGCAGGCGATCCACTGTTTTTATCACCCTATATTAAAGAAGGTTTAGTGTCGGTTGCCCAGAATCTATCGCGCGTGAATTTGACGAATAATACAGAAATCGAAAGTTATGCTGGTTTCTTAACCATAAACCCGAATTACAACTCCAATCTATATTTCTGGTACTTTCCCCCATTTTCTAAGAACAAGACAGCGCCTGTCCTCCTCTGGCTTCAAGGAGGACCTGGTTGTAGCTCTCTGTATGGACTGTTCACAGAAATAGGACCTCTCCAAGCCAAACAAGGACGATTTGTTTCAAGAAAATATCACTGGGCACTGAATTATCATCTAATTTTCATCGACAACCCAGTTGGGACAGGATTTAGCTTCACTGAAAATACTAATGGTTTCTGCGCCAATCAAGAATGTATTGCCAAGGGACTGCATAAAGGCTTGCATCAGTATTTTCAACTATTTCCAAATTTGAGGGACAATGATTTCTATATAGCCGGCGAATCTTATGCGGGGAAGTATATACCATCTCTAGGAATGGAAATCCACCGTGAAAATGCTAAAGGACAATTTAGAATTAATTTAAAAGGCATGGCGTTGGGTAATGCTTACTGCGATCCTATAAATCAATTAGGTTACGGTAACTACTTGTATCAACATGGTTTATTGGACGGTAATGAATTAAAAGTATTTCTGAAAACTCAACTCGAAGTTTATGTTGCAATCAGGAGTAAACATTGGTTACAAGCGAACATTCTAATGGACCGCTTGATGGACGGAAGTGTGACGCATTTCTCGCTCTTTAAATTCTACACGGGGTATGATTTCTACTACAATTATTTGCGTACTGTGAAGATAGATGATAAAACACCGTTCTTAAGCGTGATACACGAGAATGACGTCAGACGAAGTATTCACGTCGGGGGCTTAGCGTTCCACGACGGAGAGACTGTGCAACTGGCGCTAGCACTCGATTTCATGCAGTCCGTAGCTCCGGCCATCTCCGAACTACTATCGCATTACCGAATGCTGTTTTATAATGGACAGCTGGATATTATTGTGGCATATCCCCTGACAGTCAACTTTTTAAATAATTTGAACTTTTCCTCGTCTGACGAATACAGATGGGTTAGCAGAAGTATTTGGAAAGTGGGAAATCATATAGCTGGTTATATAAAATGTGCGGGGAACCTTTCGGAGGTGATGGTACGTAATTCTGGACACATGGTGCCCAAGGATCAACCGAAATGGTCCCTGGATTTGATCACAAGATTTATTAATAATGATTATGCACAGAAAGCGAAAGATGGCTCCAAAGAGTCCTAGATCCCTGTGACATTAGAAAATCCGACAAAAGGCCAGAATATCTGTGAAATTATTTCCGATTGGACCGCCGTATTTTTTATAGTAAAAGCAGTTCCATTCGCGAATTTGCAGCGTGATGGACTAAGACTCCGCTCAAGTATGCAGGACCAGTGAAACTCGTATTGAAAATAAAGTCGCAATTGATGAATTTTATTCGTTCAATAGTGGACTTTGAAAGTATGTACGTAAGTGATATAAAACTATTGGCAAGGTTTTACATTTATTTCTCTTGTATTCGAAAAAATCTTTTGTTTCCGTTCAAGGCTTTACTAAATCTCTTTTTGACGTGATAACGTCTTATAAATCGATGAACGCCGGCTGCACGCACGAAAAAGCATTCAGACTCATTGTTACGTTCCGCCTGAGCCGAGCGTGCAAGCGAGAGCGCGGAACTAGCGATAGAGAGGCTCGATCGGCCTAAGCGATCGGTTTATGAAGCATCTCTATCTCGTTATCACGTAAAAGTATCGTCCGTACACCGCCTTTACAGACAACATATATTTTTTTTTTTTATAATAAATATTGAGATTGCGACCGTCACTGTATTTCTGTTCATGAAATAATAATAAAAATATTATATACTTTGGATGGGAAATAAAAGCGAGGAGAAAGTACTGTTGTAAAATCAATTATTCTAGACATAAATGTGTTGTTATTTATAATCAAAGAAAATAAATTATTATATTTGTTATCATCAATTGTTTAATTTCAAATTGCAACTATTTCTAAATAAATATTATTAACTAAGAACTTATAACTAACTAGGCACAGTCACTTCAATTAACACAGAAGTTTAAAGAACGGTAGTTTTATTTTTTTTAGAGAAGTCAATCTGACAAATGAATTTGAGAAAGTTAGGTTTGACCGGATGCGTGTCCATACATGAAACGGTAATTTTCAAGAGGCAGGCTCCGTTCACGGCCTCGAGCGATGCGACTTGCGTCAAGCGACGTGTCCTGGTCCCGCCCGCCCCCCGCGTCTCGTCGCGGTGACTCGCGGCATGCTCTCAACTACTTCTTCCTTTTGTTTTCTCCGCTGTCGCTGTCGCAAGACGCGTGTCACGTGCTTGTACCTCGTGGCCTCGGGAGTAAGGCGCAACTGAAGTAATTGATCGTATATGTGTGCCACAAGCTTTTAACGGTTTTCTTTTAAATATGTCAAAAAATTAGAGTCTTGATAAAACTACAGTTCTTTTACTTCCCACAACACACACGCTTAATAATTCTACAAAAACATATCATAACTGGAAACCGATTACAATTAATAACAACAAAATACAGGAGAATTATATTGATTATTATTATATTAAATCATTACACAAAATAAGGATAACTAACGTGTTTGATATGAATTAACATTAATTATTATTTATTTAGAGAACTAATTGATTATAATAATTATTCCATTTGATAGGCACTTGGATTGTTACTGAATCATCTATAGACTAAATGTTATTATTTAAAGGCACAGAATTTGTTGATTTATGTCGGTAAACTTACTTATTTAAATCTACTTCATAAAAGATAGTTCCTGTAACAGAATGCCTGCATAACAAGAAGTTCATAATCAATATTAACATTCCAACTGCTTTATTTATAACGTTTTAATGCAATGACTTAACTTATGAGCTAGAATATTTACAGTAACCCTTTTCACACGCTTGACTTTGGCCGGGTACCTGATAACTAACAAAAGCCTGATTTACACTTGTCGCTTCAATTTTATTGTACGCCGGTCAAGAAACTTGCCTCGTGTAAATGGGGCTTAGTAATCCGATTGAATTGTGCTGGAAGACTTCATAAAGATGGCCGACGCATACCAAAGCAACTCTACTCAAACTGTGACTTTACGTGACACGATATAAAGCTCATAATTTAATGCTTTACTTTGAGCCCAGTTCACCGGTATCCTGCACCGACTATCTGGCAGTCGGGACGTGTAAAAAGGCAGTGTCTCTCTAGCTAGCAGCGCAGCGTCGCTTTAAATTATACAATGTTCACAAAATTCACATTTGTCTGTCATGTCCTGCAATCATGTACAGACAACCGTACATCAGTGGCAACACTGGCACTACGAAAACGCATACAACGACATAAAGGCGCCGTCATTGTCAAACTGTTACCACCGTTGTTTTGACTGTACATTGACGCATAGTAATTTTTCTCATGCCAGCACTTCGTCTGGCGATTTTGTCCAAATGAGTATAGCTTGAGTAATGCAAATTATACCCTATGAGCATTGGAATAAAGTTAATTTTGTATTGGTGAATTAACTTGACTATTTGCACAAATACGCCGTGGAAGTGCGAGCATAACAAAAGGTTAAGTTATATTATTAGCGATACGGTGGGTTAATTGTGATATGCGAACGACTCCGCGATTCGTTGCTTGTAGAATAGAAAAATAACAATAAACTTGATATTTACATGATCCAAGTTGGGTTTCGTTTTACGTGTAAGTGTTTGTACAAACTTACTTACAGAAACAAAATAATTTATCAGTATTCTGCAGATTTATAACTTAATCAAGCAAAGAATTGTTCATGTAAAATTAGTATTACGACCGGTTTCTGGAACGTAAATTACCGACGCGTCAAAATTAAACGCCAAGTCAAGTGACGCTATTGGCTGTTGATAATTCAGTCACCCAATCACAGCAGGGTGCGGACGCTTGACAATTTGTTTGCCAATTTTAGTTTTGGTTTTCGTTCCAGAAACCGAGCGTTGATGCTTTTTCACACTTCCGGTAGTTAGGGCCATACCCGGGTTAATTTTCACATGTATTGGTACTCGGATAGTGTGAAAAGACACTTCTTAGTAATTTAGGATCACATACAGTCAGCCTCAAATTGTAAAGATACATAAACAAAAATTCATATGACAGATGGCCTAATTTTTTCCCAGGTATTAAAAATAAAATTACAAAAATCCAGTCAAATACCCTAATCAAATGAATTCTAGTTAATGCAACATCAAGTTCACAGTTATTTCCTAGCTAGTGGGACACCGATATATATGAGAACAGCACTACGCTAACAAGGCAGTCAGAGCGTCTAAGAACTGTGCGCGCTGCGCCAGCGGCAGCGTGATGACGGACGAGTCCATGTGCTCCAGCGACACGGACGCGCCGCACTTCGTGGCCGCCTGCTCGAACGCGGCGCCGAACAGGCTGGAAAGAGACAACATTATCAATCAAATGCGACGTTTAAAACTAACATAATATCACACCTTGTTTCCCCAAAGGCCTGGGCAGAGGTGTATCTGTGTAATTGTCATCAACGAAAATCGAGGTTACAAAATTAACCTAATTGTGAAATTAAAAAGATCACACAGAGTTTAAGTATTCAAATAATTAAATCAAAGCACTTAAGGCGCTGACAAGACCCAATTGACCAAAATAGGCTTCTCTTAGGATAAAAATTGCCAAATCTGTATAGCTTGTGGCAGCGGAAAAAATATATGTTAATTTTGAACATATTTCCCAGAACTTGGTTGTTACCGAAACACGTTTTGAAAATAAAATCTCGATACAAACTAACGTTAAACTAACCTCTTACCTTGAGTTTTAATCTAAAATATTTGCATTAAATATCAACATACGTTACGTATTTAATTAATTAATAACAATAACGTCTTATTTGAATGCAGAACTTAGTTGTTTTTATTTTGGATTACTCTAATCAATTTTGAGTAAATAGAGAATTGCTTCACATTTTGCTATAAATTACAAGCGTTGTGTCATCGCGCTTCTCTTTCTTTTCTATGCAATCTGACAATGACCGCGGTTTAGGTGTTGTCAGCGTCTTAATCTGTAAGTGGCACTAAGCCCCGCGCGACACCGATTCGGAGTCAAACAATAGAAAATCAACTGTCTCATTAGCTGTGACCTGACCTTGACCAATTAAGACTGCGCCGAGGAAAATAATTTAAAACGGTTTACAGTGACGAGTAAAGTGATATAATAAATCTGTTACCATAATTACCATAAAAAATATATATAAACACCACAATGAATGTGTTAACCGATTATGTTAGGCAAAAATTAAAAATATTGTATAGTTTAATAAACAAAAATACGTAAAGTTGTACATAAATCTTAAAATATCATGCTCGTATTTAGTTGAATTTTGATAGTAAACTGTTAAATTTTTTTCCTTGATTTCATAATTAATCTCTAATGATCATACTACAATGTGTAGTTTTTACATTTTCGAATGGGCCTTAGTTATTTTATTATTAATTTTTGTTTTAATTGACGCGCTGTTTTAAATCATACGCAATGTACATCAGTCGAAAATTCATGATTCAGTCGTCCACGGGAGCTCGGAGAGTGGTCACGTCTCATCGTGGAGCGACGCGCCGACAACGATAACCTTGCCGCCAAAAGTTGAATAAGATAAGTCACATTTTTGTTTTTTAGTATGACTTATACTGCCCTACTAAGCGCAAAAGCGGTATCTCAAAAAAAACCGAAAAGTTGATTTTTATGCCATCGGATAGCTTTAAAAAATACGCATCTAATGAACTAAGCCTTTTAGCGGTATCTTGTTTAGAACATACAAAAAAAACCTTAAGAAAGATTTCCCTATCTCAGTTTTACCATAAATCACTAAGGGTATTAGAGGTATATCAATATTACGTAGGCAAACGGCCGTATATTTGAATACCGCCAAATCTCTTAAAAAAGAACAGCAACTTTTCTAGGCCGATAAGCGGCAAATATGAATAACGCGTGAAGTACTGACTTACCGCTATGACGCTTAGTATTAGAATGCTTAATTGAGCCGCAAATCATTTTGACTATATGAGATACGGTTGAAGCGGCAAATCAAATTGGCCTTTAAGGGTTGATTGATACGATCGAATTTCTAATACATTTTACAGTGATTTATCCTTGCAGTTGACAATTTCGTGTCATAACTTGTTTGTTTTCGTTGCAAAGAGGTCATAATCTTGAAATTCCTGTGTTAAATTAGTAAAAATCTGTGAATTAACGTGTTCAGTGGTTTAATTGAGTGTTTTGACAATCAGGTAAGTCCTATTAAATATAATTTTAGTGTAACACAATCAAGATCATTTACAAAAAGTAATTTAAGTTCATTTTGTTCAAAACTTTCTTGCGGCCGCGGCATACGCGCACTCGTATTACATAGCAAAATTGATCTTATATCTTAATTATAAGGTAATCCAATTAAAATAAACAAATATTGTTTCAGGTAAACCATGTCACAAAGAAATACGAAAATGATGATGCTGTTAGCAAAAAAAAATATGGCGTTGAGAGAAAGGTTTAAGGAATCGAAACAATTACAACGTAATATTCAAACTATCGATCCCGACTTTTTCCCTAGTAGTGATTCAGATGATGATCTTCCATTTTCAAGATACGACAGTGCAAATCAATCACTGGCTCCGATTAATCATTCGTCAAATTATTTCGAATCTGAAGATTTAAACTTTTATCGGGCCCATCTACATCAAACGTTGAATATTTCAATCAGCGTCAGGAAGATCAGAACACAGAAACTGGGAACAACAACATATCCCTGAACTCTTTGATTACACTAACAACTGTGCCGATTATTGAGCATAATGATTTAACTGAAATACCATCGCCAGTATTTTGTTCTAATGAAAAAAATGTTTTTAATTTAGATAGCGCTAATACAGAAACTCTGATCATACAGTCTGCAAATGATCAACAAAGATCCTTTATTTCTCAAGTTGATTCAGACCAAATAATGTTATATGTTTCCGAAAATACTTCTGCAACTCTCACAAATAATTCAAGTGTGACACGTACTGAACATGAAAAATCTGTTGAGGATTCATCCCGAGGAAACGAAGTTATAAGAAGCGCTAATCTTAGAGACACTGGCTTAGAGAATCTGGCACAAAATGAGATAACTGATGATAATACACATGATCTTACAACTTACACTAAAGCAGGTACAATTAGAAAAAGAAAAAAATACGACCAACCACTAAGAGTTAGAAAAGAAGCGAAAAACAGTGAAATAAGAGAGAAACATGGCGTGAAGCCGCCCTGTCCAGCTTCCTGCAAAAAGTTATGTATCCAGAATATATCAGAGGATCAGCGAAAAATTATAAATAAAAGCTTCTGGGATTTAAGTGACAAAGAGAGGAAGGCTTATATGCTGCATCACACTTCAGCAAATTCTGTGAAACAAAGGACAGTAATAAGACCTGAATCAGAGGACTACAGAAAAAAAATAAGCTACAGTTATTCACTTAAAGACGACATTGGTACAACGTACGCAGTATATAAAACTTTCTTTTTGACAACTTTGGGCTACAAACCATCTAATGACAAACCTTTACAGACTGCTTTGGCCAATTTCAAGGACACGGTTGCACCGCCAGTAGACAAGAGACTGGGAGCTACTCCTCACAATAAAATTGACTCAAATCCTATTAAGGAACACATAATGAGCTTCGAACCTAGCATTTCTCATTACAGGCGTGAACACGCCCCCAATCGTTTATACTTACCCAGTGATTTGACAATCAATGTGATGCACAAAGACTATTTAGAAAAAAATCCCTCTCACAACGTATCTTATGACAAATACCGAGAAGTGATCGCGGAATTAAATATTTCTTTTGTAAAACTTGGCCACGAAGAGTGTGAGGACTGTGAAGAATTCCGCCTGCACGATAACACACATACTAAAGAAAATCTTCAAGAAGACTGTTTAGGTTGCACAAAGTGGGCAAGTCATAATGAACGGGCAAACATGTCAAGAGAGCAATATAAATTGGACAGTGAGCTTAATGAAACTGATACTGTTGTATATTCTGCCGACTTACAAAAAGTTATCATGCTGCCCAGGATAGATATGTTCAAAACTACTATTTTTACCCATAGGATAGTGGTTTACAACGAAAGTTTCGTGCCGACTGGTCAAGGCCGAAAAGGTTTGAGTGTTTTTCCTGTACTATGGTATGAAGGGTTGCTTGGACGCTCCAAAGCCGAAATCATAAGTGCATACTACCATTTTTTAATTTTTCATCGAGATAAAAAGAAGATCATACTGTGGGTTGACAATTGTTCATCCCAGAACAAAAATTGGACTTTTTTTTCTTTCTTAATTTACGTTGTGAATTCAAATGACATCAACGCCGACAAGATTGTGATAAAATATTTCGAACCAGGCCACACCTTTATGTCGGCCGACAGTTTCCACCATAGGGTGGAGTTGTCGATGAAACGCATGAAAAACAAAATTTATGATTTTTCTGATTTTTCTCAGGCAGTTAGTACTGCAGGAAAAAACGTAAAACCTAAAGAGATGACTCTACAAGATTTTTATGACTGGGAAGATTACACGACACAGTATAAACTGTCTCGAATTACACCGCGTCCATATATTAATGAAATGGTCGAAGTAGAAGTCAATAGAGGCAGTTTTGATTTGACATACAGAACTGGACTCAATAAAGACCCTATCACTGCGAGCATAATCGGAAATAAAATTATGAAAACTAAAGTTTTGCCACCACCGAAGAAGAAAATTGCAGCGGAAGGCATTTCTAAAAGCAAAAAAGAAAATATTTTGAAATCTTTTCAAAATATTATACCTCCAAATAGAATGTCCTTTTGGAGAGAACTGCTTACTTTTGACTAGATTTTATTCATAGAATCCGTTTTTTCTTCAAATATTTTTTCATGCCATTATAAATTTGATTAATAAAAGACTTTAAAAATTTATTTTGATTGTTTTTTTCCTTTAAAAAAATACATATTTTATTCGATAGAAAATTCATATTTTTTTTGTATACATACATGTAGGAGAAGAGGTAGCGAAAAAGCGGTAACTCAAATTTTAATTTTATAATTACTAAGCGGTGTAGCAGTATCTCATGAAAAAGGTATATCCACATACATTTTTGATATTTTAACTATTGTGGTAACAAATAGATCCAATATAATATATAAATTCTATTTAATAAGCAAAAAAGTCAATATATAAAGTAAAAAAAAACGATATTTACATATCTCCAATTATCTCGAAACTCGCTTTCATTGAGATACCGCTTTTGCGCTTAGTAGGGCAGTATATTGATTATGCAATACCTAAAATTTACTTTCTGTTTACATATTTCTGTAACATTTTTCTCATGTTTTAGTAAACATGGGAAACCGTAAATAAAGATATTTTAAGAAGAAAGTTGGCTAATGTCCGAAAAAAAAGCCTTTCTCATAAAAAGTACGTATTTCTATTTTGTGATATTAAGTTCCTTTTAATTTAATTTTTTTCTCAAACTTTCGATATGGGTATCGCGTAATAGGTTTTTGGGGGTGGCGATTGCAAATCTGGCATTCAATTTAAAATCCAAAATGGCGGATGCAACTTTTTCTCAAACATACGATATGGGTATCGCGTGTAATAGGTTTTTAGGGGCGGCGTTTGCAAATCTGGCATTCAAATTTTAAATCCAAAATGGCGGATGCAACTTTTTCTCAAACTTACGATATGGGTATCGCGTGTAATAGGTTTTTAGGGGTGGCGTTTGCAAATCTGGCATTCAAATTTAAAATCCAAAATGGCGGATGCAACTTTTTCTCAAACATACGATATGGGTATCGCGTGTAATAGGTTTTTAGGGGTGGCGTTTACAAATCTGGCATTCAAATTTAAAATCCAAAATGGCGGATGCAACTTTTTCTCAGATATTCAATATGGGTGTCGTGTAATGGGTGTTCGGAGGTGGCGCTTGCAAATCTGTCCATCCATTTTAAAATCCAAAATGGCGGATGCAACTTTTTCTCAACCATTCGATATGGGTATCGCGTAATAGGTTTTTGGGGGTGGCGTTTGCAAATCTGGCATTCAATTTAAAATCCAAAATAGCGGATGCAAGTTTTTCTCAAACATTCGATATGGGTTTCTAGTAAAGGGTTTTTGTGGGTGCCGATTGATATTCTGACATTAATTTTAGTATCCGCGACGGTGAATCAATTTTTTTCTTAAAATTGTGAATTTATTTTACTTTTAATCTGTCACAAGAAACAGTAGTAGGTATCTATACTTCTGTTTTTTTAAGAGATCTTAATTATGACCTAGTTTATGTATGTACTAACTGGGACCCGCGTGGAATTAGTATGATTAAAGCCTATTTGTTATTCTGAATTCTGATAGACAAGCTATATTACTGTAAAGTTTTAAGATATGTTTCCAGTACCAAAACATGCTTGGATGTATTCAGTTCAAGCTGCAAATATGCATATTTTATACGTCTACGTATAGTAATCGTCCTTATGGTTGGAAATATTAATCATGTTTTTTAAATGAATGATATACTTTTCCTGTACTTTTATTAATGTATTCCCACACTAATTTTGGTCAGCTGATGACAACTTTGTATGATTTTGACTTCCCTGGAAAAAGTTGTTTATTTACATGAGCAGAAGCCATTTTTTATAATATGACACCTTTTCGTTACACTTTGTATAGTAAATATACCAAATTTCATGCTTTTTGTATATTTTTGTAAAATGGTAAAATAAGCAAGGTATTTATTATATTAGGTAATTATAGATTTTTTATCACAAATTGGTTTTATTATTACAATACCCATCTACCCTGCCTACCTACTCATCTAGCCAGTAAATCCAGTAAAATTCCCGGGCGTGTAATTCACACCGCCAAAATTTCATAGCAATCGGATAAGTATTAAGAGACGGATAATGTATAATGTACTATAGTTATACCTGTATTATTCGTTCTACAAACTACAAACATTAATTTTTATATAATACAGATTATTAGATTTCATTTTGGGATTTATGTAGGTGTGTGTACCTACATAAAACCAGCTAAATAATCAATATTCGTATTTTCAAATCACTCAAGACAACAACTCAAATTTAAAAAATTCTAGGTTACCACTATTGTCGTGCAACTGCAAGCGGGCCTCGAGCGAACTTGTCATTGTGTGCGTGACGACTCACACGACTAGCGCGCTGGAGTAAATACCAATTTTCCGCGCGCCTTGTTCGCTCGGCGCAGTGTTAACGGTTTCGCCTCTGATCCATTTGTCTACGGACAGACATTGGATCTATTGGAATGCTCACTTGCGCGGCTCGTGCTGGCAGCGCGGCGGCACGCCCAGCAGCAGGCAGGCGGGCCCGCGCGGCGCGCTGGCCAGCACGGCGCGCGCGCCGCCCGCGCCCGCCCAGCGCGCCGCCACGCCCAGCCACAGCGGGCCCTGCAGCAGGCGCGCTTCGGGGGTGCCCTGGAACATTCAATATCACGTTCAATTACCAATGAATTCATTACTCATAAAGTAAAAACGGAACCCTTATAGGATCACTGGTATGTCTGCCTGTCTGTCTGTCTGTCACAGCCGATTTTCTCCAAATCTACTAGACCAATTTCTGTGACGCAAACAAGGACGTGTAACGTAAATTAATTAATTAAATTTTGAATATGGGGGTCACTCTTAGGTGACAAATTATTTAAAAAATAAAAAACTAATGTGTAACCCATTAAACGAAAGAGCTTACTGTCAAAATTTCCAATGTCTTTTTTTAAATTTTAAAATAAACAGTTTTAAAATTTATTTAAAAAATTGATTAAAATTTACCATTCCCCCCCTTATTTCCAAAACTACTGAACCTAAAATTTTGACCAGTCAGACCATGGTCCAGTAAATAGTAAGGTATGATCCAGTAAAAAAAGTAAGGTATGATCCATTAGATAAGTAAGGTATGATCCATTAGAAAAGTAAGGTATGGTCCAGTAAAAAAAGTAAGGTATGATCCAGTAAAAAAAGTAAGGTATGATCCAGTAAAAAAGTAAGGTATGATCCATTAGAAAAGTAAGGTATGGTCCAGTAAAAAAGTAAGGTATGATCCAGTAAAAAAAGTAAGGTATGATCCAGTAAAAAAGTAAGGTATGATCCATTAGAAAAGTAAGGTATGGTCCAGTAAAAAAAGTAAGGTATGATCCAGTAAAAAAAGTAAGGTATGATCCAGTAAAAAAGTAAGGTATGATCCATTAGAAAAGTAAGGTATGGTCCAGTAAAAAAAGTAAGGTATGATCCAGTAAAAAAAGTAAGGTATGATCCAGTAAAAAAGTAAGGTATGATCCATTAGAAAAGTAAGGTATGGTCCAGTAAAAAAAGTAAGGTATGATCCATTAGAAAAGTAAGGTATGGTCCAGTAAAAAAAGTAAGGTATGATCCAGTAAAAAAGTAAGGTATGATCCAGTAAAAAAGTAAGGTATGATCCAGTAAAAAAAGTAAGGTATGATCCAGTAAAAAAAGTAAGGTATGATCCATTAGATAAGTAAGGTATGGTCCAGTAAAAAAAGTAAGGTATGATCCAGTAAAAAAAGTAAGGTATGATCCAGTAAAAAAAGTAAGGTATGATCCAGTAAAAAAAGTAAGGTATGATCCATTAGATAAGTAAGGTATGATCCAGTAAAAAAAGTAAGGTATGATCCATTAGAAAAGTAAGGTATGGTCCAGTAAAAAAAGTAAGGTATGATCCATTAGATAAGTAAGGTATGATCCAGTAAAAAAAGTAAGGTATGATCCATTAGATAAGTAAGGTATGGTCCAGTAAAAAAAGTAAGGTATGATCCAGTAAAAAAAGTAAGGTATGATCCAGTAAAAAAAGTAAGGTATGATCCAGTAAAAAAAGTAAGGTATGATCCATTAGATAAGTAAGGTATGATCCAGTAAAAAAAGTAAGGTATGATCCATTAGAAAAGTAAGGTATGGTCCAGTAAAAAAAGTAAGGTATGATCCAGTAAAAAAGTAAGGTATGATCCAGTAAAAAAAGTAAGGTATGATCCATTAGATAAGTAAGGTATGATCCAGTAAAAAAAGTAAGGTATGATCCAGTAAAAAAAGTAAGGTATGATCCATTAGATAAGTAAGGTATGATCCAGTAAAAAAAGTAAGGTATGATCCATTAGAAAAGTAAGGTATGGTCCAGTAAAAAAAGTAAGGTATGATCCATTAGATAAGTAAGGTATGATCCAGTAAAAAAAGTAAGGTATGATCCATTAGATAAGTAAGGTATGATCCAGTAAAAAAAGTAAGGTATGATCCATTAGAAAAGTAAGGTATGGTCCAGTAAAAAAAGTAAGGTATGATCCATTAGATAAGTAAGGTATGATCCAGTAAAAAAAGTAAGGTATGATCCATTAGAAAAGTAAGGTATGGTCCAGTAAAAAAAGTAAGGTATGATCCAGTAAAAAAAGTAAGGTATGATCCATTAGATAAGTAAGGTATGATCCAGTAAAAAAGTAAGGTATGATCCAGTAAAAAAAGTAAGGTATGATCCATTAGAAAAGTAAGGTATGGTCCAGTAAAAAAAGTAAGGTATAATCCAGTAAAAAAACTCACAATACTGGAAAGAACAAGTTAGGGTTCGGCTGCGTTAAGGGTATTTTTACACCCGTTATTATGATGGATCCCTACCATCATAGTAGCGATATCCATCAATGCTCAATCAATCCATCATAATAACAGGTGTAAAAATACCCTTAACTCAAATCACCAATAATAATAGATTGTGTCATAAGGGACCAAAATAATGTATTGAGGGCGAGAGCGATTGTTTGAATCCAGAGCGAAGCGAAGGATTCTAGAGTAGAATCCCGAGCCTAGCGAGGGATTCTAGAGTAGAATCCTAAGCGTAGCGAGGGATTCAAGGTACGACGCTCGAGGTTAAATAATTTTGGTACCGTGTGGCACACTCTGCTTTTCATCCCCCTCTATGAGAAATATATATAAGCGATGCTTTTAGTAGTGACGAATATTTATATTTATGTAAATATAAATATTCGTCACTACTAAAAGCATCTCTTATTTATTTTTAAGCATCTTTTATTTATTTTGCAAAATATTACAGACAATTTTAATTTGATATTAATATAAATTTGGTTACATAACCAAATTACAAATTTATATTAATATCAAATTAAAATTGTCTGTAATATTTTGCCAAAAAGTAATGAAAAAAAAACGAATAAGTAGTTCCCGTATATTTTTTTTTTTATTTGTTTCTTCATTGCCGCGTCGCGCGTCGACAGGTACACTTTTTTTTATTACCGGCTGGGACTTTATCGAAGCGAATTGCGTTCAAACTTTTTATTTAAATAGTGTTACAAATTCAAAAGACATTCCGGCGCACTTATTAAGTGCACCAGAATGACCCATTTTGCTCGCACTTATCGAGGAACCCTTCGCCTCTTTTCGAATAGATGGGATGAAATTATATGTTCACCTCCTGCACTATAAAGTAGCTGAACGGCCCCGCGAGGTGCAGCTGGCGCGCGCTGAGCGTGGCGTGCACGAGCCTGGCCACGGCCTCCAGCGCTCGCTGCGCTGACTGGTACCCCAGTCGTCGGCTCTCGTTCTCTCCGCTCTCCGTGTCGAGGGCTGCGAGGGCGTGCTGAAATCCTTCGGCTTTTGGAATCGTCTCCTAGAAAGATGAAAGGAATTATTATGCGTGATATTAATTTCCGTAAATACATTTCAGTTGATGTGGCGACGCTTGGGGGAGGCCTATGTCCAGCAATAATCTGCTTTAGTCTGATTATGATGTAGGGCAACCGTGCGAACCAGAAGTCTTCAGTAGTTATTGTAAATTGTTAGTATAATCAGGGAAAGTATCAGGGAGATAGGCAGAAGCTTCTTACTGTCTGCTAATTACAGCCCTGATTACCAATAGTTTCTATGGAACTCAAACACAGTGACTGAATTCTGACCGAAGCTTATAGAGAGTGGCGATTTGGTTATCACATTAAATAGTACAGTGGTTAAGAAGTTCATATCAAATAATAAAATAAATACAAATATCTAAAAAAAAAAAAACCCGACTGCAAAAACACATAACTGAAAAGAGAAAAACAACAAGCATTATAATCTATAGAATTTTGGTATCGCCGGGGGCAGGCCGGGGGGACAAACAAAAGTTACACCATATTTCAGGTTTGTCCCGCCAGCGATATCAAAATTGATATCCATATTATTGTAATTTATTTAAAAAAACCCTCCCCTCCATTTTTTGTATTTGCATATGCAATATACTCGTATAAGTATTATACGAGTATAGCCTATGTCTTTCCCACAATTAAGACGTATCTAACGACACATCTTATGTTAAAATCTATCAAGCCGTTTAGGCTTCAGAGCGTGCCAAAGAAATAGACATACCTACATACTTTCGAAATACATTACCCTCCTTCTGGGGCAGTTGGTTAATAAAGTTTTTGAAGTTTTTCCAAATGCTGCCCACGTGCGCGACGTTGCCGCTTATACAGGTTAGTAAACTAATACTAACAAAGGTGGTTTATTTCGTGAAAAATTTTACGCTATTTATTTTGTTTGAAAAACGATTTTTTTTTAAGGTTACATATGTATCTTATGGTTTAAATAGACATATTATGTGAACTTGTGTTAACCGCTGTACTATTTAATGTGAAAACTAAATCGCTACTCTGTATAAAATATGAAAATGAAATCATCGACACTAAGAAGAAGAAAAGCTTGATCTATCATTGTTGTAACACGAAGGTGGTGTGTGTGGGCAGCTTGTCTTAGTATGTCATAGTTGTACGTTACATACATGTTCTATGAGCCCCATGATCGCGAACACGACGTCCATCGCAGCCAGCGTGGGCGAGTGCACGCGTTGCAACAAGAACGTGGTGTGTGTGGGCGAGGGCAGCTTGTGCTTGGGCGCCGCGGTCTCCAGGGCGGTCAGTAGCGACCGCCGGAGCTCCACGTCCATCGAGCGGAAGGCCTGTCGAGCTTGCTGGAGAGGTATTCTGAAACAAAAACCACAAACAAAAATGATTATTATTTATCACTCATAGGACATTATTTATCGACCCGCCGATTTCGTTATTATATGTAAGTTTAATATTAATGATAATTATACACGTTAACCGGAGAGAAGTATTAAAGAAACTACATTTTGCGTCGACCACAAATAAATTGGGATAAAGGCAGGAGAATGATGACACATAAACCTTACGGAGTAAATTCTCTAAATGATTGTAAAAACCGCAACAAAATCTTGCGTAGTTTAGAAGAAGAACGAAGTCACACAGACAGACAAGAAAAGCGACTGTTTTATAATATGTATGGATACATATATGTAAGACCAAGAAGTTCTTAAGGCGCTGACAAGACGCAAATGACCAAAGTAGGCTTGTCTTAAGATAAAAAATTGCCAAAACTGTATAGTCTGTGGTAGCGGAAAAAATATATTTTAATTTTGAACATATTTCTCAGAACTTGGTTGTTACCAAAAACGTTTTGAAAAAAAAAAAAGTCTCGATACAAATTAATGGTAAACTAACCTCTTACCTTGAGTTCTAATCCAAAATATCTGTAAATATCAACGTACGTTACGTATTTAATTATAACAAGGACGTCTTATTTAAATGCAGAACTTGGTTGTTTTTTTTATTATAGATTATTCAACTCAATTTTTAGTAAATAGGTAATTGCTTCATATTTTGCAATTAATTACATGCTTTGTGTCATCGCGCTTCTCTTTCTTTTGTATGCAGTCCGACAGTGACCGCGCTTTAGCTGTTGTTAGCGTCTTAAAAAAAATTGATCTTTGCAAACAATCAGACATTTCAAACAAGTACTATCTAAAACGCAATTTATTAAAAAAAAAAAACAGAAAACCCGACTGCAAAACGCAGGCCGCCCCAAAAAATTTAGGTTATAGGTTTGTTTGGCCTGCAATATCTTACAAAAAACTAAGTTCTTTTTGTTTTTTTTTTAATAATTTGCTTATTTCAACCTTGTGAGTTTATTTGTGGAAGTATTTGGAACGACTCATTACTAGCTTTTATTTGATACCAATATTGTTGTAATTTATTTAAAAAAATACATTCCTTCCTGTATTTTTGTGTGCCAATGCCATATATAAATATTACTAACTGCGCCCCACGGTTTCACCCCCGTAAGTCTCGATCCCGAAGTATTAGCGGGATGAAATATACTTTACGACCTATTCTCATACCAACTAAATATATATAAAAAAAAAAATCATAAAAATCGGTCGAGCCGTTTCGGAGGAGTGTGACCGTGACACAAGATTTTTATATATTAGAAGATATAAATATTATATAGCCCATGTCACTCCTACAATTAAGTTGTTAAATATTAAAATCCATCAAGCCGTATTAAGCTAAAGAGCGTGCCAAAGAAGTAGACATACATAATCTCGAAAAACATTACCCTCCTTCTGGGCAGTCGGGTTAAAACGATCCGAGGTTAAAGATTATCTCGTAAATTAATACGTGACATCATTAGAGTTCACATTTTTTTTAACACAGTGTAATGATCCCGAAAATGTTAATTGGGTGACAAATTAAGAGCTCTATGTTTATGTATGTTAGATTATCTCTAGGTTACACTTCCTTAGTGGACGCGACATACCAAATGTACGGTTTATCGTTGGTATCGTCCCCGTAGCCTTATTCATTAACACAAGTTTGTTTATAATATAGATAAATACTTTAGGTTAAACGTACTTATGTATGTTTAGCCTAAAGTATTTATCTATGGGCCTGTGTCGCCTGAATTAAATAGATTATTATTGATGTGCATTATCTTACCTTAACTCACAAACTGACCTATTACTTTTTTTTTAGGAAATCGTATAAGTACTTTTACCAAGTTTTTAAATATGTGAACACCATGTATCTATCGCATAATTAATTTCTCTGTCGCATGAATTCATTTTGAATTCTTTTTACCTATTGTGGTCTAGTAATTTTATTCTAGATGCATCGCCTTCACATATAATTATATAATTAATGTACCTATAGAAAACATTTTATCTTTTCTTTAAATTACCTTTTGGAAGGAGACTAGAATCAATTAAATTTTTTAGTAAATGTTGTCGTTTAAAAGAGCCCTTTATGTGCCTATTTGAAATAAATAATTTGACTTTCGACTTTGCATTTCCTCTCGCTTTCTGCGCGAGTGATTTCGTGAAAAGGGACGGAAGTGTGTAACAGGAAGTGACAGCTTGAGCATGGAATAAGTAAGCACTTTATATAATAGCATGGAAGTATTTAACTTTTCAAATTTTGAGGTTAATTTCTGTCACTGCTCAGGTGCTTATTACCAAGGTGAGATGTCAGATTATTGAGCTGACACATCATTTATGCGACCACTGTGAAGCTCGCTCATTTTTTTAAATGTATTATGCACAAGCTAATACACCCCATTGAATTAAATGTTTAAAACACCTCCACTGTTAAATTGGTTGAGGCTTGAGGCCGCACCTGTTATTTAAAATAAATAAAATCTTACAACTAAAACAGACTAGCGAACCGCTCCTGCTCACACGATTTTTACGACTTGACAAAATATCGAGATTTCTTTTAATATACGTAAGTTTAATATTAATGTATTGTACACATAAATCTTCCGTGTACATTCTGTAAATTATGGTAAAAACCTCATCAAAATCCGTTGTGTAGTTTAAAAAAAAATAACGCGGTCTTGTACAGAAATAGATGAGTTCTGTGTTGCGCATTACTACGAAATTAATTTAATTAAATTAAAATTAAATATTTGTTTATTTATGGCAACTAGTGCCAATTGTGTTTACGAACAATTTTACTAAACATTGTTCGTAAAAACTATTGTTAGTAAACAAACGGAAACAAAAATCCAAACGAAAAATTGAAGGTTAGCTGTGGGGTCTTCTGTCCAGCACGTCCACAGCGTACGACAACCAAGGTGCGTGGTACTTTTCTATAAACATACTTAGGATGCCGTTAGAACTAGATCGCGCTCTTGACAAGATGGAATTAAGTAGTTTTTTTGCGCATTATGGCGTAAAAATCATCGGTATGCGCAAATGCGAACATACCGGACGCACTACAATAAATAACGCGGCAGTCCCAACAGCACTCTGAAGCAGTTATTATACTGAATAGCGTCTAGCGATCTCTTAGTATGCTTTTCCCACAGGTAGGGTTATCAGATCTTAAACCCGAAAAGCCGGACAGACCAGCCCGTTCAGCCGGACATTCGGGTAAAAAGGCCGGGCGCCATTATTTTATTAATCTTACTAGGTAGGTATGACACGACAATTTTTTTAAAGTAAAACAAGGCTTTTTATCATTTACCATAAAATCTTAAATTCTAATGAAACAATTAAACTTGAATGAATCAGTCTTCTTTATTATTATTTTAGAAACCGACACTTGAGAAATGTAAAAAAAAATTGACAATTTTAAAAAGCCTAACAAAACCCGGACAGGCCATACACCGTCTAATTTGGCCGCACACGCAACCAAAAAGTCTGACTGTGTCCAGCTTTATCCGGAGGCCTGGTAATGCGGGTAACAGGCCGCTCGTGTAGAACGATTGGCAATACGCTTTAAACAGCGTAACCTTACCCCAATACTACAACGCACCAGTACTACAATCCTGTTGGTAAGGTAAAATAAATGAAACAACTGAATATGATGATTTATCATATCAAGTAAATAGAGTGCTACATACAAGGATATTTTGGTTTCTCAATGACATTGACAGGGGGCGTTGTACATAAACATTTGTGAAATTGTGTCACATAATAAAACAAGATGGCGACGTTAGTTCCCATTTTAGTCACGCGCCTCAATACTGCTGTACCGTCGTACGTACCCCGTGTCGGCCAGCAGCTGGCGCAGGCGCGCGTGGCCGGCCAGCGTGTGCAGGCGCAGCGCGGGCGCCAGCGCCGGCGCGTGGCGCAGCGCCGCCTCCAGCGACCAGCGCCGGTACAGCGGCAGGCACACGTCCTTCTCTAACGTCACGCGGGCGCCCTACAAGGATTTTCATCATCATTTCGGCTCAAAGATATCCACTTGGTACCCAACATGACACCGCGCGCGTACGCACCGTGCGGTCGTGCTCGGCGGGCGCGTGCGAGTGCGCGGCGTGCGCGTCCAGCAGCGCGGCGGCGGGCGCGCGCGTGCACAGCGCGGCGCCGGCGGCGCACGCCACGCTGGCGGCCCACACGCTGCTCCAGCCGCAGCGGGACACGCGCCACGCCAGCTCCAGCGCTATGCACGCACTCTGCCGGAGTTAAGGCTGGCTTTCTTTATTTGGTACACCAACAATCATAAAATATACACGACTGGTTCTGCATCTCAAGGTTAGGCAGGGTTGTGTAGCGTCGGAGGACACGGTAGAGCATACCTACGGTGGAAGTCTGCCCTCGTGGAAGCGATCGACGGCAGTGATCTCTCGCGTCTGGCCCTCGTCCAGACCATGGTACGGAGCGAGAGGGTATGGGCAGCCGTCACCTCCTTTTGCGAAGCAGTAATGCTCGCGAAGGAAGAGGCGGAACGGGTGAGGGAGAGGCAAATTCCGCGCCCTTCACGCTCCTAGTCGCCGTAGGAGACGCCCTGGGCGTCGGGAATCCCAGACGATGACCATTGGGTAGCTCGTCGTCCGATAAGGACCAGCCCCGGGTCAACGGCTCGTTGTGTTCCACACGCGCCTTAAAGAGATGTCAGCACAATTGACGGGATCCCCTAGGGCCGATGCCTGCCGGGGTCGCGGGAATATCCGAAAGGGATACCGTGGCGTCTGGCTGTTACCAGAGGCCACGGTAAACGGCCAAAAGCAACGGAAGGAACACGGGTGGATTTTAGTCAGTAAGAGTCTGACACGCCCTTCCGCTCCGGCCAGAGCGGGAGAAGTTATTTGATAATTTCCCAAACAAAAAAAAAAATTTGTAGCGTCACCATGGCTGTTCAACACGTACAGTAAGAGTCAGAAGTCGACTAGCAATCTCACAAAACTATGGAATAGCAATATTAGTTGTACTTATGACCTTCTTCTATAAGACAACACTACACATTGGCATCTTGTTGCCCGTATAGCGCAGGCGATAATGGTCATTGCGGTGTAAGTGGACTTCTGGACGTTGATTGTACATGTATAGTTGTCTGACAGATTTGTAAGAAGGTTCCTCAATCCGCACTCGGATTGAGGAAGAATGAGTTGCCTTGCCTGTCAAATGCCTTGATGATCAAGTTCTACTTGCATCGTCAACAGAACACTTGCAAGACATAGAGACTGTGATAGATGAAGCTTATAAGATAAAAGGGATGAATACAGCATTTATCAAAGAACCGGCCAAGTGAGTGTCGGATCACGCACAATGAAGGGTTCCGTAGTTGGGATTACTTGGGATGAATTTATCCCAAAAACAAACTTAACATTGTAGTTGAAAAACATGTTCTCCCATACGTCGATATACGTCACGGTCAATTCTCCAACTGCTATAAGTTGGGTCGACTATTACTCGTTAACTTGTAAAGCTTACTTAGTTTTGATAGTTTTCCTTTTGTGCTATTGCCATAATTTTTTTCACAACTCCATAAACAACCACTAAGCTGGCAGGGGTGAATACTTCCCTCTAACAAACATTAACACTAAGCCCACAAATGTACAAAGGCGGACTTAATGCCATAGACACAGTCTGATTATTCTTTCGCGATTACGATATTGGTCCCATGCAAGTTGTTCAGTTTGAAGATCTAAAATATGCCCACACCCTTTTAATACATGCCGTATTAATGTGGATAAGACAAAGGTCATGGTGTTAAAAGACAAGAGGATGTGTCCGGTGTGTGATGTGAAAATAAATGATAAGAGTGTGGAGCAAGTGAATAAGTTTGTATATTAGGTTGGGGAAAAAGTCTTATCGCATTTATAGTACGTATGAACTTGTAATAAAATCTCTTTGGGTATACTATTTGTATCTGGCTGGTTTTGGTATCATTGAAAGTTTAAATTTTAAAGAACATAATTCCAAATTCAAATTAGGAAAATGTGTGGTTTTCATTTGCTTTTCGTACAAAAAAGCTCGATATTTGGGTACCTCACGAGCTCACTAAAAGAAACCTAATGAACCGTGTACTCATTTGTGATTCTTTATTACGACGTAATGAAACCGAACCATTTTTGAAGAAGCTGATAACTGGTGATGAAAAGTGGATCACGTACGACAAGAACGTGCGAAAAAAGGTCGAGGTCACAGACTGTGGCGAAACCCGGGTTAACTCGCAACAAGGTGATGCTGTGTGTGTGGTGGGATTGGAAGGGCATTATTCATTATGAGCTGTTACCACCAGGCAGGACCATCGATTCTGAACTCTACTGCGAACAACTGAAGAGATTAAAGCAAGAAGTTGAGAGAAAGCGGCCGGAATTAATCAACAGAAGGGGTGTGGTTTTTCATCATGATAACGCTAGTCCTCACACATCTTTAGCCACTCAGCAAAAATTAAGAGAGTTTGGCTGGGAGGTGTTACTGCATCCGCCGTATAGTCCTGACCTTGAACCTTCAGATTTCCACCTGTTTCGGTCTCTTCAGAATTCTTTAGTCAGTGTCAGGTAAACATCACGAGAGGACTGCCAAAACCACTTGTCGCGGTATTTTGATCAGAAGTCTCTTATTTCTATAGCAATGGGATCATGTCCCTACCTACAAGACGGCAAAAAGTTATCGAACAAAATGGTACCTACATGCTTTAGTTAAATGTAAATAAACTACATTCAAAAATGTTTTGAATTTTCTTAAAAAATGCGAAGAAACTTTTTCCCCAACCTATTATTTGGGGAGTCTGTTTACAAGAGATGGACAGATTGTTAAAGATGTGGTAAGGAGAATTAATGTGAGAAATAAAGTGAATGGTGCTATACATGCGATTGAGTCGATGCCCAAAAAGGCTCGACTGGTTGTTCACTGTACGTTGTCTACATCTCTTTTATCTACTTTCCTATCGCAGGTATACTGGAAGAGTTTTCTTCAAAAATAAGCATCACCTTTGTATGTATTTTCCTGTTCATTCTTCTTCTCGTATATGTATGTAGATAAACTGTTAAATAAAATAAATAGTGCTGGTGCCGAAGGTTATGTATGAAGTGAATATTGAGTTCGGAAAAAAAGAGTCACAAAAGTACTCGTATAAAGTTCTTCTTTGAAGAATATCACATGCGTGCTCAATCGGGATTCAAGTCTGGCGATAAGTGATGAGTCCCTCACTCATAAGGTACTCATGATCGCAAATTGAAAGAGTTACTCGAATTTCCTCATTGAACCACCTCACCACACCTCACTCGTTCACGCGTCCTCAAAAATTGACATTGACAATATGAAATCGTGGCGAGGGGTGAGGCGAACGAGTTCGTGACTCGCGAGTCGCGAATGAGTAATGAGGACCTCACGAGGTAAAGTGAGGTCCTCCCTCAACCTCAAATAAAATTGATGAGTTACCCATCACTACTGGCGATTGAGCGGGCCATGATAGGACCGTAGGACGTTGATATTAGCTGCGGCTAGTGTGTTTGCAACGACACTGGCAGTGTGTGGACGTGCATTATCATGCATAAGCAGAAATGAAGCACCAAATTGGGTCCGCAAAGGAATGACAACATCTGATGCCGTCGTTTCCGCGTAAATCTGGATCTAAATCAGTTCGTATCTTCCGCCGATCCAAATACCTGCCCTTATCATTATTGTGCCACCACTGTATGCATAGACTACCTGGCATGATTTTAAACGTTCCTCCGGGTCCTCTAATACCGTGTACGTCTACTATCTAGCCTCATTTTTAAAGCGAGATTCGTCAGATAAACACAAAACGCCACTCTACCCCATGCCGAATTTCTGTGTTCACGAGCCCATTGTATGCGGGCTCTGAGATTGCGGGGCGCAATAGGTGGTACACGTAGCGGCCTTCGGGAACGGAGATTGACTTTATGCAAGCGATTTGTTATGGTTTGATCGCTATGAAGCCTCGTAACCAATATCATCGCGGTACATTGTACGATTTCGTCGAGCAGTAATTTCTATGTAACGATCTTGTCTGCGTGTGGTGATGCGAGCACGTCCTCCATGACGCTCTGCCACGCTGCTAGTGATACGGTAACGTGTCCAAAGTCGACTTATAACATTCTGCGTAGTGCCCAGAGCGATTGCCAGAGCACGTTACCGATAACTAGCTTCCAACATTCTCATGGCTCTGATAATTTCTTCTCGGCCCAAATGACGTCTTCTCTCCATAATAACGTTCTTTTATATTGATTCCACTCAGAAGTATGGCAGAAATTTTACTGATTTGGCCTCAAACCCGTTGCAGGCCAGGATTATATAGGAATACGACTTGACAGAAGATTTAAGATTTTCATCTTTTGACCGAAATTCGAAAACGATTCCCTTATCAAATGACGTTTACAAAAAATATTAGTTAGTAGTAGCTGATAGAGTATTTGCCTACTACCGAAAATATCAACATATACATGAATTGATACTTATTTTAAAGATTTTACTAAAAAAGTCGATTTGTGCATAAAAACAAAAAACGGTGGAAAAATGGCGAAGTTACAAGCTTTTGAAATTATTCTTCTATCTAAGTGGCAGTAGGCAGGGCACAATACTCGCAGAACAGATAGATGGCCGATGGGGCCGAAAGGTTCTGGAGTGGCGACCGCGTACCGGAAGACGTAGCGTTGGAAGGCCTCCTACAAGGTTGACCGAAGACCTTGTGAAGGCCGCTGGAATCCGCTGGATGCGGGAAACACAAAACCGGTCGAAGTGGCGGTGCTTGAGGGAGGCCTATGCCCAGCAGTGGACGTCTTTCGGCTGAAATGATGACGATGATCCTTGTCATGCAAAACGATCATTGTACTGAATGGCGCGAAGTTACTATGACCATTCCAGTGTTGTGACGTCAGATCGCAGCGTTGCCTATGGCTAACATAGACAACAACAACAACAACAACTGCATACAACTTTTTTTTAAATATTTAAACATTTTTTTTAACTATAGCTTACTTCTTTCTAGGTTTCGAAAAATTATATGAAAAGTATCCAGTCAAATACCCTATCAGAACAACAGATCTTGCAATAAATACATACACACACACACACACACACACACATAAACTCTGCGTGAGTTTATGTGTGTTCTTCCCATGGGACAAGTCTTCTAATAGGCGAGAACTAGAGAACGCCACCGTAAACATAATTAAACTCACCGGCTTGCCGTAATAAGAGAACTGTGTGTAGTTGAACATGAGAGTGTTCCTCCTCTCCTCCCATGCGCGGCGTTCGCGTCTCCTCTCCACCATCGCCTCCAGACCCTCGCGACCACTTTCCGACTCTTCATTCTAGCACAAACAAATGTTTTGTTCAATCAATCAATCCAGCCTGTCGCAGTCCTTTAATTTAATTATAATGTACTACTGTCATGAATTTTTCCACAGACGAGTAAAAAAAAATATCAACCCCACATTACGTGCAAAGAAGGTACCCTAAAAAAATTTATTTGCAAAATTTTATTTTAGCACTTTGTTGGCGTAATTAATTTGTATACATAACATAACATAATCAGCCTACAATGTTCCCACTGCTGGGACACAGGCCTCCTCTCTGTGTGAGGGAGTGGGCCGTAATCCACCACGCGGGCCCGGTTGGTAGATGTCACATGTCTTCGAATTTTTGGTTCTAGGACATGCCGGTTTCCTCACGATGTTTTCCTTCACCGTTTTGAGAGCAGTGGTGATGAAATAATTTACACAAAGTAAAGCACCTGTCCGGGTTCGAACCTACGACCTACAACTCGTAAGTCGCGGCCGTTACCACTGGGCCACCACTGCTAAATTAATTTGTATACCTATGCCAAATTACAGCTTTCAGTACTATAGTATGAAAACTGAATTAATTGGACAGGCAGTTTTCGAGGATATGCCTACAAACTATTTGGAAATACTTTGTTAGTTTGGAAATGATCATTTAGTATGTATAAAGCAGTAACCAAATGGTTACTAATCCTATGGACTCTGTCTGAAAATAAAGGTTTAAATCTATATATAAGTATAAATAAATAAAATTGAAGTATCTGTTTGTAATGTCAAAATAACTGCTTTTTACTAAATGCAGTTTATACTTTCATGCATTGAAAGTATAAACTGCACAAATACTACTGCACAATAACAAAAATAAACAATATATTTTAAAAAATGACTGTCTGTTTGTTTCCGCTAAATTCCGAAACGGCTGGCCCGATTTTGACAGGACTGTCACTAGCAGATAGCTGATGTTAAAAGGAGTAACTTAGGCTACTTTTATTTTAGAAAATGCTTGTATTTTACAGATAGAGAGCAAACTCACCTCTTCATCTTCATCATCGTCTTTGAATATATCATCAAAGTTGGGAATGTTTTCTTCACTGTCCTTATACACTAGTCTCACCTGAAATATTACTCTTTTTATCATAACAATAACTTATTAATGTTTGTAAGGTCTTGTAGATTGCCTACAGCTACATGGCCCTTAATATGGTGTACATAATAAAGAGTATGCTATTCTACAGAGATTTAGGTGTCAGTGCATGAGAGATTTGTGTCTATTATTGCACACAAAAGTTACTAAGACCTAGATCTTTATAGATAACTAGAACCCATATTATAAAATAATAATGCCATGCATGACTGATTAAATACTTATTTGAATTATATTCTTGTTTTAATAAAATATTAATGCTTGAACATTGTTCTGAGTACTGACCTTGGTATTCTTTATCCTTTCCTTTTTTTGAGCTTTTGCAATAAGAAAGAATTGCACTATATTCCTTGAATCATTCAAAGGACTCTAGTTCACAAATATAGCTTTACTAAAGATGGAAACATACCTGTCCATCACTATACACATTGCACACATCAGTAGGTTTGTGGGCGTCCAGCACAAAGAACACAACTTCCTCCTCCGGTTGCAGGATGTCCACTAAGTCTATGGTCCCCCCACAGTTCACCAGCACCACGTACTTTATCTCCTCGTTATTCTCTTCGTAAGCTTGCTTCAACTCACCGATACCCCCCACAGGGACCAACGTATACGACACATTATCACATTTAAACAAACTCTGCAGTATTTTGCAAGTACATATAGCGTCTACGTCGTAATGAACTAGTAATAAGACTCTCTGAAATAGAAAACAAAGTTTAGCTAACCAATTTGATAACAAAGTTTGGTTGTTAACTTGTAAACAAGACTTTCGTAATACTCACGTTTCCTAGCAGTACGTTGTAAAAATCGTTTTTAATATCTTCTATAAACATCTTGGCACGTCATGGACGTAAGCACCCGTTACTTTTAATCAGGAAATCATAATTCTAGAATTTTATCTATTTGTAACAAGAACGAAACCGAGGAACTTGAAAAAAAAACACCTGCAAATTCGAACTGTCAGAAATGTCAAACAGATTATTCCCGCCAAATTTAATGGTGCGTTCTGAAACAACGGGATGCAAGCCGGCTGATTTTTAATAAGTCATTATTTTATTTTTTTGGGTAATTTGTTTCTATTTCTTCAAGACAATGCAAACCGGCCAAGTGCGTGGCCGACCACGCACGGTGAAAGGTTCCGTAGTTGGGATGAATATTTACGCATGCACAGTAATCAGTATTGATTTTGTCGACCGCAAAAATAAGTCTGTATTCCATAGTATTTCTCTAAAAAACTATGAAAAACAAAACTATTACTGGGTTTGTAACCGAAAATATCCCATCTCTCAAAAACTTATCATCATCTGCCTAGCCTTTTCCCAACTATACTAAGGACAACTTTCAGCCTAACCGGATGCAGCACAATAACAATATTTTACGCGGAGTGAATGCGTATCTGGCCTTCACAATCCTGTTACTGAGTAAGGGCCTGGTCACAGTTTCTGGCGGTGCAGAGCGCGGTGCGGCGAGAGGCGCGGCGGGCGGCGTGATTTGCGGTGGTATGCCACAGCTAGACTAGTCGCGACCGCGGCGGCGTCAGCGGTGGACGTATTTAGAGAACGGCTAAGCTATTAAATTAAGCCTGTCAAAAGTGGCACGGTATTGCCTTGAAACAAGTGCGTTCTTAGCTCAAGATATCATTCATACTTACCACTACTACGAGGACATTGTTGTTTTATTTCGTCCCACAATTTTTTTATAACATGCCTATATTTATGATGTGGATGTTTTGACATCCATATTGCTGGTCTACTCAGTATTTCGCTAATCAATTGTTCCATATCCATTATTTTTAAGCTCAACGCGCGATAAAAACAAAATTATTTGTTTCGGTCGTGCGATGCCTGAATGCGTCCACCGATCCCGCCGCGCGCGCCGCTCTAAGCTGTGGCCACCTCGATACTCGCTAGTACATTTGTTTCACTCGCACACCGCGCAGCCCGTCGACGCCTCGTACCGCGCGACTCTCGCCGCGCCGCAGGTCGCGCCGCAGTACGCGTCGCCGGTAGCTGTGGCATACCTCATAGGTTGTCTACCATTTGTTTTCGCCGCTCACCGGTTGCCGCGCCTCACGCCGCGCCGCAATCCGCGCCGCTCTTGGCTGTGGCCAGGGGGTAATACGATACCCCTTGGTAAGACTGGTTATCAGACTTTCGGGCTTCTAACTACCCGTAACGACTGTCAAAGATCAACGAATGACCGCCGGGACCAACGGCGCTTAGCATACTTTTCGGGGTAAAGGTCTCGGTATGTAAAGATGGTCACCCATCGACGGATCAACCGCGGTAAGCGTATCTTAACTGAATCGATCTACCCGTGCGACTGTTATATTATTGCAGACTCCGAGTAAAGAGTGTGCAAAATTGCAGACTCCGCGTAAAATTGCTGTGTAACATCCGGACAGACTGACACACAGTGGAACGAATGTATGGGAGCGGTTGGACGTAGACATGTCCGAAAAAAAAGAGTAAAATTATGCCAAACTAATGATGCCATCTTATTCGATTACTTAATGCCTTCATAACTTGTGGTGATGAATTTCTTCATAACTCCCATATTTCGGGAGTAATTTGAGAAAATGTGAAATTTTACTATGAAAATGAGTGTATCGAGCTCTCTCCCTCCTGATTCCGGGCTTGTTTCAAGTAGCGGTCTCTAATATCATAATGCTAATACTAAGAGCTATATTTAATACTAAGACACATAGTGCGCCAAATGTGCACTTTCTGGGATAAAGAGTGATGTTTATTTTATAACACAATTTTTTTATTTTTTGTTTATTTTGTTGATTAAAACCGTTTTTCTAAAGGTTTACCTTATTACAATAACATTTCTGAGCAGCCAATTAGAGAAGATATAAGCTAATTAGGATATATAATTAGGGACTTAAGGTTTACATATAAAACTGATGCACTAATGATTACTGATAAGAACATTGCTATTATTTAATTACTAAATGGCTCTTAATACACTAATTTAGCATGCATCATTTACTAATTATCACAATAACTAATTACCTTGCAATATTTAACAAAGGATACCTGGGATACCTGGATTTTATATAAATAGGTCACTATTAGTAACTTTAAAATCAGTGTTGATTTACACCTCGTTGTATCCAAGCTAATCTCGCAATGTATTTTCCAAATTTTAATACAAATCTTGATATTCACGTTGCTTTATGCGCACGCGCACATAAAGATTTACGCGACTTTAACTATTTGTTCAGTGTTTTAAAAGATAACAGTTGTGTTCAGTTATGTGAAAGTGCTGAAACAAGTTTAAAAGACTGGTGTCGTCGATTTTGCTACCGCATTTATGCAAAATGGACACAGTCTGGAAGAAGCACAGATAAGTTTCGGAAGAAACATGAGATTTGGCTACAGGCTGCAATTCAATGGCCGGAATTACAGAATGAAAATATGGAACCTTCTACAGAAAATATAAGTGACGTCATCGAGCCCATAATTTCTCCTGCTAAATCTGATGCTTCAACTTGTACACATCCTAGTCCTCGTAAATCTTTTGAGGACCTTAGTAACCGGCAAAAAAGAAGACGCACTGAAGATAGTCTTTCATGCAGCAGTAGCAGCGCTGAAATTATGTTTTCGGCCGAAAGGGCGCTTCAAAAGGCAGGACAAAGCGATACAGCTTATGTTATGAAATACTTGACGGAGAATCCAGAAGAGGCCTCAAAAATCAAAGCCTTCATTGAAGGTAAATCAATTCAGGTACGGGAAATATCCCCTTTGAAGGCATAGGCTCTTTATGTATCGATGAACTTATCGAAATGGCGCTATAACACTCTTCGGGATTTCAACACTCAAGAAGGAGCTCTTCAATACCCGAGTTACTACATGTTGGTTAAAGAAAAAATTAAGTGCTATCCGGCCAAAGAAGATCTCACAGTTACAGAGAGCTCTGCAAAAATCAAATTACAAGCCTTGATGGATTTAACCTCAAGAAGACTTATTAGGTCGTTACAAACCCCTGTTGATCCCAATCAACAGCTCGTATTGACCAGCAAATGGGGTTTTGACGGATCATCTAGCCAAAGCATTTATCATCAAAGGACGAGTGAAGATGAGCAAATCGATCTTGCTAGTAATTTTATGATTAGTCTTGTACCACTGCGGCTCGTCTCAAAAGGTGTAACAATTTGGGAAAACGAGCGACCATCTTCCACTTCATTTTGCCGGCCAATATTGTTTAAGTTTATAAAGGAAACCAAAGAAAATGTGCAGAGAGAGATGGCTGAAATCGAAGCAGAGATTGAAGCCTTAACTCCATCCACCATCACTGATGGAATTAGTGTCAAACACCAACTGCTGTTGACAATGATTGATGGTAAAATTCATTCCATTATATCCAATACAGCAGCTTCAGTGTGTGACATATGCAAGGCTTGTCCTAAAGAAATGAATAATTTAGAGTTAATCAAAGATAAACACGCAAACGAGGACATGTATAAATATAGCTTAAGCACCCTTCACGCTTGGATTCGCTCAATGGAATGCTTATTACACATTTCCTACAAATTAGACATAAAATCATGGCAAGTAAGGGGTGATATAGCAAAAAGGCAAGTTGATGACAGGAAGAAAAGAGTTCAAGAGGCTGTAAGAAGAGAAACGGGCTTACTTCTCGATGTTGTGAAACAAGGCAGTGGATCCACCAACAATGGCAACTCGGCAAGGAGATTTTTTGAAAACTACACTAAATCTGCTGAACTGACCGGAATAGATGCTATGCTTTTAAGAAAAATCTGTGTGATCTTGCAGTGTATTTCATCAGGAGAGAAGATCAACGTAACTAAATTCCGAGAGTTCTGCTTTGATACTGCTAAGCTTTACGTGGAGTTATACCCATGGTATTATATGCCTTCTTCACTTCATAAAATTTTAATGCATGGGCCAGACATAGTTCAGAACATGTCAATTGTGCCCATTGGTTTTCTATCCGAAGAGGCATCTGAGGCTAGAAATAAAGATTTTAGAAAATATAGAGAGGGGCATTCTCGAAAGCATAGCAGTATCTCATGCAATGAAGATATTATGCACAATCTTTTACTGTCTTCTGATCCACTTGTTACAAGTATCCGTCCAAAAGGAAATAAGTTTGTAAAAAAATCTTCTTTTAAGGAATTTTATGAGCTTACGGATTCTGAGAAAAGTGATATCGAATTTGTTAACATAAATGATTTAGCGGACATCGATTCTGAATTTGAATTAATTGATGATGATGATGATGACGAAGATAATTAAATGATGTTATTGTTTTAAAATGTGTAACTTAGTAAATTAGAGCTTACATCTTAATTATTTATTGTACTTTTAATGAAACTAGGTAATTTATTATCAACTTACTTAAAAGTCATACTCTCATCAGTTCTTGTGAATATTTTTGTTAATATATATTTCTGTATATATATAATATATTTATAGACCTCTTAATAAGTCTGTCTGCGGTTTAAAGTAAATACAAATGGGGAAAAAACGTTTTTTTTTTTAAATTTTCATTTCCTTTTATCCCAGAAAGTGCACATTTGGCGCACTATGTGTCTTAGTATTAAATATAGCTCTTAGTAATAGCATTACGATATTAGAGACCGCTACTTGAAACAAGCCCGGAATCAGGAGGGAGAGAGCTCGATACACTCATTTTCATAGTAAAATTTCACATTTTCTCAAATTACTCCCGAAATATGGGAGTTATGAAGAAATTCATCACCACAATTTATGAAGGCATTAAGTAATCGAATAAGATGGCATCATTAGTTTGGCATAATTTTACTCTTATTTTTCGGACATGTCTACGTCCAACCGCTCCCATACATTCGTTCCACTGTGTGACATGACGAAATTATAAGGGTTCCGTTTTTACCATTTGGCTACGGAACCCTAAAAATGGATTTCACTATGATGGTTACCATTAGCATAATTTCCATTAATTTATACATACCTACATAATCTCACGCCTGAATAACCCACGAGGATACGCAAAAACTACAGAACACCACCTGTAAATGGTATTAACGTACTACAATAAAAAAACAGAAACATAGATTTAAAAATCTTTATTCCTTGGATACAGAATTAGAACGTTTTTTGTAGTTTTCCGCGTGATGGGTTGCTATTGTATGCGCTATTGTGCCCGGTCGCAGCAAATTAGTACACAACGCTTGGAAATAGGATTGTATGAGCGACTCGTCTGTTTCTTCAGGGTGTAGATATTCTTTTATCTCATAACATAAATATTCCTCGGGGCAATCAAGAGCTCTCAGACATCCTGCATACTCTGACCACAAAAGTTTACGCCATTTTACGTTGTGCTTCTGCGCTATCGGTACTAAAACACAAGCAGCGAAAGTAGGGTCACCATAGCTCACCGATTGAAACTGTTCTAAGAACTGCGTAAAGAAATCTTGGAAATTATATAATCCAACTAATTGTTTATCGAAATTCAACTTCGATTTCTTTTTGAACAAAATCTCTGTGCACTTCCTCAGTAATAGTTTTATATTGGGATCCAAAAATAAGGAGTTGTCGCAAAGAAATACGCACATGATGCGGCAAAGTCTGTCCGTCACATCAATGTCGTTCAAAAGGTCAGGGAAGCATAGTTCATTGAATAATATCCACTCCAAGCTACATCTAACGATAAATTCTTTCTCAGCTTGAATTCTCTCTGCAACTTTCTTGGCATGCTCTCCATCGATTCTGGGACTATTGCCCACCTCTTGACTCCTGCTATACAGTGTTAGGATCGGCAAATAAATCCAGTCTCGAGGCAATATCGGCTCTTGCCAACTCTTGAACCTTATATTAGGACCTGTATCTCTGTAATTGATATTCACTACTTTGCTATAGCATAGTTTTATCTCCTCAATCGACGTCAGAGCTTTAGAAAAGCCGTCAGCATCCGTTAAGTTTACAAGATGTAACAATCTTTCAGCTGTGAACCAATGCTTGTTGAATACCACATACCCAAAAAGAAAATCTAATTCGTATTTCTTATCATTCCTCAAAATGTAACATAACTTATTGGCCGCAGTATAGAGCAAGTCTTTGCTGCCTTCTGATATGTCATATTGTGTAGACAGTTTTATCAAACTGAAAACGAAATTCGTTTCCATTCTTGTAAACCAGTTATCACACAAACTTGGCACTTTATTGCTAATCTTGCTTAAATACATTGACATGTGTCTTAAAAATGTTTCAGAGATTTCTTTATCATTCACATAAGTCAGCAAATTAAACAGTGAAGCCAAAAATGGCACAGGTGATGCAATATTTAAAATTGGTAAAACTTTCTGTTGTGAGTCTATAACAGACCCTCCCAGGGACATCAAATTCTTGGTCAAATGTAGGTCTTTATTTTCTAACCCAGATAATAGATTCGAACTGGGTATAAGATTTTTAACAATAATTTCAAATCCTTGAGATTGGGACAGAGTCCTTAGAGAATCATTTAGGAACTTCATTGGAAGATTTTCTATTAAGGTGATAGTCTTGCAGCAGTCTATAGCTGAACAAAGAAGGCGCAGATGTCCACAAGTGTAACTGCTAGCATTTGACAACTGACCCATCCATTTTTGCACACCTTCTTTTAGTAGGGGATAGATTTGGGTTTTGTAACTGTCCATACCACCCAAGATACACCTTAAAAGTCTATTTACTAGCTGTAGGACTACTGCAGCATGTGTTGCTGAGAGAATTGAACACTCCACAAATATATCAGTCCCTTTTACATGCTTATGCAATGCAGTTACAATAACAGGAAACAGAGATATAGCCACCTCAGTTCCTTGTCCAAAACATAGTAAGTTTGACAGAGTACAAAAAGCTTCAATCTGTATTTTCAGGCCGTATGTTCTGTCAACCCCAGAGCTGATATACTCTGAAATAGGTTTCAAAATATCATATTTGGTCAGTAAAATCCTGGTGACATCAATAGACTGCAGAGACATGATTCTAATGAATTTCAGTGCAGCCAATATAGGTTTTCCATTATACACAATGCTGGGATCGAAAACAAAATTTGTGCTAGTAACTGGAACAAAGTTTCTTATAATTGTTTTCATCAAGTGTTCCATTTCAACAATCTTTTGTGCTGTTTCAACTGAATCTCTTGCTAATCTGGACAGTATTTGCAATGAATATTGTACACAGTTAAAGTTGGGTTTTATTGTTTCCAAGATATAGTACAGTCTCTGAAGAATTTCTGTTCGCTGCAGTGCTGTCATTATATCAATTTCTGCTAAGTGGTAGTCAGTGAACTCTGATTCTTTTGACTGTAATTCTTCAATTTCTGATTTATCATTTTCCAAGCAAGGCTGCAGTGTGCCCTCTTCAAAACCGATCAAAGCATCTAAACTTGCTTCATCAATTCTGTTGTAAAGCAAATTCCTCATGGCTCTAAGGGCAGGTTCTAGGATTATAACTTTGTTGTCATCCATAGCTATTCTGACAATAAAAAATAATTTGCTTACAGGTATGTCAATGCAATTTTTGTATGTGCCTGCACTGTAGTACTCTAGAATACCAGCTATTGTGTTGAGGGCCACCACTCTTTGTTGAGTGATAATGGATCGAGTCAGTTCCACTAGTTCCGTGACTGAATACCCTGGTCTATGGGGTTCATCACCGTGATGGAACAATGGCTTGGTTTTTTCGTTGTACTCCATTGTGTATGGTAAAAGATATCCGTTAAAATCAAATCTTGCTTCATATGGCTCATCAGCTTTGATTCTCTTGCTCTCCTCTATACCTTTCATCCATTCTAGTTTATCTTTCTCCAAGGAATCGAAATGAAGCCATTTACTCACATCAGGATGTGTTAGGACATCATTTTCCCATAGGTTATTGTTTTCAGGTATTACAACAGCAGTGTCCATGTTTTCTTCAACAGTTGAACTATCCGCAACTTTACTTACAACCGCTGGTTCTAATTTGTTCCTTTCAGACTTAGTAGCTTGTTGTCTTTTAGTTTTCAAAAACTCTACCAGTTTAGGATCTATGCCTGAAAGTAGATTTTTCCGTTCTTCCAGAATATCCTGTTCTGACATTTGACTTAGAAGCTTCATATTTTCACTATGAATGCCATCAGCATCTTTTGAAGATACTATGAAACTTTTTTCTGGCAAAGTGATGTTTGGTTTCTTATTGTCCCTACTAGTTGATGGTTCATCAATATCCATATTTACACTCTTACTTTGTATTGAATTTCTCTTACTAAAGATAGTTGATCTCTTAGTAGCAACAGGAAATCCTTGAGCAGGCATTTCTTTAGCATTCCATTCAACAAAATCTGCAACATTTTTTTCTACAATATTGCCCAATAATGAGGGAATAACTTTAGGATAGTAAACTTTATCATCTTCAACATCCAGCTCCGTTATCTCTGGCTCTTGTACGTTCTTTTCCAAGATGTCTCCTACAACAAAGGGGTTCTCAAATCGCGACTTTTTCTCCGCCTGACCTTTGAGTCCTTTAGCCTGAGCATATTTTGAAGCCTTTACACCTGTCTCGGCATTGCTCGGTCTTTTTGTACGTTCTTGCGGGCGTAAACTAGTCACTGCAGCAGCTGGCTGTAAATTCTGACTTTGTTTTTCTTTTAGAAATTCTTCTTGCATTCGGAGGATATCGTCTTCATCTTCACCGGGTTTTGGGCGTTTTAACATAATTGTATCTTACAAGAAATAACTATTAACACAACCAGGTATGGCTACCTAAATAGAATCATCTACCATTAATTAAACCTAAGTTAACCTAACAAAAACTAGGTTGTTTTGACAACACTTTGACATTACTTTTGACAGGCAGTCGTACAGTTTTGTAGAGTTCGTTACATTACAGCTACAAGATGTACAAGTATATCATAAAAATAACAAAAAGGCGGAAGAGCTCATTGGGCATCAAAAAGTTCGTCCGCATCGCTGTCAAAGGGAAAAGTGGCCAAAAGGCAGGCAGCATTGCCACGTTGGATGGCAATGCTAATTCTTTGGGCTAAAAAAGGTCCTGCCCTCTGGTCACGTGATGACTCTACCAACCGTTTGGCGATGTCCCGAAACACTCGGACCCCAAAGCCCTAGTGTTTAAACCCCATACGGCTCAAACATATAGCTTCCAATAAGGTTGTTATATTTGCGCCATTTGAGGTTGCTGCTTCAGGAGCAGAAAGCTTCTGCAGCAGCCGCCCCAGCTCAGTCCGCCATGCTAGGAAGATGGGAAGGCGACAGAGTATCGACATAGGTTGCATCCCACACCAAAGTCCTACCCAACTTCCACGGCATTGTGGTCATTCCGTCAGGCCTCTTCCCATCGTCACGTGCCAAGCCATTGGGTTCTAAAACAGCTGGCACCCCGGTGGTGACAAGAGCCCGACGGAAGATGTTGTTAATGCTGGCGTGCCGAGCCATCCAACCAGCGCTCTTACTGCAGGATAGGCCATGATGACAGAGGCAGTCGACTCCTTCACCGCATTGGCAGCGATGTGGAGCCCCGCAAGGAGCGCCCAGGCGCAAACATGCAGCGAGCCGGAATGTGGTGTCACCCAGAATGGTGCCTATGTTGGGTGACGGTAGCTCCTGAAGCCAGAGGCCCGACTCCCATTCACCCACAGCCAGCAGGCGGGCACGCTCAGCAGTATTGGTGAGTATATTCCGTACCAACCTGCAGAGCGGCTCATCCCACTGTCTCTGGGAAGATGGGTTCTCGGGCTGAATCGTATCCGGGCAAGCCACTTTCCACTGCGTTCACCGCATCGGTCAAACACGGCACTTCAGAGTCAACCTGAGAAGGGGCTAAGATTTTGGTGGTTAAGGTATTTTTTAAGATAAGTATATCTACATAATTAATTTTAATGAAATATGATTATTTGGTAGTTGAATAAATTGAAACTTCAATTTGGTAACTCAGCAACTGTATACCTACTGGTTGTCACTCGTGTCAAGAAAAAATGAATCTCGTGGTTGTTTAAAACATTTTTTATTGTAAATATTGTTCTTGTGAATATATATTTAAAGTACGTGAATTTACGTATTTCTTTTTGGATAAACTTCGTCTTCTGTTCCACTATAATCTCCAAGCGAAGCTGGAAGTTGTGTTATTGGAATAGGATTATAATAATATTAATTAAATTCCATATTAGTTAATTGGCTTGATGTTACAAACGGTAACAAAGGTGGGGAATGAACCAAGATCACTGAAGACGTGAAAAAGTCAGCAGGAAAGGTCTATCATATCTATACTCTTAGGCCCGTATTATAGAACGTCACTCAATACTCAAGCATTATTTAAAACTAGTTTTAACCAATCAAATGGCTTAAATCTAGTTAGTAGTGCTTGAGTATTGAGTGACGTTCTATAATACGGGCCTTAGGGCCGTATTCGGAACCTTACTCAAGTCTCAAGCATTACTTAAAACTAGTTTCAACCAATCAAATTGCTTTAAACGAGTTTTGCTTGAGTTTTGAGTGAGGTTCTGTAATACGGGCTTTAGAGGGTACCTCTGTAAACGCACCAGATTGAATGCTTGACAATCAGTTGACATAGGTACTGACTTATTTTTGGCAGTTCACGTTTACAAAATAAAAACGAAAACACGTGAGTTGAGTACACACGGTACACGAGTTTCAACTAAATCAAACCTCAAAATGCCTAAAATCAAGAAGGATATTGACAAACTGAAGCATCCAAACAGTAGGAGAACAATTAAACTCATAAGTAAAACAAAGAAGCACGAGAAGAAGGATCAGAATAAAGTAGGTACACACATAAAGCAAAACCTCATTGGTGAAAAGATTCTACGCTTCAAAGAACATTTACCGGAAGGGTGTGTCGTTTTAAACAAAGAACAAACTTTGAGCTTGATAGAGGAGTATTTGGCGCGTTTTGACGAAGAGTTGGAACAGATTGCTTTGAAGAACTCGATGGGGCAAAGGAAAAACCGCCAACATGCTAGTAGGGAAGACATGATAAATATGACCAAGAAACAAGAGCAAGAAGAGTTTGAAACGTGTGGCTTGGAGATGCCTGACCTCCTAGATCGCCAACAAATTGAAGTGTTGAAGAATTGGAACGGTGAACTGAGATTCTTACAGCATTTCAAACTGAAAAGAATAGCTAGAAAACATTTAATATAGCAATAAGTTAATTTAGCTGGTATTTTATTTGTACCCTATTCTACTTAATGAAGTAGCCCCATTTTACCACACCAAAGGACCCCAGTCCTAGGTCAGGTCCTAGGTGATAAAGGATGGATTCAAGATGCAGTTGAATTTGACCATAGTTTTTCCATTTTTATTTAATGTTGTTATGGATTTAGTTGCTTCATGGATTTATTAGCTTTTATATATACTCATCTTTTGATTTGAAAGACAGCTAATTCACTTTTACTGCTATATTATTTTTTGTATTGTCATTTTGTCCCAGGATACAAATTATTCTTATTGAAGACAAACATTATTCATTTTACTAGCCCTGAGCGAAAATTCCAGTCCAAGCAGTATTTATTTAAGTTCTTAAGACTTAACAAGTAAACAAAACAATTAAATTGTAATGAAACTGTCATCCAATAATAGGATGACAGTTTCACTACAATTTAATTGTTTTTAATAAGGTTGTATATGCTTGCAATGTGCAACCTTATTTATAACCAACGAGAAGTACATGTTGATAAAAAAGCTTTTGTCATCTTCGTGTGTGTCAATAAAATGTCGGTGTGTAAAAAACAACTGTCTTGTGAATTATAAAATATATAGTTAATGTTATCAGTAATTTAGACAATTCCTAACAGGTTATGGGCCCAGAATGGAGTTGTCAAAGATTCAGATTGCTAAACTTGAGGGTACAAATTGGATACAATGGAAGTACCGGATGTCTGCATTGTTAAGAGGCATAGATGGTCTAATAGACATTGTAGAGGGCAAGATAAAGAGACCGGTTAAACCTGAATGTGGGGCTGGCACTACAGCTGCAGCAGATTTGGCTCTTTATAATGACAGCTTAAAAACATACATCAAACTGGAGAATTATGCGAAGGCTGTGTATTTGGAAAGTCCCACAGACAGAAGTTTGGTGTACGGGAAAAGGCCACTCAGCCTGGAGAACGCATACACACTGACGTGTGTGGTCCATTCCCTCTGTCCATATCCAAGTATCACTACTTTGTACTGTTCAAAGATGAATTCACGCGTTACAGATTTGTGTACTTTCTTCGAGAGAAGTCAGAGGTACATGAAAAGCTGAAAGAGATGTTGGCATCTTCCGAGGTATCTGGTCATACTGTTAAAGAAGTATTGAGTGATAATGGCAGAGAGTTTAACAATCAGAAGATTCTAAAACTATTGACGGATAAAGGAATAAAGCAACGATTAGTCATGCCATACACGCCAGAACAGAACGGGTGTTGTGAAAGGGACAATCGTACGATTGTTGAGGCAGCGAGATCTTTGATGCATGCTCATGAGGAACTGCCTCAGATATTGTGGGCTGAGTTAGTAAATACTGCCGTTTATATTTTGAACAGGACAGGTCCAACTGCGGTAGAAAACAAATCTCCATTTGAGCTTTGGGTTGGTAAGAAGCCAAAAATAAAGCACTTGAGGATTATCGGCTCTCCTTGTTACGTGCATGTACCAAAGCAAACCACGAAGAAGCTGCATAAGAAAGCAGTGAAATGTACCTTAGTGGGATATGATAATGACGATGGGTACAGGCTTTGGAACAAAGAAAATGATTCGCTGGTAAGATCAAGGGATGTCTCCTTCGATGAAAAGCCCTTGGGTGCGGAAACTCCAGTGAAAGCTTCTACAGAAGCTGAATTTGAAATACCTTTGGAATTGCCACAGTTCCATGGTATTGAGAATGAAGCATTGAATCCAGTGAGTCAACCACCAGAAAATTCAGAGAATGATAGAACTATCAACAATAATGAAAATGTCAATGAAGGTGTTGGTACTGAAATTGGGGACACTGAGTTTATTGGTAGAGAAGACGTTCTAGTTGAAGATTTGGATTATTTTGATGACGCTAGGAGTTATGCTTCTGAACAAGGTTTTGAGTTAGGGGGAGAGATAAGGGAAGTAAATGAAGATGAGAAGGAAATTCATACCAGAGATGTAATGCCTGAACAGGATATCATGGAACATGGTGGAAGGATTCTCAGAGATAGATCATTACTTCGTCCACCTAATAAACTCAAAGACTATGTTTTATACATAGCTAGCTGTCACCAAGAACCTAGTTGTTATAGAGAAGCTATTAGAAGCTCTGAACGGAATCTTTGGGAAAAAGCAATGGACTGCGAGATGAATTCTTTGAAGGAGAATAAGACTTGGGTCCTCGTGCCTCTTCCTAATAAAAGGAAGGTTATACCATGTAAATGGGTATACAAAGTAAAACTGAATGCTGATGGTTCAGTAGACAAATTTAAAGCTAGACTTGTTGTAAAGGGGTTTATTCAGAAGAAAGGGGTTGATTATGATCAAATTTTCAGTCCCGTGGCTAAAATGGCAACAGTCAGGAGTGTATTGGCTGTGGCAGCCAATGAGAACTTGTTAATGTTACAATTCGATATTTCAACAGCTTTTCTGTATGGGTCACTTGATGAAGAAATTTTTATGAAACAGCCCGAAGGCTATGATGATGGTTCTGGTCGCATCTGTTTGTTGAAGAAAAGCCTATATGGTTTAAAACAGGCTCCAAGGTAATAAGCGGATTTTGGACTATTTCAAAGAGATTGAATTCGAAGTTAGTGACTCAGATCTTTTGTTTATTCATAAGGAAGACTCCGTCTGGAGGTAAACTGATAGTTGCCCTATATGTTGATGATGGTTTGGTGGCTGCAACGAGCCAGGACCTTATAAACGAGTTCATAGGACAAATGAAAGCGAAGTTTAAAATAACAACGAAGGCAGCGTCATATTTCCTTGGGATTGAAATAGAGAAGACTAATGATGGAATCAAAATATCTCTACGCAAAGAAAGTGCTTAAAAGATTTGGCATGGAGCATTGCAGACCGGTAATGACACCAATTGTAAAAGAGGATCAATGTCAGGGTCAAGACACAACCGATGTGAGCTATTTTTTTGAACAACTACAGACAAGTGGTTGGTGCATTGGCATATTTAATGATCGGAACGAGGCCAGATATTGCATATGCAGTCAGCGTCGTTTCTAGGACCCTCGAAAATCCTAAAGAACAGGATTGTGTCAAACTGAAGAGAATACTACGGTATTTGCAGTATGCTCCAGAAAAAGGGATACTCTACAAAAGAGATTTCAAGACCGGTATTCTTGAGAGCTACAGTGATGCAGATCATGGCGGTGACTTGAACACAGGACGCTCAACCACTGGTGTATTATGCATGTATGCTGGAGGTGCCGTGTCATGGCTAAGCCAACGTCAGACAAGCGTGGCTATATCTACCACTGAAGCAGAGGTCATAGCTGCCAGTGAAGGTGCTCGGGAATCGATTTGGCTATCCAGAGTCATTGGAGATTTGACAAAAATGAAGGGTGTGCCTATTCTGAGAGTAGACAATGAAGCTGCGATCAAGCTGGCTGAAAATCCGGAGTACCACAAACGTACAAAGCATATCCTGATTAGACACTTTTTTGTCAGGGAGATGGTAACAAGTGGAGAGCTAAATATAAGCAAGATCTCAACTGAAAATCAGCTTGCAGATACTTTTACAAAAGCATTAGCCAGACCAAGGCTGTTAAAGCTTTTGAAATTAATAGGTCTTCATTGAGAGAAGATAATAAGGTTGTATATGCTTGCAATGTGCGACTTTATTTATAACCAACGAGAAGTACCTACATGTTGATAAAAAAGCTTTTGTCATCTTCGTGTGTGTCAATAAAATGTCGGTGTGTAAAAAACAACTGTCTTGTGAATTATAAAATATATAGGTAGTTAATGTTATCAGTAATTTAGACAATGGTGCCGATTCCCTTGTTCACAAACTAAACTAAATTTAAGTTCAGTGCATCTTTTTCTTTCTATTTCGTTAAGAAAAGGACAGAAGATAAATTTTAGTTTAGCCCTGTCAAATTAATCAGCGCTTGACGTAAATTGACGTAATTTTAGTAGGCAAGTTTTTAATCACGTCTAAACTTGTATGGAGTAGTGACAGGCGCTGATTAATTTGACAGGACTAAACTAAAATTTATCTTCTGTCCTTTTCTTAATGAAATAGAAAGAAAAAGATGCACTGAACTTAAGTTTAGTTTTGTTTGTGAACAAGGGAATCGGCGCCAATTCCTAACAGTTTTGTTTATTATAAGTCTTCACTTGTAAAAACAGAACAGTGAACAACACAGCACTGCTAATAAAAACGAAAACATCTAAGCTAAAACTAAATATCGATAATATTATTTATCAATATGGAAACTAACACTAAAAAGTGCGGCAGTTAACCTATTGAACTTAAATATTTGTAATGAAACACGAGTGATCCTATAAGGGTTCCGTTTTTTCTTTTTGAGGTACGGAACCCTAAAAATACTTCAGCGGTTGCACTCGCCACCATTCACTCGAACTACGAGACCTGTGACCGTCACCATATTAGTTCAGGGGTTGAGTTCCATAAAGTCTTTTCGTAATGCAATCTTCAACCACTTACGCATTTATTATCCCACCCCCGACGAGGAAGCTATAGCTATCAACAATTTTCTCGCTCAAGAAACGTAGGTACATAAGATTGTTGGTTCCGTGTAAGTCAAAGAGATACATTTGTAGATCTGTCAAAGAGAGTACCTACTCGCTTGGCGACGTCGCATGGCGGGCAGAACACTCGCTGATCGAGAGACTCAAGCCTGGTGATGGTGCTTATGCATACCAGCGAGTTATCGCTCGTCGCCGTCGCGCACTTGCTGCTCGTTGTGTCTCAGGGCGCCCATACCTACTCACAACTAGCGAAATTCATATGTACTTGCGGTTAGGTATTGCCAAGCAAATATCAAAATAGTCTGCGCTGAAATGAAGGTGTGCGTACGCGCAGCGGAATGTTGTTGAATTTAAAGATTTTAATTATGCAGATATTTAGTGTATGACGTCGTATAATTGTGTATGGTAAAAAAAAATTTGTGCACGCAACCATTGTGGAGAAATTCACCAAAAACTGATTCCGCTGGGCGAACGTTGTCCTGGCGGAACTTTTTTTAATCCATAGACTTTAGAAGAAAAGAGATGTGTCCAAAAATTAGTGTGTATTTGTGTGTAATTGTGTATGTATGAATAAAACTAGTGCATGCAAAAACTTCGGAGAAATTCAAGTTTCCGCTACGCGAACGTTTGGCCATTAGCTAGTTTTCATATAAAGCGCTTACATAGAGAGCTGTAGATTTTTACATAAGGTGAGTGGGGGTAAGATAAAAAACGGGGTAAGTTAAAAAAAATAAAATAACGCCGAATGTCAAGGAATTCTTTTAATGCTGGCAACATCGTTGTAGACACCATTTTTTCCCATCCCGCCCCTCAATGTGCATCAGTCGCTAAGTGAGAGCACATGTGTGTTTTGTGTGGATTTCCATAAGGACACATTTTCCCGCGCAAAATTGAGTTTTTTCATCTTACCCCGCTTGCTGTATCTCCTTACACAGGTGAGTAACAAACATTTTGATTTGATATTGATAAATATTTTTGATATTTAATATACTATTTATAGTAGTGATTAGTTAATTTCTCATATTTTAAGATTTATGATGTCTTTCCAACTTTCCCCTTCCAAATTTAACGGGGTAAGATGACAATATAAAATCTTCCACCTTACCCCGCTTACGAAACTCATAGAAAAAGTCACAGGTTCTCAAACTGTAGAAATATTTTTTTTTAATACTCTCCTCTTTAAACTAGTTTGACACTACTTTTTTATTATTTTGTGCATGTAGTACCTACTACGTTTTTTTTAAATTAAATATTAGAGAAACTTACCTTATTGCAATTGGTAAATCAACCACAGTACGGAATACTAAATATAAAAGTTCAAATTGCATTTAACTTTTTATTTTTCTTTAGGATCAACATGCCTCGTAACTATATCAGGAAAACGTTACGGGCAACTTGTTATACTCCTGAGGACTAAGTTTAAGAAAGCAAGAACGCCTAGCTTTGTTGTTTTTTTTTAATGAATTATGTGAGGAAGGCAAAAACGTACACATATAAGTACCTGATTTATTGACATTACTGATGTGATAATACGACTGATTTTCTTTACCTGTGATTGTTACTATCCTTTGAAGTATTTTTTTTTTTAGTAATTGTTGTATTTTATAAAAATGATATAATGTAAGTAACATGGTACTAAATTAAATGGTGTGTTTTATTCATCGACCTTACCCAAGATTTGACATGAGCCCAATTAATTTTTATTTTTAGCATCTTATACATAACAACATTTGAGAATCTTAGACTATCAGGCGTTACAACGGGGTAAGATTGATATATTTTTTTTGGTGAATTCTTTTTTCTTGCATTCAGAAAGAGATTTTTTAATGTGAATGGATTTCAGGCTATTTAGGTTGTCAGAGGAGAGGGTTTATTGATCACCACGCGTGCATAACGACCATGAATACAATTTTAGTCACTATGTCAATCTTACCCTTTTGCCGTTCCATCTTTCCCCTGCATTATTGTTTCGTAAGTGTAAAAAGGATTAACCTTTTTTACATTAAAAAATATTTAAAAAAGGTTTCTGTCAGCATTATAGAAATAAGTTGACTATACTCTTTTACCCAAAACAACATTTTATGCAATTGACATGAATCCCTATAATTTACAACAGTTTAAAATCAACACTGCTTATCTAATCAAAAAACCATTCCTCCTTACCCCCACTCACCTTACGTTGTTTTGAATTTGTTTATATTTGTTTAAAAAACAGATTTAGAAAAAATCGTAGGGCTTAAAAGATAAAAATATAAACGTAAAATACGCTTATTAGGTCTTAGTTCTTAAAGTATGCACTTTGGGGTCTAGATTTTCACGTTTATACAAACCTTGTAAGTGTCTGCAACATGTTGCCAAGTATCAATGATGTTCCGTTAGTAATTAAAGAGTTATAGGACAAATTTACCATGAATAGATCACTGTTTACAAAGCAGTTAAATATCACGACGTTCTAAATGAATTGCGTGGTAAAATGTATGCCAATAATTAGTGTATTCATTCAACTATTCACATGCAAAATTTCATGTCATTAAATTCAGTAATTAAAGAAAAACAATTATAATACTGACGAAGCATCGAAAACCTACATAACCCGACCAAGTTCGGAAGGCTACAAAAAAGCGGCCGTGCCATATATCTAAGAAACGTTCTTAACCTTCCAATATAGTATTTATTAATATGGTACAGTTGCGTACACAAGCGTTAGGAAAAAATAAAACAATTGCATTTCTTGAATGAAAAATATTTTTTTAATAATAACGCCACTATCTACGATAAAAACAAATCTTCAATTAACAAGTACTTCTCTATTTAAATATCCGCGTACAAAAATATTTTTAATTACATATAATACTTAATTATGTAATTATAATAACGTTAACAAACGCTTGCAATGACAGCAATAGACTTAAATGTGTTTTAACTAAAATAGATTATGAACTAGCTTTTGCCCGCGACTTCGTTCGCGTGGATGACGAAACTTAGGGTAAGTATAATATTTCGATTTATGAAACTTAGGGTAAGTATAATATTTCGATATATATTTTTTTAAGGTATTAGATTGTTTGATCCACTAAAGTTGCAAAGGGGAACGCTCGTGCATGCCTAGTCTATTGGTTAAATAGTGTAATAAGCTACAATATGATAAATATTTACGTAAACAGTAGTACATACTTACATGTGGTAAATATTTTATTTCCCTAAGGGGTCTATAGTTAGAATCCTGATCCGTGAAATCTTCAATAGAAATTAGCTGTATGAATTTTATTTGTCTTAAATAATATATTTAGATTATATCTCAAGTCTCAAGCGCATACTTAAATAAAGTACCTACGTAAATAGTACCTACTTTCTGTCATAGTCAAATACATTTAAAAAAGTAGGTGTACAAAAATAAATGACCTATAAATTATATCGAAACAACAATTGTGTTATCACCTATACCAATTCAATACCGGTATTATACTGTAAATTTTGGGATGTTACCTAAATATATTGCACGGCCGCTTTTTTGTAGCCATCCGAACTTGGTCGGGTTATGTAGGTTTTCGATGCTTCGTCAGTATTATAATTGTTTTTCTTTAATTACTGAATTTAATGACATGAAATTTTGCATAAGAATAGTTGAATGAATACACTAATTATTGACATACATATTACCATGCAATTCCTTCAGAACGTCGTGATATTTGACTGCTTTGTAAACAGTGATCTGTTCATGGTAAATTTGTCCTATAACTCTTTAGTTACTAACGGAACATCATTGATACTTGGCAACATGTTGCAGACACTTACAAGGTTTGTATAAACGTGAAAATCTAGACCCCCAAAGTGCATACTTTAAGAACTAAGACCTAATAAGCGTATTTTACGTTTATATTTTTATCTTTTAAGCCCTACGATTTTTTCTAAATCTGTTTTTTAAACAAATATAAACAAATTCAAAACAACGTATGTAAAAATCTACAGCTCTCTATGTAAGCGCTTTATATGAAAACTAGCTAATGGCCAAACGTTCGCGTAGCGGAAACTTGAATTTCTCCGAAGTTTTTGCATGCACTAGTTTTATTCATACATACACAATTACACACAAATACACACTAATTTTTGGACACATCTCTTTTCTTCTAAAGTCTATGGATTAAAAAAAGTTCCGCCAGGACAACGTTCGTCCAGCGGAATCAGTTTTTGGTGAATTTCTCCACAATGGTTGCGTGCACAAATTTTTTTTTTACCATACACAATTATACGACGTCATACACTAAATATCTGCATAATTAAAATCTTTAAATTCAACAACATTCCGCTGCGCGTACGCACACGAAATGAAGTCGAAAATAGTTACCGCCTAAATCCCGAATAGGCAGATTTTAGACCGTAAAGGCTCGTGCAGACTAGCGCGATATCGCGTGCGCGACAGGCAGCGGTATGCCTTTCGCGCTCGCGATATCGCCTGTCCAGCTCGGCGCTGACAAGACCCAACTGACCGAAATAGGCTTCTCTTAAGAAAAAAAAATGCCAAATCTGTGTAGTTTGTGGTAGCAGAAAAAATGTATGTTAATTTTGAACATATTTCCCAGAATTTGGTTGTTACCAAAACACGTTTTGAAAAAAAAAAATGTCGATTCAAACTAACCTCTTACCTTGCGTTCTAATCCAAAATATCTGCATTAAATATCAACATACGTTACGTATATAATTAATAACAAGAACGTCTTATTTGAATGCAGAACTTGGTTGTTTTTTATTTTCGATTACTCTACTCAATTTTGAGTAAATAGATAATTGCTTCATATTTTGCAATAAATAACAAGCGTTGTGTCATCGCGCTTCTCTTTATTTTCTATGCAATCTGACAGTGACCGCGGTATAGGTGTTGTCGGCGTCTTAAAGGTTGAGTGTCAATAGGTACCTCCTTTAAGTATTGACTGCGCGCTGTCTTCCAATCAGTAACGAACATATTTTCCTGTATGTAAGGGTAAACCAACAAAACATCACACCTGTATTCCCCAAAGGCATATGCAGAGGTGTACCTATGTAGATATAGGGATGAGCCTATTGTCATCGAGCACAAATCCAGACTCCGGGCAGCTACTTAGAAATTCCAGATGGAAAAACCCAACAACGCGTTGTCCGACCCGGGAATCGAACCCAGGACCTCATGCGCAGCACTAGGTAGGTAGCGCTTGCGATCACTAGACCAATGAGGCAGTCTGTTGTAGAGTCTACATAATCAGCCTATAGTGATCCCACTGCTGGGACACAGGCCTCCTCTCTGTGAGAGAGTGGGCCGGGCCACGCGGGCCCAAGGCGGGTTGGTAGGTGTCACATGTCATCGAATTTTTTGGTTCTATGATATGCCTGTTCTGTCTGCTGTCTGTGTCAAGTCAAATTATTTATTTCAAATAGGCACTTAAAAGGCACTTTTGAACGTCAAAATTTACAAAAAATTAGAACTGATTCTAGTGGCCCCTTCCAAAAGGTAATTTCGTATGGAGAAGAATGGGCAAGAAACTACACCGTTACTCTTTTAAAATTTTACAATATTTTGTATAGGTACATTAATTATATAATTACAAAATATGTGAAGACGATGCACCTAGAATAACATTACTATACCAAAATAGGTAAAAAAAAATGTGTATTGGGTAAACCAAATAGATCTCAAAATAAAACGACAAGTTTGAAGAAAGATGACAAATTTATTAAGAACTATTTACAACTTCATTATGTATAGAAATAGGATATTAAATGAAACCAGCATGGAACACAACCTAAGGAACAGGATATCAGCGCAAATATACACAATAAAAGCCCCATCCAGCTTGAGCATGCGTGAGGAAACCCTGCAGAGACAATAGCTATTTATAGAGTTGACGTCGAGAATAACTCACCGCAGTTATGCAAGTCAACTAAAAAATCGTGTGATTCATTCATCACCTCCTTTGTCAATTACAGTTATGTTATAGTCTAAATAGGTACTACACTGTCTCTAGGGTAAATACAGAATGTATTAACCATAGTAGGTGAGAATGACGAATTTCCTACGTCAATGATTTCTAAATTCGTCCGTCATTCGTAAAATGAAAAACAGATTCATAAAAATAAATGAGCAAAATAGTAACACCAATCACGTCATAACTTGGCGTATTTTCTGTATACCCTTATGGTACAGTCAGCCACAAAAAGATGTATATACATACGTCGACAAAATTTTATTTAAACGTCTACGATTTTTGTTCTATATTAACTGTATTAATGTGATGTGTAGCCGCAAAACAGTACATTTTAGGAACTAAGTTGTAGCTAAACATTGATACGGTATTATTATGGAACCCAAATTGTAAACACAGTCAAATTAATTCTTGTCGATGTAGATAAAGGTACATTTTTTGAGAACGGCATGTTTCGTAATAAAAAAATATTGCATCAAACCCGATAGTTTTTCTATGATTTCCTCAGCGCATCCTCAAAAATAAACATACTGATATGTCGTACAAAATCAGTCACTATATGAACAATGAACAACATCTTAAATTAATATTAAAATGAGCATAATTCATGTTATTAAAATAATAAATTACAAATTTCGAGTTTCGATGTAATTAAATTATTATGTTATAAATTATTTCGAGTTGTTTTATCAGTTCATTATGATTCAATCTTTAGAAAACAGGACGCGGGGAACAAAACTCGAAATATAATGTTTTTTCGGGAAAATAGATAGCTACATTAAAATAACGCACAGTCATTCATTCATAAGGTATACTTACTACAAATTGCAAAATCACAACAAGCAAAAAACTTAAATAAAAAAAAAAATAGTAAACAAGTGAATTCATTGATATAAAGATCATCGGAGCGAGTTTAGGTAATATCAATTTACTTTATCTTAGTATCAATGCATTTAAAAATGAAAATATGATCCATTTAAAATTACTTTAAATAGTATGTAGGTTTCTGAGCGTTGCAGGATCGGAATCTGTGAAGACAGTTAACCTTAGTAGATCTAATGGACTCTCGTTAGATCAATTTTAATAATTGTGTAAAAAAAATGTCAAAAAGTGAATCTGATTTCTGAAGTGAAAACTTCTTTAGGCGTATTTGCGCTCGTTCTGAACAGCGAATGAAACTGAACCGTCACGCTCGGGTCGGTAACGCTGATTCGGCTCCAGTAATAAGTATTAATTTCTATCCTGTGGTCATAAGCACACATCCTCTTTTTTTTGTCACTGTACCATTTTCGAAATCATCAAAAAAAAAAACTTTAAAAGTTGTGGACGGCTTCCCTGTAGCTGCAAAGCTGCCTTTACTGCCCCATGTCTACTTTTCGCCAATTTACTGACTATGGCGGAGTGGGACGGTTAGCAAAAACATAATATTACATAAATGGACGGCTAATTAAATGCTTTCGAAATAGAGAAACCGATAAAGAAAGTCCAGTGATTGTTACTATGTATTTGTTACTACACATGTATAAATAGGTAGGAGGAACATACAATAATGCAGTAGAAAGATATGAACTGCACCAAGACAGACGGACAAGTTGACTAGGTGTCTATTATAAGAAACATAATAAAATTAATGTTTTTTTAAGAACGCATATTAAAATAATGATACAAGGAAAAAATACAAAAGCATAGGATTTCATTAAGACGCTGACAACACCTAAACCGCGGTCCCTGTCAGATTGCATAGAAAAGAAAGAGAAGCGCGATGACACAACGCTTGTAATTTATTGCAAAATATGAAGTAATTATCTATTTACTCAAAATTGAGTTGAGTAATCGAAAATAAAAAACAACCAAGTTCTGTATTCAAATAAGTCGTTCTTGTTATTAATTAAATACGTAAAGTATGTTCATATTTGATACAGATATTTTGGATTAGAACTCAAAGTAAGAGGTTAGTTTAACGTTAGTTTGTATCGAGATTTTGTTTTTAAAACGTGTTTTGGTAACAACCAAGTTCTGGGAAATATGTTAAAAATTAACATATATTTTTTCCGCTACCACAAACTATACAGATTTGGCAATTTTTTTCTTAAGAGAAGCCTATTTTTGTCAATTGAGTCTTGTCAGCGCCTTAACGACGATCGATCAAGGATATCTAGACTAATAATATAAATTGAAAAAATTTGATTTTTTGTTTGTTTGTAATGGATAAACTCAAAAACGACGTAACTGATTTGAAAAATTATTTCATCAATGGAAACGTACATTATAAGCGAGTAACATGGGCTGTATTGTATTTAAAAAAATAGAGATTCCTACGAAAATTACAATAATGTAACCCAAGGTATCAAAAATTTACCTATAAATGTCATTATGTGGCGTGCGCTGCGAAAACTATTGATGATACATTAATAATGTACATGTTTATAGTACTCATCATTACCCACAAAAAAGTCCGCGAGGCTATATTGATTATGTCTATTATAGTTAAGTCACAATTTTTGGTTCAAATTAGTCAATCAAAACAAGACGATGACATTCGTATCATGATATTAATCCATAACCAACTAAATAGTTTCATATTCAAGGTTGATTATGTACATGTAAATCGGACCTTTCGTTTAGAAGTTACGACGGGCATAAAAATGCTAAAAGTATGAAAAATGCCGCGGTGTGAGCGAACAGCTCTACGCTTAGTCTATTAGTTACCTACACATTTTATTTGTTGTGGATTATCACATCACATAGGATTTAATACTTTTAATCCCGGTAGTACGTTCCCGTGGCATATTTTCCGACATCCACGCGGGCGAAGCCGCGGGCAAAAGCTAGTCTTCCATTAATATTGTATTGAATGACTCATGCGTTCGTGATCGAATACTAATTGGCTTTTTTTGCAAAATATTAAATAATTAATCTCAATACAATAGGTATGTTCTCAATTTGAGAGAAAAAACAAAATACTTTCTCTTAGTGATGTGAAATCGATATAAAGTTTAAAATACAAATCCTGTTTTGGAAAGTAAAAGTTGTTCAAAACTTCATAAAAATAAATACGAATATACTTAATACATCAATAAATTACGTTGAATCAATCTTTCTTGGAAAAAGTCCATTCGACAATGATTCTAAATGGATAATATTTTCAAGTCTAGTAATTTCATTCAAACATATTTTCGTTTAGTCGTAAATCATACCCTTATGGGCCACTTGCACTACAAATCATTTTTAGTCATTATGGCATTTTTGGTGCAAGTGGGCCTAAGTGTTCGTTAAGTAGTTCAATAGCCTTTTAATGAATTCGCAATAATATCTTGGCGGGAAGTTCAAAACATGACGGAAGTTCGAATCTACTTACATAAAATTTATTAAGATTGGAGCCGTAAATGCAAGTCAGTAGCTGGAACTGACTGGAACCTATACGTCATAATTAACGTCCAAGTACATCTAACGTCACAATAATCACCAACACATCATTTTATAGTATAAAGACTCTTACAAACAAGCGCAACACGCGACGCGACACAAAGGCACCGCTTGTAGTGCTACACGCGGTGTCTTTGTGTCGCGCGACAAGTCGCGCCAGTATGTAGGAGCCTTAAATGCCTGTTCATCTTAAGCTGGGTACTGACCGGCGTTACGGGGCGTAATGTAACGTGTTACACAGCGAGCATTCATGCAGTCAGTACGTCGTGTTACGGGAAAACCAGCAAGCAACGAGCCGCTCGTTGCTCGCTTTGAGTGCTCCACCCGGCTGTCGGTTTTTTGGCGAATCCTTTGACTGTTACGCGGTTCAGTCAGTACGCCGTTGCGACTCGTCACGAGCGCACATGATCACCCGTTATTCCTCTCGTAATTATATCAAGTTTCAAGAAGCATGGAGTGGAATAAAGAAAAAACTTTGTATTTTATTGAAAAATACAAAGAAGAAACACTGTTGTGGAACCCAGCTCACCCAGAGCATTATAACAAATTAAAGAAAGAAGACGCTTGGGATAGATTGGCTTCGTTACTCGACAGCGAAAGAGAAGCCTGTAAAAAGAAAATGACAAGTTTACTGGCATCATTGAGGAGGGAAAAACAGAAAACTAAACAATCAACTGGTACTGGAAAAGGTACGTAATTATTTATTAAGTTTAACGCGGGTTATAGTAGGGGGGGGGGGGGGAAATTAGTGAGGGAAGTAGGTGTTTCCAAGCTAGTGTGGGGAAAACAATATAAACTCGGTATTAATCTGTATAGTGCTTCTTTTTATTTAAAATAATTCAATATTAATTACAAATTAAATTTCAGGTGCAGATGAAGTTTACCACAGCACTTGGTTCGCTTACAAATCCATGTTATTTCTACTGGATAGAAATACACCTCGTGACACAACAGATACTGTAAGTCCATTTTAAGCATAATTTTCTTGCCAACTTACAGACCCTTGCTGAATACAGTATTCAGCAACTTCATTACGAATATTGTGAGCAGATGTTGTAGCCCTTCGCGGTCTTATTTGCAAGGGTAACATACTAGTCATATCATTGTTACCTTCTCTCCAGTTTCCTAATCTGACCTGGCCGTTCAATTCTTCGTCAAAACTACCTGCAGGGGTATATACATGAGCATTATTACCTTTTCTTAAAAAATTGTGGAGAGATGTTATTGCTGTTACGACAGATGTCGCGGTTTTCGGTTCTAACAACATTGGTTTCCGCAAAACTCTAAACACTGCTGACAATATGCCGAACACATTTTCCACTACTCTACGAGCTCTGCAAAGTCGGTAGTTATATATTCTTTCTTTACAACCACGTTCATGATATCCTGCATATACTTTCATCATATTTTGGGAAAGAGCAAAAGCTTCATCGCCAACGAAGTAAAATGGAATTTCTTCTGTTCTTGCTGGCAACGCAGTGGGCTGAGGGAGGTTTAGTGCATTATTTTTTAGTTTTTCGTTTAAAACACAGTTGTTGAAAACTCCTCCATCAGATATTCTTCCTTGACACCCAATATTTACATACAAAAAGTTATATTTCGCGTCAACAACTGCCAGTAATACGATGCTGAAGAAACCCTTGTAATTATAAAATTCACTGCCACTGTTGATCGGTGATTGCAGTAAAATATGTTTACCGTCGATTGCACCTAAACAATGTGGAAAATTCCACAAAGTGTCATAGTCATTTGCTACAACCAGCCATTGCTCCGGTGTTTCTGGCGTCTGAAATAATAATTAATATTTATTTTCAGCTACGTGGACATGAAGGTGCTTCAGAACAACTGCCTGATGATTGCCCTCCGTCTGCCAAAAAAAGCGACAATGATTGCCCTCCTCCTCCAAAAAGGAAGAAATCAGTAGCCCCAAGCCCAGAAGAGATAATGGTATCTACTTTAAATATATTAAAAAAGAGAACCGAGCAAACGGAGGCAACTTCGCACAGACCTGACGAATGTGAAGCCTATGGTATGTTTTTGGCAAATAAATTACGATCTTATTCAAAGACAACAAAAATACATGTGCAGCATTATATATCAAATATATTGTTCAGTGCTGATCGCGGAGAGTATGACTATGTTGGAAATGGAATGAACAGCTACAGTTATTCAGGCTACTCTACACGACCAACAACTTCCAGAGCCTCATCGATGCCACAGACCGAAACTCCTGCATCAAATACGTCCCATCAAAATGACTATGAGCCACAGCAAAGCCCTGAAACTCCTGCATCAAATACGTCCCATCAAAATGACTATGGGTCACCAGCTATGAGTGAACAATTTATGTCAGAATTTGGTGATTTAATTTAATTTGATATGTAATGACTACATTTTCTGAATTAATACATACATAATACATACCTTTACATATTCTTTTAATGCTCCAATAAAGGCTTCGCTGACCTCTTTCACTATAAATCCTATTCGTTGTTTTGATATCTTGAAAAGATATTGCATACTAGTATAGGAATCTCCTGTAGCATAAAAACGAAGCGTTAGTGCTAACCGTTCCGTGACACTGATAGCTTTTCTATAATTTGTATCGTTTTTATGTACTTTTGGCCCAATTAAATTCAATAGTTCTTCAAAATCAATCGGAGACATGCGTACAAAGTTTTTATACTGTCCAGTAATCATTTGGTTTTTTAATATTGCTATCAATGACAAACCACCACATACGCCTCTATTTTTAAATAAGTTTGATGTCCAGTAACGTTTTTTCTTTTTCTTCACTTGGATGAAACAATAACTAAGTAGAATCAAAGTTCCCAATACGTCCTCGCTGTCGGCCATTTCGGAGTGAACTGGCGGCGACGGAGCACAGAGTTTTGACGAGCATGTTACGTCGATTTTAAGGACACTGCGTAACATGCTCGATGAGTAACACGCTCGATGCGAATGTTACATTACACCTTGTAACGTTGGTCAGTACCCACCTTTAGAATTTCCCGCCAACATTCACAATAAAAGATGGGCGTTCGTGAAAAGTTTTCAGAATAAAAACTCACAAAGTAGCAAGTGTCATTCAAATCTCTACGTATCTATGCAACTAGGCACTTGAATAGTCTATTAAGTTTAAAATTAATATATCACTAGATATTTAGTTATCAAACATAATTCTATATTTCAACTGTTCAATACAATCTGTCAAATTGTAACATTTAAAATATTTTTCTGAAATATCGTAGGACCTCTGTATCTATGCCAGTTTGTTTCTACAGCCACGGATACAGAGGAAATGCAGTATTTATTATTATTATTATTGGATAGTATCATCTTTTATTTATTTAGGAGGACGATCTACGTAACATTCTAACACAATTTAAATGTAGTTTTTAATAAATAGTTCCCCAATATCATCGAACATCATAATCATAACGTATACAGGAGAAGCATCTTTCGAAATAGATATTTTTTTCTTATTTTTTTTTTAATTTATTTTAACAATAGAAGCAATGTTACAAAACTTACCCTTATTATTCATTTTTTTGTTAATTATCTACTTACATCTGATCGATTTAACTTCTTTAGAGAGCAAAACAAAACAAACCGCGAAACAAACATCTCCAGACATGATATTCGGACTCCTCATATAATTTACACTCATTTTACAAGCTTACACAAACTTAAAAAGTAAGAAAAATCAGGTAAATAACGGCAGGTGGTAGAAGTCGTAGCCTCTCTGTCCCCGCGCGGCCAGCCAGATGTAGACCACGTGGTATGCACCGGGCACGAAGCAGATCATGCCGGCGACGAAGAATACTGCACCTTGGAGGCCGTTCTCGGGCTCGGCGACGGCGAAGGCCCCCATGCCGAGGAGCCCCACTCCGACTAGCAGCAGCACCACCGCCGCACACACGGTCTTCCAGTTCTCCCTAACCTTAGGGTGGTTCCAGCAGTACATGGACTGCGTCGCCTCCACATACTCGTGGATCAGTGAGTCCGAATCCCGCGATGTGGTGTCCTCTGTACATTTGTAGGTTTTGCTGCTGCAAATAGAACGGGATCGTTAGGAAATAGCTTATCATTATGAAATGTTGCATGATGGGCGATGGCCGTGACTAGCTACACTGATAAGGCTCGATGTTGTAAATAGTATTGGAAGTAGCGAGTACATTAAGATGATTAAGATTACACTATTGCGTGTGGAGCGTGACTTGCAAAATGGTATCTCATTAAAGTTTTCAGGTGTGAATGGTGATAGCTAGCCGTTTCTCTGTGGAAAATTTCTATCTACTGATATAAAAGTGTTCAAATGTTCATCTACACCTTGATACGCTGCGAGGGACCCCAAAACTTTCGAAATGGCTAGGTTGCTGACGATCAGGGGCGTCTAGCTCTGGGCAACTCCGGTTTTTTGGAAGGCTGCATGTTCGGACAATTCGAGAGTAGTGAGTTAGAAACCAGAAATTCATCATAATAGATATCTAACTAAGGCCCCGAAAATGCGCTTGAGATGAAACCATAGAGGAAAGTAATATATCGATGAAACGGTCAGTACGAGTATAATCAGTATAACAGAAACAGTGCGATTGGGAAGTATTGCGTCCCACTTAAGTTCCTTGCAGGGTCATTTATAGACGATTAATATCATGTGTAGGTACATAAGACGTTTACCCAATTAGCTATACTGAGATTAAGCTTAGCATTGAACATAACCTTGGTGTAACATCGTTTATAATATTGATCACTTTCATATTTTTGTTGCGGATTTTATGTAAGTATAGCCATTAAAATGATGACGAGTTCTTTCACGAATTTAGATTATGTTACATCTCTTTTCGCCAATAATCTTGGAGAAATTAAAAAAAAGAGAAACGCTAGGTCACAGAAATGTAATAAATATAATACAGATCATAGTAACGTAACTGTTTGTTGGTTTTGGTATCGATAAACTGCAATAAAAACCGGCCAAGTGCGTGTCCGTAGTTGGGAAGTTGGGATGAATTATCCCAAAAACAAACTTAACATTGTTCTATAGTGTGGCCATTAGTGCTGTGCACTCCCTGAGGTATGCGCGGCGAGGAGGAAGGCGAAGAAAAAAGGATAGATAGACTTTCGGACGGCGCACTGACAGAGCGCAGCAGCCGATTCTCCCCCCCGTCTCGCCGCGCGCATACCTCAGGGAGTGCACAGCACTAATGGCCACACTATAGAAAAACTTTTTTCAAGATTTTATTTTAGCACTTTGTCGCCGTGATTAATATGTATACCTATGCCAAATTACAGCTTTCTAGTACTAAGCTTCTCTAAGCTACAGTGGGGTCAGACAGACAGACAGACAGACGGACATGGCGAAACTATAAATAATAAAAGTACATATTTATTTCATAAAAACAAGAACACATTGGGTAGGTATAAGGGTTCCTTGTTTAGGTGTGTCCCACAATCTGATCCTACTTTTCGGGATTCGTTAGGAATGTGGATAATATTAATATTTTGTTCCGAACCGATCCCAGTACAAAATGATCCCTCCCCTGCTATGACACAATAAATGGAAATGAAAAGAGTACAGAATATTATTTGAATGAATTAAAAATGTTTTCATATATCTCGGGCCCCGACCCAGGGTCCAAGAACTTTAGAAGGCGTGCGAGAACCCGAGGCCAACTCGCAGAGGCCAATAACATAATTTTAAGTGGCGAGCCAACCGACGGTTATCCCTCTAAGGACAATGCAAGTGAACCCAAGGATAAACACCCGGTTGGTGCAGGACTATTGCAGAACATGGAAAAAAAACATATTAGGTTATGGGCTGCCTGACCAATGAAATATGATATACACGGATAAAATGGCAGGGGTTGACTTGCACACTCGATAGTCTCTTGCCCGTTCTTCTCCATAGGTACCTACTACGCTTTGGAATGGGCAACTATGTAGCTTCATCTTTCTGACTGACCGACCGACCCCTTGACAATTCAAAAGTGCCTGTAATTGGTTATTTGAAATAAATGCTTTGAGTTTGAGTTTAATAATGGGCCCCCAGAAACTTTCGCTAGCACAATAGTGACGTAGCGACAAGAGGGCAAGATTTCCTGAGAAATAAAAATATAATTTAAGTCATCATCATCTGCCTGCCTTTTCCCAACTATGTTGGGGTCGGCTTCCAGTCTAACCGGATGCAGCTGAATACCAGTATTTTACATGGAGCGACTGCCTATCTGACCTCCACAACCCAGTTACTGAGCAACACGATACCCCTTGGTAAGACTGGTTGTCAGACTTTCGGGCTTGTGACAACCCGTAACGACTGTCAAAGATCTACAAATGACAGCCGGGACCAACGGCCTAACGTGCTTTCCGAGGCACGAAGGGGTCTTGGTATGTAAAGATGGTCACCCATTCACAGACCAACCGCGGCAAGTGTAGCTTAACCTGATCGATCGACCCGTGAGGCTGTTAATTAAAAAAAAACAACAGCTATTATTAGGAGTGAAGACTCTTACAAACAAGCGCGACACGCGACGCGACACAAAGGCACCGCTTGTAGCGCTACACGCGGTGTCTTTGTGTCGCGTCACGTGTCGCGCCTGTTTGAAGGAGCCTTGAGGCAACACGGGCGTTTATTTTAATTTCCATTTATCGTTTCACAGCAGGGATCATTTCGTATTGGTATCGGTTCAGACATATTCTATTCACATTCCTAACGAATCCCACAAATAAGGATCGGATTGTGGCATACGATCTGAATAAGATAAAAATAATAGCTCAGTACCTACCTACATTTTCCTAGGACCTTGATCCAATTCATAACAGGCTGATATCATTATCAATATTTAGTTTATTTTATTTTTTATCAGGGAAAGTTGTTGTGAGACAGATTTCATTTATGCACTTACGTTTTTCTTTGCGTGCAGGGAATCATTATAGAAAATCAGCTCTTATGTAAAAGAAGCAGATGCTGTGAGATCTCAGATCGCAAGACGAATAGGAGCTTCGTTTGACTTCGAAACTAGTTGTGTTATCCCGAACCTCGTGCAGCGCGTAAAATCCGGAAGTAATCATGAACGTAAATTATAATATTTCTTTAGAAAATTATGTGGTAAGTATATTAAATAAATACCTTTTACATAAAAAAAAAAAATTATAATGTATACAGAGGCCTTAGTGTGAGTTTTTTCGACTCACGTTCGAACGCGTTCGATTGCGAGCGCGTTAGAATTTAGTATGGGAAATTAGGTTCTACGAGTGACCACCAGGTGGCACTATAACTAAATTCCCATACTAAATTCTAACGTGCTCGCAATCGAACGCGTTCGAACGTGAGTCAAAAAAACTCACACTAAGGCCTCTGGAGATTAACGGACTAAGAAAGAACGATACAGAAACCATGACAATCAAGGTTAAACAAACACACGTGGTAAACAAACAATACGACACTAATGTCTGCTGAGAACTAAAGCGGATAAACAATTAGTAAGTAATAAATAACTCGCAATCGCGTTCCACAAAGGTGCAAGGTCAAAGCTGGCCGAATTATCAATTGCATTAAAAAGGATTTACTATAAGATAAGAAGACTATATGCTTGATAAAAAAAGAAAATGGACCTATTGTTTTCCAGACAGACATTTACGAAGATTGTATCAAAACTCCTTTCTTGAATGGACTTCATTTCATTTGAACACACCAAAACTACTTTTCAAACAACAAACTAGTCACTTCTCCAAGAGGATATTCTCAACTGAGTAATATATGTTAAAATGAATACAAGGAAGGCATTTGTGTGGGTATTACTCATAATTTTAATTGATGATGAGTTCTCAGTACATTTGGTCACCGGAGCAGAACAAAAGACGGGCCCACTTTAATATTGAGTGAATCATTTGGTATGATTAACATTCCAGAGTTATTTCAGATAAATTAACCAAGTTATGTCTATCTTTAACTTTGCTTCGAAAATGAATGATCATATATATTTAAAAGCTTCATAGTAGAATAACATCATTCCTGTATTCTCTTAAAGGAGTAGGCAGAGGTTTAATACAATCACTTTTCACCAGTTTTGTTTGGTATGGTTTTTAGTGAGTTTCAGAATCTGGGTCATAAATTCATATTTCTCAAAATTAGGAAAGTGGTGTACAGAGAGAAGTTCCATTATTCATCTTTTCAAGTGATTGAGTGAACAAGGTAATATTATTTGTATGGGGAAATGAACCATAATATATTATTATTTATTTATTTATTTATTTATCATAAACAAATTTTATAAAAAACCTTTACATAATACTATGCCCTGCAAAACCATATGACATGTATGTGTATGTATATGTATGACATTCACTATAATATTAAAAACAGGTGATTCATATGTGATTACTTTAAACTATTTGCTTATTTATATGTGTAATAATTTCCTCATAATATTACCTTTAATGTAGTATGTAACATAGAAGAGATGATTTCAATATTTTATTTTAGGCATAGTTCAATTATTCATTTCAACAGTGAATTCAATTATTTATTTTAATCCAGAAATTGTTGTTTAATTCACACATTGTTTAGAAATCTAGTGCCTAGCTGAAATGAAACAAATTCTTTTGAACAGTAATATGTCATTAATTAAAACATCATATAGGATGTTGAGGATTTGATAACACAACAACATTCTAAATCAAATCAATGTGTAAACGCATTACACACATACATGAAGTAGAATGAGAGGGTTTAAAAATAAATTTTCAAATCTGTTTAACCGATAACGCCCCAATGGCTCCGAATAGGAGCCCTCGCGGCGCGCGATTTGAAAGTAGTTATCGAATATAAAAGTTTTTTGTGAGCGGGAGAGATGACGTTATTGAGCCAGGGGCCTGAGCGGTTAAAATGTTATCCAAAAAAAATAAAGGTACAGATTACCATAATGCTGTTGCAAGACACAACTGCACCATAAAATGTTTAAGTTATTGACTTCTGACATTTCTCACATACTAAAGAGAGCATACAAGGTAGACTGGTTTGAACAGGCTCCTTAATTTGTGCTTGCCTTTGCCCATATTAGCAAACAAAAAGAATGCATGCTGTTAAAAATGAATGATTGAAAGTTTAATACTGATTTATAACTGGCAGACATTGAAACATGGCCATTGATTATACCTATTATAGTTTCGGTTTCTAGGACAATTAAATGATTTCTTGGTATTCAGTAATAATCATATACTTTTTAAAAGTAAAATTAAGCTAGTATCAGAAACCAATTGGAATAAAAAGAACATTATACATTTAGGCACTTAATTAATTGCTTAGCTTTATAATTTCCATGTAATTTGTCTTAAGCGCGGTACTAATTCTTTGCACCACATTTAATCTCTTTATCAGGTCAACAATAAAATGAACACTATCGATACGGAATGGGTCAGCGTACACGACTAATTAGCGATCGCTAACAATTAGTTAGCGCGGCCGTACATCGAACTATGTCTGTAAACCAAGTAACGGCCACTAGGTTCAACTGCCTGTGGCCCAGTAAGGAACTATGAGTCACGAAAAGGTCACGAGCATGCATGCTGACATTTTAACACAAAGAAAAGCTATATAAACGTAAAACTATGAGAATAATATTGTTAGTAATCAAGTTAATGTTAGTTACCTGGCGATATATTCACTTCCATTTTTGTATTTGTTCTGTAAAGGCGATCTGTCTCCTGTGGCACCGTAAACTTTGATGGCTTCATCGGTCTCCTCTTCGAACGCATCGTCGATTGAAAAACGCTTATCGCTATTACCGAACGGCCTAGTCATGGTTAAATATTGTTGTTATCTGTCTGGAGATGTAAAATAAACATCACAGCGAGCGTACGGGACAAAACACAGCTGTCAATTTGTCATATCAACATGCGCCATATTGATTGCAATGCCAATAAAAGATTGGAAATCTGCAAGCAGTTTTGAAATTAAAACTTTGACTATAAAATAATACCAAAAGGTTATTAATCAGGTTACTTCTGAGCAGTTTTAGACATCAATTAACATGAAGTAGAACTTTATCTAAATGAAAGAATATGAAAAACAATATTTTAGTTCATGAATCAAGTCTTGTTTTCGAACGACAACTGAATTATAACTTTCACAGATTTTGATTAGTGTAATTACAGGATTCTCAGCAAGAATAGAATAGACATGATTCAACTACTTTAATAATAACATACATGGCTAGAAAAACCATGTATGTTTATTTTATAATTGCAACACCATTTGTTTTCTGTCAAAATAAACAAAAATAAGTTACGTCAAACGTCAAACCCACATGGTGTGTTTATTTGGGCATTGGTGACGAAAAGTAAAAAATGGTTATCAAAGACTGGGCTAAAATTTCACCTGGGCTATCAAAGCCCGTGATATCCTGTATTGAGAAACAGGGTTTTAAGGCTATGACTCCTATCCAGGCAGCAGTAATACCTTTAATCATGTCTTGTAAAGATGTGGTTGCCGAGGCAGTGACAGGGTCTGGCAAAACCTTGGCTTTCGTCGTGCCAATGATAGAAATGTTGATAAAGAAGCAGAAGGAGTCGCCGCTTAAGAAAGACTACGTTTATGCAGTTATTATATCGCCGACTAGAGAACTGGCTTCACAGATTCATAAGGTATTTAATTGTCATAAGGTAACTCCACAACTAACAAATTGATTGGCGTTAAAAAGTGAGAGTCCTAACTAGTATACCTTCTGCGGTAAAAGGGTAATTAAGATGGAGTGTAGCAAAAAATGTGTGCAGGGATTTTGGATCTTTTAACCTATATAGCAGAAGTTCCTTCACTGTGCGTCGCGACGCCCCGAGGCGTAGCTGCGTTGTCCCAGGCGTAGCGAACCGGTATGCTCACGAAACCGGCACGCAACCTAATGAGAGTCGGTATGTGCCAGTTTCCAGAGAATCTTGATCAATACAACTGGATTAGAGATCATTCCAATCCAGTCCACCCCTTCTGCACTTTCAATAGTCGAGGAAGAACAACTGTTCGATCTTTCTGTGATAAGAGCTTAAAACTACAGTTCAATAATAGTACTAATTATAATTAAATTTTGGAGCAATGTATCCTAAGAATATCCTTCTATCTCTCAGTACTACAACTTTTAAGATTGTAGGATTGTCTTTTGCAACATCATACTAAAAGTAAATAAATAAAAAAATACAACATGTAAAGGGAGTCGCCAAAAAAGTTTGAACCCTGCTATATAGGGTGGTTTTTTGTAGCTACAACGGTTCAGGTTACTTGCCCTTGCTGCCCCATCCCTGTATAATAATTGTGACAACTAGGATCTAGTTCTGCTATACACCTTTCCCAACTTTGATTTATATTTCTTCACTAAACAGATAAAACTGAAAGTGTTTTTTTATAAACTCCAAGACGTGGCGGTCAATATGTTAACTAGCTTCAATTCTGTTTGTAACCATACAACCAAGTTTTCCAACTGACCATGAGGTAAACTTACGTTAACATTGTTCTTTTGGGGGAAAATGTGAGTAACATTATCCTACCTTTTCAAGACGATCACTAACTGTCATCAAAAAAGTCGACATCACTTCTCTTTTTTTTTATAGAATAGAATATTTTTCATAAAATATGGTACATAAAAGGACTTAAATATAAATGGATCAACATAATTTGGTTACTAATTTCACCATGCAATAATGCCACGGCTAGTGCCGCGATAACGCGAACTGCACTTCGCGCGCTCTCTGTTGTACAGCAAGACGTCGAGCGGTGTGCGATAGAGAGCATAAACGTAAAATATAGAATTCAATGTTTATATATAAAATCCTACATACATTTTCCTTAATTTTCAGGTAATAGAACAGTTCTTGAAAGAGCCAGAGCTGTCCCACATAACAATAGCCCTTCTCCTTGGGGGCAGGCCGGTGGAGGCCGACATAGAGGCCATTGTGAAAGGAGCCCACATAGCCGTCTGCACTCCGGGCCGGCTTGGTGACTTGCTGGCTGAAAGGAAGCAGCTCAATCTTTCTGGGAGAATGAAGGAACTGGTAAGTTGATAGATACTTTATGTCTGCACTCCGGGCCGGCTTGGTGACTTGCTGGCTGAAAGGAAGCAGCTCAATCTTTCTGGGAGAATGAAGGAACTGGTAAGTTGATAGATACTTTAGAATATTATACAGATAGCTGTACAAGGATATTTTGGCCATCTTGTTTCTTCAATAAACACAAAATTGCATACAATGTGTTACCAACAGCACCGCAGCAGCAGTCAACGTTATTTGAGCGCCTTTTCCGCGCCCAAATAACGTTGACGGGGGTCCGGGGATCCTTGTAGCAGTGTAACTCGATTGTAATTCTTTGTCAGTGCCTGGTTTTTATAAGTATATAAAGAAAATTAAAAAGGTTTGGTAAACTCAAAGCTACTATACAATTTCTGTAGCTTAAAATCAAAATCAAAAGTCATTTGTTCAGACTAGGCTGAGAATCAGCACTATTCGAATGTCAAAATTACATGAGAAAGTCCCCCAAAAACACCCGCCCTTCACCAATAATTCACTTAATAATTAATATTCAATAAAATACAGGTTTCATGTGTGTTAGAATACATCATTTTTTATTTTAGTCATTGGCAGGACTGCTTCATAAGTATCTTCTTAAGTATCAATTTAATATACAAACTTAGTGAGTGCTCTGGTATGTCCTTCCCTACTATTATGTTCAATAAAACACTAATTAGGTAATTTACTGTTTTATTTCGTGGATAGCATAAGCACTAGGTAGTCTTAAAACTAATGTGTTATTTTCACACATGTAGCCATGTAGTGTACAAATCTTATTTGTCAAGAAGATTTACAAGTACCTTCATTAAAGATACACAACATACCTTTCCCCCAAGTATGCATGAACATATTATAAACATAAATTAAATATAAACAAAACATAAAGCATCATAATCTTCTTAATTCAACAAATAAAACAATTATGTAAACAAGAGCAAAAGTAATCTTGAATACAAGATTACACCAAATAGTTCTGGCTGTGGCTAGGTCTGGCATATGGTAACTTTGCATGAGAAAGAACTTTGTTCTTCAGTTTGCCACCTTAATAAGTGGTCTCTGCCCCACTAGGTATCCTAAGCAACTCGGCCCATTCCCCCGAGTTAGGAATTTGGATTATTGACTCTTTCACCTGTTCCTATATACTTTCTTCCTTTTCCTCTTCTGGTTCCTTACCCTTCTTCTCCTCTTCTCCTGTAGTTGAGCTTGATGTCTTCTTTTGAATCAGTTGGTCAATATGTCTGCTTATATCATCTCCATTGTCTGATGTCACCTGATAGCTAGATGGGACATTCTTACTTGTTACAGTGACTGGTAACCAACGTGGCCCTCTTCCATAATTTCTATACATCACATATTTACCAATGTCTGTTTCTCTGTGTTTCCTTTGTGCGTTATTGGTAATTTGCTGCTCGACTCTCATGTGCTGTTTATTGACTGGATGAATACTATCCAATAAAGTCCTTGACCGTCTGTTCATTAACAATTCTGAAGGGGTCTTTCCTGTTCCTGAACATGGCGTTACTCGCAGGCCAAGTAACATGTTATGTACCTTCACGTCCCATGATACATCATCCATTTTTCGTAACTTGTCCTTAACCGTCTGCACCATTCGTTCAGCCAATCCATTTGTCGCAGGATGGTATGGTGCTGTAGTTATATGCTTAATTTTATTAGAATCCAAAAATTGTTTTATTTCAGCTGAAATCAATGCTGTTCCATTGTCTGAAACCAATGTCTCACATAATCCATGTGTAGCAAATAGCATTCTTAGATGCCGAATCACAGTTTCTGAAGTCATATTACTTACTACAAATACTTCAGGCCATCGTGAATATGAGTCAACAATTATCAAAAATAATTTATTTTGGTAGGGACCAGCAAAATCAATATTTAGGCGAGACCAAGGTCTTGTAGGTACTACCCACTCGCAACTTGTCTTGGGAGGCATGTGCCTATTTTCGAGACACTTGGTGCAATTGTTCATCAATGCCTCAATGTCGTTATTTAATTCCGGCCACCACACATAGCTTCTGGCCAAAGCTTTTGTTTGAACAATACCACTGTGAGTCCTATGTAAAGCACGTAAAATATCTTTACGTGGCGGTGGTGGTATCACCACGCGACAACCCAGTAAGATACAACCTTCGTTGTATCTTACTCAGAAAGTTCAGTGCGATGTAACCAATAACTGTGCAAAGCTTCCTCTGTCACTTTAGCCGGCCAACCAGATAACACGTACCTAATGCATGACTTGTGATAAAGTCTTATCTGTTTTTGTGAGCAGCTCGATCTGGTGAACATCAACCGGAAAGTCTTTGGAAGCTTCCGCCATCAATAAAATATCACAAAGCTGCTGTTCAGGTTCCTCTGGCACCAGTTGTGGCCAGCGACTGAGACCATCTGCATTTCCTATTTGTTTACCCAGCTTATACGTTATCCTCTGTCGTGTGGTCGAGGCCTATTTGACGGACAGGGCCGTCATCTACCCCGGTCACCAGGGAGTGTGGAACCGGCAAGAGATGTCGTGCGGTGTCCCACAGGGATCGGTCCTGGGGCCGCATCTGTGGGACATCGGATACGACTGGGTGCTGCGCGCCGACCTCCCTAGCGGCGTCAGCGTAGTGTGCTACGCTGACGACACGTTGGTCCTGGCGCAGGGGAGGTCGCACCAGGCGGCGGCCGAATTAGCGGCACGCGGGGTTGCGACAATCGTCGAAAGGATCCGGCAATTGGGACTCGAAGTGGCCCTGCACAAGTCGGAGGCCATGTGTTTTCATGGTCCTCGGAACGCGCCACCGTTGGGGTCCCAAATAACGGTAGGAGGGGTTTCTATCGGCATCGAGTCGACGTTGAAGTACCTGGGACTCGTCCTCGACAGCCGGTGGAACTTCGTGGAGCATTTCCGACGTTTGGCTCCCAAACTGGAGCGGGCGGGCGCTGCATTGAAGCGGCTCCTGCCCAATCTAGGGGGTCCAAACGCCTCCTGCCGGAGGCTCTACGCGGGGGTCGTGCGGTCCATGGCCCTCTACGGGGCACCTGTATGGGCGCGCTCTCTGGCGCTGCGGCCAGCCCGCCGGTTGAGCGCGGCCCAAAGGGTCATGGCCATCCGGATGGTCCGAGGATACCGCACGGTCTCCTGTGAGGCAGCGAGCCTCCTTGCCGGATTGCCGCCATGGGATCTGGAGGCAAAAGTCCTCGCGCACGTATGGGAGTGGCGCGAGGAGGCGAAACGCCGGGGCGTAAGCCCGCTGCCGCGAGAAATCGCGGCACAGCGGACGGAGCTCCGGCGGGATCTCATGGCGTCATGGAAAGTACGGTTGTTGCAACCCAGTGCTGGGCACGCCACGATTGCGGCGATAAGTCCCCTCTTTGAGGAGTGGCTGGAGAGGCGCCACGGCGTCCTCACCTTCCGCGTGACGCAGGTCCTCACCGGACACGGCAGCTTCGGGAGGTTCCTGTGTCGGATAAGGCGGGAGGAAACGTCCGGGTGTCACCACTGTGTGGATCGCCTGGAGGACACGGTGGAGCATACGGTGGAGGTCTGCCCGGCTTGGGCAGAGCACCGCCGTGTCCTCGTGGAGGCGATCGGCGGCAGAGACCTCTCGCGTCCGGCCCTGGTTCAGGCCATGGTACGGAGCGAGAGGGCATGGGCAGCCGTCACCTCCTTTTGCGAAGCAGTAATGCTCGCAAAGGAGGAGGCGGGACGGTTGAGGGAAAGGCAAGTTTCGCGCCCTCTCGCCCCTAGCCGCCGCAGGAGACGCCCAGGGCGTCGGGAATCCCGGGCGGATTTCCGGCCACCGTAGGCGTGGGCTTGCGGACGGTGAGCAATGGGTAGCTCACCGTCCGGTAAGGACCAGGCCCGGGTCGACGGCGCGTCGTATTCCACGCGCGCCTCAAAGAGATGTCGTCAGCACAAAAGTAGGGGTCCACTAGGGCCGATGCCTGCCGGGGTCGCGGGAAGGTACTTATGGGTCACCGAGGCCCCCGCAACACAGGCAACAGGAAGGAATACGGGTGGGTTTTAGTCAGTAAGAGTCTGACACACCCTCCCGCTCCGCCCAGAGCGGGAGAAGTTATTTGATGATTTCCCACCCTAAAAAAAAAAAAAAAAAGCTTATACGTTATACGAGGGCGGCACTGAAAATTTCGGGAATCAAGGAAGTGACACAACATTACTATTTAAAAATGTATTTATTGCTTTTCGAAGTATTCTCCGCGAAATTTGACACGTTTTCCATACGATGGAACCAATCATTGAAGCAACCATTCCATTCGGAAGTTGGGGTCTCCAAAATGGCCGTTTAGTAGGCGTCCACAGCTTCTTCAGGTGATGAAAATCTCTGTCCACGCAATTTATTCTTTATTTTAGGGAAAGTATAGAAATCATTAGGGCTTAGGTCGGGGCTGTACGGCGGATGGTCTAATAATTCTATGTTTTCGTGCTCTAAAAACTCTTTTGTTCTGTGCGCGGTGTGAGAACTCGCATTGTCGTGATGGAGGATGATGCGGCGGTTGCAGTTCTCTTTACGGAGTTCAGAAACGACCTGTGGCAAACAAATGCTAGCATACCATTCTGAATTAACCGTTCTTTGTCCCTCAAGAGGAAAGTCGTAACATGGCCGGTTTTGGAGACAAACGTGGCCACCATTTTTTTTGCAATACTCCGTGAACGAACAATTTTTGTTGGCTTTAACTCATTTTCGAACACCCAAACTCGTGACTGGTTTTTTGTTTCGGGTTCGTACGCGTATATCCAGGATTCGTCACCTGATACGATGTTGTATACAGCATTTGAGGATCCTGCGTGGAATCTTTCGAGAGTTCTGACGCACCAAGTAACGCGAGCCGCTTTTTGCTCTTCACAGAGCGAATGCGGTATCCATCGGGAAAACAACTTTTTTACACCTAATTGTTCATGCAAGATTATTTGTATTTGACTCATGCCAATGTCTAAAGTTGCCTGAATTTCGCGGTATGTCACATGTCGATCTTCCTCAATCAGCTTACGCACAGCATCAACGTTTTCTTGGGTGACTGCAGTTTTTGGACGACCTTGACGGGGATCATCACTGAGCTTGACACGTCCACGTTGAAATTCAGCAAACCAGCGATAAGTTGTGGTTTTGGATGGGGCTTCATCACCAAATGCAGAAATCATCCGGTCAACACACTGTTTTTGTGTTAAACCACTTTGAAAGTCATAATAAATCATCGCTCTTGAATTTTCTCGTTTCAATTCCATTTTCTCAACGACTAAACAAGTTTGACAAAACCTTGTGACAAGACCGAGAATCTTTTTTTAAATAAATAAATGGTATTCGATTTTTAAAACCAAGGAGTTTTCAATTAAAAAGATTTTAATATGACATGAACAGTGGAAATATTCCATTCCCGATACTTTTAGTGCAGCCCTCGTAACGGTGTGAGGTCAAAACAATAGCGATTGTAGTTAATCGGGGCGATATCATATTGGAGATTGGCTTCTTAGGATCAAAAATCCTGACCAGTGGCTTGTGATCCGTTACTATTGTAAAAGTTCTTCCCATGAGATAGTTATGAAATTTTTGAATTCCGAACATTATTGCTGTAGCTTCCTTATCTACTTGAGAGTATTTAGTGTTTACGTTCGTGTGAATGTTATGTCATAGAACTCATAGCGATTGGTCGTTAGACAATACTGCACCTACACCATACTCTGAGCTATCGCACGTGAGTACTAAGGGTTTATTTAAATCATAGTGAACTAAAGTAATGTCTGAGGATCCGTTTTGCTGCTTCGAAGCTTTCTCGTTCCCGTTCTGTCCAGTGCCACTTGTCAGACTTAACAAGCAACCGATGGAGCGGTTCAAGGACAGTAGCCTTGTGAGGTATGAATCTCTCATAAAAATTGTATAATCCTAAAAAAGCCTGTAGCTGCTGAACACTCTGTGGTTCTGGGGAGTTTTGACAATCGATTCCACTTTGCTAGGAGCTGGATGGATGCCGTCGACGTCAATAACAAAACCCAGAAATTCTACGCAATCTTTAGCAAACTTACACTTACTTGCATTCAGTCGCAGGCCAGCTTTTTGTATGAGTTCTAGTACAGCATCCAGTCGTTGACCCATATCTGTCAAGGTATGCCCACTTATAATAATGTCATCAATTAGTACTGCGACGCCAGAAATACCTGCCAGTAGAGATGTCATTAACCTTTGAAAAATGCCTGGACATGCTTTTACTCCGAACGTCAACCTGTAAACAGTGTGAAGACCTTTACATGTATTCAATGTTAACAGTTTAGCCGTGTCTTCATCCACCACGACTTGTGTATATGCACGCTCTAAATCTAACGTAGTGAAATACCTTCCTCCAGCAATTGCAGCAATTACCTCATTAGCAGTTGGCATAGAGTAAGTATCAGACTCGGTTTCCGACGTTTGGCTCCCAAACTGGAGCGGGCAGGCGCTGCATTGAAGCGGCTCCTGCCCAATCTAGGGGGTCCAAACGCCTCCTGCCGGAGGCTCTACGCGGGGGTCGTGCGGTCCATGGCCCTCTACGAAGCTACTGTATGGGTACTGTTATAGGGTCCCTTCAAAGAGGCTTTTTAAAAAAAGAAATTGTTTAAAAAGGTAATTATTATTTATTTAATTAATTAATACAATTTAAGAAAAAGGGACCCATATGCAACCGATCACCGTAAAGGTTCGAAATAGACTGCCTTTAGTACCAATGATTATTGCTGACTACGACTAATGTACTGAGATGGCTGAAAGCCATAATGATTAAGCATTTTAGGGTTCAGTGTGTGCTTATAACACCTCCCCTATCAGAGTGAACTTTGGGGATGATAACCAAAGTTAACCTTAGAAAGAGGTTCTTAGGGCTGGAGCTGGAATTTCTTGAATGGTTTGCTCCAGTTCCACAGATTCCGATTTAGATGTATCGCATTTGCGGAAACTATATTTGCGAAGGTTGCAATTGGGTTTACAAAAAACTACAATTCTATAAACTAAGTAAAACACAATAAAACATACAATTAAACTTATAATTATTGAATAATGTGTCCCATATTTAATTATGTGGGGTGTTTCCTGAATTTGATCAACGTCTGATAAGAGGTTGTTAATTGCTTTGCTAATATGATTCATATCATCTAAGTTAATTTGCTCTAAGTGGGTAGGGGACATATTATTTGTTATACTATTTGTTTTACAACAACTACTATTTATTAAATTGAAATCTGGCAGATTAATAGGTGAAGTTAAGTTTAGAACATTGCTATATCTAGGTAACAGCGTGGTACCTCTACAATAGGCGATACAATTGGTTGGTATGGATAAGATGCCAATACCGAATATATTTATTTCCTTTATCTGATTGTGACCTTGGCAATCTAGTGAAAGTTTCGTTAATTCAGATTGAACATATATAAATTTATTATTATTGAGTGATTTAAAAATATCTAGATTACCATGAATAAGTTTGACATTACATATCGCGGGAATTTCTTTAATAGTTTTAGATAACAGTTCGCTTTCACAACTTGGTCTTGAATCAGTTTTGTAAATAATAGGAATTTCACATAAATATTCTGCCAAATGTATTAGTTTACATTTTTCCAATGATTCTAATTTACAGTAATTTGATTTATCTTTTGTTATAGCTATGTACTTAGCACTTGGTACAATTAAACCAAATGTGTTTAGTTGATTGGCATCGTGAGGTGTTGGTAATGCAATATTATTAAACAAAGAATATTCTTGATTGGATATCAAAGGGACACGCAAAAGAAATATTAGTTTATCGTTAAAATAATAACACAATAAAGTAGACACTTTTATAATAGTATGAACTGAACTTATATCTAATTGTACAGGTAAGTTTAGATTATTCGGCAGGTGCCTTACGTTATCAGCTAATTCTCGGTACATAGCGGTAGGCGACATAACGGACGGGTGCAGTATGTTTTGACTACAAAGCATTATCGCACTTGTTATATCTTCAAGTTGAAATGTTAGGGTGACCATGGAAGTTTCCAATGTATTACGGACAAAATCTAGTTCGAAAATATGCGTAGTTTTAGAAATATTTTGAATACTGCTCGAGAGTTTGCTGATAGCGTCATTTAACAATACTTCGTTTTGTTGAATCTTGTGAAACGTATTATTATATGTTGATATAACAGATTTAGTTATTAAAATATTATTTTTTATAAAAGACATAAGTTTATCTTGATTGTTTTGCATTGATTCAATAGCTCGATCATATTGAATAGCGTCGTCTTCATCTAAAGTACCAAAAACTTGTTTTAGAATCATTCCAATTCCTCCAATCCATGCTCGTTTGTTTCTGTGGTCACCATTATCAATAAGGTAAGATATGGAACTAAATAGTTTGATTAAATTTCGTTGTTGAACTACTAATGGTTCCACCGTATTGTGGCATTCTGAGTGTTTTATGTAACCGTTTTGTTTACATGTATAAATTACTGTTTCTATTGCTGAATTTATATTTTCTATATGCGGTTTAATATGTAAAATATCTAACGGCATAATGACATTTAGGATGCCATTATTGATTTTTAATTTCCCTATGTAATCGAAGTATATTCCAGGACTCGCAGTTATCGCGTGGACATACTCGTTAGATGGTTGGAGCTCCGCTGAGGCACTGTAAGTACATAGGTATGCATGTATTATGAATACTAACTAAATATTTAATGTAATAACTTATTATTACTAACCTAACTAGTCTATATGGATTACATAAAGGTATATAGTCTATCTACTAAAAATATCAATTTAATTATGATTCTAATTTAAAAGTTTTCTTTCACAGGTTGTTGGCGACTTCTGCGAGTTTCACTTGGTCATAGTGGTGACGGACGTGTCGTCTGTTTATCAATAGTGATAAGGTGTTATTGCCGTGAACTTTTACGACTTTATACGGACCTTTCCATATGGGAGATAAGGCCTTTCGCATTCTAAGGTGGTTCTTTAAGTAAACGTAATCGCCGATTTTATATTGTACTGGCCGACTATGGGAATCGTAATATGTTTTAGACGTTATCTTAGATCTGTGGACGTATTCAAGAGCTTTATCGCGAGAGTACTTTAAGCGGTTTTGTAGCATACGGACATATTCGGGGTATGTGGCGTCCAGGCTTTCGTTACATATAGAGTTTGGGATAAACGGTTTATTGCCAAACATTAATTCATACGGGGTGTAGTGCGTTACGGTATGAACAGTAGTATTATAAGTAAGCATGGCTGTATATACATAACGGGGCCAATTTGTTTGTTCTTTATTGACGAAAGATTTTAAATATTCTTTCAAGGTTGAGTGGCTCCGTTCAAGGGCGCCTTGTGTTTGTGGGTGGTATGGAGTAGACCATAGCTGTTTAATTTTTAGAAATTCACACGTTTTCTTGAATAGGTCTGCTGTAAAGTTAGTGCCTTGGTCTGTCAAAATCATTTTTGGAAGGCCAAATACCGATATGAAATGTAATAAACATTCGCATGTTTCTTCGGCTGTCGTGCTGCGCACGGGGTACGCGGTGGAGAATTTAGTGAAATCATCTTGTAGTGTTAATATGAATTTAAGGTTTGCCGGACCGGATTCTGGAAGAGGTCCTACTATATCAAGCGATATGCGCTCACACGGCTTAGTTGACGAACTTGTAATTTGCATTGGTGCGCGATTTATTTTGCGTAAAGCTTTGTTTTCTTGGCACGATTTACAACTTTTAACATGCGACTCTATGTCATTGCGCATACCTTTCCAATAATATAACTGTTTCAATCTATCATACATACGACTGACACCAAGGTGACCAGCTATGGGTAAGTCATGATTGTCGTAGAGAATTTTCTTAACTTCAGACGGTGATGGGTAAGTAACGTTATTATGATAGATATCTATTTGTATGCCAGTATTATGAAATAGGTAGTTTATAATATTATAGATTTTAACATAACTGTGTTTTTCAAAAGGGTCACGGAAGTCGGATATACTAATTCCTTTAATTTGATCAGTTATCACAAGTTCATTACGAATATATTTGAGAGTTTTAAATATTTCGTCATATGACGTCTGGTCGAAGTGATGTACTTTTACGTACAGGAAGTAGTAATCTTTATTTCCTGTTTGGACTTTATAGAAGGTATGTAATTGTTTTTCTTGGTTGCGGATTTGGTCTTGATTTTCTAAATTATTTAATATTTCTTCAATATACGGATTTGATTCATCCAAATCAATCGACGTGGGCACTAAGACAACCTTAGAAGTGGCTTTTAGCAAACTGTCATTATGTTCGATAATGTGTGTATTGAATGATTTATTTTTATCCGCTATTTGTTTCAGGAAGTTGGAATAGTCAATGGTGGATAAGTCAGGGACGGAACTGAGGTGCGCGTCTTGAATTACAGTGCTCTCTGATGGGACTCTTATAGGGATAGGATTTGGAGATTCTGTATTAATAAGGTCTGGGGTAGGGATGTCAAAGAGATGGTCCGGATTAAGTTCATCCGACTGAAGGGAAGTAGGTGATGTAATGAAGTCGAAAAAATCTCTATCTGAATTACTGTCAATATTTTCAGGTGTAATATTAGCTTCGGAATTTAGAAGATTAGGTGTTGTTATTTCGTCAGCAGTAGGTTGGACGGGATTAACAGGGAATCTAGACAAAGCGTCTGCGTTGGCATTTATTTTACCCTTTTTATACTGAATATCATATTCAAATTCTTCAAGTTTCAACCTCCATCGAATGAGTCTAGATCCGGGATCTTTGCAATTGAATAGCCATTGAAGCGGCTTGTGATCTGTTACAATGGTAAATCGGCGACCATATAAATATGGTCGGAAGGTTTTAGTTCCAAATACTATCGCTAGACATTCCTTTTCCGTAACACTGTAATTACATTCGGCTTTATTTAAGGTGCGGGACGCATAAGCAATTGGAAGATCACGCCCGATGGGACCTTGAGACAGGATAGCTGATATAGCGTAATTAGATGCATCGCAGGTTAACAAAAAGGTTTGATTAAAGTCAGGATATGCTAATATAGGTGCTTCGACTAGTTTATTTTTTAGGGTTTCGAAACTAAGTTGTTGTTCATTCGTCCAATCAAACGGGGCGTCCTTTTTCAGGAGCAAGGTAAGGGATTTGGCTAGTTTCGAAAAGTTAGGGATAAAACGCCTGTAGTATGACACGAGGCCCAAGAAAGATTTAATGTCTCTTGCAGATTTTGGAACGGGATATTGTGTTACAGCTTTCACCTTATCTGGATTTGGTTTTACACCGTTTTGGGTGATAATGTGACCTAGGTAAGTAACTTCTTTTCGGAGAAATTCGCATTTTTCTGGTTGAAGTTTTAAATTGAATTCTCGAAGTCTGTCGAAAATGGCCTTGAGATTTAGGATTGCTGAATTTAAATCGAATGCATACTGGACTATATCGTCTAAATAAACAAAACAACGAGAGCCTTGTAGCCCAGCAAGGCAGGTATTCATAAGTCTCTGAAACGTACTTGGGGCATTTTTTAAGCCAAACGGCATTCTATTGAATTGAAAGTGGCCTTGAGGTACAGAAAAGGCTGTTTTAGGTGCGTCTTCTGGTGATATCATTAATTGATGGAAACCTGATGAAAGGTCGAGGGTAGTGAAATATTGGCTTTTACCCAATTGGTCAAGAATTTCGGTAATTTGAGGGATAGGATAAATTTCACCTATTGTGACATCGTTTAACTTTCTATAGTCAATTACGATGCGCCATTTCTTTTGGCCAGAAGCGTCTGCTTTTTTTGGAACAATCCATATAGGAGAAGACCATGGGGAATTTGAGGGTTTGATGATGTCTTGGTCCAACATTTTACTAATTTGGGTGTCCACTTCCTCTTTATGGCACTCTGGAAAACGGTAAGATTTTGTATGTATCGGAGTGTTAATAGTGGTTTTGATTTCATGTTGAATGGCTGGCGTAAAAGAAAGAGCTTCTTCAGGTAGGTGGAATATATCAGAATAATCTGAACATAAATTAAAGAGCGCTTGAGCTTCTTCGTCATTCAGGTGGGAGGTTCTCAGGGAATTTAGAACTTTCCTAGTACGCTCAACTACGTTTTCACTAAGAGGAGTCGATTGAATAGGATAAGCGACAATTGGGTCTAGTTTAAGGTTAAGGTTGCGTTTAATCTTAACAGGTTTATTAGAGGTGTTAACAACGGATATATTGACTCTATTATTGTCTTTAACTTTTGTTATACAATTAGCAACTAGAAGAGTACTAGAAAGATGTTGATCTAGGATCACGCCTTCTTTTAATTCTGGATTTGTGACGGTACATTCTATTACAGTCTCTGTGCGTGGTGGTATGATGTAGCAAGAGTCAAGGAAATGGATTTTAATTTCATTGCGAGTTATTTTAAGAACATCACGACTGTAGTCAATGTTGCAACTGTTAGCCGTCAGGAAATCATTACCTATAATGCCGTCATAAGGTAGGTTAATTTCTTTGATCATGTGAAATTTATGGCTAATTGACTTAGAATCCGAGACTTTTAGTTTTAAATTAAAATGACCCATAGTTTGAGTGGTTTCAACGCCAGGATCGATGCCTTTAATGCTTATAGGTTTATGAATGATTTTTGGCTTGTTTAGGACACTTGATTCTTTTAACAAGCAGATTGCAGACCCTGAGTCTACAAGGAGTGTTAGTGGAATATCAGAGACTTGTGACTCTATCAACACATGAGGTAGTAGTTTTTTAGAGGTATCGATACTAACCTCATAAATTTTATTAGGAGAATTGAGGTTTCCGTTTTGGGGCTGGTTACCCTGCTGTATAACCTTGGAAGATTTAAGGTTGCCGTTTTGGGGCTGGTTACCCTGATGTATAACCTTAAGAGGATTGAGGTTGCCATTTTGGGGCTGGTTACCCTGCTGTATAACCTCGGAAGGGTTAAGGTTGCCGTTTTGGGGCTGGTTACCCTGATGTATAACCTTAAGAGGATTGAGGTTGCCGTTTTGGGGCTGGTTACCCTGATGTATAACCTCGGAAGTTTGAAAGGTTGAACTCATGTGGTTCGAATGTGTGCCGACTTTGACATGACGTCCCGTTCGGCACGGTTGCAGGACGTTTATTCGTTTAAATCTTCCACTTCGACATTTTCACCTTCGTCTTCGTGGGTAGATTCACCAGAGTCATCGCAATCATCGATGAAATTGATTTGAGGAGATTTAGGATTGGGTTGGGACCCAGAGGATTTACTTTGATCCTGATGAAATTGAGAACTCGGGTAACGTTTCTGTCGCTTTTGACAGTTATTTATATCGTGACCAATCTCTTTGCAATATTTGCATGTAATGTTTGGGTCGTGTTTATGATTGCTACCCGACGTAATTGGTTGCGAAGATGATTTCTGCGAGTTTTTATTTTTCTGAGCAAAGATTTTAGGGTTGGACCTATTTTGGCTAGCCTGTTTTTCACGTTGTGAGCTATGATTTCGCCTATAAAGAGTTTCTAAAATCCTTTCTTCGGAAATGGCTAAGTTAACAGCCTCATTGAAAGTTTTAGGTGCCCTGCACCTTACCATGTTTGATACGCGAGGGTTTAAGCCCATAAGGAAGTGGTGGAGTGTTAGGTCCTCCATGGCTGCTGTGCGACCTGGTATTTCTTTGGCTTTATAATTAGAGAGCGATATCTCTGTTAATAATTGAGAAAGGTAAGTCTCCATGCGAAGGGCGAATTGTCCTACATTTTCAGACGAAGTTTGTTTGCTTTCCTGGAGATCATTAAGTAAATGTGTATAGTGTTTTCTTTCTGAAAATTGAGTTTTAAGGAACTCTTTTAACTGTTCCCAAGATGTGAACTCTTTAATCGAACACGCAATTTCGGCTTTGTCTGTAAGTTGACATAATATATATTTAAATATAATTGGCTTTTGTGCCTCGGATGCTAGCTCGTAAGTATTATTGCAATTATTAATAAACGAATTTAGTTTCTCGCGACTGCCGTCATATGGTTTTACGAATTTTAGTAAAGTATTAAGCTCCATTTCTACTGTTTGCCTAGTAATTCTTGGTGATAAGATTGGAGATTTTGGATCTGAAGGCTCAGATGGAATTTCAATTTGCAATTTACTATCTTCGTTTTTTGGTACTTTAGGAGGCATAACATGCAAATTCTAGACGTCAAGAAAGAAAATATTAATTTTAAACTAGCAGAGATAAGGTTACAGTTAACAATAATTGTTCGTTGACTTACAGGAATACGTAGGCGGCGATAAGAGCTAGAGCTGAGAACGACTGCATAGCGACACTCACACGCAGATAACACAACCGACACTCTTAGATTCACGGAACACTTGTTAGACTAAACACAAAACACTCGCGGGTCATAGGACGACACTTATGACGTTTCAGGATCTGCAGGATCCCTGGAGGACTCGCAGGATGCTCGGAGGACTCGTATGATGCTCGGAGAACTCGCAGGATGCTCGGAGGACTCGCAGGATGCTCTGAGGACGCGCAGGATGCCAGAAGTATGTGAAGCTATTAGTCGGTTGAAGAACGCGACTGGCGCTCACAGGATACTCGCAGGACGATTAAAGGATGTCCACAGGGCACTCACAGGATACATGTAGGCTGCACTTATTATTATGCACTCAGGATGTACACGACTCGCAGAATCGTAACGTGCTACTTATGAACACTTCACTGGTTTTATTACCATTAAATTTTATTTTTTATAGGATTGCAGGATACGGAGAGTCTATTTACTGATTTAACGCAAATGTAGTTTACGCGAATCGGCACTGGGGATTTCCGTATCCCACCGCTGCCACCAAATGTTATAGGGTCCCTTCAAAGAGGCTTTTTAAAAAAAGAAATTGTTTAAAAAGGTAATTATTATTTATTTAATTAATTAATACAATTTAAGAAAAAGGGACCCATATGCAACCGATCACCGTAAAGGTTCGAAATAGACTGCCTTTAGTACCAATGATTATTGCTGACTACGACTAATGTACTGAGATGGCTGAAAGCCATAATGATTAAGCATTTTAGGGTTCAGTGTGTGCTTATAACAGTACGCTCTCTGGCGCTGCGGCCAGCCCGCCGGTTGAGCGCGGCCCAAAGGGTCATGGCCATCCGGATGGTCCGGGGATACCGCACGGTCTCCTGTGAGGCAGTGAGCCTCCTTGCCGGATTGCCGCCATGGGATCTGGAGGCAAAAGTCCTCGCGCACGTATGGGATTGGCGCGAGGAGGCGAAACGCCGGGGCGCAACTCCGCCGCCGCGAGAAATAGCGGCACGGCGGTCGGAGCTCCGGCGGGATCTCATGGCGACATGGGGAGTACGGTTGTCGCAACCCAGTGCTGGGCACGCCACGATTGCGGCGATAAGTCCCCTCTTTGAGGAGTGGCTAGAGAGGCGCCACGGCGTCTTCACCTTCCGCCTGACGCAGGTCCTCACCGGACACGGCAGTTTCGGGAGGTTCCTGTGTCGGATAAGGCGGGAGGAAACGCCCGGGTGTCACCACTGTGTGGATCGCCCGGAGGACACGGTGGAGCATACGGTGGAGGTCTGCCAGGCTTGGGTAGAGCACCGCCGTGTCCTCGTGGAGGCGATCGGCGGCAGAGATCTCTCGCGTCCGGCCCTGGTTCAGGCCATGGTACGGAGCGAGAGGGCATGGGCAGCCGTCGCCTCCTTCTGTGAAGCAGTAATGCTCGCGAAGGAGGAGGCGGGACGGTTGAGGGAAAGGCAAATGAAGGCGCGGGCTTGCGGACGGTGAGCAATGGGTAGCTCACCGTCCGGTAAGGACCAGGCCCGGGTCGACGGCGCGTTGTATTCCACGCGCGCCTCAAAGAGATGTCGTCAGCACAAATGTAGGGTCCACTAGGGCCGATGCCTGCTCGGGTCGCGGGAAGGCACTAAAGGGTTAACGAGGCCCCTGGCAACACAGGCAACAGGAAGGAATACGGGTGGGTTTTAATCAGTAAGAGTCTGACACACCCCGCTCTGCCCAGAGCGGGAGAAGTTATCTGATGATTACCCATCCAAAAAAAAAAGGATCAGACTCGGTAGCCTGATTCACCGTGCTGCGATAATCTCCACACAGGCGAATCTCACCTGTTTTCTTAACAATGGGCACCACTGGTGTGGCCCACTGTGAGTAGGAAACAGGGCGTAGTACCCCCTCGGTTATCAATCGATCTATCCTTTTCAACTCAGTCCTTAATTGCAAACGGAACTGGGCGAGCTTTAAGAAACCTAGGAGTAAAAATAAATAAAAATACAAGCTCAAGCTTAGTTTGGGAATCAGTAGCAGTGCTCCTTGGGTAATACATTGCATATGTTAGATTACTCTAAGATGATTGTATTAACTGGCGACAATAAAGAATTTTTATTTTATTTTTTTATAGCGTCTGGTTTTAAATGTATAGTCACCGATTCACCTCTGTAAGTACCAAGACCTTCTTTGAACACATCAGTATGTTTTTGTAACAATAAACCATTCAACTGATCCTGTGATTCGTCCTCCTCTGTGAAATTGACTTTTCTGTTCGAGGCTTTCTTCTTTGTAATGCAATTCTTTTCTATAGTCCTACCTTCTTGCAGTACCGACAAGTAACCTTGGCAAAACGACATTCTCCAGCATGGCGATCACCACAACGGTAACAAAGTTTTATGTTTGTTTGCATTGCATTGATGTCCATCAGCTCAGGAGCTGGTGACATGGTCGTGGATATACTCGCCGTCGAATCGAATCCGCTTGCTACGTTGATATTGTTCCCATTTTGTATCAAGCGAATATCTCTTACCGCACTCTCAGAAGACAACATAGCCTCGACAACATTGTCATAACTAAGTTTATCTCTTCTCAATAAATCGTATTGCAGTCTGTGATCTTTCATTCCACACACGAGTCTGTCACGTAACATCCGTTCTCAATCCGAAAAATTGCAATCAGAACTGATCTTCGTCAGCTGAGCAATATATTCCGCTGATGATTCGCTTTGTTGTTGGTCACGTTTATAGAACTTATATGACACTGATATTTCGTTAGGTTTAGGTCTAAAATGTTTCGTTTGCACATTCACGATTTCCTTAAATGAGACTTCACTAGCTTTTTAGGAGTACTTAACGCAAGAAGCGTATCACTTTCGATCCACGCACTGTGTAAAAGTTTGCTCTTTTACTTATGTCCAAAACTACGCCATTTGCTTCAAAGCAAAATGTTAGCCTGTCTATATGCCGGGGTCGCGGGAAGGTACTTATGGGTCACCGAGGCCCCCGCAACACAGGCAACGTAAAGAATTCGGGTGGGTTTTAGTCAGTAAGAGCACACCCTCTCGCTCCGCCCAGAGCGGGAAAATTTATTTGATGATTTCCCATCCAAAAAATAATCTGTCTTTATAATTGTTCCAATTGTCTGTTTGAGAATCAAATTCCGTAAACTTCACAGCCCTACACTCCATTCTTTGAAGTTTATTCCTCGTCGCCACTATTATGTTCAATAAAACACTAATTAGGTAATTTACTGTTTTATTTCGTGGATAGCATAAGCACTAGGTAGTTTTAAAACTAATGTGTTATTTTCACACATGTAGGGTACTTGTACAAATCTTATTTCTCAAGAAGATTTACAAGTACTTTAATTAAAGATACACAACATCTACCAAGACTCTTAATAACCACTAGATTTCTTTACTTCCAGGACATTCTAGTCCTCGACGAAGCCGATCGCCTCCTCGACCTCGGCTTCAGTTCAACCCTTACGACTATCCTGCAGTACCTACCAAGACAGCGCCGCACCGGCCTGTTCTCAGCCACACAGACCAAAGAGCTGCAAGACCTCGTTAGGGCCGGCCTACGGAACCCAGTCGTCGTCAGCGTCAAAGAAAAATCAACTATCAGCACTCCAATACTCTTAGAAAATTATTACGTCATTGTTGAACCAGAAGACAAGTTTCTGTTCCTTTTAAACTTTTTAAGGAACAGGAAGATAGCGAAGGGGTTATTCTTTCTGCCAACGTGTGCATGCGTCGATTACTGGGCGGATGTGTTGCCAGAGTTCTTGCCAGATATAAAGATCTTCGCGATACACGGCAAGATGAAGTTGAAAAGAAGCAAGATTTTGGAGAAGTTTCGACAGGCCGATACTACCATTTTGTTGTGTACGGATTTAATGGCTAGGTGAGTTGAAATTTAGTTTTGCATACTTAATTTTATAACACCTGTCTGGACTTTTTAAAACTTGCTTTTTATCGCATTTTTAGGGTTTCGTAGTCAACAGAAAGACAGACGGACATGGCGAAACGATAAAGGTTTTCCTTATAGTTTCGCCATGTCCATCTGTCTGTCTGTCCGCGGCTTAGCTCAGAATCTTTTAGAACATGAAAGCTGTAATTTGGCATAGGTATACATATTAATCACGCCGACAATGTGGTAAAATAAAATTTTAAAAAATATTGTAGGATACCTCCCTTGCACGTAAAGTGGGGATGATGTTTTTTTTTCTCTCGTCTATCCCACGGTGTGGGGTATGGTTGGATAGGCCGTTCAAAATTATTATGTGTGTGTGAGAAGCATCTTTTCGATTCAGGGATCCGTTTACGTAATATTAAGCTTTCATGTACTATTTTATGTTAGAGTCAAGTGTCGTGTCCCCCCCCTGCCAGCTAAATGGTTGTTTTTGGATATGTGAATAAAATCATGGCAGTAATACATATAAGGAAATTAAAAGGAAAACTATCACAGCTAAGTAGGCGACGACTAGTGAGTTACAGTCGACTAACTTACATTTGCAGTTGGAGAATTGACCGTGACGTATATCGATGTATGGGAGAACTGACACGCACTTGGTCGGTTTTTACATTTCGTTTCTATCAGCAAAAGACAGATCCATTCTCATTATTCACTTTACAGAGGCCTCGACATCCCCGAAGTAGAATGGGTCCTTCAGTGGGAGCCCCCCACGAGCCCCGCGGCGCTGGTGCACCGCGTGGGGCGCGCGGCGCGCGGCGGCGCGGCCGGCTGCTCGCTGCTGCCGCTGCTGCCCAGCGAGGATACCTACGTGCCTTTCATCAAGACCAACCAGATGGTGGAGCTCAAGGATTGGAGGCAGTCCAAGGATGAGATCAAGATTAGTCCTAAGTTGAAAGATAAGGTGGATATATTTACCTACAAGAAATGTTGCTTCAGTTACGAACATATGCAAAAAAAAAAGATATTGCCTGTATTGTCCAACTGCCAGGCAGAGGCCTTACTCTCCTTCCACCTCTCCCTGTCTCTACAAACTTTTGCTAAAATAAAAATATAAGGAATTTAGACCTTTGAACGAGGATTTTATGGCAGCACTGAGACATCAGGTCGGGACCTGTCAAAAGTGTCAAAGCGCCTATATTTTAGTCGTGACTGAATGATGAATGTCATCATATATTTTTAATCATTGTCTAAATGGAAGACCTCTTGTCTTGGCGCCAACCGGTGGAGTGAATTTTCATGAAAACACTCATTGGAGCTTGTTTAAAAAGTCAGTACATTCAACCGCACGTCCATGCTAACAATTTTACTTTGTCAGCACCTTTGCTTCGTTTCAATAAAACCGGTTTTCTTGGTTCAACTAATACTGACTGACGTGACGTTCGGTTAAATGTACTTATTATAACTTTCTTTCGCAAGATAATATAGCAAAGAACATAATAGTATTTGGAATTGAATCAACCAAGCCCTGATGTCGTTATATAGACGTTTTATAATTTTTCAGGTCCTATCAATGCTGCACGAACAGCAGAAGCAAGACAGATCAGTCCTAGACAAAGGACAGCGCGCCTTCGTCTCCCACATGCGAGCTTACACGAAACACGAATGCAACCTATTACTACAATTTAAAGAACTTCCCTTAGGCCACATAGCCACCAGCTACGGGCTCCTAAAACTACCCCTAATGCCCGAAATAAAGCAGGAGCATAAGGACCAGTTCATAGGACCGAAGGACAAGATAGATTTTAACAGTATAACGTACAAAGATAAGCAGAAGGAAGTTAGCAGACTGCAGAAGTTGGGCGAGTATAAGAAGACGGGCGTGTGGCCGTCGAAGAAGAAAAAGAAAATGGTGAGCTATGAAATGTCCTTTGATTTTCCGTAAAAAAGGCGAGGTGTGTGCAGTGCGGTTTTCGCTGACAAACAAATATCAATATTGCGGTTCTTATAATTGAGTTGAAAATAAATAACCTGATACATGCGCCTCTGCCTGCTTTGATGCGCCCTTGGATTAGTTAATGGAAGTTTATGTATTTTCTACTTTATTTAATCTATGACCCTTATTTTATTGTGAAAGCCGACATAAATACTCTGTGTAGTGTTTTTTTTCTTGTACAGGCGTTGTCAAAGTTGGAATATTGAAAATGATTAAAAACTTTTTATTTTCAGATGCAATCTGAACCGTGGGAACAAGCGAAACAGAACAAAGAGGAGCGAAAACTGAAGCGGAAGAAGCGAAAAGAGCTGAAAAAAAATGATCCAGAGAGCGGAAAGAAACGAAAACGTAAAGCGGTGACACAGGAAGAGTTGAATGAACTCGCCGCCGATATAGCACTTATGAAGAAGCTAAAAAAGCGGAAAATTTCTCAAGAACAGTTTGATCAGCAATTTGAAGTATAATAAAATATACATATAGTTTATAAATATGATCATTATTCTTTGTTTTACTATTATTTCCTTAATTACACGACTTAATTAAAATGAGTGCAGAACACTCGCTGAGAGACACGCTTGAGTAATCGTTCATCGCCGTTTCGCGCTCGTTGTTCGCCAAGTCGTTTTTAGTTGCTAGCTCTACCTACTTCTCGTTAATCGCCGGCAGTGGGACAGGGGCCTAATCTCTCTGTAATCCGGAAATATGCAACCCGTCCCACCGCCGACCAGGAAGCGACTAGCTATCGACAATTTTCTCACTCAAGAAACGTACAAAACAGTCTAGTGACATACGTGGGACACTCTGAATGTTTTGCAAAAATAAAAATAAATGTTCCATAGGTAAATATTGTTTTATTAAATCTTATCAAAGTACTCTCCACTAGCCTCTATACAAAGTTTCATGCGTCTGAACCAGTTTTCGAAACACTTTTTAAACGAGGCGATCGCCGATTGAAGGTTCGGGAGCTAGCTGAGACTGTAGGCATTTCAGAAGGGACAGTGCATCATATTCTTCACGAGGAACTCGGCATGAGAAAGCTGTCGGCGCGATAGGTGCCGCGTTTACTCACACCAGAAAACAAGCGCAACCGTGAGACCACATCGGAGACGTGTTTGGCGCTGTTTAAGCGGAATCCAGCGGAGTTTTTGCGTCGTTTTGTGACCGTCGATGAAACCTGGATCCACTGGTACACACCAGAGACCAAGGAGCAATCAAAACAATGGATCCAGACCGGGGAACGTGCTCCAAAGAAGGCGAAAACTGTAAAATCGGCCGGAAAAGTTATGGCCACCGTTTTCTGGGATTCACAAGGTGTGATCTACATCGATTACCTCGAGAAGGGTAAAACAATTACAGGGCTTTACTATGCCGATTTACTGGGCCGATTCGACGCCGAATTAAAGAAAAAACGACCCCATCTGGCGAAGAAAAAGTGTTGTTTCACCACGACAACGCACCGGTTCACACGTCTGCCGTTACCATGGCCAAATTGGTCGAATTACGCTACGAATTATTGCCCCATCCACCGTATTCTCCAGATTTGGCCCCTTGTGACTTCTTTCTGTTTCCTAATCTGAAAAAATCACTCGCCGGGAATAGATATGGATCGAATGAGGAGGTCATCGCCGCCACGGAGGCCTATTTTGCAGAGTTTGACAAAAACTATTTTTCGGACGGGTTAAAAAAGTTGGAGCATCGCTGGGCTAAGTGTATCGAACTAAAAGGAGACTTTGTTGAAAAATAAATTGCCACTTTTCCAAAATTTTCGTTTACTTTTTGTAGGCTAAGTATTTATTGAATGACCCTCGTACCTCACCTTCCAGTTATATCCTACACGACCAGGCACGTATACAGAGGGGGGGATAGTTGGGATTTATCCCCCCGAAATCTGACTGAAAAAAAAAAACGTTTTAAGCCATCTGTTTATTTATTCGCTTGCGTGTTCTTTCAATAAGTAGGTAAAATAAAAATATAGATAGATCTTGATCTGATTATGTAAGCGACGTTACTAGTAGCGCCATCTAACCTATTTAGAGAGAAACCGAGAACGAAAACAGTAATGAACGACATCTATCGTCGAGTAGAAAAACTAATAGTAGAAAGATCGTCGCACTGAGTAGCGAAATATCGAGAAGCTTCCATAACTTTCTGCTACCAGGTAGTAGATGGCGCAATATTCCACAGTGTTCCAGAATACGAAAATGTGGTATAAATACGGCGGGGGCGGGAGTCCGGGAACCTGCATGTCAGTTTATTTCGAGAGCGATTCAAGTGAGAATCGAGAGCGACAAGCGAGAAGAAAAGTGAAATACCTCTGCAATAGTGACAGTATAGTGCAATAGACCAGTTTATTTTGATATTGGTTTCAGTTTCATAGAGAGTAGAGTAAATTCCTTCCGACTTGGTTCACCTGATACTTTGCCCGTGCCGTGAAATAAAGGAAAAAAACTTCAAAACCACTGTTTTCATTGGATTTTGTGAGTGGAACTGAGCAATTGTCTTTATGTGCGAGATACGTTTATAAAGGTATTTTGAGGGAGGACTTTCTCAGTTTCATTGAAATACACGACCTAAGTGCCGAAAATATAAGTGCAGAAATTTTAAAGAAATGTCATGAGATTGGTTTGAATCTCGATAAAATAGTTGGTCAGGGGTATGACGAAGCTGCTACCATGGGAGGACACATCAGTGGTGTGCAGACGAGAATCAGAAAAGAATTTCCTAAGGCCACATACGTACATTGCTCAGCACATCGTCTGAACCTAGTTCTTTCAAAAGCTCTTTCAGTTCCCGAGGTGAGAAATTCAATAGGCGTTGTGAAGGAAGTCTGCAATTTACTTCGCAACAATGCAATGGCCGGGAAACAGTTCAAGGAAAATGTGGAAAAGCTCACACCAGAAAGTAAGAAAAAAAGACTGTGTGACACTAGATTTATAGAACGTCACGACTCTATAAATGTATTTGGTGAGTTACTCGAACCTATTGTCATTACATTAAGAGAACTATCCTACACAAACAGAACTGTCGCCCAAACTGCCTCTACACTCATAGCTGCGATGGAAAAGAGTAGTTTCTTGATTTCTCTAAAAACCTGTGAAAGATTTTTCAGTTATACTCTCCCACTGTCAGCATATTTGCAGAACCCTACACACGACCTGGCCTCTGCTATGAAATTTTCCGATGACATTATCGGAAAACTAAAAGAGATACGTGACGATGTTAACCCGGTATTCTCAGAAATATATAACGCATGCTGCAAAATAGCGGAAGATGTCTTGCAAATAGAAATTCAGCGTCCTCGAGTTACTGCCCACCAAACTGCACGAAGCAACCCTCCCAGCGATACTGCTGAAGAATACTTCAGAAGAACTATTTTTATACCGTGCTTGGACGATTTGATATCTGGCATGAATGATAGATTTGCGAATCAAAGAGAGCTGCTTTCTTCTTTAGAAATTATTCTTCCGAAAAATGTGGACGAGAGGAAAATAAGTGAATTAGAAAATATGAAAATTTATTGGGAAGAAAGTGTTGGAGAATCACTAATAAAAGCAGAGTACAGTATGTGGTGTGCCAAGTGGAAAAACACAGATAAGAAACCAGTCGAAATTATGGAAATTTTAGACACGTGTGACAAAGTTTTCTTTCCTACCATTAACAGGCTAATACATATTCTGGCCACCCTTCCGGTTTCAACGGCATCTGTGGAGCGGTCATTTTCATGCCTAAAGAGAATAAAATCCTTCCTAAGGAATAGAATGGCGGGCGAGAGGCTTACTGGTCTCGCTCTATTGTCTATTCATTCCGCTTTGGCGCCAGATCCTGATATGGTACTAGACGTAATGGCTGCCAGCGGAAACAGAAAAAAATACTTATATAATTATAGTATAGTACAGTGAAAATTATAATACAGTGATTACAGCGATTTTCACACAGTTCACATGGTTGTTTCAATGTTTGTCCCCCCCCGAACCAAAAGTCTGGATACGTGCCTGTACACGACTAAATAACTGTTTATATCTTATCATATCCTTTTAAAAACCAAACAACCAGGAACATCCATTGTCATAGACTCACCTATTACTGACCATTTACCTGTATTCCTGAGTGTCAACCTTGATGTTCCGAAGCCCAAGCCTACCTACACTGCCAAAGTTGTTGATATTTCAAACATTCAAAAAGATATTGAGAGTACTGACTTCTCCCCAATCCTTTTTTCTGATGACGCTAATGAAGCAGCGGACACCTTAACAACTTTATTGACTCAAATTAATGACAAACACTCGCTTCTCCAAAGTCTCACGAATGAACCGTAATATCAAGCCCTGGATCACTCCCGGCTTACTTCGCATTATCAGAAACCGGGATAAAATGCATCTTACTTTAAAAACACAATCTGACAACCCCATCCTCAAAGTAACGTATTCTCGCTATCGCAACTTCTGTAATTCTTTGCTCCGGAAATTGAAAATCAACTACGAGAAAACTGAATTTATGAAAAGAAAAAACAACTCCAAAGCAACATGGGATCTAATCAAATCCATAACGCACTCGAAATCCACACCATCGCCATTGAAAGAACTGCAACAACTCGAACCTGACAAACTTGCATCAGCAAACCGAGTAAACAATTACTTTGTTAATGTACAGGCAAAGACCTAGCTACAAATATACATCAGTGTATGTATATGCCAGTTCACCCATCAAGTTTAGCTTCAGCTTGTAACTCGATGTGTGTCCTGGAAACTGACGATTCGGAAGTAGAGCGAATTAAAATCAAGTTCTGTGGCTGGAATTGACGGTATTTCTGGACTTATATTGAAGTTAACGCGCAATATTTTAGTACCTCTTACATTACACATATCTGCAATCTTGCGATATCTACCGGTGTTTTCCCAGTTTCAAAACAGCTCTAGTCCACCCTATTCATAAGGGAGGGGACAGAGGCAGTGTCAAAAATTATAGACCTATATCTATTCTACCAACCATTTCGAAGATACTGAACAACCGTTTGCTTAAATACATTAATGCACATAAACTTCTCTCCGGAAACCAATATGGCTTCAGAGCCGGAATTGCAACAGAGGACGCAGTTATTGCACTCTCTGAAAAAGTGACGCACCTCATGGATAAGAAGCAGCGGTGTATTGGTTTATTTCTAGATATCTCGAAAGCTTTTGACACTGTCTCTGCGCCCATACTTCTGTCAAAACTGGAACGCATGGGTATTCGTGGTCCTGCACTTGGCATCTTTTCAAGTTATCTGGAGAATCTTTTCCAACATGTCCAATTAGATGAGGTAATAAGCGACAAAGCTAGAATAGAATACGGCGTCCCACAAGGCAGCATTCTAGGTCCAACCTTGTTTCTCATCTACATTAATGATCTGTGTTCACTATCATTAACCAACTGCTTCATATTTACCTACGCTGATGATACAGCCCTACTTGTTCATGGGAATGATTGGAGTGAAGCAGAAAAATATGCTCAGATGGTGTTGGACATTGTCATGAACTGGTTTAACAATAATGTATTAACCCTGAATGCAGAAAAAAACGAAACTAGTTTCTTTTTCTTTAAGTAATAAGACTCAGCCAAACGTTACGCCTATTGTTAAGGTTCTCCAAACTCCTGCTGTGCCTGTCCCACTCTGGCAACCACATCTTGTATTAAATACTTGGGTGTACAAATTGACAAACACCTGAACTGGTACAGTCATATTGATAATCTTATCATCCGAATGCGTAAACTCATTTCCATATTTAAGAAACTCCGTTGTTCAGCTGACTCGGAAACACTAATGATGGTCTATTATTCCCTCTGTCAGTCTCTTCTCCTATATTGTTTGCCAGCTTGGGGTGGCGCTTGCAAAACATACTTTCTGAAATTAGAGAGAGCTCAGAGAGCAGTACGGTATCTATATGGCTTGCAGAACATAACTTTGAGTTATGTTCTGCAAGCCATATAGATACCGTACTTTGGAACTTTTTAGGGAAAGCAGGGTTCTGACAGTGTGAGGCTTATATGTGCTACAATGTGTATTAAGGAAACATCGGCTGCCGTTCACAGTAAGTACTAAACGTCGCGCAGACATTGCCCTTCCACCAGTTAGACACAAAACCACATTCGCAAAACACCAATTCACTTACCTCAGCTATATTCTATATAATAAAATCAATAAATTTCTCCATAAACACACTTTAAATTATCACCAATGCAAAAGCACAGTTAAAGAATGGCTATTTGAGAAATCATATGACGAGACCGAAAAACTTCTCTTCCCACATGCTTACACAAACAAATCTCCTCTTATTTAAGTATTTTCACACACAAACACTCATACGCTCCCCCCACTTTCACACTTTCTCACACATCCACTATTCTACACCTACCAGACACATTCACACCATATACAAACCGCACCCTCACATTACATACACAACATATCTACTACACCTACCACGACCAATTCACTCTCACTCAAACACTTACAAACAGTTTTATTAATTATTTTTACTTTTTCTTCTTTCTATATTCATAAATAATAATTATATTGTTACGCTAACCATTTTACTGGTGAAAACAGTTTTATTGTAACTTTTGATCAACTATCTACCCTTAAGGAATTACTGGTCCCCAAGTTACAGGCTATAAACCTAGTTTGGGTGCCAGGAGATAATACTTAATGCACTTTATGTTGTATCATATTACTGTACTTGTAATGTTGTAATAATTTTACTGGAAATTAACATTATTATTCCCTTTATTCCATTTAAAAACATATTATTTACATTTTTAAATAATTTTATAAAAATATAAAAAAAAACATTTAAAAATATAAAAAATAGCAGCCCACCGGTATCGGGAACAGGGTCGAAGCTACCAGTGGTCAGGGCTCCTGAGAGAGGAACCTCCTGACGATACGCGCCATGTCCAGTACCGCTCTCTGGATTAAGCCCTTGACCCAGCTACCTAGCGCGAGCCTCTTCAGGTGTTGGTCGAGGCTCTTGGCTATTATGCGATTGGCCGTCACGACTATCGGCACAATGATTGCTGAATCCACATCCCACATGTCGACAACCTCGTGAGCTAGGTCAAGATACTTAATCTGCTTATCTTTTTCAGCTTTTACGAGGTTCTCGTCATGCGGGACCGCTATATCAATAATCATTGTGCGACGCGTTAATCGATCTATCACCACTATGTCTGGCTTATTAGCAACAATAGTCCTATCAGTGATGATAGATCGATCCCAATACAACGTAATATTGCCATTTTAGAGAACTGGGTCGGGCGCATACCTATAGTACGGTACTTCCGATTCCACAAGACTGTATTTCAGAGCAAGTTGCTGGTGGAAAATCCTGGCTACAAGGTTGTGCCTATGCAAGTAGTCTCCGTTAGCCAGACGAGAACAGCCAGAAATAATGTGTCGGATTGATTCCCCCGGACGGTGGCATGCCCGACAGATGTCAACCGTGCCGTCTTTCACAATATATTTCCGGTAGTTGTTCGTCATTATAACTTCATCCATAATCGCAAAGACAAAACCTTCGGTTTCCCCAAAGAGATCACCGAATCGCAACCAGGATACGGACGCTAAGAGGTCTACATCGGGTCCATGTAGGACCCGGTAAAAGCGCCCGTGTAGCTCTTTCTTCTGCCATACCTCCCTGCGGTCATTAGTATCTAATACTATAGGTTTGCGCCAGTTCTCGTCAGCCAAGGAGAGCGGGGTGAGGCCCTTATCCACTGAGACCACATCTCGGTGCATCACCACGTCGGTTTCTAGGAAGTATTTTCTGAGACTGCATATCTCACGATTGTGCAGGGTCTTAGCGTTTAAAATGCCTCGACCTCCACACTTCCGCGGGATATACAGTCTCATCACCGGTGACCGTGGATGGTGCATCCGATTTGCGGTCAGCAATGTGCGGACCCTCCTATCCAGGGCGTCAAGTTCCGTCTGACTCCATTTGAGTATGCCGAAAGAGTACATCAAAACCGGCATGACCCAACCATTGAAGGCGCGCACCTTGTTTCCGCCTGATAAAAGACTATTTAATACTTTATTCAGGCGGCCAAAGAAGCGCTCCCTCAGCGATTGTTTCATGTCAGCGGCGTTGATGCCTAACGCTTCCGACATACCCAAATATTTGTAAGTTTCGGTTGAAGAGAGGGATCTCAGGTGTATGGAATCCAAAAGTTGGGTTCCCACGGATTCCACAATCCCCCCTCGCTTTACATGCATGACCGCACATTTGTCCACACCAAATTCCATCCTGATGGCGCTACTGAACGTTTTGGTTACCTTCAGTACCTCCATCAGTTGAAAATTATTGGGGGCAAAAAGTTTCAAGTCATCCATGTAAAGGAGGTGAGATATAACCTGACCAACCATCAATCGATAGCCTAGTCCTGAATTCTCCAGCAGTGTTCTTAGAGGATTCAAGGCTAGGCAAAACCAAAGTGGACTCAAACTATCGCCCTGAAATATACCTCGCTTGATCCGTATCGGTTCGCTATTCCTCTGGATATATCGATATCCTGGATAGCAAAGGACCGTTCTCCAATGCCCCATACATGACGTCAGGAAGGTGCGCAGAGTTGCATCTACTTTATATAACTCCAGCACCCTCATGAGCCATGTATGTGGCACCGAATCATAGACCTTCTTATAATCCATCCAACATGTTGACAGATCCTTTCGGGAACGGCGAACCTGTTGGCTAATGGCAATATCGACGAGAAGCAGTTCCTTAGTAGGTTCTTACATCCATTTTGTGAGGCAGACATGATTAAGTTGGTTTCTACATGTTTGTTAATTTTAGCTCTCAAAATGGATGTGAGAACTTTATAGACCGTCGGTAAACAAGTGATTAGTCTATAATTTTTGGGTTCCGCAGTACTACCTGATTTATGGAGCAGGTGGGTTATTCCGGTCGTTAGGAACAGGGGTAGCGACCCTGACTCTAAGGCTGACTGGAACTGGGATGCCAGGCGGGCGTGCGATCTTTGGAACCACTTTATCCAAAAGTTGTGCAGCACGTCCGGTCCTGGAGATTTCCAGTTAGGCAACGGACGGACTGCACGGGCTACATCTTGGGGGAGGATGGTAAGTGCCCCCATTTCTGGTATAAGATCGCACGCTCGCTCGATTTTCTTAGTCCAGTCACCTTCGGTGTGATTGACAGGCACCGACCAAATGTTTCGCCAGAAGGAACACATGGTGTCATCATCCGGTAGGCGCGTGTCAGCCACACCTTGGTCCGGTCGCTCCCAAGTCCTATAAACCCACCTTTCATCATTCTGGAATGTGCGATTCTGAGTGTATCGCTCCATTCTCCGCTTGTAACGACGAATACGGTTCGCCCATGCATAGATCTTCTGCTTCAGGAAGTTGATACGCTCTGTGACGCGGGTCAAATAATCTCGAGAACTTAGAATATCAGTCCCCGCGAACGCCCGCTTCACAAAGCGCATCACTCTAGGGCGAGTATTGCCCTCCCTGAAGCAGATTAGCTTACCGATGAGTGCTCTAGTCTCACCGATACGACGCTCAATCCTGCACTGCCAAGCTGGTACAGCTGGTTTTGGTCGTGGAGCTCTGTCACTGTTGGGAAATTTGACCTGAGCTACACGACATGCCGCTACAGCTGCACAGTATAAGATCGAGTGGGTATCGGTGAGATCTTTTTTGTTGTCAAAATAATTTGACAGCTGCGAGTCTGGAGCACACACCAGCGCTTTGTTTTTCTTGTGCATAGGCAAACGAGGTAAACGTGGTCTAAGTCCAGGTGGAGTGGAGCGGTACTCCCGGAAAGCATCCTCTAAAGCACTCCTCAATCGTACATTGCATTGAGAACTCACGGATATAGCGTCGTCATCCTCATCCTCTTCATCAGCGTGGTCGGGTCGCGGTGAACCGCCGGGTAAATTTTGCATTTGCACCGCGACCAGTGGCGAAGCAGGCGAAACATGGCTATTCCGTGATTCGATACGTAGTCGATCTAGTACGACGTCATCCAGCATATGGTTACGCTGGATGACCCGCACCTGGTCCGACAGTCGTTGCGCCGACGCGTTGACAGCTGGTTCAAGCACCTGAAACAGAGAGAGCATCCGACCACGGTACGCAGTCAAGTTACTTCCCCCCTCTGTAGCCCCAAAGTATGCGCGCATGACATTTTCGTTGAGAGCTTGTGTCCACCTCATGCGCTGCACACTTCCACCGGGAGCGGGGACCCTATCAGAGGCCGGTGGGCCTCGGAGTCCTAAGCTGGCCGGTGGTCGGCCTCTTCCGCGCGGACGTACTGGTGGTGGTGTCGTCGGCGGCGAGAAGTATTCGTCGCTCGAGCTCGACGCAACTGCAGCGGCCGGTATCACTGGACTCACGTCTGGAGCAGGTTCCGGTAACTGCGAGGCGGAGCTGAGCGACGAAACCGAAGATGTTGGGTGTGTATTATTATTATTACATTATTATTATTATTATCTTTTATTTCATTATTTACACAATAAATTATATCGCTGACTGAATTCGATAGTGGCACAAGACAAAATTCAACAATTTGAAAAAACGTACAATAAATATTCGAAGACTAGTGCGCGCGCACAAAAAAAGCTCTTACCGACTGTATTTTATGGAATATATAGTTCATGTTTGGTTTATAAACATCTACGTTATAGCTTCAGTTGCCGGCAGTAATAGTTTTTAAATATTTTTTGTTATTTTTATTAATAAGAGGTTCAGAAGATGGCGACTCCGAGTTGTGCCAGTATTACATTGTTCTGTTTTCACTTTTTTGAGTACCTAATGCTAGAAATTATGTTATAAAAGTAAAGAAAATAAGAATGCATTTTCACGAAAAACTAGCTAAGTAGAATATAAGACTAAAAGTGCTTATTAATGGAATTGTTAAATCGTAAATAAAAGTACCATAAATGTTTAGTAACTTATTAGCATACTTTTCAGTCTGACTGATGTATTGAGAATCAGTTTTAAACAAATCAACAAACGAAATTTAGTTATTGTACTCTATGTTTGCACTTATAAAAAGTAGTACACTTAAAAAACAAAATATAAAATCCACTTTAGCAATATAACTAAAATTAACCAACATAAATGTATCATAAGCTTCTTAGGTTTCAGTTCAGTAAACTCTCAAATCTCAAAAAAATCAGCCTTATGATTCCAGTAGGAAATTATAGGTCAGCTATCACATATTAATTAACAATCTCAAAAATAGGTACCTAATCAAAGAGTAGACAAGAACGTAAGTTCTAAATTCAAAATTAAATATTTGTCTATAGATTGAGAAAGTAACGAAGTCACGATTTTCTTTTTGACAATCTTGCTTGTAATCTCTGTATAGGTCCATCAGTGTTCGTCCTCCTTCTATGTAATTTTTAGAACTATCTGCACGCGTGTAGTGACTTTCAACTGTCGGAATACTAGAAATATGATTACGAACACCGTCTTTTACTTCTTGAGGTATTGTACCGGGTTTTTCATGTTTGCCTCTTCGATCTTCTGAAGTGTCTTTCTCTGTCTTTTCAAGTACAGTTCTTATGCATCGGTTTGTTATACCTAGAGTAGAAGTAAAAAACGTTTTGCAGACTCTTACTTTATCTTGAGCCTTGTACATAAAAAAGTATGGTTTAATTTGCGAGCTGTTCGATTTTCACGTAGAACAGGATATCTATATTTAGGTTCAACCAGTTCCATAGAATTTGCAATGAATTGTCTTTGTCTGTTAAGGTCTTTCAAAGACCAAAACGATTGAAAATATTCCTTCCGTTCATCTTCGCTTATTTTTAGTGTGCATTTACGTCTGCAAGAGTCAGTGCAGGGAAGCCCTATTGTCCTTGAAGGCACCAGTTTACCTTTTTTTAAAGTTTTATATTCTTGTCCAGAATTACGTAATTCTTTAGCTCTATTTCTTTTCCACAGTGCAGGATTTGCTTTTATTTTGCGAGTTTTAGGCTTAATGTTTTCTTCCTGCACACTTTCAGATAGACTTGATAAACTTTCATCAGACTCAGAAATTCTGGAGTCGATCCTATCAAGATTTTCATAATCAGGGTCGGCATCAGAGTCGTCAATCTCTGACTCCGAACTTAAAGACACATCTGTTAGAATCGGAGAAGTTGGTATTAAATTGACTTCGGAGTAATGGTGCTCTGGAGACACATTGGTTGGTAAATCAAGTAGAATATCATATCGCGAAGGGCTATTTAATGGAGATAGATTCAGGGGCATTTGCTGTTTATTAGGACTTTCACAATCAGTCAAATCGTCTTCTATGGGTTCAGTTCTAAATTCAGACGTTGGTGGCAAAATCGAAGGACTACCAGGACTACAAATAATGTTATTTGGATCGTTTGCCGTGTCTTGCTCATACATTGTAGGGTAATTTATAATTTTATCTGTATCTAAAGATGCCGAGTTTTCGCACAATATTTCTCCCTCTGGCACGCATGAGAACGTTGGTCTATCGTTTTCCAAAGAAATTACACTTTTTGATTGTCTGTCCAAGTTTTCAGGTTGACTTTGCGAAAACTCGAAATCTGATGCAGTCGATGGTGAGTCACATAAAATCTGAGATACATTCGAGACACAATTTCTGCCAAAGAGATCCTTCATTAAATCATAGTCAAGTCCGGAGAAACATTTGTTTTCAATTGTGTTTCTAGCATCACTCAATTTTTTTACACCAGGGTCACTTACTGATGAACCAGTCTCATCGTGTTCTCTTTGACAAGGGGTTTCTTTAGACCTGAAAAAAGAAACAGTTAAGGTCACCCGGGGCGAAAGCAACTATGAGGCTAAAGCAACTAATTCAATTTTCTCTCAATCTAATCATTTTTGTAGATAGCTCTATCTATTGGAGTAAAGCGGAATCATAGTTTTTTCAAATAAAGTACAGATGGCATCACTAGTTCACCTACTGTAGTACTGACAGATCATTTTCTGTCAGCCGCCATTTTGGAGTCGCATTCACCCCATAAAAAAAGAAAAGTAAATTTGCTTGAAACTGAACTCTATCTCGGCGACGCTATATAGCTTTTACAGATAATTCTGTGTGCATCTACATGTACTCTTGACATCAACATTTAGAAACAGATTACAACTGAGTTATAACGAATAGTCACATTTACCCCAAAGTGGGGTGAATGTAACTTTTACTGGTCTTATTCAACAATAATGCAAATTAATGAAAAACCAAAGTTTATTTGTAACTTAATTTATGTCGAAACTGTTCATCGAAAGCTATGCAATGAAGTACGTTTATTAGAATATCCCTATTATTTAAGTAGCTCATGGTGGAGGGAATCAAAGTTTCAGAATTTTTTTTTTAGTTGCTTTCGCCCCGGGTGACCTTATAGTATATTAATTCATACTCGATTCTTTGTGGTATTAAGGAATTTGCGTTATATTACACGATGTCAATTAGCATTATTTGTTTTTAAGAGCGACCTTTATAAAAAAAAAAAAATACATTTGTCAATGAAATCTTTAAAGGAATATTTTACACTTTAATGCAAATCATACGCTGTATTAAGTATTTACTAGTGATACCTCAGACCTAATAAGGGGCTGAGAGTGATACATAGAAAAACATTACAATAGAACATTACAATCAACTACGTATTTCTAGCTGGATTGTTTTCGAACTGTACGTAATTATTTTTTTTTTATTACGCAAACAAGTGTCTTTCACATTTCACAGTATGGTTACATTATGTTGTATTATTAATGGTGATTATTTTTATTAAAAATAAAATGAATGACTACTTACCGTGGTACAGCACACATATTTTTGTTTGGCATCATTGTTATCAAAATTACACCAGCATAACTAAAAAAACTTCGCGATGTTTGTGCAAAACTGGCACAACTACAAAGTGTCACTATTGCACAACATTAAGCGTGCGGTAGCCGCGAGCACATGCGGCTAGAGGTGGGTAACTCCGGTGGTACTGATCCAAAGGTGCCGGTTCCGAACGCGGATCCGGAAACCTTATTGACTCCTCACAATCCTTATCGGCACCGCGGTACCAAATGAACCCGGTCCCGAGAGACGGAGCGGCGGAGCGGCGGAGCGCAGGTTCGGACTCGTTCACTTAATAAACTTATCACTACTCGCTCACTCAGTGACTCGGTGCGTCGTGAGTCGTGTCGATGCCTATTGCCTACTACTGGTTTGGTTGGTAGACAGACAAGACACGGACACGAAACAACATGATAAGCGTCCTTGGTACTATGAAGTTAGAGTTCAAAATTGTCCAAGAGCTGACGATTTATTTTTTTATGAAAAAAAGATTATGCGTGGCTGCAACGTCAGTTCCATGCGAACGATTATTTTCTAAAGCGGGTCTAATTATCAATGAAAAAAGATCAAGAATAACTTCTTCAAAAGTTAGAAAGCTTCTATTTTGAAATCATAACATGTAAAGTAAAGTAACCAAAACAATTTTTTTATTATAAGAAAGATATAGAGAAAAAAAGAACTGATTAAAAAGTAGTACTCATAATAAAGACTTATTTTAAAATTATTTTTATTTCATTTCTTTCTTTCCTAACAATTTACGCTGTCCGAAATATCGTATGAATAAAATAAAATAAAATGTCCTACTGTAAGTTCTGTGATGTAAACTGTTCAATTCAAAATGTGCCAAATGATCCAAAGTATTCCTAAGATCCGAATGAATAAAATGTTCTGGTCGAACCGCGGAACCAAAATAACCGAGTGAGTCCCGGTGCCAAACGGAACCGAAGGAGCCGATAAGGTGAACCGGTACCGGAGTCGGAGTCGGAATAAGTGAATCAATTCACTTGTCGGAATAAAGATTACCCATCTCTACATGCGGCCGATTAACGATGTCTCATGTCAACGATGAGCCGGTGTTGCATGAAAGAGATGCAACGATATCGTTTATTCACTAACGACACTTACGCCTCCAACCGGGTAGTTTATGAACTAACGAGTTGGGTCTTTAATGCATAAAATAAAGTACCTAATTTAGAACAAGAATTCATTACTAACTCAAATTGCCACAAATTCGACTTGTGCCACTAATGTATTCAGTCAGCGATATTTTTAAATATTACAATATTAAAAAAATATGAAAACGTTTAAAAATATAAAAATGGAAGCCCACCGGTATCGGGAACAGGGTCCAAGCTACCGGCGGTCAGGCCTCCAGAGAAAGGAACCTCCTAACAATGCGAGCCATGTCCAGAAGTACCGCTCTCTGAATCAAGCCCTTAATCCAGCCGTCCAACGAGAGCTTCCTTAAGTGTTGGTCGAGGCTGGATCTTGGCAATTAAGCCATTGGCTGATATGACTATCGGCACAATGATTGCTGAATTCATTTATTATTATTATTTTCTTTTATTTCATTATTTACACATTTTAATTTTATTTTTAAATATTAGGATATAAAAAATATATAAAAACATTTAAAAGTATTAAAAAAAAATGGTAGCCCACCGGTATCGAAAACAGGGTCCAAGCTACCGGTGGTCAGGGCTCCAGAGAGAGGAACCTCCTGACAATGCGAGCCGTGTCCAGAAGTACCGCTTTCTGAATCAAGCCCTTAATCCAGCCGTCCAACGTGAGCCTCTTTAGGTGTTGGTCGAGGCTCTTGGCAATTAAGCCATTGGCTGATACGACTATCGGCACAATGATTGCTGAATCCACATCCCACATGTCGACAACCTCGCGAGCCAAGTCAAGATACTTGATCTGTTTATCTTTCTCGGCTTTCACGAGATTCCCGTCATGAGGGACTGTTATGTCAACAATCATTGCGCGCCGCTCTGTTCGATCCACCACCACTATATCAGGCTTATTGGCAACAATAGTCCTGTCAGTGATGATGGATCGGTCCCAGTACAATGTGATATTTCCATTGTCGAGAACTGGGTCGGGCACATACCTGTAGTACGGCACTTCAGATTCTACAAGGCTGTATTTCAGAGCAAGTTGCTGTTGCTTCGTTAGCTAGACGAGAACACCCGGAGATAATGTGTCGGATTGATTCTCCCGGACGGTGGCATGCCCGACACACGTCAACCGTGCCGTCCTTCACAATAAATCTCCGGTAATTCTTCGTCATGATAACTTCGTCCATAATTGCACAGACAAAACCTTCGGTTTCCCCAAAGAGGTCACCAAAACGTAGCCAGGCTACGGACGCTTGGAAATCTACATCGGGTTCATGTAGGGCCCGGAAAAAGCGTCCGTGAAGCTCCTTACTCTGCCATACCTCCCTGCGATCGTTAGTGTCAAGCACTACAAGCTTGCGCCAGTTCTCTTTAGCCAAGGAGAGTGGGGTGAGGCCCTTGTCTACCGCGATCATATCTCGATGCATCCCCACGTCGGCTTCTAGGAAATATTCCCTGAGACTGCATACCTCTCGATTGTGGAGGGTTTAAAAAGCCTCGACCTCCACACTTTCGCGGGATATACAGTCTCATTACCGACGACCGTGGGTGATGCATTCGATATGCAGTCAGCAGCGTACGGACCCTCCTATCCAGGGCGTCGAGTTCAGTCTGAGTCCATTTGAGTATGCCGAAAGAGTACATCAAAACGGGCATGACCCAACCGTTGAAGGCGCGCACCTTGTTTCCGCCTGATAGAAGACTATTAAATACTTTCTTCAGGCGGCCAAAAAAGCGCTCCTTCAACGATTGCTTCATGTCAGTAACATTGATGCCCAACGCTTCCGACATACCCAAATACTTGTAGGTTTCGGATGCGGAGAGGGTTCTAAGGTTAATGGAATCCGAGAGTTGGGTTCCCACGGATTCCACAATCTTCCCTCGCTTTACATGCATGACCGCACATTTATCCACTCCAAATTCCATCCTGATGGCGCTACTGAAACTTTCAGTTATTTTCAGTAGCTCCATCAGTTGCAAATTATTGAAGGCAAAGAGTTTTAGGTCATCCATGAAGAGGAGGTGAGATATAACCTGACCACCTCTCCTCATACGATAGCCTAGACCTGAATCTTCCAGCAGTATGCTTAGAGGATTCAAGGCTAAGCAGAACCAAAGCGGACTCAAACTATCGCCCTGAAATATGCCCCGCTCGATCCTTATCGGTTCGCTATTCCTCTGTATATTTCGACATCCTGGATAGCGAAGGACCGTCCTCCATTGCCCCATACACGACATCAGGAAGGTGCGCAGAGTTGCATCTACTTTATACAACTCCAGCACCCTCATGAGCCATGTATGTGGCACCGAGTCATAGGCCTTCTTATAATCTATCCAACATGTCGACAGATCCTTTCGGGAACGACGAACTTGTTGGCTAATGGTCATATCAATGAGGAGTAACTCCTTAGTACCGCGGGATCCGTTCCTACATCCATTTTGAGAGGCAGACATGATGGAGTTGGTGTCTATATGTTTGTTAATTTTAGCTCTCAAAATAGATGTAAGAAGTTTATAGACCGTCGGTAAACACGTGATCGGCCTATAATTTTTGGGTTCCGCGGTGCTACCTGATTTATGGAGCAGGTGGGTAACTCCTGTCGTTAGGAATTGGGGTAGCGAAAGCAGTCTGGTACTGAGCTGCCAAGCGAGCGTGCGACCTTAAAAACCATTTAAGTTATGCAGTCCGTCCGGCCCTGGGGACTTCCAGTTAGGTAACGGACGGACTGCACGAGCTACATCTTGGGGGCAGATGGTAATAGCCCCCATTTCTGGTATTGGATCGCAGGCTCGCTCGATTTTTCGAGCCCAATCACCTTCGGTGTGACTGACAGGCACCGACCAGATACTGCGCCAGAAAGAACACATGACATCATTATCCGGTAGGCGCGTGTCAGTCACATCTTGGTCCGGTCGCTCCCAACCCCTATAAACCCACCTTTCATCGCTCTGGAAGGTACGATTCTGAGTGTATCGCTCTACTCGCCGCTTATACCTACGAATACGGTTCGCCCATGCATACACTTTCTGCTTCAGGAAGTCGATGCGCTCTGTGACACGGGTCATATAGTCCTGAGGGCCGATATCAGTCCCTGAGAACGCTCGCCTCACAAAGCGCATCACTCTAGGGCGAGTATTGCCCTCCCTGAAGCAGATTAATTTGCCAATGAGCGCTCTGGCCCCACCAATACGGCTTTCAATTCTGCACTGCCAAGCTGGTACGGTTGGTTTCGGTCGTGTAGTTCTAGAGTCTTTAGCAAATTTCACGTGAGCTACACGACATACCGCTACAGCCGCGCAGTACAGAATCGAATGAGTATCAGTGAGGTCTTCGCAGTCATCAAAATAATTTGACAACTGCGAATCCAGAGCTGCCACCAGCGCCCTGTTTGTCTTATGCATGGGCAAACGAGGTAAGCGTGGTCTTAGTTCGGGCGACATGAGCCGATATTCTCGAATCGCATCTTCCAAAGCATTCCTCAATTCCACATTGCACTGGGTACTTACATTTGTAGCCCTGTCATCACTCCCCTCGTCAGCTTGATTCGTGCTTAATTGAGGTTATTATTATTATTATTATAGCGCGAAAATGTTTCCGGCGCACATCCATGTTTTATGAGACACGATAATTTAAATTAAAATAGCTCGCAAATAATGTGGAGGGAAGTTTTGAAATAGGAACGTACCTATTTTTACTTACAATTAATCATATTTTCAAAATAGATTGTAACTGGCCAGCCTCTCATACATACAAACTTTTTTCGCAATGCTTTCTGAGTGGCCTGGTACATACATATTAATAAATGATAGCCGACTGTTCACACCACCCGGCGACAACTCTTAAACAAACAACTCGTTTCTAGTCAGCAACTCGGTTCTCGGCAATCGCCAGCGGTGAGACAAGTGCCTTTATTAGGAATATAGGAAAGTTTTCGTATTTAGAAGTGACCGCCGTGTGCGAGTGCGTTATGGTAGTTTCGCTCAAACTTTGGAGTGCCAATGTAGTGTGTTCAGGTTCAAGATCTAATTATAGGGTCTGGAGTACAGGGAAACCCAAATAATACGACCAATGAAAATAGTAAAATAAATATATATTTCTATTCAACTTTCGTAGCAACATTAATGATCTGAGTATTACTTATCAAAAACACAACAAGGCACTTATCACCTATTTAATATTATATTGACAATTTTATGTAAAAGTTATACAATTTTTATATTAGCTCAGGAGCATTTGGCACTGTAACGATAGCACCGAATTAAGGCATAATAATCTTAGATTGTATAAAAATGGATTACATTGATAGGTAAATAATAAAATTGAGCTTATATTTGTTAGATTTGAAAGAGTTACAATAAAATGCATAGTATTTATAGATTTTATAAATTGAAAATGTTTATTTACTACACGATTTCTTGTCAATCGTATTTCGGCATTTATAGTTATTTAATATTCGCCAGTGACTGCAATATAACCAGTCACCAGTGACAGACTAATGTAGTCTTTAAATATTGCAGAACCTTTCTTAGCCGCGAGACGCTATTGAAACTTACAGTCAAAATATTGATCAATAAATCGTAGTCGGGACTTCTCATAATACTTACTTACTTTCTTGATAATTATCTACCCTACTGTAGGCTGCGACCAGAGATTATGTCCTCAAAAGATTTTTGCCAAGGCGCATTCAATATTAAGCAGAAAGATGTGGTCATATTTATGGGACATCAAAGTGAACAGCATTCTCTATGGTACCAACATCTTATTCGCCGTCTCATACATTTGGGTCGAGTAATATTGAGGCTTTGTATGGAACAGTTGATATTTTTTTCGCGATTATTATATTATATAATTGCTGTATTGAGTAACACCCAAGATTGCACTCATTTCCAACTGATCACACACACAAACACAAATGTATTTTTGTTATGAAATAAATAACTTGAACTTGATCCATATCTGGTCACAGCCTTCAAAAGTCCATGCAATAAACTACATTTCATGACAAGAAACACTGTCATATCTAGCACCAAATTATTTTACATTCTACATACGTTTTCTTAGATGCAAATAATTACATTTTGATACTACTTTCCAATACAATTTTGAGTCTTAAGACCATCCAGTCTTTATACATCCTAAGACAACGTATAGACAAAATTGTGCGTCAAATATTTTACTATTTTCAGTTTTCAGCTGTCACATTTTCTAATAAAAAGGAGTAGATATTTACATTAACGTGAATATTGCGATTTCGTTTTTAACTCGTTCATTTAAAGACAGTTTTTAGTTTAACTTCATTGTTGACTTCTTCGAAAGTTGTAAGACTCGATTTAAATACATCACTATAATATTTCATCAAGTTTTCTTTTAAATTTTGTTTTTCTTGCATTTTTTAGTGTTCCTTTTTTCTATCTTTAAACAAACAAGTCTAATACTTTATTATTAGGGAAGCGTCTAAAGCGGTGGTAAGAGAAAAAAAAAACACCATTACAAATTATTTAACGTCAAAATATTAACAGTCGAAATTCTAACATTAGGGGAAACGTCCAAAGAATGTGACATGAACAGGACCGAAACTGTACTATACTCTCTTTAAGATTTGATGACTGTATCAGAAATCCTGACCAAGTTTCGAGTTCGTAAATCTGCAGACATATCTCATGTTAGCGTAGAAGGTCCGAAATAACAAAAGGCTATCAAACCAATCAACTTAAAATTATCTTTGAAATTACAAAAGGGTCATATTTGCCCCATAAATAATTTTCATCGAATATGTCAGAAGCAATTTGTGACTTGTGAACGTTTATCTGTTACAAACCTAATTTGAGTTTGTTCTTCCATATTATTTCATAGGTTCGATATTTCTCGCAACACATTCGGAGGACAGTTCGCCTTCTTGTCGATTATAAAATTTACACTAAGTACATTAAAATAGCGCGTATTTATACACAAAAGGTTAAGAAAATGCTAAGAAAAAATCGATTATGAAAAAAAAAATACAAAAGCGTCACATACAAATTGAAGAAATTTAGGGTGAAAGGACCAATTTTGTACCATGCCAAAATTCATAGCTCTAAAATATTTACACTTTTTTTTAAATATTTCTCAATGTAAAGATTAAGATTATTAGATTAAGTATGATACAAAATGTGACCTCTACCATAATTTACACAAATATTCATAAAGGTAAAATCAAGCATTTTTCATACAAATTCATACATTGCTTTGTCATGATACTATACCGAACTTCTAAATTTACGCCATCATAAATTACATAAGAAAAATAATTGTCGTAATAATACTATTTAAAATTTAAACTATAATACTAACTGTCGAGGTGACAGCGCGACTTACTGTCAAATGTCAAATTTCATAACTGACATGACTAGCTGCCAAGGACCATAAAATGTATCCAATGATATGAAATTAATACTTTATATTGTGTTAATTGAAAACCGCGTCCTTTTGTTGACAATCTTATTAAATACCATTTTATTTGTGAGAAAAGAAGTAGGTACTACATACTCGAAATGACGCGCTGGTGTGTTAAAGTTCAAGATGGCGTCAGATTTCGGCGCCAAAATTACGAAAGATCTTACAAATTATATAATTAAAACAGCAAACTTATATTAACTAGAATAGAATAACAGTAGAAAATAATTATTAATAATGCATTGAGCCAGCAATTTGTTTAGAAGCGTTGCGCCTTAAGTTATTTGAAAATATAAAAGATATACAAAAGCACCAAGTTACTGGACTCTTAAGCCTAACTTACAAAACCTATTCGAATTTGGCTTTTGGATTCTGTACAGTCGTATCTATGAGAGCGAACACTTTTCGTTGTAAGTATAAAAAATATTTAAAAATTCATAAACATTGGGAACTTCCAGTAACATACAAAGTACAATTTTGTCGCAGGTTCGCGTCATAAAGTCACTCCTGAAAGATTCCAACTGTCTAATTCGAATTTAAAGCCTTATCCACACGGGTTTTCATATTTTATTGACAGTTCATAACATCGTACAATATTAAGACAGTGAGTTAATGAGAAACGTGTGAACTAGGGTTAATTCTAGTATTATAAGAATATGTAGGTAAACATTGTATAAGTACACCTAGTTAGTTAAATGATCAACTCGACAATATTTATAGGAAATAGTTACGAAATGGTCCTTTCATCCTTTGTTAATCATAGGATCAGTTTTTTGTCTCGGTTACTATCATTTCAATGTTCAATGTCGACTTGAGACATTAAACATTGAAATAATATTAACATCAAAACATCTTCTGTTGCTCTTTTATGTCAAACGTGTCTGTTACATATCAAGAAACTTGAAAATCGCATTTTATAATATAATGTTCACATATTCGTATAATACGTAAAAATAAATAAAATAAGCTTACTGCTATCAGCGACGTTGTGTGCCTACGTTAAAACTATCATTGATTTGTTCCTACTATATTATTGTGAAATATAACATTTATATATATTTAATTATTACGTTTACATCATATATTTTCAGAAAAGTTCCCTTTTATTTTGGTAATCATAGTAAAACCTCATACTCTTTGAATTTATTTGTGACGACAGATCGACAAGCTATAATTTCTTAAAGTTCAACTATCCTGTAACTAATAAAGACGATAATTATTTGAAGATAACTCTACTAGCCCTGAACGTAGCGTTTAGTTTTAGTATCAAATTAAGGACCTTCAAGACTGTGGAGCAATATGAATACCGAGATTACATGTATCATCGTTCACGTGAGGTCTTTGAAACGGAGTCTTCAAGAGATTTTCAAGTAAGAGAACATTTGGTCCTTTGGGAGACAAAACTTCAACATAGTCCCCTTAAAGAACTAGCAACCTGTCACTATAGTTTCGTTTCCTAGTCAGTATTTTATTACTAAAGACAGTGTTTTCAATTCCATCATTGCTCCGCTGGGCTACAACTTAGTCTAAACATACTACAGCGCAAGCCTGTGGCTGCACGGCTAAAGGCTATCGTGCTAATATTGTCAAAGCACTCAAAAATGTACACCACCAATTAATAGCATATACAAATGACTTGTGACGGTAAATTATATAATTAAATGAGTTAAGGCACATAATTTTATTCCGCGTTTTTATCACTTCACTATCACTTACTATTTACAAAATTATTTATATAAATAAATAGGGGAGTCAACTGGCGGACAGGAACACAGCTCTATCTGTATTAATCAGGACTGAGCGTACATTGAATGTGTCTGTATAACAATTTCATAAAAAATATTCATATTTACCAAATTTCCTCAATTATGTACTTTTTTAAGATATATCTACCTAAACATATTATTATAAAGACACTACCAAGATATTAAAAAAACGTAGTGCCGATTATTTCTGCACGCCAGTGTACTCCTATTACGAAACAATGAAAGATCAAAACATTTATATTTTTACAAACTCTTACTGCTTACCCCGATCCTAATTACAGTATAATATTACTGTCAATTTTTATTGTATTATATTCAAATGTAGTGACTTTTCATCATTCATTTAGTTCGTCGAAATTAAATCTGACCTGTTTTCATTTACTCTGCTTATTTTATCAGAATTAATAATGTGTAAGAACAGATTCAAATTAACATCGACACGTCAACTTTGTGTTTTTAATCCAGTGTAATTTTTAATTGAAATAGAAGACCTAGAAAGTCTTTGAAACATGGAAATTTCTATTTCGATCTATCTCTTGTGAGTATGAGAGACAGAAAAGTATTCGGAAAGACGCTTTTTTACTAAAATTTTCATTATTTTATAAAGATATTGACCGCCTCAAAACATAATCGATGGTCGATCAGGGAAGGTAATTCGGCTGTTATGAACCTCCCTAGATCGATGTCATCAGAAACTGCACCTTTATTTTCGCAAATTCCATTCTTGATAATGCAGTATTTTTTACTAAAGTGATCCGTATTAGTCTCTTTATAAGTTGAGAAATATCAACATAGATAGTTAAAAAAAACAATATTTCCATTCCCCCTCTGCCTCACCAGATTAAACGACACAAAGTGAGTTACCTCCTCCCCGTGTCCTCAGACCTCGTCGGGCGCCATGGTGTCGTCGTCGTGGTTGTGGTGCGGACTGGTGGGCGGCGCGGGGCCCGGCGCGGGGGCCGGCTCGGGCGCGAGCACCGGCGCCGGGGACGGGGCCGGGGCCGGCGCCGGCGCCTTCACCGTCGCCTCGAGGGCCCGGATACGGTTCTCTTGTTTGACGATCACGGATTTCAGTTTACGGATCTCGTCGACTAGGTCTGACAGTTGCTTTTCCTAGGTTGTAAAATAGAAAAGAATTTTGGTTGAGTTTTATTTTTTTTGGTTTTTACCTTTTTAAAATGGTACTGAATATAAAGTATCAAAATCAAGTCATTTATTAAAAAATCAAGTCATTTATTAAAACTAGGCTGAGAATCAGCACTTTTCGAACGTCAAATTTACATAAGCCAGTCCCCCAAAACGCCCACCATTCACCACTTCCTAGTGCTTTAGCTGGGAAGAAGAAGTGGCGCAAAAAACTCCCCTATCGATATACAGGGTGTGAAAAGACCCGTCACAAAGGCGTCGCCTACGCATTCTGTGCATCAAACTAAGTAACTTCGTGCATACAGAATTGCTGATAAACCATTTTTTTGGTTTAAAAATTCGCTGTTTACGGTAGTGCGGGAAGAGCAAGCGACTCTCGGCTTCGTTACGGATATTTTTACACCCGTTATTTGCTGTCAGAAAACTTACATTTCACCGGCTACTTTAGTGCCCGCGGTAAGCCGCGAAATTCAAATTGTAACCGAATCAAAATACGTACGATAGCAGCACTAAACGCGGGCGGCGGGGTGGCAGAGGCCGGAGTGCCGGCGTGGCTGTCGTCCCTCTTGTGCGCGGGCGTGGGCGACCTGTCCTTGTCCTTCTCCCTCTCCTTGGCGCCGGCGAGCGCGTTGGCCTTCTTAGTGACGTGCAGGCTCTGCGTGGCGCGGCCCGACACGTAGCCGCCCTGCACAACGAGAGCGCGCTCCTGTAGTTTGGTTAGGGGGGCCCTACCTTATAGCATCTGTCTTTAAATGAGGCTGTTGGCTTTGGTGGAGGAGTTGGTGTGGTGTCTTTGATTTTAAAAGTACTTTCTATCGAGATTTTGTTTGATTTGATATTGATTTAAAAATGATTGGTAAATAATTACGTTTTTTTTTTTGTATACTAGTATAAAAAACGTATTTGTGCTAAATCAAATTACTTTTTATATAAAGACCACTTGCGCCACAAATCTAGTCTAAGCGTAATTCGAATTAAACCATCTCATTAGTCTTAGAGACATCGACGCACTTCGCGTAACCCGCATCGTTCATTCGGCCGCAGCGACCAACTAGTAGCTCGAAGTGCCGTCCAACTAGTTGCGGCCAATCTTCGTGCACTTTATTATAAACATCCACATCTTTTTCATTTTTGCAGCTCTTAATGCTTAACCCGATCTTAATTAAAGTACAATATTATTGACAAGTTTTATTGTATATTATTCAAAATGACTACATTTTGAATGTGTGAATTTTCATCATTCATTAAGGCTTAAGGACAAACTGATAGCTCGCCAAATTTTGTGCACTTTATTATGAACGTCCACATCTTGGTCGGAGCTTCTGCGACCAAGGTAACTGCGACTGTTCCTATATTACCCTGAGGCGTTAATATTTTGTTCCTTCTAAGTTAAAATTAGCGTTAAAGCCGCTTCCCTAAAGAAAAGCAGAAGAAAGTTGTCAAGTTGCAATAGCTGACCGATTAAACTTAGACGATATTTGATAGCGTTATCGAATGATAAGAGTAATTTGATTAAACACATATAAACACTATTAATATTGTTTATGATTAAAATGGAATTAAAAAACCCAGTTTATTTTGTTTTTAAGTAGATACATAATTAATTTTCTGATATAATGAATAGCAAATAAATTAGGAGATATATACATTAGAGAATTAAATAGGTTTCCCATAGAGTAAGTAATCCCCATAGTTTACAAAATATTAAAATTAACATAAAAATGGTTAGTAACACGACAAAAAAATCTCAAACTCAATTAAAAATTCGCTGTTATTGAGACACAACACACAACAGACAAAATAAACTCAAAATAAAGTCGTTAGAGCAAGCCAACAGGTACATTCAAGACGACTCTTAGTGGTTCTGGGGTCGGGGGTGATAGATATTCGTCACCTTGGAGGTTTAAGGGCGAATTTTGAAGGTTTAAGGTGTCTCGGAACGTCATCGGTTGCTTATAGCAACCTCCCGTACACTGCGTCAAGATGATCACTATAGATATACAGGGTTAAATTAGTTAGCGGTACTCCGCAGACGGGATGTTATCGATATAAAAATAAGATAATAAAATAATTTTCTGAACTCAAACTACAATTAAGCAAAGTAGCTGCGGTCGTTGACCCCAAAAAAATCATCAAATAGTTTTTTTTTTTTCGTATTATTCTGTTTACATATCGATCCGACATCCATGTCGTGTGTGGAGTTCCACTAGCTAATTTAATGGACCTTGCATAAATATACTCTTTGAAACGCTCACAGCAGCGTAAAAATATCATCTTAACTCAGTTATGTCCCCGATCACGTTTATAGGAGACTCCAGTTTTGGTATATGTAATTGTCTGGTCCTTTGATACAACTTGTCAAATAAAGTCTAATGTGAATTGTGAAGCTTCGCAAATTGGTATAAGTATTTGTTGCTGTAAACCTGTATACTTGTAAATCATAGGTCTAAAGCTTTGGTTTCTTAAGCGGTGTACGATCACACAATAACGTTTTTGACACCTTAATGTCAAATACTGGTGAAAATGACAGATTTTCATGCATAGCATAGCCTATAATGTTCATTATCACCCAGGCCTCCTCTTTTCGAGAAAGAATCGGCTATTAATTACCACGCGGGCCCAGTGCTGGTTGGTAGATGTCACATGTTTTCGAATTGTTGGTTCTAGAACATGCCGGTTTCCTCACGATGTTTTCGTTCACCGTTTTGAAAGCAGTGGTGATGGAATTATTTATACAAAGTAAAGCCCCCACTTGGGTTGGAATCCACGACCTTAAGTCGAGGCCGTTACCACTGCGCCTCCACTACTCTCGATTTTCAGGACGGCCATTATAATATCACAGAGCCGCTTTCCTAGGAAACCAAAGCTTTACTCGTAAATCAGTTTGCTTACAGTAACGTAAGTACTACAGAGTAGACCCCCGGATTCTGTAAGCCAATCCAGTAATTAATTCTGTTGTCAAATCTCATGTCAAGTAATTTGATTGGCTGTTAAATGGTTATTTCGGCCAACTAATCACAGAGATTAACATGAGGTTTGTCTTGTCAGCGCGTTAGTAATTTTTTGTGTTGATCAGCTTCAGACCCCGGGTGATCTGAGGGGGAATTCCCGTATTTTTAACAACGTTCGCAATCTCATATCGGTCTCGAATCTGTCAAAAATTGTATAGAGTTTATTGCACCAACATTTTTGTCGCTGGCATGAGATTACGACTTGAATTTGAACGTTTTTAGGCGTCATCTACACGGGCGAGAGTATCGCGGCGGTGGTCACACCGTGACATCAAATTCTATAGAAACTATGCAGCAATCTTTACATGGCGATATCATCGCGGCGAGAATTTGATGACATGGCGAGACTATCGCCGCGATACTCTCTACCGTGGCATGGAGATAGCGCCTTAGGAACGAGAATTGGCCATCCAATAACCTCTTGTGGTTTTGAGCACTTCTGAGGTTTAAAAACCCGTAACAGATACCTAGTTTAAAAAATTTCAAAAAAACATTTTGAAAAATTCCAGCAGATTTCGATGGCTTGTTTACATTTTTTTAATGCTCAACATGTTTCTAGTTTACGAATATATGAAAATAATGAAGCATGCTAGGTTAATGAATAATGGATGTCAACAAATGTAAATAAGCCATTATAGAGTGACAGAGTTAATGAATTGAATATAAAAAGCTAACTTACCTGTCTGAAAAATTATTGCAAAAAATACAAACTCAGATTAAACACAAGGCATGCCAATTGACAAGTGTCATAGTAGAACTTTAAACTATATCGCTACAAGTTTCTTTTGGCTTGCGGTCAAAATCGGAACTACCGCCGCCATCTTGTTTTGTCAATACAATTACTGTGACAGTTTCACAAATGTTTACCAATAACGCCCCCCTGTCAATGTCATTCAGGCACCAAAAGATCCTTGTGTGCACTCTATTATATTATTCATAACTATTCCTATTGATTGTGAATCAAGTAAATATCGCGAATTACACAGTACCGCGAAATTATAGACTCCATTTGAGTACGAAACTGGGATTTGGGATATCACAGAATTTGATTTGACAGGTATTTGTTGTTTTTTACCGCATCCTCTATTGGGATTTATTTTGTGTCCGTAGGTGTGTCCGTGGCATCACAGCGGGCCCTATCAGAATACCAGCGCTTTTTAAATATCGCAGCATCATGCTGAGATAGGAGCCTTTTTGGCCTCGCACAGGTCTTCTATTTTGTTTTTGTTTTCACTATTATGTAATTTCTTTTTTTAATTTTTTCATGCTTTTGTTAGTTTTATGTCCTTTTTTTACTGTTGTATTTCCTGTGCGTGTCCCAAATATTATTTTTTTCTTTCTTTCTATTTTGGACGTTGCCAACATACAGAATGCACAGTCAAATCAAATCATTTATTTTTTCAGAAAACACTGTTACAATAGTGGTATTAAAATTTAATGTACATGTTTCAAGTGATTCGACCGTAAGGCGTGCAAATTGTATACAATCAAAATTGACCTAGTATATAAAATTAGATTAAAATATTTTAAGATATTAAATTAATGGAATGTTCTTATTAAAGTTATATTAAAAACAGATTGATTATTTATTTAAGTAATAAAATAATAAATTATTTGAATGTCATTCCTAGAATTATTACACTACATTAGCAGATTAATTATTTAATCTTACAGCACTACACTTACAGTCTTACAGCACTAGTTCGATGTTTCTGCAAAGACGGAGTGCACCTAGCAACGGGCTCCAGTCCAGCCCAACTAATCTAACCTACTTGCTTTGATATTTGTCAAAGTCGGCCTGTGACTTATGCATTCGATCTTAAGGGGGGACCATCAATATATCCCGTGATATTCACCATTTCTTACGTTTTTTTTTTCAAATTATAATAATTTTAATTTAAAACTTCAATAAAGCTCTCGAAATTATACATATTTACTTCAAATAAGACTCATTATCTGTCTAGCCTTTTCCCAACTAACTTGGGGTCGGTTTACAGTATAACTGGATGCAGCTGAATACCAGTATTTTACATGAAGCGACTGCCTATTTGACCTCCACAACCCAGTTACTGGGTAATACTCCTTAGTAAGACTGGCTGTCAAACTTTAGGGCTTCTGACGACCCGTAACGACTGTCAAAGATCCACGAATGACAGTCGGGACCAACGGCTTAACGTGCTTTCCGATTCAAGGAAGGGTCTTGGTATGTAAAGACGGTCACCCATCCACGGACCAACCCCGGCAAGCGTAGCTTAACCCTTCGATCGACCCGTGCGGCTGTTATTACTTAGCCACAAGCCCTCCCAAATAAGACAATTTCGTGAAAATATGACGATTTTCAGGAAAAAATCATTTCGAGAACTATATTCATGATTTAATATTGAAACGATTATAATTTAGTAATTATTTTATAATAATTGCCGCGTAATCAATTTTGATCAACATACAACGTAAAAAATAATACAGCGCTGTAGTTTGCAATAAACGTAATAAATTATGAATTAGGGCCGCGACACACCGGAGCGGCAGCAGGCGGGCGCCCCGCGCGACCTTTTTGACCTTTCCAAGCGATACTGGTAATTTAATTATGTAAATAAAGTTTAAAATATTTCACATTGAAAGTGCTCGCCGCGCCGCTGCTTTCCCGGTGTGAAACAGCCCTTAGGCGGGCTACATTAATGGAATCATCTTAAATGTTTTCTTTTTCACACTTCCTTTTACACTTTCTTCCATCTCCCGCCCTACCCCGCTACATAACCAGTCCTACCCCACGCGGCCCTGCAGGGTACCTTGAGCGACATGGTGCAGGGCTCGGCGTCCTCCCCCGCGAGCCACTCGTCGGCCGTGTGGCTGGCCTCGTCGCTCAGCGTGTCCGGGTACAAGTCCTCTTGGAACAGCTCCGATTTGCGCGGCACTGTCATTGACACCACCTGTCAAATATAATACACATAAATAACATTACGCCTATAATCCCCCAAAGGTTAAGCAGAGGTGTACCTATAGTACATCCTTCGCCAGTTATGTTTAAGTCCCATGTAATAGGGGGCGAACCTATTGCCATCAACCGGGCACAAATCCAGACTCCGGGCTGCTACTGAGAAATTCCAGATGTAAAAACTCGATAACACTTTGCCCGATTTGGAAATCAAACTCAGGACTCCATGCTCTAAGGAGGCAGTCGGTAACATAGTTTATAAACAATGTTACAACACCCAGTTATTAATATGACGCGATGTGTTCCACGCGCGTCTCATGGAAATGTCAGCACAAGGGCCGATGCCTGCCGGGGTCGTGGGAAAGTCCGGAAGGGATACCGAGGCCCCTGGCAACACAGGCAACGGAAGGAACACGGGTGGATTTTAGTCAGTAAGAGTCTGACACACCCTCCCGCTCCGCTCAGAGCGAGAGAAGTTATTTGATAACATACCACCCCAAAAAAAAAGGCATTAATATGACAGAGCGAACTTTAGAAAAAAAAAACTGTTTTTATTTATGAGACGACGTTCTACAACGCCAAACATTTTCTAAAACTTGCTGCCATATTTACGTCCAAGTGCGGTGTTTCTGTGTGTCTATTATTTACTGCTAGATATTAGAAGATCGAACTCACCTGACACAGCCCAGAGTTGTTCAGTCGGTAGAACTTGGAGATCTCGCAGGTTGCCACGTCGCAGCCTCGCTTCGGCATCATGCCGATACCTGGCGGGAACCAATTTTATTATAAGATTAGCTGCGCCCCGCGGTTTTACCCGCATAAGTCTCGATGCTGTGGGAATATCGAGATAAAAGTATCCTATGTCATAACCCAGATCATGGTCTACCGATGTGGCAAATTTCATCTAAAACCGTTCAGCCGTTTTAGCGTGTAAGCTTAATAAACAAACAGATAATCAAATCTTTTCTCTTTAAAATTGGCTTAAACTAACGAGGCTATCACACGGTTTTTACGACTTAACAAAACATCGAGATTTCTTTACTATACAATATGTAACAAAAACCACAGGGTTTTTGTTCCTTTTAGAAACGTATACATTTACCTTTAAGCAGAACATTGATGAAATTATAATTTAAAAAAATAAGCATTGGCTAGTCGAGAGGTCAAAATCAAATAACTATTAAAATCGACACATTCCAAAAAATGTTTAGAGTACCTGATTTTACAAGTACATCTTTCTTTCGCTAAATAGCCTACTAGCTGCCGGCGGCTTTCTTTGAATGTGACAAAAGGTGCCGCCAAAAACACCCGCCGCCTACCTACCCCGCCGCCCCGCCACCCGTCCCCCTGCGAATCACTTAGTCAGTCTCCCGCGCAAAAGGGTCATGGCCATCCGGATGGTCCGAGGATACCGCACGGTCTCCTGTGAGGCAGCGAGCCTCCTTGCCGGATTGCCGCCATGGGATCTGGAGGCAAAAGTCCTCGCGCACGTATGGGAGTGGCGCGAGGAGGCGAAACGCCGGGGCGTAAGTCCGCTGCCGCGAGAAATCGCGGCACAGCGGACGGAGCTCCGGCGGGATCTCATGGCGTCATGGAAAGTACGGTTGTCGCAACCCAGTGCTGGGCACGCCACCATTGCGGCGATAAGTCCCCTCTTTGAGGAGTGGCTGGAGAGGCGCCACGGCGTCCTCACCTTCCGCGTGACGCAGGTCCTCACCGGACATGGCAGCTTCGGGAGGTTCCTGTGTCGGATAAGGCGGGAGGAAACGTCCGGGTGTCACCACTGTGTGGATCGCCCGGAGGACACGGTGGAGCATACGGTGGAGGTCTGCCCGGCTTGGGCAGAGCACCGCCGTGTCCTCGTGGAGGCGATCGGCGGCAGAGACCTCTCGCGTCCAGCCCTGGTTCAGGCCATGGTACGGAGCGAGAGGGCATGGGCAGCCGTCACCTCCTTCTGCGAAGCAGTAATGCTCGCGAAGGAGGAGGCGGGACGGTTGAGGGAAAGGCAAGTTTCGCGCCCTCTCGCCCCTAGCCGCCGCAGGAGACGCCCAGGGCGTCGGGAATCCCGGGCGGATTTCCGGCCACCGTAGGCGCGGGCTTGCGGACGGTGAGCAATGGGTAGCTCACCGTCCGGTAAGGACCAGGCCCGGGTCGACGGCGCGTCGTATTCCACGCGCGCCTCAAAGAGATGTCGTCACCACATAGTAGGGGTCCACTAGGGCCGATGCCTGCCGGGGTCGCGGGAAGGTACTTATGGGTCACCGAGGCCCCCGCAACACAGGCAACAAGAAGGAATACGGGTGGGTTTTAGTCAGTAAGAGTCTGACACACCCTCCCGCTCCGCCCAGAGCGGGAGAAGTTATTTGATGATTTCCCACCCTAAAAAAAAAAAAAAAAAGTCTCCCGCGCAGCTTGCTTTCGAATGGATGTTATTGTTGACCTACGTAGTGAGTGAATTGTGTTTTGTTTACGTAAACGTTGACCATATCTTATTCTAACGTAGAATATTTTAATATGTTGATGTGTCTTCGGAAATGTAACTGCAATTATGCAGAAGCACGCAGACTCTACCAACAACGAGCTGACGCAGGCAGACCGAGGACTCGAGACAGAAGTCTTGGACTTGTTTGAGCACGATCCAACGCGAAGTACACGCTCAGTGGGACACGAACTCGAGTAAACCATATGCACGTTAGGAGAGTACTCAAAGAAGATGGCCAGCACCCATTTCACTATTGTCGCGTCCAATCACTACTTCCCTCCGACTATGAGCCAATAAGTATAGAGGTACAAGGTGGTCATATCGAACAGCAACTCCGTGGCCGTCAAGTAGATATCATAATAAATTAATGCATTAAAATGTAAATAGGTACATCAGGTTTTATGTGACAGACGCGGCGAATTTGTTTTTTTTAACGTAGTGAAGTGTTAAATGTAGTTTTAACAATTATCAATTGTGCTTAAAAAGAGTGTAAACCAAGATTTTCAAAAATTAATTCGTTAATGTGATACTGATAAACAACCGCTGACAAGGTCACGAACTTGTGTAGAAAAATAGGTAGATATGCGGCGGCGCGCGGCGGTTTGTACCGGCGCGGCGGCACCGATCAAAGAGTGTGGCGGGACCGTTCTATCTACTTCTGGTTTCGCGTCATCGCTTCATTCAGAATTGCAGAGGTAACAAATCAATTAAACATTACAAAATATTAATAATTAAATATTTATTTTTATTTTTTTTATTGAACAGTTTTTTATAAATGTCTTGCTTTATCGCTTAGTAAACCGATTCTTAAAACGTAGGTAGAAGAAACAACATGGTTTTTGTTACATATTGTATGTATGTATGAATGAATGAATGAATGAATGAAATGCACCGACACCAGCGTGGTTAAACCAGACTCGATTGCTCGAATGAACCCAAGGATTCGCACTAGTCCCTGGAGCCTCATGTTTCATGGCACTACAGAGACCATTGCATATCAAAGAGTAGACCGGGGGGTGCGGTTTGTGATGTCTTTACTATATGTAGGTTTAAAATTAATGTAATAAACTCACATACCGTCCGGAAAAAAATCTCTAAATGTTAGTGAAAACCGCACAGTTCACCATTCACAGAAGAACAATGCGGTCACACAGACAGACACGAAAAGCGACATTATTTATAATATAGATATTGCTCACCTCTCTGGGGGTCCGGAGTTTGGAACGTGTTGATGTAGTGAACAAACGGCGGCTCTGGCGTCACCTGAAATAATACAACGGTTAGTTTTAAATAACACTATCGGTCTTTTTATTACCCGACTGTGCGACAGTATAGACAGGGTGGGTTTTTCGCGTGTATCTTTGTATGTGGGGTTCTTTATACCCTCGGAGCATCCTAACGTGACCATCGACTCGTCTCCGTCGTGCAGTGGTTATTTTATAAAATTGATTTGGCGGATGTTGGACGTCAATCAAATCAATTTATTTGCTTGAATATCGGTACATGAGGTGATACATACAACAAAAGTTCTTTAAACCATATCCTCCATAAACAGGTATGCAAATATCTATTCATCAATAGGTAAGGTCTTGAACAAAAAAAAATGTACTATGACCAACGATTCTATGGATTAAAGGCTCCTGCATACTGAGGTGATATCGCGGGCGCGATAGGCAGCAATATGCCTGTCGCGCCCGCGATATCGCCGCAGTCTGCAATAGCCTTAACAGAGTAACTATGGAGTTTCTTACCCCTTCTTCTCCATACGAAACTAACTTTTGGAAGGGACAACTAAAATCAATTCTGTTTTTTCTTCTAAATGTTGACATTCAAAAGTGCCTTGTATGTGCCTAATTCAAGTAATATGAAATTAATTTATTTGCATAACACAGGAAAAAATTAAGAAAAAATATATCGACTTTGACTAAGGTCTTTTGATGATAAACGATAAATGATATTTTTTCCATAAATTTGTAAAAAAAGAAACACTTTTAAACATCATAAATAAATTATCTTTTAACACTAGACGAGTTCGGTGTTTCATATCCGACGACTCTGGGAAGAAAGACCGAAACAAACTCAGAGGTCAGTCAGTCTCTTTTTATAATGTAATTAAAATGTAATTAAAATGTTCAAAATCTAGTCGTAATCCCATCTCAGTGACAATCCATGTCTAAAATGTAGGTAAATTATGGGTATTTTTGACAGATCAAGACCGAGAGTACGCGCAAAACTTTATGAGCTCTTGGAAGTTGCATGCGAGTGGCCTCAGCTTATTATTTTTGTGATGAACAAATCAATGCTGTAGGTAGGCATATAGGTACTATATTATTTATTTATTTATTTAATATTATGTTACGTTATGTAATTAGCTATAAATATATTTTTAGGCCACTCGCATGCAACTTCAGAGACCTCACAAAGTTTTGCGCGTACTGTAGAATGCGAACGTTATTTATTTTTATATACTTTATTGTACACCGGATCATACATTACAAAAAGAAAATATATTTATACATATATACATAATCAGCCTATAATGTTCTCACTGCTGGCACACAGGCCTCTTCTCTGTGAGAGGGTGTGGGCCGTAATCCACCACGCGGGCCCAGTGCAGGTTGGTAGATGTCACTTGTTTTCGAATTTTTGGTTCTAGGATATGCCGGTTTCCTTACGATGTTTTCCTTCACCGTTTTGAGAGCAGTGGTGATGAAATAATTTACACAAAGCAAAGCGCCTGTCAGCGTTCGAACCCACCACCTACAACTCGTCTGTTATCACTGGGCCAGCACTGCTCTACTCTACAAAATACACAATGGGCGGGCTTATCACCTACTGCGATCTCTACCAGGCAACTTTGAAATGATTTTCTCGACATAAAACGGGGTTGAACGTTCTTAAATAGGGTGTCCCAGGAAACCTGTACCAGCGAAAGTCTGTGGTCGGGGGACACTAATACCTATTGATTGAACCCCCATGTAGGTTCCGCGATATTTTGTAGTTTTCGAGATATGATTTTTTAACAGAACAGTCATTCAGTCAGGTGCAAGTATTTTTATTTCAAGTTGAATTGCACTGTAAATTTCTATCAAACAGAAATTTTAATCTTGTGATCAATTTCTGAGCTATTAGTAGTTAGAATTTAGGTGGTTTGTGTTTCATAACAGGTGAACACACATTCTAGCCATAATACTGACAAAAAAAAAAAACTCAAAGAAACACCACTCAACAAAACTAATAAATATTTTTTTTTTTTTAAATCTGAAAATAATACAAAAAAAACAAAATATCGAAAACTACAAAATATCGCGGAACATACATTGGGGTTCAATCGATAGGTATAAGTGTCCCCTGACCACAGATCTTCGCTGGTACAGGTTTCCTGGGACACCCTGTATATACGGGAATTGTCGGTCTGTTTTCTGACGTCACCTCAAAGTAGCGAATGACGGAGTCCCCCTTGCCGCACAAGTAGACCATGTTGGTGTCGGGGTCGTACAGCGGGAACATGACGCCGTTGCTGGTGTCGATCTCCACGGTCACGATGGGCTCGCCGAGCGCGTCCGGCGTGCGCAGCGAGTACTGGCGCTCCGACATGCGGCTGAACCTGCGGCACGGGCGTGACGGTCATTTGCTGGTTATTATACATTCAAAATAATAACTGACGACCAATATTGATTGTCCAATGTGTAAAGTCCCTTGTATACGTCAATAGGGTATTTTACTATATACGAGAAAAAATTAATAAATATATTATATTGAGATAGTTTAGGCAAAAAGGAGACGGAAAATGTTAGTCCTTAGTTCATAAAATAACAAAGTAAATTTTAAAATTCAATTCAACGTTTTCAGTTTTTCTAATCTGTTAAAAAACACCATGAAATAGCAGCCGCCATGTTATTACGTCATACGGCTATGTTAACAAAAACGTGACGTCATGACCACAGAGCATGGCGTCCAGCGTTTTCGTCAACCTACGCGCGAAATTTGAAAATGTAAAATTTTAAATGCATATTTATGGCACTTATCGATTGAATAAAAATTTTGTGATTATTTTTTTGGGCATATTAGCACTATATAATTTAATTAAGACACTTACAAAATGGGTGTAAGACCCTATTCCATATTATGATTCCCAGTCACTGGGTAACACGATACCCCTTGGTAAGACTGATTGTCAGACTTTCGGGCTTCTGAGGACCCGTAACGACTGTCAAAGATCCACGAATAACAGCCGGGACCTACGGCTTAACGTGCTTTCCGAGGCTCGGAGGGGTCTTGGTATGTAAAGATCGTCACCCATCTACGGACCAACCACGGCAAGCGTAGCTTAACCCGATCGATTGACCTGTGCAGCTGTTATTATTTAGCCACAAGCCCCTCTCACACACTTCAATCCCAAACCAAGTTTCGAAAGACATTGCTATGTCATTCGTTCATTGGTTTAAAAAAATCGCCTGCTCAAAAACGTGAATAACGCAATGGACGTGGATGAACTGTCTAAATGAAACCCATTGCAATCAATTGACATTTTATGTGTTACAATTATCCCGTAGGACGTATATGTTTGCGAAATTTTTATCGGGAATTTTTTACTAGTTATTATGATTAAGACGCTGACAACACCTAAACCGCGGTCACTGTCAGATTGCATAGAAAAGAAAGAGAAGCGCGATGACAAAATGCTTGTAATTCATTGCAAAATATGAAGAAATTATCTATTTACTCAAAATTGAGTTGAGTAATCGAAAATAAAAAACAACCAAGTTATGCATTCAAATAAGATGTACTTGTTATTAATTAAATAGGTAACGTATGTTGATATTTTAATACAGATATTTTGGATTAGAACTCAAGGTAAGAGGTTAGTTTAAAGTTAGTTTGTATCAAGTTTTTTTTTCAAAACGTGTTTTGGTAACAACCAAGTTCTGGGAAATATGTTCAAAATTAACATATATTTTTTCCGGTACCACAAACTATACAGATTTGGCAATTTTTTTTCTTAAGACAAACCTATTTTGGTCAATTGGGTCTTGTCAGCGCCTTAATGACTTTATTTCTGTAAGCAGGTTTTTACAAACACTGTTACATGTCAATCATAATTGTTGTAAAGATTGTACTATTACTGATTAATTATGAATGACTTAAGATTTTAAGAAACAACTTATGCTCTAATTTGATAGCATTTGGAAGAAGACTAATATTAGTGTGTGAGAGTGTATGAGTGTTTATCAAAATCAAATCATTTGATCAAACTAGGCTGAAAATCAGCACTTTTCGAACGTCAAAGTTACATAAGACAGTCCCCCAATAATGCCCGCCCTTCACCACTTCCTAGTGCTTTAGCTGGGAAGAAGAAGTGGCGGAACAATCTCCCCAGCAGCACACCTGTCTATTTAGAGAGTGTGATGTGTGAGAGTGTATGAGTGTGTGTGTGTGTGAGAGGGTGTGTGTGTGTGAGAGAGGGTGTGTATGTGAGAGATAGGATGTGTGTGTGTGTGTGTGTGTGTGTGTGTGTGAGTGTGTGTGTGTGTGTGTGTGAGTGTGTGTGTGTGTGTGTGTGTGAGAGAGAGGGTGTGTGTGTGTGAGTCATTGTGCTTGGTTATAACTAATGTTGTGACTAGTACATACCCGGTAGTGAAGACGAGTCCATGCTTCAAGAAGATAGCGCGCGACGCCTTGCTGCCCTCGTGAGCGATAGCCTCCGACTCCACCTCACCCTTGCGAGGGTCGATGATCCTGAAGAACGGAAATATATAACAGTTAGGAAGTTTCATAATATCTTGCTCGGTTGAATAATGATTTTATTCGCACTATAATAAAAGTGAGCCCATAAAATGCTGCCTCACGTCATTTATGTTACCAGGTGAAATGTTACTGGGGGAAAAATATAATATGTACCAGATTAAATTATGGGAGTAATTTCCTCTTATATTTAAAGATAGATAGATTATTCTGTATTATAAAATCATTTTGTAATATCAATAATAATATCATACATAATGAACATCAAGCGTATAATTCAGTAACATTTTCAGTCATATCTTTTCATTACGGGACAATCATTTTATTCACAATTACACTCATGTTTTTACCGAGATCAATATTCAGTTTCCACTTAGTCATTACTGTGATTATGTGAGATGATGGACGAAAGGAAGTTTTTTTTTTGTGTCAATATTATTTGATTGTTATTTGTTGTTTTACCTGTTTTGTTTGTATTTTTGTGTTTAAGCGATTTAGTACCTGATCTTCTTGTCGCGGCAGGTGGTGAGAAGCTTGGAGCCGGTCCAGTTCCAGCAGGCGGAGTAGATGAGGTCGGGGTGGCAGTCCAGCGTGAGGAGCACCTCGCCCGTGCCCACGTTCCATATCGCTATCTGTCGACGGCAATGGAGAAGTGAATAATGATAAATTGGAGTTATAACGGGCGTAAAAAATTTAAGAAGTTATAACGGGCGTAAAAAATTTAGAAGTTATAACGGGCGTAAAAAATTTAGAAATTATAACGGGCGTAAAATATTTAGAAGTTATAACGGGCGTAAAAAATTTAGAAGTTATAACGGCCGTAAATAACGAATTCGAGAGTCACTTATACTTCCCGTCATTGTGATAATTTGTTTGTACTGGACCATACCTGGGAAGGTTCTGGTTACGGGTATATTGAAGGTCTAAGTTTCAACAATTTTTATTTTTTTTTCACGAAAACAAATGACAGTTTTAAATGTTACAACTTAGCTTTAAATACTCCCACAATCCTTGTATCATTGCATGCAAACATAAGCACACTGTTTTACGTCCGCCCGCTCTTCACCACTTCCTAGTGCTTTAGTTGGGAAGAAGAAGTGGCGCCACAAACTCCCTAAGAAACCTTAACAGAACTTAATACCTAAATAAAAGCGTCCAGGCGTAAAGGGCGTGCCCGCTAACAATGTTGCTGAATGTAAGAATATTATTTAGTTGCCTGGTATTAGGGGGCGAAATACCAAGACATTTCATATACCTTACTATGCACCGTCAAGAGCCCCTTGTTGTGGCATGTTCTTCTGGCCAAGTCTGTTAACCCAATTGTGTCGGAATGGCCGATCATTAAACCCGTAATTGTAGATTTTGGACAGTTTTGCTAATCTCCTAATTGAAAGTCGTCATTATGATTTTCCGATGGTGAGCCACTGGTGCCGATTCCCTTGTTCACAAACTAAACTAAATTTAGGTTCAGTGCATCTTTTTCTTTCTATTTCATTAAGAAAAGAACAGAAGACAAATTTTAGTTTAGTCCTGTCAAATTAATCAGCGCCTGTCACTACTCCATACAAGTTTAGACGTGATTGAAAACTTGCCTATTACGTCAATTTACGTCAAGCGCTGATTAATTTGACAGGACTAAACTAAAATTTATTTTCTGTCCTTTTCTTAATGAAATAGAAAGAAAAAGATGTACTGAACTTAAATTTAGTTTAGTTTGTGAACAAGGGAATCGGCACCATTGTACATCTCGAACATAATGGCTAGTCACAATCTCCTATTATTTAGACATTTCTTTTCACAACTGACACGCCGTTATCCATTTAGAAGATTACGAAGTTTTGGCACGATAGTAATGGCGTTCTTTTTGTATGGTGGGCTCCGTCAGGGTGTACCAAACCACGAGGACATAACAAACTAGCCACTGTACCTGATTGTCCGAGCCGGCAGTGAGCAGCACGTTCTGCGCGGTGGGGTGCCACAGCACCAGCCCCACGCGGCGCTGGTGGAACACCAGGTCCACCACCGGCTCCGTCAGCGTACGCGACAGGCCTCCGTCCGGGATCTGCCAAACCTGGGCCACGAGGATACAGAGGTTAGAGAATTATACGGTCCTTGGAATCGGGTAGAAAGAAACGATGGATGAACTGTGTGAAAAATGGCTAGAAAGGGGGTGACTACCGAAATAACAACTAATAGAGAAGTATGGAAGAAATAGACATGTTGCGCCGACCAGATATTTTGGGAAAAGGTCACGAGAAGGATGATGATGGAGTCAGGCAGTAAAAAATGATACTTCTTGATTATAAAATAATAAACAAATTGATGCCCAACTTAATCTCTTGCGTATTATCTTAGACCCGGTTTCCGAGACCAAATTTGGCTTTGCTAGTCATCAGAGAGCGAAAAGAAAGAAAATTAGTTTGGGTCGCTGTCGATATTGATCAGCATTTTATTTATTTCTGCATCATTGGGGTTGCCTCATGTCTGCTGGTTCTAGGGTTGCCAACATTTTGTACAAGAAATAAAGTATGGTCAAAGTGGGAAAATAAACAGTATTTTAAGTATTTTTTAAATGTATGATAATTCATTAGTGCTACTCGCGCAACTCATTAATTTAGCACCAATTTTGGAGGCTTCGTAAGCCTCACCAAATAGACGAGGAGCAACTTTTTAAATTGTAGCTATGTATCAAATTGTTGTGAATGCTTTTTGTGTAATAAACTTTTTTACTTTTTTTAAAATTAAATATATTGAACCTCTATATCTTTCGTCCCACCACTTAGCATTCATCACTGAAAACACTAATTCTGTGAATACTGAGGTGGCAGAACTAACTATAATACAATAAGTACCTATCTAAAAGGTATTCCGATAACAATGATCAATTTACTAAGTCCAGAAAACTGGATACATTAACAGGGTCATTCTGAAATTAAAGCTAGCTGAATCACCGCGTCCATGCCCAGGTACATATTATTATACGAGGTTCTACGTAGTAGATGAAATTTTTACTTTTGAACATTTTTTTTTAAATTTAGGTATAGCTCTGGATGCCAGTGAAAACATACTTTATTTTTGTTGAACAGTAAACAGTATTTTAGAGTGAAAAACTGTTTTAAAACAGCATGATTTTTAAACACCGTCATTAAATTGCTCTTTTCTGGTCTTTCTGTGTGCGACCGCAGTATTCATTACCTTAACGACACAGTCTTCAGAGCCGCTGGCGATGACATTATCGTTGTGTGGGCACCACGCGATGTCGAGAACGGGGCCCTTGTGCCCGCCAACAAGGGGATGGTCCGCTGGTATACGGCCAACCTGGAATAATCAAATACATCGGTTAAAACATACAATGTTTTCCTTGAGGACATATCAAGGTGTTATTGTCCTTTGTAGCAATTAAGCTAACTAAATTTAATTAAATTATTTTATTTCAGACTAATTATATTTGTCCATAATTGTTAGTTACAAAGGTCTAATTCTAGCGTTATTAATTAATTATTTGAATAACCAATTAGGATAAGGGAAAGAAAATAATGATGAACTGCGTATATTATTACGTTGTTCTAAAAACAATGCGCCTTGTCGGACCAAGATTACAACGTGAATTTGGTCCTACAAGGCGAATAGACCACCTATTCGCCTTGTAGGACCAAATTCTATTAATAAATAAATACAATTAAATTATACGGTTTTTTACTTGCTTAATGTTAATTCTTCATGATTTAGATTGTCTAATTTCAATCAAATGTTTCAGTAATTAAATTTACTGGAATTTACTATTTAAAATTCCTAATTTCTCTTTCCCAACTCAAAAACACAATGTGAAAGTATTACTATAAAAGAATACACAATTTAATTATCTGTAAACTTGTGCGCCAATTAATTATTTCGCCTTGTCTCTGAAAACTATGGGCGTGAAAACATTCACATGCACAAACGACCTAGTGAAAGCCGGCCATCTTAATTACGAAAACACATAATTAGACATTTTTGGCGCCAGAACTAGAGTATAAATCGCTAATGTAGGTCGCACACGACGGCATTTGAAACTTAATACAAATAAATTTTATATAATGAAGACATACTAGCTGCAAGGTGCATCAGTGTATTTTATAATATTTATAGTTTATTTACGAGCACAGATAATGATCTACTAAAAGCATCGTTTAGTAGTAAATCTTAAGCTATCTCATATACCTCAGTTTTGTATTAAGCTGCCTATTTAATATCCAGATTGCAGGGACAAACGGATAGTTGTCCTGATCGGAAGTGGTTTAGATCTCTTCTATTTCAAAGAAGCATTTAAATAAACTGATTTGGTTCTGAAGTAAAATATGTTCTTACTATTGCTGCAAACAAAGTTAATTGTTTACAGTTGCTCTAAATGCAGCTAGCTAAGTACATATTTTACACGACATGCAACCTCCACAGCTCAGGATGAAACTCAAATAATAGCATGACAACTGCAAATCTTTATGCATGCCATATTTTCTTATAATGCATGAAAACTAAAGTAAATAGGGCACGAATCAGCGTCCGAAATTCAGAATGTCATTTGAAAACGTGAATCGCAAGTTTTCTGACCACAATATAAATAGGAATTCTTAACAACATTGTGGATGGCCGGCATAAATATAGGTTACGAAAGTGTGAATATTTTTAGGTTATTTCTAGTAGAAACAAGAACATCTCGTTTGTATTTGAGTCGAGTTAGCTAATGTTCAAGGGGTAGAGTATCTATTAGGGGTAGTGTCTATTGGTTTCTCGAACCATAAATGTCAAAAACATTTTCTCCGTCACTGAAGCAGTTTTGCAAACTGGTGCTATGATCCACATTTTCGGAAAGGGAATCACCGGCGAAAATAATTATTTCGTCACAATAAATATTTCCGATAACACTTATCGGCAACATTCATACGAAATTATCATGCAGAGCGTAAAACTAGAAGCAACCCTGGTCTCGGGTCCGCAGAGTTATAAGATAATAGGTATTGCTGTGCTACGGTATAAGATTGACCAGTCAGCGAGGTTCATACATAAAGGGTTCACCGGAACTCTAATACAATCTCGTGGAGGATTTTTAATGCACACTGGCGCAGTTAGACACGTTCATATACTTATGGATGAAGATGAAACAAACCCGAAAGATGTCTCGTGTAACTCTTCTGGAGATTTAACAACTACCCGATATCAAGGCATCTTTTGCGCTCGATCGAAACAAATCTTCCAACAAAACGATCTTAGCATCAGATTCAGTATCCTAGCAACACAAGATCGATATAATCTCTAAGTTTCCGTTTCAGGTGTACCCGATTACATCATACCGTAACATTTGATCAAACGTTTGTCCGAATATTTATGCGTTTCGCCGTGTTCCGAGTAGATGGCAGGACGCCAAACGGCCATTATTATTACAGTGCGAATTCCCGCGGTGTTCCGTACTGCCACTGTGTCACACATTCTGGTACCAACACCGACTAATGGTACTGAATGAGCGGTTGGCACATTAAGCCAGTAATTATTCAGTACCGTGTCAATTTCGTGTTGTTTTGATATTTGTCGAACAACGTGATAATTTGAGTGTCAACACTCAACCGTGATGATCGATGTTTGAGGTTGTATTTACGAAGTTCATGACCGTATCTCTGTGTAAATAGAGAATTACCTCAGGAAACGTCGTGAGGGATTCCTCATCTTTTGCATACAATCCATGGCTAGTTTTGTTACCCATGCGTTAGAAAGACTCGCCCGGTTCTATTCTAATTTAGCAACAGTCTGAGCAACTCCAGATATTCGATCCGGTGTTGTCCGGAGTCTAGGTCACAGACATTTTGGAGCTGAGTCTCGCGTTTCTTGACACAAGACCCTCCTAAACGAATTATAAATGGTTGAATAACAATTTCGATATCAAATATCCGGCGGTTGAAGTCTTTTTTAGCTTATAAACCGCCAAGAATGTGTCCTATTAATAAATCAGGTGCAGAACAATCAAACGGTTGATTTATCTTCATCGGGAGCGCCGCGCACATGCAGGTGCGACTGAGACGTGTCACTGCAGATGTGCTGGTTGCTTGAACACGTGAGACTGACGTGTCGTACTGACAGTTGATTGATGTTCATCTTTTAACTTCCACAAAGCGAGGTCAGTTTTTTTGCAGAGGTCTAAGTGCGGGGAGGAAGCTGAAAGCTTGGTATTTTGCTAGGATTGGCCGTAGCAATTCTGAGATCGTGATATCAGACTTTCGAACTGTAACTGCTTGATACAGCTGACTGCTTTTCAGAAACAAGATCACGATCGAAAAGCAGTGACCGATCTAAAACTGGAGTAGAGTTAACATGATTATACTGAGGGTTGAAGGGGTTTGCCGTATGTGAGCATTACCAGTATTCAAGTGCGCAGGACTTGTTCGGCCACGAGTTTCTAGATTCTTTACTACATGTATAATCTGCTTTTGGCAACGTCTGAACGACGGTAATCAAATATGAAAATTAAACCCCATGCAATACCTGTGCATCATAACTTTGCTAACCGCGTTACACACGCCGCGCATTGCACACGTCGCTACGCTTTTCTCGGCGTGCGTAGGCGGGCCCTCGATTTCCGTCTGCCGAATTATTACCCAATACACAAACATACATAAATAGATTCCTTAAATAATAACAGCTAATTATAGAACGTTTGAACAATGTTTTGTAGATGTATTGCGTGTATGTTAAACGTGAGGTGATTCTTTTGATATATCAAGGGCGATTCGTGTTAAGTGTTGCTTTCCAATTTTTTTTTCAGCGTCGTCTTTGCTATAAATGTGAGAAACGAGAAGATTAAAGACTAGACTAAGTATCGGAATTTCTTTTGCTTTAAATAAATCTTTTTCCTATCAAAAAATGCAGTGCAGGATCGTTTAACAGTGACCATGCAATTTTTATTGCCACCAAGATCATTTCTCAGCTTGCACTTGCTTAAATTAATGCTACTACCTAAAATCGAAGCGATGGCTTTCATGAGGTGATTCGCAAGAAAACTGCATCTCTAATAAGCAGAGTACGAGAAACTAGCAACAGCATCCTCAAAATAATAGGGGAGGATGTTACCTCTCCAATTTTAAAAAAAAGATGGTGAGGACGGTGATAAATTAATATTTTATAACGAATCACCAATATCGTGTCACTTTTACTAACAATAGTTGTAAGTCATTATTGTAATTACTAACACATTGGATCTTAGTTATCGGAATTAAGAATTATTATTATTATTATTATTACTAAAAAAATAACTTTTTGTAGATTTCGGTGTTCTAAAACAAAGCTTAGATAACAGAAGTTTTTTTATTCTACGGTTAATATCGCAAATAAGTCAGGCGGAACAATCGTCACACACTTGCATCGCAATTTGAATCGTAAAGTTGGCCATTTCGACGACCAACATTGGATAATTCAACAAATTAATGTCTTGAATCTCCTAATAATAACTTGCAGTACAATGTTTGTAATACCTAAATATAGGAGGGGTAGTCATAAACTTGGTGTGATAGCCAAAAATCACAGACATTAGTCATTATTATCGTTGCGTCTTGTATGGTGTACGCATTGATTTGTACGTGCGAATAAATGTGAATCATCGATGCGTTGAGGAATATATTTTTGTGTTCCAATGTGTAATGATTAATGCAACACTGAAAGTTTTGCACGCCGACGCATCTAGTCTTAATTTGTATGTTTGGGTAGAATACAAATTAGAAGCAGATTCGAAGATAGAAGATAATCTCGTGAGAGATCTTTTGCAACGACTAAACAAGACAATGATTAGACCCTTTTTTTTGGATGGGAAAGCGTCAAATAACTTCTCCCGCTCTGGGCGGAGCGGGAGGGTGTGTCAGACTCTTACTGACTAAAACCCACCCGTATTCCTTCCTGTTTCCTGTGTTGCCAGGGGCCTCGGTGACCCATTAGTACCTTCCCGCGACTCCGGCAGGCATCGGCCCTAGTGGACCCCTACATTTGTGCTGACGACATCTCTTTGAGGCACGCGTGGAATACAACGCGCCATCGACCCGGGCCTGGTCCTTACCGGACGGTGAGCTACCCATTGCTCACCGTCCGCAAGCCCGCGCCTACGGTGGCCGGAAATCCGCCCGGGATTCCCGACGCCCAGGGCGTCTCCTGCGGCGGCTAGGGGCGAGAGTGCGCGAAATTTGCCTTTCCCTCAACCGTCCCGCCTCCTCCTTCGCGAGCATTACCGCTTCGCAGAAGGAGATGATTAGACTCTGGGTCTCTTTATGGGAAAGTACGAATGCTTAGTGTTTCTGAGACCATCATTATCATTATCTTGGCCTTATTCCTTCTTCCATTATTTTTCTACTAGTCGTCATCTCGGTAGTCATCCCCTTTCTAGCCATATGATCTCCCACACAGTTCATACATCGTTTCTTTGGTCTTCCCAGACTCTTAACCATCCACAATCATACTCAAAACTTTCCTCACGACATTTTACTCATTCCTCCGCATCACATGCCCATACCATGCCAACCGATTTCCACACAACTCGACCCTTCGTGGATATTCTGAGATGTTATTTTCTGTTTTGGTCTGTTGACTTGACCATTTGCAATTACTGACGTTTCACAGCGTGGATTTATTTCATTCAGGCCTCTATTTAGAATTTTACTACAATAAGGACCTTACTGTTACAGGACATAATGTTTATCTAATACATCCGCTAGTGGTCCTATCGCCTTTCCGTCCACTGTCTCTCACACTGACACAAGTAGCAATAATAGCACATGACCAGTTATTACTGAACGGAACATCTAATCAGAAAGCCGTCTGTCCACGTCCAGGCCTGACCTTGTGTAGCATGACCTAATGTACGGGAATAGCCTTGATTGTGAATGAGATGATGTAAATTATGTGACTGGGGATATAAAGGAGATGTTTTTTTTTTGCCGTTGCGTGACAGAAAGCTTTTTAGGGTACCTAATGAATCTGAAAGCAGAGACATCTCTAGAATGGAAGAATAGGGATTTCAGAAAAGTTTCGGCAATAAAGATACGCGTGACAAACATATCTCTGACTTTGCTCTCGCGCAGTCGGGTAAAAAGAGGAAGCTGTTTTTTGAAGCACACCTGGCCAAAAACGAGTGTAATGTGTTTAGGGTTCATGTATATATATGTATGTATCTATGTGAGTTTCTTTGTACCACCATAACTTTTAAATGCCTGAACAGATTTAGATGTATGGGGTATCGTTAGAATCCTTACTAAACACCCTCCCAAGTGACATAGGCTGACGAACTAAAAAGTAATAAACAAGTTGTATTAGTTAATCTGTATATACAAAGCAAAAGGACACTCCATTTACTCGCTGACTAAACAGATAAATAAAATTATCATTGCAGTCGGGGACCTCTTAGATTAAAAAGTGTTCCACAGAACGGTCCTCCGACAGCAATGACCTTTCGCTTTGTATATACAGATTAACTAATGTAACTTGTTTTATACTTTTTAGTTAGTTTTTTGACAGGGCAGTCGTGTTTAAAATTTTTAAAATTATTTTTGCTTGCTCGTTTTTGCCGAAAGGCTAAGAGGTTTTAAGGTCTTAAAAAGTTGCCAGGTACTGTAGATGAGGTCTTCATAAGCAAGTAATAGAATATGACGCGATTTTACATTATCACGCTATGATGAGGAAAGAGACAAACGTGGAAGCTGAAAGATATAGATAGATAGTAGTCTTCAAAAAAAACAAAAGAGGATTCAAAATAGGTCACTTGTACTTTCTTTAAGACCGCGCACTGCTAAACAGGGCCTCAAGTCTGCTATAACAATAGTGTCAGAATGGTCTATCATTGATTTTGACAAGTTTGGTAATCTACTAATATAATGGCGTCATTAATGAGGATCGGAACAGACCATTCTGACACTATTGTAATAGCAGACTTGAGGCCAAGATCTATTAAAATTACATAAAGTCAGCCACTCCATTTAGTGTCCCAGCTAATTAATTTATAGCAATTAACTAAAATTTATGACAGTTTGCTGTTGAAACATTCAGTCAGCCGTTCCTAAGAATACTATATTTAGGTCAACGTGTGATAATTTATTCTGAGAATATCTCTATCGAGTTCCAGAATAATTTTGAGACCAATTTTTGTTTCATCCGTTAATCAAGGAAGAGGTTCTCGAGTCGACGCGTGTTTTTTTTTTTGTATGTATGACCATGCATAAGTTTTTACAGAGTAGGTAGTCCGATTTTGGTTCTTTTATTTTTACATCTCATGTTTCGACCCTAGAAGAGGGAGCACAGAAAACTAGCGACACTGTTCCACCATTTCATCATTAAGAATTAAAATTGCCTCCTTAGTTAATTGAAAGCAATACTACCTCTCACCCAACCAAAAACATGTGAACCACAGAACAGTGGGAGAAACTGCGTCGAATCTATTTTCCGTGCGCGTACGCAATGTGGGGCGCGTTATATTTACGTGTTTCGTTTATAGACATGTCCAGAGGTTTCCACACGAACTTGACACGTTGGCCTACGGAGTACGGACGCTCAGTTTATTGAGCTTCAAGCAGTAGGAACCGCTGTTACTATGCACTTAGATGGGCATCCTAGCGTCTAACTAAAACCTAGCCTTTCCCGGAATCTATTGGTATCGTGTGTTACTGGCTCCCTTTCTGGACAGACTATAGGATCATTAGTACTAGCCGATCATAGAATAGAATAGAATATAATATATTTATTGTAAAACATGAGTATACATCAAATAATATGTGCAAGGTCTTAAAATAACAGGTAGATCTGTATGTTTTGCCATTGATGGCGTACACAACAACATATTTTTAGTTTAGAATAAACCATACAAACTATGAAAATAATAACTTAATCCTAATGCTACGAGGGCTGCATTGAAAATTTCGGGAATCAAGGAAGCGACACAACATTACTATTAAAAAATGTATTTATTGCTTTTCGAAGTATTCTACGCGAAATTTGACACATATTTCCATACGATGGAACCAATCATTGAAGCAACCATTCCATTCGGAAGTTGGGGTCTCCAAAATGGCCGTTTTGTAGGCGTCCATAGCTTCTTCAGGTGATGAAAATCTCTGTCCACGCAATTTATTCTTTATTTTAGGGAAAGTATAGAAATCATTAGGGCTTAGGTCGGGGCTGTACGGCGGATGGTCTAATAATTCTGTTTTCTTGCTCAACTCTTTTGTTCTGTGCACGGTGCGAGAACTCGCATTTTCGTGATGGAGGATGATGCGGCGGTTGCAGTTCTCTTTACGGAGTTCAGAAACGACCTGTGGCAAACAAATGCTAGCATACCATTCTGAATTAACCGTTCTTTGTCCCTCAAGAGGAAAGTCGTAACATGGCCGGTTTTGGAGACAAACGTGGCCACCATTTTTTTTGCAATACTCCGTGAACGAACAATTTTTGTTGGCTTTAACTCATTTTCGAACACCCAAACTCGTGACTGGTTTTTTGTTTCGGGTTCGTACGCGTATATCCAGGATTCGTCACCTGATACGATGTTGTATACAGCATTTGAGGATCCTGCGTGGAATCTTTCGAGAGTTCTGACGCACCAAGTAACGCGAGCCGCTTTTTGCTCTTCACAGAGCGAATGCGGTATCCATCGGGAAAACAACTTTTTTACACCTAATTGTTCATGCAAGATTATTTGTATTTGACTCATGCCAATGTCTAAAGTTGCCTGAATTTCGCGGTATGTCACATGTCGATCTTCCTCAATCAGCTTACGCACAGCATCAACGTTTTCTTGGGTGACTGCAGTTTTTGGACGACCTTGACGGGGATCATCACTGAGCTTGACACGTCCACGTTGAAATTCAGCAAACCAGCGATAAGTTGTGGTTTTGGATGGGGCTTCATCACCAAATGCAGAAATCATCCGGTCAACACACTGTTTTTGTGTTAAACCACTTTGAAAGTCATAATAAATCATCGCTCTTGAATTTTCTCGTTTCAATTCCATTTTCTCAACGACTAAACAAGTTTGACAAAACCTTGTGACAAGACCGAGAATCTTTTTTTAAATAAATAAATGGTATTCGATTTTTAAAACCAAGGAGTTTTCAATTAAAAAGATTTTAATATGACAGGAACGGTGGAAATATTCCATTCCCGATACTTTTAGTGCAGCCCTCGTATTGTTTTTACAGATTTGAGGGTCAAATTGTGAAAATGTCGTAATTATAGGAATCCATTTAATTAATTGCGATTGATTTAGAGCCATTCGCCTTAGTAACTTGCTAGGTTGAAGCTTTGCTACACGTCAATGCAGATACCTCATTATGTACAATTGGTGACGACTTTGGACCAACTTAAGACCCACGAAAGTACTCAGAGCATTAAAAAAATCTGATGTGAGAAACCTTTTTTTCTGTGTGTGAAATTATCAAATAACTTCTCCCGCGGAGCGGGAGGGTGTGTCAGACTCTTACTGACTAAAACCCACCCGTGTTCCTTCCGTTGCCTGTGATGCCAGGGGCCTGAGTATCCCTATCGGACTTTCCCACGACCCCGGCAGGCATCGGCCCTAGCGGACCCCTACACTTGTATCTCTTTGAGGGGCGCCTGGAACACAACGCGCCGTCGACCCGGGCCTGGTCCTTATCGGACGGCGAGCTACCCATTGCTCATCGTCCACAAGCCCGCGCCTACGGTGGCCGGGAATCGGCCTGGGATTTCCGACGCCCAGGGCGTCTCCTGCGACGGCTAGAGCATGGGGGCGCGAATTTTGCCTCTCCCTCACCCACTCACTCCTTCGCGAGCATTACTGCTGCGGAAAAGGCGGTGACGGCTTCCCATGGCCTCTCGCTCCGTACCATGGCCTGGACCAGGGCCGGGCGCAAGAGATGTCCGACGCCGATCGCTGATGTGAGAAGCCTGGGGCTGCAGTCTCGAAATAAATAGGGGTCAAAATTGCTTGACAAGATTGTGATTTTTTCGTGCTTGTCAAGCAATTTTGACTGTCTAAGGACCCCATTAGGACTTCGCGACCGAATTCGGCCGTAAATGGATCGCTATCTACGTCGAGACCGCAGGCCCTGGAAAGATTAGTTCGAGAGTTCTATGGACTAATTCAAATATACTGTAATTTAGAACCTATGCTTTTAAGTTGCTTCAAAAGCATGTACTGGCTAGAGTGGCTAGGATGTGGCGACCTATTCATGGACGAGAGGACCAACAGACAAAACAATATCTTTAACATGTTATTGTTATTAAAACAGTAGCATTGTTTAGGATATTGACTAACAGGTACTCCCACTGAAGGTCGAAGATTACGCCTTATCAGAAAGATAACACTGAGTGAAATTACGACCTTATGTAATGCTATTTATGTATAATAGATAAAGGACATTCGTAGGCTTGAAAAGTGTCACACAGTGTTAAGAAGGTTCCTGACTTTTTAGGAAACGATCCCTGTGACTATTCTGTTTTTCCAGCTAAAACACAAGGAAGTGAAGATAGGTCGCGGGTTTTGCGGACTGTCATTTGTAATTTTTGAGGTTCGAAAAGTGTTGATTCTCAGCCTAATCCGAATAAATGAATTTTTAACTAAATTAGAATATTCCACATATGAAATGTGATTGATTTTTTTAAGGACATGGTTATGCAGTCCTTCTACCAATATAGGCAAAGTATGCTAAGTTGTAAAGGCTAAATTAACGAAATTAAGAAGGTTCCTGACTTTTTAGGAAACGATCCCTGTGACTATTCTGTTTTTCCAGCAAAAACACAAGGAAGTGAAGATAAGCCGCGGGTTTTGCGGACTGTCTTTTGTAATTTTTGAGGTTCGAAAAGTGTTGATTCTCAGCCTAATCCGAATAAATGAATTTTTAACTAAATTTGAATATTCCACATATGAAATGTGATTGATTTTTTTAAGGACATGGTTATTCAGTCCTTCTACCAATATAGGCAAAGTATGCGAGTCTTAGGCCCGTATTATAGAACGTCACTCAATACTCAAGCACTACTTAAAACTAGATTCAAGCCATTTGATTGGTTAAAACTAGTTTTAGGTAATGCTTGAGAATTGAGTGACGTTCTGTAATACGGAACTTAGTCTGCAAATCGGGAGATTAACACTTGGGACAACGACTCCATTCATCGCACACTAATGATCCACGACGCACCGTCTTGATCTCTGTAAATGGCGTGTGAAGTTGAGACTGTACCTTTAGTAGGTATCGATGATTTAATTGATAACATACGATTGCATGGATTGGCGTTTTATGCTTATGACGTATTCTACGCTATCGCCTATCAATATACATCATACGTTCATGACGATATGTTATCTAAATACATCCGTACGAAAGGACCATTTTTTTTTTTCACTTGATTGGGTTTGCTCAGATGTGTTTGTTTGAATTTCTTAGTTTGTTGGCTAAAAATAAGATACAGGAAATATCTACGTCCCAAGCCCGTTTTCAATAAACTTTCTCCTGATGATTTGAACACTTTTGATCGATGTTTCCTTTGGTAGTTACAGAAATCGAAAAACATTCTTATCCCCGAAATACTTCTGCAGTGCTTTGTACTGTGAACCGTTCCATACAATATAAAATCCACTAAGACGTAGAATAAGGAAGCGTCTCATAACACGTTGATATAATTTGATGACACAGCGGCGAAGCATGCGTCAGTTAGTAAACATTCACGCCGCAGGTTTTTGTCAGTCCATTGTGGACGCCATTGTCTTGTCCTAACTATCTGTTGTTGTAGACTTATACATATTATGACAATATTATTATGTACGGTAAATGCCCCTTGCGCAGGAAAACTAGCGAAGTTGGACAATTAAACAAAAGTGCCATATAAAAAATATTAGTCATAGTCGGAGAAATGCAAGGGATTTGTCATTCAACGGAAGGTACCGAGGGACAGCATCAGAAGTACTAAGTACTAACCTTTGAAACTTTTCTCGGAAAGGACCAAAATTATTGAAAGCCTATAAACTCACAGCTCTGTATGTGAGGTGTGCTGGCAGTACCTACACCTCATTATCATAGGGATGTGATGCTTTTTCAGGCAAAGAGGTGGTGTAAGACATATTTGAGACTCCATGCTTGTTAGTTACGTGAAGAACAATCACCAATAACCTATTAACTTATTACACCACCTCAACAAACACTTGTCATTCCCATCCTCAATAGTTTTTGCTGTGATGCGTGTGCGTATTGTTAGGGGCCATTGTTTATCCGTATCTGTTGCACAATGAACGCTATCTGTCACCTCGGAGCATTGTTCGACTGATAAAAACGAGACGCAAAGAAAGGGAAGGTTGTATTGAGGTTCCAATGATAAGGCTGTCCGGTAATGCTTGACAGGGTTCCACAGTTTTGTGAATATTCTGTGAAGGATTCGCCAAGCATTTTACGAGTCAGTTTTTATATTTCTGATAAATGGTACTCTTAAACACTGGCGATAGATATGGGTGTTTAAAGATAAAACTACGAAGAAAAGATAGACAAAAGTGTCAGATTTGATGATATTCTATCTAAGGGATTCTAGATATGGAAAAAAATATATTTCGACAAGACTTTGGACTAAGATTGACTGCGATTTCGCAGCAATTTGTTGCACTTATAGGGGCGGTACGCAGTCTGGAAGAAAGGACCAAATATTATTTTAATCTCCATACAAAACCATTGGATATGTAACTGGATATATTTATGTTGCAAAGGTACTTCTAGGGACGTTATCAGTTCCATAAATACAAATAGAAATACATCATAGCTACAAGGAAAAATAACATCTATCTAATCCCTATGTACACAACACAGAACATAATATTATATACAAAACCACACAAATGTTTATATTGTGATAACTAAGCAAACCACTTGTTCCGTGTAGATAATATTACTTTGTGTGACAATTAGAAAAATAACCTTTAGAACTGCTTAGACGTGATAAAACAGGAATTTATGGAGCTCACACAATCTAGATTACTTATGGCTTTGTTGTTTATTTCCTTTACTTAAAGATAAGTCGTCAAAGTATGGGTTCTAATGACTTTTATTACTGCTAAATAGCTAATATTCATGCAGCATTCATAACGTCTGATGAGCTGGGAGTTGTGAATTCAAGCCTTGCAATAGGAACGAGGAGAGTATCCCAAGGCCATATTTAGCCTTTAGTTCAATAGGTTACCAGATAATATGGAAGAATAAGAGAACTCGCTCCAAGATCATCTTCAACTAGAATATATCCAGGAAATCCCAGACGAATGGCAGCCCAAATATTAGTTTTAAACATCATTCTCCTGCCCTTATCCCAATTTATTAGTGGTCGGCTCAAACATGTATTTTTCTTCCATTCTTCTCTATTAGTTGTCATCTCGGTAGTCACTCCCTTTCCAGCCATATCATATTTCACACAGGCCATCCATCATATCTTTGGTCTTTCTCTATTCTTATCATCCTCATACATATTCAAAATATTCAACATTTGAAAATATTAAAATTCTTGCCTCTCATTAATGTTTCCAGTCCTGAGTCATAAGCACTACACTTGCATCCATCTATCTGTGCTAACAGTTAAAAACGAAACAATCTTTATTACACTGATTATCATATTACAAACATAGATAGAATGAGCAAATTACTGTAATTATCTACTAATTTGTGATCAATTAACATTCGTAATTATAATGAAATGCTAGAAATTAAATGTTTTAATGAAATTGAGTTTTTCATGCAGCAAGCTGACCAGAATGTTTTATGATATTTTTGTTTGCATGTTCGGCAGTTGCTCCATGTAAAACTCTGGTATTCAGCTGCATCCGGTTAGACTGGAAACTGACCCCAACATACATAGTTTGGAAAAGGCTAGTCAGATGATTGTTTGCATATTTGGCGGCATGGCATAAAATTTATTCCACATTTAGATATATAGATAGGATACTCTTTAATATGAATCAAGATAATTTTGATGTAGTGAGTGTGCGAATATATAATGTTTCCCAAAGTACATCATCATCATCATCATTATCATTTCAGCCGAAAGACGTCCACTGCTGGACATAGGCCTCCCCCAAGCACCGCCACTTCGACCGGTTTTGTGCTTCCCGCATCCAGCGGATTCCTGCGGCCTTCACAAGGTCATCGGTCCACCTTGTAGGAGGCCTTCCAACGCTACGTCTTCCGGTACGCGGTCGCCATTCCAGAACCTTTCGGCCCCATCGGCCATCTGTTCTGCAAGCAATGTGCCCTGCCCACTGCCACTTAAGTTTGGCAATTCTTCGGGCTATGTCGGTGACCTTGGTTCGCCTACGGATCTCTTCATTTCTGATTCGATCACGTAGGGAAATTCCAAGCATAGCCCTCTCCATTGCCTTTTGAGTGACTTTTAGCTTTTTGATAAGGCCCATTGTAAGCGTTCTCTATGCATATTAACATCATACTGCGATCGCCAACCCGCCTGCCAAGCGTGGCGACTATGGCAACCCCCCCCAAAGTACATAGGTAGTTATTTTTGTTAGTTATTTCTATATTTATATTTCAACTATCCATCAGCCATGAAATAATGTGAACAATATTTGTATTTGGAGTGTTCAGGAAACACCCATATATTCAAAACTTGATAAGATAGTTGACTTCCTCTCCCATTCATAGAATTGTGACAATCATCAGTCATTGATAAGGATACTGATATTTAGCTAAGTCCAGTAAGAATCAAATCTGGCTCATTGGGGACAGGAGATTGTGATGAAACATTTTTAACAACAAGAATTAAGAATAAGTATAAAAGTACATAATTATTATATTTCATTATTTTTTTTATTTAAATTAAGATATTATTTTGTTATCCTAATTACCTGATAATTACTATCTCAAATCTCCAATACATAAGTGTAAAAATATACTTTGCTGTGGTATAACAAAATTGTTTTTAAGGTCTTGCAACAAATGTTTAAAAGGGAGTTTAGAGGTAAAATCCAATTAAATGTAAATTCTTTAATAGAATTAGCATTTCAAATAAAACATTTGTTGTTGGTATTATCAAAGACTTGTGAGATAGATATGTAAAGAAATTGAGTCATCTAACTCTACTAAAATTAAAAAAAATAACCTTGGATCAAGATTCAATGACTCCAGTGCATATAAATTTGAAAAACTAGATTGAAAACTATTCAATTACTATTTATGAGTCAAGAAAAAGAATGTAATAATTTCACATCCACTGCGGGACATACTCAGCCAAAATAGAACTATAAAGTAAGATTATTAGGACTAGTTGCATGGAATCTTTCTATTGAAATTTATATTGATCTCCTGAAAAATATTCTTTGTTATGGATTAATACTACAATTAATTAATTCTCTCAATATCACACTGTTGTAGGACAAAGTCTGGTATTGTCTTACCCAGTAAATGAGTTGTGGAGTCAGTCGCTCCATGAAAAATACAGGTATTGAGCTGCATCCAGTTAGACTGGAAGCCGACCCCAACATAGTTGGGAAAACACTACGCAGATTGATTGTAGGATAAAGTTATTTATTTATTTATATATACTTTATTGTACACCACAAAAATACATGACAAAAAATAAATCAAACACTACAAAATATACAATGGGCGGCCTTATCGCTATCTGCAATCTCTTCCAGGCAACTATGGGATGGACAGTGATTTGCCTGGACATAAAGTGGGGCTGTCGTTGGTGTAAAAAAATAAATAAATAGAATATACTAAAATTGATACACAGTTGATGTATTCAAGTTGTTACTGTGGTATGGAACTAAATTCCCCCGGTTTGCACCTTGCAGACAAATACTTCTTCACTAAATTATAATTTAAAATACTTTATACTAGCGGCCCGTCCCGGCTTCGCACGGGTGGACATAAGATTTTTTTATACTTTTACCTTTTTTTTTTCTGTAGTTTTATTTTATATTTTTTTAAACACGGTATCACATTATTTAAATATACTTACTTACAATCCGAATTCTTTTTAATCTTAAGTGAGACATATTACTTCGTTTTTTTATTTACATTTTTACAACATTTTACGTTATTATCTGATCCTATATAATTAAATTTCCTAAGTTTTTATATAATAACACTTTTTATTTATATTTTTTTTGTTGTTTTTGGTGTGTGTATTTATTTTTAAGAGTTTTCTAAGTCATTGTAATTTTTACATTTCTGTATTTACATTTTTATTTTAAAGCTTTATTTTATTCTATTGGTTGTTACTTTTATTTTACAAAACTTTTACTTATTTTATCTGACTTGTAGTACAAGTTGCCATAACAATGATAGCTTTAATATTAGTGTTATTTTAACAGTTTCAAATGTTCTATCTTATTAAAAAATAAACTTTGGAATTTGCATAAAAACAAAGTACTTATAACTTGGGGATTATGACTGACCTCATCATGTAAGGGAATTTATTCCCTAAATGTCTCTCATAAAGTTCCTAACTTTTAAGTTCTGGTGCATAGGTCTCCTGTGAGTAATATGAGATACATAAACAGTTGATTGAATATTTAATTATTATAAAATACACTAACAAACTACAAAGCTTGTATCTTAACATTTTAACTAAAAGTTTTTTAACAGATTTTTCTCTATTAAAATCAAGTAGCTAACTTGATTTTAATAGAGGAAAATCTGTTAAGTTAAAATTGTAAATTTTTCATGAAAACCCTCATAATTCACACTTTCTAAGTAGTAAACCTCGAAATATATTCCGAAGTAGTTATTTATAAATCAGCAAAGTGTGACTAAGCGTCTCAATATAATATTTCCAGTGTTAAATTAGGAGTAATTTTGCAAATATCTTTTACATTTAAACCTGTGAGAAATGAGTATACTGTTCAATGAAATAGACTCACCTTATTATGTGGCAGTACTATGAAGGCGCCTCCGCCGGCAGACTCGACGATTATAGCCAGAAACTTAGGATTCACCGCACAGAACGTAGAGTCCCAAGAACTTTTTGACACTCTTATATTATCATAACATTGCTCACGTTTCAGGGCCTGCCCGTAAACGTGGCGGAACTTAGAACTGCGCACCACCCTAAACGACATCTGTAACGCGAAAAGTAACCAGTTAACAACAATACAAACAACAACTATCCGATTATTTCACTTAAAACATAACCTATACGCCACTGTGACCTATATTTTGACACTACAATTATTATAGAACTCCAACTCACGTTTAATTAAATAGAAGAAATGATTATTATTACACTAGAAAATGCAATGAAAACATTTGAATATAACACAATTGTTTAAAAGAAAATAAAACTGAGAGCTACTAAGGATCGAAGGGAGGACGGTTGGGAAAACGAGCAAACTCCATATTTGGTAATGCCTGCAGGCACTACTTGTAGTGATGATAATCTCGTTTTAAAAGTAAAAAATTATGATGAAATGGCTAATTGGATTATTAAAATTTCTAGAAGAATTATTTAAGTGCTACAAATAAATATTTAACTTAATTTAAAGCAAATGTTTTATTTTACTTTTATAAAAGACGTTTCGTTATTTTTGAACGCAACTCTCAATTGTCAAACAATTGTCAAAATGAGATACTTTTGGATGCATTCGTGGCTAGAGGATTGTAATCGTTATATTTTCTTCCTTGCAATGTATTCAAACCGTTTTTTGAAAAACGAATAAGTATTCTTCTTGAGTAAAATAATTATCATTTTTGTACAGCTAACTTACTCTAGGAACATCCAATCGAGCTCTTTCGGCATATTTGGATGTCTTTGGTGTTTGGGCATGATAACTGTGGCAACGTTCTCTCCCGACTCGTTTGGCCACAGGGGCTCTTTTGATGTCCGGGCTTGTAAAACTGTTATGTCTTTTGACATTGTCCTACGAAATAAAATAAAACAATAAATGTGCGATACAACGCATACAAAATATGAAATAGCCACGAAATAGCACTTACCCTGTCTACAGAATCGACTTCCATTATGATAATAATGTACTTACGAATTATATAAGTGTTAATTATTAAATTACTACGATTTTATAAACGTGTGAACACCAACGAAGAAGTAAGTTATTATAAAATTACAATAATGTAATGAATGATGATAAATGTCATGAAAGAGAAGGTAGTTCATAAAAATAAATTATTTAGGTCATCTTTTAATTTGAGGTCATATTTTTACATTATGAAACTTCTTTTAGTTTAATTTGGAAACATATCTAAATAATTCATGAGGAATTTTGATTTCTATTTTTTTTTTTGTAATAATAATTATTTAGTTTTTACTCTAACATATGGTGTCTTTGGACCATTCCTGATTTTGACATATTGACTGACAAGATGCCTGTTTGACAGTGACATATTATTTTACATCTGTGGTAGTTCTAGTAAATAGAAGAATCGTGGAAATCGACAATTGCCGAAAATCTGTGAATTTTATTACATTTTATTTATATTCCGATTCTAATACGCACAACATACAATGTTTTAATTTGATTTTGTTTTGTATTGTGATATTTTAAAGGAATAATCATGGAAGCTGCAGTTTCAAAGGTAAGAAATCAATCAGATTTGCATGATTTTTTTAAATATTCTATAACATTCATAGAAACTATTTTTGGATTTTATTAGGAACTTTGCTTTTGAATGCCCTATATCGTAACAAGAATTTGCTAAATAATGTTTTTATCCAATTTAAGATACAAAAATGAATTTAGTTTATTCCAGAAAGGTGTCTTTTTTTTTCATGGAAGCAAACCATGAAAAAAAACAGACCGAATAGGTACCTATTTGTAGCGGTCCATTTAAATACTTATTAAGTGGAATTTTCCTCATTTCTACTAATTTTCTAGAGAGAAAACATTAGATTTTTTGTATGTTTGTTATGCTTTCATGCTAGAACAGCTAAACGGATATGAATGAAATTTGGCACATGGGTTAGGACATGGGATACTATTTATCCCGATATTCCCACGGGATCGAGACGTATGCGAGTGTAATATTCTATACGCCTACTTAACACTTTTACACTCAATTTCATCATTGCACCATAATTATTTATGATGTATTTATATTTTATTACAACAGTAATTAATTTAAGCTTGATGTTATATATTTTTTTAATTACTCAAAACTATGTCAAGCACTAGAAATGTTTATATTAGAAAAGGTTTGAACTTAGACCCTCATTACATCTTCTGCTGGTATAGCACTTGAATTAATCATCTTAAAAGTGTTGAATTTGTTAGTGATATCACTCTATGATTTCTCTTTTGTAATGTTTGCCTCATCTGATGTCTCTTATGTAAATGATTGAATGTGTCTCAATTTCATAAGTATTTTGAATATGTTGACCTTTTGTCTTGTGGACTTTCGTGATGGTGAATGGTGTCTGTGGCATTATCATTATTCACTATGTATATATTTATTAAAATCAGCATGCTCCTGCCCCTATTGCAATCTATTTGGGGACAGTGCAGCTCATCTTCCATTGGTGCAGTTCATCTTCTTCTTCCATACATCTTAGTAATTTCATAGTAATAATAAAGTTAGGTTGAGGTTTCTGGAGTCCTAACTGTGGACAGGTTGGACCCTATATCCGATACCGGTGGCCTAGTATTTTTTTATATTTTGAAATGATTTTATATTTTAATATTTAAAAAGTAATAGATTTGTGTATTTATGAAATACTATTAGGTTTTAGGTATTAGGTTTTTGTTATTTAGGTAGCAGGTATTTCTAATGACCTAAAAATCACAGAATCCTAAAATTATAAACTTATTTTAATATTTTTCTTAGTATTTAAGTGCAGCAGACTTTAATATTCCAATATTTTGACATTTATGGACTGATGTAGTAATGATTGATAATGTTATGACATTAATTGGTAAAGGACAGCTAATGAGACACAATTGATTTTCTATTGTTTTACTCCGAATCGGTGTAGCACGGGGCTTAACAGGTTAATTTTTAATTGCAATATGTACGTATTTACATACTTTTTATACCAAAGATAAAGTTTTGTTCTACAAATAGGTCTGGTGTGTGCGTATAAGTTGTTATTCTTGGATTCTTCAAATGTCAATTTCATGATAACAAATACTCTAGTTATCATCCAATCTTGACAAATTATTGCTTTATCTACATAATAGTATATTTATGACTTATTTAGCTCAGTTTAGATGTAAGTACTTGAATATTTTTCTATAAACATTTTGATAACATGCTAGGTAACAAAATTGTTGTTATAACCCATTATCTTACTTCTATCTTTAGTTCTATTCAAGTCAGTAAAATTCCACAATTTTACACATAGAGTGCAGGGTACCAGTTATCAGCAGTCAAGTTCCAGAGTGAGGAACCTCTTAACAATTTGCACTCTGTCCAGGAGTATCACTTTTTGTATAATGGTAGCCATACTCGCTACGTCTAAACTTGCGCAAGTTTATACTTGCACTTATTTAATCTTAAGTGAGGCAGCGAGCCTCCTTGCCGGATTGCCGCCATGGGATCTGGAGGCAAAAGTCCTCGCGCACGTATGGGAGTGGCGCGAGGAGGCGAAACGCCGGGGCGTAAGTCCGTTGCCGCGAGAAATCGTGGCACAGCGGACAGAGCTCCGGCGGGATCTCATGGCGTCATGGAAAGTACGGTTGTCGCAACCCAGTGCTGGGCACGCCACGATTGCGGCGATAAGTCCCCTCTTTGAGGAGTGGCTGGAGAGGCGCCACAGCGTCCTCACCTTCCGCCTGACGCAGGTCCTCACTGGACACGGCAGCTTCGGGAGGTTCCTGTGTCGGATAAGGCGGGAGGAAACGTCCGGGTGTCACCACTTTGTGGATCGCCCGGAGGACACGGTGGAGCATACGGTGGAGGTCTGCCCGGCTTGGGCAGAGCACCGCCGTGTCCTCGTGGAGGCGATCGGCGGCAGAGACCTCTCGCGTCCGGCCCTGGTTCAGGCCATGGTACGGAGCGAGAGGGCATGGGCAGCCGTCACCTCCTTCTGCGAAGCAGTAATGCTCGCGAAGGAGCAGGCGGGACGGTTGAGGGAAAGGCACGTTTCGCGCCCTCTCGCCCCTAGCCGCCGCAGGAGACGCCCTGGGCGTCGGGAATCTCGGGCGGATTTCCAGCCACCGTAGGCGCGGGCTTGCGGACGGTGAGCAATGGGTAGCTCACCGTCCGGTAAGGACCAGGCCCGGGTCGACGGCGCGTCGTATTCCACGCGCGCCTCAAAGAGATGTCGTCAGCACAAAAGTAGGGGTCCACTAGGGCCGATGCCTGCCGGGGTCGCGGGAAGGTACTTATGGGTCACCGAGGCCCCTGGCAACACAGGCAACAGGAAGGAATACGGGTGGGTTTTAGTCAGTAAGAGTCTGACACACCCTCCCGCTCCGCCCAGAGCGGGAGAAGTTATTTGATGATTTCCCACCCAAAAAAAAAAAATAGTGAGACATATTACTTGGTTTGTTTTTATTTACATTTTTACAACATTTTACATTATTATCTGATCCTATCTAATTAAATTTCCTAAGTTTTTATATACTTAATAACACTTTTATTTATATTTTTTTTTTGTTTTTTTTTTTATATTTCTACTTTTTTGTTGTTTTTGGTGTGTGTATTTATTTTTAAGAGTTTTTCTAAGTCATTGTAATTTTTACATTTCTGTATTTACATTTTTATTTTAAAGCTTTATTTAATTCTGTTGGTTGTTACTTTTATTCTACAAAAGTTTTACCTTAATGCTTCACTGTACACTATGTTGGCAGTGGTATTTGTAGGTGATAACAAAAGATATTGATTTTCAGGAGATCCTACTCGAGAAAGGGCAACATATAATTGCCCATGAGAGAAGCACTCTTTTCTTAGGTCGATGCCAACAATCGAAAAAGTTTGTCCCTGTGATTTATTTATCGTAAGGGCAAACGATATCTTCACAGGAAACTGTAACCTTTTAAAGGATATAGACAAATCCGTCGGAATCAGGGTTGTTGCGAACATCAGCATCAGCATCCGCAGAACTTCAGCATCATTTTCAACATCAGCATCAGCATCCGCATTGATCGATGCTGATTATTAATGCTGAAGTTCGAGTCGTGACATGACCGCAAAGGGGGCAGGGCAAAACCAATCCAGAGGTCGACCGCGGTGATTGCGATTGTAAACAAACGCAAACTTGTCTCATTACGTTATAATACGTCATTGCGCGTGAAAGTTATTGTTCTTTTTGTAAACTGTTGTTTGATAAAATAATGCCGCCTCCGTTGAGAAGTAGGTAGTAAGGAATATGGTCGTATTTTAAATTAGTGAATCAAGGAAAACTGTGCAACACCAAGTGTGCAATACCAAGGAAAACTAACTAACTTTTAGGTATAAATTCATAATGGTCACTGCTTTTTTAAAGAAAATAATTAAAATCAGCATCAGCATCAGCATCCGCTGATGTCGATGATAAAACATCAGCATCAGCATCAGCATCCGCTGATGTCAATGATAAAACATCAGCATCAGCATTCGCTGATGTGAAAAGAATATGCATCAGCAACAACCCTGGTCGGAATCATCGGGATTCGCGGAATGTGAGCAAGCTGTCCGGCCGCGGGCCCAGTGATGATTGTTGCTACAATCACATTGTCTCGTAATTCCTTTATCAAAAGTCTTGTGCCATTACACATACTGGGAGGGTTAAAATTTCTCAAAAGCATAATGGGAGTACCTCCTTTTAATTTTAGTTCGTGGGGTGGCAAGCTGGCGGGATTGAGGGAATTTAAAAATTCTTGTGGGTAGTGCACTGTATCTTCGATGTTGCATACGGTGTCAATTTCAGATTTGTAACATTTAAAACCACCCGGTACTTTTTCCATAATCATTCTATTTATCTCATTTACTGAGTCGTTTCTCGGTGACGCTATCGCCCTCGAACAAAGCCAATTGAAATTTCTTTCTGTTAGATTTTCGATGTCGGGATAGATTGTGTCTATAAGAGTTTCTAGACTTTTAATAGTTTGAGCCAATTCATTGTCCAACAATACTTGGGAGCTATTTGCAACTGTTGATGGTAATTTTCCATCTCCAAGTTAAAGTATTTTTTGTGAGAAATTTACATTGTGGTTATTACTTAAATGTGCTCTCATATTTGTGCGCAAATTAAGAGTTTCAATTGATTGCCATAAAGGTGATGATTTGAGACACGCTTTAATAACGTCGGCACGTGTACCTTTTATTATAACCGGTAGTGTTTGGCGAAAGTCTCCAGCCATCACAAAGGTTACGCCCCCCATCAAATTGCCTGAGTTTCTGATGTCTTTTAATGTGCGGTCCACAGCTTCTATGGCTCCATGGCTCATGGTGCACTCTTCCCAAATAATCAGCGACGTGTCCTGTAAGAGCTGCCCCAGTGGACCATTTTTGCGGATTGAGCATACAGATAGTTGTTCTAAAGACAACGGTAATTTAAAGGTTGAGTGTGCAGTTTTCCCACCATTTAATAGAGTTGCAGCAATTCCGGAAGACGCAACTGCCAGTGCTTTTCTTCCAGATTGTCGTACTTTGGCTAATATTAAATTGGCAAGAAAAGCGTTAGCTTTTTTTCCCAAAGTCCGTTAGGACTTTGGGAAATCGAAGCTTCTCTCAGAGTTATTTCCCATTGGTTATCATTTTCCAGTAAACCTCTATCTTGGCAAGCGGCTTTGTAAGTTTCTTTAACAATTCCATCAATTGTTTTTAAGTCCTGAAACGATGTTGGGCCACGTACATGATGAAGTAGTATCCTGAGATAAAAACATTCTGACTGGGAAGGATGAATGCTGTACACTCTTCCCAATGCCGCGAAGTTTTTTGTAGTTATTGATATGTTTTTAATATTGTAGAACATACTTTTGTTCTATCATCAATAGTTTCCGCAGCGCATGCGACGAAAGATGTTTTATGGCATTTTTTTACACCTTGGGTTACGTTACTAAAGTTTTAGTAAGGATCCCCAATCTTTTCTAGCAATAAATGTAGCCTATGTTACTCAGGGTGAATGTAGCTTTCCAATGGTGAAAAAAATTTTGAAATCGGCGCAGGAGTTTTTGAGTTTATTCATGACAAACATACACACACACTAAAATACAAATCTTTCCTCTTTTTAATATTAGTGTAGATATTCTTTTTTTGTTTTAATTGCTCCGTTTTGTGTGAAGGAGCCTTGACCACATAAAGATTTTTTTGAATTTGCCGCGTTTTCTCATGTCACACTCATGTTTGTTTGCTAGACTCTAGCACTGCTAGTTGAATGTAATTACTAGCAACACAGTTACGGATTCATCAAAACACCCTAATGTATTCGACTCCTGTGGAATGGTATTCCTATGAGGCTCTTACAGAAATCTGTATAAATGTTTCTCTATCAATCAGACAAGGCAAGGTAACATAGTCTTTACTCATTAGAATTACTCACATAATATTATGAAATAACTTTCCAATGTCACTGTATAGTCTGTTTCAAAACTATCTAATGAAAGTGTAAACAAATCCTGTTCAGGTAATATTCTTACGGAATCACTCACTAAAGGGAATTACTAACACATATATCTGTATTTAGAAGGTTTCGACTTTATTTATATCTCACTACTTTTTCCAACAAATACGTTTTGAATAAAATTATTAAATTGTAATTGACTAATCATCAATTCATCAATGAAAATTGAGGTTTTAAAATGAAACTCAATTGCCAAATGAAAAACATATTTAAGGTGATTTAAAATTATAATTTCGGGCTTATACTAATAATCAAATCAGAGATCTGTAAGTGGCACTACGAATAGGCATCCACGGGTACGTTTTCTGATCCATTTGCGAAGGGTGGGCGTTTTGGGGGACTGTCTTATATAATTTTGACGCTCGAAAAGTGCTGATCCTCAGCCTAGTTTGAATAAATGACTTTTGATTTGTTTTCACTTTCGTTTAGATGCTTTGGAACAAACATAGTAGGTAAAAAAGTCAGTTAATTACTTTCAAGGCCTTTTGCAAATGCGCATTCAGTACGTATGTTTATTCATCATTCAGCATAGTTTTAATGACTGAAAAATATTTTCCATTATGTTCTAGTTTATTTTACCATTATCTGTTGTACCTATAATCATAATTGCTTCTACCAGTTTTGGTATTTTTCCTGACATTAATGATAAAAAAATAACTTAATTTAAAGTTAGTTTTTCGTTGGATTTAGTATTTCCTCGTCTTCCGTCTGGCTTGTTTCTACCATGTGGCTAGGATTCGCTTGGATAGATCAAAGAATTAGAGTAAGTACATCAGGAATTCTTTTACTTATTAGGATCTTAATTACTTAACTAGCGAACCGCTTCTGCCTCGCATAGTTTTTGCAACCTGGCGAAACATCTAATCTTCTATATTATATTTTAGTTTAATATTCATGTATAAATAACATTCCGTAATAAATTCTCAAAATTATGGTGAAAACCGCATCAAAATAGTTTTCATAGTTTAGAAGATCAACGTGGTCACACAGACACGAAAAAGCGGTTTTCACTTTATAATATGTAGGTATAGATTCTCTTAGCCCAAGAAGTCTGTGAACTTTTGTATGCTGGTAATTAATTACCAAAAACAATTAGTCCCCTCTTTGAGGAGTGGCTAGAGAAGCGCTACGGCGTCCTCACCTTCCGTCTGACGCACGTCTTCACCGGACACGGCAGCTTCGGGAGGTTCCTGTGTCGGATAAGGCGGGAGGAAACGCCTGGGTGTCACCACTGTGGATCGCCCGGAGGACACGGTGGAGCATACGGTGGAGGTCTGCCCGGCTTGGGCGAAGCTCCGCCGTGTACTCGTGGAGGCGATCGGAAGCGGAGATCTCTCGCGTCCGGCCCTGGTCCAGGCCATGGTATGGAGCGAGAGGGCATGGGCAGCCGTCACCTCCTTCTGCGAAACAGTAATGCTTGCGAAGGAGCAGGCGAGATGGTTGAGGGAAAGGCAAATCTCACGCCCTCACGACCCTAGCCGCCGCAGGAGACGCCCTGGGCGTCGGGAATCCTGGGCGGATTTTCGGCCACCGTAAGCGCGGGCTTGCGGACGGTGAACAATGGGTAGCTCGCCGTTCGATAAAGACCAGGCCCACGTCGACGGTGCGTTGTGTTCCACGCGCGCCTCAAAGAGATGTCAGCTCAAGTGTAGGGGTCCACTAGGGCTGATGCCTGCCGGGGTCGCGGGAAGGTACGGAAAGGTCATCTAGGCCACTGGGAACACAGGCAACGGAAGGAACACGGTGGGTTTTAGTCAGTAAGAGTCTGACACCCCCTCCCGCTCCGCCCAGAGCGGGAGAAGTTATTTGATAATTTCCCATCCAAAAAAAAGCCATGATTAGTCTAGTTTCTAGTTTATCTAATCTTTGCATCCTCTAATCATAATTTATTTTATCAGTAGAAATAACAATAAATCTTTATTAGGCCAAAAGGGTATCAAACTGATAAGTACTTAATTAACAATGTACCTAATGGTGGACTAGATTATAATAAAATTTGGTTTGAAGAAGTTATGTTTTATTAGGGGGTGAATTAAAAAAATCCATAGTGCTGACTTTCGTTTATAAGGAATTCTTGTGCAAAATTTCATGCTTCTAAACCCAGCAGCTTAAACTTTAAACCACTGGGTTTAGAAGCATGACATTTTTAAGAGTTTTAAACTTTAAACTGTGCGTTGTCGCTGATCTGTCCGACAGTGAATTTAAGATTTTTATTAAATAGATTTTCGGTCTCATCGGCCAATCTCAACGGGGATATTGCTGTGCAGAGGCGTGTGCTCAAACATAGCTTTACTCTCTCTACCACGCAATACGCTTTACTTCTCCGAGGCACGGGGATTTGGGTGTCAAATCCCCATAGGGGCCACCACTACCTCACATGTTGTGTCTTTTGAGTCTTCGACATGAACCGGCTCAAAAGAAGGAGGAGGGTATGCATTCGGCAAGTTTTCGCCGATTTATCCGTGGTTACTGGGCCGATTTACGTGATTCTTTTTTTCATTTGGTAGAGGAAACATGCAAAGTGGTCCCATATACATTTTATTAACTTTGCTTAGGTAGTTTGAGTTGGCTTCAAAAATACGTATTTTTTACACTTTGTATTAATTGATGTTATAATAACTTCCTGTCACTATTATTTATCTAACAAGTAGTGGTATACGAATTTGTGTGGGGTAGGTAGGTACCACAACTAAAAAGTGATAAATAACATTAACATTAAAAATAACAAAAAAATAAAAATACAAGACCAAACACACCGACTTCCGAATATTTTTATGGAAACCGTTTTTTTGTACTTAAAAAAGTTTTATTTAGTCTCGTGGATGAGACTCTTGTTATTGGGCACACGACACACATTCGTAAATTAGTTGGTTACGTGGTTTTATACGTAATAGCGGATTTACCTACTATGTCAGTCATTATAGAGCGACACAGATTTAATCACTGTGCCTCAATTAAGTTTACAACGTTAGATAAGCTAGTATTGCGACTTTTTATCATTACATAACTTTATCTAAACTGACGCAAATTGATGTATTATACGTGAACGAAATTCAGGAGGGCTTGTGGCTAAGTAATAACAGCCGCACGGGTCGATCGATCAGGTTAAGCTACGCTTGCCGCGTTTGGTCCGTGGATGGGTGACCGTCTTTACATACCAAGACCCCTCCGTGCCTCGGAAAGCACGTTAAGCCGTTGGTCCCGGCTGTCATTTGTAGATCTTTGACAGTCGTTACGGGTCGTCAGAAGCTCAAAAGTCTGACAACCAGTCTTACCAACTTGGTACGACCACATAGTAACACGATACCCCTTGGTAATACCAAGGGGTATCGTGTTACTATGTGGTCGAGTTCCAGTCTAACCGGATGCAGCTGAAGACTAGTATTTTATATGGAGCGACTGCCTATTTTTCCTCCACTACCCAGTTATTGGGTAATTCGATGGGTACTCCTTAAACTCTTGGTAAGACTGGCGAAGACTTAAGGGCTTCTGGGTGCAGTATTGGGTCTGTGTGGTGGAGTAAACCACCACACAGGCCCAGTGGGCCGTAAGGCCCACTCTCCCTCGAAGAGAGGAGGCCTGTGTTCCAGCAGTGGGAACATTATAGGCTGATTATGCTATGAATGCTTGCAATATTATTCATGACATTAGACAACTTAATATTGATAAACAATGACCTATTAATATGTAAGGCGTCGATTGTTCAGCAGCTTGCTGATAATATGCGAATTCCATTCGAAACTTGCTTATGTTAGGATCGCTAAAATGGCAATAACTACTAATTAATCAAGCTCATTTCTATCCTCATTGGGTTTTTTTACATACAAGTTCCATATAAGTAGAATCTTACCTATAAAAATCGGAGGGCATGCTAATTTAATTATGAAACAGTAAACTAGTTCCATTGTTTAAATCCGGTGGTAGTGAAGAACTCCACAATTATAGGTCCGTGTCAATTCTGCCAGTTCTCAGTAAGGTGTTTAAACAGTTGATGCTCAACCAAATGTCACTTTTATTAAAGTGACATTAGGTTGAGCATCAACTGTTTAAACACCGTACACCCGTACACAACAACCGTAATGTTGTTAATAAAAGATCGAACTTTTATTAAAGTTTCATCTTTCATAAACAACAGTACGGTTTCACCAAAGGGCGTTGTACCACTGATAAAGAACATTTTTAACGCCTGGGAAGAAGCACTAGATGCCATAGGATTGTTTTGCGACCTCTCTCAGGCGTTCGATTGCGTAAACCCTCAGACACTTTTGCTGAAACTACTGCACTAGAGCTAGAACTAGAGCACTATGGGATTAGGAATGCAGTTCTTGATTTACTAGGATTATATTTGAAAAATAGAAAGGTTAAAGTTCAATTAAACGGCGTAATTTACTTCTCTTTCTCATTAGGGCGTTCCTCAAGGTTCGATATTGGGTCCATTTCTCTTCTTAGTTTACATTAATGATTTAACTAAACGTCGTGAATAGTGAATTCTTTAGGGCCAAGATTGGTTTACGGTAAATAATTTGGAACTAAATGAAAAAAAAAAACTGGATTTAAATTACCTAATGTTAAAAGTGGCGAATGTGATATCATGTTGAATGGAGAAAAACTGGAATTTATTAATGAAACGGTTTTCCTAAGAATGAGGACCTCATGTAACATCTCTTGCGGGGCAGCTAAGCTCGGCCGCCTATGCTATTAGAAAGATAAGACAGCAGATGTAGAATCTGCGTGTTTGCTCTATTTTAACTACTTCCACAGCATTATGTCGTATGGAATTTTACTATGGGGTCGGGCTGACATTGAATCCATCTTTATTTTGCAAAAGAGAGCAGCCGCCATTTATAATCATAAGTCGCCGCGAACCTCTTAAAATGTATTTAAAAAGATTAAAATTATGACGGTACCTTGCCAATTCATTTAAGAAAATATTATGTGTGTAAGAAAAAATCTACATCTTTTTAATAAAATAAGTGATAGACATCATTTTAATACTAGAAATAAAGATAAAATAGATGAACCATTTGTCAGATTATTTAAAGTACATACATATTTTATGGGGCACTGTGTTAAATTTTACAACAAAATACCTTGTGATATATTGCAATTATATTAAAGAAAACTCGTATTAAAAGTATACTTTTACACAAGCATAATACAAATTAGAGGATTATATTCAAGATAAGAATGCTTGGAAACATGCTGGTCCTGCTCCATAGGACAATTTAGAGCCTATACAAAATACAACTGGTTGTTAATTTAATTGTATAATTTATTATTTTCATGACATTGATTATACATACATATATATTCTGTGTCTACTTTATCTCACACACTAACTTATTACTTTGTAAATGTGAGTTTGTAAATATATAAGTGATAAATTAATTTATCTGTCATTGCTTCATTTTTAATTCTTTTTACCTATTGTGATGTAGTAATTTTATTGCATGTGCATCGCCTTCACATATAATTAATGTATACAAAATATTGTAAAAAAATAAATAAAGGAGTAACGGTCAGTTTCTTGCCCATTCTTCTCCATACGAAACTACCTTTTGGTAGGTTCAACTAGAATCACTTCTATTTATCTGTAAATTTAGCGTTCAAAAGTGCCTTTTTTTGTGCCTATTTGAAATAAATGATTTGACTTTGACTTTAACGATATATTAAAAGTCACGACTAAGACAAATCAATCCAATAATACCTTGACCTTTAGCAGCTATATCTAAGACGTTTATAGAAGTCCATGTCTTATTGAAGAATAAAATAAGACGTTGACAAGAGTAAACTATCTTATTAAATGCGTGTGTAGGATTAAAAACGAAACTGCTATTTAGATTTATAACATGCGCTTGTAAGACTGCAAGTTCTACTAAGAATTGTATAAAGTAATCCAGTAAACGTTTATAAAACTAGTAATAGGATCGTAAGTACTTGTAGCGCAAATTGTCTTATAAGATGCTGTTGTAAGATCCGTGATATTGGTCAAAGCGTCTATTAGATTCATATAAGACGTTTAGTTTTAAAAGTCGATGACTATTAGAGAATTTTGTTACTTGAGATACATCGTGTTTCTGGTAATACTTACGTAATTATAATTGCTGTTATTATCATAACTGCCTTGCTAAGTCCAAAGTTCAAAACTACGGTTTTTTTGCTGCTCAGAATGGTTGTAACTATCCAAAGAACCCACAAAGTTCTTTGAAAACTTTTTCATTGCATTACCTCCAAGGTTTCCCAATAGTTGTTCCACCTAGGCACGCAGGTTACTTGTAAACAAGCGTGCACCATTGTCAACCAAATCATCGCTTAACATCGATGAGTAAGGGCGCTTTCAATTTAGACGTTTGGTGCCGGACTGCTGCCGCACGGTTGTTGAGAATTATTACGACCGTGAGCCGTACTGCTGCCGGGCGACAGCAGTACGACGTGAATCGTCTTATTTGAAGAGATACGCAGCTGCAGTCCGATCGAATTTTAGTGTTTTCGTTGAAGAAACACGATGCGTTCACCGCACTAGCCATATTACAATGGCAGGTAGTAGGCAGGTAGTATATACATTGCCGTTCCGGCAACGGACGAGCGCCGCACTGCTCTCGCACGACATTGCGTCCAGACATTTTGTATGAAAAACCATAACCGTCCGTGCGCAGTGCGATACCCGTACTGCAACAGTCCGGCACCAACCGTCTAAATTGAAAGCGCCCTTAGTGGGCAAACGCAAGGCTTTCATACATAGATGAAATATTTGATCTCTTGAAGCCTACCTAAATGGACATTCCTTCATTCGTTGTGTAAATGCTTATATACATAATTAGCGCAGTTGTGTTACTACTAAGCACTCAGGTGGATGCTGCTTACAAAAAAAATATGTGAGGCATTTTCATCGCAACAAGATAAGCAGATAGCGAGAAGTTTAAGAAATCAAAGGGTGCGTTTCCACTTATACGGGGCTGGGCGGAGTAGAGAGGAGCGGACCTTGAATTGGCCAATCATAGTGCTCGAAATCTCCACTCCGCAGATCGGTGGAAACGCACCCAAATGATTACAGAAAGAACTGCTCGTCATCTTGTTTTGAAGATCAATCAATAAATAGATACAAATGTTGTTTATCGCGGCCAGTTCACACGTGCTAATGTAATCAGCAAGTTTAGTTGTTTTTATTTCGCCGGTAAAATAAATACCTATTTTATATCGTACGAGAAACAATCGCATAGGTATTCAATTTATCTTGGAGTCGTAATATTAACAGGTCAAGGATGTATTCGATAAGATTTATATACATAAAGTTGGAACTTACCAACTGTATTATGTAAATGCATTACTTGAATAATGCGCATAAAATCAAACAGGTTTTTGAAGAGTATTTGGAGTCAAGTTCTTGAAATCAAGACTGCCCGTTCCGGTGGTCGATTCAACATCCTTCACCAGAAAATTGAGCTGTCTGGAGTTCTAATTTGTATTGTTGCTTGACCATATACGACGGGGCTTAGCTTTAGTGGTTCAAGAACATTCGAAGGCCCCTTGTGATGTAAATCCAGGCCGTCCAAACAATTGACCCACTTTCGGAGCTAATTTCCAGAAATAAATCTTGTGTGACTTGGGGAGGTAACTTCTAGGGAAAACTTTTGGTTGAACGAAATTGCTTTTTAGCTCTCCCGGCGTTTTCTGTAGGTACTCAATTTTCTCGAAAAAGAGGCCAGCTAGGCCTCTACGTGTTCATCAAAAGCTGGAAAGAGTTCAATCTTTGAGTAATGAAAAATTATAAGCATTCAAGGCCCTCAAATGGTTGTATCTATTAGAAACTGCTCGATACTAATATAACACAAATAGAACAATTAAAATTTCCCAAATTAATCAACAAATTGTTCCAAGTCCAATACAATACTATATTGAAGAATTGAGTGGTAGAATGTCAGTGCCCCCACACTGTAATACCACCGTGTACGGGTACTACTCATTTCGATGATAACATCGAGTGAGTCACTCGGTCACACCATCGCATCGACCTGTCTGATTATTACGTCACGACGTTGTTTGTTAAACTTTGAAGTTAACTTGTTATGAGTTCTGTGTATTAACTTCATAATTTGTATCTGTATTCTTTGTTTGATTGTCGTGGGAAACTATGCAGATGACTCTTCTTAAAAAGTTATTGTTAGACTAGCTGTTGAAATGCTGCTGAAAGCATAACAAACAAACAAACTCACGCATCCTAACTAGAATTGTAAATGCGTAAGTGAGTTTGTTTGTTTGTTAGTTACGCTTTCAAGCTAAAACGGCTGAACGGATTTGGATGAAATTTGGCACATGGGTAGACCTTAATCTGGAAAAGGCCATAGTCTACTTTTCATCGTGGATCGCAGATGGAGTGGCGGGCAACAGCTAGTTTATAATATTAGTAAGGATTCTTGAATTTTGTCTCTGTTACTATCAGTCATCAGCATGGGTCCATACCATTTTACTGCTGGACAAAGGTATCTGACAACACGATATTGAGCTCAACCCTCAGCAGCTCGTACTCTGCGTTACTATTACATAAGTATCCTTAAGGGTCGGGTAATCGCCGTTGACCTTGGCAATACAAATGTGCGTCGCGCTTACGCCACGCGACCGTTCCGTTTCATAGGATATATTTATTTTTAGGAACGAAAATATGAATGTTTGAAAAAAATCATAGATAGAATTATAGATGATAAAAAAGATTATGAAAATATCTTAAATAGTTTGAAAGTAATATCAATTTTAAGCTTTGGGTAGACATTACTTCCTGAATGTATTTCATAAAGTATTTTACTACAATACTTAAATATGCACATATATAGCTGATGACTATGCGTTCTTTGCGTAACTTACTTGCGTTATATGAAGGCGTAATAACAGATTTAAAAGTCACCAAAATAGAAAGAAAATACGTTTATTTGCGGTAAACATGACGCAAAGAAGAAACACAAATACAAAAAGAAACAATTTGGGGGAGAATATGCGTCAAATCATATATTATATCTGCGCCTTAAAGGCGTCCTTAGGAGGACATACACTTGATTGATAAGGTCTTAATAAGTTTTAGTGCGTAGTAGAATTACGACGATCCAGGTATAAGTAGATGCAAGTGGCGAAGCAAATAGGATAGGATTAATCTTTACAAGCCTTGCGCCTGTTGGGATTTTTAAAGAATAGGCTGCTATCAAAACAAATCCGTGTGCCTTATTTTCATTAGCTGCTTGTTTTCATCCTCACTAATAATTATAAATGTGAAAGTGAGTTTGTTTGTTTGTTACGCTTTCACGCTAAAACGGCTGAACGGATTTGGATGAAATTTGGCACATGGGTAGACCATGACCTGGATTAGGACATAGGATACTTTTTATGTCGATATTCCCACGGGATCGAGACTTGTGCGGGTGAAACCGCGGGGCGCAGCTAGTACTTTATATCTGTGATTCCATTTCTTAGGCGCTGTGTTCTGCTTATTTCCCAAAGGCAAATAGCATGATTAGGCGTGAGAAATCAAAATTTATCTGTTATTTAAAGTATGTATAGCTTTAAATAACAGATAAAAACAGTATACAAGGAGTGACGTAGCTATATTTCTCACACCTAGTCACGCTATTTTCCTTTGGGATAAAGCAGTGTATATTAGTACTTACCTAATGCAGAAGCTGTAAAACTATACCAATTATAATTGTTATAAGTACTGACACTTGTCTTAGTCATAATTATTATGTCTAAGTGCTGCACGAGGTACTGATTGAATAACAGCGACTGTCCAAGACTAGAGCACTTTTGTTCGTTTTACGTTTACAATGTAATAAAATAAGATTAAGACACATTTAGGGAGAGTTATGTCCAAGGAGGCTGTACAAGTCTAAACCCTGGCGTTTATAAATCTGCCAAAGATGTAATCAACAATGGCCGCGCGAAATTGTTTATGGTTTAGTGATGCTGTAGTATGAATTTTAAGTGCAAGGGTAATCGATGTGAATTATAACTAGTAGTTCTGCGAACTGTAGACCTCGCGGCGAGCACAAACTTTTTTAATAATTTTATTTGTTAGAATATTGTTGTTACAAAGGTGTTACACGTAATATGATGTCCATATTATTCTGCTGTTTCCAGCGTACAAATATTTCAAAGAATTAAAATTAAGAGTATTAGAACATTATGTCAAAATTAAACCATACAATGTCAAGGATAAGGAAAACGTTAACTAGTAACAACTACTATCAAATACAATGTCAAGGGTTATTAATTATAATGTCAAGTATTACTGAATATTATGTAAAAAATTAATCAATACAATGTCATAGAAATGAAATTCCACTAAATTATTAGGAACATAAAGGCGAGTCGTCGTCTAATTTAAATTTTGAATCAAATGTTTCATTTAAAAACTCATTTGTTGAGTAGTAACACATATGTAATAGGAAGTTAAATAATTTATTTTTAAATATCATGAAGTTAAGACTTTTAAAAACATTAGGTAATTTATTATAGATACGAATTGCCATACAGTGAACATTATTAGAAAATAGTTTAATTCTTTGTTGAGTTACACATAATTTGTGGATATTTCGACTTTTTCTTATTACTACATGATTATGTAAGTACTTGAAATAAAGCTATATTTTTATGTACAAAGATTCAGAGTTCGATTATAATATAAAGATGGGAGTGGTAATACCTAATTTTTTAAAAAAAAAAAACATTGTTCGTAATTGAGAGAAAAATAGGAGAGAACGAATGGTAGGTAAAGTATAATCCCTTATTTTTCTCATAACTGAAATTGGGAAAATAAAGGATATATACTATACGTACCATTCGGTGAAAACTCAACACCTAATTAATCTTTCAGTATCAGGAACAAGCCATGAACGATAACTTGTAATAATTGTAACTTGTAATTTTAGCGTTTGGGTCCGAAGATATTTTATTCTACCAACACTCTTCTATGATTTGACGGCGACTGACCTACTTATTTTCCTATAAAAAAGACATGACAAATTCAAATTTAAAAACCAGAAAAATTATGAATAAAAATCGAATTGTAAGCCAGGTAGAAAAATTAACTAATGCGGCCTAGTTTTGTGATGAGAAGGTGGTCCCAGGTGCTCCATTAATCCCTATCTAGTAGTTAAAGATCTAAAAGTGCTAGAGATCTAAAAGTGAGCAATTTACTGCATTTTGAGGAACTATTCTGCTCGTCACGCCGAAGATCCTCATCAGATCTTAACCAAATTTCTATGAGACCTACTTAAAGTAGTAGTAGAACCACCGAAATCGGATCTCATAAGGCGGAGATATCCAGTAGCCTCCTTTTTGTGCCCCTTTTTTGAGGGGTGATTTTTAATTGGAGGGGTAACCCTCCAATTAAAAATCACCGATGACAAAAAAAAAAAACTATGAATACGACCTGTATAATAGTCATCGGATACCTACGACGTTATTTTTTTCCAATAAATTTGTGGTATATATTGGCGATAATTATTATGCCACATCACATACATTTCAATAAAAAAAATAGATGTCGACGAGACAAAAAGTAACGTTTTGTATGAATTCGAAAATCTTCACAGATTTCGCTATAAAATATACAAGCTGTTGTTTTGAACCTGCAAAACATTTCAGGAGGTTGTTATAAAACTCGTAAATAATCGTATAACAATACGATACCAAGTCAATAATCAATAATACTTTTTATTTTAGATTTTTAAATTTTATCTTTTCGTTTTTTTTTTTTTTTTGTTTATTCTGGTCGAGAATCACTAACATAATTACCTCCTAAAATGTTTTGCAGGTCCAAAACAACACCTTGTATAGTATATTTAATCGTTTTCTGGTGATCCACAGGATGAAAACGTGATTGTGATAATATGCTTGTGCTATAAGGCGCTATTAATCAGCGACACGCAGTTATCGCGTTGTATTTCCAGGAAAGTTCAATGTTATTGCTTTTGGTTCGTGGGCACCACCTTTCTTGTATACGTGGATTAATCTCGCGAGTTCTCTAGCCTTACTGATGGATAGCGGACGGGGAGCTAATGAAAAACGAACAACTACTATTGTAACTCGTATCTGCTGCGAATTTCATGACTAACTTATATCTTTTCGAACCTCTATGCACTACTGAATACATCCAAAAACTAATAAAGCTAAGTTAAGTCCCTTCGGGTTTGTATTTGTTGCTAAAATGCTATAATAACGGTTGTTACAGACAAAACATCGCACGGCGATGGCGGTGCTGGCAGTGTGCAACGTTGGCTCGTTGGCAGCAGCCACCAACCTGGTCATCACGCTCAACCCTGAAGACAAGTAAGTTATAGGACCAGTTCACGGCCTCGAACGATGCGACTTGCGGCGCGCGCGACACCTGCGGGGTAAATGCGTTGCACACCATCAGTAGCAATGTTTCATTTTGACAGTTGAACAACATTCGTTGTGTTACTTGCGTTGCTGGGCAGACTACATTTTCGAACATATGAAGCAATGGATTAGCAATATACTTCAAAATCATTCAGATTGTGATGTATTGTCTGTTACGCAATCGGGATGCTGTTTCCATCCGTGGCTTCGCAAGTCGCGTCGCGGTGACTCGTGGCATGCTCTAAGCAACTTCTTCCATTCGTTTTCTCCGCAGTCGCAGTCGCAAGACACGCGTCTTGCGAGTTGAAAGAAGCCAGGCCTAATAATAGAGTAACCCCTGGAGGTTACTCTATTATTAGGCCTGGCTTCTTTCAACTTACAGGGTTTCTAGTGTAAGCGACGTTCAAAGAACCCCTCTATTTTGGTAGATATATTAGGTTGGGGAAAAAGTCTTTTCGCATTATAGTGTGTATGAACTTGTAATAAAATCTCTTTGGGTATACTATTTGTATCTGGCTGGTTTTGGTATCATTGAAAGTTTAAATTTTAAAGAACATCATTCCAAATTCAAATTAGGAAAATGTGTGATTTTCATTTGTTTTTCGTACCGTCAAGATGAGTGAATCTAATGAAGAAATTCGATACATTTTAAAATTTTACTACAAAAAGGATAAAATGCAACGCAAGCCGCGAAAAAATTTGCGATGTTTATATACCTAGTGCAGTGTCTGTGAGGGTAGCACAAATTCGGTTTAAGGGTTTTCAATCAGGAAATTTTGATGTCAAAGATGCACGTCGCTCTGGTCGCCCTATTACGGATAAAATGGATGCCATTTTTGAAAAAGTGGAACAAAATCGGCATATCAGTAGTTATCACGTAGCTGAAGAACTGGGAATTGACCACAAAACAGTTTTGGCGCATTTGAAAAAAACTGGGTACACAAAAAAGCTCGATATTTGGATACCTCACAAGCTCGCTGAAAGAAACCTAATGAACCGTGTACTCATTTGTGATTCTTTATTACGACGTAATGAAACCGAACCATTTTTGAAGAAGCTGATAACTGGTGATGAAAAGTGGATCACGTACGACAAGAACGTGCGAAAAAGGTCGTGGTCAAAGGCCGGTCAGGCTTCACAGACTGTGGCGAAACCCGGGTTAACTCGCAACAAGGTGATGCTGTGTGTGTGGTGGGATTGGAAGGGCATTATTCATTATGAGCTGTTACCACCAGGCAGGACCATCGATTCTGAACTCTACTGCGAACAACTGATGAGATTAAAGCAAGAAGTTGAGAGAAAGCGGGCGGAATTAATCAACAGAAGGGGTGTGGTTTTTCATCATGATAACGCTAGACCTCACACATCTTTAGCCACTCAGCAAAAATTAAGAGAGTTTGGCTGGGAGGTGTTAATGCATCCGCCGTATAGTCCTGACCTTGCACCTTCAGATTTCCACCTGTTTCGGTCTCTACAGAATTCTTTAGGCAGTGTCAGGTTAACATCACGAGAGGACTGCCAAAACCACTTGTCGCGGTATTTTGATCAGAAGTCCAAAAATTTCAATAGCAATGGGATCATGTCCCTACTTACAAGATGGCAAAAAGTTATCGAACAAAATGGTACCTACATACTTTAGTTAAATGTAATTAAACTATATTAAAAAATGTTTTGAATTTTCTTAAAAAATGCGAAAAAACTTTTTCCCCAACCTATTATAACCAAGCCATCAAGCAATCTAACTGCTGCCGGGCCTCGATTTTACTGCTGTTTTGACATTATTAATTTATTCTATTCTGAAGTCATCAACTGTCCTGTCGTAAAACAATATCTTGAACCATGTGTTCAAGCAGGAATATAACTCTGTATAATGACATATACCTTTATAATCACGATACACAACAGCCCGGAAGTTAACTGATAGGCAGGTGTGACTGCGTAGCATGCGTAAGTCGGGTTGTAAGGGTCACGCAAATGATGTCATTGACAGACAGACGGGCAGTTCCGGAAGGCAAAGGACATAATAATCATATTAGGTACAGTCAAGTCTTTATATTTGCGTCAGTTTTCAAATGCTTTCCCTTATCAAGTCTTAACACATAACACCGTTGGAAGTTACGACACCGAGCAGACTATTGCATAGAAAACTATAATTAATTAGTTTAAAACAAAGATCAAAATAGCGTAGGTACACCCAAACCAACGTCGAGTTGACATCAACCAAAAAGTATAAAACCTTTTTAATAACCGTGGTGTTGTGTGCTATGAAATATAACATACAGTTATGTGAGTGACATAACTGTAATCCCTGAAGGGTTTAGGCAGAGGAGTACCTACATATAGTACACCCACAAAAAATAAAGATATTTTCATAAAAATATAAGATTATGAATATATATTCTAGTGATATTTATTTTAGAAGTATGTTAGTATATTCCCATATTATTTGTTTCGATTTCGTGTATTTGATTTTCTCTTCTACTCTTACACACGGTATCTACATCTCTTTATCTACTTTCCTATCGCAAGTATGCTGGAAGAGTTTTCTTTAGAGATAAGCATCATCTTTGTACGTATCTTCTGTTCTTTTCTGTTTTTTTTAATTCGGACTGACCTTGTCAGTGGTTCTGACATGTAAAGGTGGCAGTGTCGTTGCGTTAATGACATTACGACGCAATAAACATCATGTATCAAAAAGGTGTGGTCATACGAGGGCTGTACTAAAAGTATCGGGAATGGAATATTTCCACAGTTCCTGTCATATTAAAATCTTTTTAATTGAAAACTCCTTGGTTTTAAAAATCGAATACCATTTATTTATATAAAAAAAGATTCTCGGTCTTGTCACAAGGTTTTTTCAAACTTGTTTAGTTGTTGAGAAAATGGAATTGACTCGAGAAAATTCAAGATCTGTGATTTATTATGACTTTCGAAGTGGTTTAACACAAAAACAGTGTGTTGACCGGATGATTTCTGCATTTGGTGATGAAGCTCCATCCAAAACCACAATTTATCGCTGGTTTGCTGAATTTCAACGTGGACGTGTCAAGCTCAGTGATGATCCCCGTCAACGTCGTCCAAAAACTGCAGTCACCCAAGAAAACGTTGATGCTGTGCGTAAGCTGATTGAGGAAGATCGACATGTGACATACCGCGAAATTCAGGCAACTTTAGACATTGGCATGAGTCAAATACAAATAATCTTGCATGAACAATTAGGTGTAAAAAAGTTGTTTTCCCGATGGATACCGCATTCGCTCTGTGAAGAGCAAAAAGCGGTTCGCGTTACTTGGTGCGTCAGAACTCTCGAAAGATTCCACGCAGGATCCTCAAATGCTGTATACAACATCGTATCAGGTGACGAATCCTGGATAACCCGAAACAAAAAACCAGTCACGAGTTTGGGTGTTCGAAAATGAGTTAAAGCCAACAAAAATTGTTCGTTCACGGAGTGTTGCAAAAAAAAATGGTGGCCACGTTTGTCTCCAAAACCGGCCATGTTACGACTATTCCTCTTGAGGGATAAAGACCGGTTAATGCAGAATGGTATGCATTTGTTTGCCACAGGTCGTTTCTGAACTCCGTAAAGAGAACTGCAACCGCCGCATCATCCTCCATCACGACAATGCGAGTTCTCACAGCGCGCACAGAACAAAAGAGTTTTTAGAGCAAGAAAACATAGAATTATTAGACCATCCGCCGTAAGCCCCGACCTAAGCCCTAATGATTTCTATACTTTCCCTAAAATGAAGAATAAATTGCGTGGACAGAGATTTTCATCACCTGAAGAAGCTATGGACACCTACAAAACGGCCATTTTGGAGACCCCAACTTCCGAATGGAATGGTTGCTTCAATGATTGGTTCCATCGTATGGAAAACTGTGTCAAATTTCGCGGAGAATACTTCGAAAAGCAATAGATACATTTTTAAATAGTAATGTTGTGTCACTTCCTTGATTCCCGAAATTTTCAGTGCCGCCCTCGTATTTAAGGGTGTGGGTACAAAACTGTACAACTTTTTCCCTGGACCAACATCGTATTGGCGAAAAAATTATAAGCTATAGGATAGTTGATATTTTTTTCGTGGTTACGATGTTCAAATCAAATCAACTCAAAATATTTGATTTCACATGAACCTACATGGGCACTTATAAAACGTCAGAAGCTAGGTTCACGGTTCCAATTGGTCGTTTCCTATGGAGAAGAACCGGCAAGAAACTCCACGGTTACTCTTTTAAAAATAATTCGCTTTAACAGTGTTTCTAATCACAGTGTTAATAGGTATGGGAGGACAGTGTAGGCCTGTCAAGAAGTACTAAATGGTTTACAAATCTCTAGTCTACTAAGCCTACAACGTTCTCATATTCATAAAATGTAAAAGAATGTGTTTAAAAGATAAATAAAATAATAAAAATAAAAACATTTTGGATGTGATTGTACTATGAGTGTGTAAGAATACCCGTTTGTCATGCGAACTATTGAGGATAAAGAGGACAATTACGCTTGACTGTCTCGTCTTTACCCCGAATTTGGACACGACATATTATTTGCTCACTCAAACTTGACCAATTCGTATGTCGAAGAAAGTGTCCGAGAAGGGCGTAGGTAGGTAGGTACTCTAAATGTTTTGTTACGATGTCTGAAGACAAAGTGAAAATGGGATTCGGGAGGCCTAGAGTGTGTGAATTGTGTGAAAGTGCAATTGGACTCAATGCTGATGATTAAGCATAGCACTGGATGGATGAAATGGCAGCCGGTCACTGGACCAATCTGCGACTCCCGCATTCCCCTTAAATATAAAGGGAAGATATATAAAACAATGGTAAGACCTGCTGTCTTGTATGGATCAGAATGTTGAGCCACAAAAGGGATGAATGAAAGGCAATTTCATGCAGCTGAGATGAGAATGCTAAGAGCGATGTGTGGTGTGACACGAATGAATAGAATAAGAAATGAGTACATCAGAGGAAATCGGTAAGTGGCACCGGTGACTGAAAAGTTGTGCGGAAATCGGTTATCATGCTATGGGCATCTGATGCGGAGGAATGAGGAAAATGTCGTGAGGAAAGTCTTGAGTATGAATGTCGATGGCTATAAGAGTAGGGGAAGACCAAAGAAACGATGGATGGACTGTGTGAAAGATGATATGGCTAGAAAGAGGGTGACTACCGAGATGATAACTAATAAGCAAGTATGGAAGAAAGCGACATGTTGCGCCGATCCCAAATAAATTGGGATACGGGCGGGAGAATGCTGATGAATAATCAATGAATCAAAATCACTTATCCGCACTAGGCTGAAGCCAACTCCCTCCCACCATTCACCATCCTCGCAAGCGGTGTAACGTAACAAACTCCCCAAGCAATCGAATCAAAAGCAATCTAGCTGTGTCAACAGTTTTACAAACTTTGAAACAAGTTTCCTTTTTGCCACACACGTCTAAACTCTCGATTTCAATCAATCGAATACCTATTGAGCCTCCAGTATCAATACGATTCCATTTTGGAAACGAATAGGAGTCTGTGTACAGTTGACAAAACAAAACAACTGAGCAAGCAGATACACTACGGCAGGTACCCGGGCGTTACTATGGCACATTTACATAGTTGTACAAGGATCTTTTGACGTGTGGCTAAAATCGGAACGAACGCCGCAGTCTTGTTTTTAGGGTTCCGTACCTCAAAAGGAAAAAAACGGAACCCTTTAGGATCACTCGTGTCTGTCTGTGCGTCTGTCACAGCCGATTTGCTCCGAATCTACTGGACCGATTAAGTTGAAATTTGGTACGCACATGAGTTTCTTTGACCCAAACACGGATGTGTAACGTAAATATATGAATTTTGAATTAATTTAAACTTTAATAATAAATAAAATATTTTTTTTCTAATTTGCCCCCCAAAAGTGACCCTAGGTCACTTTTTTCAAATTAGAAAAAAAGTTTTGCACACGATACCAAGTGATATATCAAATGAAAGGGCTTATTGTGGGGGTCTCAAATATAGTTTTTATAATTTTAAAATAAATATTTTTAAAGTTATTTAAGAAATTAGATGAAAATTGACATATAGAAAATAGTTCTTTATTTACACGAAAACCTATAAGAAGTCTATGGTCTTAAAATAACATGAGAAATCTCTCAAAATTGTACGTCCAAACCTACATTTGCAGTTGGAATGTATGAGGGAACATGTTTTTCAACTACAATGTTAAGTTTCTTGGGATAAATTCATCCTAACTTCAACCCTTCATTGTGCGAGGTCCGCACGCACTTGACCGGTTTTTTTTTTTCAATAAATTTTACAAATCAATTTCATTTATGTTTTCGAACAGCTCCCCCTGTCAATGTCATTCAGGCGCCAAAATATCCGTGTAGCACTCTCGAACCTAGAATAATAATAATAAATCTTTATTTTCAGACCAGAGATCCATAATACACGAAAACACTTACTGGCTAAACCAAAAACTAAACTAAAAACTAAAACACACTTAAATAAACTGATCACTTCATTTGAATAACGGTTTGTGAGCCGCCATCCAGTAGAATGACAGTGTATGAATGACAGAGAACTTTTTCTAAAACTAGATTTGCCTTATTAAGTGCGAATTTCCCCAATTAATCTGAACGTGATCAGCACATCTAAACCGCGTTCAAGAGCTGTCGTTATCAATATTCCACAGAAAACAATGACACTGACAGCCCTTAAATGTATGTGCTGATCGGGTTCAGTTTCATTGGTGAAAATCGCCCTAAGCCGGGTAGTGACACCTCATTGCTAAACTGAGTGTCTTCTTTATCTACATTAGCTAGCGAAACTCCGCAGACGTGATGGGTAAACACGATAGAAAAAAAAAATCATTGTTTTTTTTTAACGGACTTCAAAAAAGGAGGTTTCTCAATTCGACCGTATAAGCAATATATATTTTTTTATGTGTGTTCGCCGATTTCTCCGTCAATTGCGGACCGATTTAAAAAATCCTTTTTTTGTTTGAAAGGGTATGCTCCCGTGGTGGTCCCATTGTTACCAAGTCATAATCTGATTAGGGGATCCCATGGAAATCGAGGGAAATCCTCAAATTTTAAAAGCACACCTGTAGCGATTTAGGTATTTTTTATTGTAACTTGTGCATTTGCCCTTGGAAAGCACCATTTGGTGGAGTGCAATTGATGATGAAGACCACAGGTGGCCGGAACTACTTAATAAGATGTATTTAACGAGTTGCGATTCGATTAGGTACTTTAATATGGTTGCTAAGCCATTTTATGCTCGTCACAACGCATATAGTGAGTGGCAGTTCTCCTGGTGCTTACCAGGAGAACTCCTCAACAATTAACGTCCCTGCATCAAGAAAAGCAATATTTTGTAAAAGGTGATGAGCAGTTTACATTAGGCTATTGTAACTTAGATAAATTACAAACTGACCCGCTAAAAAGTAAAAAATAAAAAGCTTGTACAAAAAAAAAAACAACCGACTTCTGTGTCTTTGGATCTGTATTTTAGTTTTTTGCCACCGACTTCCGAAAGTTATTTTTCACTTTGTAGTATTTTTTTGGAAGTCGATTGTTTTTTTTTGTAAAAAGTTTTTTATTGTTGCAACTACTGCAGTTCCTTGAAATATTAGTTGCGAAATTAGTTTTTTATTCAAATTCAAAAATCATTTATTTGCTAATATGGGTAATTACATGAAGTTGTTAAAAATAGAGTATAGTTCAACCATATTACGCCTTGAGGCATGCAAATCTCAAGTTTTGACTAGAATGATATTAAAAATTAAAAAGTCATGTATATGTGTATATGTAAATAAATGTCAAAATTATAATATTTTTACTGTGTAATCTTCACAGACGCGATGGGTATCGACATCTAAATACCATAAAACAAAAAAAAAACGATTTTCTCAAGTAGTAACTTCACGACAGTGGTCATGGACCCCGGAAAAAACACGATTCTTTTTTTCTTTGTTGTATGGTGTTTAGATATCGATACCCCTCATGTCTGCGGAGTTTAGCTCGCTAATTAAATTTAACCCTGTTTATATATTATAAATTGAAATCGCTTTTCGTGGAGTGACGTCGCGGCCTTGTTCTTCTAAACTACGCAACGGATTTTGAAGCAGTTTCTACCATCATTTAGAGAATTTATTCCGGAAGGTTTCTGTATACAAGGACATTCATAAATATTATAATAAAGAAATCTCGATGTTTTGTCTAGTTGTTAAAACCGTGCGTAACAGGAGCGGGTCGCTAGTATATTTAAAAAGCAAAAAGCTTGCGTAGTTGCTGCAAATATTGTCATTCCTTGCTAGACGAAACTCCCTTTTGCTGGGTTTAACAGAGCCTTACCTAATTACCTATCACTTCACTGTCCAGTAACCATGACAGCATAACTATACGTTCGAACAATTAAACGTTTTCCAATGAACCTCTTAATACATACTCGACTAGTTTTCCAGTTCAGTGCCTTTATATCGTAACGTTGTTGGAACGTCATTCTGCAAGGACGAACTCTGTCCGCCTGAAATTGAACTTTATTGCCTCTATGTAAGAGAGTTTTCGGCATGTGTTTTGTGCATGGTAAATGTTTAACGCAATTAAGGTAAAGATTGGATATGTATGAAGTCTAAATTAAGGTTGGTAGCAGTTACCTGGTTTTCTGTATTCTAAGTAAAAAAAACGCGCGGTAAGAAAGAAAAGAAAGAAGAAAGAAAAATTGTTTATTCTGCACAAACAAAACGCACATTTTATAATGTGCGTTTTGTTTGTGCAGAATAAACAATTTTTCTTTCTTCTAAATTTTTATAAATTTACGTAAAATAGACACATAATATACAAAGTAGCTAAAAGCCTCGTAATCAACCCATATAATTTTGACAATCCTGTCGATTACTATTTACTCTGTTGCGCCAATGGCAGATGACAACCAATGACAACATAACATACAACAATCAAAACAAAAACAGAATGTCCATTGCAGTGGGGAAATAACTACTTTTATAACAAATAAACAATTAAAACTAGAACAATTAAACAATGCGTCGCATCTGTGCAAGAAAAGGTCGTTGCTCAGTGAAATGCTGTGACTTCGGACAAACCTATCGTCAACAGCGCTGATTTTCAGCAATTACCTACTTGTCGAATGACGTAATGACGTCCCCTGTGTGAAGTAATAAATCAGGTAAGTGAAAATTTTCCACAGAAATATTTGTAATTCAAGCTGAATAAAGTATGTATATAAATACAAAAAAAAATATATATATAACGGTATAACGTGTCTTTCGACGTCCAACCAGTATTTCACCATGCAATCATCATTATTGTGGGAGGAAATATGCGTTGATGACAGATAAAGTACTTAGTGGTTGATACTCATATTAACTAAACGAACCCTGAAAATAGGTCAAGATACATGTCATAAGTGGCCCGGCCACGACTGCCAAAGGCCAAATTTCGTATAGAATTTGTAAGAACAGCTTTCTTTCTTATTTATGTACGAAGCCAAGAGATAAATCTAGCTAGATCATTATCATCTGACTTGCCTTTTCCAAACTATGTTGGGGTCGGCTTCCAGTATACGAGGGCGACAATGAAGGTTTTTAGAACTGGCCACTTGTAAACGATACAATAAAAAAAACAGTTCAAGTTATGAAAATGGAACTTTTTGCCAATATTATTGTGTGTGTATTTTATTCATTTGTAATTTGTTTACGATTTGGCGGCAAATTGAAAATTGTCTGTGTCACGTCAGCATGAATTTAACGCGAGAAAATTTTCGTACAATGATTTTTTATGACTTTCGATGTCATAAAAAATCATTAAGTGAACAAGAAAGTTATGATAGACTTCGATTGGCATTTCATGATGAAGCCCCATCTCGTGCCACTGTTTACAGCTGGTTTAATGAGTTTAAACGTAGTCGCACTAATCTCACCGATGATCTGCGCGAGGGACGGCCTTCTACGGCGACGACTGAAGATAAAATCAGTGTTGTGCGGCGTATGATAGAGACTGACAAAAGAGTGACTTATCAGCATATTCGGACAAGCTTAGGCATCAGTATGAGTCAAGTGCACAAAATCCTCCATAAACATATAGCGGTCAGGAAACTTTGAGCCCGGTGGATACCCCATAATTTGACAGAGGCCCAAAAACTCCGTCGTGTTGATTGGTGTCGTGAAACGGTTCAAAGATTTAACGGAGGTGACTCAAATGCTGTGTTTGACGTACTTACGGGTGACGAAAGCTGGATTTATTATTATGGTCCTGAAACTAAAAGACAGTCTGCTGTCTGGGTGTTTCCTTCTGAGGAGTTGCCAACTAAAGTGAAGAGAGGTCGAAGCCTGGGAAAAAAGACGATGGCCTCGTTTTTCGGAAGGACAGGTTATTACACAACAATTGTTTTAGAGGATCGAAAAACAGTTACTGCAGAGTGGTACACTAACAATTGTTTGCCACTTGTCTTGGAAAAAGTTCGGGAGAAACGACCTCGCAGTAGGATCCTCCTTCACCACGATAACGCCTCGTCGCACTCCGCCAAGCACACAATCGACTACTTGGCAACGTCAGACGTGGAATTACTGTGTAACCCGCCCTATAGTCCCGACCTCGCGTCTTGCGATTTTTATTTATTTACGAAAATAAAAGAAAAACTTCTAGGAAATCGTTTTATGGACGCCGAGGAAGCAGTTGCTACATTTCAAAATACCGTCGAAAAGACCCCTAAGGACGAGTGGGTAAAGTGCTTTTCTCAGTGGTTCCATCGGATGCAGCGATGTATTGATGTAAATGGACACTATTTTGATAGATAGATATTATAAAACTAATAACTTGGTAGTTTGTTCAGTTTTTGATTTTCTAAGAACTTTCTGTGTCACCCTCGTATCCGGGTGCAGCAGGCTTATTACGAGAACCGTAGAGAAGCGTTTTGTCGACGGATGAGTAGACAGCTAACAGTGTTCTACCGAGAAATGTAGGCAAGCGATTTCTATTCTACAGTAGAGTATAAATAGAAAGCGTCATGCTAAGCCTGCATCTGAATACTACTATTTTACATGGAGGGGCTGGCTATCTGAGCCCGACAACCCAGTGACTGGGTAGCACGATACATCTAGCTGGACTGCTTGGGCATCATTGCAGGCTATTGAAAGACGTCTTCATTGATTAACAGTCCCATGACGGGCAAATGGGCTGTGCTACCACTATTGTCTGCTTAGTGGACAGTGAACCAGTTATATAATATCTGAGTTAATGCACCAGTGCGTCAGTTCCAGCCTCGTTGCTGACTGGCAAGTGATTTTACCACTGCATGTAGTTATAGTTGGAGCCTCTTTGCTTCAATATGAAAACTAAAGTTATTTTTGTGGTTGTAACCGAAAATATACCATATCTCAGAAATTATAGACGTTGGGTAATGTTTTTCGAGAGTATGTATGTATGTATGTATGTATGTATGTATGTATGTATGTATGTATGTATGTATGTATGTCTATTTCTTTGGCACGCTCTGTAGCCTAAACGGCTTGATGGATTTTAACATAAGAGGTGTCGTTAGATTCGTCTTAATTGTGGAAGTGACATAGACATAGACTATAAAATATTTATATATTGCATCTGCAAATACAAAAAAGGTAGGGGGAGGGTTTTTTTTTTTAAATAAATTACAACAATATTGATATCAAATAAAAGCTAGTAATGAGCCAATTCCATGTATATATTATTATACTAAAGGCTTGAAATAAAACAAATTATTAAAAAAAACCCGACTGCAAAAACACAACAGAAAAGAGAAAAACAAACATTATAATCTATAGAATTTTGGTATTGCAGGCGGGACAAACCAATAACCTGAAATATGGTGTTAACGTTTGTTTGTCCTCCCCCGGTGATACCAAAATTCTATAGATTATAATGCTTGTTTTTCTCTTTTCTGTGTGTTTTTTTGTAAATTTACTACTGCAATGTACCGGTGCACAGAATACATCTTCGGTACAATTATCATCGATACAGTGCTAATTGTATCCGTGTAGAACTGGCTGCGACATTGGCATGATGAAATTATAAGGGTTTTTGCCATTTGGCTACGAAAATAAATTGGATTGAAAGTTCAAGCTTGGCCTGAAGTTAGAACTTGTTTCTCGGAATAATTATGTCTGATTCCTTTAGCTGTATTTCTCATCATAGTCGTTACAATAAATGTTACAGAACAGACAACAAGCTCTGCAATAACATAAAGCAACATTACCGTTACCCAGTAAGTATATTAGTACATATTACCCAATTTCTCCGTTAATAAAATCTTCCATGAATGTTTTTCCTACAATGTGGGTCGGCCGTCGAAGATCCGACCTTGGCATACTTTTACAGCATCAATATTTGCACTGATACACGTGTGATTAACGCCTTTGAAAGAACATGCGATGTTTTAGGAGAGCTCTGATGTCCCTATGTGATCTCCGTTGTTTAAATTGATAATATGATAATGCCGGATGATGCTGGTACTTTGAAGATTGGTGTATTGTTTAACCTTGTTAGGTAACTTGTTGTACGTTTGACACTTTTCGAAGATGAATAATATTCATTGAAGGGGCAGATAGACGGAGGTTTTATAATTTTGTAGTTATGTTTTAAGTTCCATGTCAAGCCTATTGCCATGGGCACAATCCAGATGGGCCCAGACTTCTGCTGAAAATTTCTATAGGTAAAAAAGCCCAATTATAGTAATATCGAACCGAAATCGCCACGCTCCGATATAATCCAAATGTGCAAAATTTTGGTCCAACCATCTGAAGAACTTGGGGGCCCTTGAGTCAAGGCTCTCAACGATTTGAGTGAGACCTTCTACGCAAGCCCGTATGGCGAGCCTTGATCTCAGTCTAGCTCGTGGCATAAGAATAATAAATTATACACTTTGTGGTTCGCATGGCACCCAAGTCGCACTTTAGATATTGAATGATTATATAGATTTGACAATTCTTTCTGTATTGCAGATAAATGATAAATGATAAATGATTTTATTTCTGTAAGTAGGTTTTTACAAACACTTTTACACGTCAAAACATATTTTTTTAAACTAGATGAGGCCGGCGTTTCCTATCTGACTACTCTGAGAAGAAAGGCCGAAACAAACTCAGAGGTCACCGTCTCTTTTAAAGTCCAGACATAATCTTGGTCAGATCATGTGAAGACCATGTCGATTGGTGTCTGAAATGGTCTTTTGATGAAAGAACCACACAGATTGAGTGGACCTGTCCAGTCAGTGCACGCATTTGTCAGTCGTTGTGCAGCTCAACTCATAACTAAAGGAGCTCAACGATTCAACGAACAATACCAAAGAAAGGACATTTGGCTAGGCCGCAAAAAATACTCAAAACTGCCAGACCATATTAAAAACTACCTAACTGAGAATAAAACAAAATTAAACAATGATCCACATAGTCTTCACATTTACAATAATTAAAACAATATAATACTACACAGAGTAAATATTCATGTCATTGCATAAATAAAATTCATCAATGTCAATGTGTATATTCGGACATAATCTTGGTCAGATCATTTGAGGACCATGTAGGTTTGTGTCCGAAATGGTCTTTTGAGGAAAGACCACACAGATTTGAGTGGACCTGTCCAGTCAGTGCACGCATTTGTCAGTTGTCATGCAGCTCAACTCAAAACTTAAGGAGCTCAATGATTTGACGAACAATACCAAAAAAAAGACATTTGGGTAGGCCGCATAAAGTACTCAAACTGCCAGACCATCATTAAAAGTAAGAGACAAAAAAAAAAAAAAAAAAAAAAAAAACAGGACTTCCAAAGCGGTGAAGACAAAGATCATTTATTTGTTATAACACGGAAATGTTTATTTCTTATCTTATCGGAGTGGAATTAGAAAACTTATTTCGATTTCAGTTACTTTGTCCGTTCTATAAGATTTTGTCGAGGGCGTTACCGTGATTTTTCCAACTTCAGTGTTTTCAGTTTAATATTTAGCGGGAGATTGCGGAGATGTTTGCCTTGTGTACATGAGATAGGGTAGCCAATAAATAAATAGTTTACAGTGCTGTTTGCTAACAAAGCTAATGATGGTAAGTTGCTACCGTTGCACCCATCTGCATAATCAAGGTGTTTGCTGATGCGTTACTGATAATAGAAAGTTGAAATGCCTAATTTTCCTGCAATTTCACCAACGATCATAACCTTTAAGCACAGCAACGCTGCTTTGATTCATCATCCTCTTGAAACAAAGTGGACTTCCCAAATAAGGGTTTCATAAAGAGGTCTGCGCTTACTTGATTTTCGGCGAAGGTTTGCTCAACTTTATGATAACACAAGCCGTGCGCCCGATGGGATTCACCATCCACAAAAATGATGAACTTTCATTCCATACAAATTTTCATATAATAATTTTCATTTTCCATATTTAACCCATTTGAATAAACAACAAATGAATAAACAAAATCCTTCGTTAGTGCTCACCTTCGTAATAAAAACTTGTGCAAAATTTCATGCTTCTCCCCAGCGGTTTAGGCTGTGCGTCGTCTGTCAGTGAGCGAATTTAAGATTTTTAACCGACTTCAAAAAAGCAGGACGTATTCGGCGAGGTTTTATTTTGAAGTCGATTTCGGTCAGCAATATTTTAACGTTTGCCTCCCTTCTTTCTAGGATAACAGCGAAGCGTGGCGGCGCGCTAACAGCCCTCGGCTTCGTCTACTTCATGACATTGTTCGAGCTCTTGAACGCGTTAGCACTGTCCACCGGCGCCGGCGCGCGCTTCCGACACAAGTACCGACTGAGCTGCGGCGACGTGCTCGATATTACCAACAAGTACGTATGATAGAATGGAAGGTGGACAACACTTAACATTCCCATCAAGCCTCATATTCATGGTAAACAAAATTTCGCTGCGCAAGATTGTTGCAGTAACATTTGTGTGGCTGCGGAAACATGTATCACACCCAAAACGTATGGGAATGTTGCCAGCTTCGATAAATTACTATTGATCGAAGCTACATTTTCTCAATGGACAAAAACGTGTTGCTGTAACAAAGTTGTGCAACTTTTGTTTACCATGAATACAATACGAGTAAAGCGAGGTCTTTGAAAATAGGGAGTCAGGGAAACCCTACAATTACTATCCTCCCAAAATGTTGACTTCACCTGTGTGATGTGAACTCAGCCGAATATATTCTTATTCTTTCATTCTTTATATAGTGTTTTTCCATTAGGAAGCCGTTACGTTAAGCCGTTGGTCCTGCGCCTGATCTCTCCGCGAGTGTCGGATTATCGTCCCATCGGACTATGAGAGTGAGGGAAGAGGGAGTGCACCTGTGTCTGCACACACACTTGTGCACTGTAAGATCTCCCGCGCTAAAGGCTAGTCTCCGCTGAGATTCGCCGCCATGCCGGAATTCGGTCTTGAGGACTGTTATTATTAGGGGGTCTTGAGATATGACAAAGACATTTTTTCCCGGACCTCTGGACGGCGTACGAGGGGCCAAAGTCAGGTCGCAGAGGCCCGTTAGACGTTTTAAATTAAATGAGGCACCAACCGACGATTATTATCCCTGTATGCACTATGCAAGTGACAAGGACAACCCCCGGTTGGTCTAGGACCATTACAGGATATGGAAACATATAATTATATTGAATTATGGGTTTGGTTGGCTAAAATGAACTTGTGAATGCACGAATAAAATGGCAGGGTGACTTGCACACTCAATAATGGGCTCCCGATAACGGTTGCTAGGACAAAGTGTTGTAGCGACAAAGAGGGGAAATGCCCTGAGATGCTTTTGAGGAGGGTGTTCCACGGCTATATTATTATTATATTCCCTACTGCTCAGACTGGTGTCGGCAGTGCAAGCGGCCCTGTCGTGCGTGACGGGCGCCATCGTGTGCCTGTGGTCGTGCACGCGCGACTTCATGCGCTCGTCTCACTACATGTCGGAGGCCTACGCGTGGTTCGGAGCTGCCTACTTCTTCTATGACATATGGAGCATGTATATGGTGAGTGAATAGAATAGAATAGAATAGAATATTTATTTGCCAGAAACACGGTATGTTTACACAGGTGTTCCTAAAATTGCAATAGTGCTACATGTCTCACCGTTTTAACGGTATGCAAAATCAATTTAAAATTACAATAAAATCAAAGAGATAAATTATTTATCAATTTACATTATTTGCATTTTATTAATTTAAAATTTTAAATATTATCTCAATTATTATATTATACATACGTTCATACAACACACGTGTGTGCACTAATTTTACCATGTCATTAAATAAAACAATAAGTTTAACATAGTATCACTTAACTTAAATAATTATAAAAAAAAAAAATACAGGGACATTTTACAAAAAACTCGTGAATTGAGTAAAAACATTCCTGCAACAGCCACTTCCTTAGGGCCGAACAAAGTTCTGGGAAGGGTAGTTGGGTAATTGACTTCGGCAAAGCATTATACGAGGGGAGCCATGTAGATACAACTCTTTCGGAAGAGTTGCAACTTAGGAACAGGTATCTCGAAATCTAAATGTGCAGCTTTCCTTTTATTTGTATTATGCCTTCGTTCAAATAATGCAAGATTGGATCTCAGAAACTTGGCAACTTCAAATATATATATGCAAGGTACAGTCAAAAGGTTATGCGACTTAAATATAGGCCTACACGAATCAGACCATTCCATATTAAAAAATGCGCGGTTACACTTTTTTTTGAGCAATGAAAATGCGCATAACTTAACAGACATAGGCATGATGCACCATTATGGAGGTTTCTCTCGACAAACATTTTTTACCTTTCTGAGTGCAAATACAAATTGATTGATTTTCTTGCAGAGTATCTCGATATGATTCTTCCATGTTAAGTGCTCATCAAGTGTTACCCCTAGAAACCTTGTGCTATGTACCTGCTTTACGCTAATATTATTGTACGCGATATGAAGATGTACAGGTTTACTTTTCCATGTTTTAAAGTGGAGTACGTTCGTTTTAGCAATATTTAATTTTAGTTTGTTAAAATCTAACCATTTTATTATATCATTCAATGTGCTTGGTGTATTTCTAGTTTTATTTAATACTTCAAGCACACAAATTCAGCCTTAATGCCATAGACATTTTCTACCAGTTTACCTTTGGAATATACAGATAAAAACAGTGGCAGGTGAAAGTAGGTATTATATAAAATTTAAAAAAATATTTACTTAAATATAAATGATAGAAACGTTTATCTATACTTAATATAATAAAGCTGAAGAGTTTGTTTGTTTGAACACGCTAATCTCTGGAACTGCCAGTCATAAAAAAGCATGTTTTGCATTTGGTAGCCCAATTCTTGAGGGGTTATTTAACAGGGACTGTTTAACATCATGCTACGACACTTAGGAGCTGAGCAAAAATTTAAAAAAGTTCAGAAAACGCTAAGCGAAATCCAAGTAAAAGCGTGGGCGGGAATTTTTTGTATATTGTGGTGTTTTACGACTTCAACACGAACGAAGTCGCGGGCAGAAGCTGAATAATTTTTAATTTAATTGAAGATCACTAACATTAAAAAACAAATGCATTGTATCGTCTTAACGCCGGTAGACGGTGCAACTTTTATTGTTGCTTCTACTTGTGGTATGCCACAGGCAATTAAATCGCACCCTGTAAATCAATCTTATATTACAGGTACACGTCCAAATGAACTCAAGCGCGGACGTGGCTGCTCTTAAGCGTCGGCCCTCCAAGAACGGCTCAGCGCTATCATCAGGAGATATCGCGGTAGTCAAGAAGCCACAAGGCACCTCCTTCCTGGACTACTGCAGACACGAGCCTGTCATCCTGATGCACCACCTCTTCATAGGAGGCTTTGGCTTCCTGGTCATTGTGGTGAGTATAGCTATAGGAACAGCTCGTTAGATACACACATTAACAAACAACACAACAACAACGAGATTATGGAATTGTACGAATAATGAGGTTATAAAATTAACCTCAATGGTCAAATGAAAAACATATTTATGGTGACGTAAAATTATAATTTCGGGTTTAAGTATTCAAATAATCAAATCAAAGCATTCAATTTGTAAGTGGCACAATAAATTGGCATCAGGCTACGTTTTCTGGTCCATTTGTTAACATTTTTTTCCAGATAATTTTATAGAAAATTTATAAATTATAGACATATACGTCTATAATTTATAAATTTTTGCGTTTGAATATTTTATGCTAGCTTTTAACATTTTATGCTAAAGATTTATATATAGATAAAATTCGAAAATACCTTTGATCATGCAGAATTTAATATTTAGAACTAGATAAGTACCCGGTACTGTCTCTTTATTAACATAACAACATCACGCCTGTAATCCTCGAGGGGTTAGGCAGAGGTGTACCTATAGTACACTCGCATTTCGCCACTTATGTTTATGTCCCATGTAATAGGGGGCGAGCCTATTGCCATCAACCAGGCACAAATCCCGACTCCGGGCTGCTACTGAGAAATTACTAATGGAAAAACCCAATAACATTTTTCGCTTTATTAGTCTAAATGTAAAGTCATTTTAATTCCAAGCCACATTCAAGATCTAAACCTTAATAAATTCAAATCATTTATTAAAAGTAGGTTGTGCCAGAAAGCCTTTTATACTATTAAAGATTATATTGAGGACAAAAAGGCTTGGGATTAAGCTGCTCCAATTATTGCATACTGAAACTTTTATTTTATTTATATACCATTTTGACATATTTACTTTGTGGAGTTCAATATACTGTTTGGAACTTAATATTTACTTATAAAGTATTATATTGTTTTCAATTATTGTGAATGTGAAGCCTATGTGGGTCATTATTGTTTTTTTTTTTTTTTCTCATTTAGTATTAATCATGGTCTGGCAGTTTGAGTAATTTATGCGGCCTACCCAAATGTTCTTTCTTTGGTATTGTTCGTCGAATCGTTGAGCTCCTTAAGTTCTGAGTTGAGCAGCACGATTACTGACAAATGCGTGCACTGACTGGACAGGTCCACTCAATCTGTGTGGTTCTTTCCTCAAAAGGACCATTTCAGACACCAATCTACATGGCCTTCACATGATCTGACCAAGATTATGTCTGGACTTTAAAAGAGACTGTGACCTCTGAGTTTGTTTCGGCCTTTCTTCTCAGAGTAGTCAGATAGGAAACGCCGACCTCATCTAGCTTTATTTAAAAAATATGATTGACGTGTAAAAGTGTTTGTACAAACCTACTTACAGAAAATAAATCATTTATCAATTGTAATTGCTGTGCCCTTACAGGGTTAATGTTAGGTGCTGGACCCCTTGAATGTAACATCGTCTTACCACATCAGTAATATTTGAGTATTTGAATATTAATAAAACCGTGTCTTTCCCCCCCACAGTACCTGCGCGGCAACCTAGGCGACTGTACATTCGGCTTCGTATACCTGATGGAACTCTCCACCCCGTTCGTATCCTTCCGCGCCATTCTGTCGCGGATGAAGCTCAAGTCGTCGCGCCTCTACGTCATCAACGGCTTGCTCATGCTGCTCACGTTCTTCGTGTGCCGCGTCATCAGCTTGCCTTACGTGTGTCTTATCTACAGCAGGGTTATGGGACTGTCTTATGTTGATGTAAGTTGCTTTTTGTTGTTTTGTTTTAAGGGACTGCTTTAAGGTAGGCCGCGGAATTAAAATTTTGCTTACGTTTTTAAATATGATACCGTATTTACAGAATTATATCATCAGAATCATCAACTCTTATAAGTTAGAATTGGCCTCAAAAGTTATGATTTCATGAAGTCATTCAATAAGTTGATTTGGACTTAGCATAATCAGCCTATAATGTTTTCATTGCTGGGACAATGGCCTCCTTTCTTCGAGGACCCGCACTGGGCCCGCGTGGTGGATTAAAGCCCATTCCCGGGCTGTAATCCACCACGCGGGCCCAGTGCGGGTTGGTAGATGTCACATACTTCGAATTTTTTGGTTCCAGGACATACCGGTTTCCTCACGATATCTTCTTCACCGTTTGAGAGCAGTGGTGATGAAATTATTTACACAAAGTAAAGCGCCTGTCTGGGTTCGAACCCACGACCTCTCGTAAGTCGGGGCTGTTACCATTGGCCCACCACTGCTCTCTTTGGACTTGGGAGAGTTATATTGTTGATTTTACTAATCAGTATTCTGTAAATACATATGTGTTTCGGTTCCGAACCATATCTTTATCATCTGATACTGACCTGAAAATTGCAAAAACGTAAGAAATGTTGACTTTCGCGGGCTACCCTGGCGCTTTTGCCCTAAGGTGCCTTAGTATCTATGAACTTTTATTTGCAGCCTATGAGGTACGTACAAGTGGTGAATCTGCCAGATATTTATGGTGCAGGATTTAATCTAAAGCGGTAAATCCCGTATTTTTAAGACTGAGATTAGAATGCGAATGTTTCGCATTCTAATCTCAGTCGCAATGTGTGAAAAAATATAATCAATTTACAACAGTAAAAGGATCTTCTGGCGCGTGGCTACAATCGGAACTAACGCCGCCATCTTGATTTTTTTTAAACGTATTTCTCAAATATAATGTTGCCAACAACCTTGTCAACACTGTCAATGTCAGGTGCCAAAAGATCCATGCAGAACTTTATTTCTCTATTTTATCACGTTCATTATGATCCATGTTGCACATTTTAGTTAATTATGTTTTTGACTGGCGAAATTTGGGTGTACTATAGATTACAGCAGACAGCATGACGCTTTCTATTTCTACTCTACTGCAGAATAGAAATCGCATGACTTTTTTTTTGGATGGGAAATTATCAAACAACTTCTTCTGCTCTGGGCGAAGCGGGAGTGTGTGTCAGACTCTTACTGACTAAAACCCACCCGTGTTCCTTCCGTTGCCTGTGTTGCCAGGGGCTTCGGTAACCCTTTCGAACTTTCCCGCGACCCCGGCAGGTATCGGTCTTAGCGGACCCCTACACTTGTGCTGAAATTTCTTTGAATCGCATGTCTACAGAAAATTTTCTACTGTCTACACGGACTCGTCATTCACGGAAGGTTGGCCAGGCATACTGACACCAAAAAAAGAAAAACTAATTCGCGCAACATCACAGCGTCGCTCTACATATAATGACACTCAAAGTAGTCATTATTGATTTATAATATTCGAAAAAAAAAAAACATTTAAAATAATCCTGTAAAAACAAAAGTTATAAATACAAGAACTCGCCACATTGTTCGAGGTTCAAAACACGATTTTCTGACTATGCAAATATCATATTTTTGGATTAATTCTCGTAATTCGGGCTTCTCATTCATTCTCGTAAATCTAACTTTAGACATAACTTGAATCTTACCATTAAACGATAATTGCGAAAACTTACTGCTTTTAACTTCTAACAAACACACATTATCGGCGCAAACTTCACAACATAACACCATTGGTAAATTTTACACATTAGGTAAATAAACAAACAATAAACACAACAAATAATATTTACACTACTGTACGTTTCAAAACGAATTACTTATAACTTAATAAGATATAAAAAAGCAAAACATTCAAGATGGGATATAAATTGCTTGTCACTTGAAACAATATGACTTCCCTAAGAAAAATATAATTTCTAATTTGTCGATAAAAAAAACACTATCAATTAAAATTGCATCATTGTCATACCGTGTTCTTCTAAAAAAGGGACTACCAAATTTTGCCGGATAATACAGTCCAGCAGGGCTATTGGCTATCTTTTTCATTGCCAGTGACTAACTAGCTTCAGTTGTACACCGAACTTTGATGACAACTGAGAATTTCAAAACATTGGTATTACGTATCACAGTAAGTGGACATCACGTTACGGTGACCAACAGACCGGGATCGGTGCTCATCGTCCCAACACTTGACGCCTCTATTTTTTATCGACTATTATGCGGCTAAGTTGAGTAGCGCCTTTTGAGCGCTAGAATACTTTATTTTAGGGAACATTTTGTATTAAGCGGTTTATATATACTTGAAACGTGAAACTGGCGGTAAATTAAATCTTTTGCAGTTTTAACTCGACAGCCTAGCGAAATTAAATAGTATGTTTTTACTTGTGCTAATAAAGTGTAACTTAGTGAAAATAAATCCTCAAAGGAAAGGTAGGTACATAAAACCACGAAATAGGTAAACAAAACCACGATAAATAATGTACAAGTTGTTAAAGTATTAGAAGATCATTTTGGATGCTGTATATAGCTATGTACATCGTTAGGACTCTAGTATGATGTATGTACATATTTCGGGAATATGTTGTAGTTACATAATTACTCGCGTATACCTACTCTAAATATTATTATTACTTCTTATTTTGATTATATTTTTAGGGTTCCGTAGTAAACAAGGAACCTTTATAGTTTCGCCATGTCCGTCCTGTGTCAGTTTGTCCCCGCTGTAGTTCAGAGATGCTTAGTACTAAAAATCTGTAATTTGGCACAGGTATTACATATTAATACCCAGCCCAGTCCCTCTCACAGAGAGGAGGCCTGTGTCCCAGCAGTGGGAACATTATAGGCTGATTATGATACATATTAATCAAGCCGTAAAAGTGGTAAAATAATATAAAAAAAAATGTTTTTAGGGTAAGTACCTCTCTTGCATCAAATGTGGGGATGTATTTTTTTTCTCATCTATCCCAAGGTGTAGGGTATCGTTGGATAGGCCTTTCAAAACTATTGCGGGTCTGTGAATACCACATTTTATTCAGGGATCCATTTGCGTAATATTAAGCTTTAAAGTGCAAATTTTTGGAGTCAAGTGTCCCCCTGCCGGCTAAATGGTTGTTTATGGAGATGTGAAAAAAATCGTGGCAGTAGTACATAAAATTAAATTAAAAAGAAAACTATCACAGCTAAGTAGGCTTTACAAGTTAACGAGTAATAGTCGACCAACTTAAATGTGCAGTTGGAAAATGAACCGTGACGTATGGGAGAACATGTTTCTCAACTACAAGTTTGCTATTCGGATAAATGCATCCCAACATTCCCAACTACGGAACCCTTCAGTGTGCGTGACACGCACTTGGCCGTGCCATACTTCTGCCACGACCAAGAATCACAATAAAACAACATAAGAAGTAATATTTATACGGTTAACTTACTATCGGCTTCGGTGTTAATCACTATAATTTATAAAACACTACCTTTGAGTAGTGTCTTTCACGAAAGCCACCACAAACTAAATGATCATCAGTTTGATGTCCACTAAGCTTACACAATCGCAATCTTAGCAATATCGATACAAAAACATCTGTCAAAATGTGTTACGGTGGCTATCAGCGGTACTAGGTGCCTATGACGTCATCCTAGTTAGTCACTGAAGTTAGCCAATACGAAACTAACTGTTTGACAGTTAATCGTTAAACACTTTGCCAAGTGTTCATCATTATGAACTGTCAACAGAGATACGCAATAGCCCTGCAGGGTTGCCGATACTTATTTTCCTAACTCCCCAAAAATCAGTGTTTCAATATGAGGAGAAAAATAAAAAAATAAGTTTTTAATTATTTTTATAGGGCTTTTGCTATTCCTTACAATTTTTTTTTTTTTTTTGGGTTTATTCACTCGACAATTCCACCCTGTTTTTTTTAATTGTGTCTAGTAATAATTAAGGAAACTATCGTGTCTGTGTGTAGTCTGTTTCTCAAATTCCCCGCTATTCCAAAAATTGGGAACCCTGGTCTTGAATACTTTTCATTAATTAAATCTTGACTTTACACACAGCCAATCACAACACGCGGTGGCCAGCTCCAGTCGCAGTAGTTACGCCCATAATTTAAACCATGTGTGCCGTTCATACACACGAAAATATACACCAGTGTCCGTAAATTTATCAATGGGATTTAGGCTGGCCGTGTGCCTGCCTAATAAATAGTGCGTCTTGAGCTCCGTCGAACTGTGAATTACGTCACACGGGTGCGATAAGTTGCTATAAGTGTTATTACAGGAGTTTAACTTTTTTTATTATTTTGTATTATTGTATTACATAGTTAAAATAAATGCATTTGGCGTTGTTAGTAGGGTAGGCTAGGCCTAATTGCTCTATGGACGGCACGCCCCTGCTCTTCCGTTGTCAAAATGCTTCTCTACGGTTCTCGTGCTAAGTCTGTAGGTACAGATATTCTATTTCACGAAGTCCGTTCGGCTTTGATTGTAGTAGTGACGTATCCCGACAAGCGCGCTTGTGTGTGTAAAAGTAGGTAACGTTAGCAAAAAAATCTGATATATATTCAAGTCGAGATTTAATAATCTAAATAAAATTTTGGTTTTAAAAGTATATACATTTTGTAAATAAATTAGATTAGGTTGCAATAAATACAAAAATATTAAGAATATGTAGGCATTTAATTAAGCATTGGTGTTACAGAATGGAAACGAAACAAGTAGGACTATTCAGTATTTTCAATCACTATCAGATAAATTTTCGATTTCCGATTCCGTTTTGCTGTCGTCAGAATCATCTTGTACATTGATTATAAATTCAAAATCGAGATCAAAATATTTCTTGTAGTCTTTTTCAATTTTTTCATGAGCACAAGTTTTTTGCCACGTTTCACTGCTAACTTGGCCCAAACTTTCATTGATCAGTCTTTCCGTATTCGTCATATTTTGCTCGATATTTTTAGATGCGACAAAATTTAACGATCCCCCAAATATTTTCAATCGCATTTAATTCTGGGTGATAAGGGGGAAGGCGTAAGACATCAAAACCCTTGCTTTTTATAAAATCGTCAATCTTGTAGATTACGTGTTGGGCTTTGTACTTCTTTATTGTATCGTACAATTCCAATTTAAGAAGAGATTCATCAAATGCTATACCCTTATCCCTGAGCCATTGCTGCATATCGGCTTTCTTTGTAGATTGCGTCGGTAGTCGTTCAGCCCGTGTGTTATGATAAGATGCATTGTCTAAGACAATGACAGAGCGCGGAAGTAAATTGGGTAGCAACTTTTCATTTAGCCATTTTACATAGTTATCATAGCTCATATTTGAATGATAATCTAAACCTAATTTCAACAGTAACTTGCGAACAGTTTCTAAACAACCTTCGAATCCGATTTTTTCATTAAATGCTGTTCTTAACTTAGCTAATGTTGGAATTTATTTATGGACAATATGGAAATCTTGTACAGTACTGCGAACCACATCGGCTGTAAAATTGTCTATATCCACTTTATTATCTCGCTTTCTCCTTTTCTTCATAGGTGAAGTGAATTTTGATGAAGTGGATGGCAATTCCTTCTCTTCATTTAATATTCTTTGAACTGTTTTTTGGCTCACACCCGTAGTTTCAGCTGTACGGCGTGTAATGTCTCGTAAATGAGACAAATCACAGTTGAGTTCCATTAATTATTTTGTAAATTCATATTCTTCTCGCTCCTAAAACAAAATGTAATCAAAATAATTAAGTAATATAAACATTTTATAACACAAAAAAACATTCATTTTATAAATACTTCTATTGCTATATTAAGTATCTTTGTATAACATTTTAATTGAAAACGTATAAATAAATATTACCTCACTATGGACAACTCTTCTTCGTTTTGTTGCCATGCTGACCTTACTCCGTGAAACAATTTGGCGCGAACTAAAAACCACTACTGATCCGGACCATGTCCCGATTGACACTGAGCGCTCTCGAGGTTACGCACACAAAAACAATGTGCATGTGCACGCTTGACAACATTCATAGCCAAACGGACTTCGTGACATAGAACATCTGTACCATGCCTAACCCTCCGGGGAACACAGGTGTGATGTTGTGTTTTTGAAACAGGTTCACTTTTGCAAAGAAATTACAATACTAGTGTGACATAACATAAAATAAAACTTTTACTTTATTTTTCACATTCACAGGCAATAAAATCCCTCCCAACGGGCTGCAAAATCTCAATCTGCATACTCCTGCTGCCTCAACTGTACTGGTTCTACCTAATGTCCTCGGGTGCCCTGAAGATCTTGGTAGGCTCCGGCAGCTCGCCAGCCCTGAACGTGGAACAGGTGAAGAGTAAGCGCAGCTGATGCCAGCCCCGGCGGCGCGGCCCGCGGCCCGCCCCGCGCTAGGGGGCGCCGGGTGGTGTTGGTGTGAGTAGATATCCGGGACTAATGCTAGGTACAGACGCAGCCACTTTGATCACCGCTGACTCGCTAATCTGTGCGCGGACGTGAGATTATGAAATTGTCAGGGAGTCGCCGGCGACTAAAGTCGAGTGTACCAAAGTCTAATTATATTTGTCGATGTATCAAATTGTACCTACGCAAGGAATTCTATGAGCTTTGGTTCTGCCGCTCAGTTCTTATGAACAATCTCTAATTCCGTGACCAGGATAATTCAAGCCAAAGCTTTGTATGTGGCTGTGTGTTACTTTTACTGTCTGTGTGACTTGTCGAGCGAGTGCACAGTTTCGAATAACACACAAAACCATGCTACAACAACAGATACATCGTATAAAAACGAAAAAACTTAAAAACCCGATCATAAACGCTAACGGTTTAGTCTTTTTGGATACCTACTCATATAATTAAGTACCATTATACTATATAGCAAAGTCGCGAATGATTTAATTTTCGTACAAAGATAGTTATCATCATATATTTTGTCATAAATGTTCCCAAATATACGGTTACGCTGCCCAGCTAGGACGAATGGTTACGCTGTTACTTATATCTTTGTTTTGGAGCTTATGTTGGTACCAAAGTGACACAAAGTGCCGTGTTCTAGAAATTTCGGGAGTTGCCGTTATTGGAGTATAACAGGGTCGGTAGAACGGGTTTTTATGTAAGATATAAAACTGTATTTATTACTGTCGCGAGTTTGGTATCGCGCGATATCGGCCAATCTATCGTCAACGCGTGGTATCTGTTCTCGGCCTAAGACCACAACCTTGGCTCTAACATTGGCTTTAATCAAAGGGTAGAGACTGCAAGCTTTGCTGGTGACTCCATCTGTCGATGGCATATGTAGTTGATGTTGTTTGTGTCCGACGATAGATGGCGCTGTAATTAATTTTTGTCTCATACAAAAATTAAGTCAGGCTCATCGTGTATAGTCGTTTTAGGTAGGTATATTATTATAAATTGATATGGCCACGTTAAAAGAGTATATATTTCTAAGTCATTATTGTATACAGAGTTCGTAAACGAATGTCTCGAATAAAAATATATTTTGACTTCGAATAGTTACCGATAATATTGAATGTTGCCTCAATTTTCTCTAGAATTTGACGTTTGAATTATTATTTACGTTTTACGGCCTAGGCAGTATGGTTGCCTGACATAAAAAAAATGCTGGTAAGTAATTCATTATGCGACGTCAAAGATGTACAAATCTTTGTTTCTTCGTTTATTCTTCGAATATAGCAATTTAGGTTATTAGGAGTTGTTAAATTGTCTTCATAAGTTGCTTCAGTCTATTAGATCGCTACAGTCGCAGAAGTCTTACGCCTAACAATTTCTTCCATTTTAAATACTTTTTGCATTTGAATTTATTATGACAACTGATTTGATATTAGATTGCTTCCTATCAAGTTTTCTACCAGATTATAATTACTAATATCCATTTTTTATGACATTTGGATTCATTACGCATTTTGTAACTTTATCTCTGTATTAAATTTTTATTATTATCTTCTCATACATTTGTTAATTAGAATATGCAGGATCAAGCTAGACAAACTAGAATCGAATATCAATTCTTTAAGTATCAAGAAATATCAAGTATCAGGATACTTAATATCATGATATTTAATTGAAGTATCATGATACTAAGATATCGCAAAAACATGGGCATTTTATTGTAATATTTCGAAAGAGCTATTTAATTTTGTATAGTACGAGTATATTTATATGTGGCTTATATGCAAAATATGTGTGTACTAATATGTTTGACAGCACAATATATTATATCATAGGTGTAGCTTACTGCTAGATAATTATTGTTTGCACGGTACTCACTAGATGTCTCTAGGTAATATACGTTTCATTTTGATAGTAACGTACGGTAATCCATACAGTTTATGTTCGCTCCGAAAACAATTTCATTAGTCCACTATATGAGTATATTTGACAATAAACCCTTCCGAATTTAAAGAAAACAGCAAATGTTATCGATAAACTAAGCAAGAAATTAATCGGAACCAGTTCACGCTTAGCGTACCCTCATAGCAGGTCAGTTTAAAACAAAAAGTGAAATGTTACACGAAGCGTCAAGTGATTCGCATATGATGGTCTATCATACAGCCTTGGCCAAATGTATTGTGCACCCATGACATCTTTCAGTTTTGTGAGGAGTATCAAATAAAAATAAAACAAAACGTTTTATATAGGTTTATTTTACTATTTATTAATTGAAAATTAATATTTTGTGGGTCCACCCTTTGCCTTAATTACCGCAGAAATTCTTTTGGTAAAAAGCTAACAAGATTTTTACAGTCTTCAGCAGTAATCGCGTTCCATTCTAGGCGCAGGTAGCGTTTCAAATCTTCTCTGTTGTTAATTGTGTGGCGCCTAACTCTACGCTTTAATAAACCCCATAAATGTTCTATGGGGTTCAGATCTGGCGACTGGGCAGGCCAGTCAAGAAGCTCTGTGTTATTTTCACGAAACCATGTCATAGTGCGGGCAGATTTGTGGCATGGCGCGTTATCCTGCTGGAATTTAACACCATCCATTTTCGTGTCGCCGAAAAGTTTCGTGAATGAAGGCAGCAACGCAGTTTCTAGTACATTTATGTACTTAGTAGAGTCCATGCGGCCCTCACACACGAACAATTCGCCGACTCCAGAATCGGTCATGCAACCCCAGACCATTATGCTGCCACTGCCGTGTTTTACGGTTGGGATCACACACTCTGGCTTAAATTCTTCGCCCACCCGGCGACGCACAAAGGTCACACCAGGTGTACCAAAAATCTGCAATAAAGAGAAAAATATTGAGTTTCGGAAAAAAAAAAATAACTTCATCTATGCGTTTGGTTTTTAAACCATTTTATATAATTTTACTAGGGCATTAAATTGACTTATTCACCTCAAAGTTTGATTCGTCTGACCACACAACATTTGACCACTTTTCGGCGGTGAAAGTTCGGTGTTTTAAGGCCCATTTTATACCGAGCTTTTTTGTTGTTGTCGGAGAGCCTTAGCTTCTTCCTAGCTTTACAGCCTTTCAGACCAGCTTCCTGAAGTCTTCTACGAGTAGTTGGAGCAGAAATTGATTTCTTAATTTGTTCTGACAACTCAGCAGCGAGCTTTGAAAATGTTTTTTTTCCTATTTCTTAACGACTCTCTCAGTAACTGACGATCCTGACGGTCTGTGGTGATGCGTTTGCGCCCGGTTCTCGGTCTATTTTGATGTGATCCGGTAGCAGAGAATCGCTTAATAGCATATTGTACGGATCGGCGCGAACATTTCACAGTTTTGGAAATCTCTACTTGTGATTTCCCTTGCTCATGCAGAAGCTGTATCTGCACACGTTTTTCTAAAGAAAGTTCGTTTCGTTTTGGCATATTGCAACGATAACACTTAAAACTTTGAAATAAAATACCAAAGGCGCACTAGATCACTGGATGTGTTCACAACGAGCGATGGTAGCGAACTGATAAATAAATACAAAAATTGTAAAAGACACGTTTTATTGCACCCCGGTGTTTTATTGCTAGCTGCGGCGTGTGTCATTGTTTTTAAATCTTTGTAGATGACCGACAAAAGAATATTTCAACAGTAGATTTGGTTTTCTCCCATACTTACCGTGAACGAGCGAAATTTGTAAGGTGCTCAATACTTTTGGCCAAGGCTGTAGTAGATACAGCGCTACCAGGATCGTTTGGCTCTTGAATGATATTGACAGGGGGGCGTTGTTGGTAAGCATCTGTGAAATGGGGACACAAACTGTCATTGGCTCACTTTAGATGTCGCTACTATACAACGTCTAAGAATTTGACAGCTAGCTGTCACTATCCATACATTTTTTGTAAACAAGCGACTTCTTTTACGCATAATTATTCAATAAGCCCCGTTACGAAGCTGTTGGCTACAAAAATACGGGGACCCATGAGATTTTAAAAGACGAAAATTGTGGAAGAAAGCTCTCGGGAAAAAAATGGTACCCGATATTCCGTCGAGAGTATGTGCTATCCTTTTGAAACCTGAAGACTTATGGGAGAAATTCGTATACAGGTGATGCTCTGAACTAAGTCTGTTTTCTTTGATGGCACTTGTGATGTGATATTATTTAAATTATAGTAAAGGTGTGTGTTGTATTATCATATTAGATCAGTGCTGGAATTAACATCTCTGTAGTTTTTCAGTCAGGAAGATCATCCTCGAGTTGGCTTTCAACTCGGATTATGTTATTTCTGTCTACGCCTCCAGTCTTCAACAAAAAAGAAATTAAAGTCAACAAACACATAATAACCTTTAAAATTAAAAAACATTCATAATTTATTGACTTTTCCACTACAGCTGTTTTTTACCAGTGGTAGACGCTTCCCCTGTCCTTAGCGTCGTCTTTTAATAGTGCTACACTCAAAGTCACATACATATTTATCTAGTTTTCATTTAATTTGTGATCGACACAAAAGTGAACATAAACAAAACAATGGCGGTTTGTAGACGGACAACTGTGCTGCCACCTATGACGCTGAGCTTACAGTTTTTAACGCCCCCAACCCCCCCCCCCCCCCCCCAACAACATGGCGGCGTTGATTTCGATTTTGGTCACGCGTCAAAAGATCCTCGTACGTATATGTGATACTGGCAAAATTGTGGTGTTTTTCACAAAATTCATTAATGAGGAGATTCGAACTATGAACTGTCACCTTGACTTGGCCTGCACTTAAAATACTCTGCAAATGATTCAGGTACGGTCAAATAACGGTGATACTATCTTACTATCAAAAAGATGCCTAAATAAAATATGGGAGAGAAATACATGCACAAAACTATATATCTGTCTATGTTACTGAAAAACAATGTATCATTTGTGGTCATGACACCAACTTGTAAGTAGTTCATAAAAATGTTTTATTTTTGTAAAATTAAAGTTTCGTTCTTCTGGCCTATTGTAGTATAAATAAAAACTGGCTGTTTTAACTGACTGGTAAAAAGGTAATAAGTGGAAGACTATTATACTTTTAAATAATCTCTATCTTCGTATTTCTTGAAATTTTCTGAAAAAAAAAAAACTTATAAATCTATTTAAAATCTGATCTTTCCGCAGGTCTTCAAAATCATGTAGTACTCAGTTTCACTTATTACCATTTTTCACATGAACTTATCGAATAATCCCCAATTTTAATAGCCTATTCACATAAATCTGTTTCTAAATCTCATGTCAAGTAAATGTACGATTAATAATGATTATAGAACTGATGTAAGATTTACTAAGAACCTAATGTGACGTCACAGAACCATGATTGTGACGTTTGGAGAAAGAGATGGAGTTATATGTCCACAGCTACTATTATGCATTACTTCTGTACATTTGTGAAGAGAAAATAAATAAATAAAATAATACAGGAAACAGGGACGTAACTTCCGTCGTATCGATGATACGGGGCCCCCGGGCTACAGCGACGACGTTTGCGAAAATTCGTAAAATGTTATCCAATGTCTCAAATGCTTATTGATGAGAGGCCATATTGGACGAATACCTAATGAATAGAGAGTAGTATCACATAGAAAATCTAACCTATCCGAGGCATTTAATTTGAAAACAATACTGTCCTTTTGAGCTTCGCAGCAGCCGGGTATAAATGGCCCCCAAGACTAGCTACGCCACTGACAGGACGGCTAGCACCATCTCTCTCTCGCATCGGAACAATGATGATTTTAACACTTCATAAATACGGCCCCTAATGACTTTAAAAAAAACTGAGGTAATTTCTACAAGATATAGCAAGTATTTACTGTTAATCTTAATTAATATATGTGTCATTGTTATCGATAAGAAGTAGATGCGCAAAGATTTAGCGCCAAAAACATGTTGTCAAAAATAAAAAAAAAATAAAAAGAATATCTGTTTAAAATTGTATGAATTGATTGCGTGGAGGCTAATTTTATTAACTAGTATTTCTGTTTACATGTTTCCAGTTGGTACAGCCCGATGCAAACTTTATGGCGGCTCGGAACATGAGGCAAGTCGCTGCGCAGTAACAAATTCACGTGTCAGCGGGGGTGAGGGGTGCGGTACTGCGCAGCGAGTAGCGCACTTCAGAGCCGCCATCAAGTTTGACGCGAAGTTTGTAAATTGTATCGTGTACCAGCGACCCGCTTAGTTATAACAAAATTGGTTAACATGATTTGAAAATAAGCACGCAATCTACTAAAAACTGGAGACGTGTGAATAGACCTTTATGATTGTTACTAAATTGTTCCTTTGCTGGGTTTTCGGTTTATTCATTAAAAAATATCGTTGTACGGTGCGTTGTGGCTTTATTTTCATTGTTTTCAAGCTATAGCGTATTAATTTATCTGTTATGTCTGTATATGTGTGGATGGGAACCGAATTCTTCCGATACTACCTAACTTCCGGTATGCCAAATTAAATTCATTCCAATAGTCTATAATCAACTTGTTCAATACAGACTTGTTTACTTATCGCATTTTATAATAGACATAAGATCTTTTATGAAACATTTTGATGCTTCTTTACTTCTTAGTTTCTGGAAGTTTCGACATTTTTTCTAATCAATGTTTATATTTGACGTAAACTTACTTCTAGCAAACAAAATGCCGAAAATCATTTAATTAATACGATACTTATATTGAATTCATTTATTTTTATAAACTTATTTAACCAGCATTTATTAATTATATACTAATTAATGATAATAACTGAAAATTGCAGCGTAGATACTTCGTTACTATAACGTCTATCTGTAAACAGCATCCTAATTGCGTACCATACTCTCTATCACAATCTGAATGATTTTGAAGTATAATACTAACCCATTGCTTCATATGTTCCAAACATTTACCTGCTCAACAACGTAAATACCGCAATGAATGTTGATGAACTGTCAAAATGAAACCCCTGATAGTAAGTTACGCAATTACCCCGCGAATCTTAGGGCCCTCGCCCACGGCGACTTTTTGTAGCGATGCTGTCCCGCGTTTCGTAAACGCGCGACAGCTTCGCTACTAATGCGTGTTAGTCGTATTTGCCACGCGCTACAGAAGCCATGCCAACGCGCTACAGCAAAGACAAGACAACTTGACTAATGCTGCCTCAACGGAGTCCATCTAGCAACTGTAGCGATCGCAGGTATTTTTGTGCCGCTACCGAACCGCGTTTGCGTCGCGACAGTATCGCGTTTGTATCGCGACTGAATCTGGGCCCGTGGGCGAGGGCACACAGCTAGCGACCGCTTCGCAACTGTATCGATGCGGACGCGCGACAACATCGCTACTGCATCGCTACAAAAAGTCGCCGTGGGCGAGGGGCCTTAGAACATTTTACTTATTAATTCGGGTTGCGCTGAACTTTTTGGTCGCAGTCAGTGTACGCAAGAGGCACAAACACATTTACTTTGGACCGTATTTGAAGTGTCCTAACGTTCACTTTGAATCATTCTTAGCGACCAAAAAGTGTAATGTGACCACAGCTAGATTACGGTTTTTATACTAAAATAAATGAGCTTAATTCTTAAATGTAATAGGGTTTGATGCACTTTGTGAAATATTTGAAGTTTGTGTGATGGGTTAAGTCTGAATGTTATGTTCCTATAGAGGCCTATGAAATAGGTTCTGAGGCCTAATTTTAGAGAAAGAGTAAATTATTGTTTTAGGGTAGTTTAGATGGTGGTTGAGGGTTTCACACGACCTACTGCATCAAAACACAATTTGGGACTTCCAACAGCACACTGTAGATCTGAGCCGCTTTCATCTTATTAATTTCATAATCTGAATAGACGAAATAATAACAAAAATATTCATTGTGTATATAAGTAAAGAAAAGGTGGTTCTTAAAGTGTCGTTTTATAAATTTATTGAATTTCAACTCCGTTGAATAATAATATGACAACTTTTTAATCTAATCGATTATTGCAAAGATCGAATCAGGTAGGGTTGTTTTATCAAAAGACTTGACGCATTACCTGTACCACAGAAAGACTGTTCTCTTTATTTTAATCAATAATAATAATGTCTTGATGCAACAGGCCGTCAATATTAACCATTGCTTTTAATAATTATGGATATATTGCAGCTAAAATAATGTAAAAACACTAATTGTAAATGGTGACTTGAAGTTATTCGAATTTGTTTTGTTTCTAGCAATGCGTGAGGTGTTGTGTGTACAATATGTACGAAACTAGTGTTACCAGTGTTAAAAAATCTAATTATGTAGTTTATTATTTAGGCTGGCAAGCTGGGCGAGTGACGGATTTTTGCTATAAGTTATAATTAACAAGGTACTAAAGTTTTTCGACAAAATAGTCATTATTAACAATGTTGTAGTTATAACCACTTTAATGTGTACTAGTAACAAATAAATTGTAGAAGAGTTATTAATAATACATTCTGGAATAGTTACGGCCTCCTTACTAATTACTATTGTAAAAATATTTTCATCTTATAATGCTAAGGCTACACTATCGATTTTTGACAGTCGTCAGCATTTAACGCAGTCGCGTTTAATTCAAAGAAAAAAAAAATAACATGAATACATCCGAAATTTGCCAATCACACCCTTGTAATTATTTAAAAGGTAATATCACACTATAATTTTATATAATTTTACTGGACGTGAAGTTATCGTGCTGGTTGGATGGTGTAGCCCAAGCATATCGATTTTCAAAAGGGCTTAACTGCATCAACGTTTTCGACGCCCTTTTAAGCCTCAAGTTAGGATAATTTATTAATGTAATAGAGTCCCGCGCCGCCCAGTTTACAGCTAGTCAACGTGACGGTGTATGTGATAACTTGTTGCAATGACTGTTTTATATTAAAGGTGTCTGATAATGAATCACTGTTTTATTTGTCTTCCTTTCCTGTATACTTTCGGGCTGCAGCTATTCTTTGAAATTTTTAACAAAAAAAATATGACTTTTAAAAAAAACACGAATTTGTGTGGGGTTTGTACCATAACTATAACGTAAAAAATTACCCAAAAAAATTACAATAAAAACACAACAAAGTGAAAAATAACTTTAATTTCGGAAGTCGCCAAAAAACGAAAATATAAAACCAAAACACCGACTTCCGAAATTAAAGTTATTTTTCACTTATAGTGTTTTTTTTAAGTTGTTTTTTTTTTGGTATTTTTTATTTTTGAAGTTTTAGCTATGGTATCTACCCCACACAAATTCATACACCACTACTTGCTATGTAAATAACAGTGACAGGAAGTTATTATAATACCATCAACATTTTTCCACTTAGTGTATGTGGAAAAAATACGTATTATTAAAGCTAACTCATAAACTTCCCAAGCAAAATTAAAAAAAGTTATATGGAACCACCTAGGTAAGGTTAAGGTAAGTATAACCTTTCAAACAAACAAAAAATAATTCCAAATCCAAGTGGTCCAGCCCGCAGTAATCGGGGAACATACCTTGCTTTCAGGCTTTCAGAACAATCCCAGAGTCCGGAAGATGGTCAAGATCCCAAGAGCACTTATGAGCATGAGCACTTCCTTCCTCCGAGCACGTTTGCTCTTGCGAATTTCCACTCAAGCCGTCCAATAAAGACAAGAATGAGGTGGGAGCTCTCAGTCAGCCTCGCCAGTGTTTACTCCAGCCGGCCAATAAAGGCAAGCCTGAGATGAGGAACAATACTTCTTCCGGGAGATAGGCTCTGTGGGGTCGCTACTGCCCAACAGCTCGCCACATGCTGTCCTGCGGGTTTCTGTATCTCTCTTGGTCTGGCTCCTTACCCTAGACCCGTTCCGGCAAAGTAAGCTCTACCGGCACGGACATAGAGTTCGGTGTGCACAAGCCCACGACGCCAGTTTCGCGGCACCAATATCAAATTATTCTTACTTACCATGGACGTTTCGGTTGACAAACAAAAATCGCGTAGAGATATTGGTGCCGATTCCCTTGTTCACAAACTAAACTAAATTTAAGTTCTGTGCATCATTTTCTTTCTATTTCATTAAGAAAAGGACAGAAGATAAAATTTAGTTTAGTCCTGTCAAAATAATCAGCACTTGACGTAAATTTACGTAATTTTAGTAGGCAAATTTTTAATCACGTCTTGTATGGAGTAGTAACAGGCCGCTTATTAATTTGACAGGAATAAACAAAAAAATATTTTCTGTCCTTTTCTTAATGAAATAGAAAGAAAAAGATGCACTGAACTTAAATTTAGTTTAGTTTGTGAATAACGGAATCGGCACCATTGAATGGTGGGTATACATACCTTAAGACGCTGACAACACCTAAACCGCGGTCACTGTCAGATTGCATAGAAAAGAAAGAGAAGCGCGATGTCACAACGCTTCTAATTTATTGCAAAATATGAAGCAATTATCTATTTATTCAAAATTTATTTGAGTAATCGAAATTAAAAAAACAACCAAGTTCTGCATTCAAATAAGACGTTCTTGTTATTAATTAAATACGTAACGTATGTTGATATTTAATACAGATATTTTGGATTAGAGCTCATGGTAAGAAGTTAGTTTATAGTTAGTTTGTATCGAGATTTTTTTTCAAAACGTGTTTTGGTAACAATCAAGTTCTGGGAAATATGTTCAAAATTAACATACATTTATTCCGCTACCACAAACTATACAGATTTGGCAATTTTTTTTCTTAAGAGAAGCCTATATTGGTCAATTGAGTCTTGTCATCGCCTTAAGTGAAACGTAACATGAAATGTAACATACTTTGAATTTGAAATGGAAAGAACATCAACGATCCAAATATATGTAATCATACTTGAAATTGAACACAACAACAAGGCGACCGACGCGACGTAAAGAAACACGCCCAACGAGACTTCCCTGTAATTAAACACAATCTGGCTACTCGAAAGGAGCCTACCTTTATGGAACTCACGAGAACATAACTAAGTACCTACCTACGCCTGTAGGCGCTATCAGCTACATGTTTAAAGTCACGTACAGCTGGTGCGGTCACAATAGTTGTTGCGTGTGGTGAGTCAGAGCGACGATCGTGTTTTTGTCAGTAAGTACCTATGTAAACAATACGTGTGCGTAATATAATAATGCTGACTACAAATTAATGACGTGACATTGGAAAATGGTAGACCGTAGACGCGTATTTCAATAATTAATAAGCTAAAGTAAAGTACATTTTCATATTTAGGTACGGTAAACTGTAAGTGCAGTTTCATCTAATAATTGACATAACTTCCATAATATTTATTCCACAGTTTTCGTTATTGCACCTGCCACTGGTGCCGATTCCCTTGTTCACAAACTAAATTAAATTTAAGTTCAGTGCATCTTTTTCTTTCTATTTCATTACGAAAAGGACAGAAGATAAATTTTAGTTTAGTCCTGTCAAATTAATCAGCGCTTGACGTAAATTGACGTAATTTTACTAAGCAAGTTTTTAATCACGTCTAAACTTGCATGGAATAGTGACGGGCGCTGATTAATTTGACAAGACAAAACTAAAATTTATCTTCTCTCCTCTTCTTAATGAAATAGAAAGAAAAAGATGCACTGAACTTAAATTTAGTTTAGTTTGTGAACAAGGGAATCGGCACCATTGTCTGTCTCTGCATCACCCAAAGGTTGACTGGTAGAAAATGCCTATGGCATTAAGTCCGCCCCTGTACATTTGTGTGCGTAAAGTATTAAATAAATAACTTCACACCTGTATTCCCCGAAGGGTTAGGCAGAGATATACTTACCTATAGTACACCCAGATTTCGCCAGCTATGTTTGGGACGAGCCTATTGCCATCAGCTGGGCACAAATCCCAACTCTGGGCTGCTACTCAGAAATTCGAGAATCCAACCCGGACCTCATACTCAGCAGTAGCGCTTGAGACCACTAGAGCGCAACGAGGCAGTGGCGAGCGGTTGATCTAATAATTATTAGAACAGTAATTAATTAATTATATGTACTTGAAAACTCATACATATCAGAATAAAACTAAATAAAACCGGCCAAGTGCGTGTCGGACGACGCACAATGAAGGGTTCCGTAGCACTATAAAGCTTAATATTACGCAAACGGATCTTTAAATCGAAAAATGGTATTTACAGACCCGCAATATTTTTCAAAATTTTATTCTAGCACTGTCATCGTGATTAATATGTATAGCTATGCCAAATTACAGTTGTCTAGTACTAAGCGTCTCTGAGCTACAGCGGGGACAGACAGACAGACGGACATGGCGAAACTTTATAGTTTCGCCATGTCCGTCTGTCTGGGTACTGGGGACCGGGTAGTAAACAAGGAACCCATAAGTGTTCCTTGTTTACTACCCGGTGTAGCTCAGAGACGCTTAGTACTAGAAAGCAGTAATTTAGAAAAAAATAGAAAAAAAATTGGGTTTGTTACCTCCATTGCACGTAATGTAGGGATGACATTTTTTTTCTCGTCTATCCCATGATGTGGAGTATTGTTGGATAGGCCGTTCGAAAATATTGCGGTCTGTGAATACCATTTTTCGATTTAACGATCCGTTTGCGTAATATTAACGAGTAATAGTCGACCAACTTAAATTTGCGGTTGGAGAATTCATCGTGACGTATATCGATGTATGGGAGAACATTTTTTTCAACTACAATGTTAGGTTTGCTTTATGTATAAATTCATCCCAAATAATCCCAACTACGGAACCCTTCATTGTGCGTGGTCCGACACGCATTTGGCCGGTTTTTTCAATGTTAACGTTTACAAGAAACCTGCATGGGGAAAAGCAATATTTAGTAAAAGGTGATGAATAGTTGATATAGTTAATGGCGCCGATTCCCTTGTTCACAAACTAAACTAAATTTAAGTTCAGTGCATCTTTTTCGTTCTATTTGATTAAGAAGAGGACAGAAGATAAATTTTAGTTTAGTCCTGTCAAATTAATCAGCGCCTGTCAATACTCCATACAAGTTTAGACGTGATTAAAAACTTGCCTACTAAAAATAACCTAATTTGACAGTACTAAACTAAAATTGATCATCTGTCCTTTTCTTAATGAAATAGAAAGAAAAGGATGCACTGAACTTAAATTTAGTTTAGTTTGTGAACAAGGGAATCGGCACCATTGTATCTTAGATAGGTACATTACAAACTAACCCACTAAAAGTGGTTTCCAAAAAAAAAACATTTCAAAGTGGGAAATTACTTTAATATCGGAAGTCGGTGGCAAAAAATTAAAATACAGATCCATAGACACAGACTTCCGAAATTACAGTAATTTTTCTCTTTGTAGTGTTTGTTGTGGAAGTCGGTGAGTTTTTTTTATAAAAGATTTTTATTTAAATTCTTTAGGTGGCAGTGTTAACCGACTTTCGTCGCTAGCCGTAGGTACACCTACTTACTTTGTCATTGATCTGAAGTTTTCCAACGTTGTAATCTTACGCATATGACGTACGACGGCGCCTTTAAAATCAGTATTTCCCATTAATTCAAAAACATTGTTCCGATTATCGTGACTTCTAATTATTTCTAGCCTTATCATTGGAGATCGAAAATAATAATAGTTGTTTTTGTTTGTTTGGGCTTCTGGTTTTCACTAGAAAAGCAAATAATTGAATTTCCGGAAATTGCCTGTCAAAACCAAATGTGGCAATTTTAATTAGGTGCAACAGTATGGTGATAGATGGAATAAAAATCCAAAGATGGATTGTTATGGAAAATGGAGACTCGGGAGTTTTTATTTTCTACCTTACGGTTGACTAAAATAATGAGGAAAATATGGGTGAAGAATATGCCTCTGCCTATATCCCTTCGGGGAATACCGTGATGTTAGCCGTGAGGAAAATTACTCATATCAATCTAGTTAATCATTGTAATGCCAATGAAGCCTTTATAACTGAAAGGAGAAACTCTGACTGTCTGTTTATCAGCGCACACTGGAACGAGGAACGTGAAATTACGCACGAACACGCACAGGGGTTCCCTTTATATTGTAGGCGAGGACAAAGAAGGGATTTTTTGTAAATTTAACCCAGGGGTTCCCAAGTTACCCCTTTTTTTTTGGTTGGGAATTCATCAAATAACTTCTTCCGCTCTGGGCGGAGCGGGAGGGTGTGTCAGACTCTTGCTGACTAAAACCCACCCGTGTTCCTTCCGTTGCCTGTGTTGCCAGGGGCCTCGGTAACCCTTTCATACCTTCCCGCGTCCCCGGCAGGCATTGGCCCTAGTGGACCCCTACACTTGTGCTGACGACATCTCTTTGAGGCGCGCTTGGAACACAACGCACCGTCGACCCGGGTCGTTCCCGGACGGTGATCTACCCATTGCTTACCGTCCGCAAGCCCGCGCCTACGGTGGCCGGAAATCCGCCCGGGATTCCCGACGCCCAGGGTGTCTCCTGCGGCGGCTAGGCGCGAAATTTGCCTTTCCCTCAACCGTCCCGCCTCCTCCTTCGCGAGTATTACTACTTCACAGAAGGTGGTGACGGCTGCCCATGGCCTCTCGCTCCGTACCATGGCCCGCACCAGGGCCGGACGCGAGAGATCTCTGCCGCCGATCGCCTCCACGATGACACGGCGGTGTTCTGCCCAAGCCGGGCAGACCTCTACCGTATGCTTCACCGTGTCCTCCGGGCGATCTCACAGTGGTGACACCGGGGCGTTTATTCCCTCCTTATCCGACACAGGAACCTCCCGAAGCTGCCGGATCCGGTGAGGACCTGCGTCAGGTGAAAGGTGAGGACGCCGTGGAGGCACCAGGCTCTGGCCATTCCTCAAAGAGGGGACTTATCAATATCAACCCCTTGGGTCGAAATCGGTTCCCCAGGGGTAGGGGTCGACATAAACAAAAACTGATTTTGGGGGTCGACGAGGTCTAAACATCGACCCCTATGTTAATAGGGGTCGAATTTAACACAAGTTCTTATTTGAAACTTTCTAGATACTTACTAGTGGTGCCGATTCCCTTGTTCACAAACTAAAAGTTTAGTTTAGTTTGTTAAAAAGGGAATCGGCACCACTGTATAAGTTGTGTTACGTGTACCAACTTGTTATAAGAATTATTCATATTTTAGTAGAAAGTATTGTGGTACTTTTAAAGACTCAATAAGTCGTTAAGCGTACACAAGTTCGTACAAGATGAAAACAATTGGCTATGAGGGCCTGAGGTATTTAGTTCATTTTGAAAATGGGGTCTCTGGCCCAAAATAGTTTGTGAATCCCTGATTGAATCCTATAAGGGGGTGAAAAGGGTGGATTCCGTTAGTATGAAAACTCTTATTCCTTGAGTTGAACTTGAAATCAGTACCTATCAGTATAATCGAGTATATGTAAATTGATTTTCCTTTGATCAATAAACTTGAAAATTGGCAAAAATAATAAGTACAAAGATTTCCCAACCACTGCAAATCCTGAAAGCCAAAATAAAAATTGGCGTCTGCCGAGACAATGAAGCTCGACGAGTCCCGGAGAAACAATTTAAAACTATCATTCAGCCCGCAACGAAATTAATCAGAATAGTACAACGGACCTTTGGCGAAGAAAAACCATTGTTTCCAACCTTGCTAGTCGGCTAATCAGCTAGGTAGACCGTGCCTAAGTACACAACGGCGTAAAATAGCTCGTAAATACACAAAAGAAGAAAATCACGAATACATTATTATGGCATATGGTAGCTTACACTCCCTAGAAATTTGTCACGACTCATTTAGTGATAACAATTTCTATGATCATAGCCGAATAGCAATATTTGATAGCTTAATCACAGATTATGTTTTGCCTATCAAATAACAACTTACCTCTATTATAGTTTTTCTCATTATTTATTACATCCACGTTATTTTCACGGAACTACAAATGAAATACAAATATCTGCACAGTCGGAAAATACGGAAATATCGAAGATCTTTTTGGGTGATTGTACGGATAATAATCTTCATTAGGGTCACTGATTGCTAACCATCTATCGGGACATTCCTATGACGATTCAGAGTTAAATGTAATGTATTTTCTAGAATAAAGTCAAGCTTACAGCAAAGTAAAGCTAATAAACGGTAAAAAGAAAGCACTGTCTTTTTATCTTATTCAATACCTGCAGGGATCAACCGTAGTTCCTTGCCTACTGTTTATAATCTTTTATCATTTGTCTAGAGCAGTGTCTGTAGGGGATCTAGGCTTCTAATATCCATCCATATTCCTTTTAATACCTACTTACATACACATGCTGGTACAGATTTCATGAAAGTAGATCATTTTAATATTTTAACGATTTCGAGTTTGATAGGTACTCGTAGCGAACTCTAAAGAGTTCTATCTTTCGTATTTAGAAGCCTAGATGCCCCTACGGACAGTAGGGAAGGACCTACGATTGATCCCTGAGGGACACCGGAGCTTAAGACGTAATAAGCAGTTTTAAAATTTGATTAAATCATGCTTTTAATTATATCTGGGACTTTGATTTCTCAACATTTTCGGTGTATCAGGTATTGAATAGGATAAACAGATAGTGCTTTCTTTTGACCGTTTCTTATGGTTTACTTTGCTGTAAGCTTGACCGTATTCTAGAAAAGAATAACATTTAACTCTGAATCGTCATAGGCCTGTAAATTTATTGTTATTCGTTCTTCAAATAGGTAGGTAAGTATGTACTTTGTTTTTATTTATTAACATCGTGTGTTTGCCTTAATTGTTTTCTGCAGATTTTCGTTAGAATTTCTGGTGACTTTGTTCCCAAATCGTTTAAAATTAAGTTGATTAGATAAGGATGGCTATCATGGTTTGAATTGTCGGCAAATGTTAACAAAAGTTCAATTAATTAATCCACATCTTATCGTGATAATTAATTGATACTAATCTGAATAATTACCGTGATTGGATCTTCTAATCCTAAGTGGAAGTTAATATAGTAGCCGCGTTTTCGGCAATCATCAGTAGTATCTAAGATGTTAATGAAATCGGGCTTGCTTTTGTTACTGGTGACTGTTCTTCAGGTAAATTTATCACAATACTCAGTTTTTTTTTGTTGCCTTGATTAATTTTTAATATTTATGCGATAAAAGGTTTACCTACTATCGATCCATTAAGAGGTGTTGTAGGAAGCATCATCTTTACATCAAATTATTCTTCGATTGAGTGACAACATGGTTAAATAAAGAACCGCTTTAGGTATCTAACCATGACTCCATATTTTTCAGGTATCCGGACGTTACAAAAACGTGGAACCAGACTTCATCGAGAATGTAATCAAGCGCGGTAAGTTCCATTCAAAAGTTGAATCTCTAAACCTACCACTGGAAGTTCACCACTGATTTTCATTCTGTCGTATGGCGGTTCTCATGGATAAGGTACTTCCTGCCATTTTTCTCTTTCAGAACAAATTAATATCACTTCATTGTTCTCCCAGAGTCCGAAGCGCTTGTATCGTCGCCATTGGGATCACGTATAGTGTCAGGCTGGGAGGCACAGCCGGGCCAGCACCCTCACCATGCTGCCCTTCGTATGGTGAGCCCCATAGGTGCCGTGAGCGGCTGTGGAGGCTCCATCGTGTCTAAGGAATGGGTCATCACTGCTGCGCATTGTACTGCTGGGTAAGGATCGATACGTGTTACGTCATAAAGCATTCTACATAATAGTAGGTACATAGTCAGCGCATTGCACAATGTTTTAATCTAGGTGGCAAGCTTAAAAAATATTCACCTGATCTCATGCTGCTGATCGTGGAATGGTTGGATTCTCTTGGGAACTACGAAAGTTTGTGCATTTATCCCTCTCCTCACAAATAAGGGGACACATTAGAGATACCTAATGGCTAAGCCACATTGCTGGCTGTAGGTAACATAACTTTCTCATCGTAATTTTCGTGCGCTCTAATCAAAACTCTTATTTCCCCCACAGCCGCCTAACTGTAGTAGTCCGCGGAGGCGTTGTGTCCCTCACCGACCCGGAGTACATCTTCGAAACCACGGAGTACTACAACCACCCTCAGTACATCAATGAGTTACCAAACGTGGTGCAGCCACACGATATCTCACTTGTGAAGGTGCCGCGCCCCTTTGTTTACAGCAGTTAGTATTCTCCTTTAGTTTCCTCATACAGCCAAAATACTTCCATTTTTGGTCTGGACTTGGGCCTCCTACCCAGCTCCCCCAATTGCCACAATGACCAGTCCAGCGCTTCTCGCATCGATCCACATCCTGTGGACATCCATCAATGGCGCTTCTAGTTTGATACTACTTAGATGCGCCTTTTAACTATACAAACAATAACCTTCTTAATTATTCTGTGTTTAATTCTAACGTGGCATCTCCCAGGATTGCTGAAGGCGATCCGCGTGCAGTCACGTGCTGACGCGTACCGCGACTATGACAACGAGCAGGTCTACGCTAGCGGACATGGCAGGACATGGTCGTTGGGTCAGTATTTCAACAATATCTTAGAGTTTTCCTCAGGTTATTTACTATCAGCTGTCCACACAGTCGAATGGTTTAAGTTCCGGTCTACTTTTAGTAGATAATGGTGCCGATTCCCTTGTTCACAAACTAAACTAAATTTAAGTTCAGTGCATCCTTTTCTTTCTATTTCATTAAGAAAAGGACAGAAGATCAATTTTAGTTTAGTCCTGTCAAATTAATCAGCGCTTGACGTAAATTGACGTAATTTTAGCAGGCAAGTTTTTAATCACGTCTAAACTTGTATGGAGTTGTGACAGGTGCTGATTAATTTGACAGGACTAAACTAAAACTTATCTTCTGTCCTCTTCTTAATGAAATAGAAAGAAAAAGATGCACTGAACTTAAATTTAGTTTAGTTTGTGAACAAGGGAATCGGCGCCATTGGTGCCGATTCCGATTCCTGTCGCTACTCCATACAAGTTTAGACGTGATTAAAAACTTGCCTACTAAAATTACGTCAATTTACGTCAAGCGCTGATTAATGTGACAGGTCTAAACTAAAATTTATCTTCTGTCCTTTTCTTAATGAAATTGAAAGAAAAAGATGCACTGAACTTCAATTTAGTTTAGTTTGTGAACATGGGAATCGGCACCACTGTCTGTAATAGAAGGTAGCAGTTACTGTAGAGGAACCATAGAGGTCTTCTTTCCCCATGTCAGCGAACTCGACGAAAAAAAGAGAAAGAGGTAGCGGGGTTGATTAGGTACTTTGTTCTCTTGTTTTATGTCTTCAACACTTGTTAGTGACTGCCGATAATAATGCAGCGATAATAATCGGTAGGAAGAACTTATCAAGATAGCTTTAAAATTATATAAAGATCAGGTTATGATAATACGAAAACAAAATAATGGTGCCGATTCCCTTGTTCACAAACTAAACTAAATTTAAGTTCAGTGCATCTTTTTCCTTCTATTTCATTAAGAAAAGGACAGAAGATAAATTTTAGTTTAGTCCTGTCAAATTAATCAGCGCCTGTCACTACTCGATACAAGTTTATACGTGATTAAAAACTTGCCTACTAAAATTACGTCAATTTACGTCAAGCGCTGATTAATTTGACAGGACTGAACCAAAATTTATCTTCTGTCCTTTTCTTAATGAAATAGAAAGAAAAAGATGCACTGAACTTAAATTTAGTTTAGTTTGTGAACAAGGGAATCGGCACCATTGTAGACCGAAAAACCAGTGGCGTAAGTTTGTACAGAGGAAAAGACAAATCACCGCAAATGATATTACTTATTTAAACGAATAAGTAGATAACATAAATCATAGGTATACGAGTACCTATCACCGCTTCTGAAACCACGGATTAGCTTTTTTATGATAAGCTTAATCATTTCTCCTAATATTCTAGGATCCGTAACCGAGGTGCTGAGATGGACATACCTACGCGCGATTTCCAACCCTTCGTGTGCTGGCACGTTTGGGTCCAGCATCATCATTGACACCACCATCTGCGCACAATTCTACAACGTTACCTCACAGTCTACTTGCCAGGTAAGATCTACGCCCTACTGAGGCCACATTTTCTGAATGTTATGGTAACGCGTTCTACACAACTGCATCCGCACAGCCGGGTGGTAAAATATTACACTCAGACAAGTGTGTAACACCACTAACAATCACTTCTGTAAGTAAAAGTAGGGTATAATCTCCCGATTCTGAAAGTTGTAATCAATTCTGCGACGGCCTCTGCCTTTATTTTGATTAATTTATTATTTTCTTTTTCCTAGGGTGACAGTGGTGGCCCACTGGTGCATGTTGGCTCCGACGGCGTCCCGACTCTGGTCGGAGTAACCTCCTTCGTAGCAGGCGGAGACTTCGGCTGCCACTCTGGCTTTCCTGCTGGTAATATTTGAGTTTATTTTTTTGCCTGATTAATTCTTCTCAATCATCCCGTTGAATACACTTATAATGCCTGCGATCTGCATTTAAACACATTTATTTCTACCAGGTTTCATCCGTCCGGGACCTTACCTGTCATGGTTCGAAGAAATAACGGGTATTGACTTCGAAAATCTACAAGAAGATGATGACAGCGTAGAAGATACCCCTGCACCACCTGAGGATTCTGAAGAAGAAGGGCCTGCCTCTCCAGAGGATTCATCTCCTGAAGAAGATAAGCCTGAACCAGAGGACTCAGAAGAAAAGGAAGAGGATAAAGAAGAAGACTCAGACAGCTCAGAATCTAATGATGACGAAATGTCACAACTTCTGAAACGCCTCGAAGTGAAAGTCAAAGTCAAGGTCAGGTTCAACAAATACAAGGTCAAGAAGGAATTAGAAAAGGAAAAAGAGTTTAAAAAACATCATTGATTTATTTGATTATTTTTTATAAAATTGTTAGAGTTTATTTAACTATAAATAAACTTGTTTATTTACTTTTTTATGTTTACTTGACCTTTGTTTGCGTAATGAAACGTAATCGAAATTATCTGAAATAACCACTATTTATTAGGTATTACCACATTTTACTTGTTTAAAAAAATAATTTTATAGATGGAGAGGAATGAAAAATAATGACATAACAATAGTAGTTCTGTTACAAAACTGTTGCTTATCTTAATAATAATAATTGTAGAGTTATACAGCGACAATATTCAGCCATCATATACACTGCAATAAATCGATCAAGATTCCAGCTAAATAGTTTTATTACTTTCTTACCCTGATCTGTTTCAAAAGCTAGCAACATCCACTCGTTGTGTCATCTTATGTCTTTTACGTCATTCTCAAGTACATAGTGGAATCTTAAGCATGTAACTTTTGCGATTTAGCATACAATTTATGAATAAATATTCCTTTTTGAAATGAAATGGAGGGAACAAATACTAAAGGTAAGTTTTGCTGCCCGGTATAATTGGTATTGAAGTGGATAAAGTAAATATTTAGTCATGTTTTGGGTGCAGAACTTGTCATCAGAATGTGTGGGCGATTCTTGTAAGTTATCATGAATTATCTTTTGTTTGTTCTGCGCCTCGCCTTTTGTAACTTATCTCGAACTTGCTGCTGATCCGTTTGGTATGAATCTATATCGAAAAAGCCTACAGATAAGACAAAACCATTCTGAAATAGCTTCAGCTTGTTTGGAATAACTATGTTTACTTCCGCGTCGTAGGTTCTAAGTTGAAGGATAAATCTTATTTATATTTTGCCTCGTTATACCCAATATATTAGAAAGGTATTTGACATTCAACTGCAACGAAAAATAAAGGTTTATAGTAATAGATTAGGATCTTTGACTCAGGTACATTGATGTAAATCAATGCTCAGGTAGCCAATTCAATTAATTCAACAAACCACAAATAACAATTAATGTGACTACTAAACTGGTTATTTGCATCAACAAAGCAGAGTATGGCCTCTAAAATGTAATACCTCTATATAAGTTTAAAAAACATAGAACTTAATTTTTTGTAGACAAGGTTCTAATCACCAAAAAAGTTTTCGTTTTAATTCAAAAAATGACATACTTCTTACATTGTTAATTTAAAATGGATACATACAACAGTTTATTTGTTGTTTATGTCTTCCTTTGTAACCTAATCTCATTTATCAATAATAAGGTTGCATTTAACTTTAATTACATATGTCAATATTTTATTACTTACTGCTAAAATCACTAAGAGCCTTGAGCCTACAATTAATCAAATTGAATATGAATCATTTTAAATAACTAATACTTTCGCAATTCACAAATTGAGTAGGATAACATAGACCAGAGTTAATGTGGTAACGTTACTTACTATATAACTCTGGAAGGAAAATTTTGGAGCATTATTGATCCCAAATAAAGTTGACTATGAAATATTGCATACTTATGAACTATTTGTAAAGTGAACATGTCTTTGGAGAGATGAGATGTACCTGTCAGTAGTTAATTGCCATTCTTCATGAATGCCAGTTAATTTGTATCATTCCTTTGAACATTTTCTTGATAATGATGATGACTTTCAGAGTCCCTGAGCTGTGCAGGGTGCTTGAACGACATTGGTGATGATGACTATGTGTCCGCACTCAACCAAGATTGGCATCAAGACTGCTTTCGGTTAGTTCTTAATGAAATTATAGTAATAGTGATGAAATTGGTGCATTTCAGAACTAGACCTGTAAGTGCTTCTTTTGGAAGGTGAGGTTTAACATAACTTTTGCAATCCCCGAAAGGTTAGGCAGAGGTGTACCTATAGTTCATCCACACACATACCAACATTCCGCAAGTTATGTTTAAATCCCATGTAATAGGGGGCGCGCATATTGCCGTCAACCGGTTGGCCTGGTCTAATAAGATAAATATTGAGCTTGCTATCTCAGTTGCACTCAATTACTATCTAGTATGACCAAAGGAAAATAAATCTTTTAAACAAAATCTCTTGAATCCTTATGTTCCGTAGTAAATTTAAATAGCTTTAACACAGCTTTCATCAAACCAACATTAATAATAAAAAACAAATCATTTCCTCTACTTATATTACAGGAAAAACTTAATTTATTAAAAGATTGTTTCCTAAGATTAAACATTCAAAATATCTTATACTAATTTTAGTTTGATTCAATAACATTAAAATTATAAACAGCTAATATTAGTAACAAAAATAACAGGAAAATTGAATCATAATTTATTTATGAAACAACTTTATATTTGAAGTCAGACTCAGGAAATAATGTAATGTTTTTGATTAAACTAAACTAACAATTTCGGATCGGATTTAAAAGCTCCTCACACATACGCGCTAGTACAATTTCTGTGAGATTGCGTGGTTATACACACGTAAACTATCTACATAAAGTTGTTAACTTTAGAAAAAAGTACAAACAAAACAAAAAACATTTTGGCAAATGTGCTATACGCCCTTTGAGCCCCGAGGTATCGATATATCTGTCTGTCACACATCCAAAAATAGCGTAACAATGGATTCTCCAGTTTGATTAAGTGCTAAAGACAAACGCGCTCTATTTCTAAGTAGGTAATTTTGATTAATTTGATAACACATTACAGCATTCAAGGGGGCCCCCCTACTTAAGGTTATAGGCGGCCATTGTGCCTTTACTACCGTACGTGTTTTATTTCTCGAACGCATTGTTACGTGATTACGTCATAAGAATCACGTCCTGCTAAAGGAAAATAGGGTCGCATCATTATGGCTTCTTAGAAACCTAATGCCTAATAGCTACCGACCGATTGGTTGGAGCTTACTTACATTCTCTTTGGTATCGACAATATTCAAGGGATATTAGGATACACATGAAAGGTAAGTTTTTTGAACCATTTTCAGGTAAAATTGTCTCCGATTTCAAGTAGTGTCGATTGAAATATTTCGGTGTTTGGATTTAAAGAAAGAAAGAATAACGTTTATTTGGCCACAGTTCGTGACACAGAATACAAATAACAATAAAAAAATGTAAAATTGTTAATATTTTTATCACGCTAGTAATAAATAACTCTATGTTGTGTTCAAAATTTATTGTTGACACACATCAGGAAAAAACAAGAAGAGAAGTGAAAGTATATAGCGAGAAAAAATACATGTCAAAAGGAATACAGTCAATATCAAAAGAAGAAATTATTAAAGAGGTAGAAAAACTAAGACACGGAACTCTTTTCTTCCTAACAAAAATAATGTTTTAAGACGCTGACAACACCTAAACCGCGGTCACTGTCTGTTTGCATAGAAAAGAAAGAGAAGCGCGATGACGCAACGCTTGTAATTTATTGCAAAATATGAAGCAATTATCTATTTACTCAAAATTGAGTGGAGTAATCGAAAATAAAAAACAACCAAGTTCTGCATTCAAATAAGACGCTCTTGTTATTAATACGTAACGTATGTTGATATTTAATATAGATATTTTGGATTAGAACTCAAAGTAAGAGATTAGTTTAACGTTAGTTTGTATCGAGATTTTTCTTTCAAAACGTGTTTTGGTAACAACCAAGTTCTGGGAAATATGTTCAAAATTAACATATATTTTTTCCGCTACCACAAACTATACAGATTTGCCAATTTTTTTTCTTAAGAGAAGCCTATTTTCGTCAATTGGGTCTTGTCAGCGCCTTAACAACAATAGTATGTGCCTCGCGGCTGCGACGAAAAGGTTCATTTCAGCATAATGCCATGACATGCTACCTGACGCTGGTTTTCTAATGAACCTTTAGGGACAAGTGATGGAGAGTACAAACAGTCTCAAAATACCTAATACATATTTTTTATACATTTATGTGAATGAATTAAATATAATAACAAAACAAAAAAATAATAATACAAAAAATACGAAATAATAAGAACTGTCCTAGCAAAAACCTGAACGACACGGACAGGGCTTATGTAAGTTTTTATAGGTGCCTGGAGTCTAAAGTTTGTGCCCGGTTAAAAGCTTTCTTCTAAGTAAGGCATGACTGGAGAAATGTGGGTGTAAATAAAATTCACGTCTGCGGACCCTGCCTACTCTTTCGGGAAATGCTGGCGCAATGCTATGTTATGATAGCCACGGTCATTCACCCGTTGATTCGTATATCTAGCGCAAGACAAACAGAGACGTATAAGCACTTTTGGCAGCCTCCATGCTTCATGAACTTGAATATCACGCCAACAAATAAGTTTCCCATTTAATACGATATTTTCTTTTCACGAACACTTGCCAATTCTTTTGCGCAAATCTGAGCTAAGCAAAGGTCACACTGTTTTGCCTTGAACGAGAAATAAGTGCCAAGTTTTCAAAATAAAAGCTCGCTTGTATGAATACTAACTTCGATTGTTAATTTGTGTGGCAGACGTTGTGGAAACGATCCATTAGTTTCGCCTGCGGGAAACATTCTTAGTTTCTAAGAATAGATTTTTTAATCAATAATTAATTGTTGTTATTACCACCAATCGACCAGCCACTTTGATATAATTTTCAACTTTATGTCAAACTTTATTAGATTTAATATTTATATGCAATGTAAGCCACATTGCATATAAATATTATAACTAATAAAGTTTCTATTATATTGGATAGGGCTAGGAGTTCACACACCCAGTTCCTAAGCGGTGTTGAGCACGTGCACCTATTTTGATTCTAATGCGCGTATTTATAAATGCTTCTTCATTCCAAAACTTAGGGGTTTTGCTGAAGAAGCTTTCGGGCAGACAAATTTTAAATACGAGTTACGTATGCTTCTTTAACCGAACTCATGAGGTGAAGACGGAAATGCGTTCTGTTCGTACGTAAACGTGTTTACAAATGCTTCTTCATGCCAACACTTGCACGGGTGTTCTGCTAAACAAGTTTTTGGGTACACAAATTGTAAATACGAGCTAAGTATGCTTCTTTAACCCGACACATGAGCAGAGCAGTGTTGCATGGGCAGTGTTGAGGTGAAGAAGGATAGAAAATGCGTTCTGTTTACGTTACTGGTTTCCGAAACCTTATATTACCTAACAATGCATGCACCAGTCCCTCCCTCACCCAGTATCCCTGCCACCGAGCACATCGCGCCTCATCATTTTAGCGGAACTGTTCGAATGCTACCAGTTATTTGACATTGCTATTAATCTCTCTAATGCTCAGGTGCTCAGTATGCGACGCTCAGCTGTCGACATGGTACTTCGAGAAGGCTGGCCTGCTGTTTTGTCAGAACGACTACTGGGCGCGCTACGGCGAGAGCTGCCAGCAATGTGCACAGGTAATTTAAACTTAACTATATCGTGCACATGTAAATGTGCCTGGGTACTGGGTAACACGTTTCCTCTAAGTAAGATTGGTTGTCAGACTTTCGGCCTTCAGACTACCCGTAATGACGGTCAATGATTTATAAAATGACAGCCGGGACCAACGGCTTAACATGCTTTCCGAGGCACATCATCTTTATCAGCTGTCATACTACCCAGTATTTTGGTCTTCTCTTACTAATATAAGTTCATATTCCGCTTAATCATCTTCTTCCATATAACTTATATTATTTTTTTTATATTTCATAAACAAAAGATGTAAACATGAGTTTATTAAATATTATTTTTAGCAGGAGCTCATACTTTGTTTTTGCCTTAACATGTTTCTTTGGTCATCTTCTGTACAGGTAAACCAGAAAACGTTTGCGCCTCGGTAATCTTCGTGTTTCCGAATTAGCGCGAACGTCGCCCCACAGAGTAACTAACCCCCACAGAGGCAAAGCTTTAGTCTTGTACAATGCGTTTGTATGAAGTTTTCTCCCTGTCGGGTTATCTACTCCGTTCTCAGATCGTCATTTGTCACTCAAAAGTTTTGAAAAGTTTTTTGGAATTTTGCATAGAGATGTTAATCTACTATCTGTATATATGTTGAGTATGATCTATATTTGTCTGAGTAGGTGATAACCGGGCCGGTGATGGCGGCCGGCGATCATCGCTTCCACCCGGAGTGCTTCGCGTGCGTGGCGTGCTCCGCGCACATCGAGGACGGGGAACCCTACGCGCTCCTCGAGCGCTCCAACTTGTACTGGTAAGTTAACCGGCTTCCGCACAACTTGTCATCATCATCTGCCTGGCAGTGTCCCAACTGTATTGGGGTCGGTTTCCGACTTCCGACCTCAACTAAAGAGATACTCGCCGAATTCATAACCTCCTCCTTTTTTAAGGCGGTTATAAAATTTCGACCTCACTTTGCTCGCTCTTGCATCCTAGGTTCTTTTTAAAAGCTATAGCTGCATCCATGAACAACCAAGAAGATCAGATGCACCTCCCTGAAAATACTGGTAAGTTTTCCACCAAATTGTCAACACAATAATGTAACGACTGTAATGCGGAAAAGTGTCTGCTACATGGCGTCAGTCATTTATAACAAATGACCCCGAGGAGTTAGAAAGAATTAAACTTGACGTTATTTAAAAGAAAACTTCGATTTTTTTTTAGTAGACAAAGCCTATTATAGTGTGACGGCATTTTTAATGGAAAAAGGAATTTCTTGATAACTGTTTATATTGATTAGAAATTGAAAAATAAGACATTTAATTTTTATTTTATATAATTTTAATTTAATTCCAATATGAAATGAGTTGACTGCAGAAGAATTGTGTATAATACAAATAACTATTGAAGCACTTAATAATTAAATTGTAATTATAGTTAATCAGTCTTTATATTGACATTGGTGCCGATTCCCTTGTTCACAAACTAAACTAAATTTATGTTCAGTGCATCTTTTTCTTTCTATTTAATTAAGAAGAGGACAGAAGATAAATTTTAGTTTAGTCCTGTCAAATTAATCAGCGCCTGTCACCATACAAGTTTAGACGTTATTAAAAACTTGCCTACTAAAATTACGTCAATTTACCTCAAGCGCCGATTAATTTGACAGGACTAAACTAAAATTTATCTTCTGTCCTTTTCTTAATGAAATAATCCTTTTCTTAATGCACACAACGCACAGGCACATAAGACTGATATAACAAAGTATTTTTTTTAGGGTTCCGTACCTCAAAAGGAAAATGGAACCCTTATAGGATCAATCGTGTGTCTGTCTGTCAATCCGTCTGTCACAGCCGATTTGCTCCGGATCTACTGGACCGATTAAGTTGAAATTTGGTACACATATGAATTTCTGTGAACCAAACACGAACGTGTAATGTAAATAAATAAATTTTGAATATGGGGTTCACTTTTGGGGGAAAAGTAGAAAATTAAAAAAATAAGTTTTGCAGACTGTATACCTTCTGACATATCAAATACTGGCCTTTTTTTTGGGTGGGAAATCATCTAATAACTTTTCCCGCTCTGGGCGGAGCGGGAGGGTGTCTCAGACTCTTACTGACTAAAACCCACCCGTATTCCTTCCGTTGCCTGTGTTGCCAGGGGCCTCGGTAAACCTTTAGTACCTTCCCACGACCCGGCAGATCAAATGCTTTCTTGTTATGATAATTTAAAATACATTTTATTATAATTAGTTTTAAAGTTATTAAAGAAATAGATGAAAATTAACCATTCCTCCCCCTATCTTCGAAACAGCTAAGCCTAAAATTTGGAAAAGAATACAGAGCATAGTTCTATACTTATATATTACAGGAAAACCTATAAGAAGTCTATGGTCTTAAAATAACATGGTAAATCACTCAATATCAATAGATTATCACTTGGGATACAGACATCCCATCTACGGAACCCTTCATTGTGCGTGGTCCAACACGCACTTGGCCGTTTTTTTTTGTATATTGTGTTCCAACTGGCTCAAATAAATTTATTTTATTTCCAATCCTCAAGAAATCATTTCCCTAACTGTTCAACAAACATAAAGAAAGTACTTGTTCTCTTGTAGCGGTAGTTGCTACGGCAGCTGCGCACGCGCGGCGTCGCACTGCATCCGCGCCGTGAGCGTGCCGCCCGCCAGCCTGCGCCTCGCGGGCGGCGCCGCGCACTCCATCACTGTCAAAGAGTAAGTCCACATTATGACTCAAGGAGTAAGGCCACTCTATTAACACTGAAGGTTCTCCTCCGAAGGCGACCACAACCGCAAGCGGCAACGCCGTCCAGTCCCAATAACAGACCACAGCGACACAAGTACACAACTCGTTTCTATGTAACTATGAAAATGCTTCCGTAGATAGCGAAGTAGCCGCCTGAAGCTGTGGTTGAGCGTCGTCCCTAGACACCAAACCAGTAATGCACTGGCTGTCGCTAACAGACCGACGATACATATTTTTTTTGTTAGACAAATGACTATAGTGAAACAGAAGAAGGGAAATGCATTCGAAGTTGTGACGCCGCGACCGGATTAAAAACCGCAGCGGCATGGCATGTCGTGTCTCAACGGTTTGTCATTTCGATTGGGCGACGTTGCCGCTTTGAGTTTGAGCACTCCTAACAGCCATAATCATGTTACTAATACAGGTACATTTAATAGTTACGTGGGCGTGAATAGAACATCGAGCTTTAACTATCAGGTTATCAACGTATAATAATTTATGATGAGGCTGACATGTCACTGGATAACCAATTAAATGTCAATTTCATGAAATCATGACATTTGAGGTCTATTATAACTTCGAGAGTTGTGTTGATGATTACGAGTATAATGATTATAATTCTGTAAATACATAATTGTTACGGTCGCGAATCATATTTTTCTGACACTGATCTAATTATGCAAAATACACTCTTAGCTAATTGCAAAAAACATAGTAATAAAATTCAAAATACGCGGGTTACTTTACTGCAAATCACAATACAGTACAAGACCTTCTGGCGCTTGAATCTCATTATAGGAAAGCACTGTCGGTAAACAGTTCGGAAATTGTTTTGTGAAATCGTATTGAAAAACAGAATGGTGACGTTAATTCCGAATTTGGCCACGCGCCGAAAGATCCTTTTATATCTGTACCTATATTACTAAACAACTTGCTCCATTATATTCGTTCATAATTTAGAACAAGTCTGTGTAGTTTCCTTCATAAGACGGCAACTGTGTTGCCACCTTGCCACTAACATGGTACTAACCCCGCTAGCGGCCGGTGCGGCGGCAAGCTGTCGGCGGCTGCGCGGGCGATCCTGCGCGCGGTGCTGTCCGTCTGCATACAGCTCACTTGCCATAGGTACCGGCCTAGCTTCATATAATGTGCATATACTTACGTGAATTCAGAATCTTACATAGTTTACTTTCCATCGCCACTTACCCGACTATCTACAGATCTCCAGGGAAAAGTATGCACTTCGGAAATCATCGTCTGTCTTCGGAAATACGAACGCGCGATGATGAGATTTAATATAAAGCTGTTACAACTTTAGATGTACTTGCCTGTTACCATAATTACAAAGTTATAGTTAACAACAATTGTATGCCATTCTAAATAACTTTTCAAAACTTTTGAGTAATTAGCTGTCTTAGTTGACATGGAATTTGTGGTTCCAAATATTTATAATTATCTAAGATTCTGACTTCAAGTTTAGCTTGACGGTGGTGTGCAGGTATGGTGTAGTACCTAGTGTGTAGTTTGTGACTTAGCTGGATTTTTAGTACCTATTACCAGTTTCTGAAATCTCCATCAAGGCATGTGTTGGTTAGCGTTTGCAAATTTGCATTGTTGTTGCTGCCGATGTCTGAAAGCTATGAAAAAAGAAAAAAAATATTTTATTTCACATAAACCTACATGGGCACTTATGAAACGTCAGAAGCTAGGTGCACGGTTCCAATTTATCGTTTCCTATGGAGAAGAGCCGACAAGAAACTCCCACAGTTACTCTTTTAAAAATTTACGTTAAGTACATCGGCTTCACATGAATACAAAATGACTGCTTCGCTGCTCTGACCACTAGAGCAGCGAAGCGTTTCTGCTGAGTATGAGGTCCTGGGATCGATTTTCAGGTCGGGCAAAGTGTTAATCGGGTCTTTCCATGATGGATTTCTCAGTAGCAGCCCGGAATCTGGCTTTGAGCTCGGTTGATGACAATAGGCTCGCCCCCTATTATATATGACTTATACATAACTGGCAAAATGTGGGTGTACTGTAGGTACACCTCTGATTAACCCGGGAAATACCGGCGTTATGTTATATATACAAAATATTGTAAAAAAAAACTTAAAAGAGTATCTATGGAGCTTCTTGCCCATTCTTCTCCATAAGAAACCTTTATGAAGGGGCGCCTAGAATCAATTCTATTTTCTTGTAAATGTTGACTTTCAAAAATGTCTTTTAATGGCCTAACTTTGACTTTGCAACAACCGATCAAAGTTAACATGACATTAAAAGCTTATTCAATAAAATTTGTGCGGTAAGTGTTGTGCGGTTTCTACAAAGAAACCGGGTATTATTGGAATTTTCATTAGAAGAGTTTCTTGTTGAAAGAATAAAGAAAGCATTATTTATTCTCTAAACGAAAAACTCATAAGGTTAGCTAGCAACACTACATACATAATTTTAGTGCCTTCTCTCACCCTTCTCTTACTTTATGCATCTGGCAACACTTGTTTGGTATTTTATTGTCAGCTTGTTTAGATAATCACTGTTTGTTTTGTGGTAGTAATTATTTTACCAGTAGTCATTAATCTAGAGAGCTTGTTTCCTACCTGGATGTATTAACCTTACGTATGCCACACCGCGTACATAAAACGCTGTCTACCGCAGAATACGGTACGCGCGCGAATGCGATAATAACGCGTAGACATACGCTCCGGCAACCCACTGTAACTTATTTTGGAGCGTTGTTCTACGTTCGTATTCACAAAACACACAGACGGGTTAAAGCTCAATGTTTGACGTGTGTACTGCGAATTTTTTTTGCAATTTGCACGCGTCTTACACGCGTCAGGCGCGGACTCCACCAAAGCGGAGACGAGACGAGACAAGAGAAGGGATGTCTTGGAAACAATCAACAGCATTTCGTTATTTATATATTTCGTCTCTGCTTTGCTGCAGTGGATACGGTTGAGCAGAGAGGAGAGGAGATGTCTCATATTTGCTTAGAGCGAACAAAACATAGATGTGAGCTGTGCCTCGCAGGCTAAGGTCGACGCACAGCGGAGATGAAAGCTGTGAGCGGCACGCGGCGAGCGGCACCGCTAGTTCCCCCGCGTAGCACAACGTGCCCGCTGTCTAGCCAGTACACAACTTTGCTCCGGTCTAGCCAGTACACATCTCTGCTCCGGTCTAGCCAGTACACATCTCTGCTCCGGTCTAGCCAGTACACAACTTTGCTCCGGTCTAGCCAGTACACATCTCTGCTCCGGTCTAGCCAGTACACATCTTTGCTCCGGTCTAGCCAGTACACATCTCTGCTCCGGTCTAGCCAGTACACATCTCTGCTCCGGTCTAGCCAGTACACATCTCTGCTCCGGTCTAGCCAGTACACATCTCTGCTCCGGTCTAGCCAGTACACATCTCTGCTCCGGTCTAGCCAGTACACATCTCTGCTCCGGTCTAGCCAGTACACATCTTTGCTCCGGTCTAGCCAGTACACATCTCTGCTCCGGTCTAGCCAGTACACATCTCTGCTCCGGTCTAGCCAGTACACATCTCTGCTCCGGTCTAGCCAGTACACATCTCTGCTCCGGTCTAGCCAGTACACATCTCTGCTCCGGTCTAGCCAGTACACATCTCTGCTCCGATCTAGCCAGTACACATCACTGCTCTGGTCTAGCCAGTACACATCACTGCTCTGGTCTGGCCAGTACACATCACTGCTCCGATCTAGCCAGTACACATCACTGCTCTGGTCTAGCCAGTACACATCACTGCTCTGGTCTAGCCAGTACACATCTCTGCTCCGGTCTAGCCAGTACACATCTCTGCTCCGGTCTAGCCAGTACACATCTCTGCTCCGGTCTAGCCAGTACACATCTCTGCTCCGATCTAGCCAGTACACATCACTGCTCTGGTCTAGCCAGTACACATCACTGCTCTGGTCTAGCCAGTACACATCACTGCTCCGATCTAGCCTGTACACATCACTGCTCTGGTCTAGCCAGTACACATCACTGCTCTGGTCTAGCCAGTACACATCACTGCTCCGATCTAGCCAGTACACATCACTGCTCTGGTCTAGCCAGTACACATCACTGCTCTGGTCTAGCCAGTACACATCTCTGCTCCGGTCTAGCCAGTACACATCTCTGCTTCGGTCTAGCCAGTACACATCACTGCTCTGGTCTAGCCAGTACACATCACTGCTCTGGTCTAGCCAGTACACATCTCTGCTCCGGTCTAGCCAGTACACATCTCTGCTCCGGTCTAGCCGGTACACATCTCTGCTCCGGTCTAGCCGGTACACATCTCTGCTCCGGTCTAGCCGGTACACATCTCTGCTCCGGTCTAGCCGGTACACATCTCTGCTCCGGTCTAGCCAGTACACATCTCTGCTCCGTTCTAGCCAGTACACATCACTGCTCTGGTCTAGCCAGTACCCATCACTGCTCTGGTCTAGCCAGTACACATCACTGCTCCGATCTAGCCAGTACACATCACTGCTCCGATCTAGCCAGTACACATCACTGCTCTGGTCTAGCCAGTACACATCACTGCTCTGGTCTAGCCAGTACCCATCACTGCTCTGGTCTAGCCAGTACACATCACTGCTCCGATCTAGCCAGTACACATCACTGCTCCGATCTAGCCAGTACACATCACTGCTCCGATCTAGCCAGTACACATCACTGCTCTGGTCTAGCCAGTACACATCACTGCTCTGGTCTAGCCAGTACACATCTCTGCTCCGGTCTAGCCAGTACACATCTCTGCTCCGGTCTAGCCAGTACACATCTCTGCTCCGGTCTAGCCAGTACACATCTCTGCTCCGGTCTAGCCAGTACACATCACTGCTCTGGTCTAGCCAGTACACATCACTGCTCTGGTCTAGCCAGTACACATCACTGCTCTGGTCTAGCCAGTACACATCACTGCTCCGATCTAGCCAGTACACATCACTGCTCTGGTCTAGCCAGTACACATCACTGCTCTGGTCTAGCCAGTACACATCTCTGCTCCGGTCTAGCCAGTACACATCTCTGCTTCGGTCTAGCCAGTACACATCACTGCTCTGGTCTAGCCAGTACACATCACTGCTCTGGTCTAGCCAGTACACATCTCTGCTCCGGTCTAGCCAGTACACATCTCTGCTCCGGTCTAGCCAGTACACATCTCTGCTCCGGTCTAGCCGGTACACATCTCTGCTCCGGTCTAGCCAGTACACATCTCTGCTCCGGTCTAGCCAGTACACATGTCTGCTCCGGTCTAGCCAGTACACATCTCTGCTCCGTTCTAGCCAGTACACATCACTGCTCTGGTCTAGCCAGTACACATCACTGCTCTGGTCTAGCCAGTACACATCACTGCTCCGATCTAGCCAGTACACATCACTGCTCCGATCTAGCCAGTACACATCACTGCTCTGGTCTAGCCAGTACACATCACTGCTCTGGTCTAGCCAGTACACATCTCTGCTCCGGTCTAGCCAGTACACATCTCTGCTCCGGTCTAGCCAGTACACATCTCTGCTCCGGTCTAGCCAGTACACATCTCTGCTCCGATCTAGCCAGTACACATCACTGCTCTGGTCTAGCCAGTACACATCACTGCTCTGGTCTAGCCAGTACACATCACTGCTCCGATCTAGCCAGTACACATCACTGCTCTGGTCTAGCCAGTACACATCTCTGCTCCGGTCTAGCCAGTACACATCACTGCTCCGATCTAGCCAGTACACATCACTGCTCTGGTCTAGCCAGTACACATCACTGCTCTGGTCTAGCCAGTACACATCTCTGCTCCGGTCTAGCCAGTACACATCTCTGCTTCGGTCTAGCCAGTACACATCACTGCTCTGGTCTAGCCAGTACACATCACTGCTCTGGTCTAGCCAGTACACATCACTGCTCTGGTCTAGCCAGTACACATCTCTGCTCCGGTCTAGCCAGTACACATCTCTGCTCCGGTCTAGCCGGTACACATCTCTGCTCCGGTCTAGCCAGTACACATCTACGCACAGCTTCGGTGGATACACCCTAGCTGTTAAGCATCTCTCCTCTTCACACACCTCCGCTTTGCTGGAGTCTGGGCCTGATTATCTTGTTTTGCTTATTATAGTATAGTACGGTCAACCGCACGTCTGTAGTAACACTTAGTAAATAAATTCGCTGTCAAAGTCAAATTGTTACCATGCACGAACCATTTACTGTACATTTGTTAACTTATAAAGCCTACTTAGCCGTGTTAGTTTTCCTTTTAATTTCATTATATGTACCACTGCCATGAATTTTTTCGCATCTCCACAAACAACCGTTTAGCGGGAGGGGGGGGGGGGGGACACTCAACTCTAATAAAAATTAGCAATTTAGATTTGCACAGACCTGCAATATTTTTGAACGGCCTATCCACCGATACCCCACACCATGGGGTAGAAGAGAAAAAAAATATCATCTGCACATTACGTGTAACCTTACCTGTACACGTAATATTTAAAAAAAATTCAAGATTTTTTTAGCACTCTGTCGGCGTGATTAATGCGAGGGCGGCACTAAAAATTTCGGGAATCAAGGAAGTGACACAACATTACTATTTAAAAATGTATTTATTGCTTTTCGAAGTATTCACCGCGAAATTTGACACAGTTTTCCATACGATGGAACCAATCATTGAAGCAACCATTCCATTCGGAAGTTGGGGTCTCCAAAATGGCCGTTTTGTAGGCGTCCACAGCTTCTTCAGGTGATGAAAATCTCTGTCTACGCAATTTATTCTTTATTTTCTGGGAAAGTATAGAAATCATTAGGTCTTATGTCGGGGCTGTACGGCGGATGTCTAATAATTCTATGTTTTCTTGCTCTAAAAACTCGTTTGTTCTGTGCGCGGTGTGAGAACTCGCATTGTCGTGATGGAGGATGATGCGGCGGTTGCAGTCAGGGGCGTGCCGTCCATAGAGGCAATTAGGCCTAGCCTACCCTACCAACAACGCCAAATGCATTTATTTTAACTATGTAATACAATAATACAAAATATTAAAAAAAAAAGTTAAACTCCTGTTAAAACTCTTATAGCAACTTGTCGCAGACGTCACGTGACTCACAGTTCGACGGAGCTTACGTACGCAAGGCAAGGATTCGTTTCGCCTAGATTTCGTTCATAAATTTACGCACACTCGTCTATATTTTCGTGTGTATGAACGGCACACAATAGTGAAATGGTTTAAATTAGGGGCGTAACTCCGGCGGCAGGAGCTTGGTCCTCATTGGTTGTGTGTAAAGTGAAGATTTAATGAATGAAAAATATTGAAGACCAGGGTTCCCAATTTTTGGACAATTCCCCGAATTGCGGGGAAGTTTCCTTCATGACTACCAGACTACTAGAGACAATTAAAAAAAAGGGTGGTATTGTTGAATTTATACCTTCCAAAAAATTATAAATTGTAAGGAATAGCAAAAGCCCTATAATAGTAATTAAAAACTTCATAACTTTTTATTTTTCTTCTCATATTTGGGAAATTTCGCTTGGTTTGTGGGGAGTTAGGAAAATAAGTTTCGGCAACACAGTCCAGTGTGTCAGTGTTATCCGGCAAAATATGATAGTCCCTTTTGTGGAAGAACACGGTATGAGAGTGATACAATTTTAATTGGTAGTGTTTGTTTCATGTGACAGTGACACGTAATTTATATGTGATCTTGAATGTTTTGCTGTTTTAGATCGTATTAAGTTATAAGTAATTGGTTTTGAAACGTAAAGTAGTGTAAAGATTATGTGTTGAAGTAGTGTAAAGATTATGTGTTGTGTTATTATTTGTTTATTTACCTAAGAATGGTGTTCTGTTGTGAAGTTTGCGCCGATAATGTGTTGGTTAGGTTAGATTAGTCGCACTTGTCGTTTAATGATAAGATTCAAGTTGTGTCCAAAAATATGATAATTCATGACTTCGGATATCTTGCAAGTGACGTGTTCTGTAATTATCACCCACCCACTTGGTTATGATATTTGAGGTGGCCGAATCTTTCTTCTGTTTGCATCGGTAGAAAATCGTTTTTTAAACCTTGAATAATGTGGTGAGTTCTTTTATGTAGAGCCGCGCTGTGATGTTGCGCGTATTCGTTTTTTTTGGTGTCAGTATGGATGGCCTACCCTCTGTGGAGAACCACTGCACGCCACTGGTTGCAGTTCTCTTTACGGAATTCAGAAACGACCTGTGGCAAACAAATGCTAGCATACCATTCTGCATTAACCGTTCTTTGTCCCTCAAGAGGAATAGTCGTAACATGGCCGGTTTTGGAGACACGTGGCCACCATTTTTTTTGCAACACTCCGTGAACGAACAATTTTTGTTGGCTTTAAATCATTTTCGAACACCCAAACTCGTGACTGGTTTTTTGTTTCGGGTTCGTACGCGTATATCCAGGATTCGTCACCTGATACGATGTTGTATACAGCATTTGAGGATCCTGCGTGAAATCTTTCGAGAGTTCTGACGCACCAAGTAACGCGAGCCGCTTTTTGCTTTTCACACAGCGAATGCGGTATCCATCGGGAAAACAACTTTTTTACACCTAATTGTTCATGCAAGATTATTTGTATTTGACTCATGCCAATTTCTAATAAAGTTGCCTGAATTTCGCGGTATGTCACATGTCGATCTTCCTCAATCAGCTTACGCACTGCATCAACGTTTTCTTGGGTGACTGCAGTTTTTGGTCGACCTTGACGGGGATCATCAGTGAGTTTGACACGTCCACGTTGAAATTCAGCAAACCAGCGATAAATTGTGGTTTTGGATGGGGCTTCATCACCAAATGCAGAAATCATCCGGTCAACACACTGTTTTTGTGTTAAACCACTTCGAAAGTCATAATAAATCATCGCTCTTGAATTTTCTCGAGTCAATTCCATTTTCTCAACGACTAAACCAGTTTGACAAAACCTTGTGACAAGACCGAGAATCTTTTTTTAAATAAATAAATGGTATTCGATTTTTAAAACCAAGGAGTTTTCAATTAAAAAGATTTTAATATGATAGGAACAGTGGAAATATTCCATCCCCGATACTTTTATTGCAGCCCTCGTATGTATACCTATGCCAAATTACAGCTTTTTAGTACTAAGCGTCTCTGAGCTACAGTGGGGTCAGACAGACAGACAGACGGGCATGGCGAAACTATAAGGGTCCTTGTTTATTACGGAACCTTAAAAATGAAATACACTATCATTGCCTTTTTCTCAAGGGGGTAGCCAGGAACTACAGAACGCCACCTGCTACGATTTTTACATACTCCTTTTGCTTCGTTTACGGTCATACGTCTGGTCATACACGCACCTTGAATTAAAAAAATAAAATAGTAATGAATGGAAGAATTTAAGACGTCTCGTCACTGTGTACGCTTGAAAAGCTAGTACCCAGGCACACTGTAGAATTTTGACGAAAGCATGCTATTTTCGTTAGGTCTGTATACGAGGCCTTATGTGCGTGCAGTGAGAGACCGGTGAGTCACTTGCAGTGATTACCAAGTACTTATTAATATTTACTTTTTATTTATTTATAAATAAGTATTTGACGATAAAACAGCGAACGCCTAGCCCCAACCATGTTGGGGTCGGCTTCAAGTCTATCCGGAAGCAACTGAATACCAGTATTTAACATGGGGCGACTGCCTATCTGACCTTCACAATCCAGTTACTGGATCATTCGATAGGACTCCTTGGTAGGACTGGTTGACAGACTTTCGGGTGAATGACAGCCTGGACCAACAGCTTAACGTGCTTTCCGAGGCACGAAGGGGTATGTAAAGATGAGCACCCATCCACGGACCAACCGCGGCAGGCGTAGCTTAACCTGATCGATCCTACTTAGCTACACGCTCCTCTGTGCATATAAGGGCTTATATAGAAAAATGGAAAATTCATTATTATTTCTTACAACCAAACGGTGACCTATTTCCTGCTTCTGCTAATGTGCTAGTAATAACATCATGTATTGCACCATGAACATTAGTTATGGCTATCGACCACTTCACCAATTCATATATTTGTTAGGGTTGACCAGTAATTAAATCACATTACGCGTGTATACCTTTCACATTTTGTCAGTTATATTTTTTTCTCTAACTGAACAGACAGGTGTGCTGCTGGGGAGTTTGTTGGCCACTTCTTCTTCCCAGCTAAAGCACTAGGAAGTGGTGAAGGGTGGGCGTTTTGGGGGACTGTCTTATGTAACTTTGACGTTCGAAAAGTGCTGATTCTCGGCCTAGTTTGAATAAATGACTTGATTTAGATTTTGATAGGTACCTAACTAGTTTTTGTCCGCGGATCCGCCCTCGTAGATATCGGAACTTATCCCTCGGGGACGTACTACCGGGATAGAAAGTAAGTTTCCTAAGTCCTAACAAATTTCATCTAAAACCGTTCAGCCGTTAAAAGGCGTGAAAGGGTAACAGACAGACAGTTACATTCGGTTTACATAATCATCCTATAATATGTTCCCACTGCTGGGACACAGGCCTCCTCTCTGTGAGAGGGAGTGGGCCGTAATCCACCACGCGGGCCCAGTGCGGGTTGCTAGATGTCACATGTCTTCGAATTTTTGGTTCTAGGACATGCTGGTTTCTTCACGATGTTTTCCTTCACCGTTTTGAGAGCAGTGGTGATGAAATAGTTTACTCAAAGTAAAGCGCCTGTCAGGGTTCGAACCTACGTCCTACACCTCGTAAGTCGCGACCGTTACCACTGGGCCACCACTGCTCAAACCTTAAGTGCAGTGTTTCGGTTTAATAATATTAAATTAATAAAGTATGGGAGTATGGATGGATGTCCCATCTGATGAAAACTGTTAAGTTGAAAGGTAATGGTACTGGCATTTTGTGTTGAGCAGGAATGATTTGCATGGTCCACACATTGTTATCCTTGTTCGCACAACTCGATAAAATGTAGGGAACAACAGATATATTTCAGGTTTGGTCCCAAAGTAAAAAAATATTCATAATGATGAGTACAACGACCCATCACGATTACTTCAATAACACCTAGTATACCCTATGTAATAGGAGGCTAGTTTTTACCGCTAGCCAGTCACAAATCCGAACAGAGGGCTGCAATTGAGAATCTTCTTATAAAAAACGAATCGAATCGAGAATCGAATTCTACGTTCAGTAATCGCGCTTGAGTTATTATGTATTGTTTTTCCTTACGCCTGAATTACTAAAAGTTGTCAGCCCTGTAACATACAAATGTCTATGTCATTTATCACAGTGTCTGTCACATGGACGTATTACGTATACACATCATTTCATATCATTTCACACCGATTGGTCGATAACTGTATTCGTTACTCATAATGGTTACCTGTAGGTCTGTTTAATTTCTCGCTTTTGGAGTTATGTGTGTTTTGAGTGTTTTTATAGTTTAAACATGGTGACTATTCATTTAAGGTAATTTTAAAGTGCTATATTATGTTAATAATGTTATTATTGTGGGTAATATGCAATTTTAGGAATTACAAGCAACAGGCAAAATCATAACAATAGCAACCATTTCTTATTTATATTTTTTATTTATTTGTATTCGCTAGAGTTTTGCATGTTATTTGTTTTGTGTTCAGCTTGTAGCATTTTCGAAGCTTTATACTCGTATTAACACTAGATGTGCCTTAAGTTACATAATGGGACAAAGAATTTACCCAGAAAATAGTTCTATGAATTAAGAGAAAAATCATGTAGAAGTAATTGTCACATTAACAGACAGCAACGTTGTGTTTTTTGTGTAATTATTATAAAATGTGTCATAGGTTTTTTACTTGATGACACAAATTATTATGAATGATGCTGACCTAAATAACGAATATCCTCGATCCACACAATTAATATATCTGTTGACAAGGAAAATTATCACATATATGTAGCAATTTGTGTAATGCTTTCGATTTAAACTTAAAACAGCGCTTTTGGCGTAGTTAAATTCAGAATTATGACTGTTTTTGGGTTCCGTAATCTACAAGGAACCTTTATAGTTACGCCATGTCCGTCTTTCTGTCTGTGTGTCTGTCTGTCTGTCCGCGGCTTAGCCCAGAGACTCTTAGTACTATAGTGTGGCCATTAGTGCTGTGTACTCCCTGAGGTATGCGCGCGGCGAGACGTGGGGGAGAATCGGCTGCTGCGCTCTGTCACTTGTCAGTGCGCCCTCAACGCTCGTGGCGGCAGGTAGTGTTATCTGTATCGGACTGTCTATGTCAGACGCACATGAGATAAATATTCAAAGATGGGCCGTGCGTTATCTCGTGATATTAAGACTGTCATTTTTAAGGTGGCTGAATATTTTAAGTAAAGAAAAGCAGACAAAGAAAGCTTTGAATTTAAAAATGATGTGAATACATATTGCCAAAATCGTTGCGGAGGCTACGGGGTACAGCAAAAGAACCGTGCATAATGTGATTTCTGATTCATTATCAATTGAAAATTCAAGCCAATTAAAATTTCAATCAATTTCAATTGTTCATTTGTTGTTTTCGTATGTTTTGTGTTTTGTTATTATGTTTAATTACTAATTAATGTATTCATTTATAAGTAAAAATATGTATTAGGTATGTTGAGGCTGTTTGTACTTGGGCGTCACTTGTCAGCCAAAAACCAGCGTCAGACAGCATCAGTCTGGCATTCATGCTGAAATGAACCTTTTTGGTGCAGCCGTGAGGCACACACTATTTATTCAAAACATTATTTTCACTTTTTTATTGTTATTTTTATTGTGTTTCACGAACTGTATCCAAATAAACGTTATTCTTTCTTTCTTTCAATCGCCAAAAAAAGCAAAAGTTCTAAAGAAAAAACACGTTGTGGATGATTTTGACCTTGGAGTTATCAGAAGAAATATTCATCAGTTTTACGAAGTTGAAAAAATAATACCAAGTGCTTTTGCATTGCTAAGTTACTATCAAGTTTGAGACAGGATGGCATATTGAATTGTGAACGGGAATGTTTAAGACAGCTTTTACACAAAATGGGCTACCGTTTCAAAAAATGCAAATCAAAGAGACATCTCGTTATAGAGCAGCCTAATATTACAGTGTGGCGGAAAAAATATCTTACACAAATCAGAAATTACAGAACGCAAAACCGCAACATATATTTTCTTGATGAAACATACATCAACGCCAGTCACCATGCCAGCAAATGTGCAGCAAATGAATCAGCCCAGACCAACTATATAAAACTATATTAATTCTTCTCTAGACGAAAAGATAATCTTATTGGATAAATTGTTTTCGGAATTCACGGCGGAAACATGGCAGAGATGCGACGATCATGTCCAGAAAAATGAAAATTATTACTGGAGTCGCGATAGTAGGTTCGATAATGTTATCGATTCATTCATAATAAATTTGCAAGACTGATTCAAGTTCCGGTGGCGAAGTGGAAGATAAAGATGATGACGAAATGGAAGATGAAGTTGAAACAGAATCTATGTTAGAATAACTTTCGTTAGTATATATAATTGTTTGTAAATATCAAAATTGTTCAATAAAACAAGTCTTGCTTTGAATTATAAGTTTAGTTCTTTTTTATCACCTGCATATTTTTAATAAAATATGAGTATATTTGGGTTACATTTTAATCAACTAAGTAAGTATAATATATTACAGATAGATAGCCTCCGATCATCGTCCCGCCACAAGTCTTGCCTTAGAAATGCAAACTGATATCGTAAGATCTGTCCGACATATTGTATTGATCTCATGTGAACTCATGCACTTTTTTTTTATAGTGCACAGCACTAATGGCCACACTATAGAAAGCTGTAATTTGGCATGGGTATACGTTGGATAGGCCGTTCAAAAATATTTCGGGTCTGTGTAAACTATTTTTGATTCAGGTATCTGTTTGCGTAGTAAAAATACCCCTGAATCGAAATTTTTTACAGTGAAATTTTTGTTAGAGTCAAGTGTCGCCCCCTGCCAGCTAAATGGTTGTTTTTGGCAGTAGTTATGAAGGGTACAGGGACAAAACAAGGAATGTCACAAAAAATTCAAATATAAATATAATGAAGTCAAAAGGTAAATTATCACATCTAAGTAGGCTTTACAAGTTAACGAGTAATAGTCGACCAACTTGCATTTGCAGTTGGAGAATTGATCGTGACGTATATCGATTTATGTGAGAACATGTTTTTCAACTACAATGGTAGGTTTGTTTTTGATATAAAGTCATATTAACTACGGAACCCTTCACTGTATAGTGTATAAAAATAGTGTCATAGGTTTTTTTACTTTACGACACAAATTTTGATGAATGTTGATGACCGATAATCACGAATATCGTCGATTCATACAATTAACATATCGTTGACAAGGAAAAATATCCCATATATATATTTATAACGCTTCAATCAAAAATTAAAACAGCGCTTTTGGCGTCGTTGAATTCAATTTTATGACTGTTTTTGCACGAAGACGTCTTGTGGCTGTCTCGCTAAACTCAGCCAGCAGTTCTTAGGCAAACAAGATACCTAGTGAATTGACATTCATTCTTGACTCTTGCACAGAGTAAGTTGCTTTCAGCTGCGAGAAGCGTTACATTTAGTACAGTAATTTTTGCATTACCGCATGCGTTAATATGTGTCAAGGTTTGATAGCCGTGTTAATCCCATCGGTAAATATGACGAAATTCCATACAAACTTTCATCCCCCATTTAACCCCTTTATGAGATGAATTTTCAAAAACCTTTGCTTGTTGCTCACTTGCGGTATATTAAGAACTCTTGTGCAAAATTTCATGCCCAGCTACTTTGGCTGTACGTTTTCTGAATTAAAGTTTTTTATTAAGTACATGTCGGTACCGCATGTAATCATCCTGCTGAAAGAAGCATGACATTTGGCACAAGACTTCGTTACATGTTGAAATTGTGCACTAAGAAATAATTTTTGAAAACAAATCCCATAAAGGGGTTTATAGGGGATGAAAAAAATCGTTATTTTTACCGATGTGAAATCCTATCGGACACGGCCTGATTTACTTACTATAAAATATTGCACAGTAGTACAGTGCCGTGGGAACGGCCGCTTAGGATAAGGTTTCATAAGACTGCGGATGGCCGCCACATAACGTCCGTAATTTACCGTTGAATGACGTCACTGAAACGTTATTTATGAAAGTAAGTTGGTGTTTCCCTAGAGAGCGTTTCTTGATGTCAAACCCCGGCCGTCACTGCAGTCGTTATGAGGCGGCCACCGCTATTCTAGGAAGCCGTAGCTTAAGACAATATTTCTGACACATCCATATATACTTATTTCAGGATCGATTCATCATGCGGTGTGCTCACACTCCACATCGGAGACAGGATCCTCGAGATTAACGGCACTCCGGTTAAGAACAAACCGCTAGATGAGATCGAAAGGGCGCTGGGCAGACCGGACGCGGTCATTCAGGTAATATAAATAACTGGTTGTCTCGATTCATACTGCAACACTCTACCAGAGGTCGGGTACCCCAAAAAATACCATCCAATATTTTTTTTTCATGTATATGATATCACGTCATTACATCTACGAAGTTTCGCTAACTTATTGAATTTCACCCTGTATAAATCTTATTATTTTAAGTAGTTTTAATATAAGCAAAACTCTTGTACGTAAATCTCCATAACCCAGAGAGAAATCTGGTTAGACTTAATAAAATATTTACTTTTGCTAATAAGTTAGAATAATCTGTTGTTTCTGTAGACTAAGCGCTCAAGATTTCCTCAGCTTTTTACTAAATAACTGGTAGCATATTTTCAACCTATCATTCCCTTTCAGGATTGCCTCGTTCCATCTTCAAACAACCATCACAGTTTGAATTACCTTGGCTTGACGAAAAGAACAACAAATAATCTTAATAAAAATCTTTTCTTTCTAATTTCAGCTAACCATCGAACACACACCAGAAACAACCACAAAACGCACACAAACAAACACAACACACACACAAACACAAACAGACGAAGACAAAACGAAACACGACAGATCTCCGGTCGAAAAGAAAATCAACACCAAAGATGACACACAGAGACATTCATGCGAGAAAGAGAGGAGAGATGTGGAGGGGAGGAAAGAGAGACTGTTTAATAAGAGGAAGGGGGGGGAGGATGGGGGAAAGTGGGTGAATAAGAGGAGACAGACGCCGTCGTCGCCGTTACTAGGGGATAAGGAGAAGAGTAGCAGTATGTCCAAGTTGCTTGATGTGTAAGTCTGTTTTTGCTTGCGTTAAACAGATTTTGGATTGCTTCAACATCTGTCATACATTTCGCCTTTTTTTTGTGGGAATTTATCAAATAAATTCTTCCGCTTAGGGCAGAGTCTGACACACCCTCCCGGGGTGTGTCAGACTCTTACTGACTAAAACCCACCCGTGTCCCTTCCGTTGCCTGTGTTGCCAGGGGCCTAGGTAAATCTTTCGGACTTTCCCGCGAGTCCGACAGGCATCGGCCCTAGTGGACCCCTACACTTGTGCTGACGTCTCTGTAAGGCCCCGGGCCTGCTCCTTACCGGACGGCGAGCTAACCATTGCCCACCGTCCGCAAGCTCGCGCCTGCGGTGGCCGGCAATCGACTGGGATACATTTAGCCCGTTTCCGTGGCCATATAAATCACTGCAGCTTACGAAAAACGGAATGAACTTTAAATATATATTGTAATTACATATAATATTTTGTAATTTAATTATGATTTATTGTCCAGTGTGGACGGCGAAGAGCCAAGCGGTGTGCTGTGCGACCTGAGCCGTGCGCGCTCCTTCCGCGCCGAGCCCGCGCCCGGACAGAAGGTGTTCCGCGCCAGCGACCTGCTACAGGTAACAAATATCATCTTGATCCTATAAACCACTTTTCAAATCGCCTTCGGTAGTCTGCTCTAGCTAAGTTTGAGCCCTTCAAACATCCATAAACCGCAGTCGTACACCTTACAGTTGCAGGGGGAAGTGGGTGCAGCCTATGTCCCGACATAAGTAGGTATACTGTACTAAAAAACTACTACTTAAAGTTCGTGTTTTCTTGTTATTAGACTTGTATTTATAACTAGCTGCTGCCCGCTCATGAGCGGCAACATTTACAACATCATTAATACAAAGCAACGTGTTTTAGAAACGTGTGCTCAAATTTAAGGGTATGATACAGACCATCAAACTGAACCACTATCTGCATGAGATGGACCCGTACATTTAAGTCGAGTAAGTATTGAAATTCTGTGTGGGACAGTTGATATTTTTGTAGTGATTGTTGTGCCATGCCTCCAATGCCATGTGCCAATTTTTTTCCAAATCCGTTCCGAGGTCATTCTCTAGCGACAATGACCTGGATTAGGACGGATACTTTTTATTCCGATATTCCCACGGGGTCGAGATTTTTATTCCTGACGTTGATACAAAATCAAAATAAAGAGTCATTTCTTCAAACTAGGCTGAATCAGCACTTTTCGAACGTCAAAATTACATAAGACAAAACGCCCACCCTTCACCATTCCTAGTGCTTTAGCTGGGAAGAAGAAGCAACCTCCCTAGCAGCACTCTGTTCAATTATAAAAATAATTGATAATATAATAATTCTATACAATAGTATGCAAAATAATTTACACTACACGCAACAAAATATATTAAATTATTAGCCATATGTCAGCTACCATAGCAAAAAAGAAAACATCGAAAACTATACTCAAGCAGAAATAAATACGTAAACAGAAATTAATAATAAATAAGGACCATCAAAGTAAAATAAATAAACAGTTAATTACTAATAACAAAACAAAACCATGATCAGCAAGACGACCAGTCACTACAAGCAGCACCCGTTCACGAGCATAACGTAAAGATTAGCCATACGATTCATAGACTTTGAATTTTATAGAACCACACCAAAAAAGGTTGGTTACCTTGTGACTGCTGTAAAGGTCACTGTCCATTATTCCGCCTGCCTTAGAAACAGACAATGGTGCCGATTCCCTTGTTCAAAAACTAACCTAAATTTAAGTTCAGTGCATCTTTTTCTTTCTATTTCATTAAGAAAAGGACAAAAGATAAATTATAGTTTAGTCCTGTCAAATTAATCACCGCTTGACGTAAGTTGACTTAATTTTAGTAGGCAAGTTTTTAATCACGTCTAAACTTGTATGGAGTAGTGACAGGCGCTGATTAATTTGACAGGACTAAACTAAAATTTATCTTCTGCCCTCTTCTTAATGAAATAGAAAGAAAGAGATGCACTGAACTTAAATTTAGTTTAGTTTGTGAACAAGGGAATCGGCACCATTATTATGATTAAGTTTTTAAAAATTAATTATTATAAATTAAAAATAATTACTATATTTCTATGTTTTTTTTTTTGTATTACAGGGCGAGCTACTAGGCTCTGGTTTCTTCGGCGAAGTGTACAAGGTGACTCACCGGGATACCAACGAAGTGATGGTGCTCAAACAGTTGTACCGAGTGGACGAAGACGCACAGAGAAACTTCTTGAAAGAGGTAACCGCAAATGCACTAATGTAGTTGTCTAAAGTATCTGATGAAACTGTTAACAAACCCTGTGCAGGTTAAATTCTTACGCAATCACAAATTCCTCTGTATTTCGAAGGTATTTATTGTATATACTGTAAATGGTACACCACAGATTACCTGCGGAATTGTCTCTCCTTTCCCCCCTAATCCATCCAAAGGTTGTCTTGAAAAGATCGCTTTTAACGATAAGACCGTCCATTGTGTCACCCTATGTAAAATTTCTACATTTATATTTTTTATGTTGTACATAACGGTGAAGGAAAAAATCGTGAGAAAAATTCAAAGATATATAGATACCAACCCGCACTGGGCCCGCGTGGTGGATTACGGCCCACTCTCTCTCACAGAGAGGAGGCCTGTGTCCCAGCAGTGGGAACATTACAGGCTGATTCTGTATGTGTGTATGTTGTACATAATAAAGACTATTCTATTCTATTATTAGAAGGTCAATAAGTTTTACATAACATACATAAACTCACGCCTTCTTCCCATGAGGGTAGGCAGAAACTATAGAACGCCACCTGCTACGCTCCTTACATACTCCTTTTGCTTCGTTTACGTTCATACATCTGGTCACACACGCACGCCGGTTGCGAGTACTACGCACCTGCCCTTTTTGAAGAACATCATTAATGAGGTCACTAAGTCTTTCTGGGGCGTCCCCTCCCGGCATTCCCACTCACATCTGCCTTGTACATACCTTTTGTTAGTCGCCTTTCATTCATCTTCTCAACATGACCAAACCATCTAAACATACTTAAAAAAAAATTGTCACTACATCTTCCTGTAACGCATTTCCACAGCATTTACTTTACTTTCATGCTTCTTTAAAAATTTTCAATAAGTTTTTATTCGTAGAGGGTCAATTAAATATTTCCCGCACTGTTTGCCCTACAGGTGGCGGTGCTCCGTTCCCTAAAGCACCCCAACGTGCTGCGCTTCGTCGGAGTCCTGTACAAGGACAAGCGGCTGCACCTGGTCACCGAGTACGTCGCCGGCGGCACGCTGTATCAGCTGCTGCAGGTCATTACTATTACGTTTGACAACTATCAATTATGTCAATAATTGACTTATGGCGCTGGCAAGAGGCAAATGACAAATCTGTATGGTTTGTGGTAGCGGAAAACATATCTGTTAATTTTGATATTTCTCAGAACTTGGTTGTTATTAAAACACCTTTTACGGAGTCAATGGGGACTGACCGGTTAAATATCAACATGCGTTATTTATTTAATTATAAGAACATCTTATTTGAATGCAGAACTATGTTGTTTTTTGTTTTCGATTACTTAACTCAATTTTGAGTCAATAGATAATTGCTTCATATTTTAAATAAATAAAATAAATTACAAGTGTTGTGTCATCGCACTTCTCTTTTTTTCTATGCAGTCCGATAGTGACCGCGGTTAAGGTGTTGCCAGCGTCTTAATAAAATAAAAAATTTGACAGACAACGAACAGCCTAAGCAGCTAAGTTTAAAGCTTGAAATTTAATATATGACTTTTGGTAAAAGGATTTTTGAAAATTAATTTTCTTAAGGAGTTCTATTCGCTCCGCTACGCTAAGCTGTGTAGCGGAGCGAGTAAGATGTGTTATGAAGATGGCTATGCTACGTGGACCAATGAATGTGGTTGGTGCGTGAAGGTAGCAGTTTTTTTTTTGTAACCGCCTTACTCTTAACAAGGTCGACTCGATGAAGGATCGAGTCGATCTTACCAAGAATAGTGCTGTTAGATATCCTCATTAATCACTTTTGCTTGTTAAAACTGCATAAGTTTGTTTTGGCAGAAAGATGTGTTTTTAAAGAATGTTAACAAGTAGCGTGCCCCGCAGGACGCGCGCGTGGCGCTGGGCTGGCGCGCGCGGGCGCGCCTGGCGCGGGACGTGGCGGCCGGCCTGGGCTACCTGCACCGCATGAACGTCATCCACCGGGACCTGAACTCGCACAACTGTCTCGTGCGCGAGGTACGCTATACTATTTAGCTATTACAAAAAAAGAGTTTCGCTTTCACTTTTTAAGTACCTTAAAAATCAGAAATAACATAGTTAATATCACACCTGTAATCCCAAAAGGTTAGGCAGAGATGTACCGATAGAACACCCACATTTCGCCAGTTATGTTTAAGTTACATGTAATTGGGAGCGAGCCTATTGTTATCAACCGGACACAAATCCAAACTCCGGGCTGCTACTGAGAAATTCCTGATGGAAAAACCCAATAACAGTTTATCCGACCTGGGAATTGAACCCAAGACCTCATGCTCAGAAGTAGCGCTTGCGACCACTGGACCAATAAGGCAGTCCAATTGACTTTTACTTGCAAAACTTAAAATATCTAGTAATTTCTCAACTACACAAACAATATTTGACGTTCTTTTTACTGCTTGTGCTAATGGCGCCATCTATGCACCTCATTTTGCTTACATTATTCTATTGCTTTTTTTATTTTCCATGTAGTAGTTTATGAAACTGTCGCATAACAGAGGTTATTGAAAAATTGAGTGTGCGTTATATCAATTTTATCAAAAAACAATACGTTGGTATGGGCGCCATGTTTACAAACATGGCGCCCACACCAACATTCCGATGCAGGAGGCCACTATGGGTGAACTCATTGAAAACTGTACTTTAATAGAAAAAAAACGTTATTTTAAAGCATTATCTTATTACAAAAAGTGTGTTTATAATAAAATTAATTCATTTCACATGGATAAAGTCTGCCTTTATGGTACTATTTTAGGTTCAATCATGCAGAACTTTAAGACTTGAGTGTAGATTCAGTATGTTTGTTGTGTCCAGGACAAGACAGTGATCGTGGCCGACTTCGGGCTGGCGCGCATCGTGCAGCGCACGGCCAGCAGCTCGCTGGAGCGGCGCCACGCGCACGCCACGCTGCGCCGCAAGAGGTACACGGTACGTGCGGCTGGTGCTGAACTATCTGATGGAAATGTAAACAAACGGATCAGAAAACATACCTGTAGATGTCAATTTGTAGTGCCACTTAAAAATCGAGTGATTTGATTCGTATTCTTTAATAAACCGCTCAACTGCCGCGACGATATGACGTAACCCCCTCCCCTCGCCCTAGCGCTTTCCACGGACGACCGGAAATGCGTCTCATTTCCACATTTCTCATTTTTTTTTAACATGCACAAAAAACGATCCCCTGCTAAGAGTGCGGACTGTATGCACTTAACGTAAACTGATTTGGGTTCGTAAATAAACAGACTGCCTTTTAAAATATAAAAAAATAGTCGTATGACGAGTATTGTATTTGTAAACCCATTGTGATAACAGACAATGGTTGACATTGTGTTTGATCCTGTGTTATGACTATTTCTGATAAAACTACTGTGCCAATTCACACGAAATTCTGCATGTTACATTATGAATAGATAAAATATCGAACAACAGCGTTTTTTTGAGAGTCCTACTGGGCAAAACCAAAACAATTACACAGCACACACTCGCGATGACAGCAAACCAAAATGTCAGTAAAACTTTTTTTTTAAGTTTCCGACGTATATTTTTAGTTGAAAATGCTTTTCAGACCATCGAGTGAAATCACCCATAGACGATATTAGCACTTATTGTACGTTATAATAGACGCGCAAACCGCGCGCCCGAAATACTCCGAATAGGTGTCAATGGGGACTGACTGTTTGGGAAGTGGGACTCCCATTCGGAGACAACGGGGACTTAGCGGTCCAATATTCACCTTAAAATTGTTTCATTTGACAATTTCGGTTAATTATAGTAATTATATTTTGCTAAGTTATGTATAGAGATCAGATATTCGGTTGCATATGCACCTAAAGTTGAGATGTTGGCTAATATGGAATGCGCTTTTGTATGGAAAAAATCCCGCAGTTCCGGGAATACAAATTTAGGTTTCTGAATATAGAATAGAATGTATATTAACTTACTTTCAAATGTTAGCTTATATGGAATGCACTTTTGTATCGATCGTAAAAATCCCGCCCGCCATTCCGGAATCGACAAACTTAGTGTTTTTACTGACTATAGAATTGGATGCATATCTAATAATGTAATGTAAAGTAAAAAAATATAAAAAATTAATGGTTCTACCTACTTTCCTCAATCCGGGAATCCCAGGGGTTTTTTTTAAATTAATATTTATTTAGAACTCGCTTCCATACTATACACCCGACTAGTTATGCTTTCCCGGTGTTCCTGGCATCCCGGGATTAAAAAAAAAAATTTTGAGAAGCTGCTTCGTGGCCCACTAGCCGTAATGTCCGTTTGATTGCCAGCCGTAATGTCCGTTTGCTTGAAGGATCCATTTTCAATGAGATTTTCCTTTTGATTTCATTTCACGATGTTCTTGGACCAGAAAAACTTTGGAACTGTGGAACACATATATTCCTCCAAATCCGAAGATACAGTGTACAATTAATAATGATTTGATTACTTGAACTCGCGAGTTGTTCGTAAAATAAAATCAACCGTAATATGTTTATTTTTGATCATTCCACAAAATCCGTAGAGGGGCTCGTGGCTAAGTAATAAAAGCCGCTCTAGTCGAAAGATCAGGTTGAGCTACGCTTGCCGAGGTCAGTCCGGGGATGGCCATCTATTTCATACCGAGACCCCTCCGTGCCTCAGCAAGCACGTTAAGCCGCTGGTCCCGTCTGTTATTTGTAGAACTTTGACTGTCGTTACGGATAGTCAGAAGCCAGAAAGTATGACAACAGACAGTCTTACCAGATAGTATTATCTATTACCCAGTAACTGGGTTGTGGTCCACAATCCTACTCTACTAACTGCCTGGTAGTCGCTCCATGTAAAAAACTGGCATTCAGCTGTATCCGGTTAGACTGGAAGCTGACCCCAGCATAGTTGGGAAACGATTAGGCAGATGATGAACAATTACCGTTACGTTGTTCATTCCTAATACTAATATTGTTGTTCAGGTGGTTGGCAACCCGTACTGGATGGCGCCGGAGATGATGAACGGCAACGTGTACGATGAGAAGGTGGACGTGTTCTCCTTCGGGATCATACTGTGCGAGGTGAGTCTATAACTCTACACTAACAGACTGTCTTTGTTTCTGTGTTGTATTAAATCTATGCTATCTAGCTATGTGGATGTCGAAAACGATCCCACGGGAACGTATCACCGAGATTAAAAGGAAGCGAAGCGATGATCACATACCTAATAGCCGAGGAAAAGGTCATTGACTCCTGTCCTAGCGCCGCGCCGCCGTCAACCATGATTATTTTGTTATGAGTAATTGTCGAGAAAAGAGTGATACTTTAAAAGATATCATATTCAAAATTGTTATTCGATATATATGAATATATCGAAGTGAAGAGCATTCCCAATCAGAAATAAAAAAATAAAAAGAAGTATTCATATAAATGAAATGATGTTAAGGCATATTTTAACCTACTTTAAATGCCCAATTTATATAACATTTTATTGGATAAGGATTTATATAATACCGGTCAAAATAGCTTCGCATATCTTCAACAATCATCATCATATTTCAACCAATTTACACAAAACCTTAATGAATCAAACACCTAAACCATCCTCATGAATCACTCCGTCCATTGGTAAAAACCGTTTGAAAATCCTACCGGTAGTTTTCGAGTTATCGCGTTCAGGCAGAGCAATGACTATATAGCCTCTTGACTGGTGGTTTAATACTCTTTGAGGCAGAGAGACGCGGCGGGGGGACTTATAATATGGAGTGATAATTGGGGGCAACGTAAGAAGCGAGCTCGGGAAGTGAGATTGAGGTATGCAAGTTGGAATGTTGGGACGATGACTGGAAGAGCCAGAGAGCTAGCGGATGTATTTAAAAGAAGGCGAATAAATGTGGCGTGTTTGCAAGAAACAAAATGGAAAGGAACGAAAGTGAGGGAAATTGGTGAAGGATACAAGTTTTTCTACTGTGGAAGTGACGGGAAAAGAAATGGCGTGGGAATAGTGTTAGATAGTAGTATGAAAAAAGGCGTGATGGAGGTAAAAATAATTAGTGATAGATTGATTGTTGTAAAAGTTATGTTAGAAAATGTAATGTTGAATGTAATTAGTGTGTATACACCGCAGGTAGCATGTCATGAAGGGCTGAAAGAGACGTTTTGGGAGGACTTTGACACAGTTTTGATGACCATCCCGGTGCATGAGGAATTGATAGTTGGAGGTGATTTTAATGGACATGTGGGAAGAATGAAGGGGGTTTATGAAAGAGTGCATGGAGGATGGTAAGCTAAATAACGAGGGAGAGACGTTGCTGCAATCTGCTACCGCATTTGACCTGGCAGTAGCCAACACTTGGTTCCAGAAGTGCGATGGATTAATTACGTACAAAAGCGGTAATCACAACACGCAAATTGATTACTTTCTAATACGACGCAAACATTTAAAGCACATTAAAGACTGCAAAGTGCTACCGGGAGAAGATGTAGTCTCGCAACACAGGCTCCTAATTATGGAAATGGTCGTAGAAGTAAAGCTCAACAAAAACAAAGAGCGACCTCCCCCTAGAATAAAATGGCATATGCTGGAGAAGAACGACTGTGCGGAAAAATATAAAGAGCGAGTGGTTGACAAAATGATAGATATGGGCGACATGAATGACCGAAGTGTAAATGAATGCTGGAGTGAAATGGCGGAGTATGTTAGGAGTGCCGCAAAAGATATTTTGGGAGAGACAAAAGGAAAGGGTACGATAGATAGGGATACATGGTGGTGGTCGACAGAAATACAGGTGTTGCAGGATAAGAAGAGAAAGTTCAAGGAATGGCAGAGTGTTGAAGATGAGAATGTTAGTTTGAAAGCAGAAAAAAGAGTGAGTATGATGCTCTAAAGAAAAAATTCAAGAAAGCTGTGGCCATAGCGAGAGCAAAAGCCCAGGACAAGCTTTATAACACACTGGATAGTCCAGCAGGCCAAAAAAAGTTATACCGACTTGCTAGAGCTAGAGAGAGAAAGACGAGGGATGTTTGTCAGATAAAATGTATAAGGAATGAAACTGGAATAGTTCTTACGGATGACGAGAAAATTAAGGATCGATGGAAGGGCTATTTTAAAAGACTGATGAATGAGGAGAATGTCTGGAGTGGTGTGCTTGAGAATAAACCAGTAAATGAGGGGTTAGTGAGAATGATTAGTATGGATGAAGTGAGAATAGCAGTAAATGGGATGAAGAATGGTAAAGCAATAGGGCCGGATGGAATACCAGTTGAAGTATGGAAGTATGGATGGACGTGGTTAGCTTTATTCTTCAATAAGTTGGTGCTGGAAGAAGCCATACCTGACGAGTGGTGTAACAGTTCGCTGGTGCCCATCTTTAAAAACAAAGGTGATGTGCTGGAGTGCAACAACTATAGAGGAATAAAGCTAATGTCACATAGTATGAAGGTTTGGGAGAAAGTTATTGAAAGGCGACTGAGAGAAGAGAGTGAAATTTCGCAAAATCAATTCGGTTTTATGCCTGGTCGGGGAACAACGGATGCCATCTTTGCTATCCGCCTGCCGTGCGAGAAATACAGAGGTGCGCATAAAAACTTGCACATGGTATTTGTTGACCTCGAAAAGGCATACGACCGAGTGCCACGTGAAGTTTTGTGGTGGGCCCTTAAGGATAAATGTGTGCCTGGGAAGTATGTGCAGTTGATTCGAGCGATGTACAGTCGATGTAGTACCCAAGTCCGGTCTACAGTGGGCACTACTGGCAGCTTCAATGTGGCTGTTGGCTTGCATCAAGGGTCGGCACTCAGCCCTTACCTCTTCGTGTTGATAATGGACGCTCTTACGGCGGATATCCAGGAAGAGGCTCCCTGGTGTATGCTGTTTGCCGATGACATTGTGCTGGTTGCGGAGAGCGGCTTAGAGGTCCAGAGCAGATTGGAGTTGTGGTGGGAAAGATTGGAGACCGTTGGCCTGAGAGTAAGTCGGACCAAAACAGAGTACGTGTTTTGTGATTTTGACGGTCTCTCCAGTCCTGTGCCCATATACGAGTATCTAGCCGGGACGCCTTTACCGATCTGCTCCGACTTTCGGTACCTCGGGTCGCTTGTCCAAGGGGATGGGGAAATAGACCGAGATGTAACGCACCGGATCAACTCGGGATGGACGAAATGGCGACAGGTCACAGGAACATCTTGCGACCCACGGATGACCCTCAAGTTAAAGGGGAAAATTTACAAGTCCGTGATAAGGCCTGTCGTACTGTATGGATCGGAGTGCTGGTCCGTGAAGAAGACGGACGAAAAAAGAGTGCATGCAGTGGAGATGAGATGGATGTGTGGAGTGACGAAAATGGATAAAGTAAGAAATTAATATATAAGGGGCAGCTTGAAAGTAGCGCCAGTAACAGAAAAGTTGAAAGGAAATCGTTTGGCTTGGTATGGGCATGTGATGAGGAGGGATGAAACGCATGTGACTAAAAGAGTGATGAATATGAATGTTGATGGGTGGAGAGGGAGAGGAAGGCCAAAGAAAAGATGGATGGATTGTGTGAGGAATGATATGAAAGAGAAGGGAGTGAATGATAGCATGACGGCTGACAGGGGAGGATGGAAGAAGATAACGTGTTGCGCCGACCACAAATAACATGGGACAAGGGCAGGAAAATGATGATGAATTGAACTAGCGACCCCTTGCTTCGCACAGATTTTTGCGACTTCACACAACATCGAGATTTCTTTATTATTTATGTAAGTTTAATATGAATGTACTATACACATAAACCTTCCGGAATAAATTATCTAAATAATGGTAAAAACTGCATCAAAATCAGTTGCGTAGTTTACAAGAACAACGCGGTCACACAGACTCACACGAAAAGCCACATAATTTCAACATGGTTGATGTAACCAATATTTTAATTCAAAGAGTTTCGTTGGAAGTGATTCTTTTCCTTCCTCTTTATACTGCTTTGGTTTTTCTCAACGTTATCGAAACTCATAGAATGACCTACATTCGTTTTAATATTTATTTATAATAAGCACACCAACAACACTGTCACTTACATTTTAAACAAACTAACATCTAAAATCGGCATTTCTGTAACCGTGCAAATAACAGGTATGCATGACATTGATATGCTGAAAAAATTGGAGACAGGAAGAAAAAATAAAAAGTGTGTTCAGTGAACCTGAATCCAGAACACTACAAAAAATTGGAGACAGGAAGAAAAAATAAAAAGTGTGTTCAGTAAACCTGAATCCAGAACACTACAAAAAATTGGAGACAGGAAGAAAAAATAAAAAGTGTGTTCAGTAAACCTGAATCCAGAACACTACAAAAAATTGGAGACAGGAAGAAAAAATAAAAAGTGTGTTCAGTAAACCTGAATCCAGAACACTACAAAAAATTGGAGACAGGAAGAAAAAATAAAAAAGTGTGTTCAGTAAACCTGAATCCAGAACACTACAAAAAATTGGAGACAGGAAGAAAAAATAAAAAGTGTGTTCAGTAAACCTGAATCCAGAACACTACAAAAAACTTTATTGTTCGCACTGTTTATACTACTACGACTACAGCAGTAAAGTTAACGTCCGAGCCATCAATCACTACCCCCCATTACGTATGCGTATCTTAGATCTAAATTAGGTACAGGAATGTGTAAGTTTGAATAACTCGTCGTCTATAACGTATTTTTTTCGTCCCCGAAGTAAAACGTCGTAGCAATAAGACGTCTATTCTATTCTATTTTTATTAAATGGCAAGCAAAGCCGATGTCGACTATTCTGCCAATGTCTAGAGTGCATTGGAAAAACAAGTGTGCATGAAGATAGATAAAAAAAAAAAAACAATAACTGAAGACAAGTAAAATTCTTTGATTGATACAGTTGAACACAATGTAGATCTTGTTGGGTTAGTACGGGACTGCAACAAACAACAAAAAATAAATAATAATAAATAAATACATATTATAATTGTTAAAACATAAAATGTACGCATACCACACACACATAATTTACAGTTTTATGTTATTGTGACGGATGAAAGTCATCAGCGCCACGAGCAGTTCAGGAGAGGAATGTGTTAACAAAGCGGGAAGTTAGTCGGAAGAGGGATTTTAAATTTAGGAAGACGGCTATAGAGATCTAGAGGTGGAACGTTGTTTGAGCATTCAAAGAAGATGTGATCCAGAGTGCCCTCCTCCAACCCGCACTCGCAGAGGGAGGAGTCCCTAACCCGGATTTTTTCCAAGAACACAGGGGTACAACAAAACCCCAGGCGAATACGACAAAGGACGGATATAACAGTTTTGGAAACTTTTTTGTAGCCGTAGAACCAAGGTTTTGACTTTATGGTTGGTTGAACTGCATAATAAAACCTGCCCTTTATTCTACCAGAGTTATTCCACTGTTCCTGCCATGAAGATTGGAGATTAACTTGTGGAAGGCTTAGCAAGTCATACCCCTGATGAGTATTGTGGGTGAGATCAGCTACTGCTGATGAGCAAGCATCTTTGGCCAGAGCATCAGCGCACTCATTGCCCTTAATGCCACAATGACTAGGTATCCAAACTAACTGAACCTCTTTTTGATTGCTAGTACAAGATAATAGGGATTTTTTAATTTTTAAAACTAGGGAGCTGTGCAATTTACTTTTGAAGGGGTTCTGTACTAGAGCTTGCAAACAGCTAAGAGAATCTGTGAAGATTACGGCTTTGTCAATATTGTGGTGAGGCTCTATAAAAAGACAAGCTTCCAATAAAGCCACACACTCGCCCGTGAACACAGAAGACTCTTTAGGACATTTAAATTGCAAAATAATACTGGAGCTTTGGTAGTAAACTGCAGCACCAGTGCTACTGAGGTCATTAAATTTTGAAGCATCTGTAAAAAACCGTTGAAAGCCAATCCATCGTTCTCCCACCACCGCATTGAAAGCCGAATTTGCTGAAGGGGACTTTTTGGAAATACCAATGTCAAAGGAAATTTTTGGAGTGAAACATAATACTTCATAGGAGAAGTTAAAAAGTGGTAATCTGGGAAACTGTTCTATTGGACAAACTAAATTTTGAAATTGACGAAATGCTTTTAAAATTAAGGGTATTTCTTTGTTTTTCCAGAAATTTGAGCTTCTACAAATGGCATCTAGCTCGGTCAGTTTTGCTACAAGAGGATGAGAAGATCTAGATATCAGCCTAGCCACAAAACGTGAGGCCAGATACTGCCGTCTTAGGGACAAGGGAGGTTCAGCACACTCAACCTGCAACGCGTTAATGGGAGAAGACTTCATACAACCAGAGATGATCCGAAGGCATTTTGACTGAACTCTATCCAGGCCAGCCAAAGCACCCTTGTTGCATGGAACTAGATGGAACGTACCATAGTCTAAAACACTACGAATTAAAGCATTATATACCAATTTCATTGTATACGGGTGGGCACCCCACCAAACACCCGCGAGAGCTTTTAAAATTGAAATAACTTTTTCACATTTTTTAATCAATAAATTTACATGTTGTTTGCCATTTAATTTTGAATCTAGAAAGACGCCTAAAAATTTTACTTTATTAACTAACGGGATATTATGACCCAAAATGTCTATTGAGATATGCGGGATCAGTCTTTTGCGAGAGAAAATTACTGCCGAACTTTTTGATGCGGATAACGACAAACCGTGGCTTAAAAGCCACTGATTCAAAGAGTCCAGAGAGAGGCATAGAGATGACGCAGCGTCTACGATGGATAAATCTGTCACATACAAGACTAAGTCATCGGCATACTGGAGGATGTGACAGTTATTATTTAGGCAGGTGCCAATGTCCACTGTATATAAATTATAAAGAAGGGGCTCAGAACGGAGCCTTGTGGGAGACCCTTCCAAGTCTGCCTTTCATCGAAATCCTCGCCCTGGACCCTCAGAACCAAGGAGCGAGACAAAAGAAGTCCACAGGTGCTTTCGATCATCTTAACCGGGAGACTCAGCTGATGCAGTTTCTGCCTGAGTACGGGAAGAAGAACGTTGTCGTATGCAGAGGAGATATCTAGGAAAGCGGCTACAACGGATTCGTTTCTGGAAAACGCTAAGCGAATATCCGCAATTAAAACACCAACACTATCCATGGTGCCGAGCCCTTTCCTGAAACCAAATTGAAAATTCGGCAGTAAATCTCTCGATTCGACTATCCATTCAAGACGATTTTTAATCAAGTGTTCCATTAGTTTGACTAAGACAGAGGACAAAGCAATTGGTCTAAAGCCATTCGGATCATCTACATGTTTGCCTGGCTTCAATAGAGGAATAATTATCTGTAACTTCCACTGATCTGGAACCCAACCATGGCTGTAACAAAAATTAATGATTTCAAGGAAGTAGAATTTAGCTTTGTCTCCAGAATTAACTATAAAAGAATATGGTACACCGTCAATACCAGGGGCTGAGTCCCGGACATGTCTGAGTACCACACTCAGTTCTTCCAAAGTAAATGGCACATCAGAAGGATCCTCCGAAACATTTTGCAAGGGGATATTGGAACATTCAGAAGAAAGAGGAACGTATGGCGGAGCAATTTTGTCAAAAAAAAGGTCAGCTGTTTCCCTGGTGATTGGTGAAGAGACTGATGAGGAGCACCCGCGTCTAAACCTGTTGATGCTTTTCCAGACCACCGAGACTGGAGTAGAGGGAGATAAGGAGGTACAGAACTTAACCCAACCAGTACGTTTCTTCTTGCGAAGGTGACATTTAGTTCTGGCATTAAGTCGTAAATATGTTAATAAATTTTTGGTGCTCATATTTGCATTGTAGCACTCCTCGGCCTCATCTCTATCCCTGATTGCAGAAGTGCACTCTGGATCCCACCATGGAGGGGAAGGAATTTTATCACGAGCACTGTTTTTCAGCGGAAAGCAGGAATCCGCGCTGGAGGTGATGGCTGTAACAAATCCCTCATAACAGCCTTTGGCATGGTAGTGACCAGAAGGATCTGATAAACATGAATTTAAATTTGGAAGAGCATCAATTTTGTCCTCCAGTAATGATCGAAAAATTGCCCAATCTGGTTTAGACAAGTTATATTTCAGAAGTGGAGGGAAAGTTTTCTCTAAATATGTATTATTAACCAAAGATATGACAATAGGGTAATGGTCACTACCATGCGACAAGGACGTACATTCCCAATGGGTCGAAGCTGCCAACTCAACCGAACAAAATGTTAAATCAACACAACTTTTTTGTTGACCGGGAGGAGATCTACGTGTTGGGCAACCATTATTGAGAATGCAGAGATCCAAGTCATCCAAGATCTCAACCAAAGCTGCACCAAAGGCATCACAGCGTTCTGACCCCCACCTGTAATGGTGGCAGTTGAAATCACCCATGACCAAAATTGGTCCATGTATATTAGAAAATAGGTTTTTTAAAACAGCAAAAAAATCATGATGAGGGTGAGCAATGTATATTGAGAACACTGTAATACCTTCCACACGTCCCGCTACAATACTCATGTCACCTGTGAGCGAAGGTAAAGGGAAGGGCAAAAGAGGGACCCGATTGTTGACTAGGAGAGCCGATCCTCCATAGCCATCAGATCTGTCACATCTGAGAATGTTAAAGTGTGGCATACGAAAGCTAAGACTTGGGGTGAGCCAAGTCTCAGCTATGGAACAAGCCAGTGGCTTGTATTTATTTAAAAGGGATATGAGGTCGTGCTTTTTATGCCACACGCTCCTCACATTCCACTGAAGGAATACTTGGCGAGACGCCATTTTTAATTTGAAGAAGTAAAGAAATAAGTTGATCGGCAACGTTGGACGGTGTTTGGGAATTGGAAGAAGAAGAAGAAATAACAGTAGGTAAAAGTTTTATAAGGAGTTCGATAATAGAACCGGTATTATTTGAAGGGACATTGTTGTACTTAAGAGCGCAGCCATTATGCTGTGAAGGTTGAGGAGAACTAACTATCTGCTGATGAGCAGCTTTGTCATAAGATGGGGAAAGGGGGGCATGGGTCCTGGGTTTAAGTGTCACAGTTTTGCGATATGACTGAGAGATTGGAGTCTTGGTGACATTGGCATAGTCACGGGAAGCTGTAGGAATAATTTTGCTAGCCTCAACATAAGGAATGCATTTTTCAGCCATTACAGTTTTAATGGCTTTCTGTCTACCATGCTCGGGGCATGACTTGCTGTTAGCGAAATGATTACCCGAGCAAAGCACACAGAAGGCCTCGCCCTCAGAAATGTTGCAACCTTCACCAGGGTGATCGTGGCCACATTTACTGCAGCGTGGTGTTGACCTGCAAACGTTAGCCACATGTCCAAATCTGCAACACTTGCGGCATTGAATTGTCGGGTATATGTACTGCTCAACAGGGAGGGATGTGTAACAGCAGTAGATCCTATTTGGTAGAACTTGTCCGTCAAAAGTCAGAACACATGTTTCAGTGGGTTTCCACTCATTAATCCCGTCTCTTTGAATTTTTCTATTAATACGGCGGACTTTCAGTATTTTCCCGCAGCCTGAAGGCACAGTTAAGTATGTAATAGCTTCTTCTTCCGTAATATCTGAGGGAACACCGGTAACAACGCCCATACGTGTGATATTAAATGTAGGGATTGATGCAGAATAACTGTATTTGGATAACAAACTGTTTACTAAGAAGGAGTTAGCATCCTGAGGGGAGGCAAACTCTACAGACACACGGTTTCTACCAACTCTGTTAACACCACCACGAACAATGTTCGCAATGTTGTTGTTCATAAGGAACTTACCAAAATTAACAGGATGTAGGGTGGTACCAGCATTTGGTTGAGTCTCTATACGAGAAACGTGGACAACGTAAGGGGCCTTATCCAAAACGGAGTATTTAATACGTCCGATTTGGCTTTTTTGTTGCTTACTCGGAAGAGAAGGTGTCAAGGTTTCTTCATCACTCGGACGTTTGCGTGAGCTCTGTTGGGATTGTGTAACATCCATCTCTGTAACGCTGCAGACAACATCCGCAAATTCAGCTAGAGGATTCGGAGAAAAGAGAGTTAAGGAACCTGGAATATCTGGGGGATCAGGGTCAGGGGGTTTATTCTCATCCATCTTGGATGAAACGAGACTTCAAACAAGACAATCACAATACAAACCGTAACAAACACAAGAACAACACACTTAAAAAGTAACAAGTCAATAAGAGTATCAACAATCACTCAAGAAACAGCTAAAAATTCTAAACACACGTGCTATCCAAGGACACCGTGGCGAGAATCCCAATAAGACGTCGGTACTGTAAAGAAGTTCTCTTAAGACGCTGACAACACCTAAACCGCGGTCACTGTCAGATTGCATAGACAAGAAAAAGAAGCGCGATGACACAATGCTTGTAATGTATTGCAAAATATGAAGCAATTATCTATTTACTCAAAATTGGGTGGACTAATCGAAAATAAAAAAACAACTAAGTTCTGCATAAAAATGAGAAGTTCTTGTAATTAATTAAATACGTAACGTATGTTGATATTTAATGCAGATATTTTGGATTAGAACTCAAGGTAAGAGGTTAGTTTAACGTTAGTTTGTATCGAGATTTTTTTTCAAAACGTGTTTTGGTAACAACCAAGTTCTGGGAAATATGTTCAAAATTAACATATATTTTTTCCGCTACCACAAACTATACAGATTTGGCAATTTATTTTCTTAAGAGAAGCCTATTTTGGTCAATTGGGTCTTGTCAGCGCCTTAACAGCTACTATAGCAGATAATATTCTCATATTTTCGTTTGTTCTCAATATGAAATGAACACTTGTATTTATTCAAATTAATAATTTTCTACAAAAACATCGCTTTTAAAACTTCTCTATCCACATATTCAGTCACCACACAGTTTGGTTCACTCACCTTTAAGCTTACACACCCGCGACCCGCGCGTTCAATATACTAATATGGAATATGAATGCATTGGACGGCTGCAAAGTGAGGAAGTGAGGCTAACATGTATATCATAAGCAAAATCAGCCTATAATGTTGCCAATGCAGGGACACATGCCTCCTCAGTGTGAGAGGGAGTGGGCCGTAGATTCCTCACGATGTTTTCCTTTACCGTTTTTGAGTGCAGTGGTGATGAAATAATTTACACAAAGTAAAGCAACTGTCAGTGTTCGAACCTTTGAACCTACGACCTACAACTTGTAAATCGCGATCGTTACCACTGGGCTACCACTGCTCTAACATGTATAAACCTGTTTAAACATGCAACAAGTGCAGTACAAATCGACGTTTGGTGAATTAGCCTTAGTTGCTTCTAGGACAGACTAGTTGGCAAAGTCAGAAACAGATTATTTTACTTCCGACGTTTGACTAAAAATACATCAGTCAAAGACAGAAATTGCAATCTATTTGGGGGTTTGCCGAAAGGCGTTTGTCAAGCCTAGGAAAAACCAGTCATTCGAATGGGCTACATATCGACCTTTGACTAATTACTAATTACTTATTTAACCTTTTTAGGGGATGAATTTAAAAAAAAACCTTCCGTAGTCACACCTTTGTTATATCAGGAACTCTTGTGCAAAATATCATGTTTCTAGACTCACCAGTTTTGGCTGTGCGTTAGCATCTGTGAGTGAATTAAAGATTTTTTACTAAAATACTCGTATTCCACAGATAATAGGCCGCGTATCAGCCGACCCGGACTTCCTGCCGCGACGCTCAGACTTCGGGCTGAACGAGCCTCTGTTCGTGGAGAAGTTTTGTCGCGTCCACAACTGTCCCGAACCGTTCTACAGGATCGCCTTCCTGGCCTGTCACCTGGATCCTGATACAAGGTCTTGTGGAATATTTTTAACTACGGAGAGACATAAATAAGGAGTTCTAAAAATGTCGCTTTAATAGAATGGATTGATATGAAATGAATTGAGTATGATTCAGCCAATATGTGTAACTACTTTACAAATATATAGATATAATGAGGATATGAGTCGAATTGCTCAATGTGGCCTTTTTAGACCCCAAGAGTTGATGTAAAAGTGTCCATGGAATGTGTTGCCCGTTATCTCTATTGAAACCATAAGTGTCTGTGATTGGTTTAATTGAAATTTAAAGCTTTGAGTTTGAGTTGGCGTGACCCGAGTTCAAATCCTTCATTCAATCTTGGTTTAAAATATATCTAGCTTTTTTGCACTTATGTTGCGGTTGATTTTAAAGTCATAAAAGTAGATTGTAACAAAAAAGTTATTTCGTTAATAAATAATAATAATAATAATAATTCTTTATTGACATAATAGGTTACAGAAACTTGTTTGAAGCCTCTAACTCCTGAACTAGGTGTACCTGTATGTCAGGAGTCAGCGCCCTCTCCCATTTTATTTGGCTTTTATACAAATGTCAACATAGAAATAGACAAACGTATGTGCTACAAAATACAATTTTAAAAAGAAGTAAAAACAAAATAAAATAATATGTGTGGTGAGAGGTGTGTACGTGTGCGTGTGGATGGGTTCCCATTCGTGTTTGTGTATGAGTAGGTGTATAAAAGAAAGGTAAGTTCTATGTATGTGTTCCTTTGCACAATGAGATTAATTATTTATTATTTTCTCTACATCCTCATAATCAAGAGTAAAGAGCCAGTTCTTTAATTTAAGTTTACATTCATGTAGTGTTAGCGGATAAAACTGTAAGATTATATTAATTTTGTTGTATAAATATACAGAAAGAAAAGCGTTTTGTCGTCTTGCAAAAGCCGTGTGACATTTAACAGATTGAATTACGTTTGGAGTTGTTCGCTTATTTTGAAGTTTACCTGGATCATATGGGGTAGATACGTGTTTTTTAGTAATTACCTGGAAAATAAAAAGTTGTCTTACTGTAAATACCCGGCACAACTCGTATAATGTCTTCGTGGGAAATCTGTATGGTTTGAAAAACATTGTTTTAAGCAAGGACCGTTGCGCTCTTTCCAGGCATAAGAGATGCGTTTTACATGCACCTCCCCAAACCCCAATACAGTAACCAATAACCGATTGTGCCAATGCATAATAAACTGTACGGAGGAGATCGCTGTCAGCCACATGCCTCAGATTTTTAATAACCCATGTAAGTTTCCTGACTCGTGACGAAACCATCTCGATATGTGGTTGCCAGGATATTTTCTCGTCTAAGAGAACCCCAAGGTATCTGACCGTCTTAGATTTGCTCAGAATAGTACACGAGCACTGTTGAGTGAAAGGTGATTTACATGTGTGAATCCGGACAGCCACAGTGGGTTGTTTTATGCGAGCGTTAGTGAACTGTACAAATGAGGTTTTAAATATGTTAAGTGTTAACAGGTTATGCCTCAGCCACGAACAAACTTTATGGAGCCCTATCTCCGCATTCTGTTGGACTACATCCCAAGTCTCTCCCTGAAACACCAAGGCTGTGTCATCGGCATAAGTAAATATTTTGCCTTTATTCAGTGTCATTTGACATAAGTCGTTTATATAAATCAGGAAGAGACTGGGACCGAGAATGCTACCCTGTGGGACTCCATAGGTAACTGCAACATCCGAACTAATAGCACTACCCACTTTAACCCTCTGCAGACGACCAGTAAGAAAGTCTTTGTAGATTTTAAGTACCGATCCCCTTATTCCACACCTTTCCAGCTTGTCAACAAGAGCAGAGATCGAAACAGTGTCAAAGGCCTTGGCTAGATCAATAAAGACTCCGACACACTTTTTTTTATTATCTAGAGAAGCTGTAATATAATCTACTAACGAGCTGACGGCTCCATCTGTACTTTTACCTACCCTGAAGCCAAATTGGGAGTCAGATAATATGTTATTTTTTTCCAAGAAATGTATGAGTTGGTTATTTAATACTTTTTCTAGTAATTTAGAGAGTGCTGACAACACAGAAATTGGTCTGTAGTTTGTTACGCTGTCTCGAGCTCCACTCTTGTAGACAGGAGTGATGAGCGCCCTTTTAAATACACTGGGAAAAACGCCCTGCTCTATACATAGCCTAACGATCGTGGTAAAGTGTGGGACTATAATATGTTTTGACATTTTTAGAAACCTGTTCGAAATAGAGTCCCAGCCCGTTGCAGAGTCATTTTTAAGATTCATGATAAGACATTCAATTTCTGATGCGTTTGGTGGGAGAAGTACCATAGAATTCGAGACGCGAGGTTTTCTAAAATCATTCAAAGTAGGCAGGGTGATTTCGGGATTGTCAGAGCATTTTATCTTGTCGGCAAGTAACCTTCCGGCATCTGCAAAATAATTGTTCGCATTTTCAACGGCATCGCGGGGGCTATTACTGTTCTTTAGTAAATCATCAGCAGAAGTTTTTTGCTTGGCAGTACCAGTGATTGATTTTATAGCTGACCACGTTTCCTTACTACTTCTTGCATTTTGTAAAAGATTTTTTTCATAATTTCTTTTGAGCTTACGCAGTAGAGCGTTACAGAAATTTCTGTAGCGCTTGTAAGTGACTTCGAGAACCGAGTTATTGGGATTTTTCCTAACCTTAACATGTAGCTTATCACGGTGTCGGATACACCGAACCAAACCAGGTGTAATCCATGGTTTTATGATTTTTTTACGACCACAAACAATACTAGCCGTTGTGTTTGATTTGATTGCACAAGTCAAGTTTCCAGTAAAAAGAGTTGCAGCTTCTTCAGCATTAGCTGAAGGAGAGACAAAAGAGAAATCCATAGATTCTAATTGTTTAATAGCTGCATTAAAATCTGTCTTAACAATTATGTTCGAATTCCTTATTAGTTCCCGCCTACACGGTAAACTAACAAGAACCGAATCGTGGTCTGTAACTGTGGACTCTATGACAGTGACTGTGGCTAACCTATTTGTTTTGATCATGATGTGATCCAAACAATTGCTTAATCTAGTTGGCAATGTATGCCCTGGGAGAAGACCCAGCTCTGCAGTGAGATTTAAATAAGGTGAACTATTTCTATCGCTATTATCAGGCTTAATGTCTATATTTACATCCCCAATAATAATAACATTATTGCAATTAATAGGACGAAGTATGCTGTCAATTGAATTCAAAAAGTTGTCGATGCAATAAATTGACGGAGATCTGTACGTAGCCAAAATGGTAATGTCATTGTTAGTTGTAAGTAACAGAAAATTTGCTCCAAAAGGATCAGGTTCCACCACTGAACACTTGATATCACTGGTGACATAAATGACAATTCCATCATTTTGATTTAGACTTTTCTTGGAAAAGTAGCATGAGTAATTGTCTAAAAGTGGTGGTGGTTTATGCTCACTTAACCAGCATTCAGTTAAAATTATTATGTCGGGTTTAAACGTAAGCCTAGCCAAATGAACGATAAAACCACCCATATTTTTATAGATACTACGAATATTTTGTGAAATTACAGTCAATGCTTTAGAAGTAGACTTGATTAAATTGCCACATGTTTCCGGGTCACACTTATACGATTTAGCCACCGACACATCATCAATGTCTTGAATTATGTTGTTTATGGAAGCCATTGGTGAAGCGTAAGCAAGCCAGTCACAGTTTTAGGCACGAGATTTCTCTTATAAATGAATGTTACGGTATTTGATTTAGGTGAGATGTACAGAACAAGGATGTATTTATTTAAATGGTGAAGAATATGATGTTTTGTAGTCAATGTTTCGTAAACTTGGGTGTGTGACTGCGTATAAGAGTGTAATAAACATTTGTTATTAGTCATAGTGTGATTTTGATGTTTGTTTGAATAGAGTGTTTTATGTATTGTAATGTACATATTATGTAATGTTGTTAGCACAAGATTCACATTCATGCAAAATAGACATAAACAATGGTGAAAGGGTTTAGTCAACATACAACAAATTTTCCATGAGAGCAGTGTCAGTCAAGCACAACTAGCAGGTCTAAGCCTTTGAAAATCCTCTTCCGAGTTTATACGGATCTGGGAGTCGCCAACTTTCTTGCGCATATAAATTACGCCATATGAGGTCCAACAAAAGTCATATCCATAGTTTTTGTGCTGTGTTCTGGCTAGGTAGTACAATTTCTGCGTATTGAACGTAAGTCGTTCTGACACATAAATTGGTTGTTTGTTCTTGAACTTCAGGTGAGTGGTATTGAGTTTTTCTCCTTTGTCTTTTGTCTTATTGAACATCTTGACTCCCTTAATCACTTTATCTTTAGTTATGACGGAGTTGAACTTCACAATTATTGGGTTCGAGCTATCTTTTGATTTCACTCTGTGTATATCTTTCAGGTTAGTTTGACTAATATTTAGGTTTAAGCTTTGTCCCAAATTAACAACCAAATCACAGAGGTCATCTTTTGTCTCACTTTCAGACTTCGGTACGTTTCGAATTTCTATTTCAGTGGCCCTCGTGTTGCGCTCCAAGTACTCAATCTTATCCTCAAGTTGTCGAATCAGCTTTTTGTCCTCTTTTTTCTCAGCTTCTAAGGACGATATACGGTTTAAAAACTCGTCGTACTTGGCTGACATTACTTCAACACTCAATTTCAACTCAATATTTTGTTCAATGATATTATTAATCCTGAGCATCATACCCTTGAACTGAGTTTCCTGTTTACTGGAGAAGGTAGCAAGCATGGTCCTAGTAAGCTCCGCAGATGTAGTGTCCTCTGCTCCCGCAAACTTTTTCTTTTTACGATTCGTGACGTTAGAATCGAGCGACAGGTCGGGCGCCGAATCACATTGGTGCAGCGATGAGTCATGTGAAGTAGATCGTATGGATGTAGATGTAATGTTGTCTGCCTCGGTGACTGATACCACTGGCAGTTGTATTGGAGAGACAGGAGGAGATCGGTTGACGGGCATAATTATTTATTCACCACACCAGTAACGAGGTACCAGGCAAGCAGAAACTGTATGTGGTCAAGCAATAATAATATCTTATCGCAAATGTCCCAGACTTACATCAATTGAGTTATAATTATTCTGCTTTAGTTTGCTGTGTTAGGCAGTAGTGCACACTCTCGGATTGTGTCAGCGCAGATTATGAATGCGTGAATAATTAATTAATTAATTAATACTCACCAATGATGCTCTTTCTACGTCCGGAGCCACAATAAACTTCCCAAATTTGCGCTACGACTACTAGGCGTGCAGGTACTGAGTGGAGGCAACAGTTGTCTGCCTTTACTGAAGAGACGGCGTGACGTAAACAGGCGCAGGCGGGGCGTGACACGACAGTCCGCAGCAGCGAGTACCAGGAGCGCAGGTAATAAGCGGAGGCCGGCGCACACGTAGAGGCGGCACGCGGCGCGTGCGGCGTGCACACCGAGAACGGCAATACGTCGGGGCTGCTCACACGCAGACGGCTTCCGTGTACAGCTTTAGTGTGCGTGCGTACAACTGCCCGTAGACTAATACTCCTTTGAGTTATGCGGTCCTATTTTTTGAGTAGAGTAAACTTGGATTTTTATTGATAATTAAAATTAAAATAAAACTGTGTGAGGTCTAAGGCACGTCTGCTCGTGTTCGAGGTCCAAGGGGAAGGGGATTCGTTCATTTGTTCTTTTCGTTATGTTGTTCGTTTAATTTAAAATTCATGACATTCTGAAGCATAAACGTTGATAATTTATTGTGTACCCCACAGGCCACCGTTCGAAGTAATCGAGATCTGGCTGGAGAGCATGGTGATGTACCTATCCCAGCCTGGCCCACTGCCGGCCACGCTACTGGCCGACATCGTGCAGTACTCGCGCGGCTCGGCGAAGCGCGGACAGGGCTCGCCCGACTGCTGCCAGCACAGGTACGCATGGCACTAGTGTGACGTACTGGCCCAGCCTGGCCCACTGCCGGTCACACTGCTGCCCGTCATACTGCAACTCGCGCGGCTCGGCGAAGCGCGGACAGGGCTCGCCCGACTGCTGCCAGCACAGGTATGCATGGCACTAGTGTGACGTACTGGCCCAGCCTTGCCCACTGCCGGTCACACTGCTGCCCGTCATACTGCAACTCGCGCGGCTCGGCGAAGCGCGGACAGGGCTCGCCCGACTGCTGCCAGCACAGGTATGCATGGCACTAGTGTGACGTACTGGCCCAGCCTGGCCCACTGCCGGTCACACTGCTGCCCGTCATACTGCAACTCGCGCGGCTCGGCGAAGCGCGGACAGGGCTCGCCCGACTGCTGCCAGCACAGGTACGCATGGCACTAGTGTGACGTACTGGCCCAGCCTGGCCCACTGCCGGTCACACTGCTGCCCGTCATACTGCAACTCGCGCGGCTCGGCGAAGCGCGGACAGGGCTCGCCCGACTGCTGCCAGCACAGGTATGCATGGCACTAGTGTGACGTACTGGCCCAGCCTGGCCCACTGCCGGTCACACTGCTGCCCGTCATACTGCAACTCGCGCGGCTCGGCGAAGCGCGGACAGGGCTCGCCCGACTGCTGCCAGCACAGGTACGCATGGCACTAGTGTGACGTACTGGCCCAGCCTGGCCCACTGCCGGCCACGCTACTGGCCGACATCGTGCAGTACTCGCGCGGCTCGGCGAAGCGCGGACAGGGCTCGCCCGACTGCTGCCAGCACAGGTATGCATGGCACTAGTGTGACGTACTGGCCCAGCCTGGCCCACTGCCGGTCACACTGCTGCCCGTCATACTGCAACTCGCGCGGCTCGGCGAAGTGCGGACAGGGCTCGCCCGACTGCTGCCAGCACAGGTACGCATGGCACTAGTGTGACGTACTGGCCCAGCCTGGCCCACTGCCGGCCACGCTACTGGCCGACATCGTGCAGTACTCACGCGGGTCGGCGAAGCGCGGACAGGGCTCGCCCGACTGCTGCCAGCACAGGTACGCATGGCACTAGTGTGACGTACTGGCCCAGCCTGGCCCACTGCCGGCCACGCTACTGGCCGACATCGTGCAGTACTCACGCGGGTCGGCGAAGCGCGGACAGGGCTCGCCCGACTGCTGCCAGCACAGGTATGCATGGCACTAGTGTGACGTACTGGCCCAGCCTGGCCCACTGCCGGTCACACTGCTGCCCGTCATACTGCAACTCGCGCGGCTCGGCGAAGTGCGGACAGGGCTCGCCCGACTGCTGCCAGCACAGGTACGCATGGCACTAGTGTGACGTACTGGCCCAGCCTGGCCCACTGCCGGCCACGCTACTGGCCGACATCGTGCAGTACTCGCGCGGCTCGGCGAAGCGCGGACAGGGCTCGCCCGACTGCTGCCAGCACAGGTACGCATGGCACTAGTGTGACGTACTGGCCCAGCCTGGCCCACTGCCGGCCACGCTACTGGCCGACATCGTGCAGTACTCACGCGGGTCGGCGAAGCGCGGACAGGGCTCGCCCGACTGCTGCCAGCACAGGTACGCATGGCACTAGTGTGACGTACTGGCCCAGCCTGGCCCACTGCCGGCCACGCTACTGGCCGACATCGTGCAGTACTCGCGCGGCTCGGCGAAGCGCGGACAGGGCTCGCCCGACTGCTGCCAGCACAGGTACGCATGGCACTAGTGTGACGTACTGGCCCAGCCTGGCCCACTGCCGGCTCAGGTACACATGTAACGACAATCCGCCCTCGCGCGAGGAAAGTTTATCACCGAGATCGGTATTTATACAGTTGTTCAACTAATGTTACAACATAACATTTCCAATTAAGGAACTTCAAAGTTCAAACGTCGTTCTTCCATCATCAAAATATAATTAAATTGTTTTCTAGTAAATAATTTTGCTTTGTTTCTGGTTCACAGGAAGGACAGTTGCTGCTCTCGCCTCAGCAAAGCAGAGAGCGAGGTCAGCGTGCCGGACGCGGGAGTGCTTAAGGTACCTAACACTAATCGATAATTTACGCCCAGTTTAAAGTTGATATTTATCATGAGAGCAACATGAGATTTGATAGCAGATGTGCAGAACATTATAAAAATCTTTGAATCTGTGTTGTATCTGTTTTTAATGGTGACTTCAGCACAATTTATCTATTGAATGAAAAATCTTAAATTCATTCACCAACAGACTACACAGCCTGCACCGCTGGTTCTAGACATATGGAAGGATTTTTTAAAGTTGTAGAATAGTGGGTGAAAGTTTGTATGGAAGTTCCTCATTTTTGAAGTTAGCAAGATCTCCGAAGGTACCTGCGCAGTTTCCGATGGGAAATTCCAATCGGGCGCACTGCTTGTTGCTGCAGAAAATATAATATTAAATATTTGACTAGTCGGTGTGTGCCGTAGTGATTGCAAACGATCGTATTTGTTGCTGGTAGACCAGGCTTATATGTTGGTTAGACGGTAAAGCTCACTAAGTGACTTTTTTGGTAAAAATCAAAACCTCAAGTTATGGATTTTTATTAACGCTGAAAAAAATATTAGAATTTCATTATCACCTAATTATTTAAAAACACTCAGTGACTTTTACCTTTAACCTTTTGACCGCCACAGTCATGTATAGACCAAAACGTGCCCAGCACGCCACGGTCACGACTACATGACAGATTTTAAGGAATAATTCGTAGCTTGGCGCCGAGGACACGTTTATGCTTCTTTGACGTGGTGGTCAAAGGGTTAAAGCAACGAATATGAACATGGGCGGCCAACGCGCACTCGCCCGGTCTCCTTCGCCGCCGACGTGACGCGCTGTTCCAAACAACATTCATGCTATTACGGGTTTAATATTGTACCGTTTGTGTTCACGTAGCTGAATTTTGGGCCTAATATATTCGAACTTTTTGCCATCGATATACTTAAGGGTCCAGTACGCGGCGGCCGCGAGAGAAAATTAGGTATTGAAGCGCTACTCACACAGCGACAGAGGCACTCGCCCCGCTCACGCACACATTTATGTTTACACAGTGGTTCGCGGCGGCAGTAAGCGTTAGCGCTTCTAGTTGTTAATACTACTTATGAGCCTATATTATTGTTATTTGTAAACATTTCATATTGTAGCTATTTATTGTCCCATAAAAAAAAAATAAAACAATTACCCACTTCTATTTTAAATATTACTAATAATAATAATAATAACAACCCCACCGAGTTTACTTTGCCGGAACGGGTCTAGGGTAAGGAGCCAGACCAAGAGAGATACAGAAACCCGCAGGGCAGCATGTGGCGAGCTGTTGGGCAGTAGCGACCCCACAGACCCTATCTCCTGGGAGAAGTCTTGTTCCTCATCTCTGACTTGCCTTTATTGGCCGGCTGGCGTGAACACTGACGAGGAACAGAGCTCTCACCTCATTCTTGCCTTTATTGGCCGGCTTGAGTGGAGATTCGCAAGAGCAAACGTGCTCGGAGGAAGGATGTATTCCAGTAAGATGCTGGTAGGGATCTTGACCGTACTTCCGGGATTGTCCTGATAGCCGTGGAATACCTCTCCACTCCTCAAGCACCTCAGGAAGTGTTGCCCTCTTGTCACTACGTCACTATGTGCTAGCGACCGTTTTCGGGGGCCCATTATTGAGTGTGCAAGTCACCCCCTGCCATTTTATCGGTGTATTTTATATAAAGCATTGGTCAGGTAGGGGCCATAGCCTTTCTATAGCCTTAGGAAACCGATCCACTATAGCCTCCCAAACCCATAGCCCAATATGTTTTGTTCCCATGTTCTGCAATAGTCCTGCATCAACCGGGGGTTGTCCTTGGGTGCACCATCATAGAGCAAACAGGGATAATCGTCGGTTGGTGCCTCATTCCATTACAATTATCCAAGGGACCTCTGCGAGTTGGCTTCGGCCCCTCGTATGCCTTCCAAAGGTCTGGGACCGCATGGTCCCGAGATATGTAAAGATAATAATAACCCCACCGCTGTATCTCTACGTTGACGTCGTGGTGGGGCTTGCGCGCTCCAAACTCCAGGTCTGTGCTGGTAGAGTTTACTTTGCCGGAACAGGTCTTGGATAAGGAGCCAAACTAAGAGAGATACAGAAACCCGCAGGGCAGCATGTGGCGAGCTGTTGGGCAGTAGCGACCCCACGGACCCTATCTCCTGGGAGAAGTCTTGTTCCTCATCTCTGGCTTGCCTTTATTGGCCGGCTTGAGTGTTGATTCGCAAGAGCAAACGTGCTCGGAGGAAGGAAGTATTCCAGTAAGATGCTGGTAGGGATCTTGACCGCACTTCCGGGATTGTCCTGATAGCCGTGAAATACCTCTCCACTCCTCAAGCACCTCAGAAAGTGTTGCTCAAGGGGGCAACACTTTCTGAGGTGCTTGAGTATCACTATCACTATGTGCTAGCGGCCGTTTGCGGGGGCCCATTATTGAGTGTGCAAGTCACCCCCTGCCATTTTATCGGTGTATTTTATCCATATAAAGCATTGGTCAGGTAGGGGCCATAGCCTTTCTGTAGTCTTAGGAAACTGATCCACTATAGCCTCCCAAACCCATAGCCTAATATTTTTTGTTCCCATGTTCTGCAATGGTCTTGCATTAACCGGGGGTTGTCCTTGGGTGCACCTTCATAGAGCAAACAGGGATAATCGTCGGTTGGTGCCTCATTCCATTAAAATTGTCCAAGGGGCCTCTGCGAGTTGGCTTCGGTCCCTCGTACGCCAAAGGTCCGGGACCCCATGGTCCCGAGATATGTAAGGACATAAAAATAAAAATAATATAAAAAAATAATTGGTCCCGAGATATGTAAAAAAAAATAATAAAAAAAACAACAATACAATGAATTAATGAATGTTTACAAATAACAATAATATAGGCTCATAAGTAGTATTAACAACGAGATGCGCCCCGCGGTTTCACCCGCATAAGTTTTGACCTGTGTTATTCCTGGTTATAAACTATCTGTGTGCCAAATTTCATCCAAATCCGTTCAGTACTTTTTGCGTGAAAGAGTAACAAACAAACATCCATCCATCCATCCTTACAAACTTTCGCATTTATAATATTACATTATCTGCATGTTAGCAAAATTAAGATAAGGCATAAAGTGCCACTAGATTAGCATTACTCAGATATATAAAATAAAAATAATAATTGATCATTAAAATACAATACAATTCATTAATTATTACATACGAATTATAAAATAAAAATAAATACATTTTTGGATAAAATTTAAAATTTTGGGATTGTGGATAGTGTGGATTGAAATAAGAATTAAGAATAAAAATAAAAAAGAAATGACAGTACAACACAATTCATTAATAAAAACAATTAAAACGGTTGAAATAGATTAAATTTAGAATAAAGGACTCACACTGTTTCTTATTATCATTAGATAAGATTCGAATTGTTATTTTTATTGCATTTATACTTAGTAAGGAAGGATGGGAGAGGGGTTGGTTTATTGCTCACTTTTGTATGACGTGTCAATCAGCAATATTATTGTGATTTTCAAAAATAAAGTTTCCATCAAAGTTTTGGAGTTTACTCCATAAGAATCGATGTTTTAAAATTGTAGAATAGTGGATGAAAGTTTGTATGGAAGTTCCTCATTTTTGAACTTAGCAAGGTGGAAGATCTCCGATACCGACTCCGGTACCTGCGCAGTTTCCGATGGGAAATTCCAATCGGGCTTGTTGCTGCAGAAAATATAATTTTAAATATTTGACTAGTCGGTGTGTGCCGTAGTGATTGCAAACGATCGTATTTGTTGCTGGTAGACCAGGCTTATACGTTGGTTAGAAGGTATAGCTCACTAAGCGACTTTTTTGGTAAAAATCAAAACCTCAAGTTATGGATTTTTATTAATGCTGAAAAAATTATTAGAATTTCATTATCACCTAATTATTTAAAAACACTCAGTGACTCTTTAACCTTTTGACCGCCACAGTCATGTATAGACCAAAATGTGCCCAGCACGCCACGGTCACGACTACATGACAGATTTTAAGGAATAATTCGTAGCTTGGCGCCGTGGGCACGTTTATGCTTCTTTCTTCGTGGGCACGTGGTGGTCAAAGCAACGAATATGAACATGAGCGGCCAACGCGCGCTCGCCCGGTCTCCTTCGCCGCCGACGTGACGCACTGTTCCAAATAACATTCATGCTATTACGGGTTTAATAGTACCGTTTGTGTTCACGTAGCTGAATTTTGGGCCTAATATATTCGAACTTTTTGCCATCGATATGCTTAAGGGTCCAAAACGCGGCGGCCGCGAGAGAAAATTAGGTATTGAAGCGCTACTCACACAGCGACAGAGGCGCTCGCCCCGCTCACGCACACATTTATGTTTACACAGTGGTTCGCGGCGGCAGTAAGCGTTAGCGCTTCTAGTTGTTAATACTACTTATGAGCCTATATTATTGTTATTTGTAAACATTTCATATTGTAGCTATTTATTGTCCCATAAAAAAAAATAAAATAAAACAATTACCCACTTCTATTTTAAATATTACTAATAATAATAATAATAATAACAACCCCACCGCCGTATCTCTACGTTGACGTCGTGGTGGGGCTGGCGCGCTCCCAACTCTGGGTCTATGCCAGTAGAGTTTACTTTGCTGGAACGGGTCTAGGGTAAGGAGCCAAACCAAGAGACATACAGAAACCCGCAGGGCAGCATGTGGCGAGCTGTTGGGCAGTAGTGACCCCACGAACCCTATCTCCTGGGAGAAGTCTTGTTCCTCATCTCTGACTTGCCTTTATTGGCCGGCTGGCGTGAACACTGACGAGGAACAGAGCTCTCACCTCATTCTTGCCTTTATTGGCCGGCTTGAGTGGAGATTCGTAAGAGCAAACGTGCTCGGAGGATGTATTCCAGTAAGATGCTGGTAGGGATTTTGACCGTACTTCCGGGATTGTCCTGATAGCCGTGGAATACCTCTCCACTCCTCAAGCACCGCAGGAAGTGTTGCCCCCTTGTCACTACGTCACTATGTGCTAGCGGCCGTTTTCGGGGGCCCATTATTGAGTGTGCAAGTCACCCCCTGCCATTTTATCGGTGTATTTTATATAAAGCATTGGTCAGGTAGGGGCCATAGCCTTTCTATAGCCTTAGGAAACCGATCCACTATAGCCTCCCAAACCCATAGCCCAATATGTTTTGTTCCCATGTTCTGCAATAGTCCTGCATCCACCGGGGGTTGTCCTTGGGTGCACCATCATAGAGCAAACAGGGATAATCGTCAGTTCGTGCCTCATTCCATTACAATTGTCCAAGGGACCTCTGCGAGTTGGCTTCGGCCCCTCGTATGCCTTCCAAAGGTCTGGGACCCCATGGTCCCGAGATATGTAAAGATAATAATAACCCCACCGCTGTATCTCTACGTTGACGTCGTGGTGGGGCTTGCGCGCTCCAAACTCCAGGTCTGTGCTGGTAGAGTTTACTTTGCCGGAACAGGTCTTGGATAAGGAGCCAAACTAAGAGAGATACAGAAACCCGCAGGGCAGCATGTGGCGAGCTGTTGGGCAGTAGCGACCCCACGGACCCTATCTCCTGGGAGAAGTCTTGTTCCTCATCTCTGGCTTGCCTTTATTGGCCGGCTTGAGTGTTGATTCGCAAGAGCAAACGTGCTCGGAGGAAGGAAGTATTCCAGTAAGATGCTGGTAGGGATCTTGACCGCACTTCCGGGATTGTCCTGATAGCCGTGAAATACCTCTCCACTCCTCAAGCACCTCAGAAAGTGTTGCTCAAGGGGGCAACACTTTCTGAGGTGCTTGAGTATCACTATCACTATGTGCTAGCGGCCGTTTGCGGGGGCCCATTGTTGAGTGTGCAAGTCACCCCCTGCCATTTTATCGGTGTATTTTATCCATATAAAGCATTGGTCAGGTAGGGGCCATAGCCTTTCTGTAGTCTTAGGAAACTGATCCACTATAGCCTCCCAAACACATAGCCTAATATTTTTTGTTCCCATGTTCTGCAATGGTCTTGCATTAACCGGGGGTTGTCCTTGGGTGCACCTTCATAGAGCAAACAGGGATAATCGTCGGTTGGTGCCTCATTCCATTAAAATTGTCCAAGGGGCCTCTGCGAGTTGGCTTCGGTCCCTCGTACGCCAAAGGTCCGGGACCCCATGGTCCCGAGATATGTAAGGACATAAAAATAAAAATATTAATAATATAAAAAAATAATTGGTCCCGAGATATGTAAAAAAATAATAATAAAAAAAACAACAATACAATGAATTAATGAATGTTTACAAATAACAATAATATAGGCTCATAAGTAGTATTAACAACGAGATGCGCCCCGCGGTTTCACCCGCATAAGTTTTGACCTGTGTTATTCCTGGTTATAAACTATCTGTGTGCCAAATTTCATCCAAATCCGTTCAGTACTTTTTGCGTGAAAGAGTAACAAACAAACATCCATCCATCCATCCTTACAAACTTTCGCATTTATAATATTACATTATCTGCATGTTAGCAAAATTAAGATAAGGCATAAAGTGCCACTAGATTAGCATTACTCAGATATATAAAATAAAAATAATAATTGATCATTAAAATACAATACAATTCATTAATTATTACATACGAATTGTAAAATAAAAATAAATACATTTTTGGATAAAATTTAAAATTTTGGGATTGTGGATAGTGTGGATTGAAATAAGAATTAAGAATAAAAATAAAAAAGAAATGACAGTACAACACAATTAATTAATAAAAACAAATAAAACGGTTGAAATAGATTAAATTTAGAATAAAGGACTCACACTGTTTCTTATTATCATTAGATAAGATTCGAATTGTTATTTTTATTGCATTTATACTTAGTAAGGAAGGATGGGAGAGGGGTTGGTTTATTGCTCACTTTTGTATGACGTGTCAATCAGCAATATTATTGTGATTTTCAAAAATAAAGTTTCCATCAAAGTTTTGGAGTTTACTCCATAAGAATCGATTTTCATATAATGCGGGTATGGAAATTTTATGACGAGTGAAATTTATTCACGTTAAAATCAAAATTGTGTGTCGTTAGCATGGTTTTCGAGGGCGCTGAGAACGATTATGGGGTCAAAATCAAATTACAAGATGGAGTCGCCGAAAATTTGCTAATTTTTCGTCAAGGGCGTCGTTTTCAAGGTTTTCGGTGGCGCTGACAACGATTATGGGGTCAAAATCCAAGATGGCGTCACCGAAAATTTTCAAATTTTTCGTCATGGGTGTCGTTGTGGTTTCCGTTGGCGCTGACAATGATTTTGACCCTATTATCGTTAAACCACGAAAATGACACCCATAACGAAAAATTAGCAAAATTTCGGTGACGCCATCTTGAATGACCTCATCTTTTGACCTCATGGTCGTTGTCAGCACCCTCGAAAACCACGCTAACAACACACAATTTTGATTTACACGTAAAACGTCGCTTGCATAAATTTCACTCTTCACACAATTTCCATACCGAGGGCCTTTTATGAAAATCGATTCAAATGGAGTAAACTCCAAAAACTAAAATAATGTACAATAAGAAAAACTACGACAATTACTAGTGACATGTGTGACTATTACAAAATTTAAGAACCGGACAAGAGACATACCTGCCTACGAACGAAGCAAGCTTTAATTATAATAAGCCCTAACCACCGGTAGCTTGGACCCTGCTCCAGACACCGGCGGACCACTATTTTTTATATTTTTAAATGTTTCTTTATATCTTTTTTTAAGAAATATTTAAAAATTATATTTTATATGTAAAGAAAAAAAATAATAATAAGTGACACAATAAACAAAATACATAATCGGGAGTAAATCTACAATTTTAGTACAAACCTTCAATTTGTGACTTCCGATCACTGTGCGGGTGTTGTCTTGTGTACACACAGACCACTATTTGCCGCGTATTTTTTTTACGAAGAGTGACGTGCTCTCCCTCTGAAGACGTACGGTCGACTGAGGTATCAGTATATTAATCTATGGACTGAGGTCTGCAATCCGTTTTCGGTGATGTATCGAGTAAAATACATCGCCATAGCGATGTATTTCATAGATGTTGGGCGTGAAAATTCCGATTTTTTTACGCAAAACCGAAGTAATGTTTTGGAAAACAGAAAAATCAGTATGTTCACTGTCCTTGGTTGTCTTTATTTATGTTTGATATTAATTAGGTGACTGCTTATTTACGCCAAAGTGATAATAATACAGCAGTGCTTTTTGCACGTTTTTAGTGATGTTCTATATTTTTTAACAATCATCTATAGGGTTTATCCTCAATTAGATTTTTCACTGCCTGGTGAGACTCTTGAGCTACCCAGACGTTTTTTTTCGTGGCTACTAATTTAAGTTATCTATACAAACTTATCAAAATCCCATAGGACGTTTTCCTGGTACTGCCCCTTAAGATGAAAATAACCGCCATAAAAACCGCGTCCCGTGCCGTGTCGCATGCTATTGACGTGTTGTTGAGTACGACCGTAGGATGCAGCGCGGGGCGAACACTTTGCGTTGCCTCGCAGCATGCAGGTCACCCAGAATTACATAATATTATATCCACGTAAACATCCTTCCAACCTAATAAATGTTTAATCCGTCATTCCAGTCGAACTCCAACGCGACCCTGTCGGTCCCGGAGCGCAGCTGGCGCCTGGGCAAGTGCCTGTCGGCCACGCAGCTGGGCGCGCGCCCCCTGGCGGCCGCGCGGGGGGCCAGCCGCAGCCAGCTCGCGCTGCACACGGCGGGCTACATCCTGCACGCGGCCGGCAACCTGATCAACATCACCAAGGTGCGTACTGGCGCACTAGTGTACGAGGGGGCTGTTACACGCGTGCTCGCTATTAAGACGCTGACAACACCTAAACCGCGGTCACTCTCAGATTGCATAGAAAAGAAAGAGACGCGCGATAACACAACGCTTGTAATTTATTGTACAAATATGAAACAATTCTCTATTTACTCAAAATTGAGTTGAGTAATCGAAAACAAAAAACAACCAAGTTCTGCATTCAAATAAGACGTTCGTGTTATTAATTAAATACGTAACGTATGTTGATATTTAATGCAAATATTTTGGATTAGAACTCAAGGTAAGAGGTTAGTTTAACGTTAGTTTGTATCGAGATTTTTTTTTCAAAACGTTTTTTGGTAACAACCAAGTGCTGGGAAATATGTTCAAAACATAATATTTTTTCCGCTACCACAAACTATATAGATTTGGCAATTTTTTTTTCTTAAGAGAAGCCTGTTTTTGTAAATTGGGTCTTGTCAGCGCCTTAAATGTTTTTATACTTTCTATCGCGACGATATTATCGTGGACGTCCACGCCATCACGATAAGTGATAACACAGGGCAGTAAAATGTATGAAAATATATAAAAATGCTTTTAAACTTCATACATAAACTCACGCCTTCTTCCCAAGGGGATAGACAGAAACTATAGAACGCCACCTGTTACGCTCCTTACATACTCCTTTTGCTTCGTTTACGTTCATACATTTCCACTCACAACTGCCTTGTAAATATTGAATAAATTTAATTAATACATAATAAATTTCCGTTGACGATAACATTATAACGTGCACGTATTTCCATACATTTTACTTCCCTGCCGTAGACGTCCGCAATAATAATGTCACATTAGAAATTTTAAAAGTGCGTTTATTTTTATTGTTTCCATACTAACCTACATACATCTATTACAATTAATTTCTTTAATACATTACATGCTAATACAGCTCTAAGTTCATTTTGCTCCACCACGACCTATCGTCGCAATCAGTATGTCACACCCATCGGGCCCGGCCACTGATCCCGTTAAAATCCATAACAATATGGAAAGAATAATCCTAAATTTTTAATGTTCACAATTTTGACGTCCAGGGTGTCCCACTAGTTGAGTTTGGTGGGGCAAATTACAAAATCAAAATAGGCTAATAATTAGCACTTTTCGAACGTCAAAATTACAGTAAGATAGTCCCCCAAAGCCCCCAAAAGCCTTCACCACTTCCTAGAGCTTTAGCTGGGAAGAAGAAGTGGCGCAACAAACTCCCCAGCAGAATCAAGTTTTCCTAACTGAACAGACAGCTGGAAACTTGATTCTATACAATAGTAGGCAACATATTTTAAATTATGCAACACGAAACATTAAATAAAATTATTTGCCATATAATACCTAAATAAAAGCCTCCAAGCATAAGGTCACAAGTGATAAACTAGGACCATCGAAGTAAAATAAATAAACAGTTAATTACCAATAACAATAACAAAACCATGGTCAGCAAGGCAACACTCGCGTAAATTATGAATTCACTTTTTTCGGTTTTTATTTACTGAAGTATTTAAAAACTAGTGTTAAATATTGTACGGTGGTACGAAACCCTTCGTGTGCGAGTCCGACTCGCACTTGGCTGGTTTTTCTCTATCATTCACTAGCTGATCCGACAGACAAATTTGTTTGGAATCACATAGAAAAAAAATATTCAGTTTTTCCCGAATTTGAACATTTTATAACAAAATAGGCAAATCGGTCCAGCCTCGAGTGATGTGCTTACCAACGAACAGCATTCAATTTTTAATCATATACATATGTAGATAGATAGAATATATTCACAATATATTAATTATCATCGCAATATAATTTAAAATAGATAGTTTAAGAATAATTCGGTCTGATCATCACATCAGGTAAGATGAAGCCCAGGAACACCTGGTTATTGTTAAAAAAAGAAACAGGGAATAAAACCGTTTTTCCAGAAGCCAAAAAATAATTCGTCGAATCGTTGATCTCCTTAAGTTCTGAGTTGAGCTGCACGGTTACTGACAAATGCGTGCACTGACTGGATAGGTCCACTCAATCTGTGTGGTTCTTTCCTCAAAAGACCATTTCAGACACCAATCTACATGGGCTTCACATGATCTGACCAAGATTATGTCTGGACTTTAAAACAGACTGTGACCTCTGAGTTTGTTTCGGCCTTTCTTCTCAGAGTAATCAGATAGGAAACGCCGAGCTCATCTAGTTTTTTTTTACTAAATATGATTGACGTGTAAAAGTGTTTGTACAAACCTACTTACAGAAATTAAAATCATTTCATTTCAATCATAATAATTAGGTGACTCTTTAAAGTGCTTTGTTCATTTGTAGTCATCCTCTAATCGCCTTTCCCAGGTGGATGACATAACAAAATGGCTGGACCCGCCCCCCCTCAAGCGCACCTCCCCGGACACGCACCTCAACAAGCTGCAAGAGAACAAGTCGCGCAAGGTGGAGCCCTGCGAGTTCGACGGAGCCCTGCCCGCCTTCCTGCGCAACCAGTCCGTGGAGGGGCTGGAGTCGCAGTACAAACATGAGGTAACAAAGAAGAAAGGAAATATATTTCCTCGCCGTGCAGTGAAAACTTCGTACAGTTCCATAAATTTCGACGTTCTTCGTGGTTCTGGCCTCCCATGCCTGTTACCACTGTAATTTAAAAACATTGTAAAAGTAAATTATTTTGTAAAGAGTAACCGTGGAGTTTCTTGCCGGCTCTTCTCCATAGGAAACGACCAATGGGAACCGTGCACGTAGCTTCTGACGTTTCAGAAGTGCCCATGTAGGTTTATGTGATATAATAGTAGATGGCGTCACAAGGGAGCAAAATTATGTATTGAGGGCGAGAGCAATTGTTTGAATCCAGAGCGAAGCGATTCTAGAGGATATGATTCTTCCTAAGCGCGACTAGCGACGCGGCATTGGCTAACCAAATTAAAAATAAATAAATACGCGGGAACTTCATATTAATTTTTTCATTACTTTTTGTCAAAATATTACTAACAATTTTAATTTGCTATTAATATAAATTTGTAATTTGGTTATGTAAATATAAATATTCGTCACCACACATCTCTTATTTATTTTTCTCATAGTGGAGGATGAAAAGCAGAGTGTGGAACACGGTACCAAAATGTTTTAACCTCGACGAACGTACTTTGAACCCCTCGCTACGCTTAGGATTCTATTCTAGAATTCTTCGCTTCGCTCTGGATTCAAACAATGGCTCTCGCCCTCAATACATTATTTTGTTCCCTTGTGACACAATCTACTATTGAATTCATTATCAGTAATAGAAGGCATTAGAGGCATCTCAAAGCTAAAAAACCAAAAACAACGGTTTCTTCACGAGGTTTTCACTGCACGGGGACGATTTAGAGCTTGCTCACTTCACATCCCAATTGCGTAACACTCCTTCACATTCCGAAGGATTTTGAAGGAAATTCCCAATCCATTGAATATGTTTGAAAAATCGTCTGCTCGATAACGGAAATAACCCAATGTATGTTGTCGAATTGTCAAAATGAAAGGCATTGTAATTATTACTGTGTTACGCCAATACCGCGCTGACGCGTGGCCGCGTGGTGAGCGAGCTCCATATTCAACACAAACTAAAAGGCACAAAACTTTATGTAAAATAAAAACATAAAATATTTAATTACAGGCAGACAACCCTTTACCGTTCTGTAGACACATCAGCATCCCCAACAGTACCGCTGTGCCAGACGACGCGGACACAGACTCCTCAGATGAAAACGATGACACCATCAGCACGTGGCATCGAAACGTACAAATATTCGACAAAATGGACGTCGACCCCAAGAAGACCATAGCAACTATCGTCAAGAAAGGAGAGAATTTACTATCCAAGAAGTCGAGTTACGATGTCACTGATGTGGTGCTCAGAAACCCTGAATGTTTGACCCATGAAAGAAAAATACCCGAAGTCGATTGCAGAAGGTTTAATATCGATTATTTAACTAAGAGCCCAGTTATGGCTGCTGGGGTCAAGAATATATCTAAGACTGTCGAGAAAGAGAAACTGCAGGAAAAGACGGGGTTTTTCCAAAAGAAGCTGTTGTCACCGAAGCTCAGTAGACTGTTCAAGCCAAATACTGCGGAAGTGGATAAAAATAAAGACTTAGAGGACAAAGATAAGTCTAGGAGTAAGTTTTTCGTTCAAAGACCTTCGTCACCAAGTAATATCGGACGCTCCCACAGGGTCAGACCCTCAGAGTCTGACAAACCGGTCCACCACGACGTTCTGAAGTCAGACATCAAACTCGCCAGCATGGGCAAGCCAATGACGCCGATATTCCGGCGGCATTTAGCCGAAAAACCCGACTTTGCAGACGGGAGGTTCAGTTATAGAGACCGCAGATCCAAATATGAGCCGAAATCTACCGAAGATTCTAAATTCATAGATTTAGGACGCAATAGAATTAAGACCCCGCTTGGTACGTTGGAACAGGGCACAAAACTGACTCCTTTGATACGAAGTTCACATATGAACAACATAGCGGCTTTAGCCACTGTGCCCGAGAAAAAGCACGTGAACGTGAGTGACGATCCCGGTCTGCCCAAGCGCCGTGAGGCGGGTATCTCGCGCAGTAACTACGTCAGCTTGGCCAATCTGAAGATCAACGGCAAAGCAAAGGATATCGACGACAAGTGTAGTCAGGGACTGAACACAGACTCGCCCGTTGAACGAGTTATATAGCTTGGTTGACTTTTGATGACGACCAAATGGGCGTTTTCCCACTGGCAAACAACTCATATGGACGCAAAATTCAAGGTAAATTCATACAAACTATGCCTTCATCTTAACTGTACCATCGTCGTTGCCATGCCAATAGAAAAACACCCATTGTCTAGTTTGGCCAAACCTTCGACTAATACTGGTACTTCACTTGGCCAATTTGACCAAATATTCGCGTCACGTGATCACTACAAAATGTACCCTATGGCAATTGTAATAAAGTATATTTTGTATTAATGAAATAACGCGAATTTTTGCACAAATATGTCCAGTGTAGTGCTGTAGTGCCAGTATACAACATTGTACCCGTCTACAAAAATATATTTCAAGTCTTGCCACGTTACAGTAGTTATACAATTGTTGATTCGTTGTACTTCCCACGAATGCTTTTCTACGGAGCTTTGTCATCGCTTGGGAGTGAGTCGTGTTTTCGCGGTGGAAGTGACAAATTACCAATGAAAGGCGCTTTGCAATTTGCATACATTATTCTAAAAATTCTCAAATGTAGAACCAACTACCATTTTTTCTTAGAGGTAATGAGTATTATAATAGCACGCACAGGTGTTTAGATGGTGACATTTTTAAATCGTACTATAGGCGCTTATTGATCTACTTATTCAGATAGTAATATTTTGTTGCATATGACAATGAAAATCGTGACACAAAGTTCTTTGTCCAACAGTTTACTAAAAACATACAAATGTTCATTTAAACATGATTTTGTAAATATTCATATTATATTTAATATGTTGCAAGTAAAATTAATGCAATATTTAAGCTTACATTGAGTGTGAATGATGCATAGAGGTGAATGCTTTTACTCTATACATTGGAACTATCCTGTTGTGGTAGTGCCTTTCGAAAAGACTGCATTCTATAAGACAAATACTTTTCAACAATCTAAGCAACATACTTTTGTGAAATGGATCGGTAAACTCACTTGGAACGAAGTAGGTTTATTTAATAAAACAGTGATTAAGGATCTATTTTCAATATATTCTTGTTTAAATTGTCGGAAACTCATAATACATTTTGTACTAAATTTTTGTACCCATTCCATTTGATAACTATCTCCAATATTTGTATATCCATGCTTTTATATGCCATCTTTTATAAAAGTGGTTATTATAGAAATATTTTGAATTTAACAGCTTACCGGACTGACAAATATAATCTCATTTTACCAGATATTAATGTAATATTATATTACGGAAGCAAAATTAAGTCGTTGATATTATTATGCCAGTTTGATTCCTGCGTTGAGCTTTGAATATAGTGTCAATTAGTGAAAATATGAAAAGTTTTGTACAAGATGGCGCTGTAATTTGGTATAATATAGTATAAATATATTAATATTACATAGTTTTGAACCACACTTGTGATGGTGACCATTGAAAGGATAATCTACTAATATTATCCTAGCACAAGATTTTGCAGAAGTGCTAAGAAGCTAACGACACAATTGTAACATTGACATCAACGTTGCAAATAGAGCTCTTGATATCAAATTCTGCTGCTACAATTTATTTAATATACCAAATAAATTTGTTTTGCAAGCAGATTGTGCCCACATGGTCGTCCAGGAATTTGCACCTTCGACGAAATCGAATGCCGACCGGATAACGCTAGACTGGACCATCCTAAAATATTTTGGTCATTCATTGAATAAAGCGCATCAAGAACTTAACTCGCCAAGTTTGACAAGTAGATTACTTGGAAAATGGTGACTATTACTCAAAAATTAAGTACTGCTTGTCGCAATGTATTTATAATATTATGTATTTGTATATTATTAACGGGTGTTTAATTAGGTGCTTTGGTTGAAAACACATGTTTTGCTAGTTATGAAAAACGTAAGTATATTAATTAAAAAATTGGGTAACTTGTAAAAGTAGTGACACTTCTGCAGTTTAATTAATTACTAAATAAAATTATTGGATCAGTATTCGCTTGACATGTTCAGAGTCAAAATGGACTCTAGCTTCGAGTCTCTAAGATTCAATTTGCAACGCAGTTAGCTTCACGCATTTGTTATAGTGTCTTAAGCAGATATACGGAAATATACACACGTTGTTTGAAGTAGTAGTTATATTTGTACCGTTTTTATATTGTAGACAAAATGTTTGAGTATTTAATCTTTTCAGTAGGGAATGGTGGCGACGAGATAATTTTCAAAAATAAATGGTCTCTATATAAAGCTCAAGTATGATGACAACTTAAATAATGCCAATATTTCGCCATTTATGCCCGTGTATCTTTATATTATAAATCTTATTAGCAATAGCAAGAAGTCCCAGTTAATTCTGTCCAAGGAGTCCACATGAACGTTATAATTAAACAATGAAATATTCTTATATCAATGAGTTATCTATCTATAATAAGATCTGAACGCAAATCTGTGCCATTTATATGTCAATGTAACAGTCGGCATTTATTGTATGTACGTTACAGTTGGTGGGAGTTTCGCTCAGGTATAATAGAAAATACATAGAGTGAATTTGGGGGTGCCCCTGTTTATACATTTACGAAAAATTGTTCTGTACACTACTCGTAGGAAGGAAAACTGCCCCCGAAAATTGGATCCAGGTGGGGGGCTCCCCTTATTATATTTAAGTGACACATCCATCTCCTCTTTATCTAAAAATTACAAGTCCACGTGAAACTTACAAAACCACGACATTAGCATAAGTTTAATGGACAATACTTTAACTGTATTAATTTATTAACATTTTAGATATTATTATTATAATGTATTAGAGTTAAGTTTATTTCTTAGATTTTTTTCGTGAAGTCTGATTTGTACTTTTTGTGACACAGGGTGCCATTTTTTTTAATGTAATGCAATGTCAAATGATGCTATGATTGGAATTTGAAGACAATTCATAACAGCCGTGGTTTATGTTGATTTGTTTCTACCGATCCTGTGGCCAGCTTATTTCTTAGCTTCAAATTACATCTACAACTTATTGCTCCTTCCTGTAAATGCTTAGTATTTACGAAAAAACCAATGAAATTCACGACACTTTAATTACAAATATAATATTGAAACATGTAATTACTGGTATTCAGTTACATCTGGTTAGAATGGAAATCGACCCCAACGTTGTTGGGAAACGGCTAGGCAGATGATGATTTAAACATCTTTTTGAAGAAAGTCAATAACATTTTTTAATTTCAATCATAGCATTGTTAGAGATTAACTTAAACCAGGACAAATTCAAACTCATTTTTATTAATTCTAATTCGTTTACGTCCGACATTAGGTCGAGCTCATTATTACCTTATCTGTGATACGTTATGTTTGTAAACGCCGCAATAACAAGTATTAAAGGTGTCTTTTAGTTATAAATCTTAAAAAAAAACTTTTTTATTTTATATTTTTTAAGGATTGTTTGAACGCCAACGACTATTACCATGAACGTTTGCAAGTTATGACAAAATCGTTTACAGTATTATTTCGTTCGATATATAAATCTTTTGTCATTATATTGGTTAGCGCTTGGCGTTCAAAAGATAAAATATATTTAACAAATTATTAACAGTGGTAACATCGAGTATTCCGTCTCCTGCATTCCAAGCGGTTTTGTATATTTTTCTTTTGTATCTGTTTCCAAGTATAAATGAATAAAGGAATATATTCAGATTTTGTATTTTTATTATACATACCTACAAAAGTAACATAAAGTCTCGCTTTTTGGGCAGAAAATACAGAACCCCAAGGGCACGAGATTAAACTAACCAATCAGATCGCATTAACTGGAATGTAGGTATAAGAGTTGCAGAAACGCTTTGGTTTTCGTGCCAGACCTGCGAGCTCAGTCGTGCATTAGACTCGATTCGAGTCAAGATACGTGCTTTTGTGTGACGCGCATTTAAGTCCATGGTTATTTTCCTTACCATAGACAACCCTGGCGTTTAGTTTTTCCTATCTCAATGCGTTTAACCTACCAAGCCACCATAAACGGCGGTAATCACCAACAAAACGTCACTTCGTGGCTGTGCACGCAAGCGAGTCAGCTGATAATATGTACGTCAAAACTATTGTCGAGCAGAGTGGTTAACCTTTTGACCGCCACGTCAAAAACGAAAATCTGTGTTCTCTACGCCAAGCGACAAATTTCTTCTTTCATACCTACAAAATAATAGTCACGGCAAAAGTATATATCGATAAAACATCGATGCATTTTACTTTTGCATGGTTTACGAATAAAGAGTTCTTATATGTACCATTGAATTGTATTATTTCACCCATGTTTCACCTTTTTTCCCGACTGAGTTATTATTACCCAGAAGTTACAGCGTTAGATAAGGGCAGATTTTATAATAATAAAACAAATTATTTAAAAAACAAAAAACCCGACTGCAAAAATACATACCTAACTGAAAAGAGAAAAACAAGCATTATAAGCTATAGAAATTTGGTATCGCAGGCGGGGACAAACCAATAACCTGAAATATGGTGTAATTTTTGTTTGTCTCCGCCTGTGATACCAAATTTCTATAGCTTATAATGCTTGTTTTTCTCTTTTCAGCTAAGTATGTATTTTTGCAGTCGGGTTTTTGTTTTTTAAACAATTTGTTTTATTTCAAGCTTTTTAGTTTTATTAATATATTTATGGAATTGACTCATTACTAGCTTTTATTTGATATCAATATCATTGTAATTTATTTTAAAAAAAAACGTTTCCCTCCCTTTTTGTTGTATTTGCAGATGCATTAAATAAAAATAATATAGCCTATGTCACTCCCACAATGAAGACGAATCTAACGACACCTCGTGTTAAAATCCATCAAACCGTTTAGGCTACAGAGCGTGCCAAAGAAATAGACATACCTACATACATACCATACATACATACATACTCTCGAAAAACATTACCCTCCTTCTGGGGCAGTCGGGTAAAAAGGTAATTCAATGGTGTATATTCTAAATAACAAGTCACAGCACTAATCTAGTTTGTGACGACATCCACTGACGTTAAAAGGCGTCACTTGCATGGCAAGCACTGCGCTTACAAACTATGCCGCCTCTGTGTACGAGTGTGACACGTTTTTAATTAACGATGTGTTCAGTGCATCTTTTTCTTTCTATTTCATTAAGAAAAGGACAGAAGATCAATTTTAGTTTAGTCCTGTCAAATTAATCAGCGCCTGTCACTACTCTATACAAGTTTAGACGTGATTAAAACTTGCCTACTAAAATTACGTCAATTTACTTCAAGCGCTGATTAATTTGACAGGACTAAACTAAAATGTATCTTCTGTCCTTTTCTTAATGAAATAGAAAGAAAAAGATGCACTGAACTTAAATTTACTTCAGTTTGTGAACAAGGGAATCGGCGCCATTGTCATCTTTTCCCATTACAGAGTGGCTAACTGTTATATATCTTTGAGTAATAATATAATAAATATGTCTAAGAATGAATAGTTGGAAAAAAGAAACACTACAAACATATTTTGGTGTTTATTTTAAACTATAAAAAAGTGGAATATTTTCGACGTGCCATGCCGTCGGTGGCGTCGTGAACAGGTCAAAAAGTAATAAACGTGGAGTAAATTATTCTTCGGGGTTTAAGTTTGGCATACTCCGCATTTATTACATTTATTACTAAGGGTGTAAGACACCACTACTAATAGGAACATACGTGACTTAAGGATATCGTCGTAAAGGAAAACACAGATGAACCATAAAATATTCTTTATTTGTAAACAAATTCAAAATCGGGTTTTCAAATATAACGATTAGAACGTACCTAAGTAACATAGAAAATATATTGCGTTCTCAAACGATATCAGTACTAATTTAGTATCTACAGAATATAACGCAATCTATCGATAAAAGTTTATCGATATCGATAGAAGTCTATAACCATTTTCGAAATTCTTAAAATCACGAAGAGATGCAGGATCGACAGGCTTTGTTCTTATCTGCCAGATAAGGGTAAACGGAATTTATCCGGTGGTAGTGAATGCTTAACCATATCAGTGTTTTACATAAGTTCTCGCGCCTTCGTGGTTTTCAGAATATTTCCCGAAATATAAAAATTTAACTACATTAGATAGGAATAGTGTGCACAATAATATTGTCATACATTGGACATCGAGATACAGTACCCAAAGGATCGAGTTTATCAAGTGAAAGATGACGTAGGTACTAGGGTGTTCGTTATTCATAGAAAATGGGTTTTTACAAGAATTTAGAAATAATTATAACATTGGTATCCTAATAATATGAGGTTTATTCATTATTTTATTTTCGAAGCAAATGTAGAAGAATCGAAAAATAAATGCTGTTTTTCTGCAGAAAATAAAAATACTACTATACATTTATTTAAGTTCTTTTTTTTTGTTTTGTCAAAGCTAAGGCCTCTTGCACACAGTCTGATTCCCAAAAAACAATCTCCCAGAATTTCCATTTACGGGTATGTGTAGTAGGTACTGTGTACACGTTTTTTTATTTTGGGAATCAGATATTTTGTAACGTCGCCAGCACAGTGTGCATGCCATAACATTTGATTACAACTAGAGAATAACTAAAACAGCAATACAGATAATCACAACGCGTTGATAGGAATAATATTCGTGCTGTTATTAACGTACGGACGTGCTTACAACTAACAGTGAAGTACGATGCGTCGAAAATTAACAGATTATGTTCTACTCGAGATTTAACTGCTTTTTCTAGCTAATCTATGTATGTGCATTTATTTAATATTAAGTAACTGCTCTATAGAAATAACTGTAGTGGATGAAGCTGCTTGTATTCTGGCTGCAAGAATTCTGCATTTTGTGGCATCACTATGTAGTTGGTACAATGTTCTTGCGTAGTATCTGTTTGGCTTAAATTGGTCTTGATTTGAGAATGTTGTAAATAGTGCTGTGCTTGTTACATTCGACAGTTACCTTGCAGTCAAAAATACAGTGCGTTTCAATACTATCTCAGCCTCTCAGGTAATAATAAACGATTCTCATTTTAATGACTTAAAAATGTTGTTTCTTTTATTGAATTAGCATCTTAAGAGGCAGCAAATGGATTGCTTTGACACAGCTCTTCATCGAGAATGGTTTATTAACACGAGCTTTAAACAGCAAAAGAAAAAAAGCATGCAAGAAATCATTTAAACCAGAAGTCCCAATTCTAGTTGTCCACAACATCGATTCTAATGATTCCCTATTCAACAACTAAAGACTAAGTTACAAGTTCGTAATATCCTCTCTTCGTAAGTTACAACTTACTGATTTAGCGACCCTTTTTAACGATGTGTCATGATCCCTGGCTCGTTTGTGGACTGTGATGTTGATAGATTAAAAAATAAAAAATTGTGTCGGGTCGTTGAGCTGTTTGAATTAGATAGTTGAGCTATACGATTACTGATGCATGCTAGCTATGTTCCACGCAGGACATGTCAGCGGCAATGCACTACATTAAAAAAACACCAGTAAAAACCACGTCAATTTTATCCTCGAGCAAATGTGCTGACACGCCTTGCGTATTAAGTAGTAAAATGCCAGTCGTATCTAAGCTAGTTAATGCAACTTCCTTTCTAATAAGAAAGTGTTTAATTTGTCAAATACGTATGTTACATAATTACAGCTATCCAGATACCGACATATTTTACAATAATATTAATCTATTAGAAAGAAAACTCTCGTTGGTTTTACCCGACTGCCCCAGGAGGGTAATGTTTTTAAATTTAAATTTTAATGTCGAAGATAAATTTCAAAATTATTCTAACAAGTATGTAACTTTTTATTTCTCTTTCTTTTTTTATCTTAGAAGCGATTGATCTTCATATACTGTAAGCTTATTTCGTATTTCAAATAAATATAAGAATACTTTCTTGCCTTGTCTGGACTGGAAAGAGACTAACTTGCCCAAGTAGATGTATTCATGGACATAATTATTACAATTCCTCATCATTCATTCTGGTTCTATGTTTAGTGGTGTTTGACATCAGAAGCGTCTTCGAAATTTTCATCGCCAGTCCAATCACTAGGCTTGCATCACTAACGCTTGGAGGAGCTACTGGTCCATGAAAGAGCTGATGAAAGGAAACCTCCCTCTGTCGCAGAAGCGAAAAATTATGGACATGTGCATTCTTCCCATTTTGACCTATGGATCCCAGACTTAGTCTTTGACAAACATTCAAAAGTCCAAACTCAAAGTTTACCAACGTGCAATGAAGTGCAATATTCTAGGCGTCAAATTAACAGACCTTATTCGCAACACCACACTGCGCTCCAAAACACAGATTGCTGACGTTGCTCAAAAAGCCGCAAAGTTGAAGTGGGACTGGGCCGGCCACGTCTGCCGCATGCCCAATGAGCTGTGAGCCAAAATAGTCACTATGTGGAGCCCTGAGACAGCTAGAAGGAGTTGTGGCAGACCCCGTAGAAGATAACGGGGCGAGCTGACGTAAACCCGTTAGTCAAAACTAACGACCAGTGGTCCACATTAGCTCTGGATCATAACCACTGGAATTCATGGGGACCCTTCACCTTTGCCCAGCAGTGGGACGATACAAAGTAACAGTAAACATAAGAAGTAAAATCGTTATTACATTAGCTTGTCTATCAACATCGACAGTCCCATTCCAGACATTTTACGTACAACCCCTCTATAGTGTAAAACTATATCAAAAACCATAATATTGAGCCTATTACTAACTAGTCTAGATAAATCAGGTATACGTGGTAATTTAGACATTACTTACACATAGTATCAGACATGTATTTTTCTTAAACTACAACTAGTATTTTGACTAAGTAAGTTTAGGTGAGCTGTGACGAGAACTTCCAGACGAGAGCTTCCAGGTGAACAATTAAGTTAATAATTAGTTTAGAATAAATATTTGAGCATATTTTTAATAATGAATAAGTAAAATAAGACGTGATTATTGAAAAAATAAAATAATTTAATAAAACCCTAAGAGGACTTTTTATAAAAAGCAAGAACTATTTCTAAACTTGAAAAGCTCTCATCTTTCAAATAAACACAAATATCGAGACATTTCACATTTAAAGAATTCCAGTTTCCTTCATGATTCATTCTGAAATTCTTTGAACACAAAAGCCATTTAATTTATCCCCCCACCATCCTATCTATACAATAATAAATGTGTTAATTTAAAACATGCAAGTGCTTGATATGTGCGATTAATTTGCTAAAATTGTGAATTATATTGCTGACTGTACCTTACGACTAACAAACTGAGATTTTACGCTCTAAGACGTTAACAGTCTTATTTATGAAATAAACAGGATCCCTTGTTTGACCAGGGAACTTTATACATGTAAAAAAAGACTACTAAAATATAAATTAATATGACAAATAAAATATGATACACAAAATAAATGGCTTATAAGATGTTATCTAAATATAAAATATTAAGCTACAAAACGACATTAAAATGAAAACTCAAATACGTATACAAGCTATCTTCCAATCCTCATTACGCGGCGACTTGGTTTGACAACCATCCCGAAGAATGTTGATAGATCGGAAGACATTATGGTAGACCATAGAACATTGAGACGGCATATCTAAACATCAACCAATCTGCCTAGCCTTCCAGTCTAACCGGATCCGGATGCAGCTGACTACATGTAGTAGTGCCAGTATTTTACATAAAGCGACTGCCTATCTGACCTCCACAACCCAGTAACTGGGTAATACGATACCCCTTGGTAAGACTGGTTGTCAGACTTTCGGGCTTCTAACGACAACTTGTAACGACTGTCAAAGATCCACGAATGACAGCCGGGACTAACGGCTTAACGTGCTTTCCAAGGCACGGAGGAGTCTCGGTCACCCATCCACGGACCAACCCCGGCAAGTGTAGCTTAACCTGAAGGATCGACCCGTGTGGCTGTTATTACTTGGCCAGGAGCTCCTCATATATCTAAACATAACAGTACAATTTTTTTCGAGCTTTTTAAGGGAGGTAAAGGTAAGTTACAAATTATACTTTTATATACTATTTAGTAGCTACTTACTTTATTAACTTTATATGCCGTCTCTAGCCCAAATGCATAAGAATATAAGCCATTCATGATCATTACATTCTATACACACGATGCAAAGCCATTTAAATATTTTTAAAAACTAATTAATTCATAAACACATTTTTTTACAAATAATTCGACTATTTTTTATTATCATTATTCGTTTAGCACTCGATTTTTAAATTCGTTCCAGCTGCTCCTACGAATTGACCTTGTAATTTGATTCTAAGGTCAAATATTGCTTTCTATGGTAGTGCCTGGACCAACCATTCCAAAACTTTATCACATGACCATACATTCCGATAAGACATACGCGTATTCATGACATAAGTGCCACTTACTTAATTTTAAAGGGATATTTTTAAACTCATATTTATATGTAAATTTTTTTCGATATTATTTGCAGATTAAGTGCAACTATTTTTGTGAATTATCTTTAAAACAGAATGTTACAAGAATTTTGGGAGAACTTTCTTTTTTAAAACTCACAAAGTGCATCCGAATATCCCTATTTTAAGATAATTCTCCCCCGAGGCCTAACTTCCTTCACTATATCCCTGGATCCTAGCTCATTTCGCCCTACAACACCGTACGGCCTTCCGCATGCATCCGTTTAGCACCGACTTACTACATACAAACACACCTATTGGGTCTCTAACAGTAATTAAACAGTAAAGGACTAGTGAGGCAAGGCGTGGCGAGATTCTGTCTTCCATACAAAAGCCATAAGATGCTTGAATATTGAATAAAAACATCAATATTTGTAACATGTGTGATAAGCCGAGAACGAACTTTCGAATTCCAATTCAGTATCCTATCAAGAATTACTTGTTTTCATAAATTATTTTAGATGTCGTCTGATCGGTCTAGTACTAATTGTTCTTTTACTAGTAAAGTTTAACAGTTACGAAAGTGTGTATCCCGCTAAAGCAAGTAAGTAGGTATATTTAATAATTTTTGTTCGCAGAAAGGCTCGTTTTTTTTAATGAAAAACAGAAGTTTTGAACGTTCCTCGCCACAACCTTGGAGTGAGATCAAGGCAGTGCTAAGTGCCGTCGCGCTTACTGTTACATCTAGTAATATTGGCACATAGTTACGATAATCTCAGACCTTACTATAGGGCACTAATGATACTAATTACTTTAAAATAGTTTTAGGAGGTAGAACCCCTCATGTCGTTATAGTTTTTAGGATCTTTTCTATGATTTTAGGTATTATTTATTGTTTTCATTAATTATTGCAGATTTCTATAGTTGTACCTAAACTTTTATAATTTAGAATATATTTTTATACGTTTTGGATAATTACATTAAATTTTTTTAATACAAATTATTGCACATAGAAGTCGATTAATTAGGCCCGGACAACTTATTCATAATATTTAAATAAAAAATAGACATCGAAACACAGCGGTCAAACTGTTTTATAAAATACCATATACAAACAAGAAACTCAACATCGAAAAAGCAAAAATATTACATAGAAAATGTCACAAACTCTGAGACACTATAATATATTTTTATAAAGTTATATCATAAAAAAAACTTCAACTCGAATCATTAGATCCATTCGAAGTAATCAGAAGTCTTCATTTCTTCTCGAAAATTCAAGAAACCTCAATAGTTTCTTAATTCCACCTTAGTGGATACCAAATTCTCATTTCATCATTAACAATCGAAATAAGGCTCCACAAAAATTACTAAGTCCGACCCAGGATACGGGGTGTAGTGTCACTTAGGATTTATGAGACATGAGGGTTGGGGGTAGTTCAGCGGGGCGGGGAGGCGGCGGCGAGGCGCTGTCGAAGTCTCGCGAACTTGCCGTGCACCAGCCGCAGTTGCGTGCGGAGCCTCGAGGACAGCTCCCGCTGCAACGCCTGCACTTCCACCAGCTCGCGCCGAAGCTGCTGGTAGTCCGAACGCACCTGTGTGTACAGCCTAGTGTTATGGGGGTGATCATGATGGGTAGGTCAGCTCCGGCTAACGCAAGCGAAGGGCTTGGCTTTGAAGAATGTCACACGTTTACACCTTTGAAGTATAGTCTCTTTTACATTGAAACTGGCATGATATTGTTTCAACAGTAATTGTGTATTTAAGTTTTTAATTTTGTTAGTCGGAGTTGACTTACTATTTTATAAAATTGACACAGTCAAAAACTATGAAACAATATTTTGATTTCCGGTTGAAAAATCAAGTCTGTTCTAAATATTATTGACCCTCAAATCATATTTGTAAAGTTTAGTTGTGAGAGATTTTTGTCTGTGTCAATAGTACGCACATGATGGAAATAAAACAACTAATGGCATGAATATGGTGTCCCATATCTTGAAGTATCCTGATGGCTTAGTGAACAAGAAGTAAAGAATAGGAGAGAAAAAAAGAACATAATATAGAGAACGGAAGCTGGACAGTAGACATAACATATACATGAATATCATCTATTTTGTTACAATTAAAGGAGACGGCTCGTTACTGCCAAGGAAGATTCTATTCTTCAAATAATAAAGAAAATATTAAAATATTTTTTCTATGTCTAAAAATGTATCTATAACTTTGACTGCCGTATAGTAGGAAATATTTTCCGCATGCCTGGAATTCACACCGATGTTTAATCCTAGGACCAAATCTCTAACCCCATGGTGAGAATCCAGACCAAGGTTGCAGGATATTTTTGTGGATTCGATAATAACCTGTGTAACATCAGCAAGTGTCAGAGTCGTTGAGCTCCTTAAGTGCTGGGTTGAGCTACACGATTACTGACAAATGCTTGAACTGACTGGACAGGTCCACTCAAATCTGTGTGGAATTCTTTCCACAAAATACCATTTCAGACACCAATCTACATAGTACTCACATGATCAAGCCAAGATTATGTCTTTAAAAGAGACTGACCCCTGAGTTTGTTTCGTCATTTATTTCAGGGCTAGTCAGAAAGGAAATGTCGACTCCATCTAGCTTATTTTTTTTATTGACGTGTAAAAGTGATTGCGATATCCTATTTACAGAAAAAAATCTATCATTTCAAGCATACCATGTCAATTATTCACCAGGAATAGTCCCCTTATCAGTAACGAGCCGCCTCATCTAATCAGACGCATATCGAAGTCGCGACACTGAACGTCCGCAACACCTAGTTAAGCCGTAAAGCGGCCCCGACTCCAGAGGCTTTGGACCAGGCTTCGGCTTCGTACCACAGCCAAGCCCAGCTGACAGCTATATATCGATAAGCATGACCTTGTGGCTTGTCGGTTTTATAGAGAACGGTGGAAGAGTTTTTTTTTTTACTTTTATTACAATTTTTGTTTGATTACTGTTGCACTGAGTTAACTGGTGAAAAAAGGATATGAAAATAATTAAGCTCACTACTAAAATAGGAACATATATTTTGTTTGTTTTGATCTAATGTTGTCGTGTCGGTCATGACCTGTAGTGGCCTATTTGGATAGCACTGAATCGATTGCGTACCCAAGTAGGCCTAATCTGGCGACATTGCATCATCAATACATCCAACACCCAGTGCGAGTGAAGTGCTCCTGTTCTGACTATGCTCCATCTGCTGGAATGTTCCAAATGTCCGTTCACCTGCACACTTGAGAAAGATCAACAATAGAAGATCTGATGTTTGGTGTTAGAAATGCCGTTATTATTCTTCTTCTTTTCGTATGAACGGTACATTAATATTTTATTGTTAGGGCTCGGTAGGTGGCCACGTTTATTGCGGTAGCAGAGGCGTTATTGAGATCGTCAAGGGTGCAGGTGTCTGCCGGGGTCGCGTGGAAGTTCGAAAGGGTTCCCGAAACCCCTGGCAACACCGGCAACGGAAGGAATACAGGTGGGTTTTGTCAGTAAGAGTCTGACACACCTTCCTGCTCCGCCCAGAGCGGGAGAAGTTATTTGATAATATCCCACTCAAGAAAAAAAAAGTGTGCAGGTGAAATTATATTGTAAGATTGGAATTAAATGTGTCGGATAAGGCGGGAGGAAACGCCCGGGTGTCACCACTGTTTGGATCGCCCGGAGGGCACGGTGGAGCATACGGTGGAGGTCTCCCCGGCTTGGGCAGAGCACCGCCGTGTCCTCGTGGAGGCGATCGGCGGCAGAGATGTCTCACGTCCGGCCCTGGTTCAGGCCATGATACGGAGCGAGAGGGCATAGGCAGCCGCCACCTCCTTCTGCGAAGCAGTAATGCTCGCGAAGGAGGAGGCGGGACGATTGAGGGAAAGGCAAATTTCGCGCCCTCTCGCCCCTAGCCGCCGCAGGAGACGCCCTGGGCGTCGGGAATCCCGGGCGGATTTCCGGCCACCGTAGGCGCGGGCTTGCGGACGGTTAGCAATGGGTAGCTTACCGTCCGATAAGGACCAGGCCCGGATCGACGGCGCGTTGTATTCCACGCGCGCCTCAAAGAGATGTCGTCAGCACAAAGGTAGGGGTCCACTAGGGCCGATGCCTGCCGGGGTCGCGGGAAGGTACTTATGGGTCACCGAGGCCCCGCAACACAGGCAACGGAAGGAATACGGGTGGGTTTTAGTCAGTAAGAGTCTGACACACCCTCCCGCTCCGCTCAGAGCGGGAGAAGTTATTTGATGATTTACCACCAAAAAAAAAAAAAAGATTGGCATTAAATAGTGATAAATATTTTTCTTAATATAGGGCTTTTCCACGACAAAACACTACCCTAATAATGGCAGTGTTGTATTTTTGTGCAAAATGATGTCAAGATCTAATTTTGTCGACATAAATGGAATTTAAGAAATCAATATTTAAATAAAAGCTGACTCAGTGCAAAATTACCTATTGTATCAACATGGCAGGTACAAATCTTAACTGTACCTGTAATTAATTACCCAGCGACTATGATAATAGAAAAACAACAAGCCATAAGCAACATGACTGTATAATCAGTAATCTGACCTGTCACGACACTAACGCATTGGCTGAAAAATAAATATTATATTTATACATACATATTATCTTCTAGATATTGGGTTGAGTGGCGCTGCATTTACTTAGTGGGCGTATGCATAATGTAGAATTGTAGATAATACAGCTCAACGTAAATTACAACAGTACAGGAAGAGGACAGTAAGTGCTCTTCGACAATAAGTAAAAAGGATTTTTTTGATGTGTAAGATCTTCCTTTCGCTTTCTGAGTAATTTCGTGTAAAGGGACGGAAGTATGTAACCGGAAGTGACAGCTTGGGCATGGAATATGTAAGTACTATTTAATAGCATGGAATTAGTAAGTACTTTATAGTAGCATGGAGTTAATGTACTCATGGAATATAATATCGGCCTATAATATTCACACTGCTGGAACACAGGCCTCCTCTATTCGAGAGGGAGTGGGCCGTAATCCACCACGCGGGCCCAGTGCGAGTTGGTAGATGTCACATGTCTTTGAATTTTTAGTTCTAGGACATGCCGGTTTCCTCACGATGTTTTCCTCCGTCGGGCGACCACTAGTAATGCATAGTTATTCGAATAAATATTTCAGTATTTAGCTTTATAAATTTTGAAGTTAATTTCTGTCGCTGCTCAGTGGCTTATTACCAAGGTCATGAAGAAGAAGAAATGAGGAGATGTCAGGTGTTACACATCATACGCGACTACTGTGAGGCTCGCTCGTTTTTTTAAATGAAAAAATACTTATGCCAGAATTTACGCCTGGTTTAGAACACGCTAATTTAACATTACACCTGTTTTCCCCGAAGGATTATGCTTGATGTTATTATGTTTTTGTTTGAACAAGTTTAGGCTCGGCTAAGTCTACTGGTATATACCAACTTGGGCTAGGCGTAAGGCAACATTGCTGCCACTGCATTTGTTCAGTTCACAGTTCCAAATTTTATAAAGAAGATTTAGAGGTACATTTCACATCTTGATTCCCTCTCTCTGGCCTAAAACAGATCATACTTCATTTAATTACTAACTTAATGCTTATTCATATTCGTTAAAATATTTGAGCTGCTGTCTTTTTCCTGCACTGCATGATATTAATAGACTATTGTGTTAATAAAATATTAATTACATGTACTATCTTCAATATTCAAAGCATCCTAGCATGCGCAAGTACCAAATTAGACAGAGAGAAGTGACTAACCCATTGTTAATAAATTGTCGTCATTGGAATTTATAAGAGGCAGAACCCATGACTATTCTGGGTTCTTTACGCATCAAAGTATTTTACCTTTGAATGTACTGAATACTTTGCTAGTGGGAACGTTAGGTACACATCAAACGTAAAGATATACCTTATTTTAGCTGGACGGCATTAACTACTTGCTAAGCAGCCCAGCAGTGACTAATTTGTGTTAGTGATCCAAGGTTGTCCTTCTGACCATTTTTGTTTTTTTTGTAGTAACACAATATACTCACAACTACTCATGAGTCATGTTCCTACTCTGTTGAATATGTAGATGCTTAATTATTTAACTCCGTTGTTCTTGGCTGAACACTTCACTCTATACATTAGAAAACTTGGCAATATTATGCTAATTTTATTTGCAAAAGCGCGCCAATTAAATCTTGTGCCTCTGGCCTACTTCTCCACTAAATTACTTTGTGTATATGGCAAACATATTAAAAGTAGGTAATTTATAAATGTACTGGGTGCAGATGGGAGGGACTTAAAAAGGCGGAAAAGGCGAGATTAATCATAAGTTGTTGTTTCAAGTATTGAGTTGCATTTAAAATATAAAATGTTCATATTTACCACTATAATATATAAACTTCTTGATGTTATATTAGGAGTAAAATACTTTCTAGTTTTTAACTAAATTAAGTTTTAAGAAAATTATCCTAATTTTAAAATATTTTACTCCATGGCATATACATTATACAGTCTCTACTCGACACCATTACATACAATTTTTATTTATATTCCAGCCAATCACAAAGTTACTGTAAAGTTACACTCTCACCTCAGAGACAGACTTGAGCAGATGCATGATGCACATGTCCTGTGTGTTGATGGGCGCTACCAGCTCCTTCTCCACATTGTCCATCTTCCACTCCATCAGGTCCAGTTGCTCGTCTGTCCGCTTCACCTAACACACAAACACACACCGAGTATGTTTTAAAATTTTATGAGAAAAACTAGGTCATACTCATTTGGTCACAAATAGATGACAAAACAAGTTGTGTGAAGCAGCAGAGGATACCTATTTTTAATTTTATAAGGAATCACTGAACTAGATTTAAGAAGGTTAAATCCTCCAAAATTAATATTATAAATGCGAAAGTGAGTTTGTTTGTTATGCTTTCACGCTAAAACAGCTGAATGGATTTGGATGAAGACACATGGCACTTTTTAATATGCTTCACATGTCAACTCAGGAGATACAATGGTTGTCCTTACAACAAGACAGTAAAAAAATATCTTAGAAATATGATTTTCTGAATGAACTCAAATGGCAGAAACCTATATTAGAACTGTATGGTAATATTCAACTTTATATACATTGCTGGTAAGGCTTCAGCATACAAAAATATGTAAATATTTGACGAATTCGTATGAGGATGTGTAAACAAAGTGTTTACATCATTACCTACTGGCATTGACAGAAAAATTGATAATATCGTGAGTCATGACGTCAGGTTATGGTGCTATTTGGGTAAAGAATACACGCTTCATTCAGCCCTCCAGCTGTATTTTCCAGCAGTTTATTATTTATAGTGAAGATGCGGCTCTGTGACCTACATTTCTATCCGCGAGTAACTGTACTTTATTAGCTAATAATATCAATAAATAAAATTGTTGACTCACCGTTTCTTCAAGTTCTTCTACAGAAATTTCTTTTTCAGTCATGTTTGAAACACACCTATTAATTTTTTAGTCAAGATCTAAAAGAAAACAACAGACTTGAGCAAACCGACCATTTTTCTTCCGTAAAAATGACAAAATTGACATTTCACATCTATTGAAAATGTCACGAGTGTTAAGACAACAAAACGCCTTTATACAACATCATCTGAAATGTTAGTTAAAAAAAACGAAACGTAGAAACAAAACGTAAGTTTGGGCGGGAAACATGAAGTTTTAATGGACAAAGACTATTTTAATTAATAAAAAAAAATCGTCCTGGTCTTCTACAGTTATTTTACCATTTAGCATAATAATAATAATAATAATAAATAATAATAATAATAATAATAATTTTATTAATTTTAGACGCAGTTTTTTTGTTTGAGAAACCCAAAACAAGCCTGAAACTCATGATCGCAATATAATAAAAAATACAACAACAACAACAACAGCAAAATCAATGAAATTTATTACAATAATACCGAATCAGAGGACGGTGACATCTGTCATGTCATCTCCGACAAAACAAAAATTATGAAGAAGAAAATCAAATTTAAAATATGTTGACGAGATCTGCTGCACGAGCACGCCCACCACCTCCGGACTCTTCGCTCAGCTCCGCCTCGCCGCCGCCGGTACCCAGCCCCACTGTGAGTGCTGTGACGACACCGGCCGCGGTAGTTGCGTCGAGCTCGAGCGACGAGTATTTTTCCCCGCCGACGTCGCCAACACCTGTACGTCGGCAGGGGAGAGGCCGGCCACCGAAGAGCTTGGGACTTAGGGGCCAACTGGCCCCAAGCCGGGTCCCCGCTGCCGGTGGTTGTGTGCAGCGCATGAGATGGACTCAGTCTATGAACGAGAACGTCATGCGCGCATATTACGGGTCTACAGAGGGGGGAACCAACCTCACTGCGTACCGTGTTAGGATGCTGTCTCTGTTCCAGAAACTAGAGCCAACCGTCAACGTCTCAGCCCAACGACTATCGGATCAGGTGCGAGTCATCCAACGCAATCACAGGTTGGACGATGCCGCACTTGATAGGCTGCGCTCAGAGGTACTGAGCAATCATATCGTCTCAACTCCGGCACAAACCGCGACACATGCACCAATCATTAATGCAATCCCGCCGCGGTCCAATCACGATGTTGAAGAGGAGGATGATAGGGTTGCCACAGTAAGTAGCCAGTGCAACGTCCGATTGAGAAGCGCACTGGAAGATGCGTTTCGCGAGTATAGGTCCACTCTGACCGAACTTAGACCCCGACTACCACGCCTACCCATGCACAAGAAAAATAGGGCGCTGGTATGTACCTTGGACTCGCTGCTTAAGGATTTCTTCGAGAGCAGCGAGGATCTCGTTGATACACACTCGATCCTATATTGCGCGGCTGTTGCGGCATGTCGTTTAGCGAACGTTAAGTTCCCAAACTGTGACGGAGCTACGCGACCAAAACCAGCCGTACCAGCCTGGCAATGCAGGATCGAGCGTCGTATTGATGGGGCCAGGGTACTCATAGGCAAACTATACTGCTTCAGGGAGGGAAATACACGACCACGAGTGATGCGCTTTGTAAGGCGGGCATTCTCGGGGACTGGAATCAGCCCTCGAGAATACATGTCTCGTGTCACGGAGCGCATCGACTTCCTGAAGCAGAAAGTTTGTGCATGGGCGAGCCGTATTCGGCGGTATAAGCGGCGGGTTGATCGATACACGCAAAATCGCATGTTCCAGAGCGATGAGAGGTGGGTATATAGAGCTTGGGAGCGACCGGAACAAAACGAGACCGACGTGTGCCGCCCCGATGATGCCACCACGACTGCGTTCTGGCGCAGCATCTGGTCGGTACCTGTCTGCCATGCTGAGGCTGACTGGATGCGGGATGTCGAGCGAGTGTGTGAAACTATACCAGAAATGGATGTAGTCATTATCACGCCATCAGATATAGCTAGAGCGGTCCGTCCGTTACCGAATTGGAAATCACCAGGACCGGACGGACTGCACAACTTTTGGCTGAAATGGCTAACTAGTTCACACACTTGCCTGGCATCTCAGTTCCAGTCATCCTTAGAGTCTGGGTCGCTACCACAGTTTCTGACGACAGGCATTACCCACCTGCTCCATAAGTCAGGTAGTCCCGCGGAACCCAAGAATTATAGACCGATCACGTGTTTATCGACGGTCTATAAACTTCTTACATCCATTTTGAGAGCGAAAATTAACACACACATTGACAGTAATTCGATTATGTCAGCCTCTCAAAATGGATGTAGGAACGGGTCCCGTGGCACTAAGGAGCTACTTCTCATCGACATGGCCATTAGCCAACAGGTTCGTCGATTCCGCAAGGATCTGTCGACTTGCTGGATAGATTATAAGAAGGCCTACGACTCGGTGCCACATACATGGCTCATGAGGGTGCTGGAGTTCTACAAAATAGATACAACTCTACGCACCTTCCTTGAATCGTGTATGGGGCAATGGAGGACAGTCCTTCGCTATCCAGGGTGTCGACAGATCCAGGGGAATGATGAGCCTGTATGGATTAAACGGGGAATATTTCAGGGTGACAGTTTAAGTCCACTTTGGTTCTGCTTAGCCCTGAATCCTCTAAGCACGCTGCTGGAGGATTCAGGTCTAGGCTATCGGTTGAGGAGAGGTGGTCAGGTCATATCTCACCTCCTCTACATGGATGACTTGAAAATCTTTGCCCCCAACAAATTGCAACTGATGGAGCTACTGAAGGTAACTGAAACTTTCAGTAGCGCCATCAGAATGGAGTTTGGTGTGGACAAATGTGCAGTCATGCATGTAAAGCGAGGGGAGATAATGGAATCCGAGGGAATTCAACTTTCGGATTCCATACACCTTAGATCCCTCTCCTCACCCGAAAGCTATAAGTATTTGGGTATGTCGGAAGCGTTAGGCATCAACGTTACTGACATGAAGCAATCATTGAAGGAGCGCTTTTTTGGCCGTCTGAAGAAGGTATTGATTAGTCCTCTTTCAGGCGGAAACAAGGTGCGTGCCTTCAACGGTTGGGTCATGCCGGTTTTGATGTACTCTTTCGGCATACTCAAATGGCCTCAGACCGAACTCGACGCCCTGGATAGGAGGGTCCGTACACTGTTGACCGCAAACCGGATGCATCACCCACGATCATCGGTGATGAGACTGTACATCCCGCGGAAGTGCGGGGGTCGAGGCTTTTTAAATGCGAAGACCCTCCACAACCGCGAGATATGCAGTCTCAGGGAATATTTTTTGAAAACCGAAGTGGGTATGCACCGTGATGTGGTCGCAGTGGACAAAGGGCTCACCCCACTTTCCATGGCTAAAGAGAACTGGTGCAAACCTGTAATACTTACAACGGATGACCGCAAGGAGATATGGCAAAACAAGGAGCTACACGGGCGCTTCTATCGGGCTCTTCATGAGCCCGATGTAGATTTTTTAGCGTCCGTATCCTGGCTACGCTTTGGAGACCTTTTCGGGGAAACTGAAGGTTTCGTCTGTGCAATTATGGACGAAGTTATCTTGACGAATAACTACCGGAGACATATTATGAAGGACGGGACGGTTGACGTGTGTCGGGCATGCCACCGTCCGGGTGAGTCTATCAGACATATTATCTCTGGTTGTTCTCGTCTGGCTAACGGCGAGTACTTGCACAGACATAACCAAGTGGCTAGGATTATTCACCAGCAACTTGCTTTGAAATATAAACTTGTGAACTCTGAGGTACCGTATTACAAGTATGCGCCCGACCCAGTTCTCGAAAATGACCATGTCACGTTGTACTGGGATCGGTCTATCATTACTGACAGGACTATTGTCGCCAATAAGCCTGATATAGTGGTGATAGATCGATTAGCGCGCCGCGCAATGATAGTCGATGTTACCATTCCACATGACGAAAACCTCGTGAAAGCTGAGAAAGAGAAGCAAATAAAATATCTCGACTTAGCACACGAGGTTGTTGACATGTGGAATGTTGACTCGGCTGTCATTGTGCCGATTGTCGTTACGGCCAATGGCCTGATGGCTGAAAGCCTCAACCATCATCTCTCGAGGCTCTCGTTAGGCGGCTGGATCAAGGGCCTGATTCAGAAGGCAGTACTCCTCGATACGGCCCGCATTGTGAGGAGGTTCCTGTCTCTGGAGTCCTAACCACCGGTAGCTTGGACTCTGCTCCCGACACCGGCGGACCACTATTTTTTATATTTTTAAATGTTTTTTTTTTTATACCTTTTTTCAAGAAATATTTAAAAATATATTTTATATGTAAAAAAATAAATAAACGACATAATAATAAAACTTTATTTGCCAAAATGTAGGTGTACAAAGTAGTATGATGTTATTATAAATGTGGCCCGTTTACATTCTACCATTACATGTGGTGTGCAAATATTTAATTTCAGAATACATTAAATTACTAAAAATGTCATAATATTCCTTCAGTTATCACTATAATCGTTACAAACAGTCAGATTAAATAAATTAATTGCAAATATTTAATTTCACAATAGGTACATTATATAATTTAAAAATGTCATATCATTACATCAGTTACCAATATGATCTTTATAAAGTGTCAAATTTTATATATTAATTGAAATGATAATGTCCATGAATATTGTTAAAATGTCACAAATAAAAATAATAATAGTAAGTAAATGTCAAATTAAAAACAAATAAAATTTAAATAAACCAAGTATAATGACATTACTTTCTTTCTTCGACATGTGACAAATTCATTAGCAGTGTAAAAACATTTTTCTTGAAGCCACAGAATCAGCTTTTTTTTAAATATAAGCAAAGGTAGTTCTTTAAAGGCGTTTGGTAATTTATTGTATATCTTAATAGCCATTATACGGAATACGGAAATGGATACGGAAGCCATTCAGGCGGAGCTGTACGAGGGGTACAGAGCGGCGAAGACCGCCCTCCAAGCGGAGATCCTGCGGGCCAGGGGATTGGCCCGCGAGGAGTCGCTGGGGACTCTGGACAGGGACCCGTGGGGACGGCCGTACAAAGTGGTGCGAGATAAACTCCGCCCATGGGCTCCCCCGCTGACGCAGAGTCTCCGGCCCCAGCTTGTGGAGGACGTGGTGAGCGCTCTGTTCCCTTCCCGAGGGGAACACACCTCCCCGCCTATGGCTCCGCCTACTGCGGTGCCCGATGCGGACCACACCGCCAGCGACGACGACGACGACGATGCTCCGGAGGTGACCGAGGTAGAAATGAGAGCGGCGGTACGCAGGCTTAATGCCAAAAATACCGCCCCAGGACCCGACGGCTTACCTGGGAAGGCCTGGGTCCTTGCCTTGGAGGCTCTCGGGCCTCGACTTAGGGGGCTCCTAAGCGCATGCATGGAGAGAGGCCAGTTCCCGCTTCGCTGGAAGACGGGGAAACTGGTCCTCATAAAGAAGGCAGGGCGCCCTGCGGACTCTCCGTCCGCTTATCGGCCCATCGTGCTGCTCGACGAGGTGGGCAAGCTCTTTGAAAGAGTCATTGCAGACCGCCTCGTCGGCCAGCTGGTGCAGGTGGGGCCGGATTTGGCGGAGAGCCAGTTTGGTTTCCGCAGAGGGCGCTCTACGGTGGACGCCATCATGAGTGTGCGAGCCCTGACGACGGGGAATGCTGTTGCCCAGGGTGGGGTCGTCTTGGCGGTGTCTCTAGACATCAATACAATTCAATACACTGCCCTGGAGTTGCATGAGGGAGGCACTCCGGTATCACCGGATGCCGACCTACTTCTGTCGTGTGGTCGAGGCCTATTTGACGGACAGGGCCGTCATCTACCCCGGTCACCAGGGAGTGTGGAACCGGCAAGAGATGTCGTGCGGTGTCCCACAGGGATCGGTCCTGGGGCCGCATCTGTGGGACATCGGATACGACTGGGTGCTGCGCGCCGACCTCCCTAGCGGCGTCAGCGTAGTGTGCTACGCTGACGACACGTTGGTCCTGGCGCAGGGGAGGTCGCACCAGGCGGCGGCCGAATTAGCGGCACGCGGGGTTGCGACAATCGTCGAAAGGATCCGGCAATTGGGACTCGAGGTGGCCCTGCACAAGTCCGAGGCCATGTGTTTTCATGGTCCTCGGAACGCGCCACCGTTGGGGTCCCAAATAACGGTAGGAGGGGTTTCTATCGGCGTCGAGTCGACGATGAAGTACCTGGGACTCGTCCTCGACAGCCGGTGGAACTTCGTGGAGCATTTCCGACGTTTGGCTCCCAAACTGGAGCGGGCGGGCGCTGCATTGAAGCGGCTCCTGCCCAATCTAGGGGGTCCAAACGCCTCCTGCCGGAGGCTCTACGCGGGGGTCGTGCGGTCCATGGCCCTCTTCGGGGCTCCTGTATGGGCGCGCTCTCTGGCGCTGCGGCCAGCCCGCCGGTTGAGCGCGGCCCAAAGGGTCATGGCCATCCGGATGGTCCGGGGATACCGCACGGCCTCCTGTGAGGCAGCGAGCCTCCTTGCCGGATTGCCGCCATGGGATCTGGAGGCAAAAGTCCTCGCGCACGTATGGGAGTGGCGCGAGGAGGCGAAACGCCGGGTCGTAAGTCCGTTGCCGCGAGAAATCGCGGCACAACGGACGGAGCTCCGGCGGGATCTCATGGCGTCAGTACAGTTGTCGCAACCCAGTGCTGGGCACGCCACGATTGCGGCGATAAGTCCCCTCTTTAAGGAGTGGCTGGAGAGCTGCTTGGGCAGAGCACCGCCGTGTCCTCGTGGAGGCGATCGGCGGCAGAGACCTCTCGCGTCCGGCCCTGGTTCAGGCCATGGTACGGAGCGAGAGGGCATGGGCAGCCGTCACCTCCTTCTGCGAAGCAGTAATGCTCGCGAAGGAGGAGGCGGGACGGTTGAGGGAAAGGCACGTTTCGCGCCCTCTCGCCCCTAGCCGCCGCAGGAGACGCCCTGGGCGTCGGGAATCTCGGGCGGATTTCCAGCCACCGTAGGCGCGGGCTTGCGGACGGTGAGCAATGGGTAGCTCACCGTCCGGTAAGGACCAGGCCCGGGTCGACGGCGCGTCGTATTCCACGCGCGCCTCAAAGAGATGTCAGCACAAATGTAGGGGTCCACTAGGGCCGATTCCTGCCGGGGTCGCGGGAAGGTACTTTTGGGTCACCGAGTCCCCTGGCAACACAGGCAACAGGAAGGAATACGGGTGGGTTTTAGTCAGTAAGAGTCTGACACGCCCTCCCGCTCCGCCCAGAGCGGGAGAAGTTATTTGATGATTTCCCACACTCAAAAAAAAAAAAAAGAATAGCCATTATAAACGAATTTCTTTTATATATATCGAGCTTGCATTGTGGCAAGCAGAGCCTATGTTTATTTCTAGAGGCAACATTCCTTTTGGTTACATCTCTATGCTTAATAAAATTCAGGATGTTGTCGTACTAATAGGCACAATTCTTTAATATACATGCATGCTAACGGTAAAAAATGTTGTACTTTCTAAACAGTGGCTTACAGCTATCCATGTACCCAGCTCCACAGATTGCACGCACACATTGTTTTTGTAACATAAACGCTTTATTGACATCCAACGAATTACCCCACAACAAGAGACCGTATGAGAGTACGGAGGAAACGTATCCGTGATATGCACAAACAACATCCTATAACGCATAGTTATAGGAACATAATTGCAAATCACTGTGATGCAAAATCAGGTGAAAATAACTGTGAGAAGAATAGATGCAATAAAGAATTGAGTATTGAGATCACGCTCGTCCGTTTGCAGCCTGTTTACAATTTATGGCGTGACGCGAGTGCGCAGTAAAAATGAATGAAACTATACTTTTTACCTACCAAAATTATTAAGTAAATTTTGGTCCGATAGGCCGATCTAGATCATCGGTGTAGTTCACGATGGTTTTGACATCTGATTATATAAGTTCCTTTTTATTTAAGGTGATTTGAAATTCGAAATTGAAAGAAAATACAGCTAAGTAGTAAGATTCTTGGTTGTAACAAAACATCGAGAATCGTGGTCCGTGCTCCTTATTCAGTAGGCTTATTAAGAAATAGTAATTCCATGATGCACTGATCAAGTTGCAGTACACTGTGGCTCTTCATTTGCATTTTCTTTAGTGCCAGGAACAAAACCACCAAACCCACTTTCACAAATAAATGCCAAACATAGCTACCCTTTTAAGCTCTAGCCAAAATGAGAATTCTGCGAGGCATGCGAGATGGATTAGTCCAAACTGGCGCGAATAGTTGCTGCGTGACTCCTTAATGACTAAATGAATAAATTAAAAAATAATGGGCGCGCGCAGTCGGGTCCCTCATCCCCGTCATGTCTCACTTTTACCTATACAGCTAAGTAGTAAGATTCTTGGTTGTAACAAAACATCGAGAATCGTGGTCCGTGCTCCTTATTCAGTAGGCTTATTAAGAAATAGTAATTCCATGATGCACTGATCAAGTTGCAGTACACTGTGGCTCTTCATTTGCATTTTCTTTAGTGCCAGGAACAAAACCACCAAACCCACTTTCACAAATAAATGCCAAACATAGCTACCCTTTTAAGCTCTAGCCAAAATGAGAATTCTGCGAGGCATGCGAGATGGATTAGTCCAAACTGGCGCGAATAGTTGCTGCGTGACTCCTTAATGACTAAATGAATAAATTAAAAAATAATGGGCGCGCGCAGTCGGGTCCCTCATCCCCGTCATGTCTCACTTTTACCTGCTATAACTGCACCGCTCCAGCGCATTAACAGCCCGTCATCACCTCGAAATATCCACCTGCTTGTCGCCAACGCGCAAGTCAGCAAGATGACCGCTCGCTGCTGGCACGCCACCGGTGAGGTGACAGCTTGTCGTTCACGTGCCGCTTACTAGTTGGTAGCACCGTCCACGCGCCAACGGCTAGTTTTCAGCTTACAGACCGGTTTGCAGAAATTATTCGAGTGATCTCGCTTGAGAAGCACGCGTTTCTACGATATGTCTCAGTTTATGCGAACTGGCAATCATAGCTATTGCACTCAACGAAGAAGAGAATAATATTGGAAGAACTTAAGACATTAGACAGGCCCGAGCGCGGTCGGCGCGATTTGACGGTTACAGAACAGTGGACGAGCTGTTCACTATTCTGTATAGTCATCGTAAAATAGACTTTAAAGCACTTGATTTAAAATCCAAACAAGTTATTTGCTGTGTCGGAGCGTTACTGTTATAATGAGTGACGACCTTAAGTATATTCGAGTCGTTGAGCTTCTAAGTCCTGAGTTGAGCTACACGATACCTGACAAATCTTTACACTGATCTGCACGCTTAGCATCTATTTCTACTCTACTGTAGAATAGAAATCGCTTGTCTACATTTCTCGGTAGAAAACTGTCAACCCGGAAACGTCCTTTCTGTCTACTCTTCCGTCAACAAAACGGTTCTCGTGCTAAGCCTGCTGGACAGGTCCACTCAATCTGTGTGATTCTTTCCTCAAAAGCTTATTTTTAAATATTTTTTTACGTGTGTAAAAGTGATTCCGATATCTTATTTACAGAATAAACAATTTCACGCACTTCATTCTGTGCTCGTCCCGCGAAGGATTCACCTCACTGAAGCTGGGCCTGTAAGTTCTAATCTTTGCCATTTTACCCAGCAGCGCAAATCCAAAAGAAAGGTTATGTTTTTAAAGTTACGAGTTTCTCAAGGAAAGCAAAATAAAACCAAAACTAAATTATATACACATTTATTTTTTGTCTTTAATTTTTACACATTTAAGAAAATGTAGACGAGATTTAGTGACACTATGGAACCATTTTGGCCATTAGACGTCCCGATATTACCCTTTATACAAACCTATGGTTGCGTTGTAGCAACTACATATTAAATTCACGTGTCGATTATATTAATATCCACTTAAATATATTCTACTAGGAAAATATTGAAATCGAAAACACTTCCCAGTCCATTGTTGTTAATCTTCACTATTTTTGTCAATCTTGCAGAGAACGGAACAAAGAAAAATGCTTCGATTTTAGTACTTTGCTAGTGATTCTAAGGTATTTTAACACTTAGAACATTTAGTTTTGACACTTCTAATTGGAACATTATTAAAATAAGCCGTACAAATTAATTGAGAGTAAAGTAACAGCTATAGGTACAGAATATCTTTGAGTAATTTGATTTTATGAAACATATTTAATACTTAAATTCAGTTCGAGACAATACAGAGGCTGCACGAGGTCGTTAAGCGTATGTATAGAGAACCACAGTATCTGAATAGAGTATGAAAAGCGACCGGAACATTATAATTTGCGTTTGGGAATGTAACTAGAGTGAATGTTGCAACTTCTGTAATCTGTCGAATCGATTTAGTTAGATTACGGACTAGCAATTCGATTATAATTTAAAATCACCATAAGAAACATGTCTGCCTACAATCAAAACACATTTTTTTGTCGCGCCTCGCTTTTGCGCTTAGTATTTTCATATTTAAAAAGACTGGTGGGACCATAGAATACGATATTGCACGTGCATTCGATACAAATATAGTATGCTAACATCCGATGAACATACAATAATTAGTATTTATATTAAAACTATGTTACATCTTCGGATCGTCTGCAACAGTCGATAAGAACAGTAAACTAAAAGAAACTATAACATCGAACAATTAAATAATAAAACACTAGGATATTTGTACAAAAAATTAAAATTCCATTGAATTCGTATACAAGAATGTACCGCGATATTGACTTGGTCATGTATAATAATAAATTGAAAGTTAAAAAAATATGAAGCGCTCAAACGGCTTGAGGTTCACGGTCGTAAAGTATGAATAAGTAAAAATACATAAAGTACTTAAAATAAATCTTATGCACTCGTGCATGTAGATCATTCTCACTAAACTTGTGTCGTGACGTCATCACATACGCCGTGCGTGCGCGCAACTCATACCAAATATTAATTACTTGTCGCGACATGTTATTCTATAAAATAATATAATAACATTCTATCCCGGTAAGTCCCCGTTGTCTCCGAATAGGAGTCGCACTCCTTCGTCCCTTCAGTCCCCACTGACACCGAATAGGAGTTTTGGGCCACGCCGTTTGCAACTCTATTATAACGCAATAAGGTGCTCATCCGCGGAACGAGGTCGGGGCGGGAAGGATCTTGACTTCATGCGAAAGCGGCGCGCAAGCGGCTAATCATTAATAACAAATATTCAATAGGCTAGATTGACTTTACTATTTCGTCACAAGACAAAGTAAATGAAGGCAAGAATTAAGAAGGAATAAGCTAAATTATACCGAGCCGACCACAACATCAATTTGACACTGCGACCGGCAGCGGGGCACGTACCAAGTTAAGATATATGTCACACAATAATGACACACGTCTTGTTGCAAGGCCTCTACCGCAGTAGCGTCACGCATGCCGTAGTCGTGACGTCACCGACACGCCACCTTACACAATCGCGCCGTCTCGAAACCGACGCGTCCCCTTTCAGTGTTTGCGAACTTGCCTATAATATCATAGATGGACTGTGTGTGTTATTATCTTCAGTTCCAATACAAATTGACTTACGATATGTAATACTTGAACATAAACATTATGTTACGAGGCAATGGTGTCGTGATATGGGAGAAGTTGACTATTTTAAAGTAGAATATTCTTAGGATCCATAATATCTACTATTATTTTGTGACTTTTCATTGCTAGAGACAATAATTAGGCCTCTAATTTGAAGCGGTAAAGTCTGCAACATACAAATAACAATATCTTTAGGCCATCCTTACCTAAGCGCGCCACACTCTTACATCAACAATAAATATCTCGCCAGTACCTCGCGACACACAGTCCGATTCGAACGTCAGTTGTCAAACACTCAAAGGGTGCTATTAATCAGTCGTAGCTCCGCGACTCAGTCAGTGGCTGACTGTCGACCGAGCGGTCGCGCCGGAGAGTAATAAAACAAAGAGAGAGAGAGGAACTATGGTGCGGTTCATTTGAGCGCGTCTGTCTGCTCGAACTTCTGCTCGCTGACTGACACCGCGTCAGACGAGAGCGCCTCCTTCAGCGGCTCTACACAGTTCTTTGGAATCAGAGTACCTGGAACGTAACAATATTGTGTTATATACAATTATAAAACAGTAATGTAATGGGTTTTATTTATCAACTAGCGACCTGGCCTTGCTTCGCGCGCTTTTTACGATTTGACAAAAACATCGAGGTTTCTTTATAATAATTGACTAGTTGACCGTTTTTTGAGAAACCAATTAATAATTTTCCTTGTTGATTTCCCCCAAAACATGAATATTTCAGAAAAATAGCAATCTTAATCTTTCATTAAAAATAACCAAATTTTTTTTTTTTTTTTTTTTTAATCTTTATTTAAAGAGCTTTTTCGCCAAACGCGAATATGACACTCTATAGGTATACAAAAGGTTAACATTAAATTATATTAGTGTATTTTACAGCTAGGTTCTGGGTCTGTTCTTCAAGGCGAACTTAACCATTTTTATTATAGGAATTGTAGTATCCGATAACGGGTTTGATAAGTTTATATTATGCACTCCAATTTGTGTTCTGAGCGATTGATTCCGGACACATCTCATCAAAATATGATACGTGTCCTCATCTTCATTACACGTACTGCAAACAGGTGAGGTTAACTTTTTCATCATAAAACCAAATTTATTGAGAGGCATATGTCCTGAACGAAGCCTTAATAATATGGTTAAGTCCTCCCTGGTAACAAAACACTTGTCAATCCAAGGTGAATATGAAGGTTGTGAATGGATTGTTCTATACCAAATGCCCTTTTCCCTGGAACGAAGATCAAAGTAGTCTTTCCAATTTTGTAGACATATCTTTTTAAGGACAGGAATGTGGTCCGTGTAATGTGAATTAGCTACCAAATCTGTGCCATCCGAACATGCTTGTTTTGCCAAATAATCTGCCTTGTCATTACCATCTATGCCTATATGGGACGGAATCCACTGAATTATTATTTGTTTACCCTGAGATTTTAGTTTTAAAATTGATTTTATGATTGTGTAGGCTATCGGTCTACCTCGAAATGTCGAGGTGCAACGAGCCAGATGTTGAATGGAACTCTTTGAATCTGTATAAATAACATATTTGCCTTGGTCTAGGGATTCAATAAATGATAACGCTTCAGAAATGGCTATGAGTTCGGCAGTCATGATAGACACATTGGTGGAGATTTTAAATTTCACGAAACATTCAGTTTGTTCGTCATAGAATGCGCATCCTAAAAGATCTCCGTCTTTTGATCCGTCCGTATAGATTTTATAAAATTCTGAATATTTGAACATACATTTTAATGTTTCCTCTTTTATTTTAGAAATACTATACTTATTCTTTGCTTTATTAATTAAGTCTAAGTTGGTTTTTAATACATTATTTAAATCAATATCAGCCATCCATGTGTCAAAGGAAAACATTTCTAGTTGTTTACAGGAGGTGATTGGAAATTCTTTTAATTTATTGTGAATGATGGCAAGCAGGGGCACTTTTTTATTTCTTTCATTATGATACATGTCACTTAATTTTTGTAATGTTGACGTAACTGTATTAGAATTATAAGAGTTAATTTTTAACCAAAATTTTCCTGACAAAAACCATCTTCTGACCTCCAATGGTGGTAAACTAAGCTCGCATTCCATGACATGGGTAGGTGTAGTCCTAATAAATCCTCCAATTACCCTCATACATTGATTTTGTGTAACATCTAACTTTTGCAAATATTTTTTTGCAGTTGTATTGTACAAAAAACTAGCATAATCTAAACGACTTCGAATAACTGATATGTATAACCTTCTTAAGTGCTTTTGGTGTACCCCCCAACCAGATCCAGACAAGACTTTAAACACGTTAAGGAATTTGTGAGTTTTCTCAACAATTTCATTTACATGTTTCCCCCATCTAAGGGAACAATCCATCCACAAACCCAAATACTTAACACAGTCCACTACAGGTAAGGAAGTACCATTTACATTAATATCAATTGGATATCTAGAATATTTACGACCTTTATAGAAGAGACATACTTTACTTTTGGAGGCTGATATTTCAAGACCCAAACCCGCAAGAATAGATATAGTGTTGTTCAGCATGTGTTGAATATCAGTCACGGCGTCTACAATACATTTGCTTGTTACATACATAACCATATCATCAGCATATTGAGACACAGCTACGTCATGATAGACTTGTTTACAAATCTGAATGGTTGCCACATTAAATAGTAATGGTGATAACGGATCCCCCTGTGCTAATCCAATTCCCGTATTTCTCTGCATAGACATCGTGTCACATTTAATGAGCAAAGATCTCTTCTTCAAAAAATTAAACAAATATGAACATATTTTAGAACCCGCTCCCAAATTGTCTAGAATTATCAATAAACTATATACATCGATATTATTATAGGCATTATTTATGTCTATAAAGCAAGATAGAGTAAACGAATTCATAGCAAAGCCGTGCTGCATTTTAGACACTAGACTAGAAAGACTATCCAGACAAGATCGTGTTTTCCTAAACCCCACCATGTTATTAGACAAAAAGTTGTTTTTTTCCAGGTACCACTCCAATCTTTTATTAAGAATTGTATGAAATGTCTTGCACAAGCAAGACATCAAGGATATTGGCCTAAGTGAATCTGATGAGTCGGGATTTCTTCCTGGTTTTAAAATAGGGAAAATACGGATATCACGCCACTGTCTGGGGACAAAACCGTTTTGTAAAAACAAATTGTATAAATTAATTAATATAAGTTTAGCATTAGTAGGTAGATTTTTTAACATTGAAAATGATATACCGTCACAACCTGGAGCTGTATCTGATGATTTTATACTTTTCTCTAATTCATGCTGGGAAATACATTTTTCTAAATGTAAATTACAGGATTTAAAACTTGGCTCCTTATTACTAACGTAGTCAGGTGTCAGACTTTGTAACAATTTAATTGCTTGCGTTTCACTTACATACCGATTTCGATTATTGTGATAGCCTTTATACCATTTCATTTTTCTCCACATATCACTAGAACAGGTTGAACAATCTATTGATGAACAAAGGTTTTGAAACGACTCACTTCTCGCTCTTCTCAAGTCTCTTTGTGCGATACTAATTTTAGATTGTAACAGTGATAAATTATTAGGAGTTGGGTTACCACGAAACTGAGCCAATGCACGTCTTCGTTCGGCCACTTTTTTGGACAACGCGGGAGTCCAGTAGGTTTTTGGTCTAAAGTTATTGCTAGGGTCTTGATTCATTTTTATCACTGGAATGTGGTGCTCCGCTGCTTTATTTAAAATATCCAAGAAATTGTCGTATGTCTGTTGCAAGTCATTTGTGATATTAAAATCATAAAAGGCCTCCTCCAAATATGGGCGGTACTGCTGCCAGTTAGCCTTCTTAAAGTTTCTTCTAATATCTGGTTGTCTGGTTGATACACCGTTGACTGAGATTCTAATAATAAGGTGGTCGCTTCCTAGGCATTCATTGGTCACGGTCCAATCATACTTTACAGCAATATCTGTTGTTATGAGTGACACATCAGGAGATGACCTTTGCAGGCCTCCGTCTACCCATTTAATTCTGGTCGGTGCTCCATCATTCATCACTGTAAAGTTGTGACCCAACAGGGAATCAAAAAGTTGTTTGCCCCTTGTGTCATTTTTATATGACCAGTTACTATGGTGCCCGTTAAAATCTCCAAGCAGCAGAGTTTTATCATCACAGATTGACAACAGATCATCCCAATCCTGTAGACACGTGCGCACGGAGGGTGGGCAGTAAACGGATATTATATTATTCAAGGACTCACAATTATATACCTTTACGCGTATGATTTCAAAGCCGGAATTTCCAGTCTGACATTGAGCAACCTGGGTTTTAATTGAGTGGTGTACTAAGATTAAAACTCCGCCATAACCGTCCCATCTATCTTTCCGATATACATGATATCCACTAACTCGCAAGTTGAACTCAGGTTCCAGCCAGGTCTCTGTCAGTGCAGCAACGTGTATCTTTTCTTGAGAAAGAAGGGCTTCTAATTCATTTAACTTTCTTTTTAGGCTTTGGCAGTTCCATTGGATAATTTTTAATTTATAATTACCTTTAGTTTTCTGAGCCATTGCTTGCATAGAACTGAAAACCGGACAAGTCATAAATTTTATCTAAAGTCAATTGTATGAACCACTCAAATAGTATGTGGCAACAATTTTTAATTTTATTTGATAAAGTATCTTTCTTCTTAAAAATAGTTGCCTTAATTTTTTTAAGTAACTCGCTTATTTTGATTGTAGCGTCTTTTTTGTAGTCTTTAGATTTTTCGGTATTTTCTTCTTCCTTTTTGCCAGTATCGCAGTCCGAATCAGAACATATACATTCCCACTCGTAGGATAAACCCATGTCAATATTTTTCTGACTATGTTGCTTTTTCTTTGGTTTGTTAGTACGTGAAGTGGACGGGACTACTGGATCTGCTGAACTTTTAGTTACTTCTGTTGTCTTCAAATTGGGTAAACAAGCAGAAGCGTAAGACGACTGCGGGGTTTTTTGAAAAGGGGTTGTACTTATATGTTCCGTCGCAGATTGGGGTACAGAGTATGGTGCAAAATTAACTGTATTATAGGTTTCTATCTCTGGAATTGGAGTCGAAGATGGAACGTACAAGGTAAGAGCTTTTTTGTAGGTACAATTGAACTGAGACATTATACTTCTAATTTTCTTTTCCTTTTCATACATAGGACAAACTTTACTCAGTGCCATGTGATCCCCTTTACAATTAACGCACTTATATGAAGTCGTTTCACAACATTCGTGGTCTTTGCTACATTTAGGGCAAACAATTTTCTTGTAGGGACAAATTTTTTTGTAATGACCGAATTTCCAGCAATTAGAACATTGTGTGACTGGGTAGACATATGGCTCCACATTTATTCTAACACCATACATTCGTACATACGCCGGTAATGAGGAACCTTTGAAGCATACTCTCAAAGTCTCACTCTCAGTCCATCCAGAACCATCTGTCTGTCTGCGACTAAGCCGTTTAACAGATATTATTTCTGTATCAGACGTCAAACTATCTAATATTTCTTCCTCTCTGCAATCCAGTTCTATGTTTTTAATTATCCCGTAAGTTCTTTGAACTTCCATTGTTTTTGAGATAACCCATTTCTTTTCCTTAAATTCTGCAGAGTTAATTAACTTTTGTAATTCTACCTCGCTTTCAAATTGTAACACCACTTTGAACTGGTTAACATATTTTATGCGCGAAACACGACTAATGTTGTTTGCTTGCAATAGTTTAGCTAATTTAAACTGTTTAGGTAGGACTTCCTTACAAGTGATTGAAACTTCTATTTTTTCTTCGTTGTCTAGAGTAGCCAGGTTACTTAAACTCTTATACCTTTTGCTGTTTTTATTTTTATTATTATTTATAACAGTCCAGTTATCATCTATGTCATGAATTGTTCTTTTAGTTCGAGTATGTTGGTTATCATATGTTTGTTGGTCTTCTAAGTTTATCTCCATCTCGTCTAATTGTGTATTGTCTTCTCGCTCTTGAGCGTTCGCCTGCACAAAAGTAGTGTCAGTATTATTTACTAATGGATTGGGACTCGACATTGTTTACACTTCGCGCGGCCACAGGTAGCCGATAACGCGACGCCTCGCCGACCCGAACACGTGCGGTGCCGGTGGCGTCACAATAATAGTTTTAAACGACAAGTAATTAGCTTGTTATTGTGCACGTCAATCTCGACCGTTGAACGAACACACACTGAACCAAATTTTTCATTGTTATAATGGAATTTAATTTTTGTCAAATCTGTTTTACAGTGTTTCCAGCACACAAACTTAATTTATTACTGTTGGAATATTATAATATTCGATAGGTTCAATTAAGATCGTTTTTAATGATTAAAACAATATTTTTTTAAGCAGGTAGACGATTTAATTTCTTAATTTTGTGTAGTTACATCCTTTACAAAATTATGAGTGAATCCTACTAATTTAGTAGATTAATAATGAAAACTGCCACATTGTGTGTGAAGGACATAGTACCAATCTGTGTTGTTCCTTTCAAGAACATTCCTTTTGTGCATCTATTGGTAATACAAAAGGAACTTTATGTCCGAGGCGTAAAGTTTATTTCTATCTAGAATTTGAAACAGTCGTCGTAAAGGGTGAGGGGTCGCGCGAAGGTACTAAAGGGTTACCGAGGCCCCTGGCAACAGAAGGAACACGGGTGGGTTTTAGTCAGTAAGAGTCTGACACACCCTCCCGCTCCGCCCAGAGCAGAAGTAATTTGATGATTTCCTACCCAAAAAAAAAAAGGTGTGACGTGTCGCGCTCTGATTCATGTTCCATGTCACGTGACCAATGACATTGAAGTCTTGATTTTTGACATCTTTAGCTCAGAAGCATTCTACATTACAAAATTCATAAAATATCTTTCTTTCTGTCAACCAGCCCAGTAAGTTTAATATATATGTAATATACAATTTCAAGACAAATTTAATCTGCGGAGTTTAGCGAGACTCCGCAGATTAAATTTGTGAACGTGATGGGTATCGATATCTAAATAAAAAAAAAAAAACTACAAAAATATTGTTTATCGTTTTTTTTGGGTCAACGATTGTAGTTCGGTACTTGAAATATCAGTTTCAAAATCAGTTTTTTTTCTGTATAAATTTCACAGACGGGCATCGATATCTGAACACGATAAAATAAAAAACTCTCAATTATTTAGTAACTTAAATATCAGTGATCATTGACCCAGAAAAAAAAAGTCAATTCTTTCCCCCCTCCCCCCCTTGTTTTATCGTGTTTAGGTTTTAATTTATAAAATGTATGTATAGACGTGTTGATATAAGTCTGAAATTGCTAATCCGCCTTGAGCAAGTGTAGTAATCATTGCTCATGCCTTCTGTGTATGAGAAGAGGCCTTTGCCCCGCAGTGGGATAGTGATAGGCTGGTATTATTATTATTACAGATGTGTAGGTGTGGTACGTACCGACGATCTTGAGTCCGTCGTCGGCCTTGATGCGCACGACCTGCATCTTGTTGAGGTGCGCGCGCGCCGCCAGCACGTGCTCCACGCGCGCCCACACGGCCAGCACCGAGCCCGACAGCACGTGGTGCGTGCGCACGCGCAGCCCCACCTGCACACGTGAACTTGACGTGAAAGCGCCAGGGTAGCCCGCGAAATCAAAATTACCCCATTGAATGACCAGTTTATGAAATCATGACATTTGAGGCTAATTCTAACTTAGTTGTATCGCGAAATAATATGTTCACATAACTCGACAAAATGTTTGGAACAGCTGTTTTGCTAATTTGTAATGGCATAGAGTTGTTAATCTATATTTTTTTTTAAACATGTTTGTACGAAATATGCGAGTACTTCCATGGTAACAACAACTCTATATTAGATCTCATAATGACGCGTTCGTGTCTCCGAAGACAGCCGATGGTGCCCGAAGCGCATACATACCTCGCAGTCGGCCGCGTTCCTGCACACGGAGCGCCAGTACGCGTGGCTGCACACGCGCTGCGACGCGTTGTACTGCGCACGCCACCACGACTCTGCTTCGGTGCTTTCCACTTTGCGGTACTTCTTGTCGATCTCCGCTAGAGATTCCAGTCGCATCTGTAAACCGGTGTTGGGCCTGCAAAATCGAAAAAAAAAAGTTGTTTAAACCCCAGCTTTTACTCACGGCTTCGCTTCCGCGGATTATCCTAGAGGAATTGTGCATATTTCGGATACAAAGTAGTTCTTTCACAATTATTTTACCTCTGAGTTTGGATCAATATTACAGTTATCTTTATTCTTGTTACAATAAGGTTACTATTGGGTTGCATAACTGTGAACGGGCTGTTAATTAGGATATTAGGTTGAGAACGCCCATCCTTCACCGCTTTCTACGCCTACATCAAATTAGCAGTATTTCATGGGAAAACCGATGCTTCTGATGTGCATGGCCAGCTGTTCTAACTTTGTGACCCGGTAAAATATCGCCGCATTAGGAGACCAAGTCGAATTATTTTAAGGCAATAATCTGACACTGTGTTAGCTGTCACTTTGTGTAAGAAAATTGTCGAATTTATTGTAAAGGTTATCGTTTAGTTTAAACTATTTATATATGTGTAAAATAAATACACATATACGTGTAAAAGTCTAGAATTCAATAAACATGACCATTTTATTACATGACAGCTAACACATGTCAGTTTACTCCAGTCAATTAATCATTGACTTTAGATTATGACCACATTCATGCTTAGGAAATACATATGTATTAAGGTCGTTAATCATATTTTGAACAAAAAAACGTAAGAGAACTTAAATTTTCCATGCTACCCTTTTTTTTTTGGATGGGAAATAATCAAATAACTTCTCCCGCTTTGGGCGGAGCGGGAGGGTGTGTCATTCCTTCCTGTTGCCTGTGTTGCCAGGGGCCTCGGTGACCCTTTAGTACCTTCCCGCAATCCCGGCAAGCATCGGCCCTAGTGGACCCCTAAACTTGTGCTGACGACATCTCTTTAAGGCGCGCGTGGAATACAACGCGCCGTCGACCCGGGCCTGGTCCTTACCGGACGGTGAGCTAGATGCTACCCTGACGCTTTCTAAAAATAATAAATCAAAGCAAGTGACGCCAGTGTCCCAACGGACCTGTATATCTGGAACATGATATCCTTCTTAGTGATCTTCTCCTTCTTGGTGCTCAAGATGGCGGACACGCACAGCACGGCCGTGTACTTGTTGTTGCGCGCTTGTTGCGACACGTAGAACCCTTCCTTGGGCCCCGTCAGCTCCGCCCACTTCTCTAGGGCTTCTGCCCAGTCCATGCCGCGCTGTGGATGGAGAATAATAAGTTAGTATCGTATCATATCATATACAAACAGTACGGCAAAAGTGTACATTAGTACACCTACATTTCGTCAATTATGTTTAAGTCCCATGTAACAGGGGGCGAGCCTATTGCTATTGATCGGGCACAAATCCATACTCTGGGCAGCAACTGAGAAATTCCACATGGTAGGAATACCCTTTGCTTGTGAGGGGCTTGTGGCTAAGTAATAACTGCAGCACGGGTCGATCGATCAGGTTAAGCTACGCTTGCCGCGGTTGGTCCGTGGATGGGTGACCATCTTTGCATACCAAGACCCCTCCGTGCCTCGGAAAGCACGTTAAGCCGTTGGTCCCGGCTGTCATTTGTAGATCTTTGACAGTCGTTACGGGTCGTCAGAAGCTCGAAAGTCTGACAACCAGTCTTACCAAGGGGTATCGTGTTACCCAGTGTCTGGGTTGTGGAGGTCAGATAGGCAGTCCTCCATATAAAATACTGGTATTCAGCTGTATCCGGTAAGACTGGAAGCCGACCCCAACATAGTTGGGAATATAATATAGCTGGTAATATATTTGTTAAAATTCATAAGATCTTAAAAAAATCGTTGTAACGAAACCACCGGAACTACTTAATATTATGTATTTAACGGGTTGCGATTCAATTAGGTACTTTAATATGGTTGCTTATGCTCGTCACAATGCATATGGTGAGTGGCAGTTCTCCTGGTTGTTACCAGGAGAATTCCTCAACAACTAACGTCCCTGCATCGGGAAAAGCAATATTTTGTTAAAAGTGATGAGGAGTTGACATTAGGTTATTGTAACTTTGATAAATTGCAAACTGACCAAGTAAAAATTAAAAAATAAGTTAAATTTCGGAACTCGGTGGCAAAAAATTAAAATACAGATCCAAAGACACCGACTTCCGAAATTAAAGTTATTTTTCATTTTGTAGTGTTTTTTTTTTATTTAGGTTGTTTTTTTTTTTAATTTAAAAAAGCTTTTGTATACATCAATGTAAATAAAAATATATGCTGTTCGTTGGTAAATGCATCACTTGAGAACGGCTGGACAGTTTAATTTTCCTCTTTTATAGTCCGAATAAGTTTTTAGGGAAAGAATAATTGGAATAAGTGCTCGGAAAATTGGAGAAAAAGTGAAAGTGTTTCTATGGGAGTTTTGTATGAATTATTGAAATTTGGCTGGATGACGTTTGTCGGATCAGCTAGTTATTTATATGTGAAGACAGGTCCCTGGAATACAATGAGTCCCGTAGAGCGCGGCGTACCTCGGTGTGCACGGTGTGCAGCTCCACGGGCGCGCGGCCGGTGGCGTGGCGCCGCACGAAGCGCTGGCAGCGCACGCGCCGCACGCGCTCGCCGCACGAGCCCAGGTCCAGGATGCCCAGGTCGAAGCGCCCGCTGCGCTTGGCTGCGGGGGATACTATGAGCACACGAGCCACAGGAAAAGCCTAATATTTCTAAATTCGCCCAAGTTCACACGGGCGATTTTTAACTCGACGATTTTTTTTTATTGAGCACTGTATTTTGAGCTCTCGGTGTTGAGAGCAAAATTGAGAATCCAACAAAGTGCATCCTAGCTCGTCAAAAAAGTACACTGTTGGATTTCAAGACTCGGCGTTAAGCATAACAATTAAAAAAAACACCGTAGTTATACGGAGGCTTACGACTTTTCCAAGGCAAGCGAGTTTTTAGAAAAATTAAATGTTTATGTTCTTCTTTATATTTTCGGCCAGTCTTCTTTGTAGCGGCCAGTCTATCCATCATAAAAAATTAATTCGAATCTCATTTCCTACAAAATTATTTTTACGATTTGTAACTTTTCTAGTACAAGTTTTTATGAGACCCACTGTCTTGCTGAATGTACCTTTTTTTCAAAATTAGTGAATACAGATCAAAACAACTTAAAAAGTTAAGAACAGTCTTCCTCCTAAGACGGTTTTCTTGTAGCTACAACGGTTACGTACCTTCGTTATACAGCGTGGATTTTTGAGACTAAGCAGTAACCGACTCAAAAATCCGCGCTGTATAACGAAGGTGAGTACTAAGGAAACATTACTGAAATTTCACCCCTTGTTTGTATGGACGTTCATCATTCTGCCGGTGGCAAATCCCATCACAAACATGGCTTTTAGACTGATAAAACAGTAATGTCATAAGTTTTATTAATCTACTATAGTCTGTTTTTTTTTAACAAAGAGTACTACTGAGTATCAGTCTCTCGCACATTTCCGATATTGACAGAGAGACATGGGTCGGAGTGGGGCCAACGTCTTTGTTTCTGTTTTTTTATTTGTTCTTTGACTTTATGTTGATTACGTGGACCAATAGAAAGGCAGTCAAAATTTTCAGTACTCGTTTGTTAAAAAAAAAACGGACTATCCGCCCGCGAATTCAGACGCGTAAAATTTCTTTTTTTACATACAATATATTCTATGACATCCGGCAATACTGTAACTTCCCATTAGTGTAAGAATTTTCGTAATCGGATCAGTGGTTCCGAAGATTATCTTCCTTTCATATACTCATTCCGAAGAGAAATGAGTATACATATAAGAGGAAGTCTGAAAGTGACACCGGTGACTGAAAAGTTCTCTGGAAAAAGGTTGTCATGGTATGGGGGCATGTGATACGGAGGGATGAGGGAAATGAGTATGCATGTGGATGGCTCCACGAGTAGGGGAAGACCAAAGAAACGATGGATGGATTGTGTGAAAGATGATATGGCTAGAAAGGGAGTGATTACCAAGATGACAAGTAATAGAGAAGTATGGAAGAAAAGACATGTTGCGTCGACCACTAATATACTGGGATAAGGGCAGGAGAATGATGATGATTAATATATCGCACGCTGAGAACGAAAGTGACCTATCTCAAAATTTTAGTAAAATGAGTTAAATATACAAAATGACTCAAAAAAGTACACTCTATCAGACTTATATTAAAAAACAGCCCGTTTATGGTCTGAGAGGGATAGAGGTATTTTCGGTCCCTTTGTCTTTGAGCATTTCACTCTCCCTGCGCCGGAATGAAAGGGACGCAATCAGTTCTTGTTCAATCAGTTCAATTTCGACTTGAGTCACTTTCATTCTCAGCGTGCGATAGGTATATAATCCATCTTAGAAATAATAGATAACTCTCAAATAAGACTGGTTCGTTTCCATGGATTGACTTATTGCTATCCCTATGTAATGAAACCTAATATGCTGACTGACCTTGCTCCATAACGGCGGCGAGCGTGTCTGTGAAGTACTTGAATAGCCTGTTCTGCAGCTCCACCGGCATGCCCAGTATCCTGTTCAGGAACTTGGACATGTTGTTGTAGTCCTACAGACAACAAAACAACAATATAGCATAACCATAATCAGCCAATAATGTTCCTGCAAACATACCAACTGTACGAGGATCTTTTTGTGCGTGGCCAAAATCGGAACTAACGATGCCATCTTGTTTTTAGAGTTCCATTCCTCAATAAGAAAAAAACGGAACCCTTATACGATCACTCGTGTGTTGGTCTGTCTGTCACAGTAGATTTGCTTTGATGCTTTGAATTTATGTGACCTAAACACGAACGTGTAACTTATATCAATGAATTTTGAATACCGGGTCACTTTTGGAAAATATTTGAAAAAAAAAAAGAAAGATTCTTGTTGCAGTGTAACTGAATATGTAACAAGTTACTGAAGTTGAACATCATGATTCTGTTTAAACAAGTTGAAATTAAATCTAAAACTTCACACATGTAACGGGTATCTATATTAGAACATGGTAAAACAAAAAAAAGTATAATTTTCTAAACGGATTATATCTCACATGTTGATCTCGGTCAGCTGGTAGCAGCTGGATGAGACTAGCCGAGAGGCAAGAAGAGGTTTAGGACCGGCTGATGATAGTGTACTGTAGTGTCTTATCCAGCTGTAGCATGCCTTAATTTCCCTACGATCGTTACTATCAAGTACTGCAGTTTTGCGCTAGTTCTTTTTAATCTTTTGACAGCCACAGTCATGATGACAGACCAAAATATGCCCAGCACGGTCACGACTACATAACAGATTTTTAGGAATAATTCGTAGCTTGGCGCCGAGGACACGTTTTTGCTTTTTTGACGTGGTGGTCAATAGGTCAAGTGGCGGAGGGCGGAGGGCGCACCTTGTCCAGCTGCAGCACGCCGGGCGCGGCCTCGCTGTTGACGATGAGCCCGACGCCCACGAGCGCCGACGCCACGTCCTGGAAGAAGTCGCCGCCGTAGTCGGCGGGCGGCGCCACCAGCGGCGTCTCGTACTTCATGATGGCGCGCATCACGGCCTCCAGCGCCGCGCGGCCTGCGGGGCATTAGCACATCATACATGTTATACATTACATTCGCTTTTCGTGTCTATCATAATATATTACACTAGATGCGCCCTGCGGTTTCACCCGCATAAGTTTTGACCCCGTGGGTATATCGAGATAAAAGTATCCTGTGTTATTCCTGGTTATAAACTATCTCTGTGCCAAATTTCATCCAAATCCGTTCAGTACTTTTTGCGTGAAAGAGTAACAAACATCCATCCATCCATCCTTACAAACTTTCACATTTATAATATTAGTAGGATGAAGAAATCTCAATGTTTTTTTAAGTGATAAAAACTGTACGAAGCAAGGGCACGGCTCTAGTCTATTAAGTATTTTTTTTTTTATCAATGCGCGAAACTTTAGACTTGATGGGTATAATTACTAAAAATATAAAAAAATAAACAATAGTTTTCCTACAATCATACTGTACCCTTTTTACATGCTTAGTTACTTGAAATTATTATTTAATTATTATTTGCCAAAACATATCATCTAAGAAATACCATCAATTAATTCTATAAAGCCATGTAGACGTCATTGCTAAAATAATAATGGATCGGAAAAATTTATCTGTGAACGCTGTAAATTCAGCACAGCCCACATTCTTGCTGTTAATATACCTTATGTAATATGTAACCGAGGCTAAATAATAGCCGCATAAGCCGATTGGGGGTTAAGTTGCGCTTGTCGCTTATGAATGGGTGACCATCCAATCGTTACAGGTAGTCGAAGCCCGAATTTGACAACCAGTCTTACCAAGGGGTGTTGTATCGCGGGAAGGTATTAAAGGCGCGGGAAAGTACTAAAGGGTCACCGAGGCCCCTGGCAAAACAGGCAACAGGAAGGAATACGGGTGGTTTTTAGTCAGTAAGAGTCTGACACATGGGCGGACCGGGAGAAGTTATTTGATGACTTCCCATCCAAAAAAAAAAGGGGCGTCTTTTTACCTAGTAACTGGGTTGTGGAGGTCTGAAAGGTTAGGAAAATGCTAGGCAGATGATGAGTATGTAATATTTTGATATAAAAGAGTGTCCATGGAGTTTCTTGCACATTCTTCTCCATAGGAACCTACTAAGCTTTGGAATGGGCAACTACATCATTTTTCTTACTGACAATGCAAAAGTGGCTGTAACGAAACAAATAAACGAGTTTGAGCAACCCACCGTATTTATTATCGATGTTGAACTGGCTGAGGTCGCGGGTCTCGGTGGCGCGCCGGTCCCCGTGCGTGAGCGCGCCCAGCGACTCCAGGCGCTTGGCCACGGTGGACGCGAAGCGGCGCTCGCCCGCCAGGTCCGAGATCAGGAAGATGTACTCCGGGGCGTTCACTTGGTTCGAGCGGTGGGTGCGGCCTGGGGAAACGGCAGTTATTTAATACTTTACGCACACAAATGTACAGAGGCGGACTTAATGCCGTAGGCATTTTCTACCAGTCAACCTTTGGGTGATGCAGAGACAGACAGCGGTAGGTGCAATAACGAAAACTGTGGAATAAATATTTATTAAAATATAAGTATATACATACATATACCTATTAAAAACATTATATATTATACATATACCTAATTATATATAAATATAAGACCAAATAAATACACGAATATACTAAACAGATCACATTACCGTTGTGATGATACTGCCAGCTTCTTACGAATCAACAAAATTCAACATTCATAAGGAAATTCTATCTTCTATGTAATAACAATCTTAAATTTATTAATTAATTGTTATTCACTGACAGACAACGTACAACCGCTGAATCTAGAAACATGACATTTTGCACCAAAATTCCTTATATAACGCTCTCCTTGAGCACTAAGAATTTTTGAAAATGAATCCCCCCCCCCCCCCTAAGGGGATTAAATAGGGGTTGAAAGTTGGTATAGGAGTTCGACATTTATGCATCACAAAATCTCGATGTCTTGAAAAGTCACCACATTAGTAGACTGCACCCGTGAGAGCAGTGGTGGCCTAGTGGCAATGGCCTCGACTTACGAGTTGTAAGTCGTGGTTTCGAACCCAGTCAGGCACTTTACTTTGTATAAATTATTTCATCACCACTGCTCTCAAAACAATGAAGGAAAACATCGTGAGGAAACCGACATATCCTAAAACCGAAAATTCGAAGACACGTAACATCTACCAACCCGCACTGGGCCCCGTGGATTACGGCCCACTCCCTCTCACAGAGAGGAGGCCTGTGTCCCAGCAGTGGGAACATTATAGGCTGATTACGACCCGTGCGAAGCAAGGGCAGCTAGTTTTTATCGTTTTAAAGGTAATCAAATATTGCACTCACCAAACTGTTGTATAGCTCTGTCGGCCGACCACGGGAGCTCGAGCGTTATGTGTACCCTCCGCCTTTGGTTTCGCGCTCTGCCAACAATAGGAACATTTTAACAAACGTTTTTAATAATATTACTATTGAAAATGTCAGGGGAAGATTTATAAGATACTAGATGCGCCCCGCGGTTTCACCCGCATAAGTTTTGACCCCGTGGGTATATCGGGATAAAAATTGGTTAGAGCTGCTGACTTTTATAGATCAGAATGTTGGCCCACAAAAGGGATGAATGAAAGGCAATTGCATGCAGCTGAGATGAGAATGCTAAGAGGGATGTGTGGTGTTACCCGAGTGGATAGTATATTAGAGAAAGTTTGAAAGTGACACCGGTGACTGAAAAGTTGTGTGGAAAAAGGTCATGATATGGGCATGTGATGCGGAGGAATGAGGGAAATGTCGCCAGGAAAGTTTTGAGTATGCATGTGGATGGCTATACGAGTAGGGGAAGACCAAAGAAACGATGGATGGACTGTGTCAAAGATGGGCCGAGATGACAACTAATAGATGAGAAGGATGGAAGAAAAAGACATGTTGCACGGGGACGGCGGTTACGGGACATTGCAGCAATTACGCAGTGTGATCCGATAGGGCAAATTAATAAAAGCCACGCGGGTGAAGCCACGGACAGCAAATCGTATCACATAAATTTTAAACGCAGTGTACCTCCTGTCGCTCTGTAGCGATATACCGCTGGAGGCCGCCTCGGAGATGATGGCCACATCCTTCATGCCGTCCATGAAGCGCTGCTTCTCCGTCAGGTTGAGCGTCTCCAGCGGCACGTCGGCTTCTGAACGACTCTCATATAGGATCTGACCGTCTTCTGTTTGAACCACGCGGCCTTTCCGACCTGTCATCTGTGGAGAAAGAAAACTTTATAAATAGAGTGGATTTTTGAGATCATGCAGTAAGGGTTTGTACCTAAATCTTCGTAGCTACAGGAACACTGTTTTAGGAGTCTGTCCTTCATTTTTTTAAGAAATTTTGTAGTGTATTCACCAGTGGCGTGCAGTGGTTCTCCACAGAGGGTAGGCCACTGCTCACTCTCGACTACGTTTAATGAGATTTCTAAAGTTCAAGTGTAAAAAAGGCATTATATGTAACACATAATATGATTTAAAAGAGTGTCCATGGAGTTTCTTGCACGTTCTTCTCCATAGAGACCTACTCTTTGGAACGTGCAATTTAGCTTCACTTTTCTTGGACTGACCGACATTTGACTATTCAAAAGTGCCCGTAAATGGTCTATTTGAAATAAATGCTTTGATTTTGATTTTATCGGTATTTAAAATAAATAAATAATTCATTTATTTGCCAGAATGTAGGTATACAAAGTGGTATGATCTTAATATTAATGAGGTCCCTTTACATTCTACCGTTATACATGATGTGCAAATATTTAGTTACATTTGAAAATACAAATACCTTTTTTTCTTTCATCTTAATGAAATATATTTCTAAAGTATATTTAAAAATGTGCATGATATTAAAATAATTGCATAATAATGGTATCACATTATCACATTTTACGGCGGCGCGTTTCGTTATCTATTCTTAGAAATTACAAAAGGTAACCGCCATGGTCGCATACCTGTGCGGCGCGGGGAGGGTCTACATACCCCCTCCACCCCTACTCCTTACCGCCCCGCGTGCGCGCAGGTTACCTTCACTTCAATCCTGTTCTTCGGTTTGTTAAGTGCGCATCTTCCTGTATTGTTTTTATGAATATTGTTTTTCACCCTCGCTCGTTTTTTGGTTCATTGGATCTTCTTAATAAGACTACTTTGGCTTGAATTTATGGATTACGATTTGCTGCAATAACATTGTTCCTGTCTGTCTACATCAAATAATACGGTAAGTCAACATTTATTACCTTTTAATGTTTTGGCTAAAGTTATTTATTTTATTTCTTGTAGGGAAACAAACAGTAAGTTAGATATAAAGAAGAACATTAATGTATATATTATTTTATCTTAAACTAGCAATTTGACAGCCTAGATTGATATGCAATTGTATGAACTTGATATTTTTTAGTGGAGTTTTTAAGATAATTATTGTGTATGAAACGTAGTTAAAGAAAAAAAAACATACGCATTTAACTTTTGGTTCAAATATAAAAGTGAACTTCAATACTACCAAGCATAGTAATGTTATATCTTTGGTGTCATAAAGAATTGCTAAGGTGGACGAATTCTATCAAAATATATTATTTTTCTGGCCGGTTCTTTTAATAATTGAACCAAAAAGGAATATGTCTTTTGCGCATTGACAAAAATGCGAAAAAAAAATTTCAATAACAATGATGTTACGCGTGTTCATATTATCTAACCGTTTTTCTTTATTAGAGCGTAAAATGAAAGAATAAAATCTTTAAATCGATACAATCGATGCACCTAGCTGGAATGCGCGCACCTCTCCCGCTTTCCTTTCCACCTCCCTGTATCTATAAAGGTTCGTTATTCCTTTTGAGGCATGGAAAACTTAAAATTTTATTTTATTTTAGGTACTTGCCATCGTACATCTTTTTGGAGACCAGTAAGATTGGAGATGGCGAACAAGCCTAAGAAAGCAACAGTACAAAGTTGGACTGGACTTCATCCTGAATTATATTACGACCCGGCCAGTAATTTGATTTACTGTTCTAAGTGCGAGAGCAGTATAACAGCTAAACTTAGTAGTGTCAAGAGGCACGTTAAAGGTCCGAAACACAAAGGGACAAGTAAAAAACCAAATGAAGAATTTTATTTGGACTTAGTACAATTTCTCATATTATGTAATATACCTTGGATTCAAGTAAACAACCCCGCTTTCAAAAAATTCTTCCATAAATATATTTGCTGCAATTGTACAAATCGACAAAAGCTTCCTGAGCAATCATTGCTGAGAAAAGTTTATTTAGATAAGATTTTTAAAACTAAAATTGACTCGATTTATGAACAAATTGCAAATCAAAAGCTGTGGGTATCTTTAGACGAGACAACTGATTTTTTAGGCAGATACATGGTACATTTACTTGTAAAACCTTTAAATGCGATCACACAAAAACCATTTTTAGTTGCTTGCAAAGTACTAGAAATTGTTAATGGGAGCACAATTGCCCAATTTGTAATAGACTGCTTTGAAAATATGTGGTGCGATTTGTATGAATCCAAAGTAGGAGACGTTGCTGGATTATGCACTGATAGTGTAGCATATATGCTAAAAGCGGGACGTGTGCTGAAAAATTATTTGCCCAACATGATACACGTCACTTGCTTAGCACATGCACTGAATCTCGTGGCAGAAAAAATACGATACGAATACTCAGATGTAGATGAATTAATTTCAAACGTAAAAAAAATATTTTTAAAATCACCTAATAGAGTGCGCACATGCCGCTTCAAATTGGATTAAAGAAATTACAAAAATCGAATTTAACTCTCACGGAATCCTTTGAAATATTTGATCACGTGAGAACTGTGCTTAGCTGGTGTTCATCTGAGCTTATAAAAAATAAACTCGTAAATGTCATGGACAGAAATCCCGGTTTAGATAAAATTAGAGACATATGTGAAGCGATAACAGCAGGAAAGGATGAGCGATCATACTATATGTACGCGCCTTTAACCTCAGTTGATGTTGAAATGTCATTTTCAACTTATAAATGGATTCTTAACATAAAAAGAAATCGCCTGACAGTTGAAAATATAGAAAAAAATATGATTGTGTATTTCAACTTAGATGACTCATCTGACAAAGAAAATTTCGGTTCTGATACTGAACTTGACGAATCGAATCACGATGATTAAATTAAAATCGTTCTTTATTTTTTATGGTATTTGTAACACAAATAAAGATTTTCAAATTCTTAGCAATTTTTGATGCATCAAGTTCTTTATCAAAACCGAACAGTTAGTAGTTCAGTATTAAAACTGATTGTCCTAAATGCTTCAAATATTAATTTGTAAACTTCAAAGGTTAATTTGTACTTTGATTTGAGTAAAAATTGCATCCCTCAACGTCAGTAAAATAAATATGACATAGATATTTAAAGATAGATAAACATAAATTTGTTTCTTAAATCTTTCCTTCTGTACATTTTGTTTCATGGTTTCCAATTACGTCATATTTTAAAATAATATAAATATACATATATTTGTTACAACAATATTCTATGTGTTTTATTTTTCCTTTAGAGCCCATTAATTATTTAATGAACCTAGAGCGATATCGACCGGCGATTTTTGAGCATTTTTTCTTTCGTTTTTTTTTTTGCATAAAAATCTCAAAAAATCGCCAGACAATATCGGTGGTGTGAAAGGACCCTTACGTTTTTTTTTTAAACTAGTTAATGCCCGCGGCTTTTTCCGCGTGCGTTTGGCTGCGTGTGCGTTTTTGTATCCCATGGGAACTATACTTTTTTTTTAATAGGAAGTAGCATATGTGCCACACCTTAATCTATATCACTACCAAAATCAGCATTTTCAGTGGCATTGAGTAATGGACATCCATACAAACTATCACATTTATAGACAAACTTTAGATAAATATAGACGAATTACTTATTCCAAATAACACATTTTTTTTAAATGTATTTAAGTGTTGTCTCGAAACGAGACAGATGTGCCGGAAATAATTTAGTCCTAAGGAAGTCTCCGTTTCTTGTCTCTGTTCTTCGAAGTTTAGGCTAATAGGCACTACCTATTCCTATCACTGGTAATTACTTTAAAGGGCTTTTGCTATTCTTTACAATTTATAATTATTTTGGAAGGTATAAATTCGACAATATCACCCTGTTTTTTAAATTGTCTCTAGTAGTCATGGAGGAAACTTCCTCGCAATTCGGGGAATTGTCCAAAAATTGGGAACCCTGGTCTTCAATACCTTTCATTCAGTAAATCTTGACTTTACACACAGCCAATGGGTGGCGAGCTCCTGCCGCAGGAGTTACGCCCCTAATTTAAACCATGTCACTATTGTGTGCCGTTCATACACACAAAAATATACACGAGTGTGCGTAAAGAAGAATGGCAGGACTCCATGTAATCTGGGTGTCGCACTTAGACTTCGCGTACATTCGTACAAATACTCTCAAAAGATATATCTTGGTCAAATAAAGATAAAAGGTAATCACAACATATTTTTTTTATATTGGGTTTCGCCAGAACAACGTTGTTAAAAGAGCAGGTGGCTTCGTATAAACAGACCCCATGACAGTAAACCAAAGAGTATAAAATGCAGTAAACCAACGAGTAAACAGTATATGACATTCAAAGATGGCGGAAATGAATAGTTCCAATAATGACTGCTGAAGGGAAAACTGGCACTAGTAGCTGACTTTGTATATTAAGCCCTCTACACATTGGACCTCTAGAAGAGCATTTTCCACCGCTCTTCTAGAGGTCAAATGTGTAGACCTCATGAATTTGTACTCCATGCACTTCTGTGCAAAACGTAAAGTAGACATAATTAGGCTTTGATTGACGAAATGTCTTTTGTTATTAGCACATCAATGAAATCAACGTTGTTTTCTTCAGAAAACCAGAAATGCGACCTAGGGATACGTCAAAAAAAAAACTACTCAAGATGGTTTGTTGCCCTGCAACTGCAAACCAACGCGCTATCACTTTGCGTCGAGCATCGTACATGGCTGGACAGGCTCCCGACGCATAAAGCTTCCCACGACACGTGTCCCTAGATATGTCTGGCATCACCGGAAACGATGAAAAAGGTCAGAAAGTTGTCGAACCAACGTCTCTTAGATATCATTATCTAAGAGACGTTGGTCGACATCGCCCGACGTTTCAAGCGTGGGATAACTAACATTTGTGTTTTTGTCATTTACATATTATAATAATATTTTCAGTAGTATATTAGAATTGGCATTTAAAAGGCATCAGGTTAGACTGGAAGCCGACCCCAATATAGTTGGGAAAAGGCAGGCAGATGATGACTAGGTATTTAAAAATGTATTTGCCTAATGTCTTATTATATTTATGCAAGATTCAAAGGCAAATGTAGAATTTAAGACGTGTGAAGGTATTCAGGCTGGGGAAGCCCCGCTTCCCATCACGTTGTCTTACTATCTTGGTCGGTTTATTCCTACTTATTATGAATTAAGCCAAAATAAAATATTTATTTGGTAATTGAGTAAAGCATTTATATAATATTATTACATTCTAATCTTAGAACTTCTTTGAATAACTGAGTAGCCAGCGCAGAGGTCATGCTTATGATCGGCATCACCATACGATGCTCATCACACATACTAGCATCAACTGCGTCCTCTGGAATTGCATTAGACTCTATCATCTCTGCACACCTGTATTACGTACAATCCTCGTGTTCTACTTCACCACAAAAAAAATAAAACTAGTAGGGAAACAAATTAATTTACAACTATTTACAACGACACATCAAGACAATAGAGTTGTGACATTAAAATATGACGAATTTTTGTCAGTCAATCTTATTTATTAAGACATTTCTGATTTGAAGCTGACATCAATCGATTTTAATGTTGCCATGAAAGCTAAATTCCCCAATAAACGTATACATACTGGATTCGTTTAACTGTCATGAACGATAAGCTCATACATATTTATTAATATAAAACATGTTGCAAATAAATATAGGCACTAGCTCCAAAGCTTAACATAATACTCTTGTGCTTAAAGGAGTATGCTTCTCCAAATTGTCTCAGATTTGATGGAACAGAATTGAGTTATCACAGCAATAATTAACGTCTGGTCCTGTACTATTTCTAAAAAAAAATTGAGGTAGTAAAGTCTCCTAATAGTTTAAACGATGAAACCGCTACCATCAAAATTGTGCTAATTGTAATTATAAAAATAGAAATACCATATTCTGGTGAGTATGGTAACTTTATAACTACCGACCCAGATTCTGCGTTTAGATATTGCCAATAATTGCGTTTTGATAGTCAGATTTAATAAAATATTAGATTTTCTTTTTTTTTCTTTATTAGCAGGTTAATAAAAAATAACTAATACGTAAAAAGTAAAGCCCTATAACTGTTTCATATAATGTACATGCTTTCATTCATGAACGCTTTCGAAATTAACCGACACCAAAGCTGCCATTCTTCTTCATCAACGGTATACAGGCTAGCCGAGTGCTTGCCTAATAAATCGCGCATACCTACTGTACCAAGCTCCGTCGAACTGTGGGTTACGTCACGTGGCGTCTGCGACAAGTTGCTATAAGTGTTTTGACAGGAGTTTAACTTTTTTTTTAATATTTTGTTTTATTGTATTACGTAGTTAAAATAAATGCATTTGGCGTTGTTGGTAGAGTAGGCTAGGCCTAATTGCCTCTATGGACGGCACGCCACTGGTATTCACAGATTTTGGGGAAAAAATACTGTCTGCAAGAAAACGTGCAATTTGTAATAAAAATGCGGTACCTCGGCCACGTTGTCGGTGCCGCCCAGCTCGTCCACCAGCTGGTCCAGCGTGTTGGGCGGCAGGCGGCGGCCCAGGCGCTCCACGTGCAGCAGCAGCTCCTCCTTCATGCTGCAGGCGCGCTCGATGGCCGAGCGCGGCGGCGGCTGGTTGCGGGCCGGGCCTGCGGGACAACCAGCACTCAATTACTTAAATTAGGCTGACACTCAGCACTTTTTGGGTTCCTCAAAAGGAAAAACGAATTCCTTGCACGAGTAGGATCACTTTTGTCTGTCTGACCGTCTGTCACAGGCAATTTGCTCCGAATCTACTGGACCGATTAAGTTAAAATTTGGCACACATATGAATTTCTGTGACCCAAACACGGATGTGTAACATAAATAAATAAATTTTGAATATGAGTGTCACTTTTGGGGGAAAATTAGAGATTTAGACAATGGTGTTAATATATGAGCTTTTTATTCAACTCTCTTATTTTAATGCACATTCATAAGATTTGATGGGTAGCACAATATTTTAATTAATTTAGTACGCCGCCGTATGTCATAATTTTGGGGTCCAATTGGACCCACTACCAAGCCGACGGAGGTTCGTGTATTCGGGTCCAACCGAGGGCACTTCCGAACTATACTGTTAAACTTCATCATCGCGCGTTCTTATTTCCGAAGATAGCCGATGATGGCCGAAAAGCATAGTTTTTAGTAGTATGTGGTACTGACCCAGGTACAGCCCGTTGGTGCCGACGGGCGTGCCGGTGAGGCTGTGTCCGGCCGGTGACGTCACGGTCACGGTGGGCGCCGGCGTCGTGCTGTTCTTGCGCTCGAACATGGTCTCTATCTTGTCCTGGGTCGTGGACGCCTTCTTCTTGGGTGAGGCAGCCTTCTTCTTCTTTACTGGCTTCTTTTTACGGCCTAGCCAAGGTTCTGTGGGAGTAAGAGTGGAACTGAGATTGTAAAACAGTGTATATAAGAAATTAAAAAGTGGGAATAAAATTGTAGTATCACTCATCATTGGCAAAGAGAGATTGTAAAATATCTAGCGCATTTTTTTTTAAGTTCTATATCAAAATTGTACAGAACTCAAATCAAAGAATGTGAGATATTAGACAATATATGTATAATTATACAATGGGCGATAAGGCCGCCCATTGTATATTTTGTAGTGTTTGATTTATTTTTGTCATGTATTTTTGTGGTGTACAATAAAGTATAAATAAATAAATAATAATTATACACTCACTCTTCTTAAAGAGTCATATAAAATTTACTCTTGATATAAATTTAAACTTTAGTGGGTGTGTAAACATATATATGTAAACGTATATTTCACAGTACCGGGTCAGTAACTCTTCAGTACAAAAAAAAAGATACATGTTACAATTGCTAGATAAGTTAAGAATTAATATGTCGGTTTGAGATTTTTTTTCCATACAAAAGCTAAAGTTATCTGAAGCTTGAAAAATCGGTTCTTAGTTTCGTAATCCAGTTACCGTCATCACTGTCACTGCCTCCATGGAAAGGATTGAAGTCTGACAGGTCGGAGTCAGACCCAGGCGGCCGCCGCTCCTCATCCGATTCCATCTCCAGCTCATCATCAGACCCTCGCACGAACTCATCGGATGAAGACCCTCCCCGCATGCGCTTCGCCGCTGCGTTGGCTTGCTGGCGAGCCGTTACTGTAATCAATAATAATTTTAATTAATTATAATAATACTAGCGACCCGGCCCGGTTTCGCATGGTTTTGACAAAACATCGAGATTTCTTTATTCTTTGTAAATAAGTTTAATATTAATCTATACAGGGTGAAATTGAAAACGACAAACCGAAATGGGAGATTGTAGTCCCGTACTGAAATCGCGAAAACTTTCAAAACATTTTTTGGTAACAACCAAGTTCTAAGGAATATGTTCAAAATTAACATATATTTTTTCCGCTACCACAAACTATACAGATTTGGCATTTTTTTCTTAAGAGAAGCCCTTTTTGGTAATTTGCCTCTTGTCAGCGCCTTAACTTTATTAGGACTATTGTCCTAATAAAGTTTTTAGTAGAAGAAAGATTGGAAGTTTCTCAAAAAAATTTAAAAACTCTAAAGAGATTTTCCATGGAATTTTGTATGAACTTTAATTTGTTTAGACAGGACAACATTTGGTCAGCTAGTACGAGCCCCGATGCAAAATAGTTCGTCTAATGTGAAATTTTCTCTGTGAGATTTTTTCTAACTTCATTATTTTTGTATATCTATATAAAATATTAAGCTGTTCTACTATCTACATTTTTAATTATGAACCAATAAACTATTTTAGCTTTTTAAATTTATACATACCCTGTTTTAAATTCGAAGAAGTTATAAGCAAAATAGTACGACTAATTGTTAATCGATGCAAAAGAGTTCGTCTATCGGTGAGTTAAATAAGATTATTCCTTCTTCGTACAATTATGTTGCATAATTTAAATTTGTAAAAGTAATTCTGTGTCATTTGTCAAGTGAGACACTATAAATTCTGAAAATTTCAGGTTTTTTTTCATTAGTTTTCAAATAACAATGGGTCGTGGCAAACCCGTGTGTGAAGAGCTCCGAAAGCGAATAGTTTGTGGGGTCGATGCTGGCAAATCAAATTACCAAATATCTAAAGACTTGATACTTCCTAGGTCTACAGTCTAATCTATCATTCAGCACTATAAAAAGAATAGAACGACTTCTTGTTTGAAGAAAACAAGTGCAGTAGAAAACAGAATCCTGAACAAAATTATCAAAATAATCGTCGTGCTCGAGCTGGAGAACTCACGGTGCAATGGAAGGACATGATTCACAAAGACGTCTCATTTGATACTTGCAAAAGAGTCCTAAAAAGAATGGGTTACGGATTTTACACCGCTAAGGAGAAACCACTGTTGACTGCTGTACAAAAGAAAAAGAGGTTGAAGTTTGCTCGTGATCATTTAAATTGGACTTCCGATCAGTGGCGTAGTATCATTTGGAGTGACGAGTCCAAATTTGAAGTAACAGTCGGCGATGAAAGGAAAAAAGTGATTCGGAACAAAAATGAGGCATTTCATACTGATTGTCTCAAACGCAAAGTGAAGTTTCCGGCGTCTCTTATGATATGGGGCTGCATGTCTGCACAAGGTGTTGGTGGTATGCAGTTTGTGGATGGTTCTATCAATGCTGCAAGGTATCAAAACCTTTTGGAAGAGAATTTACTGCCCTCTATTCCGTCACTTAAGCATCAAGATTCCTTCATTTTTCAACAGGATGGTGCTTCCTGCCATACTGCAAGGACAACAAAGACGTGGCTACTGGCGAAAAGCATCCCTACAATCGAATGGCCATCTAACAGCCCGGACTTGTCGCCGATCGAAACTCTATGGTGCTGCTATCATTGAGAGTAAAGGCGACACAACTAGTGGTAGGCGTGAGTGACAAGGGTAGACGAATACTTTTGCGTTGTTTTTTAGAATGTTTTTTTAATTTTTTATGTTATGTAAAGTCATGAAAGAATTTCAGTTATGTTAAAATAAACTTTAAAATGTTCCTCAAATTGTGGTTTACTTTTATTAAACGTTCTTAATTATTTTACCAATATTTACTTTCTATATTTTACGCTTTGCACTACTTTCCATACTAGACGAACTTCGGAAATATTTTTTCTAAATGTTGGTGAAAACCAACATTTAGAAAATTTATAGAACTATATAGAACAACGCGGTCACACAGACAGACACGAAGAGACTTTATACCGGCTGATTTTTTTTATCGTCTCGAAAAACATAGGGTATAGTAGGTGAACGGAGTAGAAAAGCCTATGGCATAGTCAATTTTTTTTTTTCTTCAACCTGTAAAGAAATTGATTTATCAATAAATACTACCCATTTGAAGTAAACTTTTCATAAAAAAAAAGAATAAATCGATGAAAAAATATCGAAATTCAAATCATACGCACCCTGTTATGATTTGAATTTCGATATTTTTTCATCGAAATATTCTTTTTTTTTCTTCTGTTTTTATTGTTTTAATATGAAAAGTTTACTTCAAATGGGTAGTATTTATTGATAAATCAATTTCTTTACAGGTTGAAGAAGAAAAAAAAATTGACTATGCCATAGGCTTCTACTCCGTTCACCTACTATACCCTATGTTTTTCGAGACGATAAAAAAAATCAGCCGGTATAATACGTGTTGTAAAAAGAGTTCATCTATAGTTTGCTGTAAAAAAACTACATACCTATATTAAAAATCAATCTGTCTGCCTTTTCCCAATTATGGTGGGATCGGCTTCCAGTCTAACCGGAAGCCATCTCCATATGAGCCCAGTTATTGGGTAACACGATACCCTTTGGTAAGACTGGTTGTCAGACTTTTGGGCGTGTGACTACCCTTAACGACCATCATAGATCTGAGAAAGACAGCCGGGACCAACGAGCTATCGATCCATGCGGCTGTTATTATTTATTTATTAGCCACGAGCGATACAACTTAATTCAAAGTTAAAATTCTATTAACCCCGTTTCACAATGAAATCTGAACTCACATTTCCTCTTCGAAGTGTTAGCGTCATCGTCGGTGCCGTTCTTCCCGTTGTGCGGCGCCGGCGCAGGCGCGTGCGCGACGGCCGGCGACTTGCGCGGCGGCTCCAGGCCCAGCAGCCGGTTGATCCGGTCGCGGTCCGGCGCCGGAAAGTGCTTCTCTACTAGCGTCTGGAATACGCCCCTGGAACGAACACATATTTTTTATTTAAGGGTCGGGTAATCGCCGTTGACTTTGACCATACAAATGCGCGTCGCGATCACGCCGCGGCTCCGTTCGGTTTCAGAGGGAATATTTATTTTTAGTAACGAAAATATGAATATTTGAAAAAAATCACAGATAGAATAAAATAAATAGTCTGTTCATACAAAAAAACAAGTAATGAAAATATCTTTAGTAGTTTGAAAGTAATATCATTTTTATGCTTTGAGTAGACATTACTTCCAGAATTTATTTCATAAAGTATTTTACTACAAAACTTAAATATTCACATAATTATAGAGAGAGAATTGTTGTGTATGTGTTCTAGTTTAACTTCACCAGATCTTTTCTCAGCAGATTTAAAGTCACTAAAATCATATATCTGCGCCTTAAGGTTATTTACTTCATGCTTGCTACACAGCAAGCGGAAAAGGACGCTAACAAACGAGATGGAAAGATGATTTAAAACTCACGGCGAGACAGACCCAGTGGAAAACGTTAGAGGCCTATGCCAGGAAGCACGGTGAACTATGGAAAATTTTATTGTCAAACCAAATCAACTGGTATTTAGTACTTTACCAGCGGGGTCATTGCGTTACACACTTACAGTAGCAATGTGTTTCATTTTGACAGTTCAACAACATTCATTGCGGTATTTACGTTGATGAGCAGACAAATTTGTCGAACATATGAAGCAATGGATTGATTATGTGTTACGCGGTTAGCGGGTGCTGGTGTGTTTGGCTTAGCATGACGCTATCTATTTCTACTCTACTATAGAATATCCTCGCATGCCTCGTTGGTGTAGTGGTCGCAAGCGCTACTGCTTAGTATGAGGTGCTGTGTTCGATTCCAAGGGGGGTAACCATAACCTCTTATAGCAGTATTATTTCAATATTACTTCAGCGTGAGAAAGAGATGGAGCTATAAGTCCTGTATAGCTCCATCACTTTCCCACTGTGAAGTAATATTATAATAATACTGCTATAAGAGGTGATGGTTACCCCCGAGGTCGGGCAGTGTTATTGGGTTTTTTCTTAAGAAATTTCTCAGTAGCAGCCCGGAGTCTCTATTTGTGCCCGGTTGATGGCAATAGGCTCGCCCCCTATTTCATGGGACTTAAACATAACTGGCGAAATGTGGATGTACTATAGGTACACCTCTGCCTAACCCCTCGGGGATTACAGGCGTGATGTTATGTTATGTTATGTAGAATAGAATTCGCTTGTCTACATTTCTCGGTAGAAAACTGTCAACTGTCTACACGGAAACGTCATTTTTGTCTACTCTTCCGTCGACAAAACGCTTCTCTACGGTTCTCGTGCTAAGCCTGCTGGAAGTGTGTCGGAGGGCAGACACAGACCTTGTAGCTGTAATTTTAGTGAACTAAGCTGTTTACTTTAGCTATCATTGTTATTGTTGTTGCTAGTTATGTTGTGCTTTGGGTGATAGACAGGTCGAAACCTATAATGTGAACCTAGTGGTATACTGTGATTGTTACCTGTTGTAGTAGCCTTGAGAATAAATAAATAAATAATATTTCACCCAGTAGTCCAGAATAAAGTCAAAGTCAAATTATTTATTTCAAATAGGCACACAAATAGCACTTTTAAACCTCAAAATTTACAAAAAAAAATTGAATTTATTCTAGTTGCCCCTTCCAAAATGTAGTTTCGTATGGAGAAGAATGGGCAAGAAACTCCACCGTTACTTTTTTTAAATGTTTTGCAAAATTTTGAATTGGTATATAATATATGTGAAGACGATGCATGCACCTAGAATAAAATTACTATACCAAAATAGGTAAATAGAATTAAAAATGAAGCAATGACAGATAAATTAATTATGTGATAGGTATATGTGATAGGTACGTGATGCTCACATATTTACAAACATTGTAAAAGTGTACGTTTTTTCTAAAAAGAATAAATAAAGTAACAGGTCAGTGTGTGAGCTAAAGTTATCACAGAATTTAAAAGGCTTCATTACTATTTTATTTACTTCAGAATATCGTGATGGCCAGCAGTTAGGGCCTCTCTTATAGTGCACTGCACACAACTGTGTGTTCAAATCCGGACCAAATTATTTTTTTTAAGTGAAATAATTACGATTGAAAATAAAACAAAAATATGATTGATCTTGAAAAAGAATCGATTCAAATTATTATTTAATTATTTATTAACAAATTATAATAATCAAACATATTATTATACCCATATTAATAATCAAACTTATTATTATCCCAATCTTAATAATCAAACTTATTATTATCCACATGCTAATAATCAAACGTATTATTATCCCCATAACAATACTCTTAATAACCGTCTAAACGCATCTCAAAAAAGTTCTACGTAAACGTCAAAATCCAAATATTCCCGCGTTGTCAAGGTGTCGCGCAGTTTCAAATAATAGCGCCAGCTGGGTCGGGCGACAGCGGAACCGGTTCGTTCACCCCGCGCCGCCATTACATGGTATTTATACTGAGAATAGTACACCGACTCAGCGCACGGCTATCCAAGCGCTGTCGGAACTGAATACAGTGTCAGAGCATCGATTTTGTAAGCGTATTACGTATTTCAACAATGTGCGCGTTTGTATTACTTTTGTAAACCAATAAAACTGTTTGTTATGATGTCCTAAAACGTATTTTGGTGCAAAATAGTGTTTGTGTTGGCGTTTTAAGTCAGTGATAAATACAATGTGTTCTAAACAACAACTGAAGAACTTCCTCAGTGAAATATCAGAAAATGCCGAGTTTCCTTTATTTAATTATGTATCAGCAGAGAAGTACACAATCTTAATCAAATGTCGAGTGGACACTAATCGTGACGCTCAATTCTACAGCGAATACGCCAGAGAATGGATAAAGAAGTTCACTAAATTCACAAAAACTGGCTGGATAGTTAGAGCATGTTTTCCGCATGTGAAGAGATTTTTGTACAGAAAAGTTTTTACATGCCATCATTCTAGTTTTAATAAAAGGAAGACGCCAGAACAATCTGGTGCGAAGGACAAACAATGCAAAGCGAAGATAGACTTCAAAATAAAGTTTATAAACCGTAACACTATTAGGAACGATAAAATGTTGAAGGACGGTTTGAACTTAACCATTCATATAAACTTCACACACTCACATGGTCTAAGAGCGAGAGAATCATTCAATTTGCTGAAATGTTCGGCGAACACCGACGACTTATTCTACAAATATTTTTCAGACGGACATACGACAGCTACGGCGAAAAGCTACCATGAATTAACCTTACTTTCAAATTTTGGAGCCAGTAGTAAACATTTGTCAAATGGTGAAATAAATCCCAGTCTACACCATGCGAAGTACTTGTTCAACAAAAAAAAGAAAGAGGGGCTCGATTACAATCTAGCCGACATAATGAGCGAGAAAGTGAAGGCTTTAGAGGAGTGTGGCGGCGTGTCGAGGTACACAGATGACTACAGCATCACCGTCGTTATCACACCATTCATGAAAAACGTCCTATCTGGACATGAACTAGACTGCATTATTGTAGACAGTACACTTATAAAAGAATGCGTTGTATCGTTTTTCTTAGTTCCTACTCCACTGGGCGCCTTACCCGTCGCCTGTGCATTACATTCACAGACTACGGAACCCAGTTTTAGTCAAGCATTCTTTTCTGCAAAATTACTTCTAGAAAATCAGACTTTAAAAAGTTTTGAACCGAGCAAGATTATGATAAACCAGTTAGATGAACAAAATCATGCTTTAGATGCAATATTTTCTAATAAGAGGTTGTTTGTGTCACGTGTGTCCGTGATCGAAGGAATATGGAACACGATTTGCGAGGGGGAGGTTAAGATTGATAGAAAAAATAGACATAAAGTAATGGAGTTATTCACTTCACTATTGCACGCACATAATTTAGAAGAAGCAGAATTGTTCTACAATAAACTTGAGGGAAACAGCGATGTGCAATCCGCTCCAAAACTCAAAGAATATCTGACTGACATATGGAACAGACGAGACGATTACATAACACCAAACAAAGTGATAGACATTTCTATACGAATTTTAAAACAATTTGTATTAAGCAGATGTAATTCCTACAACAGTTTGATCATGATAGATGTACTGTTGAATATTTTAGACCGTCATTGGTGTCAAATACTGCATGCACATTTGAGAAGCAAATTAATCTATGAAACTTATACTAAGTTCTTGCCTCGGGACAAAACGGTGACCATAAGTTTAGCTGATTTGGAAATGACTAGTCAGGAATATAGATTAGAGAAACCAAAAAGTAATGTAACGTTTAGAACTGATACAATGTGTTGTGACTGCGTTAAAGGAAGGAGAGGCGGATTGTGTGAACACTTATGTGCCGCGTTACTCTCTGCTACACTGACAACGTCTGTTCCTGATGAAAAAAGAGCATTCTACACAGCATTGGCTGGCGAACATGAAGTAAAAGTGGAGTCGGGAGTCCAGTCTGAACTAGAATATGATCAAGAAAACGAGGAAAATGACATGGAAGAAACTATACATAACAGCAACGAACAAACAAACGAACCGTATTTCGTAGTCAAACAAGAAATAGAAGATCACAACGACCCATTAGACGAGAGTAACAGCGAAAATAACAATTCTGAGCATAACTCGACAGAAATTGAAATTGTTGATGTGAAGAAAAGTTATGTACACGCACTCAGGGCTTTGAACGATGAATTTAGAAGACTAAACAAAGTGTTTAGGGAGAATCCTAGCGCATCTAACTTGGACACTATGGGCCGATTAGCTAGGGAACTAAGTAAAATAAAACCTGTTGAGAAAATCAACTTAATGGATATGTTTGTAGAACTAAATGTGAAGGAAAATGGCAGAGATATCTGTAATTAGAAATTGTGATTCTGATTGTTATTGTTCAAACCCAAAGAACTTTAATTAACATAATGGTTGATCTAATGTGATTTTCAAACATTTTTTTGTAATAAATACATACCAGTTATTAGAACAATAGTAATTTAATAATTAATAGTTAATTTCTCAATAGCAGCCCGTTCTTTTTGGGTGGGTACTCATCAAATAACTTCTCCCGCTCTGGGCGGAGCGGGAGGGTGTTACTGACTAAAACCCACCCGTATTCCTTCCTGTTGCCTGTGTTGCCAGGGCCTCAGTAACCCTTTAGTACCTTCCCGCGACCCCGGCAGGCATCGGCCCTAGTGGACCCCTACATTTGTGCTGACGACATCTCTTTGAAGCGCACGTGGAATACAACGCGCCGTCGACCCGGACCTGGTCCTTACCGGACGGTGAGCTACCCATTGCTCACCGTCCGCACGCCCGCGCCTACGGTGGCCAGAAATCCGCCCGGGATTCCCGACGCCCAGGGAGTCTCCTGCAGCGGCTAGGGGCGAGAGGGCGCGAAATTTACCTTTCCCTCAACCGTCCCGCCTCCTCCTTCGCGAGCATTACTGCTTCGCAAAAGGAGGTGACGGCTGCCCATGCCCTTTCGCTCAGTACCATGGCCTGAACCAGGGGGACGCGAGAGATCTCTGCCGCCGATCGCCTCCACGAAGACACGGCGGTGCTCTGCCCAAGCCGGGCAGACCTCCACCGTATGCTCCTCCGTGTCCTCCCGGCGATCCACACAGTGGTGACACTCGGACGTTTCCTCTCGCCTTATCCGACACAGGAACCTCCCGAAGCTGCCGCGTCCGGTGAGGACCTGTGTCAGGCCGAAGGTGAGGACGCCGTGGCGCCTCTCTAGCCACTCCTCAAAGAGGGGACTTATCGCCGCAATCGTGGCGTGCCCAGCACTGGGTTGCGACAACCGTACTCTCCATGTCGCCATGAGATCCCGCCGGAGCTCCGTCTGCTGTGCCGCGCTTTCTCGCGGCAGCGGAGTTACGCCCCGGCGTTTCGCCTCCTCGCGCCACTCCCATACGTGCGCAAGGACTTTTGCCTCCAGATCCCATGGCGATAGCAGCCCGTCTGGATTTGTGCCCGGTTGATGGCAATAGGCTCGCCCCTTGTTACATGGGACTTCACCATAACTGGTGTAATGTGGGCGTACTACAGGTACACCTCTGCCTAAACCTTCAGGAAAACGAGGCGCGCGGCGAGGCCCCAAAAGTGACCCTCATATTAAAAATTTATTTATTTTCTTTACGCGTCCGGATTTCGGAAAAATCCAAATGTGTAAAAAATTTTTTTCCAAAAAAAAAAAAACAGCCGGCTTCCAAAAAAACACTACAAAGTGAACAATAACTTAAACTTCGGAAGTCGGTGTCTTTGGATTTGTATTTTAGTGCCACCGACTTCCGAAATTAAAGTGATTTTTCACTTTGTAGTGTTTTTTTTTTGGAAAATGTTTTTTATTTTTCTATTTTTAGTGGGTCAGTTTATAATTTATCTAAGTTGCAATAGCCATGTCAACTGCTCATCACCTTTTACAATTTTTTTCTTGATGCAGGGACGTTAATTATTGAGGAGTTCTCCTGGTAAGAACCAGGAGAACTGTCACTCACCATATGCATTGTGAAGAGGCTTAGCAACCATATTAAAGTACCTAATCGAATCGCAACTCGTTAATTAAATACTTCTTATTAAGTAGTGGCGGTGGCCATCTGTGGTCTTTGTCATCAATTCCACTCCACCAAATGGTGCTTTCCGAGAGCAAATGCCCAAGTTACTATAAAAAAAAATACCTAAATCGCTATAGGTGTGCCTTTAAAATTTAAGGAATTCCCTCGATTTCCATGGGATCCCCTCATCATTTTATGACTTGGTGACAATGGGACCACCTCGGGAGCATATCCTTTCAATAAAAAAAAAAATAATTTTTAAAATCGGTCCACAATTGAGGGAGAAATCGGCGAACATACATAAAAAAAAATATAAATAAACATGTCCAATTGTTCCTCCTTTTGAAAGTAAATAAATAAATGTGTAATTTCAACTTAATCGGTCCGGTAGATTCGCAGTAAATGGGCTGTGACAGACACACGAGTGATACTATAAGGGTTCCGTTTTTTCCTTTGGAGGTACGGAACCGTAAAAAACAAAATAACTAGAAAATAAAATAAGCTAGATGGAGCCGACATTTCCTATTTGACTACTCCTGAGAATAAACGGCAATACAAACTCAGAGGTCAAAGTTTCTTTTGTGTGGTGGCTACTCTCAACACCACCTGCAGGCTTAGCATGGCATGACACTCTTTATTTCTTCGAAGAATAGACACGGCTCTTTCCATACAAAGTGACATTTCGTTTATCCTTTTTTGACATCCCACCGTAGAAATCTTTCTACATAAAAAAGGCCCTAGACAAATATCGTTAGAAACGAAAGACAAGATGACAGATTGTAGAAGGATTTCTACGGTGAGATGTCAAAAACTGAGAAACGAAATGTCACTTTGTATAGAAAGAGCCGTGTCTATTCTTCGAAGAAATAGAGAGTATAATGCTAAGCCTGCTGGATTGATCACTTACTTGGCAGTGGAGACGAAGTCTGACAGCTCTCCGTCGTCCCTCTCGAGCTGGTCGAGCGTGCGCGCCTCGCCGGTGCTCTGCAGGCCGATGACCACGCACTTGCCGCACTTCACGGCCTCGCGAGCCGTCACTACGGCATGGTTCACCTACAGACAAGACAGACCATCATTCTTTTGCCCTTATGTCAATTTATTAGGGGGTCTACGCAACGTCTTTTTCTTCCACACTACTGTGGCGGTATCTATAACGCCACATGTGAACTACGCACCAAAAACCTGACGTCACACAAATCCTGCATCGCGCAAGCAAAGTTTACCGCGCGACTGACATATATAGAACGTCCCGACATCAACCGTCGGGTAGTAGCCACCAGACACGACACCCGTCTGGTCGGAGGATCCTCCCTTTTCTATTGAGAATGAGTGAACTTTACATCTTGTTCCTCATGCCTCTAAACTACTCTATTCATCGTCATCTCATTAATCCCCCTTTCTAGCCATACCATCGTTCACACCGTCTATTTATCGTTTCTTTGGTCTTCCCCTACTCTTATAGCCATCCGCATTCATACTCAAAACTTTCCTCGCGAAGACAAGACAGAGATGGTTAGTAATGTACAGGTATACCAGACGAAGTATGCGGTTCGGTTATCTTCGTGTTTCCGAATTAGCTCGAACGTCGCGCCACAGGGTAACCGACAGAGGCAATGCTTCAATGTTTTGTACTGCCGTGCTTTATAGTACGCCAATCATTGCGAGCTTGTATGAAGTTTTGTTTCTGTCGGGTTACCTACTCCCAAAACGTCATTTGCCACTCAAAATATTATAAAGTTTTTTGGGCTTACATAGACAACTATGCAATTCCAAAAAAACTTTAGCCTAAAATTTTGTAAACATGGTGATAGGCAAATACTTCCATGGTTGTCTCAGCTCTATATTAGATCTCATCATCGCGCGTTCGGATTTCCGAAGAAAAGCGATGATTCCCGAAGCGCTTAGTTTTATGGCTGACATGGCGAAATTATAAGAGCTCTGTTTTTGCTCCTAAAAATGGAGCTTGATGCTTTATATTAGTTCTCATAAAACCAAGAGTATTTGATTAATTATTAGAGGCTTACCTTGGCAGCGATACAGAGATACTTGAAGAACCTCTGGTGCGCCGACCAGAACTGTCCCCACATGGTCTTCTTCATCCTCGACTCCGCGTTGATGAGCTCCGCCGCCTCCGTGAAACGTTGCATGGCTTCCACCCACTGTCGGACCAAATAATCAATACATATTACTTTCACTTATTTTGCAATTTTAAATTAAACTTAACATGTAATAATATTCATAGAGTCGGTAATATTTTAAAGTTTTCCGTTACAGTTTAAGTTTACTGTTTTAATATAGATTGAAATACATGTGACGTCATGAAGCTTATGATTTGTTCCCCGCGCCTTGTCACATGATGTCACACTGTTTTGTCCCTCCCTGCCGCATGTGTGCCCGCACAAGGCGCCAGAGCCGCAAGTGTGCCCGCTCAAAGCGACAGAGCCGCACGTGTGTGCCCGCACAAGGCACCAGAGCCGCAAGTGTGCTCGCTCAAAGCGACAGAGCCGCACGTGGGTGCTCGCACAAGGCACCAGAGCCGCAAGTGTGCTCGCTCAAAGCGACAGAGCCGCACGTGTGTGCCCGCACAAGGCACCAGAGCCGCAAGTGTGCTCGCTCAAAGCGACAGAGCCGCACGTGGGTGCTCGCACAAGGCGCCAGAGCCGCAAGTGTGCCCGCTCAAAGCGACAGAGCAGCACGTGTGTGCCCGCACAAGGTGCCAGAGCCGCAAGTGTGCCCGCTCAAAGCGACAAAGCCGCACGTGTGTGCCCGCACAAGGCACCAGAGCCGCAAGTGTGCCCGCTCAAAGCGACAGAGCCGCACGTGGGTGCTCGCACAAGGCGCCAGAGCCGCAAGTGTGCCCGCTCAAAGCGACAGAGCAGCACGTGTGTGCCCGCACAAGGTGCCAGAGCCGCAAGTGTGCCCGCTCAAAGCGACAAAGCCGCACGTGTGTGCCCGCACAAGGCACCAGAGCCGCAAGTGTGCTCGCTCAAAGCGACAGAGCCGCACGTGGGTGCTCGCACAAGGCGCCAGAGCCGCAAGTGTGCCCGCTCAAAGCGACAGAGCAGCACGTGTGTGCCCGCACAAGGTGCCAGAGCCGCAAGTGTGCCCGCTCAAAGCGACAAAGCCGCACGTGTGTGCCCGCACAAGGCGCCAGAGCCGCAAGTGTTCCCGCTCAAAACGACAGAGTCGGGGAGCTGGAAGTTGATATTTTTTTCCCTCCGCAACGGTGTGACACTCCACCATCCGACGTCCGCCTCACCCCGCGTCCTATTTAAGAGCGATCGTTGCGTGCATAAACCAGTTTTTGTTCGAAAAACCGGTAAGCGCCCTCTGACGGCGCGACCACGCGTTAATTTTCACCGAACAAAAAGTGACATATGAACGCGACAATCGCTTTTGAATAGAACGCGGTCTTACAGTCTTACACTATTACAAGGATATTTTGGTGCTCGAATGACGTTGACAGGGTGGCGCTGTTGGTAAAAATTTGTGCAAATGTTTTGAGAAATGTATCGAAAAACAAGATGGCATCGTTAGTTCCGCTTTTGGCCACGCGCCAAAAGATCCTCGTACAGCTATATGTGAGTACTGACCAGTGCCACCGACTTGTCGTAGGTCTCCTTGAAGGCGTCGGACAGAGGCACCTCCTCTATCTTGAAGGACACGCCGTGGAACGACAGCTGGCGCGCGATGTACATGCCGCGCAGCTTCATGTCCATGGCCACTATCTCCATCGCACCTACACCTCTGTAAGAGTTAAATATAAAGCGGGGTTTACATTATGAAACCAGTAGCTTGATTGTTCTGTTTCGGGCAATAGATAATTAACACCTGGTTTTTCAAATCTGAGAAATTCAACTAACACGCAGTGCCGGATGAACCAAGCAAGAGTAGCAAGTAGCAAGAGTAGTACAGCTCGATACAAACTTGATAGCGGCTCCGAAGTGCGTTAATCGCTGCGCAGTACCGCACCCTCACCCCCGCTGACACGTGAATTCGTTACTGCGCTGTGACTTGCCTATGTTCCGAGCCGCCATAAAGTTTGAATCCGGCTGTAATTGTTACGGGCCCCGCGTATCTAAACACTCCGCCTGAGCGTAATTTTGTGAGTGAAACTTACGAGTATTAAGACGTGGTATATTGAAATCATTTGATGTCTCAAAAACGTGAAACGTAACACCTTTTCCGACTAAGACAATCCACGTCATTCAATCAGTAACCGATTATTTCGTTGGCAAATAAAACACAGAATTTCATACGGTAAACGCAGAAGTTCTACAAAAAGTCGCTCGTATAAATGTACCTATAGAATTTGAATCGGCTGTACAAAAAGTCGGACGTGTGCGAGCACACTTACTCGGCACTCAGTGTGGATGCGTAGCACAATTGAAATGGCTCGATTCAAAATGTTGAAATTTTTATTTGTATGACTTACATTCTACATTATTTTTATTATAATTTAGTAATCATATGCCAAACATTTACTTTCTTTAACCATATTTTTTTAAACACTATACTTAAGAACCCATAGCAGATCACCCTTGATAGAATTTGCCACGAAATCCGCACTTACTTAACCTGCACCGCTAACACGGTCAACATACACCACATAGTTTACATTCACTCACCGTTTCTCAACAGCATTGATGAAATCCATGAAAGTTGGGAAGGGCGTGCCGTCTCCCCATATGCCCAACCTGACCATATAGGCCATGTTCCTGGGCTCACTGGCGCCGGTAGCCGAGGCATACACCACGCGGGCTTTAGGCAACTTGTTCTGAAGCTCTAGGGCAGTTAAACCAGTCTTGGTTGCCTTGCCCGAACCGACTGGGCAAAGGTTTTTGGCTTTGTGACACTCGTCGAATACAATCTGGTGTTTGAGTTGAGGATTTTATAGATAAATGTTTATTTTGTGTTTTTTATGTTAGTTTTAATCATGGTCTGGCAGTTTGAGTAATTTATGAGCCCTACCTAAATGTCCTTGCATTGGTATTGTTCGTCGAATCGTTGAGCTTCTTAAGTTCTGCGTTGAGCTGTACGATTACTGACAAATGCGTGCACTGACTGGACAGGTCCACTCAATCTGTGTGGTTCTTTCCTCAAAAACCCATTTCAGACACCATTCTACGTAGTCTTCACATGATCTGACCAAGATTATGTCTGGACTTTAAAAGAGACTGTGACCTCGTGAGTTTTTTTTCAGCCTTTCTTCACAGTAGTCAGATAGGAAACGCAATGAATTTAAAATATGATTGACGTGTAAAAGTGTTTGTACAAATCTACTTACACAAATAAAATCATTTATCAATATAGGGTGCCAGAAAGGTGGGGGTGATAGAACATACGCTCAGTATTGATTTTAACCGATTTTACTGGAAACAAGGTTTTATAGATTCTTCCATATTTCTATACAGGCAGGCCATGAGGGTAGTACACCTGCATCAATATTATCATACTTTTTACTTATATCTATACTAATACTAGCTTTTGCCTGCGGCTTCGCCCGCGTGGAGGTTTTTTTTCTTACATAATAATCTTCTCCTGACAATAACTAACACAACAAAAAAATAATTAGCGAAATCGGTCCAGCAACCACGCGTGATGCCGCGACCAAGGGAAATAGGGATACATTTATATATATATATAGATTATAAAGAGGTAAATTTTGTTTGTAAGTTTGTATGTAGGAGGTGATCATCGGTACTACTGATCCGATTTCAAAAATTCTTTCACTGATAAAGAAACCTACGCTATTGTCGATTGCTATAGGATATGTTTTATGTTAAAACACGCGGACGAAGTCGCGGGCAGAAGCTAGTTGGTAATATAATAATAAGTATTTTGTTGTGGGCTTTTGTTTTTTTTTGGGTGGGAAATTATCAAATAACTTCTCCCGCTCTGGGCGGAGCGGGAGGGTGTGTCAGACTGTTACTGACTAAAACCCGCACGTGTTCCTTCCGTTGCCTGTCCAGGGGCCTCGGTATCCTTCCGGACTTTCTCACGACCCCGGCAGGCATCGGCCCTAGTGGACCCCTATACTTGTGCTGACGACATCTCTTTGAGGCGCGCGTGGAACACAACGCGCTGTCGACCCGGGCCTGGTCCTTACTGGATGGCGAGCTACCTATTGCTCACCGTCCTGCCTCCTCCTTCAAGAGCATTACTGCTTCGCAGAAGGAGGTGACGGCTGTCCATGCCCTCTCGCTCCGTACCATGGTCTGGACCAGGTTCGGACGTGAGAGATCTCCGCCCCCGATCGCTCCACGAGGATACGGCGCGCGGCGGTGCTCTGCCCAAGCCGGGCAGACCTCCACTGTATGCTCCACCGTGTCCTCCGGGCGATACAAAAAGTGATGACACCCGGGCATTTCCTCCCGCCTTATCCGACACAGGAACCTCCCGAACCTGCCCTGCTGACCTGCGTCAGGCGCAAGGTGAGGACTCCGTGGCACCTCTCTAGCCACTCCTCAAAGAGGGGATTTATCGGCGCAATTGTGGCGTGCCCAGCACTGGGTTGCGACAATCGCACTCTCCATGCCGCCACAAGATTCCGCCGGAGCTCTGTCCGCTGTGCCGCAACATCTCGCGGCAGCGGAGTTACGCCCCGGCGTTTCGCCTCCTCGCGCCACTCCCATACGTGTGCGAAGACTTTTGCCTCCAGATCCCATGGCGACAATCCGGCAAGGAGGCTCGCCGCCGCACCGGAGACCGTGTGGTATCCCCGGACCAGCCGGATGGCCATGACCCTTTGGGCCTCACTAAACCGGCGGGCTGGCCGCAGCGCCTGGGAACGCGCACACACAGGTGCCCCGTAAAGGGCCATGGACCGCACGACCCCTGCGTAGAGCCTCCGGTAGGAGGCTTTTGGACTGCCTTGAAGCGGCTCCTGCGGCAATCTAGGGGAGGACCCGCTTCAAGGCAGCCCCGGCCCGCTCCAGTATGGGAGCCTAACGTCGGAAATGCTCTACGAAGTTCCACCGGCTCTCGAGCCCCAGGCACTTCATCGTAGACTCGACGTCGATGTGAACCCCCAGGGCAGGGTATTGAAGGCATTGGTGATGTCTAGAGATACCGCCAAGACGACCCCACCCACCCTGGGCAACAGCATTCCCCGTCGTGAGGGCTCGCACGCGCATGATGGCGTCTACCGTAGAGCGCCCCCTGCGGAAACCAAACTGGCTCTCCACCAAATCCGGCCCCACCCGCACCAGCCGTCCGACGAGGCGTTCTTCTTTCAAAGAGCTTGCCCAGCTCGTCGAGCAGCACGACCAACGAAGCGGGAACTGACCCCAAGCATGCGCTTAGGAGCCCCCTTAGTCGAGGCCCAAGAGCATCCAAGGTCAGGACCCAGGCTTTCCCAGGTAAGCCGTCGGGTCCTGGGGCGGTATTTTTGGCATTCAGTCTGCGTACCGCCACTCGCATCTCTACCTCGGTCACCTCCGGAGCATCGTCGTCGTCGTCGTCGGCGGTGTGGTCCGCATCGGGCACCGTAGTAAGCGGAACCTTGGGCGGGGAGGTGTTGTAGGCTTTCCACAGACTTTTTCTCATTATTGCGTTTTTCTTGTAATTGGCTTATAGTATACTTATTATTTTAATTCTGTTTTGTATAGTTTAGTTCGCGTGGAAGCCATAAGACACATACACAATGTACTAAAATAACAGCGCCATTTTTACACCCCCCACGCCACGTCGCCCGCCCGTGATATTCGTTCGTTTTTTTCGCTTAACGTTATTTCTGACTTTATTTCTTTTTTCACGGCTCCTAAGGGTCGGGTGGTGTTAAAAAGCCTTTAACCTCATTAAGATCTTTTCCGACTGGTAGTTACAGAGATTAGCGCGTTCAAAAATAACAAACTGTTCAGCTCTATTATATTAGTATAGATTTCAGTTGGTTTCGTTCGTTCTATAGCAAAAGTTGTTTATCCTTTATCGGGAAACAGAATTAAATTAGATATTATTTGTCTATGATTGCTTAGGAGAGGTTAATATAACATGTTTCTTATTTTCTTAGCAACCCGCTATATGGAATAGGCTTATATATCTTTCATATTACCCCACCCGGTAGCTAAAACTCTTCTATAAATATTATAAAATCAAAGTCGCGCTTCGTGTCCGTGTGACCGCCTTGTTCTACTAAACTACGCTAATAAATTAACACTTAACTTACATACAATAAATAAATCTCGATGATTGGTCAAGTTATAAAAACCGTGCGAGTTGAGTATATTATTATAAAGGATACACATCCATCAAAGTCGTCGCCGCACCATTGCAGCAACTGTTTCAGTCTTGTCCGGTACTTAGTGGTGGTGGACTGTGTCTCGCCGATCAACGCCGAGTACGTGCTGAAGATCACGCCCTTCTTCACGTTGCCGTTCACGGCTGACGAGATCTTCGCGTATTTAAACTGGTGGAGAGATAATATGACAGTGTTTGAAATGTTGGAAAAATAGTATATACATACACTCACGCCTTCTTCCCATGGGGGTAGACAGAAACTATAGAACGCCACCGGCTACGCTCCTTACATACTCCTTTTGCTTCGTTTACGTTCATACATCTGGTCACACACGCACGCCGGTTGCGAGTACTACGCACCTGACCTTTTTGAAGAACATCATTAATGAGGTCACTAAGTCTTTCTGGGGCGTCCCCTCCCGGCATTCCCACTCACATCTGCCTTGTAAATACCTTTTGTTAGTCGCCTTTCATTCATCCTCTCAACATGACCAAACCATCTAAGCATACTCTTTTCAATTTTTGTCACTACATTTTCCTTTAAACCGCATAAAAAATATTATGTCAGTGTTTAACGTAGTGGCAAATAATGTGACGGTATTTAAGCTGGGTGAACGAAAATGTGCCATTATTGAAACTGGTGGACATCTCTCGACAGGTCTCGACGCCAAAGGGCACAAATTTGTACTCTATGCCAAGGCCTCTATATTTAATAAGTTTTGATAAATTGGCAATTTAGTTGGGTTGCTAATACGTAGATTTAACTATCGGATTAGGGCAACATGTAAAGATAGATTCAAGATGTAATAATAATAATAGTAATAAATAAACAAGTTACCTTATTAAGCGGGTGCACCTCAATTTTGCCGGCGCCGATGTCGCGCAGGTCCCGCTCGGCGTCGTACTTGAGGTCGTTGGACACGGACACCCAGATGGCGCGCTTGCGGCCCTTTATGTAGTTCTCGAAGATGATGCCGGCGATCGTACGGCCCTTGCCCACTCCCGCGCCGTCGCCTGTACAAAACTATTTGGTTAAAGCTCGATTTCCGAGGTTGTAAAACTTCGAGTCCGCTTTCGCTCGCTCTTACATTCTTAAGCTTTGCTGAATAAATGGATAAAGTGAATCGGGGAGCGAAGTGTTTTTAAAAAAAAGCTAGGAGTTAGTATTTTAAAAGGCTGGGAACTGCTCTAACTGCTAGCTAGTGCGGCACAACTGACTCACCAATGAGGAAGCCCGCCCTGGTGTTGTCAGGCAGCAGATGCTCGTGCGCCTGCGACGCGTACACCACGGCCTCCAGCTGCAAGGCCGACAGCAAACCGTTGCGGATGAGGTCGTCTGGCAGACTCACTTCATACGTCACGTCGACCGGCTCCACGGACGACAGTGACGCCGTCTCCACCACTGGGTCGGGGTGCTTGCGGCCTAGTTTCACTATTGAGAAGGATTAAATATGATTCAAATGGTCATAATTAAATAATGTACTTTCTAAGCACTGACATATATAAAAATGAATGCCTATTTCCCTTGGTCACGGCATCACGCGTGAATGGCTGGACCGATTTCGCTAATTATTTTTTTGTTGTATTTGTTATTGTCAGGAGAAGGTTCTCATATAAGAAAAACATAAGAAAGTTGCGCAAAAAATTACAAAAATTCTTATGCGGGTGAAACCGCGAGGCGCAGCTAGTCTACCTACATAAATAAAAATTAAATGTTATTCGTTGGTAAGCGCATCACTTGAGAACGGGTGGACCGACTTGACGATTTATTGTTTTAAAAGATTCGTAATTGTCCGAATTAGGTCTATGGAAAGACAACTTAATTTTTCATATTCGGTCAATTACGAATCTTTTTTGTTGTGCTTTTTTATGGGAATTTTGTCTGAATTATTGAAATTTGGACAGGACAACGTCTATCGGGTCAGCTAATAAATACATAAATTGATTAATGCTTCATTGAATATCAGCTAAAGCCTGCTCACAAGAAAAACAACAGACTAATATAATAGCTAAATGTACGCCTTACTTACATTTGGAAGGCATATAATCTGCGTATGTTTCAGCGACACCCATCTCTTCATCATCAACCTCTTCTTCATCTCCTCCCATCTAAAAATATTATGAATGGAAATCTAAGTATGCATTGCTCATACTGTAACATGTAGGTACCTTTCATTTAATACTTCCATTGAAGTTTGGCAAACCTCATTGTTCTACTAGGAATATTTTAAATAAAATTAAAGGATTTATTCATAAGCGTTGCTTAAAGCTAAATAAACTTTAAACCTTTATAAATACAACTTAAAGTGTAAATTTTTGCATGACATATTAAAGAGAAACCCATTGATTATAAGCTCACCTTTTCCTGCTGCCACATGTTGCCCGGCTTGTTCTGTGCCCAAATGGGGCCCACCTGGGCAAACTGGCCCAGCATACCAGCGAGCGGCCCCCCCATACCCGACTGGATGATTTGATTCAAGTTCTGCATTAAGTACGAGTTCATGCCAGTCATGCCCACCATCTCCACTGTTGAGGAACAAAACGTTAGTTGATAAATAGATGACGCTGTTTAAACTGTGTAGTTTGGCGAAAGAAACATAGATGGCAGTGTTATAAGTTTGGTTATGAAGTAAAATCGATCGTTGATAGCTTAGTTTGGTGAAAGAAACATAGATGGCAGTGTTATAAGTTTGGTTATGAAGTAAAATCGATCGTTGATAGCTAATTTTAGTTACGAGGACGTCAAAGTGGCCGTTTTTCTTTTATGTAAATAGTTATTTTTTAAAGAAAGAAAGAAAGAAAGAAAAATATTTTATTTGGGACACGCACAAGAAATACAAAAGTAAAAAAAAGAAGCATTTAAAACTAAACTTTTTGAATAATATATGGTACACAAATAAACATGTTAAAACCACTTTCACGCCTCTAACTACTTATTATATAGAAAATAAGTATTACAATAACATACGGTTATTAATAGTCCTTTTGCATTACTGTACACAAACAACAACAAAATGATATGAAGAAATATTAATAATAAATTGTAAAATGCCTGGCCATTCGCTTTCAAATAATGTTGTACAGCCCACAGGAACATAACTACATGATAATAAGCAAGGCTGGCAAGTACTACCAAGTAATTTGAAAAGTGTATAAAATATGTGCAAAAATACATTAAATTATTAAAAATTGTTCCCACTACACTAAATATGTACAAAAATCTGAAACGTTGAAAATGAGCACGAAATAGGATGAGCTATGCTAGATCCTGCCGGGCTCGAGACGTGCCACGTCTGAGGCGTGAACAAGTCATATTTAAAATATTTTTTTAGAAGGGCTTCTCGCAGTTCTACCTAGAAGATTGTAGGTTGCTTAATTAACCGGGCTATCCTGTGGATGCCTTATAAATAAGACCTCCACCAATCCATGGCTCTACAACGTCACGAACATATTATATGAAGCCCGGGCCGACAAGCATAAATCATCCTTATTATGAAGTCATGAATCGTAAACGCAACAGAGTTTTGAATCAAAAATATTCGTGTAATATGTAATATTGAAGACTATTCATATTTGTATATATTGCAAATTACCAAAATGCGATGCACTGTTGTATTTTCGATCCAAAAAAAGAGCCTACATTAACGTGGCGTTACGTCAGAATAGTATTCCTGGAGCGCAACGAATGTTCAATTAAAACTTACAACGTTACTATGTATAGTCTGTTCCCAAAGTATCAGTTGAAAATGTAAACAAATTGATCAGAAAACGTACCTGTGGATGCCAATTTGTAGTGCCACTAACAAATTGAGTACTTTGTTTGATTAATGGAATACTTAAACCCGTAATTCTAATTTTAAATTAGTTTTAAGATGTTTTTGATTTGACATTTGAGGTTAATTTTAAACCTCAATTATTGTCGTCGATGATTTTTAAACGACTTCAAAAAGGAGGAGGTTAATAATTCGACATGTTTATATATATTTTTTTTTATTTATGTTCGCCGATTTCTCCTTCAATTGTGGCCCGATTTAAAAAAATCTTTTTTCTTTGAAAGGGTATGCTCCCGATGTGGTCCCATTGTCACTAAGTCATAATCTGACGAGGGGATCCCATGGAAATCGAGGGAAATGCTCAAATTTTAAAGGCACACCTATAGCGATTTAGGTACTTTTTTATAGTAACTTTTGCATTTGCTCTCGGAAAGCACCATTTGGTGAGTGAAATTGATGATGAAGACCACAGATGGCCACCGGAACTACTTAATAAGAAGTATTTAACGAGTTGCGATTCGATTATGTACTTTAATGCTCTTCACAATGCATATAGTGAGTGGCAGTTCTCCTGGCTCTTACAAGGAGAACTCCTCAACAATTAACGTCCATGCATCAAGAAAAGCAATATTTTGTAAAAGGTGATCAGCAGTTGACATTAGACTATTGTAACTTAGATAAATTACAAACTGACCCACTAAAAAGTAAAAAACTTTTTACCTAAAAAAAAAAACAACAGCCTACCAAAAAACACTACAAAGTGAAAAAATGTCGGTGGCAAAAAACTAAAATACAGATCCAAAGACACCGACTTCCGAAATTAAAGTTAATTTTCACTTTGTAGTGTTTTTTTGGAAGTCGGTTGTTTTTTTTTTTTTGTAAAAAGTTTATTATTCAATACCAATTTAATATTAATATTTTAACAATAATTGTTGGAAAAACACGTGAGGTATACAGCTGAAACCTTGTAAATACAGATGAATGTGGCACTTACTTTAGTCAGTGATTGCGTAATAACTTAACCTGAGCAGAATTTTAGAACCTGGGTTTGTTTACACTTTCATAAGATACTTTTGGAACAGACAGAACTGCTGTGACGTGTAAGACGCATTTGTGAGGTACCGATGTTCTGCGATTAATTATCAGAACCGTCGGTAATTTTTAAGACGTTTGCAACTTTCTCTGGTTATGTTAGTATGGTCACAGAGGTCTGGTTATGTTGGTATTATTAAAGAGAAAGTACACGTGAAAAAGTTTGGGTATCAAGACGTTACGTTGTTGCGGCCCACAATGTGGCGAAATATGTTCATCAACTACTTAAAATTTTCTTTAAAAGAGTTACACACTGCTCTGAAGGGTTGAAACACTTGTCCAGCTTCCATTGTTAAAACTTTCACCCTCGTTGTCCTTACAAAGTTTTTTTTTTGCAACATTTCGCATTTCGTGTTTCAAAGCGAATTGAATTATACATTTATAAGGCTTCTACACAAACTTTAATTACGTATTTGTTTTTTTCTTTATTTAAAAACTGACTGTTTTGTTGCAAAACGTTTTCAGGTACGTTAAAAAAACCGCGAAGTAAGTGGAACTACATACAAACCAGGTCAAATCTAAAAATATAAAAAGAGAAGGAAGGAGGGCAATCCTAGGCTCTACTAGCAGCCAGGCCGATGCATCATGAATAACTTAGCAAAATTGTCACCGACCAATATCGATTGTTAGCTTGCATACTATTTACAGAAATACAAGTTCTACATTGAAATGTTAGCAGTCCGTACGTAAAGTTAACTACGGAAGTTAGTTAAAGAAAGAAAATTAACTACGAGACTAAATTAAATAGGAATGCAAATATACATACACATACATGCTGCTTTTGTATGGGTTCAGAACTTTGTTCTAAATGTAAAAAAAAGAATAATACTATTATTTTTTTTAATAAAAAATAATTCATCCACAAAAAAACAGCATGCATCACCTTGTACACGATACGTTGCGGGCACTAAGTCTATTAAAATCCTTGTTTCCAATTCACATTATCTCCACTTAAACGAATGTAAATTAAGTTGCTTCAGAATAACTTTGACTGTGAAAGCTGTAAGAGAAACTGCACTTTAAGTGTGGATAACAAGGGTTATTTTACCGAAATAACATGAATTGGAAACTATATTGTGTTCGCAGTTTACACCGTACTCACTCTGAGCGAGTAGAGAAGCGGCGCTGAACGCGGCAGAGGAGCCCGCCGCGAAAGGCGACGGCGGGGCCATGGCGGGCGCTACGCAAAATCACCGGTTTAATAAGCTGACCATACACACGTGACGAGCTAAACGAAGGATGTTCTAAAGGACAATATGATTTTGAAAAATATGTACCTCTGAATATTTGACGGAACGAAGTTCCTTAACTCAGCTTGCGGTAGGAGTTGACTGGCGATATCCTCCATGCGACTTTGTATCTCTTTCTATTATATACGTGTGTATACTGTGTGCGTGCGCAACTTCATTGGATATCTCATAAAATGACGATGTTTTTACAATAATTTCTTTGCTTCGTGTCATAGTAAAATGTTGAAATAATAAACTCTGTTTAGGCACCCGATTTTGTTCTTATTTTGATCCTTAACTTTTAATAATTACTTTTAATTGTTTGGTATTTTTAAACCTCTGAATACCGACAAATCTTTACAAAACGGTCTGCTTCAAATGCAAATAGTAATCAAAGCATTGAGGTTCGTTGATTTAGAGATAAATGTAAAATTATGACTAGTTTTGGGTACTTTTCGGGATTTATGAAAACTTGCCAAGATACTGCATAAATCCGTCAGATATTTATATATACACTATCAGGACAACGAACACAATCAGAGAGAGGATATATTTTTGGCGTTCTCTCATCACGCCCCACCTACTCAGCTCAAGTTTTCGTGCTGAATATTCTTCCTGAAAAACCCTCTGGGCCTACATATATTTTTAACGAGAATCGATTACTGAATTACCTTTAATACGTCCTTCGTTTAAACAGTCAATCTGTGTCATCCTAACGTAAAATACTGATTTTTGTAATAAAAAGACTTGATGTTAAGGTAATACATAATCAGAAAGTGGCCTCAAGACTGATATCTCTTGAATGTTTAGGCTGCCATCAGTATAGTGCGACATGGAGCTAAATGAACGTGTACGGCAGCGCTGTTTGTGTCAAAAAGATGTCAAATATCTGTCAAACCCAGTACATTCATTTCATGTTAAGTTCCCTTTTTCGTCACGTTCACTTAGATCTATGTAGTACTGTCTCAGTTTTGACTGACTATTCGCAACTTTTTAATGTTCTGGTTGATATTTCTGGGAGGCTTTGCAATGCAGTTTGATCTTAGAACTACACATTTATGACACGTTACTAAGAAATCATGTAATCGAGAATTTCAAGCAGCGCAGTGGTTACAAAAAAATAATATCAAATGCGATAACAGTCCACACTTTTTATGATTTTAAATGCATTTAAAAAGTACTATAACCAACACACAGTTTTTTACGGACAATAACATCGAACTCTTTAAGTGTCGTCACATAATATTTATGAACAAATTATTTCGTATCACGATAGGTTCTGTGTTGCTTATCCGTGAATAATTTATCAGTTCTACATACGGGATTGTCTATATTCAAATAAAAGTAATCAGCGAAACTTCACAGTGATGGCTATCGATATGTAAATCAATCTGCCTAGCCTTTTCCTATGTTGGAGTCGGCTTCCAGTTAAGAAAATGATGGCAACGGGGTCTGACTTCACGGAAACCGGTTGCTTAACCGGATGCAACCAGTATTTTAAACGGAGCGACTGCCTATCCGAACTCTACAACCCAGTTACTTACTGGGTAACACGGGGTATCAATATACAGGGTGGATTTTTGAGCCGGGCACACAGTGGAACGAATGTATGGGAGCGGTTGGACGTAGACATGTCCGAAAAATAAGAGTAAAATTATGACAAACTAATGATGCCATCTTATTCGATTACTTAATGCCTTCATAAATTGTGGTGATGAATTTCTTCATAACTCCCATATTTCGGGAGTAATTTGAGAAAATGTGAAATTTTACTATGAAAATGAGTGTATCGAGCTCTCTCCCTCCTGATTCCGGGCTTGTTTCAAGTAGCGGTCTCTAATATCGTAATGCTATTACTAAGAGCTATATTTAATACTAAGACACATAGTGCGCCAAATGTGCACTTTCTGGGATAAAAGGAAATGAAAATTTAAAAAAAAAACGTTTTTTCCCCATTTGTATTTACTTTAAACCGCAGACAGACTTATTAAGAGGTCTATAAATATATTATATATATACAGAAATATATATTAACAAAAATATTCACAAGAACTGATGAGAGTATGACTTTTAAGTAAGTTGATAATAAATTACCTAGTTTCATTAAAAGTACAATAAATAATTAAGATGTAAGCTCTAATTTACTAAGTTACACATTTTAAAACAATAACATCATTTAATTATCTTCGTCATCATCATCATCATCAATTAATTCAAATTCAGAATCGATGTCCGCTAAATCATTTATGTTAACAAATTCGATATCACTTTTCTCAGAATCCGTAAGCTCATAAAATTCCTTAAAAGAAGATTTTTTTACAAACTTATTTCCTTTTGGACGGATACTTGTAACAAGTGGATCAGAAGACAGTAAAAGATTGTGCATAATATCTTCATTGCATGAGATACTGCTATGCTTTCGAGAATGCCCCTCTCTATATTTTCTAAAATCTTTATTTCTAGCCTCAGATGCCTCTTCGGATAGAAAACCAATGGGCACAATTGACATGTTCTGAACTATGTCTGGCCCATGCATTAAAATTTTATGAAGTGAAGAAGGCATATAATACCATGGGTATAACTCCACGTAAAGCTTAGCAGTATCAAAGCAGAACTCTCGGAATTTAGTTACGTTGATCTTCTCTCCTGATGAAATACACTGCAAGATCACACAGATTTTTCTTAAAAGCATAGCATCTATTCCGGTCAGTTCAGCAGATTTAGTGTAGTTTTCAAAAAATCTCCTTGCCGAGTTGCCATTGTTGGTGGATCCACTGCCTTGTTTCACAACATCGAGAAGTAAGCCCGTTTCTCTTCTTACAGCCTCTTGAACTCTTTTCTTCCTGTCATCAACTTGCCTTTTTGCTATATCACCCCTTACTTGCCATGATTTTATGTCTAATTTGTAGGAAATGTGTAATAAGCATTCCATTGAGCGAATCCAAGCGTGAAGGGTGCTTAAGCTATATTTATACATGTCCTCGTTTGCGTGTTTATCTTTGATTAACTCTAAATTATTCATTTCTTTAGGACAAGCCTTGCATATGTCACACACTGAAGCTGCTGTATTGGATATAATGGAATGAATTTTACCATCAATCATTGTCAACAGCAGTTGGTGTTTGACACTAATTCCATCAGTGATGGTGGATGGAGTTAAGGCTTCAATCTCTGCTTCGATTTCAGCCATCTCTCTCTGCACATTTTCTTTGGTTTCCTTTATAAACTTAAACAATATTGGCCGGCAAAATGAAGTGGAAGATGGTCGCTCGTTTTCCCAAATTGTTACACCTTTTGAGACGAGCCGCAGTGGTACAAGACTAATCATAAAATTACTAGCAAGATCGATTTGCTCATCTTCACTCGTCCTTTGATGATAAATGCTTTGGCTAGATGATCCGTCAAAACCCCATTTGCTGGTCAATACGAGCTGTTGATTGGGATCAACAGGGGTTTCTAACGACCTAATAAGTCTTCTTGAGGTTAAATCCATCAAGGCTTGTAATTTGATTTTTGCAGAGCTCTCTGTAACTGTGAGATCTTCTTTGGCCGGATAGCACTTAATTTTTTCTTTAACCAACATGTAGTAACTCGGGTATTGAAGAGCTCCTTCTTGAGTGTTGAAATCCCGAAGAGTGTTATAGCGCCATTTCGATAAGTTCATCGATACATAAAGAGCCAATGCCTTCAAAGGGGATATTTCCCGTACCTGAATTGATTTACCTTCAATGAAGGCTTTGATTTTTGAGGCCTCTTCTGGATTCTCCGTCAAGTATTTCATAACATAAGCTGTATCGCTTTGTCCTGCCTTTTGAAGCGCCCTTTCGGCCGAAAACATAATTTCAGCGCTGCTACTGCTGCATGAAAGACTATCTTCAGTGCGTCTTCTTTTTTGCCGGTTACTAAGGTCCTCAAAAGATTTACGAGGACTAGGATGTGTACAAGTTGAAGCATCAGATTTAGCAGGAGAAATTATGGGCTCGATGACGTCACTTATATTTTCTGTAGAAGGTTCCATATTTTCATTCTGTAATTCCGGCCATTGAATTGCAGCCTGTAGCCAAATCTCATGTTTCTTCCGAAACTTATCTGTGCTTCTTCCAGACTATGTCCATTTTGCATAAATGCGGTAGCAAAATCGACGACACCAGTCTTTTAAACTTGTTTCAGCACTTTCACATAACTGAACACAACTGTTATCTTTTAAAACACTGAACAAATAGTTAAAGTCGCGTAAATCTTTATGTGCGCGTGCGCATAAAGCAACGTGAATATCAAGATTTGTATTAAAATTTGGAAAATACATTGCGAGATTAGCTTGGATACAACGAGGTGTAAATCAACACTGATTTTAAAGTTACTAATAGTGACCTATTTATATAAAATCCAGGTATCCCAGGTATCCTTTGTTAAATATTGCAAGGTAATTAGTTATTGTGATAATTAGTAAATGATGCATGCTAAATTAGTGTATTAAGAGCCATTTAGTAATTAAATAATAGCAATGTTCTTATCAGTAATCATTAGTGCATCAGTTTTATATGTAAACCTTAAGTCCCTAATTATATATCCTAATTAGCTTATATCTTCTCTAATTGGCTGCTCAGAAATGTTATTGTAATAAGGTAAACCTTTAGAAAAACGGTTTTAATCAACAAAATAAACAAAAAATAAAAAAATTGTGTTATAAAATAAACATCACTCTTTATCCCAGAAAGTGCACATTTGGCGCACTATGTGTCTTAGTATTAAATATAGCTCTTAGTATTAGCATTATGATATTAGAGACCGCTACTTGAAACAAGCCCGGAATCAGGAGGGAGAGAGCTCGATACACTCATTTTCATAGTAAAATTTCACATTTTCTCAAATTACTCCCGAAATATGGGAGTTATGAAGAAATTCATCACCACAAGTTATGAAGGCATTAAGTAATCGAATAAGATGGCATCATTAGTTTGGCATAATTTTACTCTTTTTTTTCGGACATGTCTACGTCCAACCGCTCCCATACATTCGTTCCACTGTGGGGCAGTAAGGGCAGCTACCTTAACCGTTGTAGCTACAGGAAAACGGTCTTAGAAAACTGTCCTTAACTTTTTGAGATATTTAGATCTGCATCACAGGTTTTGAAAAAAAGTTACAGCCAGCAAGAAAATGGGCAGTTTTCACAAAAACCTTTTTTGGTGCCAATCGATCCTGTTTCTTACAGGGATCAAAAAACTCTATTAGACCAACAGAGGTTTGAGTACTAGAAAAGTCAGAAATCGGAAAACACTTTTTCCATACATATGGTAGGTAACTCAAACTTACTTTTTTATGATGGACAGATTAGTCGAAAATAAACAAAAAAAATAAACTTCGAACGAATACGCGTTATACATTTATTTGCTTTAAAAACAAGATAGTGACCTCAAATAATTGCAAAATTTATGGGAATAGTTTTTTGCAATTTCTGACTTTTATAGTAGGTACTCAAACCTCAGTTAGTCCTGTAGAGTTTTTTTATTCTTATAAGAAACGGGATCGATTGGCATCAAAAAAAGTTTTTTTGAAAACGGCCTATTTTCTAGATAACTACATTTTTTTCAAAATCTGTGAATTCCATCATAATATCTCATAAAGTTAAGGACAGTCTCCTAAGACCATTTTATTGTAGCGACAACGGTTAAGGCACCTGCCCTTACTGCCCCATCTCAAAAATTCACCCTGTATAATGACGTTAAAATAACCATCTTGCCTGTGGAGTTTCCCCAATTGAATTAATTTAACCTTGTATAAAGCAGAGATAGGCACTCATTACACGGACAATCTCGATCGCCATCCCAGATCGAACTTTTGCGATTCAGTTATGGTTTCCATAAACTAGCATCCCTAGAGACCGGTATCTTTTCGTTTAGAATGTCACGGTCTTACATTATATTATGCACATCTACAGCACGGACGCGAGTTATTAGTATCTTTCTAACCTAACCAGGAGATTCGAAATATAACTTCATTTACAATAATCAGCCTATAATGTTCCCACTGCTGGGACACAGTCCTCCTCTCTATGAGAGGGAGTGGCCCGTAATCCACCAGGCAGGCCAAGTGCGGGTTGGTAGAGGTCACATGTCTTGGAAACGTTTGGTTCTAGGACATGCCGGTTTCCTCACGATGTTTTCCTTCGCCGTTTTGAGTTTTTAACTTCATTTAATATTGGTAAATAGTCATTTCGAGTACTAATTAGGTCACCCACTGGTAGCATTATTTTCGATACTAATGAACCCGCGTGTATTATACATATAAATTATATATGTCGAAAAAAGTACTAAAAAATTTTAAATCTTACTTCCGCCTCTGCCAAGGCCGGCTAACGGGCCAATGGATAATGGTTTGGTGAGTGAGCTCGCAGATATCTTGATAGGTTTCACGTTGGTGGCCTGGCCAAACGCGTGGCCAGATGGCGCTGCGGATACAAAAATAACATTATGAACAAAATGACGCAGTCAAGGTTGCTTTTTACTAAGGCATAATTATTACCTTAACTTTATAATACAACATCACGCCATTAATTCCCCGAAGCGATAGGCAGAGGTGTACAGACCACCCACACTTCGCCAGTTATGTTGTAAGTCCCATGTAATAGGGGGCGAGCCTATAGCCATCAACCGGGCACGAATCCAAACTCCGGGCTGCTACTGAGAAATTCCAGTTGGAAAAACCCAATAACACTGCCCGACCTGGGAATCGAACTCAGGACCTCATGCTCAGCAGTAGCGCTTCCGACCACTACACCGAAAAGGCAATTCTTAACTTTGTTTTTCTAATTTCTTTCTCAGATTAGGTGTATAAACTTCGTCTTTAATTATTGTAACTGGTGTAAATCGTTTTAAATAAATAAAAAATGAGTCCTCCCATATATACAAGGTGTAACATACAAAAACAATCTGCTGTTCCCTACATTGTTCTCATAACTCGTCAATATGTAGGGAACAGCTGACTTTTTTTTCGCGATTTCAGGTTTGGTCCCATAGTAAAACCTGTTCATAATACTTAATACAATCACCCCTTAAGGCTCTGACGAGAGGCAAATGACCAAAATAGGCTTGTCTTAAGAAAAAAAATTGCCAAATCTGTTTAGTTTGTGGTAGCGGAAAAAATATATGTTAATTTTGAACATATTTCTCAGAACTTGGTTGTTACCAAAACACGTTTTGAAAAAGAAAACTCGGTACAAACTAACTCAAACTCAAAGTTAGTTTAAAACTAACCTCTTACCTTGAGTTTCAATCCAAAATATCTGTATTAAATATCAACATACGTTACGTATTTAATTAATAACAAGAACGTCTTATTTGAATGCAGAACTTGGTTGTTTATTATTTTCGATTATTCAACTCAATTTTGAGTAAATAGATAATTGCTTCATATTTTGCAATAAATTACAAGCGTTGTGTCGTCGCGCTTCTCTTTATTTTCTATACAGTCTGACAGTGACCGCGGTTTAGATGTTGTCAGGAGGTGTGCATTATTTAAGTTGCCTTGTATATGATGAGGTGGAAACAGTAACATAATAGTCAGCGCTGACAGAGCAGCAGAATACTCACGCACGTTCTCTGCAATAAGCTTTCGAGCATGCGCGAACACACCACAGGGAATCACATTCTCTTGCACGCCATTTTGAACTAGTTCTGATAATTACACAAACTCACGCCTTATTCCCATGGGGCAGGCAGAAACTACTAGAACCAGAACGAACGCACGAACTAGACTAGTTGCGATTTAGTTTATTATCAATGAAAACTTGCTGCATTTCGCTGCTCTCTCTGTCTGCGCTGACCATAAGTTGATTTTTAAGTAATCGTTTTTTCGTGCTAAATTAATGTACGACATACTAGTTTGTGGTTCCAAGACTTGATAATGATCTATGATTCTGAATCAAGTGTTTCTTTTAAAGTAATAAATGACGTAAAACTCACCTGCAAGTGGGTTTGTGGTCGGTTTGACAGTGACCTGTGGTCTGACTGTGACTTTCTTGGTATGTGCAGCCATGCTAGCCGCCGCTGCCAAGGTTTTGCCTCCACCTGATTGCAAACACACATTAACATAGAATAGAAAACTCTTTATTATATACACCATAAAATTACAAATATAAATGTAGAAATTTTACATAGGATGGCACAATGGGCGGTCTTATCGCTAAAAGCGATCTTTTAAAGACAACCTTTGGATGGATTAGGGGGGAAAGGAGAGACAATACTGCAGGGCCTCAAGTCTGCTATTACAATAGTGTCAGAATGGTCTGTTCCGATCCTCATTAATGAAGCCATTATATTAGTAGATTACCAAACTTGTCAAAATCAACAATTATAAAATCAATGATAGACAATTCTGACACTATTGTAATAGCAGACTTGAGGCCCAGGTAGTCTGTGGTTTACCATTTACATTATATACATTATAGATAATTAAAATTATCTATATAATATATTCAATATTAATCATGACACAAGTTATGAATAAAAACAAGTGCAAAGAATAAAGAAAATAAAAAATATGTTTAAGGAGAAAGATAGTCTTTTTTTACCATAATTTTCAAAATGGACAAAGATTAAGCCCTTCTTATCGACACGGGCAAGGCACAAAACAACATCACATAACATCTCGCCTGTTTTCCTCGATGGGTTATCTATATAATATATTCAATATTAATCATGACACAAGTTATGAATAAAAACAAGTGCAAAGAATAAAGAAAATAAAAAATATGTTTAAGGAGAGAGATAGTGTTTTTTTACCATAATTTTCAAAATGGACAAAGATTAAGCCCTTCCTATCGACACGGGCAAGGCACAAAACAACATCACATAACATCTCGCCTGTTTTCCTCGATGGGTTATCTATATAATATATTCAATATTAATCATGACACAAGTTATGAATAAAAACAAGTGCAAAGAATAAAGAAAATAAAACATATGTTATGGAGAGAGATAGTGTTTTTTTACCATAATTTTCAAAATGGACAAAGATTGACCCTTCCTTTCGACACGGGCAAGGCACAAAACAACATCACATAACATCTCGCCTGTTTTCCTAGATGGGTTAGGCAGAGATGTACATATAGTACACCCACATTTCGCCAGTTATGTTTAAGTCCCATGTAATAGGGGGCGAGTCTATTGCCATCAACCGGGCACAAATCCTGACTCCGTGCTGCTACTAAGAAATTCCTGATGGAAAACCCAATAACATTGCCCGACCCGGGAATCGAACCCACGACCTCATGCTTAGTAGTAGCGCTTGTGACCACTAGACCAGTGTTCCGCAAAGTGTGTGCCGCGGCACACTGGTGTACCGTGGTCATTAATTGGGGTGCCGCGGGAATAATCAATTTCTTATAAAATTATAATGGCAGTCGGAAATAATGTATTCTTTGCTATCTTTCACTTCGCAAAACTTATCGTAACTTTACTTTCAAAGCAACAAAAACTATAAATAATATAAATTTATTTTATCCTGTTTAATATCAAAAACTAATTATTAAAATTAAATTACAGTTTATTTTTTTGTTTGATTCTTATGTTTTTATGAAAGTAGCTATCCTATAAGTTTTTGTTACAGTGTACCGAGTAGTACCGACACATAGTACCTACGCAGCGGCGAATCACGCGCTAAACTTAAGAATAAACGATAATTATATGATTAAAATTAGATTTTTTTATTTATGGTGTACCTCTCAAATTGTCCGATTTCGTAGGTGTACCTTGAACACAAAAAGATTGCGGAACACTGCACTAGACCAACGAGGTAGTCTACACATATTAAATAGGAAACAAATGTAACCAGAAGAATAAAAAAATAAATAAATTAGCTATATTCGTGACTAAGGATCCCTGTTCTAGGCGCAAGTTTAAAAAAACAATGAAAAGCAAAGTTGTAACAGAAAATATCCCATAGCACAATGAAGGGTCCCGTAGTCGGGATGAATTCATCCCAAGAACAAACTAAACATTGTAGTTGAAAAACATGTTCTCCCATACGTTCCAACTGCAAATGTAACTTGTAAAGCCCACTTAGCTGTGAATTTTCCTTTTAAGACGCTGACAGCACCTAAACCGCGGTCACTCTCAGATTGCATAGAAAAGAAAGAGAAGCGCGATGACACAACGCTTGAAAATTATTGCAAAATATGAAGCAAATATCTATTTACTCCAAATTGAGTTGAGTAATCGAAAATAAAAAACAACCAGGTTCTGCATTCAAATAAGACGTTCTTTTATTAATTAAATACGTAACGTATGTTGATATTTTATGTAGATATTTTGGATTAGAACTCAAGGTAAGAGGCTAGTCTAACGTTAGTTTGTATCGAGATTTTTATTCAAAATGTGTTTTGGTAACAACCAAGTTCTGGGAAATATGTTCAAAATTAACATATATTTTTTTCCACTACCACAAACTATACAGATTTGGCAATTTTTTTTCTTAAGAGAAGCCTATTTTGGTCAATTGGGTCTTGTCAGCGCCTTAACTTCGATATATGAAAAAACCATGGCAGTAGTATATAGGGTTACTGGGTAACTCCGACGTATTCCTCGCAGGAATTGCTATTATGATTCGGAAGTGGGCTGGACATTCGTCATATTAATAAATCATGGTTGCTCTTCTTTCTTCAGGTACATCCGTCATACAAAATTTAAACGATAGGTTGACCGTCTCGCAATTTTACCTCCCATAAAACTCTCTTCGATGTCACACATGCAAAATTATTGACAATCATACCATATTTTGAATAGTCTAATAAGACAAGGATATTTTTCCTAGTAATTTGTACATCAGGCGTAGCCATTTTTAGGGTTCCGTACCCAAAGGCTAAAAACCCTATTACTAAGACTTCGCTGTCCCTCTGTCTGTCCGTATGTCACCAGACTGTATCTCATGAACCGTGATAGATAGACAGTTGAAATTTTCACAGATGATGTAATTCTGTTGCGGATATGACAACAAATACTAAAAATAAAATAAATATTTAAGGCTCCCATACAACATACATGTTTTTTTTTGCCTTTTTATAGATAATGATACGGAACCCTTCGTGCGCGAGTCCAATTCGCACTTGGCAGCTTTTTTTTTCACTAGACAACATTGTTTATGAAGCAGTAACAAAAATTACAAAAAAATGAATGTTTGATTAGGTATCTACTTTAGTGTGCACTTTAATTAACAATTTGTGTTTCTTTTCTGTTGTGCAAGTGCCATTATTTTCAGGAATCCTGCCACTGCTCACCGTCCGCAAGCTAAATCCACCTGGATTTGGCTTGCGGACGGTGAGCAATGGCAGGATTCCCCTCTGATAAATTCGCCCTCCGATAAGGACCAGGCCCGGGTCGACGGCGCGTTGCGTTCCACGCGCGCCTCAAAGAGATGTCGTCAACACAATAGGAGTCCACTAGGGCCGATGCCAGCCGGGGTCGTGGGAAAGTCCGAAAGGGTTACCGTGGCCCCTGGCAACACAGGCAACGGAAGGAACACGTGTGGGTTTTAGTCAGTAAGAGTCTACACACCCTCCCGCTCCGCCCAGAGCGGGAGAAGTTATTTGATAATTTCCCACCAAAAAAAAAGAAAGTGCCATTATTTATAAAACAACTACAATTAAAATATGTATAATACTATAAAGTTAAATAAAATTACTTACTTAAGTTTAAAAGATTAAAATATCAACTGACCTGGCACCTCCAAATTGTCAGGATCCTCATCGTCATCAAAATCTGAATCGTCGGATGGTGTCGGTGGATTGTCCTCGTCGTCATATGCGGACCGTTTAGACTAGAATTAAAAACAAACGAAACGGTCAAATACACAAAAAAGTATTATCTAAAGGCTTCATTGTAATTATTTAAGAACGTAGTTTATATTAATTCAAGGATTAAAAAAAAACAGTGTTATCCCATTCACAATTAAAATTATAATTAAAAAAAGCTAAAAGTCCATAATAAAAAATAACACAAAAATAAAACATTTATACATGATATGTATGCATTTATAATAATATAACAATGGCTCTGAAACTCAAAAAATAGTTGATATCATAAAAATTACAAGTAGGTATTAGTTTTTCTTTTCAGTCGGGCTCTTATCTGGTTACTGTGAACCATGCAAAAATAAGCTTTATTCTACCAAAACAGATGTTTTAAACATGATATTTCCGCCTCTTTATTGTAATGACCCGAACCGAAACTTCGGGTTTTACCTCGCGAGTCCACACCGATATTTCCTCAGATAAATTAGGGAAAAACCCAAATGTGTAACAGCTATAGTCCCCACCCAACGCAATTTGTGACTGATCATCACAAACGAACAAGACATTAAAAAACTTTTTACAAAAATAACCACAGACTTAGAAAAAAAGAGACTTACAATAGGTAATTTACAAAGTGGCTAGCGTTGTTTTTTTTTTTTGATATCAACTTTCGAATCTAAAATTATTTTTATCTTTGTAATCGCTTTTTTTTCGACAAACTGGATTAAAAACCTATTATTAATGCTAACTCAAAAACTACTAAAGAAAAGTTAACAAAAAAAATTACGAGACCACCGCGCGGGAGTGTTCTACCAATGAAAATAAGAATCCCGTAAAGGCTCCTACATACTGGCGCGACTTGTCGCGCGACGCGTCGCGACACAAAGGCACCGCTTGTAGCGCTACACGCGGTGTCTTTGTGTCGCGTCGCGCCAGTATGTAGGAGCCTTAAATCGGTTCAGAATTCACTGAGAAATTGATGTATATTAGGGTGGACCTTATTTTTCGACTTTTTACCCGACTGCTCCAGAAGGAGGGTAATGTTTTTCGAGAGTATGTATGTATTTAATTATCATGCCGGCACTTTGTCATTCGATTATATACATCTAAATATGAAACAGACTTTTTTCTTTTAGTTGTCATTATACAGAATTCGCTACCAGTCATCAAACTAACAGAAAGCATTACTTACATGGCCACTTCAGTCTCACTAATTGTTTTTGCGTTAATTTAGGAATGTTATAAATTGATTACAACCAATAAAGAACAAAAGCAGTATTTCTGCTTTTATCGGTGAACGAGTATAGGAATAATTACCCTAATACTAATAAATCAACCCTTGTTTCTTAAAAATAAATTATTCAAATACTTACATGTGCCTTAATTTGTAATAATAACAATAATTTTGTATTTCTTCTGTTCAGACTTATGAATAAAAGAAATAAAAACTACATTTGTTAACGTAGAGAGTTTTTATTTAAAATTCAACCCTTAAATTTGATTTAAAAATAAAAATAATAATACTGAAATAGTTTCTTAAGGTATAAAATCAAATTATGTGATGCCCCGTGAAATTAATGTTTTTTTTTCTTTTCTTAGGAATAACTTACATACTACTTACGTAAGGGTGGTCCCTTACGTAAGTAGTATGTAAGTTGAATATCATAGCTTTAATTAATTGATGAAACAGTTGCTTGACACATAGCTTTGAGTACTTATCTGCTTACTCTTTCAAGGTTCGCGAGCTTTGTAGTACTTTTACACATACGTCCATCAGCAAGCTCACATAAATAGTTTATCTTGTAGTAGTTTTGCCAGCGGCATCGCCCGGGTGGAGGTAAGAAATTCCCCCACGGGAACGTATTACCGGGATTAAAAGTATACTATATCCTAACCCAGGTCATGGTCTACTTGTGCGCCAAATTTCATCGAAATCTGTTCAGCTGTTAAGGCGCGACAGGTAACAGACCGACATAATTACTTTCATATTTATAATATTCGTTTGGATATGAATTAGAATAAAGTAATAAGTATTATATATATTTTTGTTACCCTACACTGTCTCCATGCCGAGCAAAGACCCCCATGTCTTTCCAGGCATACCTTTGCAAAACCACCTCGATCCAAGTATAATACATGGAGTCGTTTTGCATCCTCGTTAAATTGAAGGAGGTAACTATGCTAATGATTCTCGACATGAATCAATCATAAAAAAAGAAAAAAAGACCTACTTGGTCTTTTTTCTTTTTTTTTCTAATTTTCGGAAATCGGCATGTGTGGGGGACACGCATGTTAAAACGCGGTCCGTGTGATACCGCACTGAAACTGCCCTTTTTAACACACACTACCGTATACGCAACGGGGTGACTCTGTTCTGTGAAGTGGTGTATTCTGAAATTCTGTCAAACATAAATAACTAAAAAAAAAACAAGTATGTATTAATTATTGAGCAGGTATCGTAATTTTATTTGATTCTAAAAGTCTTTCATAGCAGCCTCCTGAAATTTGACGAGGATGCAAAACAACATCTTGTATAATAGCAGAATATAAATCATCGTCTGCCTAGCCTTTTCCTAACTATGTTGGGGTCGGCTTCTAGTCTAACCAGCTTACTTGGAGCGACTGCCTGTCTGACCCCCACAACCCACTTACTGGGTAACACGATACCCCTTGGTAGGACTGGTTGTCAGACTTTCGGGCTTCTGACGACCCGTAACAACTGTCAAATATCCACGAATGACAACCGGGACCAACAGCTTCACGTGCTTTCTGAAACACGGAAGGGTCCATGGTATGCAAAGATGATCACCCATCCACGGACAAACCGTAGCAAGCGTAGCTTAACCTGATCGATCGACCGTGCGGCTGTTGTTACTGAGCCACAAGCCCCTCTCTATCTATACAGATAATAATAAAATTGGAGTGTCTGTTTGTAATATTAAAATAACCGCTTTTTACTAAATGCTTAATTATGGATGTATACACGGTACATATACCTAAATATTTTTTTTTATTATTTTCGTCTGTCTATTTGTTCCGGCTAATCTCTAAAACGGCTGGACAGATTTTGACGGGACTCACTGGCATAAAGCTGATGTAATAAGGAGTAACTTAGGCTACTTTTATTTCAGAAAGTGACGCGGGCGAAGCCGCGGGCAACAGCTAGTTGCAGAATATAAATGCGAAAAAATATTGTATAAATCACAGTCACACTATCACTCAGATAACCTTGACCAATCAAATAATTCAAGTGCTAGGACTCGCATTCGCCCTTGGCTTCTTTCTAGCTAGAAATAGCTCAAGGTCATTTTCTTCCTGACCATCATATTCAGTGAGTTTGATTTATATATTCATTACTATTCATAGCATGACTTGTGGTTTTGCACTAATCTGGGTGTACAACAATGTTGGTATTTTTTTGTTGTTAGCCAATTTGTGAAAAACTGAAGAAGTAGGTTCATTTGTTGAGTTTGTCATTTTGTATAATTTTATAATACATTTAGAATGTTATGTTATTTATCTGTAGCATTGTACTGTGTAACTGCACATCAGTGGTCACACTTTTTTTTTTGGGGTGGGAAATCATCAAATACCTATGTTCTCCTGCTCTGGCCGGAGCGGGAGGGTGTGTCAAGACTCTTACCTACTGACTAAAACCCACCCGTATTCCTTCCGTTGCCTGTGTTGCGGGGGCCTCGGTGACCCTTTAGTACCTTCCCGCGACATCAGTGGTCACACTTGCAGTACAAAAATCGTCCTTATTGCTACAATATAATGGTGCGTCATTATCCCAATTTATTTAGGGTCAGCAACATGTATTTTTCTTCAATACTTCTTTGTTAATTGTCGTCTCGGTAGTCACCCCCTTTCCAGCCATATCATCTTTCACACAGTCCATCCATCGTTTCTTTGGTCTTCCCCTATTCTATTAGTCCTCCACATTCATACTCAAAACTTTCCTCACGACATTTTCCTTATCTAATACTAATTATTATGTTGTGAAAACAATTACAAGATGTTGCTGATTGACTGGCCTCTTACAAATAAATGGGGGGATTGAAAATCCCCTAAAGCCCTTCAATACTTCATATGAAGCAAAAAGTAGAGCTTCAGTCCAAAATATTCAAGTGTTTTAGGTCATAGGCTGGATATCCAGATATGTAGGTACAATAAGTAATAGTTCTCTGTATTATTTTGACACTTTTTGTGTATGTGTTTGGAATCAAATGAATATATATTTTGATTTCAGACTTGTTGTAATGGCAAACATGTCATTTGGTTTAAATAGGTATTTATTTTTATTATTTTAATATTATTTTACATGGATTTTTGTGTACGATAAGAATGTGAGAATGTTGTAGGCTTAAGACTAGATCTTTTGTAGACCTTTTTTTTTTTTTGTTAAATACTTCTCGACAGCTTACACTGTCCTCCCATACCTATTAACACTGTAATTTGAAAACATTGTAAAAGCCAATTATTTGTAAAAGAGTAACCGTGGAGTTTCTTGCTGGCTCTTCTCCATAGGAAAGAACCAATTGGAACGGTGCACCTAGCTTCTGACATTTCATAAGTGCCCATGTAGGTTTATGTGAAATAAAAATATTTTGATTTTGATTTTATATAGTTGTTCATGGAAACAAGCTTGACTAAACAATGTGATTGATTTGATCTATACTTTCGTTTTATTTATGCATTAAATATTCAACCAATTTGCAAAACCATAATGGTTCATCTGCCTAGACTTTTTCTAAATATATTACAGTGAGCTTCCAGTCTAACCGGATGCTGAATACCAGTTTTTCTGTGGAGCAACTGCCTATCTGACCTCCACAACCCAGTTACTGGGTAACAGTATTGTGTTACCCAGTAAGACCCTTACCCCTACCCTTGGTAAGGCTATTTGTCAGACTTTCGGGCTTCTGACGACCTGTAAAAATTGTCAAAGATCTACAAATAACAGCCGGGACCAATGGCTTAATGTGCTTTCCGAGGCACAGAGGGGTCATGGTATGTAAAGATGGTCACAAGAGTAGCTTAACCTGATCAATCGACCCGTGTGGCTGTTATGACTTAGCCACAAGCCCCTCCAAAAACAATAATGTTTATTATTCTGATTCTCAACCTCATAATGAGCTGCAAATAAAAATAAATGTATGGAAAGATTTCATTTCACAGAATACCTTATCGCTAAGGTAACCAGTAAAATTCAACCTACAAGGGGAAGCACATCCGGGTGTCACCACTGTGTGGATCGCCCAGAAGACACGGTGGAGTATACGGTGGAGGTCTGCCCAGCTTGGGTAGAGCACCGCCGTGTCCTCGTGGAGGCGATCGACGGCGGAGATCTCTTGTGTCTGGTCCAGGCCATGGTACGGACCAAGAGGGCATGGGAAACCGTCACCTCCTGCGAAGCAGTAATGCTCGCGAAGGAGAAGGCGGAACGTGTGAGGGATAGGCAAAGTTCGCGCCCTCACGCCTCTAGCCGCCGCAGGAGACGCCTTGGGCGTCCGGAATCCCAGGCGGATTTCCAGCCACCGTAGGCGCGGGCTTGCGGACGGTGAGCAATGTAGCTCGCCATCCGGTAAGGACCAGACCCGGGTCGACGACGCGTTGTTTTCCACGCGCGCCTTAAAGAGATGTCAGCACAAGTGGTCCACTAGGGCCGATGCCTGCCTATCGCGGGAAAGTCCGGAAGGGATTCGGACGCCCTTGGCAACACAGGCTATGGAAGGAACACGGGTGGGTTTTAGTCAGTAAGAGTCTGACACACCTTCCCGCTCCCAGCCAGAGCGGGAGAAGTTATTTGATAATTTCCCAAGCAAAAAATAAAAAAAGGGGAGGCGCATCCCCTTATTAAAAATTAAGAATCCATCTAACTAAGTCAATTAGGCAAGATTGCCATAGTTTTTATGACCAACTTGATAGCCACATACTTTACATTGAAAACATACAGTAATGCATACAAAAATTAATAACAAATATGGTGATGGTATATTTTTTCAAAGACCTTGACTTTGTTTAGATAAGCAGTATCTAAATGTCATCTTTTGTTTCAATTTATCAATGTCTATTTCACATTTCATTGTAACATAGCTGCAATGTTTAAATCATAGACCACTGTTAGTCATTAAATATTGATATTATTAGTTTTAAGTCGTTATTTTTAAGGAATGAGGAAAAGCAATAAGTTTGTTACTGTAAAACGGGGTGTATAGGGATGCAGGGGTGAATGGGAACAAAACTTTAAAATGGATTTTAACATTGAAATAATAGTTTGCTGCCAAGAAGGAAAGTAAGTTAATCTCTCTTTTATGTTTACTATATAAATATTATATAGTAAACATAATAGAGTTCTTTTTACCAATAAACTATATTATTTAAATGTTAAAATCCATTTTAAAGTTTCGTCCCGATTCACCCCGTTTTAAGGTAGATGTAATATAGTGTAGTAATTATGTTTAAATTCTAAAAGCAGGTAGGTGGGTACCAAGCTGTATCACTTGCATCTCCAGAATTAATTAAAAACAAAGTCATAGTAAAAATTAAAATATTAACATTTATTTTAAAAGTAAATATAATATGTTAAACACATCATAAAGGCTGCTTTAAAATGTTTAGTTTTTCTTGATTTCAATTTTATCATTCCATAATTAATTATATGAAGGAATCAACCAAATCTTAGAAAAAGGAAAACAATATCATAGACAAGTTTTAAGAGTAACCAGAATAACACAAAGTCTTGGCACAGTCTGAATTATTACATTACCTACCGTTGGCAAAAGCACCAAAATACAGTAAAAACCTTACATAACTGATAACATGGTTTTATAATGCTCTTTTTATGACTATTTTACTTTCCACCATGATAAGTAAATGCATGCATTGAGCAATTCCAAAAATTCCATCTTACAGCTTTCAAATCTTAGTAAATACTCATTTAAGGGAACTGTATTACGGATAGAGCGTAAATCTAAGCGAACAGTTCTGTTTTCAGTCTCCAAAATAAAGATATCATCGATCTCGATGCGTTAACACCGCATTGTACTAGTGTGCTAGACACAGGCACAGTGCAGTACTTCAAGACGTATTCTAACACTATACCTAGAACCTTCCAAGAAAATCAATACAGCCACACCCAGCTTGAATAATTAAGTCCCCGGGAACACGATCGAATTAGTGATATAACAAAGAAACATTAAAATAATATCACATGTGAGATGGACATCACCATAAGACAGTTTTTTTTTGGTTAGAAAAATTGAAAACAAAGAAAAAAATATGAAAAATACTGTTTTTGAAACCTTCGATTACATTTGAACCCTATTCCTTAGATAATCCCGGTAATTATCATAGCCCTTCGGAAGAAAAATGAGGAAAACACATTTTTCAGCGAAGTAAAGTTTGTAAAAAAGTATCAAAACAAAAAACTATCATTACCATTTTTTTAGCTGAATGTGAGGATTTGAAGCACTACAATATTTCAGTTATTAACGTAACCGATTCACAGTTTTACTATAACACTTCTGTTTCACACACTAAGGAAATATTAGCGAGACACTTCTTAATTCACGATAATAAAAAACGCAGACGTCCGAACGGCGGTCAGAGCTTCCGCCATATTAAAAAAGCAGAGAGAAAAGAAACATTCGTTTCGGATACATGCCAAAAATTCACGAGATAATGGCAATTCAAAAATGTATGACTGTTCAAGAAATATTTTAATTTTAACCGCTCAGGCCCGTGGCTCAATAACGTCATCTCTCAATCTCAAAAAAAACATTTTTATTCGATAACTACTTTCAAATCGCGCGCCGCGAGGGCTCCTATTCGGAGCCATTGGGGCTTTATCGGTTAAATAGCGTTATTATATCACATTTGAAATATATACATATTATAAATTAAACTCGCTTTTCGTGTCTGTCTGTGTGATCGCATACATTGCTATAATAATTATACTTTCTAAACTACGCAACGGATTTCGACGTAATTTTCACTATCATTTAGAGAATTTATTCCGGAAGGTTAATTGTATTTGTACAAAACATTTATATTAAACTAAGTATAACAAAGAAATATTGATGTTTTATTAAATCGCAAAAACCGTGGGAAGCAGGCGCATGTCGCTAACTTAAAATAAAGGAGATTGAGACATGTATAAGTTGAATTATGAGTTTTGTAAATAACTCCTCCCCATAAGTTGTATCCAAACGTACTATGAAAGTGGCGGAATAGTACTTATTGATTCCATGGATATTTTGAGAATGCATATCTGACATCTGTCAGTTAAACAAACGGTAAAATAACTGTGAAGGGACTGCAAACGCTGAATAAATATCTTACGAATGTAAACGGTATTAGTTCGAAATAGTACCTACTAGTACATTGGACATAACAAAAAAATAAAATTATTAATTCTCTGGAGTTATCTGACATATACTAGCTGTCACATAGTGTAATAAAATGGTCATATTTATCATAATGGTGATGAGTTTTAATCGATTTATATAATTGTAAAATAAATGTATAAAAATAAGTTTAAAAGTCCAGAATACAACCATTTTATTCCATTAAGTGACAGCTAGCACATATTAGATTATTCCAGTGAATTAATGACTTTAGATCTGAATTTGACAGATGTTCCCATCTTTCGTAATCTATTGACCGCCATGTCAAAAATACAAAGACGTGCCCTCGGCGCCAAGCTACGAATTATTCCTTAAAATCTGTCATGTAGTCGTGACCGTGGCGTGCTGGGCACATTTTGGTCTGTCATCTATACATGACTGTGGCGGTCAAAAGGTTAACAAGCACTGCCGGCCGGTATCCTGCCATCCACCTTCATAGTCACCGGTCACGGTGTGTATTCAGATTAGGGTCACCGCAGACAAAGCGACAACTGCTCGAATATGCAGGACCCCTCGAACAAGACCCCTCCAGTAATCTCGACGGACGCGGGGATGTTTGAGGATCCGCGAGCGCGTGATTTCTGCCAGCAACATACGCGCGCATATGTATGGAATGATATTTCAACTATACTTTAGTTGAGTATAAGTTCATTATCAATTAATCAATACAAACAGCTGTCTGCACTGGCCTTAAAAGGTTAAGCGAGTAGTTAGAATGATAAAATGGCAGCATTCGTTTTTTCTGGCCACATGCTAAAAGCTCCTTGTACAGCTATTTTTTAGAAGTGTTTTTACGGTATAGTTAGCAACCATAGTAACTGTGGCTGTTGTATATTTGTTCAGTCTATTTTATTCAGGTAAAACGGAATCTGTATAATGGTTATAAAACGGAAACATCATTTTTGTCTACTCTTCCGTCGACAAAACACTTTTCAACGGTTCTCATGTTAAGCCTGCTGCAGTGCATCGTCCGTCGGGCAAACCTACGCGACCGGCACATTTGCTATGTGAGTGGGACGCTTGCTTTCACTTGAGGTAGGATGCGTGTGGGGTTCTACAGGGAAACGGGAACATTGAACTTCCTCGAAATCGCCTACTAACATCAGCTGCACGAAATTTTTGCCGTCACTCGTCGCCCACGCATTCTATTCACTACTCAAAATTCCCTACTCGTTAATTTAATTTAAAAAATAGTTGCAAAAGCACCCTTTGCATGCTTGTATACAAGCGCGGTCGTAGCGACTGCGTGGACCGTACGAGGAAAGCGTTCAAATAAACGCGCCCTTAGAAAGAGGCTGGCATTAGATTATTGGAATAAATAAAACTTCAAACATTCGTATGATCAAGTTGATCTTATATTGGAAACCAAATAAAATATCAATATGAAACTAATTTGAAAATAAATAACGCCAATTTTGAAGCGAAAAAACTGAATATCACAGGATAGACAATACTTTTGATAGACACATCTTCACGCTAGCCACTATTAGGATAGGAAGATAAAATGCAAGAGTTTAGCGCGCTTCGAATTTGTAAAAAAACAAAAAACGTAAGTCTTAAAACGTGAATAGTGGCTTGTGTAAATTAACTTGTGGTTATTGATTCATAGTATGTATTAAAGGAATATTTACTTTGATCCAAAATTTTAATCGAAATTAGACCAATGTCAACACTTATAGCCAGCGCTGCATTGGAATATAACAGCCGCTAATGGGAAAGAAATCACAAAGCTATGAACAGGTGGCACTGCTAACGCATGACTCTTAAATAATTATAAATGAAATGATTTTATTTTCTGTAAGTAGGTTTGTACAAACACTTTTACACGTCAATCACTTTTACACGTCGATAAAAGGAACTAGCGTGTGTTTTTTGTTATTTTCACGATCATACTTTGATCGTTAATCGATTTGTATTAATCGAATCGATGTTAGATCGTTCTACGTAGACTGTACCTCAGTTAAACACGGAACTGAAGAACCCAGGAGCTTCACTAAGAAGTCGAAAAGCGGATGTCAGCAGGTATTTACGGACTATTTTCTGGTTAATAAGAGAAGCAAATAACCCAATTTTATAAGTAGCAACATGTCGTTCATTAATTATCGTAGTAATTACAAAATTTTATGTTCTTACACAGTAGTTTTACAACATATTCGATGTTTCATGTGCTACGAACATAGCCTAGAAATGAAATCTGAATTAAATCTGTAACAGAATCGAATCATTTGATCTTAATTTGAACTTTAGGATACCTCAGTAGCATGGACTGATGATACCAAGATGGATCTTCCACCTCCAGAGAGTTTTCGGAAGCTGTGAAATTGCGTATTTTAGTCGCCCTTTCCCATAGTTTTTTTAAATCGTAAGTCTTTAGGAAATGAATTATATTTTTATTATAACACAACGCGGCATTTGTTTGTCAGATGCCGTTCAAAGTTTAACTGTTTACAAAAAACTTACAAAGTTAAGCTGTCAAATTACTTAATTTGACAGCTTATGTCATTTTCAGTGAGTCAAGCGTTACCAGCGACAACCTTGGCAAAAGTTGTCAGTTTTCTTCCCCATTGGTCAAACAATGCATTTTTACTAGATTCAACCACTGGTTTGAAAATACAGGATCAATATAAATCAGCCTTGACATACATAATGAAACTTAATCTAATCAAGAAAAAACCACCATTGAAGTAATATTTTCAAATAAATTCTTTACAAAAACTTCAAGTCAAGTCAAGTTTCATCTTATTTTATAAAATCCTAAACTAGTTAACAGACTAGTGAATAATTTACAAACATTCGTGTCAGAGACGCTCTTCAGAAGCGTAGCCAAGGTATTTAGAAGGTTCACAATATCGTATTAACACGTACTGAAGGATGATGGCCCCCTAACACCGCAAAGATAAGGGCGTCGACATTCGGAGACTGTTTTTGTAATAGGTATTTATATTTATTACTAGATGCGCCCCGCGGTTTCACCCGCATAAGTTTTGATCCCGTGGGTATATCGGGATAAAAATATCTGTGTATCGTATGTGTTATTCCTGGTTATAAACTATCTGTGTGCCAAATTTCATCCAAATCCGTTCAGTACTTTTTGCATGAAAGAGTAACAAAAATCCATCCATCCATCCATCCTTTCGCATTTATAATATTAGTAGGATTTGCAGCGATTCAATCGCTAACCGTCTGTGTCACTGCGCTGGGGTCGCATTGCGAAAGTCGTCGCATGAACAAAACGCAGTGCAACGCTGTTTTCACTGCACGGTGAAACAGAATAAAAAAAAAAAAACAATTTTCCCCATGATTTTGTTGATAACACACGGGGAAAAGACAGAATTGTGAGAAAAAGGGAAAAGTAGACCTTCGCCTTGCAGTGGTACAGGCCAGTTAGTTAAATGAGATTATACACTTGAGAGCAATAAAATCGCACACCCCTTGTAATTTGGTTTATTACTGATTGTTTTCTAAAATCTAAAGATATTGAGTAAAAATCATGAGACAAAATTAAAGCATACAAGCTTAGCTTTACAAAAACATAAAATTAAAATCATTGACCTTCACGTAACTTACAAAAACCGACCGTACACCGAATTCCCCAAATTCACGCGTTTGCGTTGTCACTACTTGCACCCTTAGCCGCAGGTATAAAAAAGTCGGTTTATTGGAATTTTAAATCTCAATCCCGACAAAAGTCAGGCTGTTCTCTTCACCAAACAGCGTAAAAACCTTATCGCCCCCCGACCGCTCACCATGTTCGGCAAGCCTATCCCTTGGGAGAAGCGAGCCAAATACCTAGGCGTGACCCTTGACCACCATCTCTCGTTCTCAGAGCACATCAAGCAGGTGCGTTCGCGTGCCGCTTTTGCTCTCGGTAGACTTCACTCCGTCCTAAATGCGCGCAGCAAATTGTCCCTTAAGGGCAAATTGCGTATTTACACAGCGTGCATCCGTCCCATCATGACTTATGCCTGTGCAGTCTTCGCACACGCTAAACCCCACCACATCCACAGGATGCAGTCCCTCCAAAACCGTTTCCTCCGAAAGGCAACGGGAGCCCCCTGGTTCGTCCGAAACGAGATCCTCCATCTCGATCTTAGAATCCCCACCATCAAGCAGTTCATGAAGCGCATCACGAAGCGCTTCTTCGACTCCGCCACCACCCACCGCAACCCTCTGGTTGTGCAGGCCGCCAGTTATAGGCCCTCCACCATTAGCTCTATTCGCCGTCCAAGGCATACCCTCTCCGACCCCGATGACCCCATTACCCTCCTCCAGGAAAGCAATAGGGCAACGAGTACAGTGCACAAAACACACCGACCTACGTTCCGACCTCGCCGCCGAGGTCCCTCGCGTAAACCCCGACGTAATTGTCCCCCCCGACCCTTGCTCGAAGAAGTGCCAGCCCGCGCCGCAGCTGAGCCTGTAGCTTTAAATTCCCCGATTAATAATAATAATATTAACCAGATCCAGCCTGTCCCATCTTGCTGTCCTCCCCCCAGCGACGCCCTAAGCCGAGGTCCGTACCCCACAGGGGGTGCCCTTAGCGTGCAGTCGCTTAGTACTATAAGTAATTCGCCCCTGGCTGGAGGCTTTGAGTTCGCTTAAGGCAGCCACAGGAAAGTCCGGTTAAGTAGTCACGACCTCTCAAGGTCAACTACGAGATGCCATACATAAAAAAAAATTAAATCAGTTGCATACCGAAGGTCAACGTGATAACAGCTCTACTGGAAGCATACGGATTTACTGGAAAAATATGGATACCACGCCCGCAGAAGCCGCTCAAGTTATTGCCTTGCTCGAAGCAGGCCATAACCAAAGTGAAGTTGCTCGACGGCTAAATTTGAGCCGCTACTCTGTTCGTCGTGTATACCAGAAGTTCCAAGAGACCGGTGGCTACATTCGACGACCAGAATCTGGCCGGCGACGCACAACATCTGAGCGTCATGACCGCTTTCTTGTGACAAGCTCTTTGAGAAATCGGCAACTGAACGCGGTTCAACTGGGACAACAGCTTCGAGAAGTTCGCAATGTCAGTATAAGTCGGTGGACAGTTCGAAGAAAACTAGGTGAAGCAGGAATGGCTTCACATCGCCCAGCAAATGGTCCCAAATTGACCACAGCTCACCGACAAGCCCAGCTACAATTTGCTAGGGAACATTTAAATTGGACGTATGTCCAATGGCGGACTGTTATGTTCTCTAATGAGTGCAGAATGACTTTACATGGTCATGATGGACGCTCTAGGGTCTACAGGTCATCGGAGCGATTTTCACAATGCTGCATAAGCGAACGTGTGGCTTTTGGAGGTGGATCGTGTATGTTTTGGGGTGGCATAATGTTGGACACTAAAACTGAAATTGTATACAAAGTTTGACGGCTGCACGATACGTCGAAGAAGTGCTCGAAGAACATGTGAGGCCGCTTGCGTGGCTTATGGGAGAAGATTTTCTCTTAATGCACGACAACGCCAGACCGCATGTCGCTAGAACAGTTTGCGACTACATGGAAGACGTTGGAATCACCGCGATGGAGTGGCCAGCTCGTAGTCCTGATCTCAATCCGATTGAGCATGTCTGGGATGAGCTAAAAAGAAGAGTTCGAACAAGAAGCCCTGCTCCTACGCGCCTCCAAGAGCTTCAACTTGCCATTGAAGAGGAGTGGGACGCCATACCACAAGTCATGGTGAAATTAATACGGTCCATGAAAAACCGATTAAGAGCTGTAATCAAGGCTAGGGGAGGGAATACACCTTATTAAAAAACAATTTCATCAAGCATTTTGAGTTTTATTTTTATTCTTTCTTAAGCGAAACTGGGTAATTTTATCCGTATGTTGGGTTTTGTGCCCTAAAACCCCCTATGGGTATTTTTTTTTACACTGTATTTGATATCATTAGAAAGATACTGAAGTAAACATTCAAATAGTGTAAGTTTTATATTAATATGTATTCACATTCATGAAAAAAACTGCTTTAACAACAAAAAGTCAACATGTGCGATTTTATTGCTCTCAAGTGTATTAGGTATGGAAAAAAATATAACTTAAATAAACGAACCCTTGTAGCCTTGGCTACGCCCATTACATAATTAAAACAATTTATATTTTATACAAACAATGAAAACTTCAGCAGATCCCTTTTATCTTTTTTTTTTTACAAATAAACATATTTCCATAGACATGGCAAATGGTGTAGAGTGCAACAATGATCTTTTGGCACCTGAATGGCATTGACAGGTGGGCGCTGTTGGTAAAAATTTGTAAAATTGTCAATTCGTCACCGAAATTGTATGAAAATACAAGATGGCAGCGTTAATTACGAGTTTGACTACACAAAATATTCTTGTAGCGTTGTATGTCTAACAATCATAAGAATGCAAGTTCGAAGTTCATCCAGGGTTCATAGACCACAAATTAGCGAATTGCTTACTGATACGTAAACAAAAATCAATTCTATGTCTTTACACTAAAGACATTCTTCATACGGTTTGCAACCTTTGTCTCGTGTAAAAATTTGAACAGAAAGCACAAGAAGTTTTACAAGGAAGAACAGGTATTGGAAGATTCCCTCCGCCATATATAAATACCTATATCTATAGGCACAGTCGACAGCACATCAAGTTACTACAAACTGTCAATGATTTTAAACCTTAAAATGTTGAAGATTAAGTTTAAAATCGAATGAGAAAATTTGCATTTTTGTTAATTTCACGTACTGTACATTTTATTAAATTAAGTCGCTTTTCGTGTTTGTCTTTGTGACCACGTTGTTCTTCTAAACTACGCAACGAATTTGGTTTTCAACATCATTTAGAGAATTGATTCCGGAAGGTTTATAATGTTTAAAACATTACTACATTTAACTTAGATATAATAAATAAATCACATGTTTTGTCAAATTGTAAAAACCATGCGAAGCAAGGGCCGGTTTCTAGTACATAAATAAACAGACCTTTGCAATGTCACAACTAAGAACTATATATTTCCCCGACTGCACAGTACGGCCGATTTATCTTGGCCGGTCTGAACATAGGCTCTACGAAGTTCCGCGCATGTCCTCTCACTCACACTCGCCTCATGTCACCATTTGGTTCCTAAAGAATGTTACTCCGCAGCCTTCTGCGCGAAGTTCGGACTTGCCGAGATATTTCGGGCGTAGTGTATAATGTTCTTGGAACAGATAAAACAACGAGTGTTTTTTACATATATGGAAGCCTATAATACAATACGTTTGCACCAGAAAACATTCAACACGTAGATGTTCCGAAATGTATCACATGAAACAAATCTCATAACTTGTTTTGTCGAGTTTGCGTTCGCACTGCACGAAACATGGACAATTTTTAAGACAGATCTCAAGATTTGTTGTTAGCTGCGTTCGCACTGTCTAGAAACATACTCAATAGACATGTTTTGCATAGAGATATGTTACGTTTGCGTTCGCACTGTTGTTTGTTTGTCTTAAGGCACTGACAAGACCCAACTGACAAAAATGGGCTTCTCTTAAGAAAAAAAATTGCCAAATCTGTATAGTTTGTGATAACGGAAAAAATATATGTTAATTTTGAACATATTTCCCAGAACTTGGTTGTTACCAAAACACGTTTTGATAAAAAAATCTCGATAAAACTTACGTTAAACTAACCTCTTACCTTGAGTTCTAATCCAAAATATCTGCATTAAATATCAACATACGTTACGTATTTAATTAATAACAAGAACGTCTTATTTGAATGCAGAACTTGGTTGTTTTTTATTTTCGATTACTCAACTCAATTTTGAGTAAATAGATATTTGCTTCATATTTTGCAGTAAATTACAACCGTTGTGTCATCGCGCTTCTCTTTCTTGTCTATGCAATGTGACAGTGACCGTGGTTTAGGTGTTGTCAGCGTCTTAACTTGTCTATTGCTGCGATTAGTGCAAGGTATAGTCTTTTCTAGTTACGAAGGGAAACATCGTAACATGCAGTGGACAATATGTTGCAAGGCTCATACAAACATTTTGTTACAGAAATTGGTTTGCAAAACATGTCAAGAGATATGAATCGGAAAATAAGTTTCGGATCAACAAGTTATGTGAAAATGCGCCTCGATACATTGACAGAAAACAGATTTCAACAAGACTTTTTGTGAATATTTGGCCAGTGAGAACGCACAGTTAGATAAATGCCTTCATCATCAAGTTCCTACTACAAATTCTGCCCCTACCCTACCTTGCTATAAAAACATTCACGAATACCCTACGTTTAACATCATATTATCTTGAACATCATACAATTATGTTATGAATTCTTGAAACAGGCTTTTAAGTTTGACGGAAGCAATACACTTTAGGAATTTGTTTTCGCTTTTGAGAAGATGCCAAACTTTTTACTACCTGCTATTTATTATCTAAAAATGACAACTGACAATGCAATTTCATTGTCATTTGTTGCAATTTGTAGCAAACTACACGGCCGATTAATCATGGCCGGTCTGAACATAGGTTCACCGAATTTTTGGGCATGTTCACTCACACTCGCCTCTTGTCACCATTTGGTTTCTAAAAAATGTTATTGCACAGCCTTCTATGCAAAGTTCGGACCTGCCAATGGCCATGATTCATTGGCCGTATTATAACGGCACCGAGCCGTTAGCATGACTGGAGTATTGAAAAGCATTTTCGAATCGAGGCACAATAATTATTTGCAACTTTTGCAAGTTTATTCATTTAAAAACAATAAGGAAAGAACGAACTTCGTAAAAATTTAGCATTTTACAAAAACGTTTTTCACAATATTTTTTTTTTTTTTAGTAAGTTACTATTTTTATCCATCAATATTCATTTATTTATTTAAAAAAAAAAAGGAATGGAATTGGTAAAAGTGCATGCAAAAGCATACTCATATGTCCACTAGGACGAGAGTGAATCCACAAGCTCACTATACAGAGTGACATTGAAAACATGCGACAAATCGAAATGGGAGATTGTACTCATCATTATGAACAACTTTTACTAAGGGACCAAAGCTACAATCCCAAAAAAAAAAAACTGCTGTCCCCTACATTTATGTTCGCAATACCTCATCAAAATGTAGGAAAAGCAGATTTTTTTTTTGGGATTACAGCTTTGGTCCCTTAGTAAAAGTTGTTAATAATGATGTATACAATGTCCCATTTCAGTTTGTCGCAAGTTTTCAATTTCAACCTGTAGTTAATTAAAGTCTCTTTATTATTAACATTAATTTAATTACAAATTAGATTTTTCATTGGTTTAAAACCAAATTCTGATTTGTACTGGGCCAATATAACCACACTGTGCTGAATGTAATATATCAACTTAGTAATTTATTAGAAGTAGCATTCAAGTATTTACAAAACTTTTAATGACCCCGGCAACAAAGTATGACACAATAATAGCCTAGACTTTGTTTAAACAAAATGTTGTAAAATCTAGCTTTTCTCTATGCTCAATGCATACAAAATGTCTTATTTTCATCTTTAACATACCTTATAACTTTTTATTCTTTGTCTAAATGTTTCAAAGTCTTTGTACTCAATCGTCGACCTCTAACTCAAGCTCGATGTCTGCAAGGCTGATTTTCCGGAGAGTGTTGATGACCATGTATCTCGAGAACAAGACGTACAGGTATCGGAACCACACCATTTGAGAGCGGTGGCGCTTCATCGCGCGGACGACGCGCCGGCTCTCGGTCCAGCGGAGGAAATATCTGAAGTGGAGAAAAACAATTTAGCAACAAGAGACATCAAAAATTGAACACGTTAAAAGTTGTTTTGTTAGGCATATTTGATAATCAGGAGAAATTATTTAGCAAGCTAAAGAACAATGGCGGCTAATTATATGAATTAAAAAAAATAGTAAAATGTGCGGTAGTAATTCCTAAATATATTGTAGAAAAGATATTAAAAAAAACTCCGTGGTTAATAAATACTGAGAGTTTCATTCTTTGGTTTTTTAGCGGTAAATATGAATTTTAAAGCAACTATTATGGGTAATTATAACAATGTTGCTAACTTAATGCTTTTCGCGCCAGATCTAGCACTTTTTTGCTTTACATCGCAGTTATGTCTGAGAAATACCAACTAGGTGGTGGTGGTGATGTGTTAAATAAATAAATTGACATAAACAACATGCCTATTTATTTTTAATACGTTGTCGTTTTAGAGATGTAACATTTTTTTTTGGTTTATTTGTCCGAAATATTGATAAAAGCGGCCAAGTGCGAGTCGGACTTGCCCATGAAGGGTTCCGTGGCAGCAAGTAACATAATACAAAAGTTCTTGTAGTTCGTTGTAACTTTGATCGATGTTTTAATAATAGTGTATTTTTTTTAAATTAAGTTATTGATAAGTATACATCTACTTTCTTTTTTTTTTCTTTGGCTTCGCATGGTTTGTACATTTAGCCAATGTCACGTTTAGTTACTTAAAAAGGTAGGGAAACTTTATTATTATAAATATTTTAACGGGATTTAGGATAGGACGGATAAATAGGATCAGTATAATTATAAGTAACAAGGATACCATATGAATAAATGAAAACAAAAAAAAAATACACCTTGATATTATTTAGAATAACGAATGAGACTATACATTTATATACAAGAGAGCTATTTGTACAAAGTAAAGAAAGTATTGAGGTAGGAAAAGGAGTACGGAGGGATAAGAGGTTACTAAGAAAGGAAGAACGGTCATTTAAAGGACAGGAGAAAAAAATATGATCTAAGTCGCCTACATCTGTGCCACATAAGCAAATGGGATCGTCGCTGATAGTAAGTTTGGCAAGATGGGCTGGAGAACAAACATGACCCAGTCTCATCCGTATTAGAATGGAGGTCTCCATCTTGCCAAACTTGGCCCTGCCAAACCATGGTTTTTCTGTAAGTTCAGGTTGGATAAGTGAAAAATAATGTCCCTTCGATTTGCTTCCGATATCCCAAGCTACCTTCCAGGTTTCCCGAAGAAAAAACATCTACTTACTAGATCTCGTTCAAACTAATTTTCGGTGGAAGTTTACATGGTAATGTACATCATATATTTTTTTTTAGTTTTATCATTCTCTTATTTTAGAAGTTACAGGGGGGGGTGGGGGGGCACATTTTAACACTTTGGATGTATCTCTCGCGCAAACTATTCAGTTTAAAAAAAGAAGACCTATTTTTGTCCCTATTTTGAAACCTGACCTATTTTTTGAAAACCTATTTTTGACAGATGAGAGTATCTGTGCTAGTCAGCTGTCACTGTCAGTGTTGCTAACAATGCAAAGTCTGAGTCACCATTTTTAGGGTTCCGTAGCCAAATGGCAAAAAACGGAACCCTTATGGATTCGTCATGTCTGTCTGTCTGTCCGTCCGTATGTCACAGCCACTTTTTCCGAAACTATAAGAACTATGCTGTTGAAACTTGGTAAGTAGGCGAGTCGCTGTTGTTGTAATACTTGTAATGTTGTCGTTGTGTTTGGAGTTTCGTGTATTTTAGATTGGTTTGTATTTTTAGAATTTTATTTGACCCGGATATACCCTCGATCGATTCTTCCTCTGTGACCCGTGCGTGCTTTTGAACTGTGATTATCTTCCTTGCGTGGCGACATTGTACTTTTCTTAACTGGACTCTGGATTTTGCTTCACAATTTGGTTCTGTCTAACTGGTGGTAATCTTTACTTCACCACCACAATGGGAGATAACGAGAGACCTCGTAGTACCTGGGGTGGGCACGCACGTATTTTAACCCCGATGCAGTTTTTAGATGACGTTATTGTTAGAGAAGATGATGAAGAATAAATGTTTATATTCAAAATTACTTGTTTTATTTCTTTCTTTATTCAATAATTCATTATTTTTCATTTATTATAACAAACAAAAAATCCAACGAGAGATAAAATATACATAAAAGTTGTTTCAAATTAAAAATTCCCGCAAAAAAGGCAAGCCTTAATATCTAACAACGGAGTTTTTTGTTGAAAATCTTTTCTAATATATGTCTAGGAAGTTATCACAAACATTTTACGGTAGTTTTCATTAATGTAACAAGCTTTTTTACTTCAAATAAAATGATGTCCTGAAAAGTGGTGACCTAAAGTGATGACCTGCCATAATTCTGTGTTTTTTGGATTTCTCCTCGAATTTGTTTTTTTTTTTTACTATTTATTTTTACTTTAGGGGTCACTGATGAAATGAAATTCTGTAAATAGCATATCAGAATCACTTGTACACGTCATATTAAAAAATAAGCTAGATGATGGAGTCAACATTAATTTCCTATCTGACTACTCCTAAGAAATAGCGAAACAAACTCAAGGGTCAGTCTCTTTTATAATCCAGACATAATCTTGGTCAGATCATGTGAGGACCATGTAGATCCATGTCTGAAATGGTCTTTTGAGGAAAGAACCACCCAAATTTGAGTGGACCTGTCCAGTCATTGCAAGTATTTGTCAGTAGTTGTGTAGCTCAACTCAAAACTTAAAGAGCTCAACGACTCGATGAACAATACCAAGGAAATGCCGCATAAAGTACTGAAAATACCAGACTATCATTAAAACTAAAAAAACTAAAACAAAAAAATAAAAAACATGACCCACATAGTGCTCACATTCACAATAATTAAAGTAATTTAATACTTTTCAAGGTAAATATTCATGTAATTATTTATAATATTCATCAATGTCAATATGTAAGTATATAAAATTGTATATAATGATGATTTTGCATAATAATTAAGATGTCAAGTTTTACAGTTTTATCACAAGACTTAGCAGAGCGAGCAGCTCAATCCAAAGATAAAGATATATTTTTTAAATAACTGTATTATGTACACCAAACAATATCCACATTACAACACAAGCTAAATTTAACTCACCTTTTAGAAGACAGTATAAAACTTAGAGGTAGGTCCAAGAATCCAATGTACTTTCTGAATAAATTGACAGAATCTAATGTGTATACTGCACATCCTGGAAATAGAAAATATAACAGTTAAATATTATTAGCTGAAATGGCAACTCATCAATAACTAGACAACTCATTAATTATTAATTAATCCTAGGAACAGGAAAATCCATCCACATTAATATTATAAATGTGAAAGTAACTCGTTTTGTCTGTGTGTTATGTCTTCACACCTTAACGGCTCAATAGATTTTGATGAAATGGCACACAGGTACAGTGTGATTCAAACTTTATGGCAGCTCGGAATATGAGGCGAGGCACTGTGCAGTAAAAAATTCATGTGTCAGTGGGGATGACGGATGGGGTACTGCGCACTGTGCAGCAAGTAGCGCTCTTCAGAGCCGCCATAAAGTTTGACGCATACTATAGATTATAATCTATATTACTATAGATTATAATATAGATTATAATCTATATTATAATCTATAGTTTACTTTCCCGCAGGATAAAACCCAATTTTCACATGATCGAAGCTGCAGGCAAAAGCTTGACAACTATAATAATAATTAATACGAACAATAGACCACCAACCAAACCCTCTAACATAGAACATAATAATTAATTTCTTGTCATTGAATAAAAAAAAATATTACAAAAAAGTTAAATATTTATTATACTTACTTTCAGGCATTAACTTCTCAACAAACATATAAGCAACCGCATAGAACACGGCTGAGTGATTAGCATGAGATGACACTCCTCCCCTATCAAACGTAACAAGTGTATCAATATCTATGACTTCTAAGTGATGATTTATTAATTTAGCTAACACCGGTACAGGCCACTGAACCTTCGGGTCATCCTTTAGCCTGTCATCCATTATTATACAAATATTCTGGTTTGGTACGCCAAGCTCTAGGCAGGCATCCCATAATTCTTTCTGTCTTAAGCAACCTTTTCCTTCATAGTTACCTGGAAATTAAAATAAGAGGTTGGAATATAGCTGATGTTGAAATCTTTTCTAAAGATATGTTACTAGCAATTGGCAATTAAGTAGAATTAGTGTAATCTACAAAAACCTGATTAACATTTTGACCTTTAGAATGTAAACATGAAAGAAGTACTGTAATTCAAAGATCAAATAATATCACATACCATTAGATAAGCACAGTACATGTACGTCGGCACCCTGCTCGCACAAACGGAAGATCGTGGGCCCGAAAAACATGCATTCATCATCCGGGTGCGCTATGACCATCAACACCCGCCTGGCGCCTAAAGCACCGCGCGTCCGCGTTGGTAGACGCCGGGCGTAGCGCCGGTACACTACACAACACACTAAGAAGTACCCCAATAGCCATAAGCTTATGTATAATGCGAAATTCCTAAAATATAACAACAGTTCCGCGAGGAACTTCACGTAAAAATTGTAGAAAACTTCTATGTCATATGGCGAGTCCTTAAATAACATTTCTGACTAGAACTAAGGGAACTATTGTTCGACACAATAAATATAGATGTTTGTCATGTATTATAAGTAGTCGATAGCATTAAATGCTATTTACATTAAGAATTTTGAAGAATCTAAATTGTACTTTCTGATACCATCATTGCGACGTTTATACTAGTGTTGCCTGTTGAGTGGCGTTGTGTGAGTACTGGGTAGTTTGATCTGTCCTAAAATACTTGTCGATGCTCCACTCTCAAGTACTGACACGATCTTAAATAGTACTTACTAATTCCAAAAAGCTTTCTTAATGTCAGATTGCCTAATACACTGTGGGGGTATATGTGTTCTGTGGTTGCCACATTCAGACTCGTCTAATCAGTCTGTCTATATTATTTTATTTAGTGGTTTGAAGTTGTCATAATATGTCTACAGATTTTAAGTTGAATAAAGCCAACATTTTGTAGTACATATTTCGTAATTGTTATTTCATAACAATTTATTCAACTTAAAAACTATGCGAAACACTCTTCAATACTAACTGTAACGATGGAGAAATATCTTCGACCAAATATTCTTAATCTTGATCCGTCATCTCCTACTGCGGCTCAAGAATAGACCCATTGCGAATGAAGCAGAGAAAAAAATTGATGATGCGATGAAGATGCAACTTTTTAGTAATCATAATATATATCACCCAAAGTATACGAATACATAAGTGATTGCACATCATACGATATTGCAGTAAGTACACCGAACATCACATTTGTTAAACAAAAACAGAAATTTTTGCGAGACATATTCTGGCCACAAGAAAACAGTAGAGCAATGAAAACATTCAACAATATCTTAAGCAATTGAGAATGTTGAGCAAGGACTGTCAATTTAAAAATATTGATGAAGAAAGTAATAGGAATGATTGTTTGGAGGAGGTTGATAGGTCGATTTAAATAATACTCAGACTCCAGATTGTAATGAATAACTGATGATGATGCTTTATTTTAAAATGTGCGTACTTATATACTATTTACAGTTAAAAGCTATCTAGTCCTAACGAATATTTACAATTTTGACCATTCAGAACACAGCACACTGTTGTCCATTTGCTCCGCATGGTATCGCTGTAGACCCGCGCTCGCGCACACCGCCGTGCGGGATACCGTGGTTATAAATATAGGTGACGCACGCTGTGCACCCGGCCTTCCCCCCCGACCACTCACCATGTTCGGCAAGCCTATCCCTTGGGAGAAGCGAGCCAAATACCTAGGCGTGACCCTTGACCACCATCTCTCCTTCTCAGAGCGCATTAAGCAGGTGCGTTCGCGTGCCGCTTTCACTCTCGGTAGACTACACTCCGTCTTAAATGCGCGCAGCAAATTTTCCCTTAACGAGGCCCCTGGCAACACGGGCAACTGAAGGAATACGGGTGGATTTTAGTCAGTAAGAGTCTAACACACCCTCCCGCTCCGCACAGAGCGGGAGAAGTTATTTGGTGATTTCCCACCCAAAAACAAAACCCACCACAGTTGACCACTTTGCAGCAGGGCTGTCAGGTTGTACATAATTGGATAAAAAAATCTGTATAATTTTATCATTTCTGTATCTTGTTTGTATATCAGGTTGCCATAACTAATTGGATACAAGAATAGGAATTCGTACGTAAAGTAAACTACATAATTAACCGGCTGCATAGTGGGAGTTAGCGGCACATTTCGCTAAAAACTCGTAATTAACCATTATTTTACAACTACATCGTAGTGTACGTCTCATAATTTTACTTCATATCATTCAGTGGTGGTACCTTCATATAAGCCCAAAAGCCCCGGCATGCCTGACTAAAATGCTCGATAGAGAATTTATTGTACCTAACCAGTAGTTTATGAGAAAATTGCGATGATACATACGTAGATACGTAGGTACCTACATACTCAGTCGAAAACTGAACTTTCTTTTTTTGAAATCGGTTAAAATTTTATTGGGCTTGCGTTATTTTGAAACTCTAGGCACGCCACTGATATCATTCTGTTACTAATGCTATCATTAGTAATAGTAATACAAGATGTGACCAGTCTTATTTTTTAAACCATTTTTTTTAGGTTTTCTATAATTTCTAGTACCCAGCGGTATAATATCAGTTGGCTCTACTGGCAGCCCAGCATTGCAGAACTCGGCGCCACGCGAATATAATTATTGTGGTGATCATAGTGTTATTGGGGTAGAGATGTTATATGAGGGCGGCACTGAAAATTTCGGGAATCAAGGAAGTGACACAACATTACTATTTAAAAATGTATTTATTGCTTTTCGAAGTATTCTCCGCGAAATTTGACACATTTTTCCATACGATGGAACCAATCATTGAAGCAACCATTCCATTCGGAAGTTGGGGTCTCCAAAATGGCCGTTTTGTAGGCGTCCACAGCTTCTTCAGGTGATGAAAATCTCTGTCCACGCAATTTATTCTTTATTTTAGGGAAAGTATAGAAATCATTAGGGCTTAGGTCGCGGCTGTACGGCGGATGGTCTAATAATTCTATGTTTTCTTGCTCTAAAAACTCTTTTGTTCTGTGCGCGGTGTGAGAACTCGCATTGTCGTGATGGAGGATGATGCGGCGGTTGCAGTTCTCTTTACGGAGTTCAGAAACGACCTGTGGCAAACAAATGCTAGCATACCATTCTGCATTAACCGTTCTTTGTCCCTCAAGAGGAATAGTCGTAACATAGCCGGTTTTGGAGACAAACGTGGCCACCATTTTTTTTGCAACATTCCGTGAACGAACAATTTTTGTTGGCTTTAACTCATTTTCGAACACCCAAACTCGTGACTGGTTTTTTGTTTCGGGTTCGTACGCGTATATCCAGGATTCGTCACCTGATACGATGTTGTATACAGCATTTGAGGATCCTGCGTGGAATCTTTCGAGAGTTTTGACGCACCAAGTAACGCGAGCCGCTTTTTGCTCTTCACAGAGCGAATGCGGTATCCATCGGGAAAACAACTTTTTTACACCTATTTGTTCATGCAAGATTATTTGTATTTCACTCATGCCAATGTCTAAAGTTGCCTGAATTTCGCGGTATGTCACATGTCGATCTTCCTCAATCAGTTTACGCACAGCATCAACGTTTTCTTGGGTGACTGCAGTTTTTGGACGACCTTGACGGGGATCATCACTGAGCTTGACACGTCCACGTTGAAATTCAGCAAACCAGCGATAAATTGTGGTTTTGGATGGGGCTTCATCACCAAATGCAGAAATCATCCGGTCAACACACTGTTTTTGTGTTAAACCACTTCGAAAGTCATAATAAATCATCGCTCTTGAATTTTCTCGAGTCAATTCCATTTCCTCAACGATTAAACAAGTTTGACAAAACCTTGTGACAAGCCCGTGAATCTTTTTTTTAAATAAATAAATGGTATTCGATTTTTAAAACCAAGGAGTTTTCAATTAAAAAGATTTTAATATGACAGGAACAGTGGAAATATTCCATTCCCGATACTTTTAGTGCAGCCCTCGTATTAAACAGGCTTAGGACTGTCAACGTTGATTATGTTGGCGTATTTAGAAAGTTTATCACATAAGTACACACGGCTTCATATCAAGCTATACATTTCAAGTATAAGCTGACCTCTCATTTTACGGAAATCCTATACAATGCGAGTTCAGCTTATATTGGAAATTTATAGCTTGATATGCTGTCGTGTGTACAATGATATATTTTTTTTTAAATATTTCTTTTGTTTTCTTAAAAGGAAAATGTTTTTTTCATCGTTTTTTCCAATCACTAAATAACTAACAAAATAATGAATAGTTATTACTATTAGATCAATCACTGCGTGCACGAGCTGCGTCCGAGCTGCTGTGAGCTTTGGTAATTTGGTCACTACAAATATTATATACTAATATCCGTATTAACTAATACTAGACAATTTGACATAAACAAGTGAGCAAATGTTAAAAATTGTTTTTATTGCTTGTTAACTTGGTAACAAACTCATGCAGCTTTAATACGAAGCCGGACGTGTATAACTATGTCTTTACAATACACATATTACCCACGCACTCTATTCATACAATACAATATTCATCTCGCTCACTCGCCCGCCCCGAGTCTAGTCATCTCGCTCACTCGTCAGGCGCTGAGATGTCATCGAGTGAGATGGCGTTTGGCAAATAATAATATCAAAGCGAGTGCGGCGAGCCGCCTCTCTATTACGCTACCGCGTCCCTATTATTTGACTAATAACCTATTACTGGTAACCTATTACTCTATATTCGCTTATCCTAATATGAACATACATGGCTTGTATTATAATACCTGTACCTATTATGAATATATTAGTCACACCTCTATCTTGGGTTGCTCTGCGAGGGTGTAGTGTGGTGATTTTTTGAACGAATCCGTAAGAAAAGAAAAACTAACGTGACAGGTTTACTTTACTTGTCATTTGTCACAGTTGCAAATTAACTGTCAAAGTTGTTGGATATTTCTAAATACTGTTTTTCTGTCTTCGACGTCTGCCTTAGCCAAAATATTCGACGAATTATTATTCTGAGATTGTGAATTTGTGTTATTCCGTGTGCTATTCAAGATGATACAGCCTGACTACCCATCAGCCTTAGGCTTGCTGGCCCATTTAAACTCCGACGAGCTGAAAGAAATGTTAAATGACGACACAAAATTCGATACCGTGCTGAAAGATGTAAAACAGGTACAACAATGTAATTATTTTCTAAGTGTGTACTTCACATTAAATTAACCATTCAAGCTTTATGAAAGGTTTACTTAACGTTTCTTTGATAATGTTTTTTTTTGCGTTCATACTGCTGATAAAGTTGTTCAGAGGATGAGTCATTGTTATAATTAAATAAACATGCCATCTACTTTGATAGAGTACCCTATACTTTGATTGCTGATAAAAGAGGCCTTCGCAATAATATCATCATCATCGTATTATTTGAAAAGGGACGTTACTACTGCAGTATCATCAAAAAAAAAAAAAAAACAACAAAAATAGTAGCAGAACAAACTCGTTATTTTTAACTTTTTGTTCAAATAAACACAAGAGTAAGAATAGTGATATGATTCAGTACTTCTTGCAAGAAGCTGTTTCCTCTGTTGTCTGTCCAGCTGTGTACTACGGAATGCAATCCAGATAATCCACAATCCGAAAAATCTGAATATCCACACATTTTAACTTCCAAATCCGGATTTTTATAACAATAAGAAATTGTAACATGCAACCTGCAATGCCGAGTTTCTGGGCACTCGGCCCTGAGTGGGGGTCGAGGGCACATCCATTGCACACCTCCCCACTTTACCCGGATTTTCGCCCTTTCCACGTCTAACTCTTGCCTGCTATTGTGATTGGGTTATTAATCCACCTGTCTGGTGGCCTGCCAACGCTCCTATGTAGCATATGTGGCCTGAACATTTCCACCTCTTCTGGGCTATTGCCAGGGCAGGGTTTGGTGTTTGCCTGCTAAGACAGACCATTTTTCAGCCCTATATGGGGAGGACACATATTTGAAAAGTGTGTCACTTCAGTTACAGTGATATGGTGCCCTTGAGCACATCAGAATACTTGAGCCCGCCAGCCCAGTTGTATTTGGTGCTTCAATTTGCATTCCTGGCTGTTTTTGTACAGGCTGATGGTTTCTCCAAGGTCGACATACTTTTCCACTTTGTTGATATGCTGGCCATAAACTTCAATGCTCTTATCATACAACTCCGATACCAAAACTACAGGTTCTATATTGGTACTTAGCGGTTCTTGCCATTTAAGTAACTGGCTACCAGTTCCAGACGGGTATTGGTTCCAGAAGGTTAGAATGGTTCTAGACGGGTATTCCACCTAACAAGTACTGATACCAAATTCAGGTACCCGCCGTGTACCACAAATCTCGTATTTGTTTGAGGTACCCTAATCTCTAATGCCTATTAACTATCGGTTTCACTTACTATTTCTATATTCTCACTCTTAACTTATGGGAATATTTGTTTGGTTTTGGTCTTGGTTCAGGTACCAATACTGATTAGAATTATTAGTAGTATAGGTCTGGCACCGGTACCAATGATACAAGTACTACTCTGGTACCTACTGGTATCACACCAAGGCCAATGGTTCCTGTTCCCAAAAAAACCGGTATTTCGTTATTTTAAGCCAAGTAAGTTATTGTAACGTCTTGTGGCTATACGAAAACTAAAAAAAAATGGATGTCGATGCTGCTGCTTTTTTAGTTGGCGTTTTTGTCGTAGTTGGGTTTAAGGTTTTAACTTTCTTTCGTTACCCGCCTGTGTACAGGTCACAGAAATTCATATGTGTACCAAATTTCAACTTAATCGGTCCAGCAGATTCGGAGCAAATCGGCTGTGACAGACGGACAGACAGACAGAGATACTAGTAATCCTCTAAGGGTCCCGTTTTTCTTTTTGACATAAGGACCACTAATAAAAAATTGTTGTTTCATCCAGGTGAAAGATTGGGAGACAGAACGGGAGATGACAATTGCTAGCAACAGGTCTCTTGCCGAGTTCAATCTTGGCAAGGAACCTGAGCTCGAAGAGGTCAAGCAACAGGTGCAGGAGAAGTCTGAGATGGGCGAACAGCTGTGCACTCGTATCCAAGAGCTGCTGGAAGAATATAGTGAGTCTAATGTACACTTTTATCGAAGTGAACATTTTTTTAGGAGCGGTGGGAAAAACTTATGAGTCGTGTTGCCAGACTGGCGACGCGCAGTGACCTGTGTACATGAAGTCGCATATATACATGACTGCCTATTTGTTATCAAACCTCTATACAACGCTCCACGATTTTTTCTTTCTCTATCCACATGTCTGTGGAGTTATGTCGAGTTTAATCTTTTTGTGTTAATTTCAATGCTACACACACCAGCCACAGGGACTCGTTTGGTCGGACCCTTTTTTGTTTGGAAACATTTTTAGTCAGGTCTGGTTATGCCCAGTCTTTTTTGTACTATGAGTGTCACTGTTGACTTTCTTTGTCCATCAGAAACAAAATCAGCGGGCATATCGCCGGACACAACCCAAGCTCTGCTACAAACAGCTGCAGCAGAATCTGAGGAACAATCAGAAAATCTAGCTCAAGACTTCCTCTCTGGGAAGATTCCGGTCGAAAAGTTTCTCGAAGATTTCGAACCAGCTCGCAAGAACATGCATTTACGGAAGTTTAAAGCCGAGAAGATGGCTGAACTACTTAGATCCGGAAGTCAGAGCTCTTTCGGTAACGGATTTGCTAAGCCGTACCTACCGTATCCCAGTTACGGGGCGCCACAAGGGGTGCCAAACGTGCCATACCCCATGGGACCACTGAACATGCCGATGCCAGGCATGTATGGAAACCATTTTTGAATTCACTGTGATCATAGATCTCGTTTTCTATAGATTATTAATTTGTAGATTTAATATGAATCAAATATTGTTTTATAGTGACTTGTGCCATTACTGGCCTCACTTTAAAATGTCTATGTCATGTAAAGAATATTATTATAATAAGTCATGATTGATTGATTGACTGATTGATAACCTATAAATGAAGTATAAATGTGTCAAAAAGTGGAAGTTTTTGGAAACAATGGCTCATATTTGACAGCGCTGGATATATTATATACAATTTGGTGCCCTTATTTACAATGTGCGTTTAGTATATTGGGATAAGAGCAGGAGAGTGATAAAGATTTAGTTAACACTACAGCGAAGCTTATAACTTGTACAGTAGGTAGATCGTTTGGAACCATCTATCTACAGTGGTTCTATTTTCTTAATGTCTCTCGGCAAACTTCGTGCTTCGTCAGTAGTCGTATTTCTATCAGCAACATATACATATATCCTTTGCAACTGATAGAAAATTCAGAAGTACTTTGTTTTGAATTCAAATTATTATACACGATTTATCTAATAATTTTATTGATGGACATGGAAATTAGCATTCGTTTGTATTTAGAAATGTGATGATTGCCGAGAGACATTAAGAAAATTGAAGCACTGTACTTTAGCCGTATTGGCACTGACTGCGCAGATCAAGCAATATTTATTTATCACGATAGTTGTTTAACATAAAAAAAAACCATCGAAATGCCATGCAGTATCACCCGCTTAAAAACCTTACCTGTTTGTGGTAAAAACAAATCAAATCACAAATCGTTGCTCTATAAAAATATTGATTGAAAACTCGGCCTAATACATTGTAGAATACAGTTGTCCTCAAGTTCGGGCAAGGTGGCAATTAAAATGTAATGACATGTTATGAGCCTTTGTAAAAAAACCTGTTATATAAATACTTTTAATTTAATTAATGTATTTTTAATTTTGTATTTTATAAAATGTATTCTACTTTCTTTTAGGAAAAAATATTTTAAACTATCAACATAATAATATGACGTATTATTAGGAATTCTTTAATAAATATTATCAGTGTTTAACAATAGATCACTTCTTAAATCAGGCTTCTCAAATGGTGTAAAGCAGGGATTCCCAAAGTGGTCGATATCGACCCCTTTTTTCTTTTGGTTGGGAAATTATCAAATATCTTCTCACGCTCTGAGCGGAGTGGGAGGGTGTGTCAGACTCTTATTGACTAAAACCCACCCGTATTCCGTCCGTTGCCTGTGTTGCCAGGGGCCTCGGTAACCCTTTTGAACTTCCACGCGACCCCGGTAGGCGTCGGCCCTAGTGGACCCCCTACACTTTTGCTGACATCTTTTTGAGACGTGCGTGGAACACAACGCGCCGTCGACCCGGGCCTGGTCCTTATCGGACGGCGAGCTACCCATTGCTCACCGTCCGCAAGCCCGCGTCTACGGTGGGCGGTAATCGGCCCGGGAATACCTACGCCCTGAGCGTCTCCTGCGGCGGCTAGGGGCGAGAGAGCGCGAAATTTACCTTTCCCCTCAACCGTCCCGCCTCCTCCATCGCGAGCATTACTGCTTTGCAGAAGGAGGTGACGGCTGCCCATGCTCTCTCGCTCCGTACCATGGCCTGAACCAGGGCTGGACGCGAGAGATCTCTGCCGCCGATCGCCTCCACGAGGACACGGCGGTGCTCTGCCTAAGCCGAACAGACCTCCACCGTATGCTTCACCGTGTCCTCCGGGTTAGCCACACAGTGGTGACACCCGGGCCGGGCCCGAAGCTGCCGTGTCCGGTGAGGACCTGCGTCAGGCGGAAGGTGAGGACGCCGTGGCGCCACTCTAGCCACTCCTCAAAAAGGGGACTTATCGCCGCAATTGTGGCGTGCCCAGCACTGGGTTGCGACAAACGCAATCTCCATGTCGCCTTGAGATCCAGCCGGAGCTCTGTCCGCTGTGCCGTGATTTCTCGCGGCAGCGAAGTTACGCCCCGGCGTTTCGCCTCCTCGCGCCACTCCCATACGTGCGCGAGGGATATCGACTCCTTGGGGTCGAAGTCAGTTTCCCAGGGGTCGACATAAATGAAAACTGATATTGGGGGTCGACGAGGTCTAAAATTCGTCCCCTAATAATTAACACAAGTTCTTATTTGAAACCTTCAAGATACTGTTACGTGTAGAACTTGTTATAAGAATGACTAATATTTTAGTAGGAAGTATCATATAGTTGTACTCTTAAAAAAACTCAACAAGTCGATAAGCGTGCACAAGTTCGTACAAGATGAAAAAATTTGGTCTGAGGTATCAGTTCATTATGGAAAAGTGGGTCTCTTGCCCAAAATAGTTTGGGTATTCCTGGTGTAAAGGATATTCTTTTAAAATAACATTATACCTATTGAAATATAAAATTCATATTGCACATGTCTATAAAATAATACATCGATGAAATCGCACCCAATAGATTGGCACCCATTACAAGTATGTAGGTATACATATGAAACCTATATGTGATGATCATATAGGATCATATATTATGATTGATCAATCTTCAGCAGGCTTAGCTTTCTATTTCTACTCCGCTGTGGAATAGTAATCGCTTGTCTAAATTTCTCGGTAGAAAACTGTCAACGTCTCCACGGAAACGTAATTTTTGCCTACTCTTCCGTCGACAAAACGCTTCTCTACGGTTCTCGTGCTAAGCCTGCTGATTGTTGATCTCTTGCTTGATAATCATGACATGACATTTATTTTCACCGTTAAACATATTGTTAAATATTGTAATAGTTGTTTAATGTATAAATCTGTAACAGCCATTTGCAATAGCCAGTCTTTCTTCAGTTTTGATGGTCACTGCTCTGCAATTTTTGAGGTCCATCTTGTAATACACATAACCGTCTACCGACCCATTAAAAATCTAATTCAAAGACTTCGACCCAGTTTTTGTGTTAAGAACTTTACATAATCAGCCTATAATGTTCCCACTGTTGGGACACAGGCCTCCTCTCCGTGAGAGGGAGTGGGCCGTAATCCACCACGCGGGTCCAGTGCGGGTTAGTAGATGTCACATGTCAAAAGTTTATGTATTTTTTATTTAAGTATTTCGTTTTGTAATGAGACGGAACGATGTTGAACTGTCAACACGAAAGTTCAATCTTGAACGGTTATGAATATGATGAAAAGAAATGTGCCCCAAGGTGCGTTTACACCGAAATAGTTTCTCGAGCGTGAGCGTCGATAGCGTCATTGCGAAACTAATGCGCACGTGTGGAAATTTACAGGATGTGTGTTCCTCATCCGTGTAAGCGCGCCTTAATGGGTCAGTTCTTCTTCTTTTCGTGGCGATGGTATTTTGTCTAGAAGATTGTTTGAGCCCAGTAGGTGAACACGTTGATTGCGGCAGCAACATTCTTTAGATCATCATCTGATGCAAGTGAATGTGCGCTTTTATAATTTCTAACGTCACGATATTATCGTATTTTTGGAAATAAGTTTTATGGAAATACGTGTACGTGATAACGTTATCATGGACGGAAATTTAAAAGCATCTTCACATATTTCCATACAATGGGAACTTAGGACACTCGAGCATCAAGTTGGGCGTGGTCTGAGTCATGAATCAATAATAATACCTCATTGAGAATCTCGAGAGGCCTCGATTAGATAAATAGAGCTATGTCTGCTATCTAGATCCAGTACTCCAGGTCCTTGTGGCACCTGTATGACGTTGTTGGCGGCCATTTTGTGAAACTGTATTGAAAGTAGTCCCCCAGACCGAATTTCGCCCATGGCGGCCAATCTCAAAGGAAACTAGCCATCTACGCAGGCGATATTATGTAGTTTTCATGTGTGTGCGCAGACACAGGTGCACTCTCTTTTCCCTCACTCTCATAGTCCGATGGGACGGTAATCCGACACGACCAGAGGGAGATCAGGCGCCACACCGCCAACTTCCAAAATCCGGGCTGTTACTGAGAAATTCCTAATGGACCCAATAACACTGCCCAACCTGAGTATCGAACCCAGGACCGCTCAGCAGTCGCGTTTGCGACCACGAGACCAACGGGAACAATCAGAAAACAAGAAAACGAACAAAACAAAAAAAAAAAGAAGAAACAAAATGGCGTCGTTATTTCCGATTTATGCCGCATGCCAAGATCCTTGAACAGTTGTACCTGTATTTGTGTAATATGTACTTGAATGTTATCGCAAATGGCCATCGTACAGATTGATAAACATTAGCACCACTATTAGATATTTGATCACTATTTTAATTGATTTAGAAGCAAGTTTCCATTATCTACGAAGTAATTTAAATGATGTGTCAATTCTATTTGTGTAAATTCGCACTTTATGCCGATCTCGGTCCCTTTGTTGATGCCGAAGAATATAATTTTTGGCGCGCACTTAGACTGGTCGATAATTATAAAAAAAAAATCTGCCAATATTCCTATCGCTCTCCATGTCACTCACACACTTTTGTGGCTGGGCAATCATCAAATAACTTCTCCCGCTGGGCGGAGCGGGAGGGTGTGTCAGACTCTTACTGACTAAAACCCACCCGTATTCCTTCCGTTGCCTGTGTTGCCGGGGCCTCGGTGACCCATTAGTACCTTCCCGCGACCCCGCGACCCCGCGACCCCGGCAGGGTCACTCACAGACTTGCATTAAGTGGTGGATTCGCAGTGGTAGCCCGCCAAATGAAAATTTTCTAACGTTTTTTTTGCAATTTGCAGGTCAGTGCCAGGTTGTACTTATTTAGTTCTTATGGAACAAATCTAACTAAGAGAGATGTAGAGAGAGATTTGTTGCATAAGAACTTATTCATAAGATAATTGTTCTTATGGAACAAATCTAACTAAGAGAGATGTATTATTGTTTTTAATGATTATAATACTGTAAATACATATGTGTTATCGTCGTGAGTCTTATTTTGATCAAGGTACAACCTGACACTCACCTGCAAAGTGTAAAAAACGTAAGAAAATTTAAATTTTGCGAGCTACCGTTGCGGATCCACCATAATGTTAAGCGAGGCTTTCCCTGGACTCTAGAGAATTTTATAGTCTAACTGTAAGGGGTATTACACTGAAAAACTAGTAATACTTACCTACTGACTGTTATAACGGGGGGCATATTGATGGAAAATTTGTGTCTTAAAAATACCTAGTTGCTTAGAACTAATTTCTCTTGAGTAGGTACCTACCGACCTGTGAAGGCTAGTGAACCTACTGACCGCCCCAAACGGATTAATAAGACGAATTCATGTTCTCGTGGCCGTGCCGCCTCAAGCCTCGTGCAGACAGTCGCGATATCGCTTGTGCGACAGGCAGCGCAACACTACTAGTGACGCGTCGCGCCTGTCTGCAGGAGTCTTCAGTCATCTTTCTACGACTTTCCGTTTTTTATTTCATTGCACGGCCCGTTATTACCATAAATCCACAAATCGGCGATTTGACGATTTATGAGATGGGGGCTGGGGCACGGCAATTGATATCAAGCGGTCAATATTAACATTGAAGCAGTATTTCAGTCGAATTCTGGAATACAGTGGCACTGGATCGATACTAGACGAGTATAAACACTTTTCTATCCAGTCTAGTATTCAGCGCTGAATTGAATTAGAGCTGGACGCAGGCCGATGGCTGATCCAATGCCGCTGTTATTAAATACTGGATCAATGAACAGTCCTTTCACAGTAATGTTATCTCTGACAGCTGCAGCCCAACAGCAACCATATATACATAAACCCACGCTTTCTTCCCCAGGGGCTAGGCAGAAACTATAGAACGCCACCTGCTACGGTCCATACATAATTTGGACTTTTGCTTCGTTTACGTTCATACGTCTGGTCATACACGCACGCCAGTTGCAAGTACTACGCACCTGACCTGTCTGAAGAACATCACCAGTTACGGCACTATATGCCCTCCTAGGGCATCCCCTCCCGGCATTTCCACTCACATCTGTCTTGTAAATAGGTACCTTTTGTTAGTCTACTTTCATTCATCCGCTCAACATGACCAAATCATCCAAGTGTACTCTTTTCAATTTTTTGTCACTACATCTTTTAAATCACACATAATTTTTCAGCCTATCAGGATAATCATAGTCAATTTTTCAGTCATCATCAAAATAGTCACCACACATGCTTCGCAACCATAGTGTAACTAAAGTAAAAAATGCAATATTAGAGGTAAATTAACTGAAAGGACTGTAAGTAAATTAGACAATACAGTACAGGTGTCTGCTTTTCTCTTCATTCGTACGTAGGTAGGTACCAACCCATCTAAAATTCACAACAGCCTGTATTTATCTTGAAACATCGGCATGAGGTAGAGATTCGGTGTTAATAAGGTGTAATAGATGTTTTATTGGTTATTTTAAAGATAAACTGTCCGCTTGATGTTGGTGCTTCGTAGAAGAAATGTGATTTAAACAATGATATGAATTATTCGTCTATTAGTAAGAGTTAATGAAATAAATACTTTTGTGGTCAGCCATATTTTTGTTTGTATAAAAATCACCCTAATCCCATTTAGGTATTAGCTGAGCTAGCAATAAATAATACCCACGTGATTTCCTACTGAACCTAAAGGTATTTATTGAGAGCTACCCAGTTCGTGAACCCATGCCATGCCGCCCCCAAGGTGTGACTGACACTGGTATGGCCACCATCAGAAAGAATTTTGATAACACAAAAAAATTGTCGCCAATTAGTCGGAATCAGTCGCCAAATATCAAAATCTGTCTGAAAGCGGTTCTATGTGGCCGACCTGGAGAGAATCTCCCCAGCTTGGCAACATTTATATCTCAAAAACTAGGGCACCTAGCGAAGATCGGTTTTCTCCTAAATTTAGTCGCTAATTAGTCGTAAATTTTCGCCAAGTCACAGATTTAGTCGGTGTGTACGAGGGCGGTACTGAAAATTTCGGGAATCAAGGGAGTGCACTCTTGAAAATGCACTACCGCTTTTTTGAGGACGTTGGGAAAGATTCCAGTATCAATAGAACGATTGCAGATATGCGTGATGGGTGATGATAGAACAGAACTCGATTGTTTCAGTACTTTAGCTGATATGTTGTCGTAGCCGGTGGCACAATCATAACGCAAGGAGCAGATCAGCCTATCCACTTGTGTTTCATCTACTGGCAGTATGACAAGAGACTGGCAAGGTGGAGGTTGTGGAGGAGTTCTAACATCATAGTTAGATCTTGGGAGAGGAGTTACTTGAGACACTAGTTTACGACCTATATCAGTGAAAAAGCAATTGACACGATTTGCAGAGGTTTTAGGATCATCAGTGAGTTGAAGAAGCTCTTTGGGAGAAAGGTGCTAAGGTAATTACGATATCTTTTGTCAGTAATTTGAAGGACCGTATTTTGAGGATCTTTCTTTAATCTGTAATGCATCCTATCACAGTTGCGGATACATCTAACCAAGCCCTGAGTCATCCAAGGTTTTATAACACGAAACTAATATGATATACTTATATCACTGGGCTAACGTTTCGTGATCAGGTCACAAGCTGCTGCAGAAAAGCTTACCGTAATTTGGGTTTTATGCTACGTAGGTATAGTGCGTGGTTTTAAAAACATTAAAGCGGTCGTCGCTTTAAATAATGCTTTAGTTAGAAGTCAATTAGAAAGTAACGCAGTCATTTGGGCTTCACACGAATCTAAATACAGGCTCATGCTGGAGAGTACAAAACGAGTTTTTGAGGAACTTGTACCTGAGCTTATATGGTGTCTACCCATTTTATCCGCTTATGTACCCAACTTTATTTATTTTGGGTATGGTTGGATGTAACTAACTGAGGGTCAGGAGAGATCTCGCACTCACCTCGTATATATTCAAAGTACTTAGAGGCAATTTACATAATGCGGAAATATTAGGGCACATAGGTTTGTGTGTTCCGGAGGTTCGTGTGGCGACGATGGCAGCCACGGCTGCTGGCGGAGCGCGCTCGGGCCAATCTTTTAAGTGAGGCGCCACTGACGCGCGCACTCCGCACTCTGAACCTCATAGCTAGTGACACGGACCTATTCTGTTGTTCTCTGAGTGAGTTCACAAAGAATGCATTATTTGTAATAACTTACAAAATTTAATTAAAATAATGTGTTAGTAAATAAGTTAGGATAACATTTAAGATGTACACTATCGCAATAGGTTTCTCTGTAAAGATAGACGAGGTCCTTAGAACCCTTGAAGAGGAAACTCAATTAATCAAACTGGATCAGGATCGTGAAATCTCACTCTACCTGATTTACGGACGACCTTATCTTCATTACAGATGACTAATCCTATACCATATTAAACCCCTACTAGCTAGTGTCGGCCTCCAAATAAATTAAACAAAAATACTAATCAGAGACCCCATAGCTACAAAGAAAACGGCCCATGTGACCATTAATGGAATAAATATACCTACAGTCGATGAAATTAAATACCTAGGCACACACATAACATCTGCATTAAGCTGGAAAAGCACAATTAAAAAACGCTGCGAACAGGCCACTAGAAATGCAAAATCACTATTACCATTCATAACAAACTCAAAGATGTACTGGAAACTAAACAGACTCATGTATCGAATGGTGATCGTGCCCTGTATGATTCACGGTTTTTAAGTATTGGCACTCACTAAAGCTAACAGGTCAAGATTGAAAAGGTATGAGCAAGTTATCATCAGAGACTTGATTAACCACGCTAGGAATAAACCAAAACAAAAGAAAATGCATGCAATCATGGACGGAAAAATTGTAACCAAACGCATCAAGAACCACAGGATGTGCTATCTTGCACACCTGGACTGGCGCCGCGAACCACATTTATTACATGCAGCAATGCAGTACAAGGCCAAATCCAAGAAAGTCGGCCGACCTATTTACACTTGGAATGACAACCATCAGCAGGACATGACTTACTTCGACAAGGAAATAAACTTTTGGATGGACACGACTGAAGATCGACATAAGATTAAGAAGGCTGCTAGCGAGATTTACAAGAAATCAAACGGATAGTAGCGAGATCTCAGATGAAGACATTGGAAACAGCTACGTGTGACACAGCATAGCAGTGACACATAAAAGAGTCGAGAGAGCAATTCGACCTGAGCCAAACTGGCGGCAACGTTGTTAAAAGATGCCCATCACCCGTCTCTCCCCTATTCCATTGCTTACTCTAGGATGCATATCCGGTACGGATCTAATAATCCTTCCTATCCTAAGGGCACGTCTTCCTGACCATTACCGCGCCCCCCGGTCTACTCTTTGATATGCAATGGTCTCTGTAGTCCCATGAAACATGAGGCTCCAGGGACTAGTGTGAATCTTTGGGTTCATTCGAGCATTCGAGTCTGGTGGTCCACGCTGGGGCCGGTGCATTTCATTCATTCATATATTATTACGGTACTGTGACCAAAAAAGTGGCGCTCTCTCGGAAGTGCTCAAAGTCTCTGATCTGTCATTAACGGAAGGCACCTTTTTACATATTTTTTTTACGTAACGTAGATTATGCTGTGTGTAAAATTTTAGCCTTTACTAGCTTCTACCTGCGACTTCGTCCGTGTTTAATTTCTTGTTCCCAGACCCACCCCGTCGCATCACATCGCCTGCCCGCACTATTACATACCTCGTCTTCGCTTAGCGTTCTTTCTGACTTTTATACTTTTTGCTCGGCTTCTTAGGGTCCTAACGAGATGTTAAATAGCCTTCCTCAAAAAGTGGGCTATCAAATGCAATGATTTTTTTTAATCCGACTAGGAGTTCCAGAGATTAGCGCGTTCAAACAAACAAACAAACTCTTCAGCTTTATTATTAGTATTGATATGTTATTTTAGCTCAGAAGGCTCAACAAATCTTAGAAACTTTGTCAGAACTTGTGGAGAAAAAACTTATTTTGGCTATCTTGAAAACCTAAGGTGTATCCCTTAACTTGTTATTAATATTTCCACATCCAAACATCGACTGTTTTTTTCTTCTCATTAAGTTGTAGAAAATCGAGTGGTATTTTATTATAACATTTACCCAGGGTAGGGGTCCCCCCTTAAAAGAATTGTGTACTTTAGACAATCTGAACCGTGGTTGATCTAATTTGTTCCTATGTATTTCTAGTATTAAATTTATGTCACTTATACTAAACAGATGTCAAATTTTCGAAAATACATAAAGTCATCATAATGTTTTCATATATATATGTATATCGCCGTATGATTACGGTGACATGTATGTATACTAATGAACATAGTTAGTTTATAATCTATTTAGCGAGATTATAAATTTTATCGAAAAATTGTGAACTGCTACAAACCATTTACAATTTAACGTATTATTTTTAGATAGTTATAATCTATGCATGGCAAACCGACAAATGTGAACTGGTATCAAACTGCGATCAACTTGGAAGAAGCGCTCGCCGGCCGCTGCCGCGGCACCGCTCGCTTGGCTCGCGCGCGGTTGGGCACAGTTCTGACCTAATCTACCCCACTTGATCGAGATGCCCTGGTTTCGTTACTGCGACGAATTCAGCTACCGCCAAAACCTACCAACCAGGGACGGTTCACAATGTTACGGGTGGTAAAATCGGACAGATTATGAACCCTGTCGATAAGTGGAGGTTCGTTCACATATTCACGATTTGACATTGATAGATTATAAACTACTGGAAATGACTGCGTTTTCTATTTTTCGATAGTATACAATCTCGCTAGATAGATTATAAACTAACGGTGCTCACAATCTCATATAGGTATTAACAAGGTACCGTCATGATGTGCATTATTTAAACAGTTTCCTCCTAATTCACGTCTGCTTACGTTGTAGATTATTCTGACAGCCATCTTTTGCCAAAAAAAGGATAGAATCTATTTCTTATTTTTACAGTCCGTTCCCACAGCAAATTACCGAAAGACATGATTTTAAAGATATTGGTATTCTAACGCCACGCATCACAATTCATCTTCGCCACCATATTATATATGTATTAGGAAAAATATACACTTATAAGTACACTAAAATTAATGAATGTCCGCGTGAGAGGACCATTCATATTATAGGAATGTTTGGCACCCCTATATTACGACCCAAACATTGATGCTGGAAAAGGACAGAAAACTTTCCTGAGATGCCTATTCCAAAGGTTATACCATTTCTTTCCCTACATGTACCCTACCAACTATCTTTTAGGGACGTTGGGCTTTAACTCGTTGGAGGTGAGAAGAGGCCTTGATCAGCTTACGGTAGCCTGTAAGACCTTACGGGGACGTATCGACTGCCCAGAGCTCCATTGCCTTTTCTGCCGATTATTTGTGCCCGACAAATACATCGGACACCGTCAGAGCACTATCTGTTTGCGGCCATTCAAAACTGTAGCCAGAGCAAAATCCCCAGTTTGTCGTACTATAAAGATGCTAAATGCCCTTCTGACTGCTAACCCTGAATGTGGTGATGTGTTTGCGGATGAACGGAGTAAAACTATGCGTATATGTCTGGTGTTCTGTGAGAGACAGTATGCAAGGGAGTCCACTGTTCCGTGTTAGTTTAAAATTAAATTATATACAACGTAATTATTGTTAATATATTAATAAATGTTTCTATGTTAATTAATGTAATTGGTGCTGTACCTTTTTAATTATCTATAAATATATAAAGGAATACTAGTTTCTGCCCGCGACTTTGCCCGCGTGGATGTCGGAAATTATCTCACGGGAACGTGCTACCGGTATAAAAAGTATCCTAAGTACTCAGGTCATGGCCTATCCGTATACCTCTACCAAATCAAAGGATAATAGACAGATAGACAGATAACAAATGAAAATAATCGTCTTTTGGTTTTTATGATTCTAAGTGTCTAACTTAAAAATAATAATAATTCATTTTAATATTATCACCAATAATTTGTAATGCTCTAGCGCCTCCATTGACCATGTAATATCTACATATTAGCTATAACTTTAAAGTGTAATCCCCGTATAGTGCCCCGGCGTTTCGCCTCCTCGCGCCACACCCATACGTGCGCGATATTTTACCCTCTTGGGGATGATTTTACAAAAACGTTGAAACACAATTTTTTTCTTTCTTATACATTTAATTTTTCATACCCTACCTTAAGAAATGCAAAGTTTCCCATACAAACTTTCAGCCCTTATCACACCTTTAGGATTATTTTTGAGACAAAAAGTAGCCTATTCCCATCCCCAGGATGCCATCTACTTTGTTGCCAAAGATAGAAATCCGTTCAGTAGTTTAGGCGTGAAAAGGTAACGTACAGACAGACAGACAGCTCGAATTTATAATATTAGAAGATAATATGAATAAAAAACAGCATAATGATTTACTTAGGTAATTTTGCATTGATGATAACTTTATCCTTAGGCCTTATCGGGGACGCGGACGCCTATGGGTGACGCAGTCATGCGCTATCTGAGGAACGCCAGTCGCCAATCAGTCGGGTGCAGTTGTAGTCGGTATCTTTCACTTGTTCGTTTTTAAAATATAGTTTTAAAACCATGTCAATCGGTCAATTTGAAATTGGTATTCACAATTGGGACGCACTATTAAGGCGCCTTAAACAGTTCATAACTCTAAATGGCATAGCACAGGAGTTGCGTGTGACTAGTTTAGTGACTCATCCATGCTACGAGTTGATGTGTGACTTGTGTGCTCCTGATTTACCGGAGAATAAGACTATTGAAGAACTTGAACGTATCGTCAAGCAGCATCTCGGATCTGATATTGCGGAGCGACACCTATTTCGGCAAAGGAAGCAGGGAGTGTCGGAGTCTGTCATCGAGTATTTACAAAGTTTAAAGCACCTTGCAAAAACCTGCAACTTTGGCTATACTCTCGAAATCAATTTAAGAGACCAGTTTGTGTCGGGACTTCGCCATGAGAGTATAAGATCCAGGCTGTTTGCTGAGCAAGAGTTGGATTATAAGCGAGCTGTCGAGTTAGCCTTGGAATTGGAACCGGCAGCGCATGCAGCATCAACGCTCGCTCACGCACAGACACATACCGCGGGTGGGCGTTCTGGAGACGCGGCGGCTGCGCCCGCACTGGCTTGTGCGCATAGCATGGTCGAACATGCACTATCCGGGTGCAGGAGTAAGGCAAGTTTACCACAGTATGATATGCATCTATCCTATAAGCTGACAACTTTTTTTCGAGCTAAGATGGTAATTTTCAAACCAGCCCCGGCTTCGCATAGGCGCTACTAATATGATACCTAAACAAAAGTATTAAAACCCAAATTGTAAGTAGGAAGCGCTGAGAGTTCCTAAATTGCTTGAATATCACAAAAGAAATCAATATAACACGTAGAAAAACAGGCAAAAATATCTTTCAATTTCATCTTCTAAGTAATACACGGTACGTTGGATATGGATAGCAACAATTTTAATTTGTCTATGCTCGACTCCATACGATACATAATTTGACCCGGTATTCCCGCATAAAATTCTAAAAAAATACAATAAAATAATAATGGCCAATCACAGACGGTGTACAACACGGCGGCGGCGTGCACACCCAGCACCGGCTCTAGCCCATTAATGTAGCGCCCGGTGCAATTAATACCCTGGTGCCCTCGATCAAAATGGAAAATTTAGTAATATTTTCCCCAGTGATCGGAAATTCGGGTGCAAATTGTGCAATTATAATTGCTAATTTTCGTTAGTCGATAACTCGGTCGTTATACAGCATGCGGGGATCATTACTGTATTACTCCCCGAAGGAGGAGTAATGACTGGTGCAAGTCATAAGTCGATAACGCGGCGGTACACCGTCTGCGGGGAATCCCGTAGTGGGTGTAGTGACCAATGAAATTCATCGGTAGATACAGAGCATCCGGAGACTCACACCCAATGAAAATGAATCTTCGGGGCAACTGCCAAACGTACGGGTCCATGAATGCGGGCTCTATGGCATGCTTTACAGAAATCGCCAGCACTCCACATGCGGGCTCTATCGACTAATGAAAACGGTTCCCTCCATGCGAGCCCTATCGACCAATGAAAATGAGCTTATATTTTATCTATCTTTCCTTATAGGTACCTAAATCCATCTCCAACCCACACCCATTCTCTCTCACAGACAGGAGGCCCGAATAGCTACTGACATTATTGTGTATTGTTATTGCAATCGTATGTACTCTAGATGTTGGGAAGCAATAATAAAAATAATAAGGCCCCGAGAGCTGGGTCCCCGCTGCCGGTGGTTGTGAGCAGCGCATGAGATGGACTCAGTCTATGAACGAGAACGTCATGCGCGCATATTACGGGTCTACAGAGAGGGGAACTAACCTCACTGCGTAAAGTGTTAGGATGCTGTCTCTGTTTCAGGAACTGGAGCCAACCATCAACGTCTCGGCCCAACGACTATCGGATCAGGTGCGTGTTATCCAACGCAATAATATGTTGGACGATGCCGCATTTGATAGGCTACGCTCAGAGGTACTGAGCAACCAGATCGTCTCACCTCCGGCACAAACCGCGGCACGAGCGCCAATTATTAATGCAATCCCGCTGCAGTCCAATCACGGTGTCGAAGAGGAGGATGATAGGGTTGCCACAATAAGTAGCCAGTGCAACGTCCGATTGAGGAGCGGAGGCGCTGGAGGATGCGTTTCGCGAGTATAGGTCCACTCCAACCGAACTTAGACCTCGATTACTACGCCTACCTATGCACAAGAAAAATAGGGCGCTGGTGTGTGTAGACTCACTGCTTAAAAATTTTTTCGAGAGCAGCGTGATCTCGTTGATACACACTCAATCCTGTATTGCGCGGCTGTTGCGGCATGTTATTTATGGAACGTTAAGTTCCCAAACTGTGACGGAGCTATTCGACCAAAACCAGCCGTATCAGCTTGGCAGTGCAGGATTCAGCGTCGCGACGCTGGATCCTGATCCGATACGACGCTCCGTATTGATGGGGCCAGGGTACTCATCGGCAAACTAGTATAGTTTACTTCAGGGAGGACAATACATGACTACGAGTGATGCGCTTTGTAAGGCGGGCATTCTCGGGGACTGGAATCAGCCCTCGAGAATACATGTCCCGAGTCACAGAGCGCATCGACTTCCTGAAGCAGAAAGTTTGTGCATGGGCGAGCCGTATTCGGTGGTATAAACGGCGGGTTGATCGATACCCGCAAAATCGCATGTCCCAGAGCGATGAAAGGTGGGTATAGGTATAGAGTTTGGGAGTGACCTGACCAAAATGTGATAGACATGTGCCGCCCGGATGATGCCGACACGAGTGCATTTTGGCGCAGCATCTGGTCGGTGCCTGTCTGTCATGCTGAGGCTGACTGGATGCGGGATGTCGAGCGAGTGTGTGGAACTATACCAGAAATGGAAGTTATAGTAATTACGCCATCAGATATAGCCAGAGCGGTCCGCCCGTTACCGAATTGGAAATCACCGGGACCGGACGGACTGCACAACTTTAGGCTGAAATGTTAGCCATTTCAGCCTAAAGTTGTGCAGTCCGTCCACAATAAAAATAGTTCACACACTTGCCTGGCATCTCAGTTCCAGTCATCCTTAGAATCTGGGTCGCTACCGCAGTTTCTAGCAACATGCGGTACCCACCGGCTCCATAAGTCGGGTAGCCACGTGGAACCCAAGGATTATAGACCGATCACATGTTTGTCGACCGTTTATAAACTTCTTACATCAATTTTGAGAGCGAAAATTAATACTCACATTGACAATAAGTCAATTATGTCTGCCTCTCAAAATGGATGTAGGAACGGGTCCCGCGGTACTAAGGAACTACTCTTTATCGACATGGCCATTAGTCAACAGGTTCGTAAATCCTGCAAGGATCTGTCGACTTGCTGGATAGACTACAAGAAGGCCTATGACTCGGTGCCACATACATGGCTCATGAGGGTGCTGGAGTTGTACAAAATAAATGCAACTCTACGCACCTTCCTTGAGTCGTGTATGGGGCCATTGAAGACGGTTCTTCGCTATTCAGGATGTCGACAGATCCAAGGAAATGATGAGCCTGTATGGATTAAAAGGGGAATATTTCAAGGTGACAGTTTGAGTCCACTTTGGTTTTGCTTAGCCCTGAACCCTCTAAGCACATTGCTGGAGGATTCAAGTTTAGGCTATCGGTTGAGGAGAGGTGGTCAGGTCATATCTCACCTCCATGATTTGAAACTTCCAGTGGCACCATCCGGATGGAATTAAGTGTGAACAAATCTGGAGTCATGCATGTGAAGCGAGGGGAATTAATGGAATCCGAGGAAATTCAACTTTCGGATTCCATACACCTTAGATCCGTCTCCTCATCCGACAGTTTGAGTCCACTTTGGTTCTGCTTAGCCCTGAATCCTCTAAACAAACTGCTGGAGCATTCAGGTCTAGGATATCGGTTAAAAAGAGGTGGTCAGGTCCTCTACATGTACGACTTGAAACTCTTTGCCCCCAACAAATTGCTACTGATGGACCTACTGAAGGTAACTGAAACATTCAGTAGCGCCATCAGGATGGAATTTGCTGTGGGAAAATGTGCAGTCATGCATGTAAAACGAGGAGAGATTATGGAATCCGAGGGAATTCAACTTTCGGATTCCATACACCTTAGATCCCTCTCCTCATCCGAAAGTTATAAGTATTTGGGTATGTCGGAAGCGTTAGGCATCAACGTTACTGACATGAAGCAATCGTTGAAGGAGCGCTTTTTAGACGCCTGAAAAAGGAAGTAATTATTCTTCTTTCAGGCGGAAACAAGGTGCGCGCCTTCAACGGTTTGGTCATGCCGGTTTTGATGTACTCTTTCGGCATACTCAAATGGACTCAGACCGAACTCGACGCCCTGGATAGGAGGATCCGTACACTATTGACCGCAAACCGGATGCATCACCCACGATCATCGGTGATGAGACTAGATCCTGCGGAAGTGCGGGGGTCGAGGCTTTTTAAATGTGAAGACCCTGCGCAACCGCGAGATATGCAGTCTCAGGGAATAAGCCGAAGTGGGTATGTGGTGTGGTCGCAGTGGACAAGGGGCTCACCCCACTTTCTATGGCTAAAGAGAACTGGCGCAAACCTGTAGTACTTACCACGGGTGACCGCAAGAAGATATGGCAAAGCAAGGAGCTACACGGACGCTTCTATCGGGCTCTTCATGAGCCCGATGTAGATTTCTTGGCGTCCGTATCCTGGCTACGTTTTGAGGATCTTTTCAGAGAAACCGAAGGATTTGTCTGTGCCACTATGGACGAAGTTATTTGACGAATAACTACCGAAGACATATTATGAAATTGTATATAGACATATTATAATATGTAAAAAGAAGGATGCCCAAAAAAAACCCAGAGTCGATTAAAATAATGTATGAACATCAAAACAGACCTTAAGTAAGAGGTCATAAATACGCTATTCGTTTTGCATAAAACCATAACCAAACCGCCCAGCAGCATATAACAATTCTGTGTAGCAAGTCGCGTTGAATAACTGGTTTATTGTATTGTTACTGTGTTTGTTGCTCACTCGTGAAAGAGATGGAGAATATAGATAAGGAATTACATTTACGAGAACGAAAGAGATAGCAGATGTATAAGTCTTCGTGCCATTGTTGTTATCCAGGTAGCGAAACCGTGACCGACCCTGTCCCGCGCGCAGTCTCTCGTAAGCTTTCGTTGCGACCGTATTTTTTTTAATTATCTCATTTCTATTTTTACGACGACCACTTGCATTTCCCTTTAGGTACTGAATCTGTTTATTGTGACGAACTTGGCTTTCATTTATTGACACCGATTTGTGCTTTGTGGACTGAATATGGATAGAAACAACCATTGTGTTAGTTGTGACCGTTCACTGGCACGAAGACAGCATCATGTTCTCTCGGCTGATTTCCTTGAGACGCATAGAGCGTTCGTGGAGTCTATGTTCAGCAGCATTGGGCCACAACCAGAGGTATGTACCACTTTGAATACTTATAAATAATACGTTTAAAAAATACTAAACATTCTTAGTTACTCATCTTTTTGTATTTTTATCCGATTAATGTCAGTGTTGGCTAGATATAACTGTTCACAGAAGATCACATAACTGTTATTGAAATTGCTTTAACTCACATGTAAGTAATATAATTATATAATGCCCAGAGGCTAATCGTCACTCAATGCATTTTTTTTTAAACTCTGGAATACAAAATGGTTGCATACAGTATGCACCGCGGCGATTGGCTATTCTTTGTTGTTTGTCGTATGTATTGTGTAGGAATGTATTTTATTACATTCAGAAATCGTAGGTACGTACCTAAATGAAAAAAAAGTCTCGTTCGTCATCTGTGTTAACGAGTAGAACAAAACATTCCCAGTCGTTAATAGTGTTAACGATGGGGTATTAAAGAGCTGGATGACTAGTTACATGGCTTATACACAATTTTCTTCGAGGCTTCTATTAGCCTATTGCTAATAATCGGTATCACTTGGTCGTTACCAAGTGATACCAATTGTTAGCAATAGGCTATTAGCACAAGAGTTGCTAGCGCATTTCATCAAGTTTCACTATTATTACAGATTGAATTTAATGGTTCGAGATCACTTTGTCATCCTTGTTGGCAACGAATCGACTACGCATTACGTCGTACGCAACAACAAGAAGACCAGCCAGCTCCACCATTTCCACCATCAAGACAATCCATTAGTCCTGCTGGATTAGCACGTACGCCCTATTCTTCCAGACGATGCATATTTGAAAACTGCAACAATCTTCAACTCCGTCAAGTACCTAACACATTAAAGGCTTAGTTATTCTTCTTAGTTATTATAACTTATATATATCTCCACTCTCTCGAATCTGCCAAAATCATTTGGGCAACACCACTTGCGAAGACTTTGCGACACACGTATCCCGCCGCTTAAACGACTTTAACGCTGAGTATATGCAAGATATCATTCAAATCTATACAAAAGCTCTTGAACAGAAATTGTCACTTAACTTCGAGAATTTGGATGAAATTGATGAAAACACCCTTCATTTTTGGACTGGAGTAAACCATACGCAATTTAACAGTATTCTCAACGAGGTTCCATCCCTTCATGAAATGTCTAAAACACCCAACACCGACCTAGCAGCATATTTAAGTAAAATATGGACAGGCGAGCCCGGTGTGCGACTAGCAACAGTTTTCGGTATGTCAAGACAGAATCTTGAGAGAAAAATACATTTCGCAAGGGAATGCTTGGATCGAGATTTTGTATCTGTTCATTTGGGGTTTGACCATATAACGCAGGAAGAGGTTGTAAGAAGAAACAGACAAATTCCAAACCATATATTTGGTACGGACCCAAGGACCAAAGCGATAATTATATGCGATGGCACATATTTATATTTACAGAAGAGTACTAACTTCTTGTCCCAAAGGGAGAGTTATAGTTTGCACAAATACAAAAACTTGATTAAACCTTTCCTTATCGTATGTGCAGATGGCTATATCATTGAAGTCTCTGGACCATATGCGGCAACCAAGTCGGACGCTACAATAATGCAGAATATATTAAATAACCACAATGGTCCATTAGAAGAGGCACCTATTCGATGGTTTTTAAACGCAGGCGACGCACTGATTTTATACCGAGGATTCCGCGACGTAATTCCGAATTTAGAAGAATGTGGTTTTGAACCGCACATGCCGCCATCTAAGAGGCGGCATGAAACACAACTCAGCACAGAGGATGCAAACAAATCCAGACTTATAACAATGGTCCGATGGGTTGTCGAGACAATTAACGGTCGCTTCAAAAGAGACTTCAAAATATTCCGCAACACTTATCAGAATCTAATCAACGCCACTAACAATCACTAATCAGCGCCATTTGCCATGACCGATTTCAGAATTGCCGCAGCTCTTATAAACGCATTCCAAGAACCTTATGCTGACAGCCAATATTCTGACGCGTTCATCAACATAATTAATACCAACATGCATAAACCGAACCTGCTGGCAGATTATGTGGAACAACAAAATATGAATCGGCAAAGAGTAGCGTTTGAGAGATTACAAGCAAACCCCCCAAACCTACAAGATTTTCCAAGACTTTCATACCACGAATTGATTTTGTTCGCTGCAGGCACCTACCATTTAAAGATAGCACGGTCGTACTGTTGGGAGCATGTTAGAGAGAACGGTACTTACGAAATAGATGTGTACCGACATCCTCATCATATTAATATTGGTGACTTAGATGAGAAAACTTTATTAAGAGGACGCATACAGTCGCGGCATGTTCGATCCAGAACGTACTATACATACATCATGTATACACCGGGTCACAACAGCAGAGACGCAATTGTAGAATACGTTTGTTCATGCATTCATGGTCGCCGAACTTTAGGCAGTTGTGCTCATGTACTAAGCATGTTATACTACCTTGCATTTGCAAGACACGAAGGGCTTCAACAGCCAGCGTTCTCCTAGATTTAGAAAATATGTAACATTTTTAAAATCAATAAAACAACGTAAAATATACCTATTCAGTTGTTTTCATTTATTAAGTGAATATCCATTTATGTAATAGTCAACAATGTGTTATTATCAGTAAAATGAACGAAACCAAAGACATCATATTATACTCATCGGAATATAGACATAATAAATATGGCGTTCCCCAAGATAGCGTACTAGGCCCAATATTATTCCTTTTATATATAAATGATTTCATAAAAATATCTAATCATAAATGTATTTTATCCATAATTGTGATATCTGATACAAAAACAAAATACCGTTATGACATTAATAATACTATTGATATACTACTACACTGGCTTGACATACACCATTTGAAAATAAATTTAGACAAATCAGTATACATACAATTTAATCAATCTAATAATAATAAAAATAATGTGTCATGTGTTCTTTCTGGCGCAGTATCTGGTCGGTGCCTGTCAGTCACACTGAAGGTGATTGGGTCCGAGAAGTCGAGCGAGCTTGCGATCCAATACCAGAAATGGGGGCTATTACCATCAGCCCCCAAGATGTGGCTCGTGCAGTCCGTCCGTTACCTAACTGGAAGTCCCCAGGGCCAGACGGGCTGCACAACTTCTGGCTCAAATGGTTTTTAAGGTCGCACGCTCGCTTGGCGGCTCAGTATCAGACTGCTTTGGAGTCTGGTTCGCTACCCCAATTCCTAACGACAGGAGTTACCCACCTGCTTCATAAATCAGGTAGCACCGCGGAACCCAAAAATTATAGACCGATCACGTGTTTACCGACGGTCTATAAAGTTCTTACATCTATTTTGAGAGCTAAAATTAACGAACATATTGACACCAACTCCATCATGTCTGCCTCTCAAAATGGATGTAGGAATGGGTCCCGCGGTACTAAGGAGCTACTCCTCATTGATATTACCATTACCCAACAGGTTCGTCATTCCCGAAAGGATCTAGCGACATGTTGGATAGATTATAAGAAGGCCTATGACTCGGTGCCACATACATGGCTCATGAGGGTGTTGGAGTTGTATAAAGTAGATGCAACTCTGCGCACCTTCCTGATGTCGTGTATGGGGCAGTGGAGGACGGTCCTTCGCTATCCAGGATGTCGAAATATCCAGAGGAATAGCGAACCGATAAGGATCGAGCGAGGCATATTTCAGGGTGATAGTTTGAGTCCGCTTTGGTTCTGCTTAGCCTTGAATCCTCTAAGCACACTGCTGGAGGATTCAGGTCTAGGCTATCGGTTGAGGAGAGGTAGTCAGGCTATATCTCACCTCCTCTACATGGATGACCTAAAACTCTTTGCCTCCAATAATTTGCAACTGATGGAGCTACTGAAAATAACTGAAACTTTCAGTAGCGCCATCAGGATGGAATTTGGAGTGGATAAATGTGCGGTCATGCATGTAAAGCGAGGGAAGATTATGGAATCCGTGGGAACCCAACTCTCGGATTCCATAAACCTTAGAGCCCTCTCCGCATCCGAAACCTACAAGTATTTGGGTATGTCGGAGGCGTTGGGCATCAATGTTACTGACATGAAGCAATCGTTGAAGGAACGCTTTTTTGGCCGCCTAAAGAAAGTATTTAATAGTCTTCTATCAGGCGGAAACAAGGTGCGCGCCTTCAACGGTTGGGTCATGCCCGTTTTGATGTACTCTTTCGGCATACTCAAATGGACTCAGACCGAACTCGACGCCCTGGATAGGCGGGTCCGTACGCTGCTGACTGCATATCGAATGCATCACCCACGGTCATCGGTAATGAGACTGTATATCCCGCGAAAGTGTGGAGGTCGAGGTTTTTTAAACGCTAAGACCCTGCACAATCGCGAGGTATGCAGTCTCAGGGAATATTTCCTAAAAGCCGACGTGGGGATGCATCGAGATGTGGTCGCGGTGGACAAGGGCCTCACCCCACTCTCCTTGGCTAAAGAGAACTGGCGCAAGCTTGTAGTGCTTGACACTAACGATCGCAGGGAGGTATGGCAGAGTAAGGAGCTTCACGGACGCTTTTTCCGGGCCCTACATGAGCCCGATGTAGATTTCCAAGCGTCCGTAGCCTGGCTACGTTTCGGTGACCTCTTTGGGGAAACCGAAGGTTTTGTCTGTGCAATTATGGACGAAGTTATCATGACGAAGAATTACCGTAGATTTATTGTGAAGGACGGCACGGTTGACGTGTGTCGGGCATGCCAACGTCCGGGAGAATCAATCCGACACATTATCTCCGGGTGTTCTCGTCTAGCTAACGAAGAGTACTTACATAGACACAACCTTGTAGCCAGGATTATCCATCAGCAACTTGCTCTGAAATACAACCTTGTGGAATCGGAAGTGCCGTACTACAGGTATGTGCCCGACCCAGTTCTTGAAAATGGAAATATCACATTGTACTGGGATCGATCCATCATCACTGACAGGACTATTATTGCCAATAAACCCGATATAGTGGTGGTGGATCGAACAGAGCGGCGCGCAATGATTGTTGACATAACAGTCCCTCATGACGGGAACCTCGTGAAAGCTGAAAAAGATAAACAAATCAAGTATCTTGACTTGGCTCGCGAGGTTGTCGACATGTGGGATGTGAATTCAGCAATCATTGTGCCGATAGTCATATCAGCCAATGGCTTAATTGCCAAGAGCCTCGACCAACACCTAAGGAGGCTCTCGTTGGACAGCTGGATTAAGGGCTTGATTCAGAGAGCGGTACTTCTGGACACGGCTCGCATTGTTAGGAGGTTCCTTTCTCTGGAGCCCTGACCGCCGGTAGCTTGGACCCTGTTCCCGATACCGGTGGGCTACCATTTTTTATATTTTTAAATGTTTTTATATTTTTTTAATATTTTAATATTTAAAAATATAATTTATTGTGTAAATAATGAAATAAAAGATAATAAAAATAAAACATAAATATAAATAAAATTAAACAAGTACCACATACAAAATTTTTAGGAGTAATAATTGATCAAGATATGTATAAACTGGAAGGAATACGTAAATGACGTCAGTGGTAGAATTAATAAATCCGTATACGCCTTGAAGCTACTCAAAAATGTAACAAACATTAAAATTGCTATTATATCTTACCATGCATTTATGTTGAATCGTTACTACGCTATGGTCTTATAATATAGGGTCAATCAATTAAGCCTATAACAGTCCACTGCTGGACATAGGCCTCTCCCAGGCTGCGCCACAACACCCTGTCCTCCGCCTTCCGTATCCAGTCTGTCCCAGCCACCTTTTTAAGGTCATCGGTCCATCTAGCTGGGGGGCGTCCCACACTACGCTTGCCGATACGCGGTCTCCACTACAGGACTCGTCTGCTCCACCGGCCATCGGTCCTTCGACACACATGGACAGCCCACTGCCTCTTCAGCTTGTTGACTCTATGTCGGTAACTCCGGATAACTTCATTTCTGATCTTATCCTTCAAAGAAACTCCGAGCATAGCCCGCTCCATGGTGCGCTGAGTGACCTTTAATTTGTGGACCAGCCAAACTGTCAATGTCCACTTTTCGGCACCATATGTAATAACGGGCAGGACGCACTGGTTGAAGACCATAGTCTTAAAATACTGCGGGATTGGTGAAGAGAAGACGTGAAGAAGTTTTCCGAACGCTGCCCAACCCAATCGGATCCTCCTGTCGGCTTCTTTCTCAAAGTTGTGTCTACCGAGCTGGATAACTTGTCCTAGGTAGACGTACTCCTTCACAACTTCGAAAAGCGACCTTTCGATGTGGATTGGACTCGGCAAGACGTGCGAATTGTACATGACGTGTCACAGCGCTCACGGTGGGGCTGGGTACCGGCTGTGGCGAGGCGGAGCTGGGCGAAGGATCCGTGCAGCAGATCTCGTCAACATATTTTAAATTTTATTTTCATCTTCATTATTTGTGTGTTGTCGGAGATGACATGACAGATGTCACCGTCCTCTTATTCAGTATTTTTTTTCAGTTCATTGCTCTTGCTGTTTTTTTTGTTATATTGTGATCTTATGGATTTCAAGCTTGTTTCGGATTTCTCAAACAAAAAACACTACGTCTAAAATTAATAAAAATATGGAAATTGTGTAAACATATTGGCTTTCTGTTGACGTTAGTGTTACCAGCTGTTATTATTGTCGTTTATTAAAATTTTTGGCATATAAAATACATTTTTATAGAAAATTTATAAATAAACATTTAAAAACTTACAAAATAGTGGTCCGCCGGTGTCGGGAGTACGGTCCAAGCTTCCGGTGGTTAGGGCTCCAGAGACAGGAACTGGTATAGTTTCACCCAATCGCTCGACATCCTGCATCCAGCCAGCCTCAGCGTGACAGACGGGCACCGACCAGATGCTGCGCAAGAATGCACTTATTATTATCTTTTATTTCAATATAATGAAATAAAAGATAATAATAAGTGCATTCTTGCGCATTATAATTATATGTTTAAATATTAAAAAAAAATATTTAAAAATATAAAAAATGGTAGCCCACCGGTATCGGGAACAGGGTCCAAGCTACCGGCCAGGGCTCTAGAGAGAGGAACCTCAAAACAATGCGAGCCGTGTGCAGAAGTACCGCTTTCTGAATCAAGCCCTTAATCTAGCTGTCCAACGTGAGCCTCTTTAGGTGTTGGTTGAGGCTCTTGGCAATTAAGCCATTAGCTGGTACGACTATCGGCACAATGATTGCTGAATCCACATCCCATATGTCGACAACCTCGCGAGCCAATTCAAGATACTAGATCTGTTTATCTTTCTCGGGGTTCACGAGATTCCCGTCATGAGAGCGTTATGATGTTATGTCAACAATGCGCGCCGCTCTGTTCAGTCCGCCACCACTATATCAGGGTTATTGGCAACAATAGTCCTGTCAGTGATGGTGGATCGATCCCAGTACAATGTGATATTTCCAGTGTTGAGAACTGGGTCGGGCACATACCTGTAGAACGGCACTTTACTCTTACTACTATTATACACTTGATTCTACAAGGCTGTATTTCAGAGCAAGTTGTTGATGGATAATCCTGGCTACAAGGTTGTGTCTATGCAAATATTATTCGTTAGCTAGACGAGAACACCCGGAGATAATGTGTCGGATTGATTCTCCCGGACGGTGGCATGCCCGACACACGTCACGTGCCGTCCTTCACAATAAATCTCCGGTAATTCTTCGTCATGATAACTTCGTGAAGCTCCTTACTCTGCCATACCTCTCTGCGATCGTTAGTGTCAAGCACTACAATCTTGCGCTAGTTCTCTTTAGCCAAGGAGAGTGGGATGAGGCCCTTGTCCACAGCGGCCACATCTCGATGCATCCCCACGTCGGCTTCTAGGAAATATTTCCTGAGACTGCATACCTCGCGATTGTGGAGGGTCTTAGCGTTTAAAAAGCCTCGACCTCCAGGCTTTACGCGGGATATACAGTCTCATTACCAATGACCATGGGTGATGCATTCGATATGCAGTCAACAGCGTTCGGACCCTCCTATCCAGGGCGTCGAGTTCGGTCTGAGTCCATTTGTGTATGCCAAAAGAGCACATCAAAACGGGCATGACCCGACCGTTGAAGGCGTGCACCTTGTTTCCGCCTGATAGAAGACTATTAAATACTTTCTTCAGGCGGCCAAAAAAGCGCTCCTTCAACGATTGCTTCATGTCAGTAACATTGATGCCCAACGCTTCCGACATACCCAAATACTTGTAGGTTTCGGATGTGGAGAGGGCTCTAAGGTTTATGGATTCCGAGAGTTGGGTTCCCACGGATTTCACAATCTCCCCTCGCTTTACATGCATGATCGCACATTTATCTACTCCAAATTCCATCCTGATGGCGCTACTGAAAGTTTCAGTTATTTTCGGTAGCTCCATCAGTTGCAAATTATTGGAGGCAAAGAGTTTTAGGTCCTCCATGGAGGAGGTGAGATATATATTACCTGACCACCTCTCCTCAACCGATAGCCTAGACTTGAATTCTCCAGCAGAGTGCTTAGAGGATTCAAGGCTAAGCAGAACCAAAGCGGACTCAAACTATCGCCCTGAAATATGCCTCGCTCGATTCTTATCGGTTCGCTATTCCTCTGGATATTTCGACATCCTGGATAGCGAAGGGACGTCCTCCATTGCCCCATACACGACATCAGGAAGGTCCGCAGAGTTGCATCTACTTTATACAACTCCAGCACCCTCATGAGCCATGTATGTGGCATAGGCCTTCTTATAATCTACCCAACATGTCGACAGATCTTTTCGAGAACGACGAATCTGTTGGCTAATGGCCATAACAATGAGGCTGAGCTTAAAATTACGCAAACGGATCCCTGAATCGAAAAATGGTTTTGAAAGACCCACAATATTTTCGAACGGACAGGCCGTTCATACCCCACACCATGGGATAGGCGAGAAAAAAAAATATCATCCCCACTTTACATGCAAGGGAGGGCGGGACCAAAGGTGGGAGAAAGAAAGTAAATTCTAGGGGTCCCCCTATAATTTTTAGAGGACCCTAGAATTTATTTTTCAAGATTTTATTTCACCACTTTGTCGGTGTGATTAACATATATGTATATGTATATACATAGTATGTATACAGCTTTCTAGTACTAAGAGTCTCTGAGCTAAGCCGGGTTCCTTGTTTACTTTGGAACCCTAAAAATGAAATGCTGTTCACCAGCAACTGCATCACTTGAGAACGGCTGGACCGGTTTGGCAATTTTTTTTTAAATGTTCTTAATTTGGATGCCGAATAAGGTTTTTAGGGAAAGAAAAATCTGAAAAGTTTCCCGGATACATTTTAAATTCGTGAAAAACTGAACGTCCTTTTTTCTATGTAATTTTTGTATGAATTACGCACACCGCTTGACGTCTCGCTGTTGCACCAGAGAGCGCGTTAACGTGACAATGTGGCCCTAGCATATATAACCGAATATTCTTTTACATCTTTCCTGTGCTCTTCTTGGTCGAACAATCGTTACGTCCGTTAGTTTACGCGGCTTTTGCTTGAGCAGTCTGCATCTCTGTCTGCGCTGACCCTAAATCGGACGGGTTTTAGTTTTTTTTTGTGTTTATTTATTTTTGTTTTTCATTTAAGGCTCAACGGTCAACGAATGTCGGCGAGACCTATCCATCTAGACCGCCTGATCATCCAGATTCTGCTGATGATGAAGATGACAATATGGAGGTGTCAGGTCAGTTCTTTTTACGGAAGACTAACGCTACTTTTTTAGGGAGTTTTTACAAATACATATGTACATAGGTTTTACTGTAAAAAATGGAACTATGGTAAATCTTAAGATTTTCTGTAATACCTAAGACCCATTCTTAAAGAATCCGATTGTGTGAATCAACATTTTTTTTTGCTTGTACTAGTAAATCATACATAGGTTTTATCTGAGACAAATATCGTTGAAGGTGATTTTGGTAGTTGAACTGAGGACTCGAACCCCACGTCCTAACCGAAACCGACCGTCGCGTCGCCGCGCGAGTCCGCAAACGTTTATATGAATTATGATTAAGACGTACAAACGTGACTTGATTGTTGGAACGCGGCCGCAGCAAGACGATTGTTTAACGCACTCTCTGCGTTTAGCGAGCACGCGGGCATGCGTTATTCACGTCGAGCAGACAAATTCAAACATATGGAGCTATGGATTAGCAATTTCCTTCATAATCTTTCGAATCATCATTGAAAGTGTGTTACGTTACGCATTTAGGGTGCAGGGGCTGCAGTATGCGAGCTTACGGACGGTGAGCAATGGGTAGCTCGTCGTCCGATAAGGACCAGGCCCGGGACGAAGGCTCGTTGTGTTCCACGCGCGCCTCTAAGAGATGTCAGCACAAGTGTAGGGGCCGATACCTGCCGGGGTCGCAGGAAGGTTTGAAAGGGATACTGTGGCCTCTGGCAACACAGCAACGGAAGGAACACGGGTGGGTTTTACTCAGTAAGAGACACACCGTCACCGTCTCTCGCCCCGTCCAGAGCGGGAAAAGTTATGCGATAATTTCTCTACCAAAAAAAAGGGGCTGCAGTCTCGACATAGATGCAATCGCTTTACGACCGAATTTGGTCGTCCTAAATACAATTTTGATTTTGACCTTGATTTCGACTTTGATTTTGAGCAGTTTTGACCGTCTGGTTCGGTCTCAAAGTCCTAATGGGGTCCCATTAGGACGATGCGACCGAATTCGGTCGTAAAGCGATCGCATCTATATCGAGACTGCATCCCCTGCAATTGTGTACATAATATTTTGCTCAATGTTACATAATTTGATGTACAGAATGCGTTAATAACGGCTATGCGATGGATCTTTTCACACTCTATGAATGAATAAATTAATTAAATGCACTGACCCCGGCGTGGTTAAACCAGACTCGATTGCTCGAATGAACCCAAGGATTCGCACTATTCCCTGGAGCGTCATGTTTCATGGGACTAAAGAGACCATTGCATATCAAAGAGCAGACCGAGGTGCGCGGTAATGGTCAGGAAGACGTGCCCGGATACGTGTACCGGATATGCATCCTAGAGTAAGCAATGGAATAGTGGAGAGACGGCTAAGTTATCGGGAGGGTCATCTTTTAACAACGTCGCCGCCAGATTACTCAAGTTCAGTTGCTTTCTCGACTCTTTTCTGTGTCACTACTATGCTGTATAGCACGTTGCTGTTTCCAATGTCTTCATCTGAGGTCTCGCTACTATCCGTTTCTGATTTCTTGTAAATCGCGCTAGCAGACTTCCTAATCTATATCGATCTTCAGCCGTGTCCATCCAAAAGTTGATGTCCTTGTCGAAGTAAGTAATGTTCTGCTTTATGTTGTCATTCTTTTAACACCGTTGCCGCCACTGTTTAACTGCTTTTTCGACACTTTTCTGCCACTGTTATGCTGTGTTACACGTTCCAATGTCTTCGTCTGAGGTCTCGTTACTATCCGTTTTAGGTTTTTTGGAACGAAGTTTTTTGACGCGGCTGGCTGTAGGAGTTGACTGGTAGAAATCGGCACGTAATGAAGAAGCGTTCATATTTCCGTGGTGTCTACGATAAACCGAATATCGCCAAGTTGGAATCCTCAGTAAGACGAAAACATTGCGTAGACTTCGCATGTAGCAATCTATAATAACGTCTTATTCGGAATTCACCGACTGTTGACTTTCGCCTTTATTCTATCCTCACGACCTTTTTTGCAGTGTGCTGGGTTCTACGGGCCACCTGAGCACTTGAAGTTCGTCTATGACAATGTCTAAAATTAGAATGGGCCTTCACAAAAACGAAAGATTTTGGGACACTATAATATAACACTGCACTGCACATAATATTATTATAATTGTCACACACTTATTATAGGTTAAAGTTAGGTACACTATTTGTTTATCACACATAACTAATTAAGCCAGTAGGGACAGTATAACTAGTAGCTTAAAGTGTCGGACCTAACAATCTTTACTGGCTGCCAAACGCCAACACTTGGTAGGATACCCAGGCCACCCGGTACCTGAGTCGACCCTGCGCGTGCCCGTGGCACGTGTATTGCTTGTTATCTGGCCGAAGGTCCGTACATAAATTCGATTTCCTGCACGCCGTTCTTCGTCCAAGACCCTTTTAAGCGTACGAATTGTTGGTCCTCTGTTGGTTGGCCTATTGTTTAAAAAGGCAGCTTGGTAGTTGCCTAATAATTTTATTATTTCGTATCTTTTTAATACGTAGCTTTTTTTTTTTTGGGTGGGAAATCTTCAAATAACTTCTCCCGCTCTGGGCGGAGCGGGAGGGTGTGTCAGACTCTTACTGACTAAAACCCACCCGTATTCCTTTCGTTGCCTGTGTTGCCAGGGGCCTCGGTAACCCTTTAGTACCTTCCCGCGACCCCAGTAGGCATAGGCCCTAGTGGACCCCTACACTTGTGCTGACGACATCTCTTTGAGGCGCGCGTGGTATACAACGCGCCGTCGACCCAGGCCTGGTCCTTACCGAAGCGGTTGCTTATATTCCTTGTGTTTGGCCCTTTCATTTTTGTTTAAAATTAGACTTTTTCTTTGCTGCCCCCAGATTATTTTATGGTCGGAGGTGCCCCTATTAACCCATTCACCTTTAATGAGATAGACGTGGTTTTCCTGTTGCATGTGGTGTAATAATGTGATCCAATTGGGATTTCTGGGTGCCAATTGACCATGTTATCCTGCACGATGATCTCGCTTTTGTCGTTTGTTGGCTATATCCATTAACAGTTCCCCGTTGCCCCGTTGTAGTTGGAATATTCATGGTGTATAGATGGTTTGAATAGTAACTCCTGTGAAAGATCTGGTTTCTTTAAAAATACAACTGTTGATGTGAGAGTTGATTATATAAAGAAAGTATGAAGTAAGTAGTCTAATTAGAATTGGATAATTGTGTTCTTTCCCTGTGGATGTCAATTGTAGTGCGTAAAGTTGTATGTTCCTGAGTTCTTTTCTGTTTCTTGTAGGCACTCTACATAAATCTCCCTTTGTGGACGTTCAGAGTCTAATTTATAATTTTGGCCGGTATCGAGGCCCATCGGACATTCCAAGTTGCAATACGCAAGTCTGGGCAAGTGTACTTAATTGCGGCAAAAGGTGGATTTCTAAGTATTGTGTATCCAGTCTCATCCGCCACTTCATCTGACCTCGGTATGTGCAATTTTGATGCTATTTGTTCGCGCGGTGCTAGTGGGCTAGCCAAATGGGGCCGTTTTTTTTTATTTATTCCTGCTTTGGAGTTTACGTATTACTGTTGTATTGTTCAACTTCGATTGTGACACGCTATCAGAGTGCTGGTCTTTGTAGAAGATGTGAAGGTTGCCGGGTACTGATTCGCCGGCAGGTGACACCAGCGTGTTCTCGTTACTTATTTACACGTGCACATTTATGAGATAAAATTCGGACGCAGCGATATGGATATCTTCTCCTCACCAGCCCGTCTCGTTAAGCTGTGCGGTTATGTATTTTGTTATCGTTAGTTCCTGGGAAAGATTGCTGTTAGGAAGGAAGTCTTGAATATTATTCAGAAATATTGAGTAAATTCTGTCCCCACCACGGTTCATCGAAACATATGTATCAAGGTCACGTCGTACAGACAAGTGGACAAGCTTTTGCTTGAGACGTATCTTGTTATGAAGGTTTATAAAACAGGATTTTTTTTTGGGTTGTTACTGGAATTCAACAGAATCGGCCTTTATCGCCCGGCGGACATGGGTATAATACAACTTGATTTACGACCTTTCAAAAGGATCGGTAATTTGCTTAGGTAGTGACTTTTTGTAACGCTAAAGAGGCCAAATAATAAATTTGTTTAGCTACAGTAGTTTCTCGGAATTTAGTTTAATGTTATAATATATAATTATAAGTAGTATATATATTTTAATTAATAATAATAATAATAATAATAATATATCTTTATTTCTCCCACAAAAACAAGACTTAGGTATACGATAAAAATAAACTGACATAACAAAAAACATTTCAGTCAAGTGTATGTGCGGAGCTGGTGTCTATTATAGGTATAAACCTGTATTACAGATCACCAGGTCCTCACCCCACGAAATCAGGTATAACATAATAAAGAACTTAAATAGGGACACGTATAGAAGAATTTAGTTGAAACAAGATATTAATTAATTAGTATCTAAAACGCAAATTTAAACGCATCCTATCGTGAAATGTATGTGTGTTAGAGGTGTGGTGTGTATAATAATATGTGTAGTGTGAGGGTGTGTGTTGGATGCATGCGTGTGTGTAGTGTGGGGGTGTGTGTGTTTGTATTTACCTAATTTTCTAATTCCGTTAGTCCATTTAAAGTAGGTCTTCCGTGGAACTATAGTCCAAAGTTTGCAACCATTCTCTAACTACCGCTTTACATTTGGTTTTTGGAAGAGGGTAAATTGACAAGGACCTGTTAATTTTATTGTACAGATTACACCCTTGGTAGCAGAAGAAACGATGTGCAAAACTGGTTTTAAAAGATAGTTTAGTACAGACTATGTCTTTTCTACGCTTTTTTTCAATCAACTTGGGTTCAAATAACAACAAGGAATGTTGTTTGGTAACAGTGTGCAGAATATAAAGTTGACGAACCGTTAGGACCTTAATCTACTTATATACATCACAGGTAGGATGGTAAAACGGTAGAAAGAGACTTACTTTTAAAACAGCTCTCTGAGCTCTTTCAATTTGCAGCATAGTGGTTTTTGCTGCTCCACCCCAGACTGAAATGCAGTAACTAAGTTGTGACTGTCCAAGAGCTAGGTAAACCGTTTTTATTAAATCCTTTTTAGCCACATGTCGTCAATTTTTAAAAATATATATTAGTTTGCGTGTTCTTGCTGATAACTGATCAATGTGTTCCTGGAAGCTTAATCTTTTGTCAATTACAATCCCCAAATACTTAATTTTATCTGACCTTTCAATACAAGAACACGAACAGCTGGAATTATTGTAATCGGCACAATTATGTGATATTATTTTATGTTGGGAAATGTCAGTCTCTGCATTTCTCAAAGAGAACGGAACGTATTTTGTCTTACCGACGTTAAGAGTGAGTATATTATCACTCAACCACTCTGTCACCGCATTTAAGTGGGGCTTGTGGCTAAGTAATAACAGCCGCACGGGTCGATCGATCAGGTTAAGCTACGCTTGCCGCGGTTGGTCCGTAGATGGGTGACCATCTTTACATACCAAGACCCCTCCGTGCCACGGTAAGCACGATAAGTCGTTGGTCCCGGCTATCATTTTTAGATCTTTTACAGTCGTTACGGGTCGTCAGAAGCTCGAAAGTCTGACAACCAGTCTTATTAAGGGGCTGACAAGACCCAATTGACAAAAATAGGCTTCTCTTAAGAAAAAAAATTGTCAAATCTGTATAGTTTGTGGTAGCGGAAAAAATATATGTTAATTTTGAACATATTTCCCAGAACTTGGTTGTTACCAAAACACGTTTTGAAAACAAAATCTCGATACAAACTAACGTTAAACTAACCTCTTACATTGAGTTCTAATCCAAAATATCTGTATCAAATATGAACATACGTTACGTATTTAATTAATAACAAGAACGTCATAATTGAATACAGAACTTGGTTGTTTTTTATTTTCGATTAATCAACTCAATTTTGAGTAAGTAGATAATTACTTCATATTTTGCAATAAATTACAAGCGTTCTGTCATCGCGCTTCTCTTTCTTTTCTATGCAATCAGACAGGGACCGCGGTTTAGGTGTTGTCAGCGTCTTAAGGGGTAGCGTGTTTACCAAGTAACTGAGTTGTGGATGTCGGCAGTTGCTCCATGTAAAATACTGGTATTAAGCTGTATCCGGTAAGACTGGAAGCCGACCCCAACATAGTTGGGAAAAGGCTAGGCAGATGATGATATATATTATTATTATAAAGTACAAGAAACTCCTTAGTTAGTTAGAACAGTTATATTATCATCCCTCAACTGCCCAGGGTAAACGTTGAGTGTTGAAGGATTAAGGAATATTAAAGAGTATTAAATTGACACACTTATTATAGTTTTACTAAAAGATATGGAAAGATCTCACTAGATTAGCTTGGACGGGGTCAGGATCGTCCTTTGTATGCACTGGATCAATCACCTGAGATCATGAGCGCTCATAGGCCTAGTCCACCCTACCTTTGCACAGCTCTAGCGATTTTATTTAACGACACAAACACAGCAAAAACAAAAAACACTGATCGATTTTGACGGCGGTCACACTCAAATTTACACCATGTGTTGCGCACGCTGCGCATAGTAAAAATATTTTTGGTTTGACGGAGGACTATCGACACGTCCGTTCACTTCAACGTCCATCGAACGACCGCGTTAATAACGGCTATGCGATGGATCTTTTTACACTCTGTATACTAAAACAAAAGGTAGAAAAACTTATTACATATTTTAATTTTTGGCCGATAAACGTAGATACCTATATTTACTTACGTTTATTGGCCTTAGGACTCGTGCAGACTGGCGTGACACGTGGCGCCGTCGTGATCACGGGTGCGACAGGCAGCGCGACACTTTCCATGAAGTCTTCATAGAAATTGTGCTACTAGTATCGCGTCGCCCTGTCGCGTCTCGCCTGTCAGTGGGAGCTTTGTAATCGTAACGACCACATTTTAACATTAAAAAGCCTATCTAATATCTACATTTATATCTTAGATAGGTTTTTAATTTCATAATGTAGTCGTCATGTAATGTTATTAGTTGCGTATCAATACGATTAATATTTTATATGTACCTAACGGCCTGTTTCTCAAACGAATGTCAAATGTTAAATCATATAATGATAAAAGACATACAAGAAATTGGTTTCTGCTTGATAATTTTGCATAAAAATGTCATTGTGTAAAGTCAATTTGTGTGGACGAAAGAAATATCAATGCTGTAAAATACTTATTTTATTTTATAACTAGCTTCTGCCGTTGAGTTCGTTCGCGAAAAGTCGTGAGACACTAGCATATATACCTACTAAAATAACAGCCACATTTTATAAATTTTCCCTGTTTATATACTATACTAACATATGGCACAACACTGATATACTGTACTACTTAGTCTGTGCGCTGGATGATGCAGACTAGCACTAAAATAATATAACAGTGAAAAAGCACAACTTTGTCGTTATAGTCTCGTGCAGACTAGCGCGAAATCGCGGGCGCGATAGGCAGCAATATGCCTGTCGTGCCCGCGATATCGCCCCAGTCTGCACGGGCCTTTATTTAAAAATACTTGATTACGACCGGCGCTCGGCGCGGCGGTGACCCCTGGGGCCTAAAATGCACATATGAAACCGCAAGATATTAACGCACTGACTTGCGGCCAACCGTCAACCGCTCCGGTTATCATGGAGGTGCAGCGGCCCGCACCGGTTGAATGTGCCGCGCGGTATCCCCTTGATCCACGCACTCGACGCGATTAGCCGCAAGCACTTCCCGCCCCAGTCAGTCACTAGACACTGTATGCAGCAGGTAGCGCGTGTCATGGATTTTGATACATTTTCCACGATAATATAAATAAATAACTGCAGCAACTTCTTCGACGTCCATCATGTCCAATATTTCTAGAAGCACTGACGACGAAACGCGGCGAACCGCAATAGAACCTAGACTAGCAGCGTGCGGTGACGTCACGGCGGACGACCGACACGCCGTTGGTTGCCAAAACGTTCGTTGCCGCCGTCGCAACTGTCTGTCACGGGTGGCATGCGAGCGAGACCGCGCCTGTGTGTTTACGAACATGTCATTCGGGCGTCATCGGTGACGGACCGCTACACGTCGTCGCTCGCGGTTGGAGTGTGGTGAGATAGACCGCACACCTTGCCGTACTTAAATGTCGGGTACTCAAGATACGACGGTGGCTAGAAATGCGAAAGTATGTTTGTCGCCATTTACGCTTGTAGTACGAGAGCCCACGACCAAAACCATGTTACATCATTTGATGGCCAAAACCGTATTAGATCTTTAGTTTAGAGCTTAGATGATTCTGAACCCGACTTAGTGTACAGTACCGGTCAGAAACTTCACAGTTTCATGAGAGCCCGTTTCTGCTAATTCAAAAAAAATAGGCAGACAGTTTCATGATCACAATATGTCTGATATAAAAAAATTACATAGGGTTCGTCATTTTATTCTGAAAAAGTTGGTTTTCAGACATATTGCTCGTAACATGCTTAAGCGCATTTACAAAAATGTCAAAAATTTAACCGACCTGTCTCAGAGCAACCAGTTTCAATATTATTTTTTAAATCTTTTCTATGGGTTACCAAAAGCCTGTTTTCAGACATTTTAAATGTCACCTATAATTCAATAACGGAAGGAACGTTTCGGAGTCGCCCGGCAAATGCGCGGAGCTTGTTACGCTTCTTTCCCTCACGACAACGATGATGAGACCGACAATGATTAAAAACGATTTTTTATTTTCAATAAACAGCATTTTTCAAATGTTATCCCAGTTTATTTTTTTCCAATTTATTAAAGTAGTTCTTCAATGGTTCTTTCAGTTCGATGGTTTCGGGTAGGCTCTTTATTCATTGTACGTAAATACGCCACAATACGATTTTTTTGTAATTCCTGAAATCCCATGAATCGTGTGAAAAAAAACTAAAATTTGCGCAGAAATCATCAGCATAATGCGCGTCAGAGAATGATTAAAAACGATGTTTTTTTTTCAATAAACAGCTTTTTTCAAACATTATCCCAGTTTCATTTTTTTCCAATTTATGTACAGTTTTGACCGAACAGTTTTCAGCGTGGCTTCTCAGCCACGTTGAAAACTATTCGTTCAACTCGGTCGAACTTACTCGTCCAGTCAGTTCGTGAGATATATTTTTTTTATACATCTGAGCAACTGTTTTCATCATATCCAACAGTATTCTGACAGAATGTTACCGATCGGTAAAATTTTTCAACACGTTCAAAATGGATTCATCACATAAGATGCTCACATTTTCTTCTGAAAAAATATTTATTCGCATCAACTGACAAATGTTCACTTGAAAACAAGATTTTCAGACAGTTTGCTATAGTTTTTTTGTATGCCTCAATTTTAATTTTTTCGTGCGACGCTACTGGTGTCTGAAAATTGAGTTTTCGGTATCTAAAATCTATAATTTAACTACATTCTGAAAATCAGACAGATTGCTATGAAACAGTTCGGTAATTATTTTTGACATATTTGAAAATGCGGTCAGGTCAGTCGTGACGCAAACAATTCTGGAATGAGGTTTTTGGATTCAGAATAATCAAATCTATCGATTTTATACGGTTTTGGTCGTAAAACTTTTGGTCATGGGTTCTCGTACTATTGACCCTTCTTTCACGTATTAATGTGTTTGTTTGACCAGGTGGGGATGCAAGTCTGGGAGCGGTGGCAAGCACAACCGCGCACGCCAGTCACCCGGAGACGGCAACCGCTGGCAGACGACATGACGCGGTCGCGCACACTGCGCCTACGACTGCTGGCACACAGGACGCAGCCGCGTTCTCGACGCGTGCGGGGTCTGCGGCCCTTATTAGCGCACAGGATGCGACCGCGCAAGAGAGGCATGCGGCTGCTGCAACCATTCAAGACGCGTCCGCGTACGCTTTGCAAGTGTTGACTGCAACCGCTGCCGCACAAGAAAGAGCTGCGCACGCCACTGCCTCAGCGTTCGCCAGCATCGCCGACGTTATGGCCCACGCACGGAGCATGGCCGCGATATTCATGGACATGGTGGTTGCCATTACTGGTGGTAAGAACGAGGGAGTACTCTCCGTGAATGCGGCTGTTGCGACTGCTCATGCACAGGGTACTGCGTACTCTTCAGACGCGGTGGCTGCCTCCGCTGACACACGAGATACGGACGCGCACGCTATGGACGCTGCTGCTTCCGCACAGGGTACGAATGAGCACTTAAAAGGTTTCTGTATTTTAAGAAGGTCATCAACAATCTAAAAAAATACCAAATACATATGTAAAAAAATAAGTAACTAAATGAGTAACAATGCAAAAACATACTACAATGTTTCCCACTAAAACTTCCGAAAATCGTAGGAAACCATATTATTTTACAAAATATAAAATTGTTTCGATCAGTACATACTGTAGTGTGATTCAAATAAAGAAAAAAATCACCACATTCCATACGTAGGTATAATTTCGCACAAAAAAAAAAACAAACTAACACTATTGAATCATACAAAAACGTAAATTTTAAAAGTCACATGGTATCTAAAGGATTCCTAATGCTAAAACTGATACCTATTAGGGTATTTTATTTTTATTTTATTTTTTATTTTATTTATTAGGGAAAACCAACAATTACACACTATACATGGTTAACAATAGCTAATAATCTAGGTACATCAGTGCGTAACTAACTACGTTATCCACATATTACATATTAGAATTGAAATTTGGAAGAGCACGAGTACAACATTACTAATTAATCGTACAAATGAGTAAATCTTATTCTTATGATACTAAAAATTATACATATATTATAAAAAGAAAATACGGTTTATAATCTGTTTATTCGATCATTTTAAGTAGATCAATGCGAATTTTGTTAGCTGACAAAGAGAATAAATCTAATTCTGAGAAAAGAGTATTATAATTTTTTGCTAAACGACGTAGAGGTGCGCGGACACCTGCGTTGGTACGACAAGAGGATACTGCAAATAACGGGCGTCCACGCACCCCACGCTGCATAACAGTTCTGGGTACTATATAACACAATTTGTTTGTTAACTCTGAGCAATCATATTTGTTGTTACACAGATCATAGAGAAACTTAGTTTCCAAAAAAATGCGTCTATTACCCAAAGTAGTTAATCTATAATATTTCATTAAATCAACGTAGGATGTTTTTTTTCGGAAGCAACGATAATGTGTGGCTTTAAGGAATTTTCGTTGAACGATTTCAAGATTATCTATGTATTTTTTGTACAAGGGATTCCATACCATTACAGCATACTCTAATTGTGATCTTACCAAAGATTTATATAAATGAATGTACGTGCGAGTACGTTTAAAATCGGTCATGCATCTCATTACAAATCCATACATGCGAAACGCGTTACTAATAATCTTATCAATGTGTTGATCCAGGTGAAGTTTACTATCAAGAAGTACCCCAAGGTCCCTGATTACAGTGACTCTATGCAATGAGGTGTTATTTAAGTTGTATGTGTGAGTTATAATATTTTTATTTTTGGTGAATGTTATAGATGAGCACTTCAGGATATTTAACTTTAACTTATTTTTAGTACAATATGCCGAGAATCTATCCAAATCGTCTTGGAATAAAGTACAATCAGTTTTATTTTGAATTATTCTAAAAAATTTAAGGTCATCGGCATATAGTAGAAATTTTGAATATCTGAAACATTGATTCAAGTCATTAATAAATAGAACAAATAGGAGAGGGCCTAAAATTGAACCTTGGGGTACCCCGGATGTGACATGTATGGATGTGGATTCAAAGCCTTTGATGACTACTTTCTGAGTTCTATTAGTAACGTATGATGCAAACCAGCGTAATAAATCACCTCGTATACCATTGAAAGCTATTTTTGTCAGAAGCAGTTCGTGATCCACCTTGTCAAAAGCTTTCTGGAAATCTGTATAAACAGCATCTACTTGCAATTGATGGTCCATGTTATTGAACAAAAAATCTGTGAAAACCAATAGATTTGTGACAGTGGACCTTTTTTGAACAAAACCATGCTGCTGCTTAATTATAGAGTTGTGTAATATAGGATAGAGCTCGTCGTGAAGCAGTCTTTCAAAAAGCTTCGACAAGGTGGACAAAATGGAGATGGGACGGTTGTTTTCAATACTCTGTTTTGAACCTGATTTATGAACGGGCGTAATGTTAGCACTTTTCCATATTTCAGGAAATGAACCCTCTGAAATACATTTATTGTATATGATATGTAGGGGTGTACACATAATATCTGCAGTTTTTTTAATATAATGCGGTGGTATACCATCGGGCCCCGGACCTTTTGTAGTATCAAGTGATTTTAGGGCTTTAAGAATTTTTTCATAACTAAAAGTAACACTGTTGATGAGAATACTATTCTCATTGTACTCTTGTGGAGGTAACCAATTATTTATATCGAAGGTAGAACACTCGTAAACTGAATGAAAGAATTCTGAGAATAAATTACAAATCTCAGTGGAATTACTTGAGCTACGATTTTTATAAGTCATTGTTGAAGGTATGCTAGTATCTGCTTTTTGATTAGAGATGTAACTCCATAAGTATTTAACATTTTTAATAATATTTTCTTCGACCGAATCAACATACTTATTATAACAGATTTTACACTGTACTTGAAATCTCTGCCTTAGGATAGAAAATTGTTCATAGTCTGAAATGTTACCATATACCTTCCATTTAATCCAAGCTTTATTCTTGTTCCTGAAAATACGTGTTAAAGACCTGGAGAACCAAACGGGGAATTTTGACGAGCGCGTGGATGCTTTAGGTGTATGGTCTTTTATAGTTCGGTAAATAATATCGTAGAAAATATTTACAGAATCGACAGCTGACATGTGGTTTAGAGTACTGACCCAATCTATTTTACTCAAGTCCAGGTTAATTAATTCGTAGTCAGCTTTATAAAAATTATATTTATATATTTTCGCTCGTGCAAATGTTATTTAAGATTTATAACAAAAAGTAGAACAAAAATGGTGATAATTATCTATTGGTAGTAATATGGAGGATGGTGGGTATACATGGCAATCATTATTACTAATTATTAAATCTAGAATACGTCCTTTAACATTTTTCAAGTAATTAAATTGGAAAGCATTGAGTACTGACATAAAATTATCTAAGTGTCTACAAATAGATGAGCTGCCATTACAGTATAGTGCTTCAGATGTGTCGTTTTCACTAGGTAGCCACTCAATATTGGGCAGATTATAGTCGCCAAATAAATAAAATTTACTGGAACCTGACTTGTCTAGTGTGCTATGAAGATTTTCGAAGTGAACAAGATAGGTTTCTTCAGAGGAATTTGGCGGAATATATGTCGCACCAATGTGATATTTTTCGTAGCCGTGACCGGGAATTTGAAGAAGTATGTGCTCAATATGGGGATTTGTAGAATACGGTACGCACACAGCATTCAGCTTTTTTCGAACAGCCACGAGAACTCCGCCACCTTCTTTTTTATTTGTAGCAGTGCGATTACGATCACATCTAAAGACCACATAACGTTCGTCGATATATTCATGGTCAAATATATGTGGAGTAAGCCAGGTCTCAATTAAAATAATTATATCATAACAGTTACTTAAAATATTCATGTATAAGATATTGAGTTTCGTTCGTATTCCCCTGCAGTTCTGATAATAGATTGTTAAGTTATCTAACACTGTGAAAAAATTGATTTAAAAAGGTATAATCTAAATGAATAAGGACATGCATTGCCTCCGAAAAGGGTATGAAAACATCCTCATGATTGTACTTAAGTGATAAGAAACATAAAAGTAGTGAATAGTGTAACAACAAATACTTCTGCACCCATGAATGGCCGAAGGCCCAAGACGTGACAACATACCTAATTACTATATTAATAACTACTATCTTTATATATATATTATTATTTTCTATGCTATTGTATAAAACATAAATAAAATTAAAAGCTTCCGAAATCAAATTACTGTAACTGTGACATATCATTTTCGGACTGTTGATTATTTTTACCGATGATAGAGTGATAGCCAGGCTTAATCTTTTTGATATCTTCTGATGATCGTATTGCCAGCGCTGAAGAGGTATCAATTTCACGGACGAGAATTGTAGCGTGCTTGACCCATACGTACTTAAAGTTATGTTTTTTGGCTGCATCTCGGGTTTCACGAAATAATTGTTTTTTTTTTAAAGTCAAATGTTCATGCATGTAGATACGTTGCATGTTTCCCGAAAATCCTAGCTGATCAGAGTTGATGCCTTTTGCCAGTCGGAATGAACTTAATAAATTATCCCTTAGTATGCGCGAGCTTAACTTTACAATAATATTTTTCGGGGTGTTATTATCCCGATGCGCGTGCGGGACGCGATGTATGGCTATTATATCTTTATGAGACAGTGAACAACTTATCTTGGAACCGATATTCTCCATTAGCGCAATCAGATTTTCATTGCGCTTTTCGGGTACATTGCATAACTCCAAATTACAACATCTCGCCTGTTGCTCCAACGAATCGATTTTTGATTCTAAAGCTGTCAGTGCAGTGATTACAATATCAGCTTGCATTGTTTGTGTGCGAATAGAAGCAAATTCATTTTTCAACTCTGCCTGATCGTCTGCAGCATGCTGTACTGAGGCTTTTAATTGCGATATGTCCCCCATTGCAACCCTATGGTTAGCTTCCAGAACAGATACTCGCTTCTCCAAGGTTGAGTGGTCAGATCGGAGAGAATTAAGCTCGGTTTTTATCTCTGATGTCAATAGAGTTATGGCAGCAAGGTCAGATTGAATTTTAGTGACGTTGGCAGATATTGTATTTATGGCCCCATCAAGGTCACCTCGGAACAAATCAAGCTTTTTGTTTATTTCCATTGAAAGCGTATTAATAGCCTCAGTAATCTCGGATTCGGGTTGCTTCCGTTTCCTCTGCGTCACATTTTCAATGGCAACCTTAGTGCCCGCAAGATCCGTATCCGAGTGGCATTTAGTTGGTGATCGTAGCATAGTGGCAGTATACAAGGACAGATATTATATTATAAGAGCCAAGAGACAGCTAGTAGTCAAGTAATTTGAGCCGAGCGACTCACGTATCGCTGGTCTAGCGGTTAACGGCCCGGACTGCGACTGCGGTGCACGGCGTGTCGGGGGATCGAGCCCCGCCAAATATCACGACGACTTTTTCTAAATTTGATGTAATTTGTAAGTAATCTCACCTACTACTCGATGAGCGAGATGGCGCAATACAGAATTAATGATGGCGTCGGTCGCATATGGGCACTTCCACAAGATAATAAGAGAGGTACCGAGTTCAATGCAAAAATAAAACTAATACTGAGAAACAAAAATTAGGAAAAATTAAATAAAGTCATAAATAAGAATTATTGACGTGCACTCGCGACAAACTCCACAGGTAAAATTAGATTTCACGGGCTAGATATAAAACTTAAATGCGCGAGTTTAGAACTGCAGTCCTATTCCTATTCCTGTAACCTTCTTACCGTGAAAACTTAAGTGAAGTGAACGTGGAGTGATCTGTCAGTGTCATGTCATCCCACCTGATACTAGGGATGGACCAAGGATTACATTTACAATCATAATCGAGATTTTAATAATATTTTTATGCTAATTCTATTGATCATAATCAGTTAACTGATTAAATAAACGCAATCCCGTGACCCAACCGCGATGTGTTTTGATGAAGCGATAGTGGACTGAGTCGACTAAAGACTGTGTGACATTATTCAGCGTTGTTATTAACCCAAATTATCCAGCCCGCGAGACATTTTGAAAAAAACCCAATTTAAAAAATATTACATTAGGTACTTATACTCACGGGAGTGACAGTGAGGCGCCAAACATCAAATCCAGGAGAGGAATAAACTAGTTATTCCAGATTATTCCTTCATTTTGCCTATATAAGTGGGTGGATGGCCCAAACGTTAGTTCAGTTCTATTTGAGCTACCGAGGTGATAACTTGGACAAGCGATATCCTAGCGAACTGCTCGAGCCGTCAACATGCTTTGTGACTTTGTGTGCATCTTGAGTGGTTACTAACTATAGTTTATTATTAAGTTTATTGAACGAAAAGTAAACAAAAATGATGTCTGGTGGAAAGAAACGAAAAGTAGTGTACAGTGCAAGCACGTACTAATTTGACATCATTGTGTCAGCACTTTACTCGCTACGCGTGGTCTATACTTTAGTACACAAATATCATTCAAATCGCGTGCACTCATTATCATTCAATAAATTATATTATTACGTATTCTTGCGTATCACTCAAAACTATCATCGCTAAAAGGTGTAAAGACCCTTCATCTTTTTGGTCCTTCGAGCTTCCGTATAAGTGGGACTATTTCGCGCTCTTACCAGTGTGAATAAACTGTCGGCACGAAAGTATAGCTCCTGCGACTACGACCTGTGGACAGAGTAACATCCGTCTGCTAGAACTCAACGACCGCCTACTCCATCTTAGCAGATTGTGTGCCATAACTTTCTTTTCGTGGGTGCGAATCGGTTCATCCATTGAGGGGAGATTGCAATAGCACGAACTGCAGAAAGCGGTAAACCTATCACGCAAAAACAATCATGAGCGCCAAGATGGAAGACATTTTGGCCAATCAAGATCAGATCATTCAAGCCATGGAGCAGCAACTGCGGAATTTCAAGAAGGATTCTGCGGATCGCAAAACTCCGGCCTACATCAAGAAACGTTTGCAAACCCTGGATACATACTGGCGGGAGTTTGAACAGAATCATATTAGATAATGTGAGTTCGAACATCGTGGGAATACCTACTTTTCGGAGAACTTCTACGATAAGACGATGATCTTCTACAATGAAGCTCAGAACATAATTCGACAATACAGACCGCCTACTAGTTTGGAGATGGGGGATAAGTCGCCTAGCGCTTCATCTATTGGTGTAACAGACGATCGATATCAAGAAGCTACGGATGAGTGACAGCAAACGGACACATTGTCGGTTGATACAGATCAATCGAATATCAAGCCTAGTGGGAGCCAATCCACATCATTATTCAAGAAGATTGTCCCTCGGGGGAATGCCAGTAAATTGGAAGAAATGCTGCGCAAGCAGAAAAGTAACTTCAAGGCTTTATTACGGGCAATCAAAAGCGTGGACATCGAGAGCCTCTCCGAAAAATGGGAATTCGAAGACGTGCTCAGAACCATTCAAGCAAAATGGTCAACCATCGATTCTCTGCACTGGGAAATTGATAGTGAGATGTACTCGGAAGATGAGGAGTATGAACAGGAGTATAGCAAGTACGAACAACTGTACGTTGACATCAAAAAGTTGATCAATAGCAAGATGTATACCGTTTTATATCGGGAAAGTTTTACACTGAAAATTGATATTCCTTCCTTCTCGGGGAACTATCACAAATGGATATCATTCAAGGATTTATTCCAAGAAGCATTGCATAACAACAAATCCATCCCAAGAGCCCAGAAGATGCAGTTATTAAAAAGTAAACTGAAAGGCGAAGCAGAAAGGATTATTCAACACCTCAATATCAGTTCTGAGAATTACCAAATCTGCTGGGACATCTTGAACCATAGGTATAACAATGACAGGCTAATTTTTACCTCTCACATGAGCATACTGCTGTCAATACCTACTATGCAAAACCAAGTCGACACACAGATCAAGAACATGTTCGACGCCATCAATGAATGCATGAACGCCTTGAAAAATCTTGGTATAGATATAGCCGCCATGGGACCAATGGTTGTGCATTTACTTACACTGAAGTTGGATACCCAAACCCTCAGTGAATACACTCAAGCATTAGAAAATCCTAGAGCATTGCCTGTTCTAGCAGATTTTCTTAAATTTTTAGAGCTCAAGTATACTGCTCTCGAATCAACATGGCGCAAGCATTATGCATCCAAATCACCATCGTCGTCAACTTCGAGTAATAGCAAAGATTCTGAACTTCAATTCAACAAAAAGAATCAATCAAAATCAAATCATTCCAACAATAAAAACGACTCTAATAAACCGTTTTTACGCAGTTCCGCTGCAAAAATTTGTGCAATGAGGACACAATATTGCCCACTATGCAAAGACGATGGCCACGGATTATTCTACTGCAAGCCATTTTTGGAATCTGGGTCAGACGAAAAAAGAAACACAGTTCAAAGGTTTAACTTGTGTAAAAATTGCCTGGTTGATCACAAAAATAAATCATGCCGTTCTGAATCAAGATGCAGGGTGTGTCAAGGAACTCACAACACCGTGCTACACGATGCCCTACAGACAAACGCGGTGTCCAGTAACATGAATACGTCACCGTCTACGTTACGTGAAGACAAAACACGAAGTAATGTGACACATGTTTCCAAGGAAACTATTGTTGAAATTCTGCTAGCAATAGCACTAGTCCGTATGCAAGGGGCTAATGGGAAATATCACATAATGAGGGCTCTCATAGATCAAGGCTCTCAAGCCTCCCTCATCACTGAGAACGCTGCTCAAATCCTGAAGCTCCCCCGCTGAGCATGCAAAGGCGTCATAGTTGGAGTCAGTGCCAATCAAACCAATTATAAGGGAGTTATCAGTCTTGTGGCATCCGCATTACACTCCAATTACACATTCCAAACAGAAGCTGTTGTTATGAAGAAATTAATTAACAACTTGCCAAATCATAGTTTCTCAAAACCATCGTGGGAATATCTTCAAAACATCCAGCTAGCAGATTCAGATTTCAACGTTTGTCGATCAATTTACAAAATTGCTGGGGACATTGTGGATGTCACCGATCTCGACACCAACATGTCCTCTGAAGATTATCAATGCCTACAACAATATAATTCGGAAACAGTACGTCGAGATGATGGCAGATACGTGGTTAGGATGCCACTAAAGCCAGATATCAACAAAAAATTGGGAGAATCGAAACAAAGAGCCGTAGCCCAATTTTATCAATAAAATTGGAAAGAAAATTTTCTAGAAACAAAAATATTTCTGAAGATTACAAATCATTCATTAACGAGTACATCAATCTGGGTCACATGCGCAAGTGCACATGGAAGAATTTGCCGGATTGCATTTTACCTCACCTTTGCGTTTTACGCCCGGACTCGGCAACAACAGCGTTACGGGTGGTATTTAATGCATCAGCGAAAACATCGACAGGCTACAGTCTAAACATTAAATCATTTGATTTAATGTTTAGCGGTCCGAACCTACAACAGGATTTGTTTACACTAATTCTGAGATGGAGACAGTATGAATATGCAATCACAGCCGACATCGAGAAAATGTTCCGACAGATCATCTGTAATGAAAAGGACCTACAGTATCAGAAAATCGTCTGGCGTGACGCACCGAGCCAATCGCTAAGAGAATATGAGCTGACAACAGTCACCTATGGCACCAAAGCGGCTCCATTCCTAGCCATGATGACGTTAAAACGTCTAGCAGAAGACGAACGTTCAAAGTATCCAACAGTATCAGCTGTACTTGAACAGTGTTTTTACATGGATGACCTTTTAGCTGGACATCACAATCTCAAGGAAGCCAAACAACTCAAGGCTGACCTTATTAATTTACTGAAGTCAGGTGGTTTTAATTGGCGAAAGTGGTCATCAAATAAAATCGACATAAAAGATGACGCAATATCAGACAAGGAACAAGCATTCGAATTCAGGCATCAAGAATCAACCAAAACTTTGGGACTGCGTTGGCACCCCTAGGACGATCAATTCAAATTCCAGATGAAGATAAACACATCATCATTGACACCATCCACAAAAAGATCACTATTGTCTGATATTTCAAAGATATTCGATCCACTTGGCTGGCTGTCTCCAGTCTCCACCAAACTAAAACTTCTGTTTCAAAAAGTTTGGTCGTTGAATCTTCAATGGGATGACGCAGTACCTACAAACATCAATAAAGAATGGCTCAAAATAAAGAAGGAGTTATCAGCAATCGAACATATGAACATCCCAAGGTGGCTTCAAACGCCAAAAAATGCAAACATAGAGTTGCATGGGTTCTGTGACTCATCAGTAAAGGCCTACGCATGCGTGATTTATGGCAGGGTTATCAATCAAGAAAAGGCGGAGTGTCAGTCCCCTGTGATCATAGTAGCAGGAAAATCAAAGCTCGTGCCTGTCAACAAATCAATATCTTTACCTAGATTGGAGCTTTGCGCTGCGCACTCGTTATCAAAACTGATGAAAGTTGTCCAGAACTGTTTATCAAGCAATAACATCCGAATATACGGCTGGTCTGATTCGACGGCAGTACTAGGTTGGCTCCAGGGTGATCCGAATCGCTGGAAACCATTTGTGGAGAACAGAGTAGTACAAATAACGGAAATAGTACCACAAAATAGCTGGCGCTATGTGAAATCGGCTGAAAATCCAGCTGATTGCGCGAGCCGAGGGTTATCAGCGGACCAACTGCAACATCATCCTCTTTGGTGGCATGGACCAACTTGGCTATCAACATTCAAAGAAAATCACAATCAAGATCTACCAACTTACGTCACGTATGAAGAAATCAGGAAGTCAGCAAAAAGCAATGTAATTATTCAACAAAATGAGGAGAATGATTTTGCAACTTTGACCGAGCAGCGCGCGTACATGCTTGCTTGGACTTTGCGCGCCATATCTCGCAATCAACCCAAACCGAAGCATATGACGGTCAGCGAAATAAAAATCGCTAAACATCTTTTAATTAAAGAAGTGCAGTTGTCTGTATTTAAGGCAGAGGTGTCTAGTCTCCGAGATCAGAAACAAATAGACGCGAAGAGCAAATTGCTAAAGTTGAACCCGTTCTTGGATCAAGAAAGCCTACTAAGAGTCGGTGGCAGACTGAACAACGCGATGATGAGCCAGAACATGAAGCATCCTCTCATCATTCCTAACAACACCCATCTCAGTGACTTATTGATCAACCAAGGACATATTATGACACTCCATGAGGGAGTGAGAGTTACTCAAGCCTGGCTACGTCAGCAATATTGGATTCTGGGAGGAAACCGAGCCGTCAAGAAGTGCCTTCGAAACTGCGTCAAGTGCCGAAGACACGATCCAACCAAACATGAACAACTCATGGGCGACCTTCCTTTAGCACGCAGTAATCCGACACGACCATTTTACCACACAGGGGTTGATTTTACCGGGTTTTTCGACGTAAAAGCAAGCAAGGGCCGAGGTATCAAGACCACGAAAGGGTACATCGCTGTATTCGTTTTTATGGCCACCAAGGCAGTACACATCGAGCTAGTCTCGGATCTGACCTCCTTATCGTTCCTAGCGGCTTTGCGGAGAATGGCAGCTCGAAGAGGCACCCCAGGCCATGCCTATAGTGACAATGGCACAAATTTTGTTGGAGCAAGCAGAATTCTCAGCGAAGAATTCATCAACATTCGAGACACTTTGGACGACCACTTTTTCGAGGCTATTACCAGTATGGAGACTACCTGGCATTTTAATGCCCCTTCCTGGCCCAGTGCCGGAGGCCTTTGGGAAGCGGCCGTCAAGAGTTTGAAGTATCATCTCAAACGAGTGATAGGAGATCAGAAGTTGACGTTTGAAGAGTATTCGACTTTGCTCGCTCAAATAGAAGCATGTTTGAATAGCCGTCCATTATGCGCACTCAGCGAAGATCCTGAAGATTTAGACTGTCTCACACCATCTCACTTTTAGGCAAGTGGTCCGACGTTAACTATCATCGAGACAGAGAGAGATCTACGGACAAGATGGCAGCTCACACAAAAAGTATTTGATGACCTGTGGAAGAAGTGGCGAGCTGAGTATCTGTGCCAACTATCAGCACGCAGTAAGTGGCGCAAACCTCATCAGAATTTGAAGATCAATGACATCGTAATCATTCACGACATTAATCTGCCCTCGGGAAAATGGCCCATGGGCAGAGTTATTGAACTTCATCCAGGGAAAGATGGAAACGACAGAGTAGTGACCCTACGGACGAAAAATGGGACACTCAAGAGACCAATTATGAAATTATCCGTTTTGCCGATAAACGACAATAATAATCAAAGCCACGACACAGAAAAGGAAAATCAAGAAGGTCAAACAACAAACAGTATAGTAATAACACGCAACAGTAAATATTCCAAGCCAGCCTCAGCCTCATCAAAATTATGCAACTTCATACTTACAACGCTAGTACTTCTGATGGTTATTTGCTCAGGAACAGGCGAGCACAAAATTTCCAACGTTGCAGAAAATAAAAACATATTTTTCGATAAACTAGCAAACATGAGATTGGAACGTGAAGAATGGAAACTCATCGTTTATTGCGATATGGCTCCGTATTAGCAAGGAATTAACCTACTGGACAAGTTTGTCGCTCATCTGGAGAACATATTATTATGTTCAAAGGATCACATATCACAATGCGACGTAATCCGATTACAACTGCGTCACGGGTACAACGAACTTGAACACTACAACAACGTTTTACTTGGTCAGCAAGGTCAAGTACGCCGACGTCGCGGGCTTATCAACGGCATCGGTTACGTCGCACATAGTTTGTTCGGAGTTTTGGACGAAACTTTCGCCGAACAATATCAGAAAGATATTGCCTTAATCAGACATAATCAAAAACATCTTAGCACGCTGTGGAAAAATCAGACGTCAGTTGTGGAGGCTGAGCTAAATGTTATCAAAAGAATTGAAAATACACTGGACAAGCAGCACAAAATAATCAACCAACACATTACCAAATGCAACGCAGGCATGATTAAACTGAAAGAGGAAATCCAACACACTGACAACGAAGCAGAATTTACATTGTCAACATTCATAGCCAATAACATCACGACCAATCTTAAAGAAATCCAGGAGACGCTAGTAGATACAGTGGCCAACATTTTCTATGAGAAGTTCAACTTTCACTTGTTAACACCGGCACAGTTAAGAAACGAACTGAATATTATAACCGGACATATCTCAAAGGACTTAGCCTTACCGATTAATAATATTCAGACTGACTTGGCGAAGATATATCACCTGTTGAAAGTGAAAGCGAGAGCCACCAAAGAGTTCCTGATTTTTGAAGTTAGAATTCCTCTTGTAAGCAGGGAAGACTATGAGCTTTACAACCTCATACCGATTCCACAACAAGCCAACGAAACCATGATCGACACAGTGCCCGTAGCAAACTACCTGGTTATCAACACACACAAAGACTCTTACACTCCGGTGTCTATAAGTGACTTACAAAGATGCGTTCCTTACGACACCAAAGAGTATATTTATCCACTGAAAAGACCCGTCTATCATATGACGTCAGACAACAACCTATGTCTGAAACATCAAGCCTCTAACCAATGTCAGACTGAAACAAAAGAATGTCGAGATTACTGGACTGACTTGAATTTATTTAATTCGTGGTACCTATACTTTTGCTGTGGACAATGCACTGTGCGAGTCATATGCGATGACGACATTACGATCGAGCAACTCAGCAAAACAGGTGTCATTACACTGGGAGACAGTTGCGTCATTAAAGACAGAAGGTTTACGATTCACGCACACAGATCTTTATCAAACACAATTAAAACGAAGATCGATATCATGAAAATAGAGATTCCACCGATAAATCACATAATTAATCTGTCTATACCTCTCATCACTCCACTGGATGAGACAGATGAAATCACGGAGCAACAAGAAGACATAAAGGCGATTGAAAAAGCACTCAAAGATCAAGAATCAAGAATCTAATCAGGAACTGGCGGATCAAGTGACATTCCATGACATTCACCATTATGTCGCCATCTACGCCTTGGTTGGGGTCGTCGTGGTTTGCGGCATCTTGTACGCATGGCGACGCGTGCGAGTGCGCCAGTCGCGTCCAGCGGCCGTACCTCCTACAATAGAGCAGGCAGAGGCTAGCGTGAGCTATGTAGCTCCCGCCACCACTGCTGCGGGTCGTCCTACCATCATCGCCACCACTAACCGAGGGTCTTCGCCATCCGTTCGAACTCACTTCAATGAAATACCTTAAGCTTAGTTTATTTAAGTTTGTAAGCACAATTGTTAGTTATCATCTTGTAAATCATTATTCTTCATCTCATTCACATCTTCTCGGGCCCCGGAGCATGTACAGTGCAAGCACGTACTAATTTGACATCATTGTGTCAGCACTTTATTCGCTACGCGTGGTCTATACTTTAGTACACAAATATCATTAAAATCGCGTGCACTCATTGTCATTCAATAAATTATATTATTACGTATTCATGCGTATCACTCAAAACTATAATCACTAAAAGGTGTAAAGACCCTACAAGTAGATACAGAGGATCGCCAGTTTCAAGAAAAATGGACTGAAGAATTCTTTTTTATCTTGCACAATGGTAAGCCTATTTTTTTGCTGTGTTATGAATCCATTTCAGTAATGAAAGAATTCAATATAAAGAGGCATTACTCAACTAAGCATGCTACGCTGCACTCACTGACAGGACAATTAAGAACAGACAAAATCCAGAAGCTTACCGCAAATTTGAAAAAACAGCAACAAATGTTTCATATACAAAGAACACAACTTGATAATGTTGTGAAAGCTAGTTTGATAGTTAGCTCAAAATTGGCAAAGGCATTAAAACCATTTGCCGAAGGAGAATTTATCAAGGAGTGTATGTTAGAAGTTTGCAGTATTTTGTGTCCCGAAAAGAAAAATGAATTTGAAAAAAATAGTTTGTCAAGACGAACTGTTCGACGTATAGAAATGATGGCTAATGATATAAAAACAACATTGACTGACCGTATGGCTGGTTTTGAATAATTTTCCATAGCATTAGACGAGAGCACCGATTTGTCTGACACAGCTCAACTGGCTATATTTATTCGATGTGTTGATAAGGAGTTCACTGTTACTGAGGAATTGCTTGCTTTACAGCCGTTTAAAGGAACCACTACAGGAGAGGATATTTTTATTGAAGTTCAAAAGGTATTCACAAGTTTTGGCTTGCCATGGTCAAAATTAATTGGAGTATGCACTGATGGTGCACCTTCTATGGTCGGCTTACGTAAAGGTTTCATCGGAATTTTGAATTAAAAAGCAAAAGAATTAAATGTGCAAAAAGATTATTTGATAGTCCTTCATTGCATTATCCACCAACAGAACTTGTGTTCTAAGTCCATTCGACTCCAGAATGTTATGAATGTGGTAGTAAAAACCATCAACTTTATTCAATCCCGAGGTCTTAACCATCGTCAGTTCAAGGCGTTTTTGGATGAAATATCAGCTGAATACAACGACGTAACATATTATTGTGAAGTCGGATGGCTGAGCAAAGGAAAAATGTTGAAACGGTTTTACGAGCTTAGAAATGAGATAGCAGCCTTTATGAAAATAAAAGATAAACCACTAGCTGAATTAGGTGACCCAAAATGGATATGTGACTTAGCATTTCTGGTCGATCTTACAGGCTATTTGAATGATTTAAATTTGAAACTTCAAAAACAAGGATAGTTAGTAAATGATTTGTACAGCCATTTGAAAGCGTTTCAGATCAAACTACGCTTGTGGAGACACATATGCTGTCTGGTAATAGTTACCATTTCAACACGCTCTCTGCGTATGAAAATATTGCTTATGCTCAATATGCTGAAGAACTCAAGTTACTGTCGGAACAATTTTCGAACAGATTTAGCGACTTCAAAAACATGGAAGACTGTTACAGTTTATTTGCTACTCCTACAAAATGTAATCGAGATTCAAGAAAACTCACTCCTAAAATCCAAATTTTAAGACGTAGAGTTGTGCGATTTCTACAAAAAATACCTAGAAGAAGACAATTTTCCGCAGCTTAGAAAATTCGCAAGAAGATTGATTTGTGCGTTTGTTAGTACTTATAATTGCGAACAGTTCTTTTCATTGATGAAAGTTAATAAATCAACACATCGTACAAGACTGACTGACGATAATTTGGAAAATTCTTTACGTCTTTGTATCAGTCGAATTAATCCAAATATCGATGGATTAGTTTCCCAAATTCAAGCTCAAGTGTCTCATTGATTTCGGTGTATTTAACTTTCGTAGTTTTTAACAATTGCAAATTTAACGATTTAATTTTAGTGTACCATTTTTTTAAATTTCATTTTGTAGTTTAATAAATTGTACTATAATAACATTGTCGTATTATTTCAAGTCTAACATCTATCGCAAAAAATATGATCACTACTTAAAAATGCACTAAGTACTTACCTACTTTTAAACGCGACCCGCGAACGTATATATTTGCAAAGGTTGCCCATATCTGCTCTAAACCGTGGTCGTGGTACAGATTTAATAAGGTAAAGACTAACTAAAAATTATGCGCATTAGAAACCTACAAGTTTAAGCCAAATTACAATAAAGAATGTTAGTAATAAAACCAATTATCTGGATCACAATTCCGAAGCGATGTTGCGTAGATGTCTCTGGAACTCCACGGGTTACAAAGATTCCGGTGGTTAGTTCCGGGAATTACATCTAATGATCTGATCTCACATCTTCATCACAAGATATTGATCTTACTTCACATATTGAGATACTCGGTTGGTAAAAGTCAAAAAAATCCTGGCTTGATGAACTTTCCTGTTCCTGGAGAGAAAACTACGCCTGGCTCGATAGAGCAAGCGAAGACAATCATCTCTAGTCCAGTTAGACTAAATTCACAACACATGCAGAGCACTAGTAGTATAACATGAAATAAAATTTGATGTCGGTGTTCAAGAAAACCTTCCAGTCGGAGTGATGACGAGGAATCAGCCCACAGACAATTTTTTTTGAAGATTTTTTATTCTGTCAAGCACAAATAATTTTAAAAAATTCGAACATTCAAAAAGAAAGACAATGTCAGGACCGAACTTGCAAATAAGGTTGAATATGTGATGGTTAAAAATTGTAGAATTAGTAATTCTACAATACCCATTATATACTTAGATTTATTAGTATTCGTTCCAACGTAATCAGACTTATAGTTGTTTCTCTCCTTTTCACCTAGAAGACATGGCCGCGCATCTCACGCACGTGGTGGCTGCGACCCACGCACAGGACACGGCCGTACGTTGCAGACACACGGCGGCTGCGACTGCTAGCACACAGGACGCGACCGTGCGTTTCTCGGTGGCTGTGACCGCTGGCGTCCAGGAACCGGCTGCGCACGCTACGGACGGTATGAATGCAAACTCTTCAGAGGCGGCAGTGGCTTAATATTATCGCGGCTTTTACAGTTCACTACTATTACTAACAACAATCTCGTTGAGTTTATTTTTTAACTAGCTCTTCCCCCGCGACTTCGTCCGCATGGATTTCTTACTTTTCTCTTGGAACTTCAATACTTGGACAAACATTTTTATTTACTTAGATTTTGTATTCGGTCCAATTTTTCAAACTAATAAATCAACGAATTCAGATCTATCAATCATGTGTTTTTTCGCCTTTCACCCAGAAGACACGGCCGTGCGTTTGACGCACTCGGCGGCTGCGACCGCAGGCGTAAAAGACACGTCCGCGCGTTACAAGCACGCAGCGGATGCGACAGCTGGCGATCAGGACACGGCCATGCACGGTACGGATGATGCGGCTCACACAAAGGGTAGGTATGAATGCGCACTTTTCGGACGCAATAATATATTATTATTAATAATAATAATATTATTGCTATTAATAATATTATTGCTGGCTTTCGAATCCTGTACCAATAATGTCTTAAAATGAACGATCAACCCGAAACGACCAACACTGACATATTTCTATATGCAGACGACCTGACCCTAGATACATAACATAATATACATAACATCACGCCATGTTTTCCCCGAAGGGGTGGGCAGAGGTGTAACTGTAGTACACCCACATTTCGCCAGTTATGTTTAAGTGCCATGTAATAGGGGGCAAGCCTATTGCCATCAACCGGGTACAAATCCAGACTCGGGGCTGCTACTGAGAAATTCCAGATAGAAAAACCCAATAACACTTTACTCGACCCGGGAATCGAACCCAGGACCTTAAGCTCAGCAGTAGCGCTTGCGACCACTAGACCAACGAGGCAGTCCGAGGTTGACCCTAGATAAAAGGACAAAAAAAAAATCAAGGTTGCCGAAGCAAATCTCGAAATGGCTCTAGATAATCTCAGTATCCTTTATACGAAGAGAAGAATGTTCTAAGCCGACATCCCTCTAAAAAGCAAACTTGTTCATTTCATCTAAAAAGTCGTCAGGCCAACAGTAAACTTAAAATAACATGGCGAGGCACAGACATTGAACATAACAACAACCCCGTCTATTTCGAAACTACATTAGACTATTGTCTGACCGACAAGCAACACTGTAACAAAACTACACTGAAATCTCGCAATACTTTTTACAACGATTAACATGCACCACCTGGGGCGCCTCCGCACAAGTTCTCCGGACATCTGGCATGGCTGTTTGCTTTTCGGCGGGTGAATTTGCATGCCCTGGGTGGTGTCAATACAACCATGCCCGAAAAGTAGATGTAGCCTTAGATGAAGCATGCCGTATAATTACAGAGTGTCTCAAATCAACACCACATGCCTCCCTTTTCTGAATAGAGGAAAATGTGAACGGCGGATTGAACATTTTCTATTCATTCTGCAATAACTTATTAATATTTGGCTTTATCGCTTTAAATATACGTATAAAAAAGATATTATTTTTCTATATAAAATAATTTTAAAACAAAAACTGAAAATTATAGGTCACTTTAGTATTAGAAATATTGTAATTCTTACAGACCTGTGGTAATGGTCTATTCATTTGTTGTAGTACGAAAATAAAGGAAACATAACAAAAAATAATTTCTGTAACAAAATAATAAAGTATTTCAGCCAAATCAACAGCAGAAAATAAAACTTAGCAGTCTTTCATTTACGATTCATTTTTATAATCAAATAGGAAAAGTTCTTATGCTAACTCCAGTAATTCAGATCGTAGCCTTAGCTTCTCCTGCTCTGGGCGGAACGGGAGGAGTGTGTCAGACTCTTACTAACTAAAACTCATCCGTGTTCCTTCCGTTTCTTTTTTGGGTGGGAATTTATCAAATAGCTTCTCCCGCTCTGGGCGGAGCGGGAGGGTGTGTCAGACTCTTACTGATTAAAACCCACCCGTATTCCTTCCGTTGTCTGTGTTGCCAAGGAGCTCGGTAACCCTTTTGAACTTCCACGCTACCCCGGCAGGCATCGGCCCTAGTGGACCCTACACTTGTGCTGACATCTCTTTGAGGCGGGCGTGGAACACAACGTGCCGTCGACCCGGGCCTGGTCCTTATCGGACGGCGCTAAGCCATGACCGTCATTGCTCACCGTATGCAAGCCCGCGCCTACGGTGGCCGGAAATCCATGCGGCGGCTAGGGGCGAGAGGGCGTGAAACTTACCTTTCCCTCAACCGTCCCGCCTCCTCCTTCGCGAGCATTACTGCTTCGCGGAAGGAGGTGACGGCTGCCCATGCCCTCTCGCTCCGTACCATGGCCTGAACCAGGGTCGAATGCGAGAGATCTCTGCCGCCAAGCACCTCCACGAGGTGATCCTTTCATTGCCTGTGTTGCCAGGGGCCCCGGTATCCCTTTCGGACTTTCACGCGATTTAATAATCACTTAATCATTCGGTTTTGTTATCACATGTACCCATGTACCTACTATAATAGTACATTATGATATAAGTACGGTAAGTTGAAAATTACAGCCGAGGCGATATTGCTACTAGAAAGCAGAGGCTGTAATTATCAAAGCGCACGTATGTCATACGACGTCTTATAACATATTTGCGAGGAAATAAATAAAACTCGGACTTTCTTAAACGAATAATTCTTTAATCACTTGTTAAGCAGCAGTTATAAAAATTTGAACAATTTGTAAAATTGATTATTACGTTGCCAGTTGGCATTTCTAATGTTTTCAAGTTATTATTATTAGTTACAATTTCACCAGTCTCTCTCTCACTCTCTTGAGTGAAAGTAGGAGAAACGAGACCACAGAGTTCTGCAGTCGCTGGCAGCGATGGACGCGGCTGCGGCGGCGGCGTCGATGGTGGAATGTACGCGTGTGTGCTCGTAGATGGTCGAGAGTCAACACTTGGCTCCAAATTTATATTCCTTGTAATGTGGGAGCTAATTTCTTCTTTATTTCTCATCGAGTCATCTATGTAGCCCTCGGCTACACTGTTCGACCGCCACTCTCCGTGGCCTTTTAGTGTCAATAAGTTCGCACCTGAATCGGCGAGCAATGTAGCCGAGGACTTTCTGAAACTGTGCCCTGTGTCATCATCTAAATTTAAGAAAGTGGCAATTTGTTTCGGCATTGCTCCAAATTTATTTATGCCAATGAGTTGAATACCTAGTTCATTTTCCATTTTGGTAATTTTTAAAAAATCTGTTATACATAGCTTTTGTTGAACGAAGCGCTTCGTATTTCTTCACTTAGGTCGTGAAATGGCCTCTGTATTGTGAACGATCTTTGAATTTTATTGTTTGTGTTTTTGACCTGGACAAGAAGAACCCGCCCATGGATCTCGAGATTATTAGTTGTGATGTTTGCCAACTCTTGACGTCTACATGCACCATTTATACCGAATATTAATTAATACAACCTGAAAAGAGATAAAAACATCGTACAAAACACCTATATTGTAAAGAAATACGAAATCGAAAGAAGTTAATAACAGTAATTTAGTTTTAACTAACCTTTGTTGCCAAATATTGGCAATCTGGAGCTTCTTTTAGAAATTTCTTGACATGTTAGCCGACAATACTTCCGACTTTTTACTCACATGGCCACTTGAGCGTCTTTTAGAAATGCCAGCAAGATGGAGTATGACTTGATATCAATACCATGTTTTGTTTTCACGGTGCTTTTTAGCATTGAATAGTAGCACCACAATGAGCTTGACTTATATTTTTGAGAAAGTTCCATGAAATAGGCTAAAACACCCTTTCTGAAAATGAATTTGCATCTTTGCTTGTAAGTATCTATAGGTCGATTTTTCGAGCAAGAGGCTTAGAGTAGCCTTTTTTTTTAATTTTTGCCGCGAGAAATCTCGGTACAGCGGACGGAGCTCCGGCGGGATCTCATGGCGACATGGAGAGTACCGTTGTCGCAACCCAGTGCTGGGCACGACACGATTGCGGCGATAAGTCCCCTGTTTGAGGAGTGGCTAGAGAGGCGCCACGGCGTCCTCACCTTCCGCCTAACGCAGGTCCTCACCGAACACGGCAGCTTCGGGAGGTTCCTGTGTCAGATAAGGCGGGAGGAAACGCCCGGGTGTCACCACAGTGGCGGTACCTTCATATAAGCCCAAAAGCCTGCCTTACTAAAATGCTCGATAGAGAATTTATTGTACCTAACCAGTAGTTTATGAGAAAATTGCGATGATACATACGTAGATACGTAGGTACCTACATACGCAGTAGAAAACTGAACTTTCTTTTTTTGAAATCGGTTAAAATTTTATTGGGCTTGCGTTATTTTGAAACCCTAGGCACGCCACTGTGTCACCACTGTGTGGATCGCCTGGAGGACACGGTGTAGCGTACGGTGGAGCTCTGCCCGGCTTGGGCAGAGCACCACCGTGTCCTCGTGGAGGCGATCGGCGTCAGAGATCTCTCGCGTCCGGCCCTGGTTCAGGCCATGGTACGGAGAGAGAGGGCATGGGCAGCCGTCACCTCCTTCTGCGAATCAGTAATGCTCGCGAAGGAAGAGGCGGGACGGTTGAGGGAAAGGCAAATGTCGTGCCCTCTCGCCCCTAGCAGCCGCAGGAGACGCCCTGGGCGTCGGGAATCCCGGGCGGATTTCCGGCCACCGTAGGCGTGGGATTGCGGACGGTGAGCAATGGGTAGCTCACCGTCCGGTAAGGACCAGACCCGGGTCGACGGCGCGTTGTATTCCATGCGCGCCTCAAAGAGATGTCGTCAACACAAATGTAGGGGTCCACTAGGGCCGATGACTGCCGGGGTCGCGGGAAGGTACTAAAGGCAACACAGGCAACAGGAAGGAATACGGGTGGGTTTTAGTCAGTAAGAGTCTGACACACCCTCCCGCTCCGCCCAGAGCGGGAGAAGTTATTTGATGATTTCCCATAAAAAAAAGAGAGTAGCCTTTTTCGCTGCCTCTGAGACTTCTGGCGGTGTCGAATTAATAAATCCTACATTACTTGACGATATTTTCAAATAAAAACAATACAGCGAAAAGAAAAAGCGCGCGGAATAATTTTTACTTGTTCACAAATTAGCGACACGCGCGCATTAGCGCTTTTTTTTAATGCAAAGGCACAAAAAACAGCCAGTATTACTAATAAAGTAAATTAATATTTGTGTTTTTGTTACAGATAAATGGTTGTAATTTATTGTCAAAATTAATTAAATTAAAGATTTAAACGTTTAGTTATTATATTTTATCTCCCAAAGTTAATTTTATTCATAAAGTGTTGACCACTTTTCTGACATTAAAACTCTTTGCTAAGATTTTAAAAAGTACCGTTCATTTTAGACGGGTCATCTTGATAAACCGTGCGTTTTTATATTTATATGTCAATGGTTTTACCTTATTAAAAAGAAACTCGTGCGTTTTACATTCCAATAGCGCAGTACGTAATGAGATACAAAACGATATTGAAATTGGTGAAATGAGAGACCTTTTACGAGCAAATGTGTTATAAAATATTTTTTTGTAAGTTTGCTTATCTACAAAAAATAAAAAAATACTGGCGTAAATGCTAGGGATTACATTTTTTCTAACCAAATCTTTGAGATCTATTTTTTATTTTCTTTTAACTCAAGTGGATGCTCATACAACTGATTGATTACAATTTCATGTAGCCTAACATTTTTTTACGTTTATTTCTCAAATTAATCAGAGTAAACGTCTCATCAGAGTATGATGAGTATTATAATAAAAGTGAAACAGCTCACAAGTAGTAGGATCTCATTACCTGGTGATGGCATGGGAGTCTTGGGGCTCACTCTGGATGTAGATTTAAACTACACTGGTCAGCAAATAAACCGAGCCACCCGTTACCTAGGAACTCTGATTCGATTTTCTCAAAAAGTAAAAAACTTACAACTATCAAAGTTATACCTACAAAAAGTGCGTTTCATGGTGATTAAAATGAAAGGAAACTCATTGGGTTTAATCAATATTTCAGTGTTTATTAAGGATTTTACAAAGAAGAGTCGTTTTCCAGTCGTGACAATCGTTAGTAATGATAAAGTGAAAAAAAAAAATAAAAGCCAAAAACAAAGATAAAATCAAAAAAAAGTTTTTGATCATTATTCCGTATTCCCTCCCCTTTCTCGGATAACTGCCAGCATCCTTGTATTCATCGACCTTACGAGCCTGACGATAAAATCTTGAGGAATTGTATTCCACTCCTCTTCAATTGCGATTCGCAGCTCTGGAAGCCTTGTTGGAGCAGGTACCCGGGCTCGAACCCGACGTTTCAGCTCATCCCATAAGTGCTCTATCTTTCGAATTAGAGTGCCTAGGTAGCGGGTGGCTCGGTTTATTTGCTGTCCAGTGTAGATAGTAAGACAACAGAAGATACCGGTAACTATATAGTTACACCTACCAACAACAAGGTGTCTTCTTGCTGTCAAATAGTTAAGTGTAAAGAAAGGTCTAAGCAGAATTCCTTGAAATTATTTCATCAAAATATTCAAGATTTTAGAAAGAAAAAAAAAAGAAAGAAAATACGTTTACTTGCAGTAAACATGACGCAAAGAAGGAACACAAATACAAAAAAGAAACAATTTGGGGGAGAATATGCGTCACATCCACGCAAAACGGCCAACGCTCAGCATAATGCTGCGACCCTATGCGAGACAGAGCCCCAGCGCTGACTTTCAGCGATAGCCGGCGGTTTTCTTCCAAACAATTAGAGATTGAATTATTTTAGAAAAAAACTATGTTTGATATTATTTGTTTAACTGGACATTGGTTAAAAGATTACGAAATGCTAATTAATTGCGAAAATTATAGTGTGGCAGTTATTTTAACCGAAAATCTATGCTGCGTGGGGGTTCACTAATCTTAGTAAACAAATCTATTAAATCTAAGCCTCGTAAAGATATAGTTGATCTGTCGGTGGAACATAACATTGAACTGTCCTGTGTTGAGCTAGATAAGCATGTAATGGTGTGCGTTTACAGACCCCCAAATTATCAAAACTACTCCGTATTTGAGTCAGTAATGGAAGATGTTCTAGCAAAACTTACAACTGATAAGAAATCGCTAATTATCTGTGGTGACTTCAACTTATTAATATCTTAGAGAATAGTTCAAATAGCAGTCGATTATTAAGTCTCATTAAATCATTCAATTTGTCAAATGTGTTTTCAGAACCAACCCGCATAACTACAAATTCTGCTACATGTATTGATAATGTTCTTTGTTGCTGCGACTACTTAGATAAAGCCATTGTAAATAATCTCCCTTTTGATCACAGCGGTCAAATCGTTGCTTTCAAGTCCATCACACCATTTAAAAAATATCAGACACAATCTAGACAAATAACACCCAGCAATCTAAATAGATTTAACAATAACTTAATTAGTAAGTTAAGACGCTGACAACACCTAAACCGCGGTCACTGTCAGATTGCATAGAAAAGAAAGAGAAGCGCGACGACAAAACGCTTGTAATTTATTGCAAAATATGAAGTAATTATCTATTTACTCAGAATTGAGTTGAGTAATCGAAAATAAAAAACAACCAAGTTCTGCATTAGAATAAGACGTACTTGTTATTAATTAAATATGTAATTTATGTTGATATTTAATACAGATATTATGGATTAGAACTCAAGGTAAGAGGTTAGTTTAACGTTAGTTTGTATCTAGATTTTTTTTTCAAAACGTGTTTTGGTGACATCCAAGTTCTGGGAAATATGTTCAAAATTAACATATATTTTTTCCGCTACCACAAACTATACAGATTTGGCAATTTTCTTTCTTAAGAGAAGCCTATTTTGGTCAATTGGGTCTTGTCAGCGCCTTAAGTACACTGGGCCATATTAAAAACAATGCAAATATTATTTTCGGTAGTGCGCACCGAGTTCAATAATACTTAAAAAAAATAAAACCAAAACTATAACCTGCAAGGTAGCTAAAGCCTTGTACATTAGCAACAAGATCAAATCAGCGGATAATAATAATCCACTTTTATGTTAACATCTGACATAAAGTTGATATCCACAGCAAAGTAAAATAGTCCCACCATTAGAACTCGCAACTTGACCGGACGAACTGGACGCAAGTTCCGACATGATCGGTAGCAGGTCGTGCACTGACTGATTTCCTGTTTTGCATCCCCCTCCCACTCGCTCTAGTAGGTAGGCTATATTTGCCAATCGAGGTGTGTGTGCACATTTGGGTGTGTAACGGTTAATATAATAACAAGAAATCTAACATTCACTTGACCTAATTTCAGTTAATATACTTTTGTTTGGTATAAACCACCCAGAAGTCTGTCGACCAAGCCCACCCTCGACCATGCATATTTTATTTTAAGGTTTGGTTAGGTGCCATGTGAGTTAGGTTAGAACTGTGACCATTAAACATGAAAATTAGGTAGATAAGATAAGATAAGATATTTTATTTGCATAAAACATGGTATACAAGGTGTTATTGGAAAAACATTAGATCTGACATGTTTTGCTTAATACTAAAGCATGCAAACTTACTTACTAATACATTATGAATTCATATTAAAAAAATTATTAATGCAATAGAAATTATTATTATTGAGCCATTTATATAATTGGATTTTAAATAATTTACAGTTTACATCTTATCTTATCTTATCTTACATTTTTTTATGGTGTACCTTCTTCTATCTGAGAAAAATAGCCGTAGCATTAGAATATTATTATTAAAAAAAATATATATTTAAAAAGGTTTGCTGTGATAGATATATTAATTTGAAACTGTCATTGTTTTGTGACTTTTCAATAATGACAAACATACTTAATTGTTTTTACACATTATATACCTTTCTTGAATTACCAAGCTTTAAAACACGAGTGAATCTCAACGATGTTACTGATTGGGTATGAGAATATTTTGTTCCCAACGAGTCACACTCTTCACATGGTGTGTGATCCGTTGGGATTAAACACAAAAAGTTGTCTTATCGAGTAACAGTGTGACTGGTTGGGATTTTTATTCACATCTTTCTCAACGAGTCTGTAACATGTTACAGTGTGAACAATCGCACAATGCGATGATGTTGCATTTTTTTTTCTTCCAGGATAATAATATTAAATTTCCTATCAACTATCATCATTTACAGACACACAAATGTTGGCAAATGTCAAAACTGTAATAGAAAGTTTCAGATACGCAATGATATGTCATGAGATAAATATTTCTAGTAAATATATTAACAAAGGACATCATCGGGATTTCATACATTTTTGGTCCAAATATGAAAGAAGGCCAATAAAAAAATATGCTGTATTCCGTTAGAACTTGTCCCCCTGAGTATTTATTATTATGACACCAAAGCTGTAGGGTCATTGTCCTTGGTTTTATTGGAGTTCAAAAATTCAACATCTTCATACATTTTCAGTGAATTTAACTAATAAAAACAAATGATTTGTCTACCATACCTTGTTGACATTTGAACATTTTTAGTAAGACGCAGTGGTTCTTGACCTATTTCTGACAAGATAACATATATCTCATTTAAGCCACTAATGAGTAACATTAGTGGCATAATCGGCTGGGATGCCGGGACTTTTTCCTAAAAAATGGCAATAACAATGGCCGCGCAGGTAAACACTCACGCGAACAATGGAATACGGTGCAGCGAGCAGATGCCCCTCTCTTTCCCGCGCACCACCGCCATCGCGCCATGCTCATTCGTTTGCTCGCATTCGCGTGTATTGTTTAGTACCGAAAGCAACGCTGCCGTGTATGTCAGTGTGATGCCCACTAGTTCTTGTGCTTTGATTTGTTTTTGTTATCTCCGTTGTTAAGTTTGAACATTGCTGCGAGTCATGGCAGAGTTGTGTATCTCGTGCCGTGCATCGACAGAGAATCGGCGAAGATATGATTGGGTTTCCAGAGAAATGCAACATCTTGATATCGCCTAAATAGTGATAGAAGATATAGTAGCTCGACAGTTGGAGCCTACTGCGTTCATTTGTCGACCCTGTTGGCAAAGAACGGAACGAATGCATCAGCAACTTATTCGGGTGATCCATCGGAAGTTCCAAATCCAAGACCAATTTCGCTGATTTTGCCAGGTCTTCTTCGTGCTCCAAACACTGCAAATAGTTGCATTTTCCAACATTGTACGAATGAATCTCGCCGTCGTGTTCCAGAGAACATAATTTTTCGCATGGTATGCCGCTACAGCTATTTCGTGCCAGAAAGCGCGCGTGTCTGTAATGAACACGTGGAGCAAAATCTGTGGCATTTACTTCCTGTACAAGACAACTCTTCTGAGGAATTCACTGCAGCTCAAATAATGACTATCGTGTCGATGTTACAAAGACATATTATGGAGGAAATACTTGATTTTGAGCAGTATGAAAATATAGCACCGGCCGAGTTTCATACTTGGACAGGACTGACTCAAGATCAGTTTACGGAATTATTAGATAGTTTACCAAGTCTGAGAACTAAAAAGAATAAAAGAACCGTACACGCGACCCGTACACACAGCGGCACTATTAGTCAAGTTAAGAACAGGTGACTCGAACGCGCGGCTTGCTAATATTTTTAAATGTAGCGAAACAGCGTTTCATACGTGGTTAAAAATCGGACGCAACGCTCTGTTAGAAGATTTTGTGCCCTTAAATGTTAGGTTTGACCATATTTCCCGTGAGGATGTAGCACACAGGAACCTTTTTCTACCCAACAATCTGTTTGGGAACCCAACGAGCCTAGAAGATGAAAGGAAAGCGATCACGATTTGTGATGGCACGTACGTCTATCTGCAAAAAAGTGGAAATTATTTTTTCCAACGCAAGTCTTACAGCCATCACAGATATAGAAACCTCCTAAAACCGTTCCTCTTGGTTTCTTGTGATGGACACATTATCGAAGTTAACGGACCATATGCTGCCACCACGTCTGACGCAGATATATAATGAATGACATGCTTAATAACGCTGATAGTGCCTTCCACTGGTTTTATAGGAGTGGAGATGTTTTTATTCTGGACCGTGGTTTTCGAGACTCAGCAAGAAATCTGGAATCTTGCGGATACGTACAACATATGCCTGAAACAAAGTATCCAAATGAGAAACAGCTAACCACGGATCAGGCCAATAAGTCCAGACTGATAACAATCTGTCGTTGGGTGGTTGAAGTGGTCAACGGCAGGTTCAAAAGAGATTTTCGCCTGTTGCGAAATGTATATAATAATAGAGCCCTACCCAGCATGTTCGACTATTTCAAGATAGCAGCGGCGATCATAAATCGTTTTCATGTTTTGATTGAAGATAATCCAAATGCTGCTGCGATTTTAGAGATTATCCACCAAAGGATTAATATGCCAAATAGATTGGCAGATCTTGTAATACGCCTTAACTACAATCGCAGACGTGCTCAGTTTACTTTAATGACTGCAGATATGCCAGAGTTCGTAGATTTTCCAAGAATGGATGACAACGAATTATTTTTATTCGCTCTGGGCGTTTATCAACTAAAACAGGCCAAAAGCTATTACGGTGAGCACGTCCTTGACAATGGAGCATTCACAATTGAGCTCAGCAATGAGTTATCAAATGAAGACTTGGCGGAATTGCAGGGCAATGATTTATGAATGATAAGAGGCCGACTGCAATCGCGGCATGTTAGAGCAAGACAGTATTATGTCTACATTATAATCGATAGGTCGTTATCAGGCCGACAAGCAATCGCTCACTATTATTGTTCGTGCATCATAGGAAAGCGAACAATTGGATGCTGCTCCCATATTATGTGCATTATATGGTACATGAGCCATGCACGACATTTACCAGCAATAACCCCTCCAGCTTATGGATTGGAGAACATTATTGTTGTACCAGACGACGATGATTTTATAGTATTTAATTAAAAAAAATAACCCCTGTATATATATTTTATTTATAATCCTCTAAAACACAGAACAAGATCAACATGTCCAAAATAGGTCAAGAACCACTGCATCTTACTAAAAATGTTCAAATGTCAACAAGGTATGGTAGACAAGTCATTTGTTTTTGTTAGTTAAATTCACTGAAAATGTATGAAGATGTTGATTTTTTAAACTCCAATAAAACCAAGGACAATGACCCTACAGCTTTGGTGTCATAATAATAAATACTCAGGGGGACAAGTTCTAACGGAATACAGCATATTTTTTATTGGCACTTTCATATTTGGACCAAAAAATATGATGTCCTTTATAGCAATTTATGCATACCAGACGAAAGTATATATTATAAGCTTTCTGGAATGGTATAATACTTGTATAGTTTTAATTGCTAGCTCACCAGAAAACAATCCTGAAAAAAAAAAATACAAATTAAGATGTTTTTGTCAACCTTACCTTACCTTTGAATCATCGTATTTAGATGCTCTTTGCTATAAACCAGTACCAGCCACATTCATAATTTATGTATAATATAGTAGATTAACGTCTTAGCTACAGTTTGAGGAATAATACAAGTACCTGGACCGATTTTTACAAAATGTATTTATGGCCAGGCTCTCTTAGGCACCTCCACATAGAAGTACGGGCCGATTGAAACTGTGGCTTCTCAAACATGCCTTCAGCTGACTATGTTCAGGCTGCAGAAAAGCTTGCATTTTGTAATATTATTGCGGGCTTTTGAGTACATTACCAACAATCTCTCAAACCTTATTTTGTTTATCAATATATTTTCTTTATTTTTATTAAAAATGTACTTATTATGTAGTATCGTTAATATTATTTGAACCAGTTAAATGACTAAATTAAACTAAAGTCACATACAACTTCAAATCGGCATTATTTTCCGTTAACAGAACTTTTCTATTAAAAGTATTGACGGTTATGTCAATATTTTTAATAGAAAAACACTTTGTGATCATTTCGATAACATTTAAAATGACAAACTTTATTATTAACTTAGATTTGTATTGGTTCCGTGAAATATCTGATTCATTTCATGCAGGTGTTTCTCACCTTTTCACCCAGAAGACACGTCCGTGCATTTAACGCACTTCGCAGCTGTGACTGCCGCCGCATAGGACACGACCGTGCCTTTCACGCATGCGGCGGCTGTAACTGCTGACGATCAGAATACGGCCGCGCAAACTATTCAGAGGCAGCTGTAATTTGTAATATCACAAAGAGACCGCCATACGGTCTCTTTGTGTTCGCTACAATGACTAAAACAATCTGTTTGACTTTAATTTTCTATTTAAAAACTATCTATTCGTCTGCGTGGATTTGTATTCGTTCCAATTTTCAAGCTAATAAACCAACAAAAATCAGATGTTTCTCCCCTTTTCATCCAGAAGGCAAAGACGCGCATCTCACGGACGCGGCGGCTGCAACCCCTGGCGATCAAGACACGGCCGCGCTGGACGCTGATACTCATGCACATGGTACGATAGCGAACTATTCGGAGGCGGAAGTAGTTTGTAATATTACTATAATAACAAAAAACATTATTATTTACTTCGACTTGTACGTGGTGGCTTTAAAATCAATTGATGGTGCTAAATCTTGATGAAGTTAATCAAGATTTTGAAGTAAATAAATAATTTATATAAATTAAAAAGAGGAATGGGCCCAATATCGAAACGGGACACCCATTGTCAAATTGAGATTTTAATGAATATTTCAGATGTACGGTATTAGCAAATCAAAAGTTTCATAGTGCTACAATATCAACAAGAGTATTTTTTTGAGCAGGTGAGGGCATAACACTTGCAGTAGCGGCTAGGATGACTGCGAATGCTGGCGCGGCCAGGGCGGTGGTGGCTGAGTCTTCTGACGCACAGGGTCTAGACGGAGTGGCTGTGTCCTCTGGCACAGAGGGATCGGACGCGGTGGCAGTGTCTTTTAGCGCACAGGACACGCGGTTGGCAGCTGTATCTTCTGACGCACAGGACACGGCCGCGCGTTTAGCGCTCGCAACGACTGCAACCAAAAGCGCACAGGACATGGTCGCTCTTCCAACGCACGTGGTGGCTGCAACCGCCAACGCACAGGACACGACCGCGTACTCTTCCGATACGGCCGCGCCCACACGCATAAAGCGCAAAGCCACGCGTTCCACGGACACGGTGACTGCGCAGGGAGGGTTTAAGGTAAGCCATGAAGTGTCTCAATATTTGGTTGAAATTTGGCACATGGGGAGATCATAACCTGGATTAGGACATAGAATACTTGTTTACCCAATATTCCTACGGCATCGAGACTCATGCGAGTGAAACTGTGGGGCGCAGCTAGTTTTGAAATAAATCTATATAATTTCAAACAACAAATCAAATAAGTGATCTAAAATCAGCCGTGATTTTTTCAAATCAAATCAAATCAAATCAATTTATTTGCCATAAGTGTTGGTACAATTTAGGTCTTAACATAGATGATACAGATCCATAACACTTAGTCATAATAATGTGACATGCAAACATTTGTGTTTATACATATTTCATTTTATAATTTTATAGTCATAGTCATAATTCAATTTAAATTAAGTAGCAATTTTGTGAGAGTATTAGATACATAATCAAAAATAAAACTAATAATGTCAGCGGATAAATCATTATTAGGATTATTACTTATTGTTCAACCTCTTATTAAATATGTCGCTTACTGAGTAGAAGTTCTTTTCTCTTAACCACACTTTAAGACACCTTGTAAATTTATTTGCTGGTAATATTTTAATACTGTCAGGTATAGCATTGAAAATGCGACAACACATTGCATAGCTATTCTTACTATACAATGCTGTCCTAGGGATTATAGGCAAAACAATTCTATTCCTGTGCCTTATACTTTTCGCAAATATTTCACGAGCTTTTTTAAATAACTCCGGGTGTATTTTAACAAATTTAGCGCATTCAAATATATACAGACTTGGAAGGGTTAGTATCCTGAACTTTTTGAAAAAGGGTTTGCAAGATTCCCATGGGCGTATTCCCGCTATGGCGCGGATGCATTTTTTCTGTGCGATGAACACTCTCTGACTTTCTGTTGAGTAACCCCAGATGATAAGACCATATCTCAACACGGAATCAACGTACCCATAGTATGCAGATAATACGGTGTTTAGCGCTGATGTTTTTGAGAGCTCATATAGAACGTACACGAATTTATTTATTTTATTGCATACTTTATTGACGTGGGCCTTCCAGTTGCAGTGTTTATCAATCGTGATACCGAGAAATGTCGTTTCGTTAACTTCTTTTAATTTAAGTCCCCTATAGTTGATGTCTAAAGCCTTATTTACTTGTCCATATGTACTAAATCGAATAAAATTAGTTTTTGTTAGATTTACGCGAAGATTATTTTCGTCAAGCCATGTTATTATCGATTCAATTGTATTATTAATGTCAGTATTATTCGATGTCATTATTAACGATATGTCATCAGCGAACAGAAAACAGGGTTGATTAGTAACTTCGGGAAGGTCATTTATTTATAGTAAAAACAATAGGGAGCTAAGCACACCCCCTTGGGGCACACCAGCCCTGTTATGTTTGTATTTTGATCTGTATGACTTTAGTTCCCGTTTACTATCAATTTTTTCGATTTCTCCACATTGCATTCTGTTATTTAAATAGCTTTGTATCCATTGAAGTGCTGGGCCCCGTATCCCATACTTTTCTAACTTATCTATTAGTAGTTTGTGTGATACGAAATCGAAGGCCTTCGTCATATCAAAAAATATGCCTGTTGTCTCAATTCGCTTATCTAAATTAGTAACTATTGTGTGAATTAGGTTAAAACAAGCTAATGTTGTGGACTTCCTTTTTTGAAAACCGTATTGTTCTTTTCTTAGGATAGCATGCTTATCGATGAATTGAGTCAGGCGTTTATGCATAGCTGATTCAAAGATTTTTGATATGATGGGTATGAGAGTAACTGGTCTGTAGTTATCTATGTCTTCCTTATTACCTTTTTTGTGGAGAGGTTTTATAACCGATTGTTTGAGTAAGCTAGGAAAACATCCAGATTCAAAAGATAGATTTACCAAAAATGTTATCACTGGTGTTAATTGTACTGAACAACTTTTTAGGATTTTTGTAGCTAACTCATCATAACCTACTGAATTTGTGTTGTTCAGAGATAATATAATTCTTAGTATCTCTTCATATCCATATGGTTTTAGGAAGATACTATCACTAACAGACTGTTTAAGACTAATACGAGTATTTTTATGGATGTTATTAGTTAGATTGATCCAGTAGTCATTGAATGTTTCAGCAATTTTGTTCGGGCCAATAACTAAGGTGTCTTTGTTTCTTACGCTTTGTATCATTTGTTTACTCTTAGTACCGATGGACTCTTTTTTTATCAGTTGCCATGCTGCCTTGCATTTGTTTTTCGAGTTGCTGATAAATTGATGATTCATTCTTTTAATTGACCCATGTATGCAACGCCGTAGGAGTTTAGAGTAGTTTTTGAACTTTGATTTATTTTCCATTGTTTTGTTAGCGTAGTAATTGTGCCTTAATGATCTTTTGGTTTTGCAGCTTGCTCTAATACCTTTAGATATCCATTTTAAGGGTCGATCCCTGTTTGACATCTTTATCCTTCTAATCGGGAAACATAATTTATAAAATAGATATAGCACCTCGTAGAATTTTTCGTAAGCTATGTTAATATTGGATTCTTTATATACTTCTGAAAACGATAGTACGGACATACATTCTTTAAATTTAGTAATGTGATGTTTATTATAGTCCCTTTTATATGTTGAATATTCTGTCAAAGCTGTTTCTTTGTTTCTCACGGGTATACTTAATATCTGTGCAGTATTATGATCAGAAAGACCCAGGTGTAGAAGTTCACCTTTAGCAGACTTGATGTTGCTGATTAGGTGATCTATACAAGAATTTTGTCGTGTTGGTTCTTGAATATGGAGTACTAGATCATAATTTTGAACAATTTCGATTAACGCCTTAGATTTGTTATTTATTAGTAACGTGTTGATATTCAAATCACCTGCTATAACTATTTTTTTCTTAAATTTACGAGATATAAATTGAAGCACTGTGTCAAGTATTTCGAAAAACTTGTTAATATTAGAGATTGGGGTTCTTTATACACATAAGATAAATAGATTTTGGTTCATGATCTCAATGCCACAACACTCAAAGATATTGTCAATACAGTGCTGATTTATAAATGATATTTCTTTAAATATAGTACCGTTTTTTACGAGGATAGAGACTCCACCACGCTTTTGTTTCTTTGTTCTGCAGTAAGAAGTTGCTAAGCTGTAACCAGAGATTTTTATAAGACTTTCATTACCTCGTTCTATGAACGTTTCCGACAAACAAATAATATCCGGGCTCATTTTTAGAGCCGACAGCTCTGACAAATGTATTTCTATTAAATGAATTTTGCTAAGTAAGCCGGCGATGTTTTGGTGAACTACTCTTAAGAAATTAGTCTCGAAAAAACGTCTGTGTACCCGCGACACAGGGGTCATCCCTTTGGGTCTTGTTTATACGATTGCCGTTAGAGGTACCAGGTACGACCTCCTCGGTCAATATCACATCATTTGTTTGAGTACTAGAGTCTTTTAGTATAGGTTTCGACTCCGTAAGGCGTCTTTGTGCAAGTAGATTATTAATCGGAGCAGGGGGATATTTTTTAAGCTGCAATAATCGCTTTGTATGTTCAGGGTTTTTGTAAAAATGTAAAAATTTTGAATCGTAGTCAATTTGATCTAGAATTGAATTAATCTTGCCGCATAACTCAGAAGTATTGAAAACGTTAGATTTACCAGTGTAATCCACAAATGTGCAGTCATTCGATTTTTTGCTAAGTAGTCTTAAAGTATCATTTACTTTTTTCACATTTAAGTGATCAGTTTTAAAGACTTTTAGCACTAGACTAGGACATTTTATACATTTCAAAAATACACATAGCTCTGTCATAATTTTAAAGGGGTCAGCGTCATGTTCGCCAACACATAGTATAACACGGTCTTCAGAAGAAATCTCGAACATTTTTGCGCTATTAAGTATTTCCTCTATATTAGCTTACATTTTCTTTTTGGCAAAATTTCCAATTTGTTTTGTTTACCTATAATTGTAGTCTAGACGGCCAACGTCCAACGACGACGAGGATAATTCATCGATACCGTTAGACGATTCGGATTCTGAGGATAATGGAAGAAAGGTAGAAGAAAAAAAACACTTATTCAAAATGGTCATAACAGAACAATCACAAGTAAAAGAAAAAAAAATAGAAGACAACCGAAGAAGAGATCCCGCAGTGCCAGGTCAGTTCTTTTCAACCCCACTTCGTAAACTGCAGGGTAATGAGTAGACATCGGATTATATGTATGCACTATCAAAATGACAAAATATGCGCTAAAAAGGGCGAAATACTTAATTTTGGCAGTTTTTCAGGCTATGACGGTTACCTTTGTTCTCCTACGGATCGACACGCAGAAAAACTCCGATAGCTCCAGTTTACTGCTGTAGCTTGTATAATAAATAATCTACTGATAATTTTGAATCTGAAGAATAGAGTTATTAACTTCATCGCGATTTAGTACCATCTTTAATTGATTTTGAAGTAATTAAATTATTTATATAAACTAAAAAGAGGAATGGGCCCAATATCGAAACGGGACACCCATTGTCAATTCAGATTTTAATGAATCTTTCAGATGTACGAGACTAGTCAATTAAAAGTTTCATAGTGCTCCAATATCAACAAAAGTATTTGTTTGAGCAGGTGGTATAACACTTGCAGCAGCGGCTAGGATGACTGCGAATGCTGGCGCGGCCAGGGCGGTGGTGGGTGTGTCTTCTGACGCACAGGGCCCGGATGGGGTGGCTGGGTCCTCTGGCGCACAGAGCACGGACGCGGTGGCAGTGTCCTTTAGCGCACAGGGCACGTACTCGGCGGCTGTGTCCTCTGGCGCAGAGGGATCGGACGCGGTATCAGCGTCCTCTAGCCCACAGGACACGCAGTTGGCGGCTGTGTCTTCTGGCGCCCAGGACACGGCCGCGCGTTTCGCGCTCGCAACGGCTGCGACCAAAAGCGCACAGGACATGGTCATGCTTCCAACGCACGTGGTGGCTGCGACCACTAACTCACAGGACACGGCCGCGGGCTCTTCGGACACGACCGCACCCACACGCACAAAGCGCAAAGCCACGCGATCCACGGACACGTTGGCTACGCAGGAAAAGTTTAAGGTAAGCCATGAAGTGTCTCAATATTTGGTTGAAATTTGGCACATGGGGAGACCATAACCTGGATTAGGACATAGGATACTTTTTATTCCAATATTCCCACGGCATCGAGACTCGTGCGGATGAAACTGTGGGGCGCAGCTAGTTTTGAAATAAATCTATATAATTTCAAACAACACATCAAATAAATACTACCGTTTTCTACCCCGAAGGGAGGAAAACGATTATTTCAGGTCTTGCCGAGGCTTGACCTTTCGGAGATTAGCTATCATTCCTACAGCACTCAAAACTCTCTTACCTACGTAGTCTCGTTTATGAGTGAGTGGAGCGGCGCGGGGTGAGGTCCCCGCGCGGTCTAGGCGGCAGCGAGCGGGCGGCGCATCGCGCGAATTAAGTAAGCGACAACGGAAGTATTTAAAAAATAACTTTATTCGGACAGAGTTACAGCTAAACAGTAATTAATTAATCTAATCAAATATTGATCTTATATACTAACTTTATTGCTAACGTAGTACATGCATAACGTGATCAGATATGACGCATGGCCTAGATAATTATGAATGCTGATCTAGCAATGGAATATTTGGAATACATCTAGTAAATACTTATTAGCTGACAAAGCTAATGTTGGTAGATTGGGGTTCCTTAACTCCTCCCTCCCTAAGAGAGAAATTATCCGAAGATGTCGCAGACGGTTTCGGAGAATTTCGACAGAAGTTTATAAACTGAAATTTATACATTATAAAGATAACTACTGCAATTATAATAATCATATACTCGAAAATGGTCCATACACTAATTTCTATTGTCACTGTTTGGGTCGTATCGTCTATTTCACTAAATTTTGCACTTTGTAACACTTCTTTCACATCACTGAAGTCTACATTTCTTAGATCCACTTTTTTTGACCTTCTCTGGATGTCCTGTTGTAGCTCTGGCATCTGGATCAATGGCAGCTGGAGACTAGAAACTGTAGTGTTTGTGGTAGCGGCAACGATGACTTCGCCTATTTGTGTCTCGCATTGTTGGCCTGGCGTCACGATGTAGGTCCCCAGAACAGTGTATTTCAGAATTTCTGTATTGCAATTCTCGGTAATGATGAGATTTTCCTCTGAGTAAACCAACCATTGGTTGTCGGTTACTTTTTGTATTTTAGTTTTCTCTATTTCAATGTGGTTCTGTATGCAGTTTTTGTAGTTGTTCTTCATCAACATTATTTGTTCAATGCAGGTCTCAGTTGGATACTGGGCTAAGTTAGTTTCAGCGCATAGAAATTTTCCATTTTCAATCTCAGCACATGGGCTTAGCACGGGCATGTATTTCAATCTGTTCACCATCAGGTAAGGGTATTTTGGTATAATGGTAAAGGTATTTGGAGCATGGAATATAGGAATGGGTATAACCTTGTAATAATTATATGTTTCCTTATCTATTAGGGGAACTTCTAACACAAAAACTAACTTATTGTTATTTATGTATGATTTTAGTATGATATTACGTTCTAATTTTATTAAATTTCGTTTGCTTACTGGATATATTGTTCTAGCATGTTTAGCAATGACTTCTAACGTATTATGTAATTCTGTACTATTTATAATGGATTGGTGCAATGTATTTAATTTGCTAAAGGCTATTGCCGTCTCAATCTCTTGTATGTTTTCGTAACAAGTTCGAAAGTTACTTAAAATTTGATACATAGTATTCAATATGTGGAAAAGTTTGTTAAACCTGAACTCATGTTCAACAAATTTTTCCATTTCATTGGTATGTAAACCCAAATTTTTAATATTTGAATTTATTATTTCAGAATCATTTACTAATTTATCAAAAGCTTTTTGCATTGATGACACTTTACTTTCGACTACATGCTCTTTGTTCTGTATCATTTGAATTTCTCTATCGTATTTAATTGCATCATCTTCATCTAAATTTTCAGAAATAGCTTTTACAAGCGAGCCTAATGGATTGAATAAAGCTCGTTTATTTATATAATGAAAAGGCACTGATTTGAAAAAATCTACCCTTAGTTAGTCCAATTAGATATTCTATTTGACTTTCTATTCCTAAGGTTTCGTTACTAACTCTACTTTCCTTAATTTTTATTTTTAAATTACTAAAATCCCGAATATTATTATCTATTTGCAAGCCTAATGATTCTAGATCTACAGTTTTATATATTGTCCAATAACTATTCCTCTTCACTGCTACTCCCCGCTTTATCGCTGCTATCCCCGGATTCTGACCGAGGTTCTCGAGGTCCAGCGTGAATGTTGGCACCACTAGTACCAGAAGTACCAGGCACAATCTGTGGAGGACGTTTTACATTTTTTAACGCTACTCTAGTTTTCCTTTTCTTTACTTCTACTGGCACTATATTTCTTTCAACTTCACCAATTACTTTAGCTTTTTCGTATCGCGGTTTTTCTTTAGCTTTTCTAATCCTAGTATCTTTCATATAAATACTATCGTCTGGCTCAAGTACAGGTATCGTTTCACCACATTTTTTATTAATCACTTTAATTTTGTCGGATTCTAATTTTTCCGTTATGAATTCATAAAGTATTTTAAGGCGTTTTCTATGATCTAACAATAGTTTCTGAGTTAAATTCTTTTCTCTATCCACGTTAAATACATTATCAGAATAAGTGTGACCAAATACTAGTTCAAATGGTGTAAAATCTGTTGCTGAATGAATGGTGTTGTTATAAGCCATGATGGCATAAGTCATAACAGATGCTGCATCTAAATCGCTTTTATCGTATTTCGCTATACGGTAAATCTCAATAATGGTGGAATGAAACCTTTCCACTATTGCCATTGAACTGGGATCGTTTGGAGTCCCAATATGAAGTTCAATTTTGTACAAGCTTAACATTTCTTTAATCAATGCATTGTTGAATTCTGTACCGGAATCACAACTAATTTTCCTAGGCAGACCATACATGCTAAAGTACTTAATCAATGCCCTAACTACCTCTGGTGTACTCCTATTTGGTACCTCTATGGCTTGTGCTATCTTACTAAACGCATCTACTATAGTTAAATAATATTTTCCCTCTATAAATAATAAATCCATAAAAGCTTCCTGAAAAGGGCTATCCTGCGTTTGTGTTAACTGAATGTGAGGTTTGATCGGCTTTCTGTCATATTTCATGCGTTTACATGTGTCGCAAGCGTTTATGATTGCCGTAACTGTCTCTTTCATGTTTGCCCACCAATAATGTCTTTTAAGTTTGGTTAAAGTTTCTTTAATACCTCTATGACACGTTTTCCCGTCGTGGTATTTCAAAATAACTTCTTTTTGATCTTCTTCAGATTCTGTCAAGTTTATAGCTCTTTCTGTACATTCTGTTAACTTAACTGAATCCTTTTTAAATAACTTAATTACCGTGTTTGAAAAAGTTTTTCTAAAAGATGGGTGTTCGAAGTATATATAATACTTATGTTTTGGATCTATATAAACTTTTAAAAAGTCCTTAACTAATTTATCGTTATTTGTAGGTAAGTGAACTTCAAGAATTTTTTGTTTATTATTAGAAATATCTTTTACGACTAAGTTATTTTTAAACCATGAATGAACTAGAATCTGTTTTGGTTTAGTATCGATAGCTTCGTTTGAAATAGGAATGCCTTCGTGTTCTCTATTTGAAACTGAATTGGCAGTGGCCTCATCATCAGAATCCGAAAGTTCTATCGTTTTTATTGGAGCTTCGAGGTCTTGCAATTCGTTTTTTATTATTTTTTGTATTCGTTCTTCCCTATCTCCTACATTTACAAATATTGAATCTAAATCGTCGTCAATTGCATTAATCTTAATCCTAGATAAAGCGTCTGCATTCGTGTTTTGAGGGCCCTTCTTATATTTTATTTCGAAATCGTACTCTTCTAACCTTAACCGCCATCGCGTGAGTTTACTATTGGCCTCTTTCAATGAATACAGCCATGCTAATGGTCTATGGTCTGTAAATATGGTAAACTTATTACCATACAAATACGGTCGAAAGTGCTTAACTGCCCATATTATGGCTAATAGTTCTTTCTCGATAGTGCTATATCTTACTTCTGTGTCACTCAAAGTTCTACTAGCATATGCTACAGGCTTTTCTGAGCCTATTGTTCCCTGTGATAATACAGCCCCGATTGCAAAATTGGATGCATCAGTGGTTAAAATAAAAGTTTTACTAAAGTCAGGAAACTGTAACAAAGGTGCATTTGTTAAAAGCTTTTTACATGTCTCAAAGCATTCTTTATATTCTTCATTAATAACAATTTTGCGACCTTTCTTTAAGCAAGCTGTTAATGGTCTAGTTATTTTGGCAAAATCTTTGATGAATTTCCTGTAGTATCCGATAAGTCCTAAAAAGCTTTTAATCTGTGTAACCGTTTCTGGTATGGGATACCTAAGAACGGCATCTATTTTATCATTATTTGGCTTCAAACCCTCACTCGTAATAGTATGCCCTAAATAAAGTACTTCCTTTCTAAGAAAATGTGACTTATCTAATTGAACTTTCAAATTTGTTTTACGGAAACGATCAAAAACTGCTCTAAGTTTTTCTACATGTTCAGGCAAACTTTTTGAAAAAATTATGACGTCATCTAGGTATACTAGGCAATGTAAGCCTTGAAGGCCTCGAAGGACGTTATCCATCGCTCGCTGAAAGGTTGCAGGTGCTGTCTTTAACCCAAACGGCATTCTGTTAAATTCATAATGACCTGAAGGTGTGCTAAATGCGGTTTTAGCTCTATCCTGCTCCTGAACCTCTAATTGATGGTACCCGCTAGCTAAATCAAGGGTTGTAAAGTAGGTACTTTTACCTAGCATGTCAAATAAATCATTAATGTTGGGCAAGGGGTATTTGTCATCAATTGTAATTTCATTGAGCCGTCTATAGTCAACTACCATCCTCCATTTTTGTTGGCCTGACGCGTCTAACTTTTTTTGGCACCAAATGTACGGGAGCACTCCAGGGGGAATGCGATTCCTGGATAATGTTATCCCTTAACATTTTCTCAACTTGACTCTTGATTTCTTTTGTTTGAATAGGGGGTAACCTATGTGCCTTAATGTTTATTGGGTCTTCGTTTTTTGTTCTTATTCTATGTTTAACCTGATTTGTGAAGGTTAATGGAATATTTTCACAATAAAATATGTCTTTGTATTCTCTACAAAGTCCCTCAATAACAGTACGTTCTTCTGAGTTCATATGATCTAACTGTAATTTTTCTAAATTATTATTTAGCAATTTGTCCACTTCTATACTGTCGTTCATGAAATTAACACTAATAGATGGGTTCTGTATGTATGGTTCTACTTGAAAAGGTCCTGTAACGACTAAATTTCTATTTTGATGACTGTAATTCTGAATAACAGTCGTTGCATATCCTTTAACACACGTAACTAATGCGGCGGGCATTCGAATCCCTTCCGTAAACTGTTTAAAATCTAACACGGCTTCCCCGTTCAATATGTTAACCGGGAGTCTTACTCTAAGTTCACTACGAGCTGTTAGATTATATGCCTCTCTCATAGGCGGTGAATATACGATGGGAATCTCAGTATTTTTAAATGTAATATCTGACTTTCCATATTAATCTTTGCCTGTAATTGCTTCAGCAAATTACTACCTATTAATCCATCATACCTATCGTCAACGCTGTAGACATAAATTTTATGGAACTCTTTATTTCTAAAGGTAACCGGTAATGGAATAATTGCGGTTTCACTATGAACGCTCGATGCGTGAGTGCTAACAACTTCGAAGGGTTCATACTGTAAATAATTTTTAAAATATTTATTCGCTATATAAGGGCTTATGAACGACCTAACACTTCCCGTATCTATCATAAAAACTGCTTTTAATTCTGGTATAACTATGTGTGGTAAATTTAAGCGTTTATTACAATTTATTTTTATTCGTTCTCTAGGGTAGAGGCCATTATACAAAAATTTTCCGCCCCGAGATCTTCAGGAGAAAATTCCTGACACTCGTTGTACGAATTACTTGAACTCTGTTCATTATTACTAAAATTGTTTATGTAATTAACACGTCGCGAACTCGCAGTACGCATGGTGACGTCAGTATTCGCACCCGACGTAGATGCTTGCGCTGCAAAATTCGACGTGCCCGGTGCATGTGCCGCGAACTGTTGGTTCTGTTGTGCAACCGGAAAAGATGACCTACTTGACTGCGGTGACGAATTATTGTTGTTTATACGATTAAAACTATCTTGATTCCTTTGAATATTATTATGCTGCCTATACTGCCTGGACTGATGCGAATTGTTCGGTGTAAATGTGCTGTTTGTAGCATTATTCGGTACATGTGTACTTAATACGCTATATGAATCTTTGTTTTGATTATTAGATCCTGATGCATTTTGATAATTAGGCAAATTGGGTCTGTTAGTTCTACTAAAATTACGCCTATCGTTTGTTTTATAATCATAGACTGCCTGGAAGTTTTGTTCTTCTAAGACTATTTTTAACGCATCCTCTAATGTTGTAACGCCGCGCAAACGAACTAATCTAACTAGGAATGGTGGTAAATTAAACAAGAAAACATTCATTGCTCTGTTACTATAAATTATTTGCTTTGCCTTACGCAGAGAGTCATCAATGATAGTTTCTGATATTTTAGCGAATAAAACACTTCTCATCTGCTGTATTCTATTGCAAAAATCTAAATAACTTTCGCCCTTATTTATTCTACAAGTTTCTAACTCCATTGCTAAACAATCCTCTGTGCGTGGGTCACCGAAGTGTTGGTTTAACAACTTCTTCAGCTCATCCCACGTATCTATAGAGTCTCTTTCGCCTACTAAACTAGCTGCTTCGCCTGATAACCTACTTGTTACCACATGAAATAAATATTCATTTTGGGCGAAGGTTCCTTGGAACTTAGACAAAATGTATTCACATTTTTTTATATATAAAGGTAACGTTCTAGCGTCGCCACTGAATATTGGTATGATGCTAACCAGTTCCTGTGGGACACGGGTTACGTTTTCCATTGTGAAAAAGTTATGAAAGTAACAAAGACAAAGAGGAAAGAAAAAATAAGTTTCGCTAATGTGCTATTAAAATATCACTACTCTAAAATGTGATTACAATTAAAATCTATGCAAATATTATTACGGCGTTGTCCAATCCCTAAAAATACACACATAGACTTATTACAAGGTTGGGATATAAGTGGAAGAGCTGAGAGGAAGGTGAAAAGATTTACTCACAATTCCGCAGCTAGCTTCATGCTCCCTGGACTACTGCTGTGGCTGGTCCTCTTCCGTAACTCGAAGTGGCTTCTTAATAAATTTCTTTGTTCGGCGATCTCTGCTAAACCGTAGACACGGACGTCGGCTGCTCCACGTAGAATTGTATACACGGCAAACTGACTACAGAGATCCTACCGGCTGCGCCAATTAAGTAAGCGACAACGGAAGTATTTAAAAAATAACTTTATTCGGACAGAGTTACAGCTAAACAGTAATTAATTAATCTAATCAAATATTGATCTTATATACTAACTTTATTGCTAACGTAGTACATGCATAACGTGATCAGATATGACGCATGTCCTAGATAATTATGAATGCTGATCTAGCAATGGAATATTTGGAATACATCTAGTAAATACTTATTAGCTGACAAAGCTAATGTTGGTAGATTGGGGTTCCTTAACTCGCGCCTGCCGCGTCTTTCGTTGGTACCTGCTTCCGAAAGAGTCGGAAAGGCATTGCACAGGTCAAGCCTCGGCAAGACCTGAAATAATCCTTTTCCTCCCTTCGGGGTAGAAAACGGTAGTATTTCAGTTCTATGCCTTCGGCTTGACCTTTCGGAGAAGTGTTTATCATCTGCCGGCTCCAAGAGACCAGCGTACTGTGACCCTAATTTTCTTGCTAATTGAAAATAAGTTATCTGCACTAGTGAATATTTCTGTCAATCTTTGGTAGTTTTCAAATAGGAAACCAATAAAAATATTCTAATACAACGAGCATGAATTATTTATTATCCTTTTACCATTTTTCACAATTTGTATCAAGTAACAATCATGAATTACCTACTAATAATCACGTCTTTATTTAATGTTTTCAATAATCAATTAAAGTAAATGCACTAAATAGCTTCAAAAGTAGTACGTAATGCATTTTCACTAGACCTCTTGGGTCTTTCAAATTCTTTACAGTAGTGTTTAAAGAAGTTTGTAGATCCTCTCCAGTTCCTTCGCCTTAAAATTTCATCCAAAGGCGTGTCGCTTGTGTAGTCGTATGAAGCAACCGCCAATCTTATCGAACCCGGTGTGCAATTGATGCCTATATCTTTAAAGGAGATTTTTATCCAGCCCGCTATTACTGCTCTGGACGCAGCCTTCGCCTTTCCTCTTGTAGTTATAAATAGATTATGTAAGTTCTCTCGAGATTTACGTCTCTCCGATGTGACTTCAATAAGGCACCTAACCCAGCTTACTAAATCGAAAGTTGATTTATCTGATTTATTTAATAACCATCCTGATTGACGACCCCTTATGCCATCAGTCTTTGAACCGAAGATAGGCCAAAACGTTACCGAGCAATTGACTGCTGCGCAGCGTGTCGCGGGTTCGATCCCCGCACGGAACAAATATTTGTATGATCTGCAAGTAATTGTTCCGGGTCTGGGTGTTTGTGTTTGTGAGTTTCTATGTTTGTAAACGCACCCACGATACAGGAAGAAATACCTAGTGTGGGGCAACGTTTAAAGAAAAAAAAAAAAATAAAAAAAATATAAAAAAAAAAAAAAAAAATATCTGTACCAATACTTAGTAAAGTCAGATCATGGATTCTTCGTCCTGATGCCAACAATAATAACAAAGACACATAACGTGATACTTGTAAAATACTCTTTTTGTCAGGTGGATGAGTCTCTAACCAGAATAAGAGGTCCTGAACATTCTATATTCGGGACTTAGGAATCATGGAGGTCTGTTTCTGTAAGTTAATTGCCTTTAACATTGATGTGATAAGAGGGCGTGAGGATAATTTTTTGACTTGTTCAGGATCTGAAAGAGTCATTATTACCGACTTGTGTACCAAAATGGTTGCGTATGCCAACTTTTTAACCCTGAATAAAATAAGCTTAGGTATGTCGCAACCTCCTGTGGATGAGGCCTGTTAGGTTTTGCCCCATACTGTTTACACCACGAAGTCCACTGTTTCCATGACGAACTGTAGGTCTTCCACGTTGAGTTTCGCCAAGCGGACTGGAGAAGTGTGATATCTTCAGACTGAAGCCCTGCAGTTAGTTGGCTCCACCCTGTACCCTCCAGACCTCCAAAGATAGGCCTTTCATTCCCGGAGGGGGCTGATTGGTCGATAGATCTGCCAAATGCCGATCCAGGTTCCAGATTCGAAACGGTGCTTCCACTGACCTCTTTTTGAGGTCTCCTCTCCAGAAAACATTTTCCCATCGTGGTACAACCACTAGAAATGATCCCGAGGCCTTGTTCAGGTGCTGCAGGACCTTGGGGATTAGAGGTGGCGGGAGAAAAATCCATGCTAACTGAAAATGCCACTCTTTGCTGAAGGCGTTCACAAATAACGCTTGGGGATCTTTGGCATCTAAAGTCACATAATGGGGAACTACTTTGGACAGATTTGTCGCAAATAGATCTATTAGGGGCATGCCCATCCTTTGAAATATTGTCGTCGTTATATTCTTGCTGAGATGCTAAATCTGGGGGATCTTTGCCTCGAGAGAGAGAGTCTGCTATGGTGTTGTACCGACCTGGGATGTAAAAAGGGAGAAGGTCCACCTTTAGGCGATTGGCTAGCAGAAGTAATTCCCTTGTTGCTTTCAGAAGTGTCAATGATCTCGTTCCACCTTGATTCCTCACATATGCCACAACAGTCCTGCTGTCCGATTGAACCAATACTGTCTGTCCCCTTACTACTTCTGGGAATTTGATTAGCGCCATTGAAACTGCATATAACTCTTTTCGATTTACGTATATGCCAATCTAGTTGTTCTTTGGTCCATTGGTGTGAGAAGTGAAAGTTCCCTACTTGTACTCCCCAGCCTATGTTGGAGGCGTCCGTGGTAATAAATATCTTTGGTTCGGGAACGAACATTCTCCCCGATCGGGATATGTTCTTTATCCACCAGTTTAAGTCGTCCATGGCCACCTTTGGTAGCAAGCACATCCTCTTGGGGTTCTTTTCTGGTAGAGCACGAGACGTCCTCTGCAAGTTTCTTGTAAATAGACGCCCCAAGGGAGTCACCAATGATGCGAATCCCAGTTTGCCTATCAACGACGTGCCTTGACTCCAGCTCCAACAACGGCCGTCTACTAGTTTTTTTCAGATCTTTTGATAACTGATTGCATTTCTGCTTCGGCAGACTTTTTCTGTTTACAGCCGTGTTCCAAATTATGCCTAAGTACTCTATCTCTGGTGTAACTTTCACAATTGACTTTTCCAATTTTAGGGCCCAACCGAGACTTTGGAGGAGATAAACAGCGTGCTTCATTTGCAATTCCAGTATTTCGGGGTCCTGGTGGGCAAATATGAAATCGTCCAGATATACTAGTACGCGAATGCCTCGCGCTCTTAGCATGCTTGCTATCCATTTGCTTACTCGGGAAAAGGCTAATGGAGCACTTGATAGACCGAACGGCAGTGAGGTCATTTGGTAAAGTTGGTTTTCCTAAGAGAAAGCGAGGTAACGGCCATGACTCTCTCTTATTGGTATGTAGTATGCTTGAGAGATGTCTATTTTTCCCATGTAGTCGTCCTTCTGGAGAAACTTGGGAACGTAGTTCTGATTTACTAGACGAAACTTTCTTGAACCCAAGTAAAGGTCGCCGAAGGTCGAAAATTTGCCGTACATTGCCATTCTGTTTGGGTATCAAGAACATTCTTGATAAAAAACCAGTTTTGGCCGTTGATCTTTCGATTACGTCTAGATGTAATGAGTCGATATTTCCTTTATCATTAATTTTGAGGGTTTTGTGGCAAATTGTGCAACTTTGGACTTAGTGTGATGGAAGGGGGTTTCCTTGCGAATGGCAACTCGTAACCGGTTATTATCTTTAGGACAGAAGGTGGGGCTCCCAGCTGTCGCCACTGACGCTTGAAATTCTTTTATTGCTCCCCTCTGAAGTCCATGTCAATATTTACGACGTTGTTGACGTTGCTCCTTCTTATCGACTCTCTTTGGTTGCTTCCGCTTCTGAGTAGATGCTTGGGATTGGGATGGTCGAGTGTGCCAAACTGGGTTTTTGAACTCTTGTGTAAGGGACGTAACTGGATGTCTGCTTTTATTAGAGTACTGAAAGTCTGCCTCTCTTTGTCCGGAACCTTTCCGAAGCGAGAAGGAAAAATACGCGACACGCCACCATTGTCCCTTATAAAGCTAGATAGTTTTTCTTGCTGTAATAGGTGCGTTTCTGATGGTGGTATCTTTTGCAGCTTAGACGTTAGAGCGTCACTCTTTGTCTTAAAGCTTTTGTGTCTCATATCAATCGTCTCAGCCCGATGCGCGCAAACATATTGCAACAGATCGTCAAACGTTGCCCTAAAATCAGAGTCCTCTGACAATAACTTTTTTAAGTCTGCAGAAGCCGCCGGAAAATCTGCTGCAAGCTTCTTGAGCTCTTCGGCCAATGCCTTTCTCTGGCAGAGAAGACCATGGACAATTGTGCCCAAAACTCCGTCTTGTTTGCTGAGACGCCCTGACGTTTGTATTCCGAGGTCACTCAACTCAGCGTTAATCTTTAAAGTGCTAAAGACCGGTGATGCTTGCAACCTCTTTACCACTTCTTTACACCTTATGCGGTTCCACACCTCCGAACCGAACCTCTGACAGGCAATGCCTTCTGCTTTGATCTGCTCTGACGGTGTTGGAATCACGGGATCCGCCTCCTTTACCGCAGGAAGAAACTCCAATTCAGGCCAACTAGGTTGAACAGAATCTAGTTCTAAGCCAGAGCCCAAGGGGGGTGCGTGCCAATCGTTAGGGGACTCCAACCTCCCCTCCAATCGGAAGGGTCATCTTCTTCATCTGATGAAGTCTTCTCTACGAAAGAGCTCTTTCGCGTTGGCTCATTTCTAATTGGAACTAACGAATCAATTTCATCCATCAGATTCGAAAACATATCATTTATCCGTTGCTCCAGGATATCTATTCTAGAACGTTTTGATCTAGTAGCCCATGCCTCGCTTGATTCGGGATCTGAAGATATACGTCTTCTTTTCTTACTCGTGGGCTCGCCGTCCGGCTTGATCGGCTTCCCTCTCTGACATGGGCCTTTCAGGTCTCACTGCCTCATTGAATAGCTCAGCTACAGCGGCTGACCCCCTAATCTTATTACAGACTGCAGGTGGGCTAGTAATTACGGCTCTAGTGAACGCCCAGTCTAGCATTTTCATCTTGATGTCGCGAAACCCCTTCTCGGATAGACGAGTAGCTTCCGGAACGAACGCCTTAGCTAGCTGGTCTGTTGGTAAGGCAAATCTCAGTTTGTTCAATACCTGGGGGTCGACGCTATCGCCAAAGATTTCTTCTCTTGATAACCGAGTCACCTTCCAAGCAGTCCAACCATCGGGTAACAGCTCCTGTGCTAGAAGTTTAAGACGTTCTATGATGTCGTTATCGATCTCGGTCTCGCCAGTCTCCTCCAACAGCTCTCCCAGTGAAACGAGAGACGTTTCCTGCACCATCTGAAGCAAAACGACAAAATTGCCATAAGATTCAGATAATAAAAAGGACGCAGTTGTAACTAACGCCTTCATTGGTTGTGATTGACTAGCCATACAGCAAGGCTGTGGCTGAGACTCACGAGCCGATCGTCTGCGGCTCATAAGCCGATCAGCTGCGGCTCACGAGCCGATCGGCTACGACCCCTGAGTCGTAAGACCGCAAATGGCGAGTTAAATAACTGCGGCCAAAATTAAATGGGCTGTGCGAGTTACCTTATGCCTGCAACTAGTGAGCTGTTAGGCTGCGCCTAGTAAAGACAGCACTTTCAGTATACACCTGCCAAGAACGACACAGGTACCGACGCGTCTTCGTAGCTATAAAGCTGTTAATAACACACAATTTCAACCAATATATGTGCTATGTGGCCGAATTGACCCTTTATAAAAGTGGAATATTTGTAACATACGAATACCCGTTCATAGTCTTTGTTTACGTAAATGAATACGTCCTTGCCACTCGTAATTCTCATAGACAAAACTAAAAGATGAATTGACTTACCCCTTCCGGCGATATGATGCACTTATCACTTGACAATCGCTTTTACAAACGTCACAACAACGTTAGGTAGAAAATCGTGCGCACTGTAAGGTGTTATTCAACAGCGTACTAACGAAAGACGCGGGAGGCGCGCGATGCGCCGCCCGCTCGCTGCCGCCTAGACCTCGCGGGGACCTCACCCCGCGCCGCTCCACTCACTCATAGACGAGACTACGTAGGTAAGAGAGTTTTGTGTGCTGTAGGAAAGATAGCTAATCTCCCAAAGGTCAAGCCGAAGGCACAGAACTGAAATAATCTAAAATCAGCCATGATTACATTTTCTTTTTGGCAAAATTTCCAATTTGTTTTGTTTACCTATAATTGTAGTCTAAACGGCCAACGTCCAACGACGACGAGGATAATTCATCGATACCGTTAGACGATTCGGATTCTGAGGATAATGGAAGAAAGGTAGAAGAAAAAAAACACTTATTCAACGTGGTCATAACTGAACAATCACAAGTAAAAGAAAAAAAAATAGAAGACAACCAAAGAAGAGATCCCGCAGTGCCAGGTCAGTTCTTTTCAACCCCACTTCGTAAACTGCAGGGTAATGAGTAGACATCAGATTATCTGTATGCACTATCAAATTCCATCATATTATGCGCTAAAAAGGGCGAAATACTTAATTTTGGAAATTCTTCGGGCTATGACGGTTATCTTTGTTCTCCTACAGATCGACATGCAGGGAAACTCCGATAGCTCCGGTTTACTGCTGTAGCTTGTATAATAAATAATCTACTGTTAATTTTGAATCTGAAGAATAGAGTAATTAAATTCATCGCGATTTAGTACCATCTTTAATTGATTTTGAAGTAATTAAATTATTTATATAAACTAAAAAGAGGAATGGGCCCAATATCGAAACGGGACACCCATTGTCAATTCAGATTTTAATAAATCTTTCAGATGTACGAGATTAGTCAATCAAACTTTCATAGTGCTCCAATATCAACAAAAGTATTTGTTTGAGCAGGTGGGGGCATAACACTTGCAGCAGCGGCTAGGATGACTGCGACTGCTGGCACGGCCAGGGCGGTGGTGGCTGTGTCTTCTGACGCACAGGGCCCGGATGGAGTGGCTGGGTTCTCTGGCGCACAGAGCACGGACGCGGTGGCAGTGTCCTTTAGCGCACAGGGCACGTACTCGGCGGCTGTGTCCTCTGGCGCAGAGGGATCGGACGCGGTATCAGCGTCCTCTAGCCCACAGGACACGCAGTTGGCGGCTGTGTCTTCTGGCGCCCAGGACACGGCCGCGCGTTTCGCGCTCGCAACGGCTGCGACCAAAAGCGCACAGGACATGGTCATGCTTCCAACGCACGTGGTGGCTGCGACTACTAACTCACAGGACACGGCCGCGGGCTCTTCGGACACGACCGCACCCACACGCACAAAGCGCAAAGCCACGCGATCCACGGACACGTTGGCTACGCAGGAAAAGTTTAAGGTAAGCCATGAAGTGTCTCAATATTTGGTTGAAATTTGGCACATGGGGAGACCATAACCTGGATTAGGACATAGGATACTTTTTATTCCAATATTCCCACGGCATCGAGACTCGTGCGGATGAAACTGTGGGGCGCAGCTAGTTTTGAAATAAATCTATATAATTTCAAACAACACATCAAATAAATACTACCGTTTTCTACCCCGAAGGGAGGAAAACGATTATTTCAGGTCTTGCCGAGGCTTGACCTTTCGGAGATTAGCTATCATTCCTACAGCACTCAAAACTCTCTTACCTACGTAGTCTCGTTTATGAGTGAGTGGAGCGGCGCGGGGTGAGGTCCCCGCGCGGTCTAGGCGGCAGCGAGCGGGCGGCGCATCGCGCGAATTAAGTAAGCGACAACGGAAGTATTTAAAAAATAACTTTATTCGGACAGAGTTACAGCTAAACAGTAATTAATTAATCTAATCAAATATTGATCTTATATACTAACTTTATTGCTAACGTAGTACATGCATAACGTGATCAGATATGACGCATGGCCTAGATAATTATGAATGCTGATCTAGCAATGGAATATTTGGAATACATCTAGTAAATACTTATTAGCTGACAAAGCTAATGTTGGCAGATTGGGGTTCCTTAACTCCTCCCTCCCTAAGAGAGAAATTATCCGAAGATGTCGCAGACGGTTTCGGAGAATTTCGACAGAAGTTTATAAACTGAAATTTATACATTATAAAGATAACTACTGCAATTATAATAATCATATACTCGAAAATGGTCCATACACTAATTTCTATTGTCACTGTTTGGGTCGTATCGTCTATTTCACTAAATTTTGCACTTTGTAACACTTCTTTCACATCACTGAAGTCTACATTTCTTAGATCCACTTTTTTTGACCTTCTCTGGATGTCCTGTTGTAGCTCTGGCATCTGGATCAATGGCAGCTGGAGACTAGAAACTGTAGTGTTTGTGGTAGCGGCAACGATGACTTCGCCTATTTGTGTCTCGCATTGTTGGCCTGGCGTCACGATGTAGGTCCCCAGAACAGTGTATTTCAGAATTTCTGTATTGCAATTCTCGGTAATGATGAGATTTTCCTCTGAGTAAACCAACCATTGGTTGTCGGTTACTTTTTGTATTTTAGTTTTCTCTATTTCAATGTGGTTCTGTATGCAGTTTTTGTAGTTGTTCTTCATCAACATTATTTGTTCAATGCAGGTCTCAGTTGGATACTGGGCTAAGTTAGTTTCAGCGCATAGAAATTTTCCATTTTCAATCTCAGCACATGGGCTTAGCACGGGCATGTATTTCAATCTGTTCACCATCAGGTAAGGGTATTTTGGTATAATGGTAAAGGTATTTGGAGCATGGAATATAGGAATGGGTATAACCTTGTAATAATTATATGTTTCGTTATCTATTAGGGGAACTTCTAACACAAAAACTAACTTATTGTTATTTATGTATGATTTTAGTATGATATTACGTTCTAATTTTATTAAATTTCGTTTGCTTACTGGATATATTGTTCTAGCATGTTTAGCAATGACTTCTAACGTATTATGTAATTCTGTACTATTTATAATGGATTGGTGCAATGTATTTAATTTGCTAAAGGCTATTGCCGTCTCAATCTCTTGTATGTTTTCGTAACAAGTTCGAAAGTTACTTAAAATTTGATACATAGTATTCAATATGTGGAAAAGTTTGTTAAACCTGAACTCATGTTCAACAAATTTTTCCATTTCATTGGTATGTAAACCCAAATTTTTAATATTTGAATTTATTATTTCAGAATCATTTACTAATTTATCAAAAGCTTTTTGCATTGATGACACTTTACGTTCGACTACATGCTCTTTGTTCTGTATCATTTGAATTTCTCTATCGTATTTAATTGCATCATCTTCATCTAAATTTCCAGAAATAGCTTTTACAAGCGAGCCTAATGGATTGAATAAAGCTCGTTTATTTATATAATGAAAAGGTAAGATTTGAAAAAATCTACCCTTAGTTCAATTAGATATTCTATTTGACTTTCTATTCCTAAGGTTTCGTTACTAACTCTACTTTCCTTAATTTTTATTTTTAAATTACTAAAATCCCGAATATTATTATCTATTTGCAAGCCTAATGATTCTAGATCTACAGTTTTATATATTGTCCAATAACTATTCCTCTTCACTGCTACTCCCCGCTTTATCGCTGCTATCCCCGGATTCTGACCGAGGTTCTCGAGGTCCAGCGTGAATGTTGGCACCACTAGTACCAGAAGTACCAGGCACAATCTGTGGAGGACGTTTTACATTTTTTAACGCTCCTCTAGTTTTCCTTTTCTTTACTTCTACTGGCACTATATTTCTTTCAACTTCACCAATTACTTTAGCTTTTTCGTATCGCGGTTTTTCTTTAGCTTTTCTAATCCTAGTATCTTTCATATAAATGCTATCGTCTGGCTCAAGTACAGGTATCGTTTCACCACATTTTTTATTAATCACTTTAATTTTGTCGGATTCTAATTTTTTCGTTATGAATTCATAAAGTATTTTAAGGCGTTTTCTATGATCTAACAATAGTTTCTGAGTTAAATTCTTTTCTCTATCCACGTTAAATACATTATCAGAATAAGTGTGACCAAATACTAGTTCAAATGGTGTAAAATCTGTTGCTGAATGAATGGTGTTGTTATAAGCCATGATGGCATAAGTCATAACAGATGCTGCATCTAAATCGCTTTTATCGTATTTCGCTATACGGTAAATCTCAATAATGGTGGAATGAAACCTTTCCACTATTGCCATTGAACTGGGATCGTTTGGAGTCCCAATATGAAGTTCAATTTTGTACAAGCTTAACATTTCTTTAATCAATGCATTGTTGAATTCTGTACCGGAATCACAACTAATTTTCCTAGGCAGACCATACATGCTAAAGTACTTAATCAATGCCCTAACTACCTCTGGTGTACTCCTATTTGGTACCTCTATGGCTTGTGCTATCTTACTAAACGCATCTACTATAGTTAAATAATATTTTCCCTCTATAAATAATAAATCCATAAAAGCTTCCTGAAAAGGGCTATCCTGCGTTTGTGTTAACTGAATGTGAGGTTTGATCGGCTTTCTGTCATATTTCATGCGTTTACATGTGTCGCAAGCGTTTATGATTGCCGTAACTGTCTCTTTTATGTTTGCCCACCAATAATGTCTTTTAAGTTTGGTTAAAGTTTCTTTAATACCTCTATGACACGTTTTCCCGTCGTGGTATTTCAAAATAACTTCTTTTTGATCTTCTTCAGATTCTGTCAAGTTTATAGCTCTTTCTGTACATTCTGTTAACTTAACTGAATCCTTTTTAAATAACTTAATTACCGTGTTTGAAAAAGTTTTTCTAAAAGATGGGTGTTCGAAGTATATATAATACTTATGTTTGGGATCTATATACTCTTTTAAAAAGTCCTTAACTAATTTATCGTTATTTGTAGGTAAGTGAACTTCAAGAATTTTTTGTTTATTATTAGAAATATCTTTTACGACTAAGTTATTTTTAAACCATGAATGAACTAGAATCTGTTTTGGTTTAGTATCGATAGCTTCGTTTGAAATAGGAATGCCTTCGTGTTCTCTATTTGAAACTGAATTGGCAATGGCCTCATCATCAGAATCCGAAAGTTCTATCGTTTTTATTGGAGCTTCGAGGTCTTGCAATTCGTTTTTTATTATTTTTTGTATTCGTTCTTCCCTATCTCCTACATTTACAAATATTGAATCTAAATCGTCGTCAATTGCATTAATCTTAATCCTAGATAAAGCGTCTGCATTCGTGTTTTGAGGGCCCTTCTTATATTTTATTTCGAAATCGTACTCTTCTAACCTTAACCGCCATCGCGTGAGTTTACTATTGGGCTCTTTCAATGAATACAGCCATGCTAATGGTCTATGGTCTGTAAATATGGTAAACTTATTACCATACAAATACGGTCGAAAGTGCTTAACTGCCCATATTATGGCTAATAGTTCTTTCTCGATAGTGCTATATCTTACTTCTGTGTCACTCAAAGTTCTACTAGCATATGCTACAGGCTTTTCTGAGCCTATTGTTCCCTGTGATAATACAGCCCCGATTGCAAAATTGGATGCATCAGTGGTTAAAATAAAAGTTTTAGTAAAGTCAGGAAACTGTAACAAAGGTGCATTTGTTAAAAGCTTTTTACATGTCTCAAAGCATTCTTTATATTCTTCATTAATAACAATTTTGCGACCTTTCTTTAAGCAAGCTGTTAATGGTCTAGTTATTTTGGCAAAATCTTTGATGAATTTCCTGTAGTATCCGATAAGTCCTAAAAAGCTTTTAATCTGTGTAACCGTTTCTGGTATGGGATACCTAAGAACGGCATCTATTTTATCATTATTTGGCTTCAAACCCTCACTCGTAATAGTATGCCCTAAATAAAGTACTTCCTTTCTAAGAAAATGTGACTTATCTAATTGAACTTTCAAATTTGTTTTACGGAAACGATCAAAAACTGCTCTAAGTTTTTCTACATGTTCAGGCAAACTTTTTGAAAAAATTATGACGTCATCTAGGTATACTAGGCAATGTAAGCCTTGAAGGCCTCGAAGGACGTTATCCATCGCTCGCTGAAAGGTTGCAGGTGCTGTCTTTAACCCAAACGGCATTCTGTTAAATTCATAATGACCTGAAGGTGTGCTAAATGCGGTTTTAGCTCTATCCTGCTCCTGAACCTCTAATTGATGGTACCCGCTAGCTAAATCAAGGGTTGTAAAGTAGGTACTTTTACCTAGCATGTCAAATAAATCATTAATGTTGGGCAAGGGGTATTTGTCATCAATTGTAATTTCATTGAGCCGTCTATAGTCAACTACCATCCTCCATTTTTGTTGGCCTGACGCGTCTAACTTTTTTGGCACCAAATGTACGGGAGCACTCCAGGGGGAATGCGATTCCTGGATAATGTTATCCCTTAACATTTTCTCAACTTGACTCTTGATTTCTTTTGTTTGAATAGGGGGTAACCTATGTGCCTTAATGTTTATTGGGTCTTCGTTTTTTGTTCTTATTCTATGTTTAACCTGATTTGTGAAGGTTAATGGAATATTTTCACAATAAAATATGTCTTTGTATTCTCTACAAAGTCCCTCAATAACAGTACGTTCTTCTGAGTTCATATGATCTAACTGTAATTTTTCTAAATTATTATTTAGCAATCTGTCCACTTCTATACTGTCGTTCATGAAATTAACACTAATAGATGGGTTCTGTATGTATGGTTCTACTTGAAAAGGTCCTGTAACGACTAAATTTCTATTTTGATGACTGTAATTCTGAATAACAGTCGTTGCATATCCTTTAACACACGTAACTAATGCGGCGGGCATTCGAATCCCTTCCGTAAACTGTTTAAAATCTAACACGGCTTCCCCGTTCAATATGTTAAACGGGAGTCTTACTCTAAGTTCACTACGAGCTGTTAGATTATATACCTCTCTCATAGGCGGTGAATATACGATGGGAATCTCAGTATTTTTAAATGTAATATCTGACTTTCCATATTAATCTTTGCCTGTAATTGCTTCAGCAAATTACTACCTATTAATCCATCATACCTATCGTCAACGCTGTAGACATAAATTTTATGGAACTCTTTATTTCTAAAGGTAACCGGTAATGGAATAATTGCGGTTTCACTATGAACGCTCGATGCGTGAGTGCTAACAACTTCGAAGGGTTCATACTGTAAATAATTTTTAAAATATTTATTCGCTATATAAGGGCTTATGAACGACCTAACACTTCCCGTATCTATCATAAAAACTGCTTTTAATTCTGGTATAACTATGTGTGGTAAATTTAAGCGTTTATTACAATTTATTTTTATTCGTTCTCTAGGGTAGAGGCCATTATACAAAAATTTTCCGCCCCGAGATCTTCAGGAGAAAATTCCTGACACTCGTTGTACGAATTACTTGAACTCTGTTCATTATTACTAAAATTGTTTATGTAATTAACACGTCGCGAACTCGCAGTACGCATGGTGACGTCAGTATTCGCACCCGACGTAGATGCTTGCGCTGCAAAATTCGACGTGCCCGGTGCATGTGCCGCGAACTGTTGGTTCTGTTGTGCAACCGGAAAAGATGACCTACTTGACTGCGGTGACGAATTATTGTTGTTTATACGATTAAAACTATCTTGATTCCTTTGAATATTATTATGCTGCCTATACTGCCTGGACTGATGCGAATTGTTCGGTGTAAATGTGCTGTTTGTAGCATTATTCGGTACATGTGTACTTAATACGCTATATGAATCTTTGTTTTGATTATTAGATCCTGATGCATTTTGATAATTAGGCAAATTGGGTCTGTTAGTTCTACTAAAATTACGCCTATCGTTTGTTTTATAATCATAGACTGCCTGGAAGTTTTGTTCTTCTAAGACTATTTTTAACGCATCCTCTAATGTTGTAACGCCGCGCAAACGAACTAATCTAACTAGGAATGGTGGTAAATTAAACAAGAAAACATTCATTGCTCTGTTACTATAAATTATTTGCTTTGCCTTACGCAGAGAGTCATCAATGATAGTTTCTGATATTTTAGCGAATAAAACACTTCTCATCTGCTGTATTCTATTGCAAAAATCTAAATAACTTTCGCCCTTATTTATTCTACAAGTTTCTAACTCCATTGCTAAACAATCCTCTGTGCGTGGGTCACCGAAGTGTTGGTTTAACAACTTCTTCAGCTCATCCCACGTATCTATAGAGTCTCTTTCGCCTACTAAACTAGCTGCTTCGCCTGAAAACCTACTTGTTACCACATGAAATAAATATTCATTTTGGGCGAAGGTTCCTTGGAACTTAGACAAAATGTATTCACATTTTTTTATATATAAAGGTAACGTTCTAGCGTCGCCACTGAATATTGGTATGATGCTAACCAGTTCCTGTGGGACACGGGTTACGTTTTCCATTGTGAAAAAGTTATGAAAGTAACAAAGACAAAGAGGAAAGAAAAAATAAGTTTCGCTAATGTGCTATTAAAATATCACTACTCTAAAATGTGATTACAATTAAAATCTATGCAAATATTATTACGGCGTTGTCCAATCCCTAAAAATACACACATAGACTTATTACAAGGTTGGGATATAAGTGGAAGAGCTGAGAGGAAGGTGAAAAGATTTACTCACAATTCCGCAGCTAGCTTCATGCTCCCTGGACTACTGCTGTGGCTGGTCCTCTTCCGTAACTCGAAGTGGCTTCTTAATAAATTTCTTTGTTCGGCGATCTCTGCTAAACCGTAGACACGGACGTCGGCTGCTCCACGTAGAATTGTATACACGGCAAACTGACTACAGAGATCCTACCGGCTGCGCCAATTAAGTAAGCGACAACGGAAGTATTTAAAAAATAACTTTATTCGGACAGAGTTACAGCTAAACAGTAGTTAATTAATCTAATCAAATATTGATCTTATATACTAACTTTATTGCTAACGTAGTACATGCATAACGTGATCAGATATGACGCATGTCCTAGATAATTATGAATGCTGATCTAGCAATGGAATATTTGGAATACATCTAGTAAATACTTATTAGCTGACAAAGCTAATGTTGGTAGATTGGGGTTCCTTAACTCGCGCCTGCCGCGTCTTTCGTTGGTACCTGCTTCCGAAAGAGTCGGAAAGGCATTGCACAGGTCAAGCCTCGGCAAGACCTGAAATAATCCTTTTCCTCCCTTCGGGGTAGAAAACGGTAGTATTTCAGTTCTATGCCTTCGGCTTGACCTTTCGGAGAAGTGTTTATCATCTGCCGGCTCCAAGAGACCAGCGTACTGTGACCCTAATTTTCTTGCTAATTGAAAATAAGTTATCTGCACTAGTGAATATTTCTGTCAATCTTTGGTAATTTTCAAATAGGAAACCAATAAAAATATTCTAATACAACGAGCATGAATTATTTATTATCCTTTTACCATTTTTCACAATTTGTATCAAGTAACAATCATGAATTACCTACTAATACACGTCTTTATTTAATGTTTTCAATAATCAATTAAAGTAAATGCACTAAATAGCTTTAAAAGTAGTACGTAGTGCATTTTCACTAGACCTCTTGGGACTTTCAAATTCTTTGCAGTAGTGTTTAAAGAAGTTTGTAGATCCTCTCCAGTTCCTTCGCCTTAAAATTTCATCCAAAGGCGTGTCGCTTGTGTAGTCGTATGAAGCAACCGCCAATCTTATCGAACCCGGTGTGCAATTGATGCCTATATCTTTAAAGGAGATTTTTATCCAGCCCGCTATTACTGCTCTGGACGCAGCCTTCACCTTTCCTCTTGTAGTTATAAAGAGATTATGTAAGTTCTCTCGAGATTTACGTCTCTCCGATGTGACTTCAATAAGGCACCTAACCCAGCTTACTAAATCGAAAGTTGAGTTATCTGATTTATTTAATAACCATCCTGATTGACGACCCCATATGCCATCAGTCTTTGAACCGAAGATAGGCCAAAACGTTACCGAAATCTCTGTACTTATGTAATTATCTGTACCAATACTTAGAAGAGTCAGATCATGGATTCTTCGTCCTGATGCCAACAATAATAACAAAGACACATAACGTGATACTTGTAAAATACTCTTTTTGTCAGGTGGATGAGTCTCTAACCAGAATAAGAGGTCCTGAACATTCTATATTCGGGACTTAGGAATCATGGAGGTCTGTTTCTGTAAGTTAATTGCCTTTAACATTGATGTGATAAGAGGGCGTGAGGATAAGTTTTTGACTTGTTCAGGATCTGAAAGAGTCATTATTACCGACTTGAGTACCAAAATGGTTGCGTAGGCCAACTTTTTAACCCTGAATAAAATAAGCTTAGGTATGTCGCAACCTCCTGTGGATGAGGCCTGTTAGGTTTTGCCCCATACTGTTTACACCACGAAGTCCACTGTTTCCATGACGAACTGTAGGTCTTCCACGTTGAGTTTCGCCCTGTAGTTAGTTGGCTCCACCCTGTACCCTCCAGACCTCCAAAGATAGGCCTTTCATTCCCGGAGGGGACTGATTGGTCGATAGATCTACCAAATACCGATCCAGGTTCCAGATTCGAAACGGTGCTTCCACTGACCTCTTTTTGAGGTCTCCTCTCCAGAAAACATTTTCCCATTGTGGTGCAACCACTAGAAATGATCCCGAGGCCTTGTTCAGGTGCTGCAGGAACTTGGGGATTAGAGGTGGCGGGAGAAAAATCCATGCCAACTGAAAATGCCACTCTTTGCTGAAGGCGTTCACAAATAACGCTTGGGCATCTTTGGCATCTAAAGTCACATAATGGGGAACTACTTTGGACAGATTTGTCGCAAATAGATCTATTAGGGGCGTGCCCATCCTTTGAAATATTGTCGTCGTTATATTCTTGCTGAGATGCCAATCTGGGGGATCTTTGCCTCGAGAGAGAGAGTCTGCTATGGTGTTGTACCGACCTGGGATGTAAAAAGGGAGAAGGTCCACCTTTAGGCGATTGGCTAGCAGAAGTAATTCCCTTGTTGCTTTCAGAAGTGTCAATGATCTCGTTCCACCTTGATTCGTCACATATGCCACAACAGTCCTGCTGTCCGATTGATCCATTACTGCCTGTCCCCTTACTACTTCTGGGAATTTGATTAGCGCCATTGAAACTGCATATAACTCTTTTCGATTTATATGCCAATCTAGTTGTTCTTTGGTCCATTGGTGTGAGAAGTGAAAGTTCCCTACTTGTACTCCCCAGCCTATGTTGGAGGCGTCCGTGGTAATAAATAACTTTGGTTCGGGAACGAACATTCTCCCCGATCGGAATATGTTCTTTATCCACCAGTTTAAGTCGTCCATGGCCACCTTTGGTAGCAAGCACATCCTCTTGGGGTTCTTTTCTGGTAGAGCACGAGACGTCCTCTGCAAGTTTCTTGTAAATAGACGCCCCAAGGGAGTCACCAATGATGCGAATCCCAGTTTGCCTATCAACGACGTGCCTTGACTCCAGCTCCAACAACGGCCGTCTACTAGTTTTTTTCAGATCTTTTGATAACTGATTGCATTTCTGCTTCGGCAGACTTTTTCTGTTTGCAGCCGTGTTCCAAATTATGCCTAAGTACTCTATCTCTGGTGTAACTTTCACAATTGACTTTTCCAAGTTTAGGGCCCAACCGAGACTTTGGAGGAGATAAACAGCGTGCTTCATTTGCAATTCCAGTATTTCGGGGTCCTGGTGGGCAAATATGAAATCATCCAGATATACTAGTACGCGAATGCCTCGCGCTCTTAGCATGCTTGCTATTCATTTGCTTACTCGGGAAAAGGCTAATGGAGCACTTGATAGACCGAACGGCAGTGAGGTCATTTGGTAAAGTTGGTTTTCCTAAGAGAAAGCGAGGTAACGGCGATGACTCTCTCTTATTGGTATGTAGTGTGCTTGAGAGATGTCTATTTTTCCCATGTAGTCGACTTTCTGGAGAAACTTGGGAACGTAGTTCTGATTTACTAGACGAAACTTTCTCGAACCCAAGTAAAGGTCGCCGAAGGTCGAAAATTTGCCGTACCTTGCCATTCTGTTTGGGTATCAAGAACATTCTTGATAAAAAACCAGTTCTGGCCGTTGATCTTTCGATTACGTCTAGATGTAATAGAGTCGATATTTCCTTTATCATTAATTTTGAGGGTTTTGTGGCAAATTGTGCTATCAACTTTGGACTTAGTGTGATGGAAGGGGGTTTCCTTGCGAATGGCAACTCGTAACCGGTTATTATCTTTAGGACAGAAGGTGGGGCTCCCAGCTGTCGCCACTGACGCTTGAAATTCTTTTATTGCTCCCCTCTGAAGTCCATGTCAATATTTACGACGTTATTGACGTTGCTCCTTCTTATCGACTCTCTTTGGTTGCTTCCGCTTCTGAGTAGATGCTTGGGATTGGGATGGTCGAGTGTGCCAAACTGGGTTTTTGAACTCTTGTGTACGGGACGTAACTGGATGTCTGCTTTTATTAGACTACTGAAAGTCTGCCTCTCTTTGTCCGGAACCTTTCCGAAGCGAGAAGGAAAAATACGCGACACGCCACCATTGTCCCTTATAAAGCTAGATAGTTTTTCTTGCTGTAACAGGTGCGTTTCTGATGGTGGTATCTTTTGCAGCATAGACGTTAGAGCGTCACTCTAGCTTTTGCGTCTCATATCAATCGTCTCAGCCCGATGCGCGCAAACATATTGCAACAGATCGTCAAACGTTGCCCTAAAATCAGAGTCCTCTGACAATAACTTTTTTAAGTCTGCAGAAGCCGCCGGAAAATCTGCTGCAAGCTTCTTGAGCTCTTCGGCCAATGCCTTTCTCTGGCAGAGAAGACCATGGACAATTGTGCCCAAAACTCCATCTTGTTTGCTGAGACGCCCTGACGTTTGTATTCCGAGGTCACTCAACTCAGCGTTAATCTTTAAAGTGCTAAAGACCGGTGATGCTTGCAACCTATTTACCACTTCTTTATACCTTATGCGGTTCCACGCCTCCGAACCGAACCTCTGACAGGCAATGCCTTCTGCTTTGATCTGCTCTGACGGTGTTGGAATCACGGGTTCCGCCTCCTTTACCGCAGGAAGAAACTCCAATTCAGGCCAACTAGGTTGAACAGAATCTAGTTCTAAGCCAGAGCCCAAGGGGGGTGCGTGCCAATCGTTAGGGGACTCCAACCTCCCCTCCAATCGGAAGGGTCATCTTCTTCATCTGATGAAGTCTTCTCTTCGAAAGAGCTCTTTCGCGTTGGCTCATTTCTAATTAGAACTAACGAATCAATTCTATCCATCAGATTCGAAAACATATCATTCATCCGTTGCTCCAGGATATCTATTCTAGAACGTTTTGATCTAGTAGCCCATGCCTCGCTTGATTCGGGATCTGTAAATATACGTCTTCTTTTCTTACTCGTGGGCGCCGTCCGCCTCAGTAGACAAGGCTTGATCGGCTTCCCTCTCTGACATGGGCCTTTCAGGTCTCACTGCCTCATTGAATAGCTCAGCTGCAGCGGCTGACCCCCTAATCTTATTACAGACTGCAGGTGGGCTAGTAATTAAGGCTCTAGTGAACGCCCAGTCTAGCATTTTCATCTTGATGTCGCGAAACCCCTTCTCGGATAGACGAGTAGCTTCCGGAACGCACGCCTTAGCTAGCTGGTCTGTTGGTAAGGCAAATCTCAGTTTGTTCAATACCTGGGGGTCGACGCTATCGCCAAAGATTTCTTCTCTTGATAACCGAGTCACCTTCCAAGCAGTCCAACCATCGGGTAACAGCTCCTGTGCTAGAACTTTAAGACGTTCTATGATGTCGTTATCGATCTCGGTCTCGCCAGTCTCCTCCAACAGCTCACCCAGTGAAACGAGAGACGTTTCCTGCACCATCTGAAGCAAAACGACAAAATTGCCATAAAATTCAGATAATAAAAAGGACGCAGTTGTAACTAACGCCTTCATTGGTTGTGATTGACTAGCCATACAGCAAGGCTGTGGCTGAGACTCACGAGCCGATCGTCTGCGGCTCATAAGCCGATCAGCTGCGGCTCACGAGCCGATCGGCTACGACCCCTGAGTCGTAAGACCGCAAATGGCGAGTTAAATAACAGCGGCCAAAATTAAATGGGCTGTGCGAGTTACCTTATGCCTGCAACTAGTGAGCTGTTAGGCTGCGCCTAATAAAGACAGCACTTTCAGTATACACCTGCCAAGAACGACACAGGTACCGACGCGTCTTCGTAGCTATAAAGCTGTTAATAACACAAAATTTCAACCAATATAGGTGCTATGTGGCCGCATTGACCCTTTATAAAAGTGGAATATTTGTAACATACGAATACCCGTTCATAGTCTTTGTTTACGTAAATGAATACGTCCTTGCCACTCGTAATTCTCATAGACAAAACTAAAAGATGAATTGACTTACCCCTTCCGGCGATATGATGCACTTATCACTTGACAATCGCTTTTACAAACGTCACAACAACGTTAGGTAGAAAATCGTGCGCACTGTAAGGTGTTATTCAACAGCGTACTAACGAAAGACGCGGGAGGCGCGCGATGCGCCGCCCGCTCGCTGCCGCCTAGACCTCGCGGGGACCTCACCCCGCGCCGCTCCACTCACTCATGGACGAGACTACGTAGGTAAGAGAGTTTTGTGTGCTGTAGGAAAGATAGCTAATCTCCCAAAGGTCAAGCCGAAGGCACAGAACTGAAATAATCTAAAATCCAATTTGTTTTGTTTACCTATAATTGTAGTCTAAACGGCCAACGTCCAACGACGACGAGGATAATTCATCGATACCGTTAGACGATTCGGATTCTGAGGATAATGGAAGAAAGGTAGAAGAAAAAAAACACTTATTCAACGTGGTCATAACTGAACAATCACAAGTAAAAGAAAAAAAAATAGAAGACAACCAAAGAAGAGATCCCGCAGTGCCAGGTCAGTTCTTTTCAACCCCACTTCGTAAACTGCAGGGTAATGAGTAGACATCAGATTATCTGTATGCACTATCAAATTCCATAATATTATGCGCTAAAAAGGGCGAAATACTTAATTTTGGAAATTCTTCGGGCTATGACGGTTATCTTTGTTCTCCTACAGATCGACATGCAGGGAAACTCCGATAGCACCGGTTTACTGCTGTAGCTTGTATAGTAAATAATCTACTGTTAATTTTGAATCTGAATAATAGAGTAATTAAATTCATCGCGATTTAGTACCATCTTTAATTGATTTTGAAGTAATTAAATTATTTATATAAACTAAAAAGAGGAATCGGCCCAATATCGAAACGGGACACCCATTGTCAATTTAGATTTTAATAAATCTTTCAGATGTACGAGATTAGTCAATCAAACTTTCATAGTGCTCCAATATCAACAAAAGTATTTGTTTGAGCAGGTGGGGGCATAACACTTGCAGCAGCGGCTAGGATGACTGCGACTGCTGGCACGGCCAGGGCGGTGGTGGCTGTGTCTTCTGACGCACAGGGCCCGGATAGGGTGGCTGGGTCCTCTGGCGCACAGAGCACGGACGCGGTGGCAGTGTCCTTTAGCGCACAGGGCACGTACTCGGCGGCTGTGTCCTCTGGCGCAGAGGGATCGGACGCGGTATCAGCGTCCTCTAGCCCACAGGACACGCAGTTGGCGGCTGTGTCTTCTGGCGCCCAGGACACGGCCGCGCGTTTCGCGCTCGCAACGGCTGCGACCAAAAGCGCACAGGACATGGTCATGCTTCCAACGCACGTGGTGGCTGCGACCACCAACTCACAGGACACGGCCGCGGGCTCTTCGGACACGGCCGCACCCACACGCACAAAGCGCAAAGCCACGCGTTCCACGGACACGTTGGCTACGCAGGACAGATTTAAGGTAAGGTATGAAGTGTCTCAATATTTGGTTGAAATTTGGCACATGGGGAGACCATAACCTGGATTAGGACATAGGATACTTTTTATCCCAATATTCCCACGGCATCGAGACTCGTGCGGATGAAACTGTGGGCGCAGCTAGATTTGAAATAAATATGTATAATTTCAAACAGCACATCAAATAAAGAATCTAAAATCAGCCGGGATTAAATTTTATTTTTGGCAAAATTTCTAATTTGTTTTGTTTACCTATAATTGTAGTCTAAACAGCCAACGTCCAACGATGACGAGGATAATTCATCGATACCGTTAGACGATTCGGTTTCTGAGCGTAATGGAAGAAAGGTAGAAGAAAAAAAACATTTATTCAACATGGACATAACACAACATTCACAAGTAAAAGAAAAAAAAAGAGAAGACAACCGAAGAAGAAGAAGAGATCCTGATAGAATGGCAGTGCCAGGTCAGTTCTATTTTAAACCTACTTCGTAAACTGCAGTGTAATGAGTAGACATCGAATAATGTGTATGCACTATCAAAATGCCAAATTAAGCGCTAAAAAGGGCGAAATTCTTAATTTTGGCAATTCTTCGGGCTATAATGGTTACCTTTGTTCTCCTACGGATCGATTCATTTCTGATTCGATAACGCAGGGAAACTCCAATAGCTCCGGTATACTCCGGTAGCTTGTAAAATAAATATTCCACTGTTAATTTTGAACTTGAAGAATAGAGTTATTAACTTCGTCGAGATTTAGCACCCTTTTGAAGTAATTAAATAATTTATATAAACAAAAAGAGGAATGCGCTCAATATCTTTAATTGATTTTGAAGCAATTAAATAATTTATATAAACCAAAAAGAGGAATGGGCCCAATATCGAAACGGGACACCCATTGTCAATTCAGATTTTAATGAATCTTTCAGATGTACGAGATTATTCAATCAAACTTTCATAGTGCTCCAATATCAACAAAAGTATTTGTTTGAGCAGGTGGGGGCATAACACTAGCAGCAGTGGCTGGGATGACTGCGAATACTGGTGCGGCCAGGGCGATGGTGGCTGTGTCCTCTGGCGCAGAGGGCACGGGCGTGGTGGCAGCGTCCTCTAGCGTACAGGACACGCACTCGGCAGTTGTGTCCTCTGACTTACAAGGCCCGGATGGGGTGACTCAGTCCTCTGACGTGCAGGACACGAATGCAGTGGCAGCGTCCTCTAGCGCACAGGACACGCACTCGGCGGCTGCATCTTCAGACGCACAGGACACGAATGGGGTGGCTGAGTCCTTTGGTGCACAGGACACGGACGCGGTGGCAGCGTCTTCTAGCGCACAGGAGACGCACTTGGTGGGTGTGTCCTCTGGCGCACAGGGCACAGACGCAGTGGCTTCGTCGTCTAGTGCACAGCATAACACTGCGCACTGCAGCGTGATCAGCCATGCACATACGTCTAAGGTAAGTCTATGACTATGATATCTGTCCACGGGCCACTTTCCCACAGCGTGCCTTTTTACTCGACCACGGAAAAGTTCAAGAGTTTAACAGTCGTATCTGTAACCGACTTAAACAAAAGGAGGTTTGTTTAAGTCGGAGCATTCAGCATTTTTTTTTTCATTTATAATAAAATAATCATCGCTTATTTAGCAAAGGGGTACATTTTCAATTAATACCTTAACAAATAACATAGAGATCGGTTGCATTATTATTGCTTCAAATTGGTTGAACTTGTGCTTCAGGTTGAATAAACTTGTGTGGACTTATTTTTGAATCAGCTAATGCTCGCAATTGTTCTAAAACATATTATGGTCTGTTTTTTAATCTCGAAGACTAATTTGACAGGTGCAAATGTCAAACTCCATATTGAAAAACCAAGCATCAATCATTTGAAATGTCAGATTAGTCTTTGGTATTAAAAAACGAACTTTGGTTTGCGCAGTCCTCATTTTAGTAGACTTTCAAGATGTTTTCTAAAAGAGAGAAAGTCGTCCATTATTATCCCGAGGTATTTTATATTGCTCGGTTTGAGGATAAAAGAGGGTATGAGGGTCGTTTTGACGGTATATAAATAGCGATGTAACGTAATCTCAAACGGTATATTTTTTTGTTCATTTGCAGCATGGACTGGTACTGAATACCCACTGAAAGTTGTTTTCAAAAGTAATGGTTTCTGGAACCAGAAAATGTTGCCAAAATGTATTAAGTTTTATGGGGTGCGTTCTTCCCGAAATTATAGATTCGAGGAAAGCACGGTTTAAGCCATTTCGGAAAATATTATCCCACCAAAAACATTTTTATGTAAAATGATGCCAAGACGAGACCACATGGCTCGCACTGTCAAAAAGTTATCAAATTTCATGTGGAGTCAAGCATCTAACCCTACAAGCCCTAACTTCTCAAACCGTTTCGCTACATTCACATGGGCGTAAGGTAAAAAATGTATTCACTGTTCGTTACTTTTCTGTTACACAATAGTTCTTGTAGTAACGAAACGACCAAGCCACACATTTTGACTTAGTTGTAGAGTTTACAGTATCCGCTGTTATATCAAGTTGCCATAATCGGTTACAGAACTTAGCGATGGAAAGTTCAAAACCCACAACAAACGTGTCCTTATCAAAAATGCATATTATAAGATTAAAGACTACGTTGAAGACAAGGAAGTTTGGCAATAATTTCTTCTGCACATGTGGCTCCCCTCGTACCTCATAAACGGCATAACTATGTAAATGTCTATTACCTGCTCCCAAATTACGATGTTTTTTTTATACATACAGTTTTGATACAAAACTTTTGTGGACTAGATATTAATTCAGAGTTGTTGTAATGCCAAACACGTCATTTAGTTTCAATAGGTTTTTATTTTTATTATTTTATTAATATTTTACATAGATTCTTGTTTATTTTGTGAATTTGAGAACGTTGTAGGCTTAATCGACTAGATTTGTAGACCATTTATTTTTTGTTAAGTACCTGCAGGCTTAGCATGACACTCTCTATGTCTTCGAAGAATAGACACGGCTGTTTCTATACAAAGTGACATTTCGTTTCTCAGTTTTTGACGTCTCACCGTAGAAATCCTTCTACAATCTGTCATCTTGTCTTTCGTTTCAACCGATCTTTGTCTAGGTCCTTTTTTATGTAGAAAGATTTCTACGGTGGGATGTCAAAAAAGGAGAAACGAAATGTCACTTTGTATGGAAAGAGCCGTGTCTATTCTTCGAAGAAATAGAGAGTGTCATGCTAAGCCTGCTGGTACTTCTTGACAGGCCTACACTGTCCTCCCATACCTATTAACACTGTAATTTGAATACATTGTAAAAGCCAATTATTTTTAAAAGAGTAACCGTGGAGTTTCTTGCCGGCTCTTCTCCGTAGAAAACGACCAATTGAAACCGTGCACCTAGCTTCTGACGTGCCCATGTAGGTTTATGTGAAATAAAAATATTTTGATTTTGTGATGTTACGGCTTGTAGAGTTAGGGCGTGTAGAGTATAATTAGGATTGCATCACTGAACTGACTGATGAAGTCTATAAATGTGCATATTTGATATAAATACCTACAATTTAACACATCGTATGCTTTTTATATCCAAACTGTATTATAACATTATTCAAAATGTAGAAACAACATCACATTTTCAGTTTCTATAAATAAGTACTAGAATGTCTACCTTCATGCTGAATAAATTACCTATAAAAAACATCGTTAAAAAAGTAGGTACATATTTACAAAAAGTATTTTTCATCAGGCGGGCCGCATGTTAGTTTGCCACTTTAGTGGTATAAAATATTTTAAAAAAAATTAAGATTTTTTTGTGACCCTATTGTAAACTCGACAGATAAGCCTTTCTAAGTAATTTAATTTATTTCGAAAGCAAAGTGGCAAAGGCGCATGTTGGTATGTTCCTGGCGTCCAACGCATAGCGGTTTGCATGTGTGCGTAGCGTTCTTCACTAGTCGCACACGTGCGCATCCACTGCCGCGCGCCTTCAAATTTCCTTAATCGATTTTGTAATAGCCCTCGTAACGCGTGCGCGCCTGTCAACGGTGGTCGCTCGCAGACGCGCGTATTCCGTAGAATGTGCGCGAATTCGCACGTACTTTTTTATTTCAGAAGAAATATGAGCATTATGTTGTCAGTGGCGTGCAGTGGTTCTCCACAGAGGGTAGGCCATGCATACTTACACCAAAAAAAAAAAAACTAATTCGCGCAACATCACAGCGCGGCTCTACATACAAGAACACACCACATTATTCAAGGTTTAAAAAACTATTTTCTAATGATGCAAGCAGAAGAAAGATTCGGCCACCTCAAATATCATAACCAAGTGGTTGGGTGATAATTACAGAACACGTCACTTGTAAGATATCCGAAGTCATGAATTATCATATTTTTGGATTAATTCTCGTAATTTGGGCACACATCTACCTTTAGACACAACTTGAATCTTATCATTAAACGACAAGTGCGACTAACCTAACCTAACCAACACATTATTGGCGCAAACTTCACAACAGAACACCATTCTTAGGTAAATAAACAAATAATAACACAACACATAATCTTTACACTACTTCACGTTTCAAAACCAATTACTTATAACTTAATAAGATCTAAAACAGCAAAACATTCAAGATCACATATAAATTACGTGTCACTGTCACATGAAACAAACACTACCAATTAAAATTGTATCACTGTCATACCGTGTTCTTCCACAAAAGGGACTATCATATTTTGCCGGATAACACTGACACACTGGACTGTGTTGCTGAAACTTATTTTCCTAACTCCCCACAAACCAAGCGAAATTTCCCAAATATGAGAAGAAAAATAAAAAATTATGAAGTTTTTAATTACTTTTATAGGGCTTTTGCTATTCCTTACACTTTATAATTTTTTGGAAGGTATAAATTCAACAATACCACCCTTTTTTTTAATTGTCTCTAGTAGTCTGGTAGTCATGAAGGAAACTTCCCCGCAATTCGGGGAATTGTCCAAAAATTGGGAACCCTGGTCTTCAATATTTTTCATTCATTAAATCTTCACTTTACACATAACCAATGAGGACCAAGCTCCTGCCGCCGGAGTTACGCCCCTAATTTAAACCATTTCACTATTGTGTGCCGTTCATACACACGAAAATATACACGAGTGTGCGTAAATTCATGAACGAAATGTAGGCAAAATGAATCCTTGCCTCGCGTACGTAAGCTCCGTCGAACTGTGAGTCACGTGGCGTCTGCGACAAGTTGCTATAAGAGTTTTAACAGGAGTTTAACATTTTTTGTTATATTTTGTGTTATTGTATTACATAGTTAAAATAAATACATTTGGTAGTTGAGTTGGCGTTGTTGGTAGGGTAGGCTAGGCCTAATTGCCTTTATGGACGGCACGCCCTGTATGTTGTGGAGATAAGAGTGCATTTGTTATATTATCTTTTAGTAAATTAACGCTTCCATTCGCTTTGACTCTGCGCGAGCATGAATTGACCCTTAGCATAAAGACGAATTTCTCGAAAATCAAACCCTAACTGGGGTGAAAAGGGGTAATCAAGTATTTAGGGAAGGACTTTACTACTTGCTTTACTCGAAAATTGGTATAAATAATGTTAGGGTTAATATAATGGAAACGAAGGGGGTAACTGTAGGGGTAAAAAGAGGATTTTTTTTTTGTATGAAAAGTCGAGCTCCTACTGTTCAGAAACTTGAAGCTTGGCAATGATTTATTTTATTTTTAAACTACCCTTTAACCCCGGGGGTATTGAAATTCTAAAGGAAAAGTAACTATATACCTACTACATAGTCAGAGATATGAGCATCACATTCTCGGCTGTTTTTAGCAATCTCGCCTCGGATGCAATAAATAAATAAAATAAAAAATAAAAAGTATTTATTTCAGGTAACCAAAAAGCACCCATACAGCAACCAGAACACATAAAAGACACATACACACATAAAAAATACACAAAACAGACATATTATCGGACACAGCTAGCAACATGCCTGCTACAGCAGTGTCCGATATACGGGCAGTCAAATCTCCCGGCGATCATCGCCAGCACTGTATAGGAGCTGCCCCGCACCCTGCGCACCAAGGACGCGCACCGCTTGCGCATGGTGGTGTGGAAACAGTCGGTGCGCGCTTCCGCAAACATGCCCGAGGCACTGCAGAAGCGGGGCAGCCCCAACACCGCTCTGAACGCATTATTGTATTGGATACGAAGGGCACTGTAAGTCGCTTGTGTGTAGGAAATCCATAGGCTGCACGTGTATAAAGAAGTGCAAAAGGCTTTAAAAAGCGTTATCTTACCTTGATTTGAACAACGTGCAAACCTACGGGCTATCATATTTGCTCTTTTCGACAGTGCCCTCCGCTCCCTTTCGATGTCCATATGGTCCCTCATGTCGGCTGTTACCCAATGCCCCAAGTATTTAAATTGGTCCACCCGTTCCAACGGTACATCATTCAGGCGAATGGGTGGTACAAGTTGAGAGCACTTGGCGCCGGCCTGAAAGACCATGTATTGACTTTTAGCGACATTATACATGAGGCCGCGTGTGTTCGCGTAACCCTCACACTTGCAATAACTTGCGTATTCCACAGACCGACGCGCTCAGTAGCACCATGTCGTCTGCGTAACTCAGATTGTTTACACATACACCATCAACGTGGCAGCCAACATGGTGGCTACTGAGCGCGACGATGAGTGCATCCATGTACAGATTGAACAGTGTGGGAGAAGTTAACCCACCTTGTCTCACTCCACATTCAAGCTTGTACGACTCTGACAATACACCCGCCCATCTGACACTGTTGACCTGGTGTGCATACCAATACTTGAAGATGTTCACAAGTTCATGTGGCATGTTCGTGCTCTCAAGTTTCCGCCATAGCACGTCATACGACACCAGGTCAAAAGCCCTGGACAGGTCGAGGAAACACGCGTAAACTGGAGTTTTACGATCAGTATAGTATCTGACGGTATGCTTGAGGCACAGTATTGCACTATCTGTAGACAATTTGGGTCTAAAACCAAATTGATTGTCGTGCAACGTCACGTGTTTTTGTACCTGTGCATCCAGCAAACCATCAAAAACTTTTGCTATAACAGTAGCAAGAGAAATAGGCCTGTAGTTAGTCTTATCGGCTAGATCACCAGTTTTATTCTTCACTACAGGCACCACCACTGTTCTCATGAAGTCGTACGGCAGATAGGAATGGCTCAGGCATAGCGAGTAGAACATAGCTAAAACTCTCGCTATATGTGGGCCGGCATGCTGCAAGTGTTCAATACTGAGGCCATCGAGGCCAGGAGACTTGCCTTTCGACATATACTTGATTTTTAACCTTACCTCTTTGGCTGAAAACCTTGACTCCATTTTGCCCATGGCGCCCTCAACACTGACCACCTCAACCTGTCTGCCCAGCATGGGTTGTACAGAAAAATGGGACCTAAATAAATTTGCTATGCCCCTAGGTTCATTTACGCCATCGACGCTCACCGGAAGACCAGGCCTTATATTTACCTTCTTGGTATTCTGCCAAAAACCACGAAAATCCCCGTTTAAGTGCTTCTTAGCAAGGATGTCCATTTTTAATTGGTCCTGATGATCTTGACACCATTTAAGTCTAGACTTGAACACCCTTCTGCTTTCACACATATCCCGATATAAGTGTCCGCCCTTCGGTTTACCGCACATTACCCAATCAATAAATCTAGTTCTGGCCACCCGGTGAGCCTCGCTGACGTTTTTGTTCCACCCAACTACACGCGAGCCAACTGACACCGTCTTTTTGCCACCTCGACCCGCCAAAGATGCATCACGAAGAGCAGTCACAATAACAGAATATAGTCTATCAAGGACACGCTTGTGACCGTGGTCACCGCAATACAAGTCAGCACACTTCATACACTCAACGGGGAAGTCAATTAGCCTTAGCCTCCTGTTGCTTTCGCTCGTATACAAAGCAATCTGTTGCTCATTACGTACACCCCAAACCACATCCTTATTCAATATAACATTATGATGCATCGTCTGTGAAATAACGCTTAAATTGCACTCAATAATAAGTGGGAAGTGATCAGACCATACCGTATCATAGTCCACATACACATTAGTAACAGATTGCCTTGCAGACTGAGTTACTAAGCAGTGGTCCAACCAGCTACAGGACCCGTATACGTCACTAACAAAAGTAAACGTATCCGAGTCAATACCCAGTATATCAACATCTACACATAACCAAAACTGCTCAGCACAATAATTCACAAGCTCATTGAAAAATAATCCATATGGCGCAGCATTGTAATCACCTAACATATACACAGATTCAATGCTGTATTCATCAATAATTGCACCTACCATACTAAGGCAGTCCGTAAACTCCGCAATATTGTCCGCCGAGTTCGTTGGCATATATACACTCATCACTATCACAGGCCTATCACTAGTTATAATTTTAATACCATACCACAATACCACAGCGTAGCACAGACACTTGTTGAAATACGCTACTTCTCCACAGTAAGGCAACTCCACCAAAGGGTCGCCCACGTAACACCCCTGTGGATGTGTCCATTGCCGATATTCCCAAACAAACAATGACAAACTTACATCAAAATATACTAAGTACATATAAGTCACACGTGTGCAATTGATTCGAACTTGTAATGAGCGAGTTCGATTCGCAGTTCCAGCCAACAATAACTTTTTAATTTTATTGATGTTTTTGTTTATCATTTTAGTTTACCTGGTCAACGATGTCAAAGTACGATGACGAGGAACCGGCGATTGATTTGACGTCTGAAAATTCAGATGTGGATATTGATGAGGCGTCTGACATTAAGGAAGAGGCAGGTCAGTTCTTATTTATTTATTTTATTATTTAAGTACACACAGTAAAATACATAGAGATACGATATAATTATAATTGTAGCACAAAAGTACTGGTTAAATAGATCTATAAGCATTTTTTTCTCTCGTTTCCTGTGGGAGTGATTTCGTGAAAAGGGACGAAAATGTGTAGACAGGAAATGAGAGCTTGAGCATGGAATTAGTAAGTACTTTATAATAGCATGGAATTAGTGTACTCATGGAATTAGTTAGTACAAAGAAAAAAAAATAACCAGTGCGCAAGTTTTTTTTGGTGGTTCGGTATCAGTAATGGAACACATTTCCATTATTTGTTCGATACTTTTCTTTTGCCCGACTTGAAATCCTAATGAAATTCATAAAAAAAAAAACCAATAAAAAAACTACACCGGCAAATCGAGCGAGCGCACAGCTGTTTAGGTATCTTCGCGCGTTTCGCTACACCGCACACCCGCGCCGGCCAGCAAGTCACCATAAAAGTATCATAAACATCTTTCGTTAACGATAACTTTATTTTTTTGTACTAAGACACAAAATAAAAAATATATGTTTAAGACGCTGACAACACCTAAACCGCGGTCACTGTCAGATTGCATAGAAAAGAAAGAGAAGCACGATGACACAACGCTTGTAATTTATTGCAAAATATGAAGCAATAATTATCTATTTACTCAAAATTGAGTTGAGTAATCGAAAATAAAAAACAACAAAGTTCTGCATTCAAATAAGACGTTCTTGTTATTAAATACGTACCGTATGTTGATATTTAATACAGATATTTTGGATTAGAACTCAAGGTAAGAGGTTAGTTTAACGTTAGTTTGTATCGAGATTGTTTTTTCAAAACGTGTTTTGGTAACAACCAAGTTCTGGGAAATATGTTCAAAATTAACATATATTTTTTCCGCTACCACAAACTATACAGATTTGGCAATTTTTTTTCTTAAGAGAAGCCTATTTTGGTCAATTGGGTCTTATTTTAATTGGTCAAAGTTGTTCACTGGTTAAACATTTTTCCTGTATAGATTGTAAATTCATATTAAATTCGTATTTAATAATTATTTAGTTGTATTGTATTTTAATAATCAATAATTTTTTTATTTTATATATTATCTGGGTCATGCTAATCTAGTGGCACTTTTTGCCGGTTCACCCTTGTTTGATAGAACAACGTTTAATATAATATTACTAAATCGAATTTTAGTTGCAATAAAGTCATTTCGAAGAATTATTCATTTGACCGAATAATTCATTAGTAAATTTTTATTTAGCGTAATTATTTATTTGAACTAATTTCATTTGAACTAATTTCATTTCGCCGAATTTTCAAATGCACTAATTTTATTTAAACTAATGTTTCACTACACTAATAATGATTTAGTCGAATTTTGTTTTATTTCCCAACCTCACGGTTACCAACTGTACGTTTGGTCTGCTTTTCATAATGACACAGTAACTTAACTGTTTCTTTTTACAAAAGCGATTCGCTTCTGGCACGCTCGCTTCCCTCGCTCGGCTCGTGCGTTGTTTGTCATACTCTAACCTATCGTAACCAAACCCAAACGTTTTGTGTCATTATAATAATCAGTTTAACAATAAATTTAACGTTGTCATACAAAAATTTGCTAATTGTTAGTTGTCAAAGTGAAACATCGGCGAAACGTTGGTTGGCAAGTGATAATCTGCCAAACAATTTTCGCTGAAAATTGTAAAAGGCAAGATACCCCTGAACATTACATCAAATGAACATTATACCTTTTGATCATTAGCGCAAATGTTGTTATAGCAAATAAATATTCGATGAACTGAAAATTCTGTCAAACGATATTATACAAAGTGATGATTTTCTTAAACGTTGTTCGATTTAGTAATATTATATCAAACGTTGTTCTATCAAACAAGGGTGAACCCTTTTTGCCGTAACTTAATTTTGCTAACATGCTGATAATGTAGTGGACTGCAATATTATTAATATTAATTATGAGCCTATATTATTGTTATTTGTAAACATTTCACATTATAGCTGTTTATTGTCCCATAATAAATAAAATTAAAATAAAATAAATAGAGGGGGTCGCATTACGACCAGTGGGCGACTACTAGTAATGAATAAAAATATAATTCGGATAAATATTTCAGTATTTAGCTTTTAAATTCTGAGTTTAGTTTCTGTCGCTGCTCAGTTGCTTATTACCAAGGTGAGATGTCAGATGTTACACATCGTATGCGATTACTGTAAGGCTCCCTCGTTTTAGTATTATTTTTTCTTCAATAGATTTTAGCCGACTAAGTTCGGAAAAGGAAGATTAGAAGTTTAAGGCTTTTTTTTTGTGGATGGGAAATCATCAAATAACTTCTCCCGGTGGGGCGCGAGGGTGTGTCAGACTCTTACTGACTAAAACCCACCCGTATTCCTTCTGTTGCCTGTGTTGCGGGGCCCTCGGTGATCCATTATACCTTCCCGCGACCCCGGCAGGAGAAGTTTAAGGCTGGCTTATGTTTCCAGGTCCAGTGAGATTCTTAATTAGAACTGGCAATTCAGTTTATACTAGTAGGTCCCATCGACTTATCCTTTAAATAACCTTAACAGAGTAATATTATTTAGTTTATGCAATATTTTGCACGACGGAAATTACCATTGCCTCAATCTTGGAGAGTTTGGTTTGCCAAATTATGAGTGTTCATATCATATTAGGCAGGCTATATGCGTTCCTCTTAAATAATTCTAACTTTACTGTTGGCAATCGGAGTCTGTCTTTATGCCGTGTATGGCAATTTTCTTCTTCACGATGTTTTCCTTCACCGTTTTGAGAGCAGTGGTGATGAAATAATTTACACAAATTAAAGCGCCTGTCTGGGTTCGAACCTACAACTCGTAAGTCGCGGCCGTTACCACTGGGCCACCACTGCCAATAAAATATATAAACTACAAAGTAGAGCAGTGTTGAACTGCTCTACTTTGTAGTTTATATATATTATTTAACAAACAAAAAAAATCTGACAGTTGAACAGATTTCGATGAAATGTGGCAAACAGGTAGACTATGAGTATGATATTTTTTTATCCCATAAGTACATTCTCGCGGGAAAATTTCAGAACGGCACGCGGGCGAAGCCGCGGGCAAAAGCTACATATAGATCATCATCATGTTCCTGTCCTTGTCCATGTCACTTGGGGTCAAAAGCTGGTTATAGTGCAATATGAAAATATTAAGTTTTAGAAATAGTGGCCATACAAAGTTGTATGGCCACAAATTCAAAAACTAAATAATAGTATCTATAAGAAACTACTAGATGATACTGAAATATAAGTATTTTAATTAGAAATTTTATGTTTGCCCACTGAACGGTCACCAGCAAGACATCCCAGCAGCCCTCATACGCGGGGAAGCTCGTCTGATGAAGAACGACGGTCAGCGAGGTCTGGCTCGAGGAGTGACAGTGATGGCGGTAAGTGGTTTACGGCACGAAGGGGCTGTGGAAAATTACAGCTAGTGCATCTATCTAACTAATAATACTGAATTTATCTATTTAACACTGAAAGACGGGTTCTGTATGAACGGAGAATTACGCGTTCACCTCGCGGACTGAACAAATCCTGTAAACCTCAACGTTTCTCCTATTGTGCCCAGGTTTGCAATTGTTTGTGGTTGCCTTTTCGGTGTGAGATGACCACTAGGACAGCCATGGCCACTAGGACAGCGATGGCCACTAGGATAGTGATGGCCACTAGGACAGCGATGGCCACTAGGACAGCGATGGCCACTAGGACAGCGATGGCCACTAGGCACTAGGACAGATACAACTCACGGTGATGAAGAATTACCTAAAATATTTATATTTTAATCAATCTCCGTAACCTTTTCCCAACCACGTTGGGGCCAGTCTAACCGGATGCAGCAGAATACCAGTATTTTACATGGAGCGACTGCCTACCTGACCTTGTATTCTGATATTTTAATATATTGTATAATAATATCAAATCGTATCCGCGCCGCGCAGAACCACCGTAAGGTGTATAACAATCTAACACCACAATTACGTCACTTGTAAAGACAATTCCTTTAATTAACGTTCATCAACATTAATTGCTTTGGTATTGTCGTTGGGCAGACATTTTCAAACATAGGAAGTAATGGATTTTGTTGGATTGTCACTACGAGTTTTCCATTGAACTAGAGTTATTATTTATTAATACTTATCGACTTATTTCATCTGATTATATTTCTATTTTTTTAATTTCGTCACAATTTGGACCACCCTGTCCAAATACTGACGACATAAAAAAAAATTGAATCCTCATGCTCAGGGTTATCTGAAAATACCCCATGTATGTTCCACGATTCTTTATAGTTTTCGACTTATGAATGAATTAATAAAGAATTATTTATAAAAAAAATATGGGGAAAAAAAAACTTCTTTATAATTACACGGCTTTTTCAAATTCTTTTTTTACAATTCCATTGTTATGGAATATTCTTAAAGACATAAAAAAAAATATCTTCCTATCATTAATTCAAGATACTATTCCGAATTTAAACTAACAAGAATTTCGTTCGAGTGATACATAATCGAAATGTCTACTTCATTTTTTTTAGTACTACCTGATTCCTTAATAATTTCAAAAACCTATGCAAAACGAAGGATTCTAGAGTAGAATCCCGAGCCTTGCGGGGGATACTATAGTATAATTCTAAGCGTAGCGAGGGATTTAAAGTTAGATTTATTAGGTTATTAGGTTAAATAATTTTGGTACCGTGTGACACACTCTGCTTTTCATCCCCCTTTATGAGAAAAATAAATAAGAGATGCTTTTAGTTGTGACGAATATTTATATTTACATACATAATCAGCCTATATTGTTCCCACTGTTGGGACACAGGCCTCCTCTCTGTGCGAGGGAGTGGGCCGTAATCCACCACGCGGGCCCAGTGCGGGTTGGTAGACTTGGTAGATGTCACATGTCTTCGTATTTTTGGTTTAGGACATGCCGGTTTCCTCACGATGTTTCCTTCACCGTTTGGGGAGCAGTGGTGATGAAATAATTTACACAAAGTAAAGCGCCTGTCTAGTTCGAACCTACGACCTATAACTCGTAAGTCGGGGCCGTTACCACTAGGCCACCACTGCTCTCTGCTCTATTTACTTATGTATATTACTAATTTATATTAATATCAAATTAAAATAGTCTGTAATATTTTGACAAAAAGTAATGAAAAAATTTATAAGAAGTTCCCGCATATTTTTTTAAACAAATAATTGTTTGACCAATGCCGCGTCGACAGATGTGCTTTTTTTATTACCGGCCAGGTCTTTATCGAAGTAAATTGCGTTCAAACTTTTTAATTAAATAAATAGTGATCCAAATTCAAAACTCATTTCGTCACTGTTATTAAGTGCGCCGGAATGACCCATTTCGCTCGCACTTATCGAGGAACCCTTCGCCTCTTTTCGAATAGATGGGATGAAAATAATTATTTCCCTACCAACTATATGGTGGTACGCAGTAAAGAATTGAGAATTGAATTGAGAATTTTCGGATACCCCTGGGCATGAGGAATCAAGTTTTTTATATGACGTCACTATTTTGACCATCCTGTATGTTTATATCTTTAGGCCGCGACTTATTACGCGTAGAATAGGGGAAGAGTACTAATTACCAATAGCACATAAGTATCTATCTACTAAACTATTAATATATTATATGTACCCGCTGCGGACCGTCCGCGTATGCAAGCGATAAAGTCTAGACATAGGGATATTCTAAGCGATAAAGAAGATGAAAAAGTCATTTTTTTTATTGGATTCTACGATTGAATTGATAAAGGCTAACGAAAAGCTAATATCAATCCTGTTGAAGGTCGTTGTTGAAATACGAAGCGCTTTGAAAGCGATTGCCACTTGATTAGGCCCTCAGGTTTAAATTATACTGAAATATAATATTTTCCTTTTGTCCACCGGTTACCAGGAAGTCATCGCAGTAGCCAGCACTCTCGAAGAAGCTCATCTGATGAAGAACGACAGTCAGCGAGGTCTGGCTCAAGAAAGGGCAGTGATGACGGTAAGTACGTGATGGTGGCTGTAGTAAGCAATAGTGCCTATAGCTATGTATTGAAAGTACAAATACAAATATTTTTATTTGTTGAACATAGGTAAGTTAGGTACAGATGTTGTGATTATTATAGAACGCTGTCTAGCCGTCATCGGCGTACAAATATTATGTTGGTACAAACATGCTGATTATAATAAATTATCAAACGATTATCAGACAATGATCACGACACATTGTTAAATAATTCTAATCCAAATTGTCGTTAGAATAAAAACATTCCAATAAAATATAATAATAATAAATTCTAGTATAAAATGTCAAATCAATAAATACTAAAGTATAATAAAAAAAAAAAACAAAAAGGTAGTTATAATGTGTCAGTTAGGTATTCGTTCACCGTATAATATCGTGGGTGATATTCTGAAACCGCGGAACTAACAGTGTTTAAAACCGCGTATTTACAAAAGTAGTAAAATCGAGATTTCGGATTTTCTAATTCATTAATACATATTTTACATAACTAATGCCTACAATATTAAGAGGAATTTAACAATTTAAAAGTTTAAACAATAGAAAGTCAAGTGGTTTAGTAAATATTACGTTTTTCCTCGTTCCTGTAAAATTCACTGTACCTACAGTCGCCGGCACGTAAGTTGGCAAGAGTCGTTAGATGCGCAGAAGTCATATTTTAGGTCCCTTTGGTACGCGCGCGGGACGCGGGGTGTGAGGCAGCGCCGAGCCGAGCGCGCGATTGGTGCATCAGTAGACCCTTGCACCTCGCATTGTATCTACGTCCCGTTCGCTCCCGAATGCCACTAAGTGTACGATGCGCGAACTTACCCCCACTATGCCAAATCCTTGCCAAGTTACGTGCCGGCTACTGTACCTTACGCGGTTTTAAACACTGTTAGTTCCGCGGTTTCAGAATATCACCGACGATATGTTTTCTCGTATAATATTTTCAGTAAAGCCTTTTTAAAATCGTATATGTTGTTTATTTGTTTAATTTGTCTAGATTTCTTATTATAGATCCTAGGTGCCATTCCTAAAAAACTTTTTGTATAGAGAGCAGTGCTATGTGGCTTAGTATTGAAAGTTCGTGGGGATCACCCTGATTAGGATAGATTTATTGGATGGAATCAAACAACGCAGATGCAACATGACGGGAACTTTTTTATTGACAGATGTCACAGATAGACCACAGACTACACAGTACATTTTGACACAGCATAACTGGTACGTTTTTATGAATATGCCACAGGCTGACTTATATACACATTAGACGATTACAGAGCAAATATTATGTTCCTTTACATTCGGACTTCGGGGAGGGAAAATATTCAAATGCGTTTTTTTCTGATAATGATTCTCTCAATACGTCTAGCGCCACACACTTTACTGTGTCGAAAACAGGAACTAATGAATGTTGCCACTTAATTTTTTAACACTTAGCGCGTGTCTTTCTGTTGCGTCGTTAAGATCTCAATGTTTCAAATAGATGGAAGTTGGATTTGACAAATACTGCTGTCTCAAAAATGTACATACAGGGCAATGTTATGAGTTTATTTTTTTTTAAATATGGAATACAGCTTTCAGTTGGTTTAAGTTTAAACACAGCATGCACTTATTTTTTTTTGGGCTTTAAACGCAATTTTTTGTCAGTGGAATTTCCCCAATATATTATTCCAAAACGTAATGTAGATGTGACATAGGCCTTGTAAGAAATTAGAAGAACGGACTCATTTACTATTTTTTCTAGATTGTAGAGGGCATATGAGTACTGGTTTAGTTTTTTACAAACAGTTTGTACATGACATTTCAAGTTTAAATTAATATCCAAGTGAAGTCCATTGGCCATTGTCCATTGGTGGTCCATTTGCGCGAACCATAGTTAAAATCTACGTTCATCACACAATAGTCTTCTTCAATGTCCCACTCACCGCACTGACTTTATTCACTCTTCCTTCTTCGTTCAGTCTATCTCTCTGTGAAATGCGCTGCCCCAGGAAATCAGGATGGCAACCAACCGATTATCCTTTAAAGTTAAAGTTCGCGAGCACATTCGTAAGAAGCTGGCAGTATCATCACAACGGTAATGTTTTCCCATTGTTTGTCTTATCTGTTTAGTATATTCGTGTATATATTTGGTCTTATATTTATGTATAATTAGGTATATGTATTGTATATAATGTTTTAATAGGTATATGTATGTATATACTTATATTTTATTAAATATTTATTCCACAGTTTTCGTTATTGCACCTACCACTGTCTGTCTCTGCATCACCCAAAGGTTGACTGGTAGAAAATGCCTATGGCATTAAGTCCTTCTCTGTACATTTGTGTGCATAAAGTATTAAATAAATAAATAAGTCCCAGAAATCTAGCACTGCTTGTTTCAGCTTTTATTTGATCTGCATAAGCTATGTTTAAGTTAAGTTTTTTGTTCTTTGATAAAAAGACATGAGCGTTGTTTTATCTATATTTATTTTTAATTTATTTATAAGTAACCAATTTATGATGCAAAGGATCGACTTATTTATGTCATCTTCATAAGTTTCTATATTTTTACATGGAACAATAAGTGTACTGTCATCGGCAAACAAAATAGTTTGATGCTCAGTGCATTTTGGAAAATCGTTAATATATATGAGAAATAACAAGGGCCCAAGGACAGTTCCTTGGGTTACACCGCATGCTGTGTCTCTATTTGGTGACATATGAGTATCTTCTATATTGGATTTAGAACAAATTCTATTTAAAACAGTGGCTTGCTTACGTCCAGTGAGATATGTTTTGACTAGATTTAATGTTTCCCCTGACACCGTATCGTTCTAACTTACCCAATAATATTTCATGACTTACGTGATCGAATGCTTTCGACATATCCATAAGTACTGCTGCAATGGGATTTTTTTTGTCAACATTACTAACGATTTCTGTAAATAATTCATAGACAGCTTTATTAATGTTTCTGTTTTTCCGAAAAGTATATTGTTCTTTAGCTAGTATATTGTTTACTTCAAAGAATGAGTTTATAGATTTATAAATTACTTTTTCAAAAAATCTTTGATATTACCGGTATGAAAGCTATTGGACGGTAATTTGAAATAGCATCTCTATCGCCTTTTTTATGCAGTGGTTTAATAATGGTAATTTTTAACAAATTAGGCAAGTGGCCATATTCTATGCATTGATTAATAATAAAACTCAAAACAGGTGCATTAATAAACAACTTTCACTATAGGACGAACTGGAAATAGCAAAAACAAAATGGGGTGTGGCTGTGTCATGGACACGGCCGTGTGTTGTACGTGAATACGTCTCGTAACGGGTAATATTGGTACCATTCGATTGCTCTTAAGAAGCCCTTTCCAACCGTATAACAGGAGAGTGCCGTCCATAGAGGCAATTAGGCCTAGCCTACCCTACCAACAACGCCAAATGCATTTATTTTAACTATGTAATACAAATAATACAAAATATTAAAAAAGAAGTTACACTCCTCTTTTAACACTTATAGCAACTTGTCGCAACCACCATGTGACGTAACTTACAGTTCGACGGAGCACACAATATTTATTAGGCAGGCACTCGGCCGGCCTTTTTTTTTTTTTTTTTTTTTTTTTTTTTTTTTTTTTTTTTTTTTTTTTTTTTTTTTTTTTTTTTTTGAGGGTGGGAAATCATCAAATAACTTCTCCCGCTCTGGGTGGAGCGGGAGGGTGTGTCAGACTCTCTTCCTGTTGCCTGTGTTGCGGGGGCCTCGGTGACCCATAAGTACCTTCCCGCGACCCCGGCAGGCCTAAGTTTATTTCGTGTGTATGAACAGCACACACTATTAAAATGGTTTAAATTATGGGCGTAACTACAGTGACTGGAGCTGGCAATCCCGTGTTGTGATTGGCTGTGTGTAAAGTCAAGATTTAATGAATGAAAAGTATTGAAGACCAGGGTTACCAATTTTTGGACGATTCTCCGAATTGCGGGAATTCGAAAATCAGACTACACACAGACACGATAGTTTCCTTAATGACTACTAGAGACAATTAAAAAAACAGGGTGGTATTGTGGAATTTATACCTTCCAAAAAAATGATAAATTGTAAGGAATAGCAAAAGCCCTTTAAAAACTTCATATTTTTTTATTTTTCTCCTCATATTTGGAAAATTTTGCTTTGCTTGTAAACCCTGGACTGTATTATCCGGCAAAATGTGGTAGTCCCTTTTGTGGAAGAACACGCTATGACAATGATACAATTTTAATTGGTAGTGTTTGTTTCATGTGACAGTGACACGCAATTTATATCCGATCTTGAATGTTTTGCTTTTAATATCTTATTAAGTTATAAGTAATTCGTTTTGAAACGTAAAGTAGTGTAAATATTATTTTTTGTGTTATTATTTCTTTATTTACCTAAGAATGGTGGACAGGACTAAACTAAAATTTATCTTCTGTCCTTTTCTTAATGAAATATAAAGAAAAAGATGCACTGAACTTAAATTTAGTTCAGTTTGTGAACAAGCGAATCGGCACCACTGTCGAAAATGAGAAAAATCTCAAAATATAATCATAAACCAAAAGAAGCGAATCAAACAATAAAGATTTTACGAGAGCTGAGGATTGAAATTTGAACGAACGTCGTAGCTTCTCTGAGTCAAAAGTTATACTAATAGTCCAGTCAAAATAGACATTCCAGTTTGCATTAATTCCCAACAAGCTGGATTTTTGTGCAGGCCTTGAATACGTCATTACAAATGACATGTCAGATCCCGCTTGTGCGTTGTTTTTTATTCAAGGTCAAAGGTCACAAATTTGCGATTTTTTGCGTATTTCTCTGAAACAATGAGAGCTACCGAAAAATGGTTTAAACAAAGTTTGTAGATCGTAAAATTGTTCACAAAAAAAATCTCAACACTTTTTCTTCTAGCAAGCATCGCTTTCGAGATATCGTGACTTTAGACCGCAGGAAAGTCGTATTTTCGACTATATGCACACATTTCCGCACCACCTCTGAGGTAGTGTACACGGCGCTTTTTTTTAACGTGGTTTCCCCAGTAGGAATACTCGACAATATATTTTAACCGAGAGAATGTAATCGGACACTATTTTATTGATGATTTATTTTTTAAATTGAATTTAATGAAAATTTTAACAGCAAGCAAACTACATCATCATTCACCATCAAATTCTTCATAGTCACTCGTTTCTTCCTCTTCACTGTCTTCTTCCTCTTCTTGCTCGATTTGTGTAGACTGCTCCAAGAAGAGAGATATATCAGTTATATCCTTATCAATTTCGAAACAATGTTCATATGTTGCATTTGATTCAATGTTGGTGCAATATTGGCCATTTTACATTTTTACAAAATTTTGTAACGGCACTATTTAAAAAGAAAATATATTTCACAAACACGTCTATTCACTACGAAAAACCGTTCAAAACTGACTCCATTTACTAGAGCTATGTCCTTCGGGAAAAGTAGGTATACGCTGGTTTCAACCCGAAAAATGGAGTGTCGCAGGCAGATGTTTCTCGAGGCCAACCGCCCAATAGAATTAGGGACGGACGATGACTCACTCAGAATTGTATAAATGGAAATTATATAAATGATATTATGTATGGAAATTATAAATGGAAATCTCGATACGCAGCAAAATTACCTCAAAATGGCAGCGCTTCCCTCTCCACCGCGCGCAACGTGTCACAGTCTTTACTTAGCGTAATAAATTCTTTGAACTTTTAGCTATCCAGTGGTGTAATTGAATTTTTGATGAAGATGATAGATATGTAGCTGCAATACCAAACTGTATCTCCCGATTTTGTTATCATTCGTTTTTGTGAATCGCCTCCCTATGGAAGCAATTTTAAAGACGTATTCACGTCAAAAAATACATCTGTTTTATAAATTTTCATCAGGTAATTATTGCATTTTTGTATGAAACAGCTGATATTCGATTTATACAATATGTAACAAAAACCCTGTTGTTCCTTCTACCTACGTTTTAAGAATCTGTTTACTAAGCGATAAAGCAAGTCATTTATAAAAAACTGTTCAATAAAAAAAAAAAATTATTAATATTTGTAATTTTTTATCGATTTGTTACCTCTGCAATTCTGCATGAAGCGATGACGCGAAACCAGAAGTAGATAGAACGTTCCCGCCCTCTCTTTGATCGGTGCCGCCGCGCCGCCGATTATCTACCTATTTTTCTACACAAGTTCGTGACCTTGTCAGCTGTTGTTTATCAGTATCACTTTAACGAATTAATCTTTGATAATCTTGGTTTACACAGTATTTTTAAGCACAATTGATAATTGTTACAACTACATTTAACACTTCACTACGTTAAAAAAAACAAATTCGCCGCGTCTGTCACATAAAACCTGATGTACCTATTTACATTTTAATGCATTAATTTATTATGATATCTACTTGACGGCCACGGAGTTGCTGTTCGATATGACCACCTTGTACCACACTTTTTGGCTAATAGTCGGAGGGAAGTAGTGATTGGACGCGACAATAGTGAAATGGGTGCTGGCCATCTTCTTTGAGTACTATCCTAACGCGCATAAGGTTTACTCCGAGTTCGTGTCCCACTGAGCGTGTACTTCGCGTTGGATCGTGCTCAAACAAGTCCAAGACTTCTGTCTCGAGTCCTCGGTCTGCCTGCGTCAGCTCGTTGTTGGTCTCGCCTGTGCACACTGCCGGTATTGTACGTACGTATGTGCAAACGTAGGAATACCATCGCCGACGGTAATGGTAGACTCGCAAAACGTTCTTGGTAGAGTCTGCGTGCTTCTGCATAATTGCAGTTACATTTCCGAAGACACATCAACATATTAAAATATTCTACGTTAGAATAAGACATTGTCAACATTTACGTAAACAAAACACAATTCACTCACTACGTAGGTCAACAATAACATCCATTCGAAAGCAAGCTGCTTGGGAGACTGACTAAGGAAGTGATTCGCAGGGAGACGGGTGGCGGGGCGGCGGGGTAGGTAGGCACGAGGTACCAACCCGCCGGCATGCGCGGCGGGTGTTTTTGGCGGCGTCTTTTGTCGCATTCAAAGAAAGCCGCCGAACTAGTAGGCTATTTAGCGAAATAAAGATGTACTTGTAAAATCAGATACTCTAAACATTTTTTTGAATGTGTCGATTTTAATAGTTATTTGATTTTGACCTCTCGACTAGCCAATGCTTAATTTTTTTAAATTATAATTTCATCAATGTTCTGCTTATAGGTAAATGTATACGTTCCTAAAAGGAACAACAGGGTTTTTGTTACATATTGTATATTCGATATTTCCGAGCCGGTCTCATATTGAAAGTTGCTCATAATCACGAGTACTTTCACGCGTATATAATACTAGCACTTCGCCCATGACTTCGTCTGCGTGGATTTCTTAATTTCCCAAAAAACTTCGACAATACCCCCTTGACCCAAGGGTAGTTTTGGAATATAGGGTTAGAAAGAGAAATGACGATCTGCACGGAGGCGGGGCGTGCGAAATACGTTACACTGGCCATACTTTTTTCAGTCTGAGCGGCGCTGGCACATGCCAAGTTTCTAAGCCGAAGGACAAAATGTTTTTGCCTCAGGACTAAAATCTTAAATACAAACCGTATTCGATAGGGATGGATTATTGAAAAATCTTTTGGCATGTTCCATTAGTTGGCTTTTCAGATTATTTATACCAAGTTTCGAGATAATCGAAGCAGGAAATAAAATCCACCTTTAAAGACCTAATAACCCCTTTTCACCCAATTAGGGGTTGTATTACGAAAAATCCATAAAGACTGAATTCAAATTTTTTGTCGAGTTTTAAATCACTCGGACTGCGCGTTATGATTCCTCCATAGGAACTTGAATACCCTTTAATAATAGTTTTGTGAAACGAATAATGTCAAACTTTATTGTTTACTTAGGCGCGTCTTCTTGTCAAGTATATAGCCGAAGCCGAATAAGATTTTTTTCCAGCCTCTTTATGGTTGATTTTTGCAAAATCCTTTTTAGAACGCAATTTAGTTTTAAACTACAAAAACTACTCTTAAATGCCAGTTTCCCGTCTCCAGGAAGTCATCGCAGCCAGCACACGCGACGAAGTTCGTCTGATGAAGAACGAGGGTCACCGATGTCTGACTCGAGAAGGGGCAGTGATGACGGTAAGGGGTTCGTAAGTGGTAGTGGGTGTAGAAAGCATTTTTTAATAGGTTCTAACCATAGAACCTATAAAAACAATACAGGTTTTGCATTTAATTTTTTTCTTCGATTTCCTTCTTGAATTATGAACAACTTTTGCTATTGGATTGGTTAAAAAAAAACGGAACGGGTGATTTCATTTTTAGGGTTCCGTACCTCAAAAGGAAAAATATGAACCATTATGATCACTGGTGTGTCCGTCTGTCTGTCGGTCTGTCACAGTTTTTTTTAAATATTTTTTACAAAAATACCTAGTTTTAAAGTTATTTATGAAAACAGATCAAAATTGACCTTTCCCTTATATCCGAAACTACTGTTTATGAAATTTAAAATTGGAAAAAGTACAGAACATAATTCTTATAAATTACAGGAACACCTACATATAAGAAGAGAGATGGTGTTAAAATAACTTGGTAAACCTCTCAATATTGTGCGTACAAACTTAAATTTGCAGTTGGATTGTATGGGGGAACAATGTTAAGTTTGTTCTTGGGATAAATTCATCCCAACTACGGAACCCTCCATTGTGTGTGGACCGTGACGCACTTGGCCTGTTTTTTTTAATTTATATTTCTGGGTTGGTTCCATAGTAAACGTTGTGCCATGAGTACTGTGTTGTGTAAATCCAAGTGTTGTGTCTGCACTTTGTATTTTTAATCACAATTTTCCTTATGCTCACTGACCGATCACTAGCAAGTAATCGCAGCAGCCAGCACACGCGAGAAAGCTCATCTGGTGAAGAACGACGGTCAGCGAGGTCTGGCTCGAGGAGTGACAGTGACGACGGTAAGCGGTTTACGACACTAATTTAAAAAAATGTTCTATAGTGCCGCCGATTCCCTTGTTCACAAACTAGACTAAATTTAAGTTCAGGGCATCTTTTTCTTTCTATTTCAACACGAAGTAACCGTATAGGTCAGAAACATTTCCAAGCATAAATGCGCATATTATTTCACATCTTTGATTAATGACCCACTAAAGTGGTCATTTTGCCGTATGTGCGCGAATCGCCTCCACGAGGACACGGCGGTGCTCTGCCCAAGCCGGGCAGACCTCCACCGTGTCCTCTGGTCGATCAACACAGTGGTGACACCCGAGCGTTTCCTCCCGCCTTATCCTGACACAGGAACCTCCCGAAGCTGCCGTGTCCGGTGAGGATCTGTGTCAAGCGGAAGGTGAGGACACCGTGGCGCCTTTCTAGCCATTCCTCAAAGAGGGGACTTATCGCCGCAATCGTGGTGTGCCCAGCACTGGGTTGCGACAACCGTACTCTCCATGTCGCCATGAGATCCCGGTGGAGCTTCGTCTGCTGTGCCACGATTTCTCGTGGCAGCGGAGTAACGCCCCGGCGTTTCGCCTCCTCACACCACTCCCATACGTGCGTGAGGACTTTTGCCTCCAGATCCCATGGCGGCAATCCGGCTAGGAGGCTCGCTGCCTCACAGGAGACCGTGCGGTATCCCCGGACCAGCCGGATGGCCATGTCCCTTTGGGCCGCGCTCAACCGACGGCCTGGCCGCAGCGCCAGGGTAGTCTCGGCGCGTTTACGCCATCATTACAGGCATCAGCTGTTTGAGTTTTGGATTTATCAATACGATCCAGAAACAAAGCGCCAGTCGACGGTTTGGGTGTTTCAAAACGAACCAACGCCTACCAAAGTGAAGCAATCTAGAAGCGGGGGAAGATTTTGATCGCATGCTTTTTCAATTTGACTGGCTACTTGGTGCCAATTCCTTTACAGAACCATAAAAAAGAAGCATTAACGCTGAATGGTATACTACCAAATACTTGGCAGAAGTTTTCTCTGTTCTGAGCAATAGTCCCCGGAGACCTGTGTTTGGTCGCTACACAGGGCTTCGCGGGCTACTGCTCCACCAGGACAACGCACCTTCGCACACCACGCTCAAAACGGGGGACTTCCTGGACAGCACGCCGGTCAAACTCCACTTAAAGCCCTGACCTAGCACCGTGTGACTTCTTTTTATTCGCGAAAATAAAAAATCTGCTCAAAGGGTCTCAATTTTCGTCGCCGGAAGATGCGCTTTCAGCGTTCCGGCAGGCAGTAAACGATGTGTCTGCGGCGGACTGGCAAAATTGTTTCGAAAACTGGTTCAAACGCATGAAAGTTTGTATAGAGGCTAGTGGAGAGTACTTTGAAAAGATTAAATAAAAAAAAATGCCTATAGAAGACAAATATACAATATTGGTGCTACTAACTATTTACACTAGGTAGACATTGGCGCCGATTCCCTTGTTCACAAACTAGACTAAATTTATGTTCAGGGCATCTTTTTCTTTCTATTTCATTAAGAAAAGGACAGAAGATACATTTTAGTTTAGTCCTGTCAAATTAATCAGCGCTTGACGTAAATTGACGTAATTTTAGTAGGCAAGTTTTTAATCACGTCTAAACTTGTATAGAGTAGTGACGGGCGCTGATTAATTTGACAGGACTAAACTAAAATTTATCTTCTGTCCTTTTCTTAATGAAATAGAAAGAAAAAGATGCACTGAAATTAAATTTAGTTTAGTTTGTGAACAGGGAATCGGCGCCAATGTCTAACTAGTGTAAATAGTTAGTAGCACCAATATTGTATATTTGTCTTCTATGTATTTTTTTTTATTTAATCTTTTCAAAGACTCTCCACTAGCCTCTATACAAACTTTCATGCGTTTGAACCAGTTTTCGAAACAATTTTGCCAGTCCGCCGCAGACACATCGTTTACTGCCTGCCCGAACGCTGAAAGCGCATCTTCCGGCGACGAAAATTGTATCCCTTTGAGCAGATTTTTTATTTTCGAGAACAAAAAGAAGTCACACGGTGCTAGGTCAGGGCTGTAAGTAGAGTTTGACCGGCGTGCTGTCCAGGAAGTCCCCCGTTTTGAGCGTGGTGTGCGAAGGTGCGTTGTCCTGCCCGCGAAGCCCTGTATAGCGACCAAACACAGGTCTCCGGGGGCTATTGTTCAGAACAGAGAAAACTTCTGCCACGTATTTGGTAGTATACCATTCAGCGTTGATGCTTCTTTTTTATGGTTCTGTAAAGGAATTGACACCAAGTAGCCAGTCAAATTGAAAAAGCATGCGATCAAAATCTTCCCCCGCTTCTAGATTGCTTCACTTTGGTAGGCGTTGGTTCGTTTTGAAACACCCAAACCGTCGACTGGCGCTTTGTTTCTGGATCGTATTGATAAATCCAAAACTCAAACAGCTGATGACTGTAATGATGGCGTAAACGCGCCGAGACTACCCTGGCGCTGCGGCCAGGCCGTCGGTTGAGCGCGGCCCAAAGGGACATGGCCATCCGGCTGGTCCGGGGATACCGCACGGTCTCCTGTGAGGCAGCGAGCCTCCTAGCCGGATTGCCGCCATGGGATCTGGAGGCAAAAGTCCTCACGCACGTATGGGAGTGGTGTGAGGAGGCGAAACGCCGGGGCGTTACTCCGCTGCCACGAGAAATCGTGGCACAGCAGACGAAGCTCCACCGGGATCTCATGGCGACATGGAGAGTACGGTTGTCGCAACCCAGTGCTGGGCACACCACGATTGCGGCGATAAGTCCCCTCTTTGAGGAGTGGCTAGAAAGGTGCCACGGTGTCCTCACCTTCCGCTTGACACAGGTCCTCACCGGACACGGCAGCTTCGGGAGGTTCCTGTGTCGGATAAGGCGGGAGGAAACGCCCGGGTGTCACCACTGTGTGGATCGACCGGAGGACACGGTGGAGGATACGGTGGAGGTCTGCCCGGCTTGGGCAGAGCACCGCCGTGTCCTCGTGGAGGCGATCGGCGGCAGAGATCTCTCGCGTCAGGCCCTGGTTCAGGCCATGGTACGGAGTGAGAGGGCATGGGCAGCTGTCACCTCCTTCTGCGAAGTATTAATGCTCACGAAGGAGGGGGCGGGACGGTTGAGTGGTAGAGAAATAAATTCTTTGATCCTTTAGTCCTATACCCAGTGGTATATTTTTTTTACCTATATATTTATGAGTAATATGTTGTGTAAAAGTTTGTCCATTTAACCTAACCTGTAACACTTCAGGTCTGTGAACACCACTTTTCGATTCAAGGATTCGTTTGCGTAGTATTAAGCACTAAAGTGGTAAAAGTTTTATGTCTGACCTTTCCCATTTAATCTTCTACACCCCCTCCTCCCTCATTAAAGGGTAGTTTTAGAAAATGACTCGTCACGATCTTTGTTATTTACCTAGATAATAATGGCTTGTAACAAGTTTCATATTTCTAAACTGAAAGAATAAAATCTTTCACACAAACTCTATTCACCCTTTCCATTCAATCCCTATCGGGGGATTGATTTTTGAAAAATCGTTTGGCTCGTTTCCATTATTTGACTTTTCCGGTTATTTATACCAATTTTCGAGCAACTTTAAAATCCTCCCTCAATAACTTTCTTTTAACCCCTTTTCAACCGTTTAGAGGTTGATATTCGAAAAATTTAAAACACGGAATTCTTATTTACTGTCGAGTTTCAAATCAATCGGACCGCGCGTTGACATTCTGCCATACAAACTTTAATACCCCCTAAACATTTCCCCCATTGCAACCCCTATATGTTGATTTTCGCAAAACTCAGTTTCGTTTTAAACCACAAAAACTACTGTTTTAAATTCAAGGTTCTGCCTTTAGCATACCTTGTTCGTTTATCTAAGTATATAAATGTAATCACAATTTTCCTTTATTTCATTTTACTGACCGATTACCAGCAAGTCATCGCAGCAGCCAGCACACGCGAGGAAGCTCATCTGGTGAAGACAGACGGTCAGCGAGGTCTGGCTCGAGGAGTGATAGTGACAACGGTAAGTGGTGAAGACACTAAGGGGATAGCCCCTTATTTAACTAATAATACTGAATTTACCTATGATGACGGGAGTTATGTATGAACGGAGGTCTACGCGTTCACCTCGCGGACTGGAGAAAGCAAACCTCAACTTCTCTCTTGTTGTGGCCAGGTTTGCAATTGTTTAAGGTTGACTAGGCATTAGGACAACTCACTCAAAAATATTTTTAGTAAAAGTATATATTTAATATACAGTATAGAAACCACATAATTATATAAAATAAATGAAACCACAAGTAATACTAGTCCACAGAAGTATAGCAAAATTAAAGATTAAATTAAGAACCTTAAATAAAAAAATTGAAGCAAAATAAATTCAGTAAAAGTAAACATTATGTTTAAACAACTTACGTTGACCCCGGGAAGAGCGGCATCGTTGCCACATAGTGCAAACTACCACGACGCTGACACGTAAGGGAGTAGGCTTGTAAGTATCGAGCCTACTCCCTTACGTGTCAGCGTCGTGGTAGTTTGCACTATGTGGCAACGTCGCTTTTCAATATTCAACGGTTCAAGTTCGTTGAATCATTGAGCTAATGGTTTTTCTACAGTGTTCAAATTTGCTCAACATTAAAACCCTACTTTTTGACGTAATTACTGGACCGATTTCGTTATGTTTTTGTATATCGTCAGAAAAGGCGATTACAAGTATGTGGTTTCATTTATTGCATAGGTATATGGTGGTATCCATACTGTATATAATATATTATACAGGCTGTCATTTTAACATCATCAACCTCTTAAGAGGTCATTGCACTCATTATTATGAACAAGTTTTACAATGGGACTAAATCTGAAGTAGCATAAAAAATTTGCTATTTCGTCAAAATGTAGAAAACAGCAGATTTTGTTTGCGATTTCGCGTTTATTCCCGTTTTTTTTTTTGATGGTGGGAAATCATCAAATAACTTCTCCCGCTCTGGGCGGAGCGGGAGGGTGTGTCAGACTCTTACTGACTAAAACCCTTCCGTATTCCTTCTTGTTGCCTGTGTTGCGGGGGCCTCGGTGACCCATAAGTACCTTCCCGCGACCCCAACAATGACCCCTTAAAAGGTTGATGGTGTTTAAAATTACACCCTGTATATTAATATCAAGTTGTATCCGCGCGGCGCAGAAGCATCATAAGATGTACAGCAATCTAACACCACAACACAATTACGTCACACACTTGTAAAGACAATAATTCCTTTAATTTCAAAAGTTCAGCAACATCAATTGCGTTAATTTTGTCGCTGGGCAGACGAAATTTTCCAACACAGAAATTAATGGATTTTGTTGGATTTTCAAGCTGGAAGGAATTGTCACTACGAGTTTTCTATTCAACTAGGGACTAGGGTCAATAAAATCCTCTATATCCTTATGGACTTATTTCGTTTGAGTATATGTATCTATAGCCCGCGACGAGGGGAAAGAGCTCTTACGAATAACGCATAATTAACCAACTAAACTATTAATATACGAGTATCTATGCCCACGACGTTGACTGTTCCCATGGATGTGGAAAAACAACATTACAATTAAAAAACAGCATTACAATGAATTAAAGAAATTTAAGATATAATTAAACAGACGGCCTTGACAAATGGACATTCTATCAGCGATAAAGATGATGAAAAAGTTAAAAATGTATTAGATTCTACGATTGGATTGACATAGGCTACCGAAAAACTTATATCAATCTTGTGGAAAGTCGTTGTAGAAATACGCAGTGCTTTGAAAGCGACTTACATTATAGATATGTATAGAAGATAATGCAATGTACATATTTTCCTTTTGCCCACTGACCGATCAGCAAGTCATCGCAGCAGCCAGACAACGCGAGGAAGCTCATCTGAAGAAGAGCGACGGTCAGCGAGGTCTGACTCGAGGAGTGACAGTAAGTAGTGGTGGATTTAGTATGAAGCCTTACTTAGCCTTTGGCGAAACTACAAGGGTAAAGAACCCTTATAGTTTCGCTATGTTCGTCTGTCTGTCTATCAGTCTGTCTGCCTGTCTGTCCCCGCATTTCCCCCATGTACCCTTGGTGACAATGGGACCACCTCGAGAGCGTACCCTTTCAAACAAAAAAATAATTTTCAATTTTTGGCCACAATTGACGGACAAATCAAAATCAAAATATTTTATTTCACATAAACCTACATGGGCAGTTATGAAACGTCAAAAGCTAGGTGCACGGTTCCAATTGGTCGTTTCCTATGGAGAAGAGCCTGCAAGAAACTCCACGGTTACTCTTTTGAAAATAATTGGCTTTTAAAAACCCATTAAGTTAAGTACCTAGTACCTACTTCTTGACAGGCTTACACTGTCCTCCCATACCTTACTAGGTATGAGAGGATAGTCTGGACAGTGTAGGTCTGTCAAGAAGTAGGTACCAGGTACTTAACAAAAAATAAATGGTCTACAAATCTTGTCTATTTAGCTTACAACGTTCTCACATTCACAAAATATAAAAGAATCTATATAAGATATTAATAAAATAATAAAAACCTATTTAAACTAAATGACATCTTTGCCATTACAACTGTAACAAGTCTTAATTATACGTAGTATCACCGTAGTACCACCAAAGCCACTAATAAATAGTTTGATATCAAAACTGTAGGTATACAATGTCAAATAATGAAAATATTATGTCAAGGAAGTATCTATAAAAAAAGAAAAGAAAAGACATCATAATTTGGGAGCAGTTAATAGACATTTACCAACCCGCACTGGGCCCGCGTGGTAGATTACACCCCACTCCCTTTCGACGAGAGGAGGCCTGTGTCCCAGCAGCGGGAACATTATAGGCTGATTATGCAATAGACATTTACTTAGCTATGCCGTTTATGAGGTAACGGGGAAGCCACATGTGAAGAAGGAATTATTGCCAAACTTCCTTGCCTTCAACGTAGTCTTTAATCTTATAATATGCGTTTTTTATAAGGACCCGTTTGATGTGGGTTTTGAACTTTCAATAGCTAAGTTCTGTAACTGACTTTGGCAACTTGTTATAAAAGCGGGTACTGTTGATGAAAAATGATTTGCTTGTTTTTCTTAATTTAAATTTGGATAAGTAACACAATTTCATGTTTACTACGTGTATTTATATTATGGAAATCGCTTCTTATTTTGAAAAGACCTAAGTTTTTACGAACATACAAAATACTTTTTAAGATATAAAAAGAAGGCAGAGTTAATTACATTAATTTCCTTGATTTTTCTAAGGGACTTACGAGGGCCCATTCGCGCGGATTGCCCTCTTTTGTAAAATGAAAATTGAATCTACATCAGCTGCCGATCCCCACAGCAGAACGCCATAAGACATAATACTTTGGAAATAAAAAAAGTTTACTAACCTAGTTGTGGCTATATCAGTCAACTGCCTATTTTTCTTACTGCATATAGAAAGGAAGGTCATTAATATAAACTAGAAATAGGAAAGGGCCAAAAATTGAACCTTGAGGCACGCCCATCTTTACTAGATACCCCGAGGACGTCGCCCCGTTAACGTTTACTTTTTGCTGCCTGTTTGATAGATAGCCTATAAATTCGTCCCCGTCTAAAGCTGAAAACCTTTTGCATAGTAGTGTGCCTAAATGTAGTCGCTTATTTAGTTTCGAACATGTAACACCTGGTGATGTTGTTAACGTTTTTAACACACTTAAGTCTAAAAACACTGGTGATTACTGGGGTATCTCCATTAAACTATTAAGCAATATAATAAACATTGTAGCCCCCTATCTAGCTGTTACTTTTAATAAATGTGTTGATTTAGGAACTTTTCCTGACCTCATGAAGAGTAGTAAAGTCATACCATTATTTAAATCAGGTAATAAAAAAGACGTTGGCAACTTCAGGCCTATTTCTATTTTACCTGCATTTAGCAAAATATTTGAAAGTTAATACTCAAGCAGTTGCTAAGACATTTTAATTTAAACAGCCTCCTTCATAATGAACAAAATGGCTTTACAAAAGGTCGTTCGACTACATATGCAGGTGTTGCACTGCTGAAACACGTATTTAACGAATGGGAGAACTCGAAAAATGCTATTGGAGTTTTCTGTGATCTCTCCAAAGCTTTTGATTGCGTGCAACATGACACGCTTGTGCGTAAACTACATCGTTACGGTGTCCAAAATGAAGCTCTTAAAGTAATAAGTTCATATTTACATAATAGGTTGCAATGTGTAGATGTTAATGGTGTAAAATCTTCCGGGCTTCTAGTTCAGTTAGGTGTACCACAAGGCTCAATACTGGGTCCATTCTTATTCTTAGTATATATTAATGACTTACCATTCTATTTAAAGGGTATCTGTGACGTTGTACTGTTTGCAGATGATACCTCTCTTATTTTTAAAGTAGACAGGAATAGACAAGATTTTGACGACGTAAATAGTGCACTCTCAATTGTTACGGATTGGTTTACGACAAATAACTTAACTTATTCTGCTGTGGGGCAAAGCCGCTGACATTCAAAATATATTTGTTCTTCAAAAACGAGCTGTTCGAGCAATTTACCAGCTAGGTGCCAGAGTTTCTCTGAGAGATTTTTTTAAAGATATTGGTATTTTCACGGTGGCATCACAATTCATCTTCGCCAACATCTTATATATTAGGCAAAATATACACTTATACATTAAAAACAGTGATATTCACAATATTAACTCCAGAAATAAGGACAAATTACGTGCTCCATTTCACCGGCTTCACAAAGTTCATAACTCGTTTGTTGGTCTTGGTATTACTTTTTATAACAAGTTACCCTCTTCTTTGCTAGATTTGCCTAGATCTGCGTTATGCTCGTGAACGGGTGCTGCTTGTGGTGACTGGTCGTCTTGCTGACCATTGTTTTGTTTTGTTATTAGTATTTAATTGTTTATTTATTTTACTTTGATTGTCCTAGTTCATCATTTGTGACTGTTACAGCTATAGCTATATGTAAGCGGGCGCGCCTATTATGCTTGGAGGATTTTATTTGGGCATTAAGTTCTGTTTACGTTTTTATCTCTGCTTGAGAATTAATAGTTTTCGGTGTTTTCTTTTTCTTTTTTTTGTTGGTATATGGCTAATAATTTAATGTTTTATATTGCACGTAATGTAAATTGTTTTGCATACTGTTGTATAGAATTCATTTTTTTTCCCTCTAACTGAACCAGACAGCTGTGCTGCTGGAGAGTTTGTTGACCACTTCTTCTTCCCAGATAAAGCACTAGGAAGTGGTGAAGGGTGGGCGTTTTGGGGGACTGTCTTATGTAATTTTGACGTTCGAAAAGTGCTGATTCTCAGCCTAGTTTGAATAAATGACTTTTGATTGATTTGATTTGATAGGACAGAACAAGATCAGCAGCATGTCCACGAATTCCGCAGTGGTATTTGCAGGTCAGTGTATTGTGGTCAACGCAGTCAAACGCTTTTGAGAGATCACAGAATATGCCAATGGCATCCTGGGATTTCTCCCAGGATTCCAAAATATGACTGATGAGTTTTACTCCTGCGTCAGTCGTCGACCTACCTTTCGTGAAACCAAACTGGCGACTATGTAAAATCCCATGTGAATTGAAATGTGACATCTGGTTTATCATGATTTTTTATGTATTTTACTCAATGCTGGTAACACAGATATAGGTCTATAATTAGAGGAATCACTCTTACTACCCGATTTGAACATTGGTACTACTTTACTATGTTTCATTAAATCAGGAAACGTACCGCTGTCTAAACATTGATTCAATATACCTGTTAGGATGGGGCTATTGTATTAATGATATCTTCAAGAACCTTAACGGTAATCCCCCATAAGTCTTCAGTGTTGTTTATGTTAAGACTTTTGAATGCCGTTTTAATTGTGACAATAGAAATGGGCTTGAACTCAAAACTTGGAATTTCCTTAGAGAAGTGTGTTTTGAGAGGAGATTCAGCTAATATAGGTGATGAGGGGAGAGATTTCGTAACCAATATTGACTTCTCAAAGTACAAACATCGGTGATCATTACACTTGCCCGTTAAAAATACCATGCGTAATTTAAAAACTAACACGCTCAAAATGTATGGAGTAGCTGATTTAATATTATCAATATGTATTTGTCTGAATTAAATAATAATAATAATAACTCCACCGCCGTATCTATACGTTGCGTCGAGGTGAGGCTTGCGCGCTCCGAACTCTAGGTCTGTGCCGGTAGAGTTTACTTTGCTGGAACAGGTCTAGGGTAAGGATCCAGACCAAGAGAGATACAGAAACACGCAGTGCAGCATATGGCGAAATGTTGGGCAGTAGTGACCCCACGGACCCTATCTCCGGGGAGAAGTCTTGTTCTTCATCTCTGGCTTGCCATTATTGGCCAGTTGGAGTGAACACTGAGGAGGAACTGAGCTCCCACCTCATTCTTGCCTTTATTGGCCAGCTTGAGTGGAGATTCGCAAGAGCAAACGTGCTCGGAGGAAGGAAGTTTTCCAGTAAGTGCTGGTAGGGATCTTGACCATCTTCCGGGCTTTGGAATTGTTGTGATAGCCGTGGAATACCTCTCCAGACCTCAAGCATCTCAGGATTATGTTGCCCCCTTGTTGCTACGTAACTAAGAGCTAGCGACAGTTTCCGGGGGCCCATTATTGGGTGTGCAAGTCACCCCCTGCCATTTTTCCGTGTATTTAATAAAATATGGATCAGGCAGGGGACATAGTCCTTCCAGAGTTCTTGGTAACCAGTATAATTTAGCCATCCCAACAAATACTCCAATATCTCTGTTTCCATATCCTGCAATAGTCCTACACCAACCGGGTTTTGTCCTTGGGTGCATTTAGATAGTGCGTACAGGGATAATCGTCGGTTGGTGTCTCATTTCATTAAAAGCGTCTTAACGGGCCTCTGCGAGTCGGCTTCGGACCCTCATACGCCTTCCAAAGGTCTGGGACCTCAGGGTCCCGAGATATGTCAAAGAATCAAAATAATAATAATCGGCCCGTGTTGTCCCACTGCAGGGCAAAGCCCTCCCTTTCCTTTTTTCCACTCAACTCGATCCTGAGCCAATATGGACCAATCCCTCCTATAAGCGTCAAGTTCGTCCCTCCATCGAGTTGGTACATAGAAAAGTTGTGTGTGTACTGTGTTGTGTAAGTTCAAGTGTTGTGTCTAAACTTTGTGTTTTTAATCACAAGTTTCCTTTTGCCCAATGGCCGGTCACCAGGAAGACATCACAGCAGGCAGCACACGCGAAGAAGGTCTTCTGGTGAAGAACGACGGTCAGTAAGGTCTGACTCGAGAAGTGACAGTGATGACGGTAAGTGGTTTACGCCAGTAAGGGCCTAATCCAGCATGTATTAGATACCTATAGCAAAATTACGTTATCACAAAGTTTGGTGAATTTGTACGTTGCACTGTGTGGTGGTCTACAAATAAATTTTGTTAAAATTAGTGAGTATCGCTTTACTAGGTACACCTACCGTCAGATACTTTGTCTGGTAGGCATCGCCATCAAGAAAAAGGACGCCATTGTACCCTGGTCAAGCTGTGACTCAAGCAGTTGATAACCAGGAACTGATGGTAGAGCTGAAAAGTGGATGGTGGAACTCTAAATTGACTACTAGTATCTCCATCAAGTTAAGGCTAATTGGAATTGTCGTGATGCGTCCTATTTATTGCAGTTAGTCGGTGTTGGATCTGATGATACAACACTGGTGCCGATTCCCTTGTTCACAAACTAACCTAAATTTAAGTTCAGTGCATCTTTTTCTTTCTATTTCATTAAGAAAAGGACAGAAGATAAATTATAGTTTAGTCCTGTCAAATTAATCACTGCTTGACGTAATTTTAGTAGGCAAGTTTTTAATCACGTCTAAACTTGTATGGAGTAGTGACAGGCGCTGATTAATTTGACAGGACTTAACTATAATTTATCTTTTTTTTATCTTCTGCCCTCTTCTTAATGAAATAGAAAGAAAGAGATGCACTGAACTTAAATTTAGTTTAGTTTGTGAACAATGTAATCGGCATGGTGATGCTTCATGATGCTCGAATAGGTTGGAGTGGTGCACTGAAGTATTATAGGATGATTAGATGTCGATACACATTTAGTTAGCTTCTGACATAACTTCATTTACTTAATTTAATTAATTGTCCTATTTAATTAGTTTTTATTTTGCTTTGTGCTTTTGACACTAATTGATTTGATCTGACATTTATCTGCTACTTATATGTTTACGTCATTTGATTAACTTTATTGATTTATTAATCACTCATCTTTTTATCAGGTATTTAATTGCATAAAGAGTGACACTTATAAAATTGACAAAATTTTGTATTGTTTTTGTATATAATATGGGTCAAGAACCCGAAATGAATTTTATTTTATTTTTTATTTCGTATGTCAAGTTTGTCAAACTGATTAAACTATTATAATTACGTATTTTTTCCCGGTTTTAGAGCTCCTTACTGGGTTAGTTTTAGTCCTTTTCAATGTGTTTATTTTTTATCAGGTAGTAGTGAAGCCCTGGCAGCGGTGGCGAGCCCGTCCGCAATCTTGAAAAACACAAAAACTACGACCACTGCATTTAAACTAACTGGTGTGGCTGCATCGACCACTAGCGCTAACAACATGAGCGCAGTTGCTACAACTACTAGCGTTAGCTGCACGAGCTCGTTAGCTAGGCCAACTAACGTTAATAGCACGAGCGCGGTTGCTGCGAACACTAGCGCTCATAACACGAGCGCGGTTGCTGGGATCACTAGCGCTAACAGCACGAGCGCGGTTGTTGCGACCACTAGCGCTAACAGCACTAGCGCGGCAGCTGGGACTTCTAGCACTAACAGCACGAGCACGGTTGCTGGGACCACTAGCGCGTACAGCACGACCGCGGTTGCTGGGACCAGTAACGGTTACAGCACGAGCACGGTTGTTGGGACCACTAGCGGTTATAGCACGAGCGCGGTTTCTGGAACCACTAGCACCACAACCAAGCGCAAGCTCGGAAATTTCATGGATGCGGTGGCTGCGCCGCTAAGGTTTAAGGTAAGTTAACGATAAATCTGTGTATCATGCAGGCCACTCCCCATTTGTAATGATGAAATGATGAAATGAAATGATTTTATTTTCTGTAAGTAGGTTTGTACAAACACTTTTACACATCAATCATATTTAAAAAAAACTAGATGAGCTCGGCGTTTCCTATCTGACTACTCTGAGAAGAAAGGCCGAAACAAACTCATAGGTCACAGTCTCTTTTAAAGTCCAGACATATTCTTGGTCAGATCATGTGAGGACCATGTAGATTGGTGTCTGAAATAGTCTTTTGAGGAAAGAACCACACAGATTGAGTGGACCTATCCAGTCAGTGCACGCATTTGTCAGTAATCGTGCAGCTCAACTCAGAACTTAAGAAGCTCAACGATTCGACGAACAACAAAATACCAAAGAAAGGACATTTGGGTAGGCCGCTTAAATGACTCAAACTGCCAGACCAAGATGAAAACTGAGAGAAATAATAAAAACAATAATCCACAAAGTCTTCACATTCACAAAAATTAAAAAAAAAAATTAAAAGTCAAAAAATGCGGAAACCCGTGAAAATGGAAGTTGGTAAAACCAAACACTCGTATTAATCACCCCGTGGCCACGACCTACAAGCACAAGCGACACGCGTCTTGCGATAGCGACTGCGGATGAAACAAATGAAAGAAGTTCTTTGTAGTAATTGTTTATAGCATGCCACCAGTAACCGTGATTTGAGTTGAGGGCGGAAACAGATGACACGAAAAATGAATTGAGTAATCGAAAATTAAAAACAATTATCAAGTTCCGCATTCAAATATGATGCGTCGATTTTATTAATTTTAACGTAAGTACGGCACTTTAATATGTATGTAAGTACTTAATACTTCGGATTGAAGACAAGGAAAGTGATTATTTTTCAAAGTGATTTTCTTTCCTACTTTATTTTGCAATATTTATTACAAAATATGTCACAAAAACAACTATAACGTAAAGTAAAAAGCAATTTACCGAATAATATTTTTATTTACACTGCTACATAAGATCACAAACATAAAAATTTTGTTTACAAAGAACAACAATGTGTGGTGTTAGAATTAGAAATAACTCATATAAAAGAATTTGATGAAAATCTTAATCGTTAACTTGACTCATTACTAAAATTAATGCATACCTCCAAGTTATAACAACCAAAGCTCAGACTGAATGATAAAGTAGAACAGACGATAGTACGTGGGGCATACTGAAAGTTTCTGAAACTGGCCACAAACAATAAAAAAAAAGTAGCAATTACAGTATTCGAAATTGGAACTCTCTGGGAACATGTTACTTTTTAATCTCTAACTTTCGAGACTGTCATTTGTTTTTTTCATTGTGGCGTCCCATAGAAAATTATGTGTCGCTGTTACAATGAATTTAAATTTTGATAATTTTCGCTGTGGCTTAAGTCAATAAGGGAGTTACCAGAGACTTCAATTGGCATTTGGTGATAAAGCCCCATGTCGCAGCTCTGTGTATTCATGGTTCGGAGAATTTAGACGTGGACGTGATCATCTCATGTCGGCTGGCGACGGCGGTTACAGAATTCAATATTGAAACCGTACGACAACTGATTGAAACTGACAAAACAAAATACTTGTCAGCAAATTCGTACTGTATCAGGCATTGCAATGAGCCAAGTGCAAAACATTTTGCATGTGCATCTGAAGGTTCGGAAGCTTTGCACTCGATGCATAATTTAACGGAAGACCAGAAACGACTGCGAGCCTAGTGGTGCCGCAAAATGATAAAAAAGTTTAATGGAGGACAGTCATTAATGGAGGGCTGTCTATAATATCGCGACAGGTGACAAAACTTGGGTGTACTGCTTTGAACCGGAAAGAAAAAGTCAGTCGGCGGAATGTCTTTCTTTTTGAAGCCTTGCCGACGAAATTTAGGAAAAGTCGAAGCGAAGAAAATGGTTGCTTTTTCGGCAAATCAGGACAGTACACAACAGTGTCGCTTGAAGACCAAAGGGCAGTGACTGTAGATTAGTACGTCAATACTTGTTTGACCAAAGTCTTAGAAAAAGTTCGGGAAAAGCGTCCTCGAAGCAATGTCGTCCTTCACCACGATAACGCGTCCTCACATTTTGCCAATTGAAGGCGTCAAATGTAGAACTGATGACGCATCCACCATACAACCCAGACCTCGCATCGTGCGACTTCTTTTTGTTTCCTAAAATTAAAGACAAACTTACAGGCATACGTTTTACGAGCCCTGAATCGGCGAACTTACCCCAAAATAACATAGTAAGTTTCTTTTGGTCATGTTATTGAATTAACTAATATTCGAAAGCCCGCAACAGCAACCTTTCGGAATCATACTCTATACGATGACGAATAATGTATCGATTTAAGTAGATTGATAGAAAATCAATTTAATTTTAGACAACGAAGATTGCTAAGGCCTTGCCGAAGTGCATAGTTTATTATATCGTAGGTAGGAATTGTACTCAACATTTTCCTTTCATTTTTTCAGATGGGTGGAGACGATGCACAAGTTAACGATGAAGAGATAGGTGTCGCTGAAACATTCGTAGATTACATGCCTTCAAAATGTGAGAAAGTTTTGATTTTTGTTTTAGCAATACAGTCAAACCTGGATAAGCGAGAATTCTCTTATTCGTCTATGACTAAATCGAGTTTCTAGCTTATAGAGTTTTATAAAAAACACAGCAAATATGTAGTGATAAACAAGTATGTATTGTATAGATTTTATTCATTACAATTAGACATAGTACTTACAAAAAGAAAACAAATCTTACACTAATATTTACTCAAAGAAATCCGTTAATTTCTTTTGCGTTTCTGTTTTTACAATTTGTGTATGTTTTTCCAGTTAATACATTCTATCAAATATTGTTTTATCAACAACCATCGAGTATTCAAAAAACTTGTGAAGCGTCTCCAGTGCATTTCAAGCTTAAAGCTTTTCTGCTTTGCAATGTTCTCTACTTCTGTATCCAAAATCTGTGATCAGTCGGCTTCATCTTCATTGTTATTTTCGTCAGTACCCGTGCTCACACAATTCTGAACGATGTCGTCATCGGTGTGTTCTCCGGCTGTAGCTACATTGGCGTCAATCTGTACGAAGTCTTCAAAGATAGGCGTTAACATATCACCAGTAGTTTCGAGAAACACAAGCTTTGTCCATTCCTAATTGCTAGGTCCAACTTCAACCTCATTTTATTCAAGCAGAAAGAATTGTATATCTGCAGGCTTAGCATGACGCTTTCTAGTTCTTCGAAGAATAGACACGGCTCTTTCTAAACAAAGTGACATTTCGTTTCTCCTTTTTTGACATCCCGCCTTATAAATCCTTCTACATAAAAAAGGACCTAGACAAAGATTGTTAGAAACGAAAGACAAGATGATGATAAAATGGGGAAACGAAATGTCACTTTGTATAGAAAGAGTCGTGTCTATTCTTCGAAGAAATACAAAGCGTCATGTTAAGCCTGCTGTACTGATCCATTGATATTTTATTAATTGTAGTGAGTTCGACAAATGAGTCGGTATACACACGCACGTTTGGCCATTCGATCAGAATACGATACAAAAGTAATGTTAGATAGTCCACGAGAGATGTTAAATAAGCTCGACTCTCGCTTGTAGAGGTACAGGCAAGTAGCAGTCTCAGTTAAGGAGGTCCACGAATGAAAAACGACTTTCTCTTATGTTATGTTTCTCACTTTTAGAAGTTTTAGAGGGTTAATATGACCTAGCAATTACTCTCATTTATAGAGATTTCTCACTTACGCAGTTCTCACTTACTCAGGTCGTATTAATTGTTTAAAATTCAAAAGAGTTCAAGTCAGTTTACAAATGTACAGTACATACTTCTGCGAACGTAAGTTGGTTGTTAGCATAAAGTTTTTTGAAGATAAGATTCGTAGCAGATTCTTCTTTAGTTTCTGCCACTCCATGCGAAAAAGACATGAATTTATGTATGTATGCACATAATGCTATTATTTTATAAAATCCTAAAATCGAACTAACATTGAAGAGGTTAAATGATAAATGATTTTATTTCTGTAAGTAGGTTTGTACAAACACTTTTACATGACTGATGATTGATTGATGATGAACTGCATCAATGTTTGCAAGCTAAAATGGTGGAATGTAAAAGGATTCTTCAATAATATTGTAACCACCTTATTGTAAATACAGACATTCTGAGCAAATAAATGAATATTCTATTCTATTCTATTCTATATTCTACACGTCAATCATATTTTAAAAACTAGATAAGGTTGGTGTTTCCTATCTGACTACTCTAAGAAGAAAGACCGAAACAAACTCAGAGGTCACAGTCTCTTTTAAAGTCCAGACATAATCTTGGTCAGATCATGTGAACACCATGTAGATTGGTCTCTGGGTCTGAAATGGTCTTTTGAGGAAAGAACCACACAGATTTGGACCCGTCCAATCAGTGCACGTATTTGTCAGTAATCATGCAGTTCAACTCAGAACGTAAGGAGCTCAACGATTCGACGAACAATACCAAAGAAAGGACATTTGGGTAGGCTCAAATTACTCAAACTGCCTTACCAAGATAAAACTAACTGAGAGGAAAAAAAAGAAACAATGACCCATATAGTCTTCACATTTGCAATAGTAAAAAAAAAAATAATACTTAACAAGGTTATAAATATTCATGTCATTGTACATATAAAAAATCATCGATGTCAATGAGTGTATAAAATTCCAGAAATAATCTTGATCTGATCATTTGAAGACTATGTATTTTGGTGTCTGGGATGGTCTTTTGAGGAAAGAACCATACAGATTTGAGTGGACAGTCCTAGTCAGTGCACTTATTTGTCAGTAACGGTGTAGCTCAACTCAGAACTTAAGGAGCTCAACGACTCGACGAACAGAACCAAAGATGGAACATTTGGGTAGCCCGCCCTCAAACTGCCAGATTATCATTAAAACTAACTGAGAAAAAGAAAAAAGGATAACGATGTATGATCCACATAGTCCTCACATATGTCACGTAAATCCATAAAGATAAAAATATCAATATCAATTCCAAGACACTTAGTATAAAAATAGTTTATTGCTTGGGGTTTGGAGTAGCTTAATTAATCCCAAGCCTTCTTGTCGTCAAAGTAATTTGTAATTTTGTAGTTAAACGTTTTTGACAGTTTCTGTTTAATAAATGATTTAAATTTATTGAGGCTTAGTTCTTTATCATGGCTTGGGAGTTTGTTGTAAAAACGTATACTTTGGCACTTAAATAAATTACTAATTTTTTGGAGTCTAGTCTTGTGCACAATAAGTAAGGTTTTCACAAAAATCACTAAGAAAAAGCAAAAAACACGTATCAATAATTTTCAGAAACTATGCCTATCTACCCTGTCTGTTTGTTACCGAATCCCACCTTAGTGACTCATTTAATTTTGTTTTTAATCAAAACTGCCGATGGATATTTATCCCAACAGTGAAACTGGGACTGAAGCACCCCGATCCAGTGGTGGAGACGGCATCGCTATCTTCCGTGGAGCCGGTCGACGTGACGTACGAATTAAGTCTGCCGAACGACATCATCCGGAACGGTCTTCTGTCGGCCGTGCAGCTGGAGGCCGTGGTGTACGCATCGCAGGCGCACGAGCATCTGCTGCCTGACAGCACCAGGGCGGGCTTCCTCATTGGTGAGTCATTTGTGCCGCACTAGCTAGCAGTTAGAGCAGTGGTTGCCACCCTTAAAACATACTCGCCCCCCTAGTAGTGATGGATTAATTAGCATTCGCTTTCATTGTTGGCATGCAAATGCTAATAAGCATTTAGCAAATTAAATGTAGTTGCGAAATTCTGTGAAGTGCTAAGTGAATTTATCGCTTCGTACTTTTTATACTATCATACGTCAGAGCGTCGACGCACGCAGCGGTAGAGTGCTGTTATACGAGGTCATGTAAACAACGTTTTAAAAAAACACTTTTAAATACACGTGAATAAATAGTTTAATTTGGAGTTTGACCTTGTTACAATTTTGGGTTACACTCAAAAGGAACTGGCAGACACAATGATAGACGGAGATGCTGGAGGTTCAGCGATCGGGACGAGACTGGCGTGCTACTGGAAGTGGGAGGCAGGCTGCTCTTAAATGATGACAAGACAATTTACAGGAAATCTATGTAATCGATTATTGTTGATCACTAAGGGTTTTCCTTAGCATTGGGAAACTGTAACAGTGCGCTCTCCCTCGCACCCACGATTCCAGAACTTACACTTTCAGGCTTTTACATACTTTCAGGCGCTTTAGTTTGTGTAAATTATTTCATGACCACTGCTCTCAAAACGGTGAAGGAAAACATCGTGAGGAAACCGGCATGTCCTAGAACCAAAAATTCGAAGACATGTGACATCTACCAACCCGCACTGGGCCCGCGTGGTGGATTACGGCCCACTCCTTCTCACAGAGAGGAGGCCTGTGTCCCAGCAGTGGGAACATTATAGGCTGATTATGTATTCCAGAACTCACTTTACACATTATGAACTAATGTTTGGTAGTAAACCATTCATCCCTAATTCCATTTATAATGAATCTCCAGGTGCTACTTACCCCGAGTATGTCCGTATGCTACAGGATTGAAATATTCACGTAAAAAATCATTAGACTTCATGAGGAAATCCAAGGAATCCTCAAATTTTTATTACGAAAACTATACTCGCTCAGTCAGTAATAAAGTCGGTGAATTCGTGTATCTCAAAAATAATTAGAGACTACGTAAACCTCCCCTCCCCTCCCTGAAAAGGCCCTTATAAAATAGTAAAAGTCAATAGTAAGAATACACTTACCTTGCTTATTAATCGGCGTCATGTCACCCATCATTTTGAAGAGGTGAAGCCCGCTGATGTCGGAAGTAACCCGTACTACACATATCTTAAATAGTTTCTTTATTTTATTTATTTATAGTTAATTAAAACGGTACAGCACCAATTACCTTAATTAACATAGAAACGAGATGGTGCAAGTGTATTTCTTAATTGGTGAAATCTTACGAGCAGCTCGAACAATGTATGCGAGGGAGAGCATACCTCGTATGCGAGTCAATGGTATCCGTAACCCTGCGGTCCTTAATGAAAGGTATATTTTAGCATTTATGAAGTAATTCCAATTTTTCCTAATTGGAATTACAGAAGGTGGCCGTGACAATTCTAATAAAACGACGCAACCACATCGAGTTTGGGCTCGTTTGATTCGTTGTAACAAGGACTCTGATCATAAATGATATCCAGGGTTTGACAATGGAGCCTAAAGCTTGTCACGGGCATTCTTCAACTAAACAAGATAGCCCTGTTGCTAACAACTCATAGCTGGTGTAATTATTTTTCACCTTCATTCACGAACGGTTAACGAAAGCCAACAAATTCTTCGTCAGATTTGCCTGTTTAAATCATTATACGTCAGGCCGCAGGCCGCACGCAATCATATAAAAACCAACGGCGGTGAAGAAAACGTTATTTTTTGTCCATTTTGGATATCCGAAAGTGGACCCCTGACCACGGGGCTTGTATTTGAAACTTTTCAAATATCTTTTCGGTGTTCTCTCTTCGAGCCGCAACTACTGAACCTTTTGCCCAGTATATGCTTGCTCAAAAATACTCTAGGCCTACCTTTACATGGCCGCCAAGCACAAAACTCATAGCAATCGTATCTGTGCATAAAATGGTTTAAATATATCTTGCATGCTCTTGTATGTTTAGATATACATATGTTACATATAAAGAAATCTTGTCTATCTTACCGTAAGTCATATCGCGTGAGAAACAAATGGAATCATGGACACGACGAAGCATTTTAATAAAAGCTTGTTTTTAAAATAGAATAAAAACCTGCCAACTTAAAGGTATAGTTTTTTCCTGCAGGCGATGGCACCGGTATGGGTAAGGGTCGTATGATCGCCGGCATCATCTTCGAGAACTACATAAAGGGCCGCAAGCGCGCCATCTGGATGTCCGTGTCGAGAGCCCTCAAGAGTGACGCGGAACGGGACCTGCGCGACATTGGGGCCGGCGAGATTAAGGTGCACGGGCTTGATAAGGTAATTGGCATATTTTCGTGACTATTCAAGGTTTTCATCCAGAGTCTGTAAGTATAACCATAAAATATCGCTGCACGTCCTGCGCATCCAGTGCGCAACAATGCTGCTTTCAGGACGTTGTTTAGTAAAAAAACTGGTAAACAATTTGGACCGTTTCCAGATTGATAAAAATAAAAAGCTTTTTACTTACCTAGCTATCATTTTCATGGCTTTGAGGATTTCGAATCTGAATTTCAAGAGGGATATAAAAAATGCAATATTATTAAAATTAGAATGCTTATTTCAAGTTTATTTTAGGCTAGTTTATGGCAGGATGAGAATTATTTACTTTATGTTATGCTTCTCAAATAACTCAAAAAGTAAAAAAAAATGTTCTTATTTGATCCAAAACGTTTTGCAATACCTACCTGTAACTAATTTAAAAGATATTATGTATTTTTTTTTTATTTCAACTGCATTTCAATAGAAGTGGCATTATTTTTTAAATAATAGTATTATAATGGTATTAAAATATTTTGGAATTTGCAATAATTGGAAAAAAATTAAAACAATGATCACCGACAGTGTAGTAATTTTTTTTTACGCCGTTTGCACTCCAAGTCACATAATTTTCTTGAGATTAACAATAAGAATCATTATATTATAAAGATTCCATTATATATACATTTAAATGTTATTTGCATGTGATAGCACATGTGTTCCACAGGTATAAACAAAAAACAAAATAAAATAAATAAAAAATATTTAAAACACAATTATAACACCCAAACTATAGCCTACAGTCAAATTAGTAAAGCAAGGTGTCAATTTTTAATACATACATGAAATCACGCCTTTTTCCCATGGCAGAAACTATAGAATGCCACCTGCTACGATCCTTACATACTCCTTTTGCTTCCTTTACCGTTCATACACACACGCACGCCGGTTGCGAGCACTACGCACCTGACTCTTTTGAAGAACATCACCAATGAGGTCACCATATATCTTCCTGGGGCGTCTCCTCCCGGCGTTTCCAATCACATCTGCCTTGTCTGCCTTTCATACACCCTCTCAATATGACCAAACCATTTAAGCATACTCTTTTCAATTTTTGTCACTACATCTTTTATACTGCACCATTTTCTTATGACATCATTTTTCATTCTATAAGTAAAGGGGCTTGTGGCTAAGTAATAATAGCCGCACGAGTCGATCGATCTTTAAGCTACGCTTGCCGCGGTTGGTCCGTGGATGGGTGACTATCTTTACATACCAAGACCCCTCCGTGCCTCGGAAAACACGATAAGCCGTTGGTCCCGGCTGTCATTTGTAGATCTTTGACAGTCGTTACGGGTCGTCAGAAGCTCGAAAGTCTGACAACCAGTCTTACCAAGGGGTATCGTGTTACCCAGTAACTGGGTTGTGGAGGTCAGATAGGCAGTCGCTCCATGTAAAATACTGGTATTCAGCTGTATCCGGTAAGACTGGAAGCCGACCCCAACATAGTTGGTAAAAGGCTAGGCAGATGATGATGATGATCATTTTTCATTCTACCGTTTATAGTCACACAACACATGCTTCGCAAAGACCGCATTTCCACAGCATTTACTCTACTTTCATGCTTCTTTTGCCACACCTAACATTCACTTCCATACATAAGCGTAGGCACCAGCACACCAGTATGAACAGCCAGTTGAGCCTCTTTGGGCATCGACTGGTTGGTCACAATCGCATTTATAGCAACATTCACTTTATTTCCAGCATTTACTCTCCTTTCCACATCTTTATCAATCTTTCGTACGGCGTACTCCTCAAATCTCCTAACAAGTTTCCGTAAACCGCTAATTGAAGGACGCAACAACACCACATAATCCTCATAGCTTTTAAGTTGTCAATAATGGTGCCAGAAATAGTGCAGCCGACTGAAGTGTTAGTGAGACCTTCGATCAACTCATTGATGTCTAGGTTGAAGAGCCGAGAGGATGTTAAACCACCCTGTGTTAACACCGCACTCCAACCTGTAAGATGAATGTCTTCAAATTCATCTCATCGGGGAGTGAGGTGGTCCTCAGTTTCTCCCAAAGGTGTTCATAGGACACCAAATCGAAAGCCTTCAATAAATCAATTAAGCATCCATCCAAACTGGAGTCTACTTGTTCGCGTAGTACCGGACAGTAAGCTCAATACATAAGATTGCTGTTTCTGTGAACAGTCCCGCTTGAAAGCCGAACTGTGCATCACTTATTTTTAGATGACGGCAGAATTGTTTATCCAGCATACTGTCCAGTACTTTAGCTACAGTGGTGGCTAGCGAGATGGGCCTATAGTTGGAGCCATCAGAAGGGTCTCCTGTCTTATTCTTGATTACGGGCACAACAATAGCCTTGGTGCACTCATCCGGTAAGTATGAGTGTCTCATACAAAAAGTGTAAAACATAGATAACACTCTAGGCAAGTGTACATCGACATGCCATAGGTGCTCAATGCTGATGCCGTCATGTCCAGGGGACTTACCCCCTGTCATCTTACTAATTGTGGAAGCTACTTCCTACGCAGATAAACTGACTGATGGTAATGTATCTGACTTTCGAGCATCAGCCTTGAGCACCCGCGTCAACGCATGTGGTCGAACAAGAGGCACTACTTTAAACTTATTAATAAACATATTAGCAATGTCAAGTGACTCACAGTAGTCGTCGAGGGGTTTATGGTCGAAGATTCAACATGCTGGTCTCCTTCCAAGGGCTTTTAAAGTTCGTATTCGCATGCTATGCGGCCAAATCATCCATCTTTACCTGTTTCGCGTTTTTCTGACTCCATTTCAATTTTGATTTAAAAATATGATGAGACTGTCATGTTGTCGTACACTGGTGACCGGTTTATTACACGGAGGACCAAGTGACAAACATAAACAACGTTTGAGCCCACAACACACATTTTTACGTGACTGACGATCAAAACGGTTTATGTAGTTCCATCAATCTTTAGCAAACCTTGAGTTTGGACTTCTAAACCTCGGTCGGTGAATCTGTAATGTGCTTTAAATTTCACTGTCATCCTAAAACTTTGCAACCAGTACAAAGCTGACCACCGCCACCGCCGCTGCCACTTGGCAGCAGAAATTATATCTCTTCAAGAGTTCAATATCTGCTACAGAAGTAACCTAAATATTTTTTTGTCCCCCAGATCAAATACGGGGATATTTCAACAGTTGAGGAGGGTGTGATCTTCAGCACATACTCAACGTTGATCGGTAAGACCCAGTCCATGGAGGACGCAAAATGCCTGACAAGGCTGAAACAGTTGCAGCAATGGTGCGGGGAAGACTTTGATGGAGTGGTATCCTTTTTACAAGCTTTTAGTTCTGTTAAGTTACATCTTTTGTTTGTGTATGTTGTCAATCTGTTGCTTTGTAGCTAATTTATTTTTGGCTTTTTTATATTTTACTATAAAGCTATGCAAAGATATGTGTAGTTTCGATGATACAGATAGTACAATCAACGAAGGCGCGCCCCACTATTCCTCCTAGCCGTTTATAGTATATGTGTGCAAGCTTCCGTCAATGTTTGAGTGTTATCGGTACACACTAATTACCTATGAGTGCACACGCACACTACAATGAATAGACTAATCAGGAGAGAGCGTCATGGTCAAAGTGAAAGATGCTCTACTTCAATTTTATATTTTTTACCCGACCGCAAGGAAAAGGTTATGTTAATTAAATTTTTAGGTGTGGATATTTTATGTGATTATTAATTAATATCGATAATATTACTATTTTTATAATAGGAAGTAATAATAGACATAAATGAAATACGGAAATAGTTTTCTTGAACTTTATTGAGAAATGAAAATCGTCAATCACTCGTTTCAGAAATATCTGATTCAGAGTCTGATGTATCACCGACATTTACAATAAAACTAAAATCAAGATTTCAATGTCTCATGTATTCGTCTTCTATTTTTTCCACGTGCTGACAAGTATTGAACCAGACATCTTTATTTACTCGATCAAATGCTTCATTTAAAATGGGCATAATCGAAGTGTAATTTTGATTGATATTGCGGCTAGCAACGTCGTTTTTTACAATACCCCAAATGTTTTCGATTGGGTTTAAATCTGAATGATAAGGTGGCAGCCGAAGCACTGTGAATCCATGTTCTTTCAATAATTTTTTAATTAAAACTTTGTACTTGCGGAAGTATTCTTTGTTTTTTAATATAAGGTCATAAAGTTCAGGTTTTTTGTAGCTTGGTTCAAAATGGATATTTTTTGCATTCAGCCAAGTCTGCAAGACTAATTTGTTGGAGTTGGATGTTGGTATTTTTTCCGAACTAGTATTGTGATAGGCTGCATTATCCAAGACTACCACGGCATCATTTGGGAGATTTGATATTAGTTTCTCCTTTAGCCACTTTAAGTAATTTTCTGTGTTCATGTTATCGTGGTAGTCTCCGGATTTAATCTCTGCTCTGTATGTCAACAACGCATTTGGTACGAAACCCTCTGCACTTCCGCCATGTACTATAATTATGCGCACTCCTTTTGTTAAGTTTTGTTTTATTGCTGTTTTAGAACTTTTTTCGGCCCAAGACTTTTTGCACGTGGTTGGTATGAATATGTGATTCATCTGTGTAGACTATAGGTCTACCTGCATTGCGAAAAGACTTTACCTGTTTTAAATATTTCAATCTTAGCATTTGAATATCATGTTTTTCGGGTAGCACCTTCCTGTTATTCTCAGTTTTTCTCCATTTATAACCAAGTTTAAGTAACAATGTTCTTAGAGTTGTTATACATCCATCAAATTGTATACGGTCTTTCAAAGCAATATTAAGTCGTGATAATGTTGGAAATTGACGATGTTCTATATGATAGTTTTGGATAGTTCTTCGGACTACACCAATATCAAATTCATCTAAATTAATTTTTCGTGGTCTTACCCTTCTCTTCTTCATAGGTGATGTAAAAATAGAAGCACTTCTGTATACTAAATTCGAATGCGACGTACTCGCTTCATTTTCAGACTCAATATCCGCTTCCGTAGTCGGCTCTGTTGTACGCTCCGCACTTGGGGCTATAGGAACTATCGCATCCGTTTCCATAGTTATATTCGATTCCATAGCAGGTACTGTAGTTTGCTTCATTGTATTAGTATATTCCTTTCTTTCGCGTAGAATTCTAGTCACTGTGCTTTCAGATACTCCAACAGCCTGTGCGGTTCTCCATCGCGCATCAGTGAGTTTTTCTGCATAATTTTTACTTGCTTCTTTTTTTCATAAAATCATAAACTTTAGAAATAATTTCTCTTGTCTAAAATAAAAAAAATATCAAATAGTTTTACTTATTTTTAAAAATGAAATGAACACTACTATTACTAAAATTTGCTATTTATTAAAATTAAATTACTTTCGTTAGCTTATTTCATGTGTTTTAGTAACTGCAAACTTCTTTACATACCTGGCTTTTAAGAACAACACGCTGAGATTTTCTCGACATTTTAAAAATATATAAAGTAGAGCAACTTTCGTTACGAGTCTGGATTTTCGCAGCATAGAGTGTAGTATTCGTGTGCATCGAACCGTTGACGGTTCGCGACTGCCGCTCGGAGCAAACTCCCCGCACCCCGCGATCCCCTCAACCGAAAATTGGTGGGGCGCTTCTTCGTGAATTGCACTATCTGTAATGGTTTTAGTAAAGTCATTAAGTTACACTAAATAGTGAAGAATAGAGAGCATCTTAATGACAAATCTATACTTTGCCATTAAGGAAATTTTTATGGTGTACATAATAAAGAGTATTCTATCTATCTATATATCTATCTATCTAAGGTGTTCACTGTATCCAAGGTGATGTCACAAAGTTGTATCGTAACCTGCCAATCTTTCCTCGAGTTCAGAAATCTTTTTGTTGGTCCGCAGTGGAAGCGTGTGGAAAATTGCCACATTACAAGGTGGATCTTCGTAGGTTGTGGTGTTGTGCAGGTCATGTATGGCTATAATATATTCGCTAATATATTCGCCACGCTTGTCATGCATGTTGGCAATCACAATATGGTTATTCAAATAGTCGTAGAACGCTGCGGCCCGTCCTCTAGAGATCTCACCTGATTGAAAGCGATGGATGTGCGTGCTGGAAACGTGCGTGCCCAGAAGATGTCTATCCACTTTGCTTTGAAAGCCATATCCATCAGTATGGTTTTTCCCGCTCTGTAAACATTTTACATTTACCCGTAAATAATAATTACCTCCTCATCAAATTTAAGTGCTCTCTGTGGTACAAGGGTGTCATTGTGTCACACCGACAACTTTATTACTCCTACTCGTACTACTACGAGATTCCTGATGAAAGTATCCAGTAACACTTTTCCCGACCTGGAAATGGAACCCAGGACTTCAGGCTCAGCAGTCGCACTACTAGAATAACGTACACATTGTTATAATATAATGTAAACTGTATACGGGTAATACTGAGCATGTACATTTTTATTTTTTTTTCTTATATTTATAATCATTTAAATTGCAATGCCTTAAGACAACTAAGTTCTAAGAACCTACCTATGGTTAACATCTTCAAAATTCTGTATACTTAGTTCGCAATAAAGAATTTGAATTTGAATTCAAACAACTCATCACCATGTACGCAGATACTCGTAACTTATCCACAAACATTTTATACATTTATAAATAAATTGAAACAACTTCTACTATCTAAATGCTGTTATAATATCAATGAATATCTAGATGACAAATTTTAAATTACATGTTTTATAAAATAATTAGCTGCGCCCCGCGGTTTCATAAGTCGTGGATCCCGGGATCAAGACGGAGCGATCGGAATATCGGGATAAAAAGTACCCTATATCCTAACTTAGGTCATGGTCTACCCGTGTGCCAAATTTCAACCAAAATCCGTTTAGCTGTTTTGGCGCGAAAACAAAGAAACTGACTTTCGTATTTATAATATTAGTTAGGATACTTAAATATTATCTATGTATAGTATACCAACTAATTAAACAGATTGAAGCCCTCTTCCTCACTTCTACATAGCTGTGCCCGACTGGGTCCACAATGATCATGTCTTTGTCCTACCACCTAAGTTCACATTATGGAATGCAAATAAATATTGAGTAATGACCTTATAGAGGCATGAGGAACAGGGTGTATAGTTCACTCATCCTCCATAGAAAAGGGAGGATCCTCCGACCAGACGGGTGTCGTGTCTGGTGGGCAACTGCCCGACGGTTGATGTCGGGATGTTGTATATATGCTAGTTGCCCGGTAAACTCTGCTTGCGCGATGCAGGATTTTTGCGTGACGTCAGTGTGATTCGTAGTTCGTATGTGGCGCTGTAGATGCCGCCACATCACTCCCCTCCGGAGACCGGAGGTCGATAGTGGGCTGAGTCGTGTATCTTGCGATGCTTGCCAGTGCCAGGTGGGGGTTCCAGTGGGTCGGAACCGGTTGTCGCATAGTTCGCGGTGGGTCGGAACTGTCTGCGGTGATGATGCCCCAGTGAGTCGGGGTGGCGCTGCGTTATGCTCCAGTGAGTCGGACGTGGTACAGCGCCGGGTTGAGGGCTGACTGCTGGCGTCGACCAGGAGAGCGTTGAAGAGCTCTGCTTGTTGACCGGCCGAAAGTGCAGTGTGCTGTGCCAAGGTTGCTGATGAGGCTTAGGGTGATGACCAGGTATGCGCGGTCGCTGCATGCTGGTGGTCAGGATACCCGGTGAAGCTGTGGGTGCTGGCTGGCTGTGTGACTCGCCGCTCGAAAGCTTGAGGAAGTGATGATGATGACGTCACGCTGATGTAGTTGCACGAAGGCTGCGCTGACGTTCATACTCGGGGTCACCAGTATAGAGGCATGAGGAACAGGGTGTATAGTTCACTCATCCTCCATAGAAAAGGGAGGATCCTCCGACCAGACGGGTGTCGTGTCTGGTGGGCAACTGCCCGACGGTTGATGTCGGGATGTTGTATATATGCTAGTTGCGCGGTAAACTCTGCTTGCGCGATGCAGGATTTTTGCGTGACGTCAGTGTGATTCGTAGTTCGTATGTGGCGCTGTAGATGCCGCCACAACCTCAACTTAGGTAATAGGTAGGTAATAGGTAAAACGGGCCGGTGTCCGCAACTCCACGTCAATGCGCGTATTTTGCGTACGGGTGGGAAATCGATTATTCGATCCACCCCAGCTCCTCAAGGAAGGCCAGCAACGCCTTGGTGTTACTGACCATCTCACAGAGGGTACCTGGGTTACCGAAGTACTTTGCCCTGTATGTGGCGACGACCGGGCAGTTTAGTAGCACATGAGCTGCTGTCTCGTCGTCCTTCATGCAGGCCCTGCACAGCGGACTGTCTGTGACTCCTATGATAAAAAGGTGTTTGTTAAATGACCCGTGGCCTGTTATAGCTGCTGTAACAGTGCGCAGCTGTAGTTTAGTTAGTCGGAGAACCCGTTTCGTGAGGCGACCATCAATTGTAGGGAGAGCTTCCTTGGCCTGCCTGCACTCACCTTGGTCCGACCATAGTTTGAGATGTTTATCTCTGGTGCGTTTCCTTACCAGAGTGCGTAGGTACCCGAAGGGAAGTGGCACGATGGGTTCAGGTCCCACTGGTGCCATGCTCGACCCCCTTCTGGCAAGTTCATCGGCTGCATCGTTGCCTAGCGAACCGCTGTGTCCTTTAATCCATTGAATGGTTATGTTGTTGAGGCTACCCACCTGGTTGAGGCGCTGGTGGCACTCGTATATTAGCCCAGAGTCAACTGTGTGACTGTTTAGCGCTTGCAGGACAGCCATGCTGTCTGAGAGTATGCGGATTGAGTGGTCCTTAACTTCCCTGGCCATGATGGCTGAGGCGGCCAGAGAAATACCTAAGCATTCAGCCTGGAACACTGTGTTATGGACCCCAAATGGTGTGGCTATGCGTATGTTGAAGTCCTCCGAGAAGATTCCAGCACCTGTGCCACTACCTGTTTTGGATCCATCTGTTAAGATGCGCAGCTCTGCGGGGCGCAACCCCTCGCATCGGCGATCCTCGTGGAGTTGGATCTTGTATTTCTTATCAAATATAAATTGTTTGGGTACCTGGTCATTTATGGCTTTCGTGATGGGGAACTCTTTATTGAGTCCCTCAAGCAGCGCAGTGTGTAGTGTGTCTCTCTTGCCCCAGAGATTCAGTGCATTTAGGCGTACTGCCGCCATCGTCGCTTCCTGCTGTATGAACAGGTGGAGCGGCGGCAGTCCCAGCATGGCTTCGATTGCTGCAGTTGGAGTTGTCCTCATGCAGCCCGTGGTCGCCATGCAGGCAAGTCTTTGCATGCGTTGTAGTTTATTGGAGGCTGTGACTAGCTGGGTGCGGGGCCACCAGACCACGGCCCCGTAGGAGATCATGGGGCGGATTACCGCCGTGTACAGCCATAGTATAATTTTGGGGGATAGGCCCCACTTCTTACCTATCATTTTCTTGCACTGCCAAAAGGTGATGCAAGCCCTGTTTATTTTGTTGTCTAAGTGACTACTCCAGTTTAACTTACTGTCTAGAATGACCCCGAGGTACTTGACTTCGTTGGCTAACTGAAGTTCTGTATCGAACAGTGTTGGTAGGCGGAAAGGGCCTAATGCTCGTTTGTGGGTAAACATAACTAGTTCAGTTTTGGTGGGGTTCACCGATAGGTCGAAATCCCTACACCATTTTTCTACGATACGTAGTGCCTGCTGAGTGAGGTTGCAGATTGTTCCCGTTACTTTCCCCGAAACAAGGATTGCAAGGTCGTCTGCATAACCTATTGTGTAATAGTGGTTCGCGTTGAGTTTGGTGATGAGATCGTTTATCACCAGATTCCATAAAAGGGGGGACAGCACCCCTCCCTGGGGGCAGCCTCTGGCTATCATGGCCAGCTGTCGCTCATCCTCAAAGCGAACCACACGTTTGCTTAACATGTTTGTAATCCAGTCCGTTAGTACCTGTTCTACTCCATGTCTAGAGAGGGCGCTGCTGATGCTGGAGAAGTTTGTTTTATCGAAGGCTCCTTCAATGTCTATGAAAGTGCCCAGGCAGGTGCCCTTCTGATGAATCGCTTCCTCTATCTGTCTAACCACTAGATGAAGAGCGGATTCGGTCGACTTACCCGAGCTGTATGCATGTTGGTTACCGTGCAGCGGTATGGTTTTTAGAGCGCCGTCCCTCAACTCCCTATCACACAGCCTTTCCAGAGTCTTTAGTAAAAAGGAGGTCAGGCTGATTGGTCGATGGGATTTGGCGTTTGTGTAGTCCCCCTTACCTGGCTTAGGGATGAATGTGACTTTCACTTCCCTCCATCCTTTGGGAACGTATCTAAAGGCCAGACACGCTCTCATTAATGGCACCAGTCTTATTGCGACAGAGGTTCCGCCCCATTGTAGTAAGGCGGGGAACACTCCATCAGGACCAGCTGCCTTAAAAGGATGGAAGCTCCGGATGGCCCATTGGAGTTTCTCCAACGTGATCACCCTGCGTGCGTAATGCCAATCGTTGTCTGATGGCGTTTGAATTACATCTTGCCAGTCGATTACCTGCGTGAAGATACATCCAGGGAAGTGAGTCTCGATAAGGATGCGTCTCGTTTCTTCTGGCGAGGAAGTGAGTGTGTTATCAGGTTTGCGGAGGGTAGTGGGCCCAGGAGATTTCTGTTGCGCCAGTACTTTCCTTACCCTGTTAGCTTGCTGGCAAGATTCAATGCTACCACAGAATTTGCGCCATCCCGCGGTACTCCTGAATCTAATGCATTTTTTGTAACTGGACTTGGCTGCGTAGTAATTATCCCAGTCCTCATCCGCACATGTGTTCATGGCTCTGTTCAGAGCTGCCCTTACCTTGCCGCGCTTGCGCTCTAGATCAGCGCCCCACCATGGTTGTTTGCCCGGTGTGCTGCGCGGGGTGGTGGTTTTGGTAAGATAGCTCACTTGTACCTCAATCTGTGTCGTGTCCGCAAACGTCGCCGGATCGCTTATTGTCGCAAACTTGGATTCAAGATTGCGTGTGTAAGTGGCACGATCCGTGTTTCGCGGATTGCGCCGTGGTAGGGCTGGAGAAACACAGACCTGGATGTCGAAGCGAATCCACCTGTGATCAGAGCAGGAGGCCTCGTTGGAGACCTGCCACCCAGCAGTGATTTTCGCCGCGCCCTCTGTTGCCAGAGTGAGATCTATGATTGTTCGGCTACGCCTGGTTACGAATGTTGGTTCGGAGCCAGTGTTTAGTAGGGATAGGTTAGTCGAGGACAAGTATTCAACCAAGGCCTTACCCCTCTCGTTTTGCGTGTCCATACCCCACAGTTGATGGTGAGCGTTGGCGTCGGCCCCTACTACGACCTCAAACCCACATCCCTCGCAATGGCTCAAGAGGCGGGCGAGGTCATGCGGAGGCGGCGCCTCCGCCTCGGGCATGTAGGCCGAGGCGAAAACGATCGCCATCTCCGTGGTGTCGTCACGCTGTATTACCAGCTTTGCTGCAGAGACATCTCTGCAACAGAAGTCAGTTAAAAGATGTGTTTTAAGGTTACCTGTAATATAGATGCACGCTCTGGGGTGATCGTGCTCTGTGGTGACCAGGAGCTTACCGCCAAGATTGGAAAGTCCTTGTATGCGGCCCGCCCTAATCCACGGCTCTTGGATCAAGGCAATGGCCGTGTGTTGCGCCTCCAGCCACTTGCGAAGCTGAGCCGTCGCAGTCTGACTGTGGTGGAGGTTTGCCTGCAGGACTTTACATATTGACGAAAGGGACGCCATCGCTGGTCGAACCCTCTTCGTCCCCCCCAAGTCTGAGCCCGGCAAACAAGTCGCCCTCGTCGAAGCCGTACCCCCCCGGGCCCGAAGCCGGTGACAGGAGTATGTCGTCCAGCTCCTCTCCCGTTGGAGGGACAGCGCCCACGGAGGCGGCGGCACAGTCGGCCGACCCTGCTACAGCAGGTTCAGCCGCGGATGCGTCCGGGTTGTTTAGTGGGGGAGTGGTCTCCCCTGCTGGTGTTTGGGGCAGCTGCTTCGGCGCCTCGCAGATGGTCCCAGTGGCAGGGTCCCATCCCTGAGGGACGTCGGTGAACCTGCCGTTCCGACCCTGGAACTTCACGCATACCGTCCCCAATCCAATTGAGAGACGGCGTCCGGCTTCCATCAGGATCGGGATTTGGTCCACAGGGACACCGACCACCACAAACCATGCTGCGGCCTGTTTGTCGGCATGCAGAAGTACCCACCTCTTTATGTCGACCCAGGGGTTCTGGTAACTGAGAGCGCGCCCAATATTGGTCGGCTCTCCGAAGACTCCCTGCTCGTCTGGGATCACGACGCCACATCGTGCTCGCTTCAGGATTTCCGACTGGCTCTTGACAACTAGCGGGATGCTAGATGGGAGAGACAAGTCGGAGACTGTTTTCCTTAGCCAGGCTAAGGTGTGGTCGTTACCGCACCACAGTTTAAGAACACCTCCGGCGAACAGCGGCTTGGCGTTGAAGGTCGGTCCTGGAGTGTCTTGCTTGGGGGAGCAGGCCTCAAGAATGATCTGCTTCTGGATAGCAGCGAGTACCTGTTCCGATACGTCCTTGCTGAGGATTCCCGTGCGGTCGCAGGTGATCGCGACGTCCAGGGTTGAGCTGGCAGCTTGGGCGTAGCTTCGTTGGTCGATCCGTTTGGATTGGTCAAGACGCGGCCGCTTATGCTCCCCCCGAGGTGTCAAAGACTCGTTGAGAGCTCGCTTGGCCGCGGCCTGATCCTTCCAATCGGATCGCTGTTTATTTTTATTGCCAGCACCCGGAACACTGGTTTGCGGTTGACTGGGCGTTGGTCGGCTTGTGCCGGCCTCTGTCTGTGACCTCTTACCCGCGGAGAAGCTCAGTTGGCCGCTCGTCGGTTTGTCCGTGCTAGTGGCAGTGGCCTGTTTGGTGCGGAAGCCCTTACCTGACCTCCAGCGGGCTTGGCGTCGTTCCTTCCTCGTCACTCCGTCCCTCTGCTTGCCTTTAGCTGCAGCAGGTGATGGACTTGAAGGGTCAGTGCGAGGGCAACGGGCTTGTTGAGTGCGTTTACCCTTGCCCTTGCGTTTCTGCACTTGCCAGGCATGCGAAAACGCATCCTGTGTGCAGCTGGCCGTCTCCGTTTGACCGGTGACGGCCATCTGGTGGGAGGAGGCTAGAGGAGCCTCAGGAGGAGGAGGGTGTTTGGCTGGAACCCTGGTGCCGGTGTTACCCAGCACCGGGGTCGTCGCCTTGGTATGGGAAGGGTCGGTACTGGTCCCAATCAGCGCCGACGTCCTTTGTATGTTTTGGGACTGTTTTGTTTTGGTCTTGGCTGTGGTTCTCGCCACAGCCGAACCTACGCCCGCGCTGGTACCCGCAGCGTTAGCTGCAAGGCCACCAGGGGCGAGGGAAGTGCTAGCATCTCCCTTGGGAGTCTCATTGGCTTTCGCCTCCACTCCTGTGTTTATTTTTTTAACAGGCCTATTTTGATCCATGTTAAATTGGTTTTTGGATTCATCTCTCTGGCTCCCACCCTCCATGGAGCCCGCACCTGGGAACGTCTCACTATGAAAAAGCTCGAACGTTAGGACTACCAGAGAGATATAGGGGCGCAAGGCTGGCTTACAGTGCGACATCGGGTGCTCGATCGGGTTGGCGTAGGGGGTCGAAAGGCCCACCCCCAACGAACTGATCAACTCTCACTTACACCGTCAGCATGACCTTTACCTACCGCTTCAGCCGTCCGAGGACGACCTCAGCGGACCTCACGCACCTCGCCTGTGGCCCTCTGACGGGACACTATGACCATTTCCCTACCCCTGGCTATTGGGTAGGGCCACCGTTTTGCTTGAAATTCGGACCAAAGAGGGCGTGTTGCCTTACGGGCACATTACCGCCAGAGCCGCTCGGCTCAACCCCCCAGGACTCCTTCATCCCCGCTCACGGCGCTCAACTGCGCAGGTCCTAGCGCAGGTGACTTCTTACTCCTACTCGCCATCAGCTGAATTTAGTGACAGTCGAGCCCGCAACCACCCAATCACAAAGGGGTCACGGTTCGGAGTGGAAATTGGACTGGTGAAGGAAAGGAGATAAGGATGTGGGTAGGATGGGGTAAGGAGGGATTGGGAGATTTAGGGCAGGAGGGTGAAAGACGGGAGAGAATGGGGGGAATTGGGGAAAGGAAGTGATGACGCCTGGTGGTTTTTGTTACGTCTATTTCTTATGGAACTAGACCAAGAAACGGGGTGGCAACCTCGGGAAGGTGTATCCGCCAGACTTGCCTTGAGGATCTACACGACTGTAGCGCTCTCCCTCAGGACCCCGCCATCCTACCACCTCTGAAGGAGGCGGCAGGATAGGCCTGTATCTATACTACCAAGCAAGCAAAGCATGTCGTTGTGCAACCGCAAAAGCATAAATCCAGACCCTCCCCTAAATCACTACTAGAATAACGTACACATTGTTATAATATAATGTAAACTGTATACGGGTAATACTGAGCATGTACATTTTTATTTTTTTTTTCTTATATTTATAATCATTTAAATTGCAATGCCTTAAGACAACTAAGTTCTAAGAACCTACCTATGGTTAACATCTTCAAAATTCTGTATACTTAGTTCGCAATAAAGAATTTGAATTTGAATTCAAACAACTCATCACCATGTACGCAGATACTCGTAACTTATCCACAAACATTTTATACATTCATAAATAAATTGAAACAACTTCTACTATCTAAATGCTGTTATAATATCAATGAATATCTAGATGACAAATTTTAAATTACATGTTTTATAAAATAATTAGCTGCGCCCCGCGGTTTCATAAGTCGTGGATCCCGGGATCAAGACGGAGCGATCGGAATATCGGGATAAAAAGTACCCTATATCCTAACTTAGGTCATGGTCTACCCGTGTGCCAAATTTCAACCAAAATCCGTTTAGTTGTTTTGGCGCGAAAACAAAGAAACTGACTTTCGTATTTATAATATTAGTTAGGATACTTAAATATTATCTATGTATAGTATACCAACTAATTAAACAGATTGAAGCCCTCTTCCTCACTTCTACATAGCTGTGCCCGACTGGGTCCACAATGATCATGTCTTTGTCCTACCACCTAAGTTCACATTATGGAATGCAAATAAATATTGAGTAATGACCTCAACTTATCCCAGATCGTATTCGACGAGTGTCACAAAGCCAAAAATCTTTACACGACTAAGAGCAAGATTTCTTTAGCAATGTTTGAGCTTCAGACAAAGTTGCCCAAGGCTCGGGTGGTATATGTTTCGGCTACTGGGGCCAGTGGGCCCAGAAATATGGCCTATATGGTCAGGTTGGGCATATGGGGAGATGGCACGCCCTTCAAAACTTTAAAGGACTTCATTGAAGTAGTTGAGAAGAGGTGAGTTAAAATATACTGGGTGGCGCAAGTCAAGACGGGGTTTAAAAAATAAATATGACGTATGCACTAACATATAAAATTATTTTTTTTTACAAATTATAAAACACATCAAAACTACTTGACCCGGACAATTTGAGCCTGAGAATTCAATCCTAGGACAACTCGACCCTGACATCTCGACCTGTCGGGGTCAAGATGTCAGGGTCGAGTCCTACAGCTCAACCCCGACAGTTTGACCCCGACCATCATACCCATTGGTAAGACTGGTTGTCAGACTTTCAGGCTTCCGACTGGCCGTAACGACTGGCAAAGATCAACGAATGATAGCTGGTACCAACAGTCTGAAGCACGGAGGGGTCTCGGTATGTTATGGACCTCGGCAAGCGTAGCTTAGCTTAACCTTCGATCGACCCGAGTGGTGGTGGTTATTATGTATCCACGAGCCTCGAAATCTCTATCGGAAATCTAAGACACAGAAATTTCTATTCGTACAGAGGTGTGAGCGCCATGGAAATCATAGCTATGGACATGAAACTGCGCGGCATGTACATCGCGCGCCAGCTGTCGTTCCGCGGTGCATCCTTCAAGATAGAGGAGGTGCCTCTGTCCGACGCCTTCAAGGTGACCTACGATAAATCTGTGGAATTGGTCAGTACTCAAATAATTATTAAGCCTGTAAAATATTAAAGCCGTATAGATACTTCCTAAGGGATAAATATTCTGCAACGTGTATCTCCAGAGACATAGCGAGTAGTTATGCAACGTCGCCGCCGGCGTCGACGTCGCCACAGATATTTAGCCTCATGTTTTTTTGTCTCTATATGAAAACTGCCCTGGCATTGTATTGCTCCGAGAAATGTAAGCACAGGTCTATTCCACAACTACAAAATATTTCTCCTAATCATTCTAATAGAAACTATTCGTTCTGCAGTGGGTGTTAACCAAGCAGCGCTTCGCGGAGGCGGCGAAACTCACCAAAGTGGAATCGCGAGAGAAAAAGATCATATGGGGACAGTTCTGGTCGTCGCACCAGAGGTTTTTCAAGTATCTCTGTATTGCAGCTAAGGTACATATATACGTACGGTTTTGACTTAACTTTAATATTTACTGTCCGTATCTAATATTAAAGTTAAGTCAAAACCGTTTATACCGACTTCGAAGGGACCGTCGGATAACGGTTGTTTCTATAGAGGCAAGACGAACAGGGTGTGAAGTTCACTCATCCTCCATAGAAAAAGGCAGGATCCTTCAACCAGACGGGTGTTGTGTCGGATGGGCTATTGCTCCACAATGGATGTCAGGACGTTGTATATAAGCTAAATAGTCGCAAGATGGAGTCTGCTTGCGCGATGCAGGATTTTGCATGACGTCAGTGTGATGTGTAGTTCGCATGTGGCGATATAAATGCCACCACATTATAGCCGATAGCCATTAGAACCAAAAACAATGTTAAGTAACTAGAAATGCTAGGACCTCAACATTTCGTCGTTTTAAGCGATGTCGTTGTAAACGGGTTTGACTGTACCTAATTATTATTGTCATAATCAACCTTCATCCTACTGTTTTATAACCCGACAGTCAAGGACAGTTGACGCTATTTACGTCCGCTTCCATGTCCGCATCTGTTAACCTAACTTTGCGGTGAGCTTTTATCCTTTTTGGTAGTAAAATGAGCAGTCGTTGATATTGTAGCCTTACTGAACTAAAAGAAGATTATTCTCTAATGGGATGAAGCAGTGTCTTGTGTCACGGGTGCTATATTGAATCCGAAGCTCAACGAAGGATACTAGTGTTTAAGGCACAGATAATATGACTTCTAATGATTTTAAATTGAACATCACTTCTAGACGACTCGTCTTATTAGTTTGAAAAAAAATATATTTTATACCAGACTATTGTCTTCGTAATTTGATATAATCATATTTGAAATAATATATTTATAATATAGTGCAATTAATTTGTAAAGTAATGTCTAACGCGGACAAAAAAACGATAATTTCACCAAAACTAACGGGCGTATTTTCATGAAACTTTCACCATCTAAAAGACAATTTAACTACTCAAATTTAAGTATACCGCTTCTATTTGTTTTGTGTTTGATTAATCAAGGTGGGTTGTTTTTTTCGAATAAGCTTGGTGCGCGTTGAAGCGGGGGCTCTTGAGGGCGACGGGCGGTAGTGCATCGCTGACCACTGTCACGGGTAGATGCTAACGCTCGGCGCTCGGAGCCACCATAACACGATTTTATTCGTTTTAAGGCCTCTGCCTCGAATTTTGCGGGCAGCGGGGCGGCGGCAGCGGCGGCGCGGCAGCGGCAAGATCTTATGCGTAAAATCAAATGGACCGGTTTTCGAAAACAGCGGCGTGGCAGCGGCGCGGGGGCGGGCAACGAGTGGTGCACTCCAGTCAAGCGGTGACCGCCCGCGTTGCGCGTCTGCATTGTAGTAGGGATATATAGTAGGGATCCACTTCTTCTTTTGCCCACAATAAATCGAGCGTTAAGAATAAATTTGAATCAAAAAGATGTTGTCGACGTTTTTCAGACATTTCGTTCGCGAATAAAAACAAATATCTCGACAACACAACCACGAACACAACACTACACCGCTATAGCGCCGCGCGATCTGCCCGCTGGTTTGGAGAACAGGTATGCGTTGCCCGCCCCGCTGCCGCGCCGCCGCCGCCGCCCCGCTGCCCGCAAAATTCGAGGCAGAGGCCTTAGGCTAGTTTTATTAGTTATGATGAGACCTTACCTCCGGACTTGATGGTGTGACCTGAAGGTGTACTTCGGTGACTGCTACTGGAACTCGTCGACCAGTAGAACTAGGGTTGCGGAGTTTGGGCTCGGTTTGAAAGTTTTGACGAGACCTTACCTACAGACTTGATGGAGTGACCTGAAGGTCCGTACGGAGCGAGAGGGCATGGGCAGCCGTCACCTCCTTCTGCGAAGCAGTAATGCTCGCGAAGGAGGAGGCGGGGCGGTTGAGGGAAAGGCAAGTTTCGCGCCCTCTCGCCCCTAGCCGCCGCAGGAGGACGCCCTGGGCGTCGGGAATCCCGGGCGGGTTTCCGGCCACCGTAGGCGCGGGCGTGCGGACGGTGAGCAATGGGTAGCTCGCCGTCCGGTAAGGACCAGGCCCGGGTCGACGGCGCGTTGTATTCCACGTGCGCTTCAAAGAGATGTCGTCAGCACATATGTAGGGGTCCACTAGGGCCGATGCCTGCCGGGGTCGCGGGAAGGTACTAAAGAAGCTGATTTAGCTTGATTTTATGTATGTATATTCTAATTTGTAATTTGTAATTGATTTAATTATTTTAATTTCTAATTGACTCATTTATGTAAGTATTTTCTAATTTATAAATTTTTAAATATTAGTTGAATTTTATTTTATTTTTATTTTAATTGATTTCGGTGCAATGATGTTATGTAAATATATTGTAATTTGTAATGCTTATCTGTCATCTTTTGTATTCATTATGTGTTTTGTGTTTAGTTTCTATGGGTGTAATTTACCTGAAATAAATGGATTTATTATTTGGACGAGACCTTACCTACGGACTTGATGGAGTGACCTGAAGGTGTACTTTGGCAGTGGCGTGCCTAGGGCTTCAAAATAACGCAAGCCCAATAAAATTTTAACCGATTTCAAAAAAAGAAAGTTCAGTTTTCGACTGAGTATGTAGGTACCTACGTATGTATCATCGCAATTTTCTCATAAACTACTGGTTAGGTACAATAAATTAAAAGTGAATTCATCCATCCATCTTCTTCGTTCCTCTTCTTTCTTCCATTTCACTCTTGCTTGTCGTGCGGTGAATGAGGTAACCAAAGCACACTGAAGGCATGCTAGTGCTAGATTGAATATAATGAATATATCAGCAATTGCATACCTCCGGTGGCTTTGAAAAAAGCCGTTTGGTTTGCTTCATTGCTTGAGGGAACAAAGTTATGGTAAGTAGTTGCTTCCTTCGTAACAGGACCCAGGTTACAGACAAAAAAAAAACAAAACAAAAAGTTACATAACGAAAGTTAAAAAATAGCTAGATAGAATGTAATAAGGAATTTAAATAAATTATTTACATTCTAATTGGAATCGTCTATCTTTCTTAAGAAATGATTTAATTACATCAGAGTAAAATGTTGGTGATCGTTTTAATTCTACCAACAACTGTTTTTCAATAGCTATCATTGATAATTCGGAAAGAGGCTCTTGACCTTGTGTGTTTCTCAGATAGGTATGGATACGTTTAAGAGTCGAAAAAGCACGTTCTGCGGAAGAACTTGTAGCCGGAATAGTTACAACAAGATACGCTAATTTTAACAGCTCGGGAAAGGCATCTTCGAGGTTATTCTCATGAATGAAATCAATTAATTCGAAAACATTACGATATTTCAGATCAGGACTAGAATAAAAGCAAATCAATTGGCTTTTTAATGTTTGTTTTGCGTGCCTTTTAATAGCGCCAGATATGTTATTTAAATCATTATAACCAGATGTATTCCAAACGGAATCTTCATTCGAAAAAAATATGCAACACCAGCAATACAACTTATTAGTATGCGAACAGCCAACAATCCAACTAGTTTTATACACTGATCTATTAAATTTTCGTTTATGCAGAGTTATTGTGGTGACGATCACAAGGAGCCATCTAGATGTGATGTCCAGTCAGGAGTCTCTACTGTCGAATTAAGACCATTTTATCTCAAGCAAGTCCCTTGAGATAAAATGGTCTTTATTCGACAGTAGAAACTCCTGACTGGACATTACCTCTAGATGGCTCCTTGTGATCGTCACCACAATAACTCTGAAGGTAAGAGCACTAGTTCAAACAATAAAAATGTTGGTGTTATCTTGACAATATCACTGTCTATCTCCGAGCTAGGCAGAGCAATCCGTTTGAAAACAAATGTTTTGACATGCAAAAATATTTTTTTAAATAAAATTCGAAAAGAAGAAAAACATTGTGAAAGGTCCAAACTAGCGATTAAGGTTGAAGATGAGATGGTTATAAAAAGGATCCATAGCAAAACAAATAATGTAGAATTAATAATTCTACAGTAGATAGGGTATGTAGGTAGGTCGTGGACTGTACATGTAGGAATCATAAAACTTGTTCCCAATTCTTCTTATTTATTTTCGGAGGTGTTGCTTGTTCGGAAGCTGGAGACCGACTGTGTCCCAGCTTTACAATGGTCCGTCTTTTATACGAATTCGAATTTTTTCTTCTCCCTATGTTCCGGGAGCGGGCGGACCGAGTCACACAATTAATATTTATTATTCTTAGGCGACTCCTACATGGTCCTGACGGCCTAAATTACATTTATTATTACAAAACTATGCTAATTGGGATAATAAACACTAAATTAACTTATCTTAAACTCTAACTGAAGTTTCTTTCGGAGACTTCCCTTGCTTGTAGCGAGGGTGCGTTTTACACGGTCCCGCCGCTACTTGTGCCCTAGTGCACAGATAGGGTCTTATCCTAAACTATTTCATCCTAATTTTCACTTCTTATATCTATGTGGAGGGTCAAAAAACACACAACACTGTCTCTCCACCTTGTATGCTTGGCGTTAATTATAGTCACAAACACACAACACTGTTTTCACACTTTGCACGCTTGGCGTTCGTTACAGTTCTCCCCCCGGCGCAGCTTGCGTAGCCTCCTCCTTTTTCATTACGACGACGAGCTTGCTCACGGGGCGTCGGACGGTGCTGGTTCTGGTGCGCACTTCGACGACCCCGATGCCGCCGTCTGGTCCATGATGCGTGCGGTCAACGACTCCCATCGGCCAAGTGTTTTGGGGCAGCGTGTTGTCGACCACGAAGACTACGTCGCTGGCCTGCATCGGTCGCACCTCATTCTGTGGCTCGTCGCGAGGCACCAATGTGGGCAGATACTCGCGTAGCCAGCATCGCCAGAAATGGTCAGCGAGTGCTTGACTAGATCGCCAGGTCCTTCTGTCGGCCTCGTCGCAGGGTCCCGTTGCTGGCAGCCTGCTCGATGACCTCAACAGGAAGTGGTTGGGGGTCAGAGCTTCGGGGTCGCTGGGGTTTACGCTGACGTGGGTCAGCGGTCTTGCGTTGATGGAGAACTCGGCCACGGTGAGTAATGTCCTCAAGACTTCCTCTGCCGGCGCCTTCTCCCGCAGGGTGACGTTGAGTGCCGCCTTTACGGAGCGCACCATCCGCTCCCACGCGCCGCCTTGTTTGGGCGCACCGGGAGGGATGAAGCGCCACTCCATTCGGTGTAGCAGCCCTTCGTCTTGTAGAGTGGGCATCCATTCGGTGTACGCATTGCGAAGCTCTTGGTCCGCCCCGCGAAAGTTGGTCGCGTTGTCGGAGTACATTAGCCTTGGCCAGCCTCTGCGCGCAGCCATTCGTCTCAGCGCCATGACTGCTGAGTCGGTGGACAGCGATGTGACGAGCTCGATATGCACAGCGCGGCAAGTGAGGCACGTAAAGAGCGCGCCCCACCTCTTCTCTCGTCGGCGCCCCACCTTGACCATCATGAACGGATCGGTGAACGGGCGGTGGAACGGATCGAGACGGGCTTGTGGCAGGTCCCCTGTAGCCGGTGTTTGCGGTGTTGCTTGTCGCCTCTTGCAGAAGGCGCAATTCTTTTCCACAGCGCGTACCGTGGGTCGCAAGTGCACGACTCAGTACCGCTGTCGCAGGTCGTTGGTCACGCGTTCCCTGTTTGCGTGGCCCGCGGCGCAGTGCTCCCGTAGTACAAGGAGTTTAGTGAGCTGGTGTCGGCCATCCAGGATGATTGGCCGCTTGGTCTCGGTCGGTGCTGATGAGGCCTCGATCCGGCCCCGCACCCTCAGGACGTCGTCTTCCAGTACTGTATCCAGTCGGTACAGCCGACTCGTCCTTGTTAGCGGGCGGCCGGACCGGATCCTTTTCAGGTCCTCTCCAAAGCTGTCTTCCAGGGCTCGGCGGATCAGCTCAGTCTCGGCGCGTTGGATGCGGCGATGTTCCAGTGTCGTTGCTCTTCGACGGCAGATGTCAATAAAGGCGATTACTTGAGCGGTAGTCCTCACCAGGACTTCGTACTTCGAGAAGCGGGCTGGGTCTGGCAACCAGCTGTCTTGTTCCGTCTTCTCGGTGATGTGAAGGACTTCCTCATCTTCTGGTTCACCTGTCGACGTCGTGGGCCACTGCTCTTCTGGCAGGAGCAGGAATCCTGGCCCCTGGAAGCATCGATCCCCTTCATTGATGGGCGTGTCACAGAGTGGGGTGGCGTCGTCGGCCACGTTGCATGTGGTGGGCAGCCAACGCCACAACTCTTCCTTCCGCGTCAACTCCGCGATTTCTCCTAATCGGTGGGCGACTAACGGCGTGTAGCGTCGCGTGTCGTGATGGATCCAATGCACCACGGTTGATGAATCGGTCCAGTAAATCGTCCGGCCGATGTCAATCCGATGTTCCTTCCTTATTGTATCAGCGTGCCTCGCTCCGATGACCGCAGCTTGCAGTTCTAGGCGTGGTATGGTCTGGACTCGACGAGGTGCCACCTTAGCCTTGGCGGCCACCAACATGATGTTTACGCTCCCGTCGACGTTCTTCACTCTCCAGTAGGCCACGGTCGCGTAGGCCTGCTCACTGGCGTCACACAGGACATGTAGGTCGATGCGCTCGTACTTCTGTGCCAGTTAGCATCTTGGTAGTCGGAGCCGGGTGAGCTCGGTGAGGCGCGCGAGCCAGGATGCAAGCTCATTCTCTTCAGCCGGTATCTGTTCGTCCCACGTTATCTGAAGGCGCCACAAACTCTGGAGTATTATCTTCGATCGTATGGTGTAGTGGCTCAGAAGTCCAAGTGGGTCATAGATCACGGTGCTAAGGGCTTCCCGCTTCGTTGGCGCCCGTGTCCCTGCTTGCACCTCAGCTGGAACTCGGTTCATTGACGTGTTGAATCCCAGCTCATCCCGTTCTGCGTTCCAATATTATAGCCCTAGGATTTTACTCTCTGGCTGTTCTCCCCCCAGTTGTGTGGGGGCGGTAGCGTGTAGCTCTGGAGGCACGTCGCGCAGTACTATCTTGTTGCTGGAGCGCCAACATCGCAGCGTGAATCCCGCGTGCGCGTGTGTACCACCCTTGTTTCTTCGACCGCCTTCCACGCTTCCTTGGAGTCCTCGTAGCTGGCCACCAGGTCATCCATGTAATGGCTTTTCTTGATGGCTTCTAGCGCGCGTGGATAATCCTGCCCGTACATGTCTGCATTGTTGTTGCGGACATAGTGGGCCATGTACGGGGAGATCGCGGCGCCGAAGATCATGCTGGTCATCTTGTATTTCTTTGGAGGCCCTTCTCGTTCGTCACCTCTCCACAGGAACGGTTGCGCTGGTTGATCCTCCGGCCTTATCCTGATCTTCAGGAACATCTTCTAGACGTCCGCTATGATCGCTACCGCCTTCTCTCGGAATCGGAAGAGGATTCCTGGCAGCGACAACAGTAGGTCGGGTCCTTCCAGCAGCTCGTCGTTCAGGCACACGCCGTTGCTTCGGCTTCTTTGTTCGGGTTCCGCACGGCGAAGTGTGGTAAGTACCAGCTGATGGAGCTTGCTTCTTCTGACCCGTCGCATGGCGTCGCGTATCCTTTATCCAAGAGGTTACTGATCTGCTTGGAGTATTCGAACGCGAACTCTGGATCCGCGTCCATCCTCTGTTCGATCTTCTTCAGCCGGCGGAACGCTTGACTGTAACTTGACGGCATGGTGACGTCATCTCGTCGCCATGATAGTCCTACTTCGTACCCGGTGTCGATCTTCTTTACAGTTTTCCTGACGATGTCGATGGCCCGTTGATCCGCATCCCTTACTCTCGGTTTTCCTTGTATGCCGAGCGCGTCGATCTTGAAGTGGCCTTCGACTAAGTCGTGGAGCTCTTGGTTGCTCGTGCCCATCATTCGGTCGGGCTCATAGACGTGCAGCACGTTTCCTTGTTGGTAAATGGCACTGCGTGGTGCGGTTCCGTGCACCACCCATCCTAACTGCGTTCTTGATGCGGCCGGTTGATCAGGGCCGCCGACTCGTAGTTCACGGGACACTATACACTCCCAGTGGTCTGTCCCCACTAGGAGCCCGGAGCGTGCTCGTTTGTAGCACACCTCTTCTGGAGTCAAGTCCCTCAGGTACTCGTAGTCCAGCAGAGTGTCAGGGATACGGCTGCGGCGTATTCCCTCTTGTTCACGGCCGCCGTGAGGAGGTGCAGTACCCTCGACAGCTGGAGCGTCGTGCTGTGTTCGGCCCGAAATCCAAACTGTTCTGAGCGTGGCGCCAGGTGCGGTGTCAACTGGCGCAACAGGAGCTTTTCAAACACCTTGGAGGTGGTAGGCAGGAGCGTTATCAAAATGTTCTTCCCGGGTTTGGGCAACATGATGACCTTCCCCAGCTTCCAGCAGGAGGGGAAGGCCCGGTGCGGAGTATGCCGTTGTAGAGGCGAGCTAGTGCCGCCACCGTTCTAGGTAGCAGGTGGCGAAGTGCGACGTTCGTGATTCCGTCCGCACCGGGTGCCTTTTTGGCTTTAGACAAGGCCTAATTGCCCTAAGTACTTGGCCCGGGATATGAAGATTGGGTCTTCATCAGGAGCTACCGGCGTCTTGAAGTACTCTCCAAGGTATTGCTCGACTGTTGCAACGTGGTCGTGGGCATCCGTTGGGTTAGGCGTGAATTGACGCTCCAGGGGGGCAGCGAATACTTCGGCCCGGTCGGCCGCCGCGTATCGAAGTGCCCCGTCGCTGTTTAACAGCGGGCGCACCGGGGCTGGGGTGTTCTTTAGACGTCGGCAGATCCTATGTACCGATGTCCAGTCGCTGTCTGCGGAGTCAATGTAGCTCTCCCAGCCCTCGGTGGTATGCGCCTGTATTTCAGCCTTCACCTTGTCCGTGAGCCGGTTGAGCTGATTTTTCTCGGTGGGACACCTTGTCTGTTGCCACCGCTTGCGTAAACGCCTTTCGTCGGCGATCATGTTTGCGATGTATGCGGGTAGCTTGTGGTAGCGACCCTGTGGCGCGGGTGAGGTGCATGTTGCCGACTCCAAGGCGCTCTGCATGCAAGCGGTGAGTCCTCAGCCAACTCGTTCACGTGTGTGACGTTGGTGACAGGCCGAGTGGGCGTGGTGGTCTCCATCCTATCCCTAAAAATGTTCCAGTCTATGTGTCGATGTGTCGACGTGGCGCTGAATGGACAACTCGGGTTGTGTGGTCAGATAGACGAACGAGCACGGGCTGATGGTCCGATCGCAGCTCGTCGTCTAGCACGTCCTGCGCAATCTGGCAGGTAAGGCCTTTGTGTACTACTATGTCCAGTACATAGGTGGTGGTTGGTGCTGCAACAATTCCACGCTGGGTGTTTGCAGTTTAGGTCACCGGCGATAATTTTAGGATGTGGTGACGCGAGCAACGCGTGTATGTCGGCCGCCTCGAACTGGTTGTTTGGTGGCCTGTAGGCCGCGTACACGCACACGTTGCCGGCGACATGGAGTTGTACACCCAATGCTGTTAAACTGCTGAGTGTCAGGGGTGGCAGCTCCTGGTGGACGACTCTGCGCCGTACCAGTACGGCCAGAACGCGGTAGTACCTGTTGTTGGTTGCTAGTTGCACATCCATCCTGTACGTGATGTATCCCGGGAAGTGGATTTTGTCCGCAGGTCCTAGGAACGTTTCGCTGATAAGCGCCACGTCGATGTCCTATCCCGCCGCTACTTGTGCCCTAGTGCACAGATAGGGTCTTATCCTAAACTATTTTATCCTAATTTTCACTTCTTATATCTATGTGGAGGGTCAAAAAACACACAACACTGTCTCTCCACCTTGTATGCTTGGCGTTAATTATAGTCACAAACACACAACACTGTTTTCACACTTTGCACGCTCGGCGTTCGTTACAGGACTGAAAGAAGTCCCATCAAGCCAGGCTTTTTTTCTGGTTTTTCCTTTTATATTATTCCCATATTGAACCTACCAAGTGACTTTGGTATGAATCTACTGATCTGCTGCTAAGCTGACCGATCGGAGGACGTAGTTCCAGCAGCTATTATCCGCCGGGATTTCGGTAACCCGAGGTGATCCAGCGAAATCTACGCCACAATCGCTTTTGGAAAGCTACCAGCTAACTTCTTTAATTATTACTTTCTTTCATTGTGTACTGTATTTTGCCACCTGTTCTTTTAAATGCACAGATTTAGATTTTTTAGATTGCCAGTTCAATTAAGTCAGGACCACGAATACGCACGCTTTAGAGCTTAGCACCACTTTTTTTGCATTAACATAATTAAAAAAAAAAAACCAATCATTCAAGCACTTAAAATGATTTTTAGGGAAAATTTCATAGTTCTAGTTAGTGTGCTCTAAGTTCTAATTCTGTTATGTAAAACTATTTTATTTACTTATCAAAAGGCATTCAATATTTAAAAAAAAATGTGTATTTTTAATATAATCTAACATTCATAATTTTGTTATTTTTTTTGGATTCTTGTGTTTTTTATTCTAACTAAATTATACGTGTATAATGTCGCGAGTGTTTCCTTTTAATCCTTCCACACACGCTATACTACCTACCTACCCTACCTACCTACCTACCCTACCTACCTACCCTACCTACCTACCCTACCTACCTACCCTACCTACCTACCCTACCTACCTACCTACCCTACCTACCTACTCTACCTACCTACCTTCCCTACCTACATACCCTACCTACCTACTCGCATAGCTAAAATCAGACAGGATAGTCCTCACCATCTGAAACGTATGGTTACCCTACGAAATTACATGCGTAAAGTTGCGGGGTCGCGGGGGGTGACGCATGGCTCCCATTCGCACAAGGTTGCTGTCACCTAATGTCGCCTTCAGAGCGTAGCGAGGCAGTACAGAGTTAACTCCAGACTTTCTGAGCGAAGCGAAGGCGTTAAGATCTTATTCATATTCTAGATTATTGAGTGTTTATTGACTAGCTAAATTATTGACCAGCGAATTATAATGAAAATCAGTACAATGTTATCCCGTCTAGACCACAGGGCTATAATGGTGAGGTGATGGGCTTTAGGTGAGGTTTGCATGCCATATAATTTGATATTGTCGAGCAGGTGTTGTGGAAAGGTTTTTTTCACTACTCATGCTCTAAAAAATCGTCTTTATGTTGTGCGTAGGTGACATAAAGTCGCTTTTTATGCTCTAGTGCATAAAGTATTTTTTTTTTTCTAAGACTAAGATATTCAGGCCTAACTTTTTTTTCTAAGGCCCACCACGCACAATAAAACGTCGCAGATTAAAGTCGTTATTTTATTTCATTTGCTTCAATTTATATCACTTCAGTGTTTTCTATCGTTAATTCAATAAAACCAGATAAAATAGTTGTCTTATTATTTAAAAACGCAAAGAAACGGTTTTATGATTTTTTTTATGAAGTACCCAAGTCGAATGACACATATTAAAAATTGAAAAATAAACTTGTATAAAGTTTCGTGGCGGGAATTAGTTATTCTCTTCTTCAATTTTGTAACATTTTTGAACAGTGAAAAGTGATTAAACTAAACAGTGGAATACTGTTATACATATACTTTTTTCATTTACTCGAAATCAAAGTGAATAGCAGTGTATAACTCGGGCATAAACGAGCTGTTTTAGGGTGAATAAGTCCAGGGGTAAAATGGCTTCTTTATGCCCGAGTTATACACTCTGCTTTACACTTCGATTATGCACGATTTTGGCTGCAATTATAGCTTCTTTTATGCACTAGTTGTATAATCTACTATTAACTTGTCTGTAGGTAGAACACGCCGTAGTGACGGCTCGCGAGGCGGTGAAGTGCGGCAAGTGCGTGGTAATCGGCCTGCAGACCACCGGTGAGGCGCGCACGATCGACCAGTTCGAGAGGGATGACGGAGAGCTGTCTGAATTTGTGTCCACTGCCAAGTGAGTATTAGCCACGCTCTGGCCACACTGAAGCAAATCTCGCTCGGGTCACAGGGCGCGACGGTACGCAACTGCGCGCACCGATTTTTTTAATTATTAGGAAGTTACGCGACTATTCGCGCCGTTTTGAACACCTCCATAGATACAAGTTAGTTTTTAGCTTTCCGCTACTCTCAACAAGGGTGCCGGTCGCTGTCAGCGTAAATATCAGCGACGATAACGACACTAAGTGAAAGCATTTAGTACTAATTGTACCTTTCTGAGTTTTCCGCCGATATCGTGTCGGATCCGTGTCGTTATCGGCTAATGTGTAAATACCCATTACATACTAATAACCTGCTTCTTTTCAGGGGTGTATTCAAGACGCTTATAGAGAACCACTTCCCGTGTTATAACAGGGTCTATGGAGTTGCCGACACTTCCAGAAGGAAATGTAAGTTGTTTCATGATACATGCTACCGTTGTATTGGGACCCTGATTGTTGTTATATTTGAAATTGACTGTTGCTCTTGCTTTATAACCCTAACATCATCTCATTAAGTACTATTTAGGGTTCCGTTGTAAAACAAGGAATCCTTATAGTCGCCAAATACGTGTCTGCCTGTCTGGCCGTGGCTTAAACTCAAAGACACTTGGTACTAAAAAGCTCTACTTTGGCACAGTTTTTTTTCAAGAATTATGTAATAAATATATTTCGATTTAGGATCCATAAGCAAAATATTGAGTATTAAAGTGGTAATCTACAATCTGGCTACAAGATATCTAGTAATAATGGACCAGCTTATATAATGTACTTGGATTAGTAAATACTATAGAAAATGACTTAGATATGGCGTATGGTCAATAAGTTAAAACTAGATGCATTATAACTTTGTAAAATAAACATAAACATGTTACGATGAAAACTACATATTGTAGCGTTATTGAAATGATTTAAAACACTCACGACATTCAACACGTACAATTTTGTTAAAATATAAAAACACAAACAAGGCAATCATTCACCCAGTCTTCAAGGGAGGCGATGGGAACCTGCCAAATAATTACCGTCCCATTGCAGTTCTGACTGCCTTATCCAAGGTACTAGAACGTCTTATCAATAAAAGACTCGTAAGTATACAAGTCTGATATTAGATTGTGTGATTGTAATGTTCTAGTTACGAGTTACTACTCGTACCTAGAACATTACAAACTAATATCACCACAACAATATGGATTTCGTAAAAACAGGTCAACCTGTGACGCAGTTCAGAAATTAACTAACAATATCGTACAAAACCTGAACACTAATAAAAAGGTCATAACAATATTCTTAGACCTTGCGAAGGCTTTCGACACCGTCCTCGTCCGTTCTCTTTTACTCAAACTTGAAAAGATGGTGGATTGCAATTTAATCTCTTTCAAATCTACCTCACAAATCGCTCCCAGATAGTCAAGACTGATTATCACAGCAGCAATGAGCTCCCCATCTAGTATGGCGTGCCACAAGGAAGCATATTGGGTAGGCAGAGAAGATCAGACGCCAAGAGACTAATTCTGACAAAATTATGGCGCAAAATTTTGACACAAACACCACACCGGTTTACAAACTGTTTTTTTTAGTACCTTTAGGATAAGATTACGGCAATGTAATAGGTACTGAATTTTCTTTTTCCTTCTAACCTGTCACCAGCAGCAGCAGCCAACCGCAAGATAGAAAGCTCGTCTGATGAAGACGATGAGAAGGAGAATCATGAAGAACGACGGCCACCAAGGTCTAATTCAAGGAGTGACAGTGATAACGGTACGTTGTTTACTAAACTTAGGGCCCGTAGGCCTATCAAAATGTAGGTGCTGTGGTAGGCACGTTACGTTACGCTCTATTCGGGAAAGTAAGGTTTGCACGACACGTCGTGTGAGTTTAATATTTTAGTGTCGTGGTGCATAAATTGAAAATGGTTTATTCGATTATCATTTTTTTTTTTTCATAACATTTTCCGAATATTAACTTTTATTTCTGAATATTTAAGAATAATGCGTGACACAGGTAAATTGCAAGAAAAGTAGGTAGTACTTTAGGCTACATTTTTGTATTATTTAGTAATTCTGTTCATTATGTAATAAACTCAAATATAACTCGGAAATCTTGATGATTTGTCAAGTTGATCTTTAGATCAATCCACAACAAAACCAAAAATATTGAGTTCAATTCCTAAAATAAAGTGATTCGGGTTATTGTAAAATGTAAAAAATAAACATTTTATGATGAAAACTACTACTACAAATTTACGCTTTCCTTTGCGTAGTAGGCAGAGAGGGTCAAGCGCCAAGAGACTAATGCTGACATACCACTGTCTCAAGGAACCTTTATAGTTTCGCCTTGTCCGTCTGTCTGTATGTCTGTCTGTCCCCGCTGTAGCTCAGAGACGATTATTACTAGAAAGCTGTAATTTGGCATAAGTATACATATTAATCACACCGACATAGTGGTAAAATAAAATCTTGAAATATTTTTTTTAGGTTACCTCCCTTGCAGGTAATGTGGGGAATTGAAATTGAGAGAGAGAAATTGTTGGACATGGAATTTAGCATTCGATTGTATTCCAAAATGTGATGATTGCCGAGAGACATTAAGAAAACAGAAGCACTGTACGTTCTCTATTCCATAAACATAAACGTGTCAAGGCGGAAAACCCTATCGCTAATTACATTTTAGAGCCGGGGTTTGAGGATGAAACCCTCGGGGTGTGGGACCCGAATGCTCATGGTTTGTTCAACGAAATCTCCAAATGGCTGGTTGACACTTCCCGTAACCCAAGGGCTGGCTTTTACCTTGGCCAGAGGTTAAGCATTGCCATACAACGTGGCAATGCCGCCAGTCTCTTGGATACATTACCAGTCAACAGCGATGTGGAGGAATTTTTCGACGCCATGTTTTAGTTTGTTATTAGTTTTAGTTATGTTAGGATAATATGTTTTATTTTATTTTAATATTAAATTATAGATATTATAATATACTGAAGATACTGCAATATTTTATATATTTAATTTAATCGTAATTTTCCTTTTTGCTTGCAGATACGACAGTTGCAGGCGACACGTCCATAAGGAAATGTAAGTTGTTTTCATGTCACATGAGACCCTGATTGTTGTCACATTTGAAACTGGCTGTTGCTCTGAATTTTTTTTTTTTTTTTTCGGAACCTTAGAAATACACCTAACATCATCTTAAACTTCACACACATAAGTGGGATACATAGGTCTAAAAAGTTAGTAGAAAACATTTTCGAAAAATAGTGTTACAGTTAAATTAGAGCGATTTTAAATTTTCCATACAAACAGAAATTTCCAATTATCTTTTTTTTAAATAAACATTTAGAAAATGTTTTCTACTAAATTTTCAGACCTATATATCTTACTTATGTGTGTGAAGTTTCATTAAAACCGGTTCAGTCATTACGAAAAATAAGGACTTGAAAATTTGTATTAAATGCCGTACGGCGTAAACGCTCTTAAGTACTGTTTTTAGAGTACCTCCTGATTATGAGTACTTAAATGTAATACTTACTCAATTTTCCTATAAACGGTCAACAGCAGCAGCAGCCAGCCGCAAGATAGAAAGCTCGTCTGATGAAGACGATGAGAAGGAGAAACATGAAGAACGACGGCCACCAAGGTCTAATTCAAGGAGTGACAGTGATAACGGTACGTTGTTTACTAAACTTAGGGCCCGTAGGCCTATCAAAATGTAGGTGCTATGGTAGGCACGTTACGTTACGCTCTATTCGGATAAGTATGGTTTGCACGACACGTCATGTGAGTTTAACATTTTAGTGTGTTGATGGTTTTTCAGAACAATTTATAAATTTTATCCCGGAATATTTAAGAATATGCGTGATACAGGTTAAGAACCTCAAATGAAACTCAAAAATCTCGATTTGTCAAGTTGTAAAAAGAAGAATTTAGGGCTCTTACATGACATGCCTAAACCATAAAAGCGATACATACAATAATTACAGTCGACGAATAGGTACGGTTTTGTTAGAGTCGAGGTTAATGGTTGTTTTTGGATATGTGAAAAAAAATCACGGCAGTAGTATATACATATGTATGTACGCTTGAGAGCAATAACATCGCACACCTTGACTTTTATTTGTTAAGGCAATTATTTTTCGTGAATGTGAATAAATATTGAAAAAGTACATACACTAATTGAAAGTTTACTTCAGTACCTTTCTAATGATATCAAATATAGTGTGAAAAATACGCTTAAGTGGTTTCAGGGTACAAAACCCACCATGCGGGTAAAATCACCCAATTTCGCTTAAAAAAGAATTAAAATCAAACAAAATTCTTTATCAAATTGTTTATTAATAAGGAGTATTCCCTCCCCTAGCCCTAATTACAGCTCTTAATCGGTTTTCATGGACCGTATTAATTTTACCAAGAAATCTTGTGGTATGGCGTTCCAACCCTCTTCAATGGCAGGATATTGAAGCTCTTGGAGGCGCGTAGGAGCAGGGCTTCTTGCTCAAACTTTTCTTGCTCAATTGGAGCTCAATTGGATTGAAGCTGCCTCACATGGATACGTCGAAGAAGTGCTCGAAGAACACTTCGAGCACTTCTTCGACGTATCGTGTTGCCATCAAGCCTCTCGATCTCGGGCCGGTATTCGCCCCAGAGATGAATACAATGTCAGTTTTAGTGTCCAACATTATGCCACCCCAAAACATACACGATCCACCTCCAAAAGCCACACGTTCGCTTATGCAGCATTGTGAAAATCGCTCTTATGACCTTCTGTAAACCCTAGAGCGTCCATCATGACCATGTAACATCATTCTTTACTCATCAGAGAATATAACAGCCCGCCATTGGTCATACGTCCAATTTAGGTGTTCCCTGGCAAATTGTAGCCTGGCTTGTCGGTGAGCTCTGGTCAGTTTGGGACCATTTGCTGGGCAATGTGAAGTTAGTTCTGCCTTACCCAGTCTTCTTCTAACTGTCCACCGACTTATACTGACATAGCGAACTTCTCGAAGCTGTTGTCCCAGTTAAAGCGCGTTCAGTTGCCGATTTCTCAAAGACCTTGTCACAAGAAAGCGGTCATCACGCTCTGATGTTGTGCGTCGCCAGCCAGATCCTGGTCGCCAAATGTCCGGTGGCTACAGACCGGTCTCATGCAACCTCTGGTATACACGACGAACAGAGTAGCGGCTCAAATTTAGCTGTCGAGCAACTTCAGTTTGATTATGGCCTGCTTCGAGCAAGGCAATAACTTGAGGGGCTTCTGGGGGCATAGTATCCATATTTTTCCAGTAAATTCGTATGCTTCCAGTAGAGATGTTATCACGTTGACCTTTGGTATGCAACTGATAAAAAAATCTTTTTTTTTTTTTGTTAATTGCATCTAGTAGTTGAGCTTGAGAGGTCGTGATTACTTAACCGGACTATCCTGTGGCTGCCTTAATCGAACTCAAAGCCTTCAGCCAGGGACGAATTTCTTAAATTTCTAAGCGACATCACGCTAAGGGCACCCCCTGTGGGGTACGGACCTCAGCTTAGGGCGTCGCTGGGGGGAGGACAGCAAGGTGGGACAGGCTGGATCATATCTGGATAATTATTATTATCTAGGGAATTTAAAGCTACAGGCTCAGCTACGGCGCGGGCTAGTACTTCGTCGAGCAAGGGTCGGGGGGTACAATTACGTCGGGGTCTTCACGAGGGATCTCGGCGGCGAGGTCGGGATGTCGGTTTGTGTTTTTTGTGCACTGTACTCGTGGTCCTACTGCTTTCCTGGAGGGGGGTCATGGGGTCATCGGGGTCGGTAAGAGCATGCCTTGGACGCCGAACTGATCTAAAAAAGTTTTGTCGCGGTTTTGAGAAAAGACTGACGCCTGACTCTTGTCCGGATTGACTTCGATTCTTCACTTTCTAAACCATGCGCCGAGTTTATCGACTTCGGTTTGGAGAGTGCGAGATAACTGGTCATGCACTAAGTCGGTGTAGTAAATGGCCGTGTCATCTGCGAACAGAGCCCACTGCGCTTTTTTACTTACTGTTATTTTTGCCGCTGCATAGATCCAAGATAAGTATTTATTGTCATTGTCATTTTATTAGATTTTTTTATGATAACAATATTTTTATTCCTATTTACTGGATTTATTTAAAATCATGCTACTACTCATACCTACCTATTTGATTACATTGTTGTGCCCGACAGGGTTCAGGGTTCTTTATAATTATTATTAATATGACCTTGTAAACACAGTCATGTGATATGAAATAAAGATTTGAATTTTGAATTTTAAAGTAAATGTATTTACATCATTTTAGGTGGTTACATTCGTACGTAACACTTAAATTCGTTCTAGATTTTGATTTAAATTATTTGGGTAGATGATGTAGGTGATTCTATTTTTACGTGATTAGTCTAGCAGATTTTTTTTTGCGCGCTGTGTCCGCTCCTAAGACATGACCTCGGGCAAAACCCTCAAGGCAAGGCCTTCATCTGCCGCTGCTCCACTGACACCTTTTTTGCTGCAAATATGCATTTTTAACTACCTACGTTATAAAACATGAAAATGAACAATTAACAAGAAATAGTAATTGTTACATACTGATACATTTTTCTGTAAAAACTGTAAACTAGTCAGTGATTTGTTGTTAAAATTTATTCAAATTTCGAAGTGGAAGTTTACAAAGCAAGTTTAAGAATTCAGGTAAATTTTATTTTTTAATAAAATCATTGTTCACTATTTTTTTTTTTAGTCTATAGTTACTCGTTGTAATACCCAATAAAACTCATTTATGTACCACTTTACATTTTTTTACCACGATTATCTATTTACTGCCATTTTCTACAGTTGGGAACTGTAAAAAATGGACACACTTGCAATCGGTTTGAAAAAAATCCCTCCACACGGAATCTGTGAATTGCGTTTTGCTAGTCCTTAGGTTCAGAAATCAGGATATCGAACAAGTGTCATAGTCAATACGGTAGCGAATCGTACTTTTGTGAATAGCTATGCTGGTCGCTTTCTAACGTATTAATAAAATGTGCATTTCAGTAACCTACCACTGGGATTTAGTTTAATACAATATGTAACAAAAACCCTGTTGTTCCTTTTAGGAACGTATACATTTACCTATAAGCAGAACATTGATGAAATTATAATTTATAAAAATTAAGCATTGGCTCAGCGAGAGGTCAAAATCAAATAACTATTAAAATCGACACATTCCACAAAATGTTTAGAGTATCTGATTTTACAAGTACATCTTTATTTCGCTAAATAGCCTACCAGCTCAGCGGCTTTCTTTGAATGCGACAAAAGGTGCCGCCAAAAACACCGGCCGCGCATGTCGGTGGGTCGGTACCACGTGCCTACGTACCCTGCCGCCCCGCCACCCGTCTCCCTGCGAATCACTTCCTTAGTCAGTCTCCCGCGCAGCTTGCTTTCGAATGGATGTTATTGTTGACCTACGTAGTGAGTGAATTGTGTTTTGTTTACGTAAACGTTGACCATATCTTATTCTAACGTAGAATATTTTAATATGTTGATGTGTCTTCGGAAATGTAACTGCAATTATGCAGAAGCACGCAGACTCTACCAAGAACGTTTTGCGAGTCTACCATTACTGTCGGCGATGGTATTCCAACGTTTGCATATACGTACGTACAATACCGGCAGTGTGCACGCTCGCCCGTGCACACTGCCGGTGCCAACAACGAGCTGACGCAGGCAGACCGAGGACTCGAGAAGTCTTGGACTTGTTTGAGCACGATCCAACGCGAAGTACACGCTCAGTAGGACACGAACTCGGAGTAAACCTTATGCGCGTTAGGAGAGTACTCAAAGAAGATGGCCAGCACCCATTTCACTATTGTCGCGTCCAATCACTACTTCCCTCCGACTATGAGTCAAGAAGTGTAGAGGTACAAGGTGGTCATATCGAACAGCAACTCCGTGGCCGTCAAGTAGGTATCATAATAAATTAAAATGTAAATAGGTACATCAGGTTTTATGTGACAGACGCGGCGAATTTGTTTTTTTAACGTAGTGAAGTGTTAAATGTAGTTTTAACAATTATCAATTGTGCTTAAAAAGAGTGGAAACCAAGATTTTCATTAATTCGTTAAAGTGATACTGATAAACAACAGCTGACAAGTTCACGAACTTGTGTAGAAAAATAGGTAGATATGCGGCGGCGCGCGGCGGTTTGTACCAGCGCGGCGGCACCGATCAAAGAGTGTGGCGGGACCGTTCTATCTACTTCTGGTTTCGCGTCATCGCTTCATTCAGAATTGCAGAGGTAACAAATCAATTAAACATTACAAATATTAATAATTAAATTTTTTTTTTTTTTTTTTTATTGAACAGTTTTTTATAAATGACTTGCTTTATCGCTTAGTAAACCGATTCTTAAAACGTAGGTAGAAGGAACAACAGGGTTTTGTTACATATTGTATAAGATAAAAATTCACCTAAATAAAACAATTGATATCACTACAAAATTGAAGTACCCATGCTTCTAAATAATTTGAGTACCCAACATCAACTAAGTAACAACACTTACTTTCGAACGCCGCGCGCCTGACAAATTATAACACACCATTGAGTCAAGACGTGAACTTCACGTCCTTTTTGTCCTTTGCTTTGGGTCAAGCGGTAAATTCTTTTTTACAAACTATTCAAATAAGGGCCTCTTTATTTTATCTTTAATTATGAAAACCTAGTCAGACCACCGTGTTCACCTACCGGAGGAGGTCGAGAAACGACCCTATTATCTCTCTTATATTTTTTGGATATTGTTTTATTTTAATATGAACCCTAATTGTTACATAATTTGCACGATGTGATGATATTATTTCTCTTTTTAAATATTATGTCTGTCTATGGGAAAGCTTACGTCTTGCGTTTATAGTGGAAAATGTAAAAACATTTAAATATTTTTTTACGTATCTGTTATTATCAGATATTTATATCAAATCAAATAAAAATATGTCTAAAAAAAATCTGTAGTAAACGCGGGATAAAAAGTGTCATATGTCCTGTTTGCGAAAATTCATCCAAATCCGATTAGCCGCTTAGGCGTAAAACGTACACATTCGATATGGTATGATTATTGGTTGTTGCTGCTCGCGAAGTCGCGATGTCTATACAAGATGTTGTGTATGTTAGAGGGTTTGGTTTCCTTAGTCCATGGCGGCCATTCTGTGGTTATTCCAACCAGTCCATTTTTGACGACACGCTTGGCGTAATGGCTGAGCGATCGACTGCTGCGCAGCGTGTCGCGGGTTCGATCCCCGCCCGGAACAAATATTTGTATGATCTGCAAGTAATTGTTCCGGGTCTGGGTGTTTGTGTTTGTGAGTTTCTATGTTTGTAAACGTACCCACGACACAGGAAGGAATTCCTAGTGAGGGGCAACGTTTTTTTTAAAAAAAAAAAAAAAGCCCACCTCCAGAAGTTGATCACATCTCCTGGTCTGTTAAAGAACATCTGTGTAGGATCTGGGTGCCCCGAGGGTTTCTGTTCTAATGTGGGTGACGCCTGTGCGTTCAAAGAGCACATGCGCAATGGTTTCCTCTGTCTCCAAAGCCCTGTACAGAGGTCTATCCGTTATGCCTATTGTGTATTGCCCATTGTTTAGATCGAAGGTAGACTCAAGGGTGGCTAAGCTTGAAGTCTATAGCCTAAGCTCCTCGTGGAGGTGATCAGCGGCGGAGGTCTCTCTCGTCCGGCCCTGATCCAGACCATGGTACGGAGTGAGAGGGCATGGGCAGCCATTACCTCCTTCTGCGAAGCAGTAATGCTCGCGAAGGAGGAGGCGAGACGGTTGTAGCAAAGGCAAATTTCGCGCCCTCTCGCCCCTAGCCGCCGCAGGAGACGCCCTGGGCGTCGGGAATCCCAGGCAGCCACAGTAGGCGCGGGTTTACGGACGGTGAGCAATGGGTAGCTCGCCGTCCGAAAAGGACCAGGCCCGGATTGACGGCTCGTTGTGTTTCACGCACGCCTCAAAGAAATGTCAGCACATGTGTAGGGGTCCACTAGGGCCGATACCTGCCGGGGTCGCGGGAAAGTCCGAAATGGATACCGAGGCCCCTGGCAACACAGGCAACGGAAGGAATACGGGTGGGTTTTAGTCAGTCAGAGTCTGACGCACCCTCCCGCTCTGCCCAGAGCGGGAGGAGTTATTTGATAATTTCCCACCAAGGAAAAAAAATACCCTATGCGCGAAGTCCGTAGTTTCGGCCGAAGTTATGGGCGATTCCTACTCCGTATCGCCGGGCATAGGATTAGTTTGGGGCTCGACCAAAGAATGGATGTCACCACGATTTGACAGCTGTCCCGACACCCAATGTGTTTTTGCTGGTTTTTTCCCGTCCAAAAAGTGAATTATAGTTTTTTGTAGTTTCGAACTACTTTTGGACCTTCGTTGACGGACTTAGATAGTAGGCTATTATTCAGTTATGCCATTGAAATTAGGTTTCATTTGCAATAACTGACGCTTACTTGCAGAATGCATTTTATAAAGTGAAAACTTCATTAGCCGTGTTAAGCGATTTTTGCACAGTTTTAAGTTTCCTCTTCTGTCGGCAGTCCCCATGACTGCCTATGTTTTTATTTTAGAACGCATCATAAATTATAGATAGTATATTATACTGAGGATACTGCAATATTTTATTTTAATCACAATTTATCCTTTTGCCCACTGACCGGTCACCAGGAAGCCATCGCAGCAGCCAGCGCTCGCGAGTAAGCTCTTCTGATGAAGAACGATGGCCAGTGAAGTCTGACTCGGGGAGTGACAGTGATGACGGTAAGTTGTTTAGTTAGTTCTACGAATAATTAAATAAAACGTGTCGGTGATGCGCAATTACCTTGTTATCGAATATGTTTTATGGCAATCAATATCGACAGCACTCTGGCTGCACCTTAGGTTACCCCTTACCGCTCGAGGATCGTGACTTCTCATTATTTTGTGAAGAGTGGACCTCCATTTGCTTCGTTCTGACGCTTGATGGAGTGCCACGTTCACCGACATCAACTACTTTTTCGGCAACTTTGTCTTAGTCTATTTTAAATAATAAAATTGATAGGTAATTTGATTTGTATATATGTCGCAGATGGATTGCCGAATTGGTTATTTTACAAAACCGTTAGTTGTTTCACTTTCATAAAACTCTGATAACTTTTTATTAAAATTGTCCTTAAAATTACTGTTTTCACTTGAGTTAGGGTAATTTTCACTCATGTTACCTACTCGTTTTATTTATTTATGTTTCGGACGCCATTAATGTTGTAATGAGCGATAATCAGTAGCGAAGCTACAACTTCCATTAAAGGAAAGCCGAAGAAAAAAATGTTCAGTTCTCATAAACTCAATATAATAAGATAAATTCATAACCTCACATTTTTGTCATTCCTTTATTTCTTTTTTAATGTAACCCTATCTCTGGTCAAGTACTTAGTAGAACTAAAGAGACGCTATCACTACACAAACAAAATTATCAAAGTTTTACAGAAACAAAACTATAATAGGTAGATATTTTTGATTATAGTTTTATTTCTGAAAAACAGTCTATTACAAATATATTCCAAAATTAAGTTATAACGAATAAAATACGACGGAACAGATGAAAACAAAGTACACGTGAATTTATCTGTAAAGAAATCAACACAACAAATCTACGAAATGGAACATTACCAATTCTATCTAGCGCTCTATTCATATCAAAATGTTTTAAACCACTTCAAATTCAAATTACGTAAGTCAACATATCACTGTATATTGCACAAATCCCGCCAAAACAAATTCCAGCTGTAATAGGTTATTTACTATAGATTATAAAATCATGTTGAGAATGTTACTAACTAATCAAATTCAAATGCAAAAGAAAATCAAAGTTAATTTATCTGTCAACAAGTCGACACAATAAAATATTTGCAAATCTACGACATTCAACAACATCTCATTCTTTTTCATTCCACGCCTAGGTATTTCTCTCTTTCTGTCTCGGTAATAACTTGTTCGGGAACGGCTTACTTTGCACCGTACCGAACGATCAAAATCAAAAGTCATTTATTCAAACTAGGCTGAGAACTAGCACTTTTCGAACGTCAAAATTACATAAGACAGTCCCCCAAAACGCCCACCCTTCATAACTTCCTAGTGCTTTAGCTGGGAAGAAGCCGCGCTTGACTCGGTGGAACGCAGAGCTAAGAGGCTCATTGGCGACGTAAATCTGGTGGATGCCAAGCTTCACAGTTTGGCCCATCGTCGCGAGGTTGCCTGCTTGTCGGTCTTCTATATATTGTACTTCGGAGAGTGTGCCCAAGAACTCCACGACCTCATTCCACCGGCCCCCTTCTATTATCGGTCATCTAGGCGCACTTCAGGTTACCATCCCTTCCTGGTGGCTATCCCACCAGCTCGCACTAAGCGTTTCCAAACTTCTTTTATAATGCGCACAGCAAAGGAATGGAACTCTCTGCCTGCGTCTGTGTTTCCGAACGCATACAACCCTAATCTCTTCAAAGTGAGAGTGAACAGGCTTCTTCTGGGTAAGCTCGCTCCATCGTCGACTTTGTTTCTGTCACCTCTGACATAGACTAAGGTCAAGAGCAAACCCATCACAAATAAAAAAAAATTAAAAAAAAAAAAGTGGCGCAGCAAACTCTGTTAAAAATTAAGTGGCAACATTCATTAGTTCCTGTTTTTGACACAGAAAAGTGTGTGGCGCTAGACGTATTGAGATAGAATCATTATCAGAAAAAAACGCATTTGAATATTTTCCCTCCCTGAAGTCCGAATGTAAAGGAACATAATATTTGCTCTGTAATCATCTAATGTATATATAAGTTAGCCTGTGGCATATTCATTAAAATGTACCAGTAGTGTACTCGTGTGTCAATATGTACTCTGTGTAGTCTGTGGTCTATCTGTGACACCTGTCAACAATAAAAAGGCCCGTCAGCATGTCGCATCTGCCGTGTTTGATTCCATCCAATAAATCTATCCTAATCAGGGTGATCCCCACGAACTTTCAATAAACTCCCCAGCAGCACAGCTGTCTGATCAGTTAAAAAAAATGGATTCTATACAATAGAATACAAAATAATTTATATTTCAGAACCCGGCGGGTTATAATACCGGCGGTATTTAATACATCATAAGGTAAAAAGGCTTATTGGCGCTAGTGTAGTTGGAAATCATAGTTGTGACGTTGAGACAAAAAATGTAAGTTGCGTTCGCGATTTAGTATAGACTATAGATACGCGGTTTTGTAATGTTTTTTACCTTATGATGTATTAAATACCTGTAATGTGACTATGTATGTACTATACCTACTACTTAGTAATAGTAAACTGAATTAGAGTCGTTGATCCGAAGAGAAGCCGGTAGGAATGGGGTTGTATGAAGCAGTCGCCCCTGGCAACAATAATGTCAGACACAACCACGAGCGACAAAATATGGAACGAAATTTCCAGTCTGACGTTTCAAGTTACGCTGTTTTATTACATAACCTGTAATCGTTGACCGGCTGCATTGATAAATGCAAATGGTATGCAATTCTGCGTGTTAAAGTTCAGTAATTATGAAAAACCGCTAAACTTCGTTCAGCTGTTCTACATAACGGAGCTGTTTTGTAAAACACTTGGTTAAGACGCTGACAACACCTAAACCGCGGTCACTGTCAGATTGCATAGGGTAGTGGCAGAATTTGTAGTAGGAACTTGATGATGAAGGCATTCATCTAACTGTGCGTTCTCACTGGCCAAATATTCACAAAAAGTCTTGTTGAAATCTGTTTTCTGTCAATGTATCGAGGCGCGTTCGCATTTTCACATAACTTGTTGATCCGAAACTTATTTTCCGATTCATATCTCTTGACATGTTTTGCAAACCAATTTCTGTAACAAAATGTTTGTATGAATCTTGCAACACATTGTCCACTGCATGCTTGGATTTTTCCCTTCGTAACTAGAAAAGACTAAACCTTGCACTAATCGCAGCAATAGACAAGTTAAGACGCTGACAACACCTAAACCACGGTCACTGTCACATTGCATAGACAAGAAAGAGAAGCGCGGTGACACAACGCTTGGAATTTATTGCAAAATATGAAGCAATTATCTATTTACTCAAAATTGAGTTGAGTAATCAAAAATAAAAAACAACCAAGTTCTGCATTCAAATAAGACGTTCTTGTTATCTATTAAATACGTAACGTATGTTGATATTTAATACAGATATTTTGGATTAGAACTCAAGGTAAGAGGTTAGTTTAACGTTAGTTTGTATCGAGATTGTTTTTTCAAAACGTGTTTTGGTAACAACCAAGTTCTGGGAAATATGTTCAAAATTAACATATATTTTTTCTGCTAACACAAACTATACAGATTTGGCAAACTTTTTTCTTAAGAGAAGCCTAATTTGGTCAATTGGGTCTTGTCAGCGCCTTAAGCAATCCATCTGCGACATATATATTTCTTGTAGCTTCTAGGATTTTAGATATATAGAATCATATACTTATTCCAACACAAAGATGCTGGATCTATAAAAAATAATGGTTTATTTTACTTTAATAATGCTCACTGATTGTTTGTAAATTTTATTACTTGCTGTGATATCAGATGTAAGCTATCAAATATGCAACTATGAACAGGGTGGGGACCTGGTGACCTGTATTACAGGTGTTACTACCTACCACAGGCACCAGCGATCCACAACCAAAAATCGTTAGCTGTTTCTTGTGTGTAAAATATTTAAATATTTTTTTGGCTTGTGGTGAGAAATAAACACTTTTTATTATTATTATTATATTTTCATTCAATCACTATTGATTGAGCTGTTTTTGAAATAAGTTATGTATTTGTTTTGTAATGAAACTGAAGGAAAGTTAATTTCAGGTTGGGCGCAAAACAGGCCACCGTCAAGCTCGGCCATTAAGAGCGCACGCAAGATGAAGGAGGAGTTATTGAGCGCCATCGAGATCCTCGGCAGAAGGCTGCCATCCAACACGCTCGACCAGCTCGTGAAAGAGCTCGGCGGGACCGACAAAGTTGCCGAGGTACGATACTTCACCGTTATCTGCAAAATGCTCACTTACGTGAAAAACACTTGGCCCGTCCCGCGCTCTCTAATTGAGAAACCTCAAAAATGTTAATGACTATTTGAATTATTTTATATTGTGTGTGTAAGTAAGATAAAGATTATTTACGCCCTATATTTTGATAAAAACAATATTCTTCTAAAGATCGACTCGAATCTTCAGATCATCAAGTCATCACTCACTTTTGCTCGAAAACTGCATGACCTTTTTGTCAGTGAGGTTGAAAAAAGCTTAATTTTGTTTATTTCTTTTCAATTATTGATCATTCCAAATGAGTTTTTAACCGACTTAAGAAAAAAGGAGATTCTTTATTCGATCCGTATGATTTTAAGTTGGCGATTTTCACTAATCGGTTTTGAAAATTATTTTACTAACGTAATCTGTCATACTTTCAGGAAGGTTCTAGTATGCAATGTATTAGGTTATCGTAAAACTCAAACTGAAACTCAAAGCATTTATTTCAATTAAACCATTTACAGGCACTTTTGAATTGTCAAGGAGTCGCGCCACAGTGTTTTATAAACCCAAAAAAAGTGACATCATCTTTTTATTCCAGATTCGTATAGATTGATTCAAAAGAAACGCTAGAGTAAAATACCGAGGTTTCTAGTACATCTAGATGATGAGATATAAATTTTTGAAAATGCCTAAATTTTTATCCGGATTATTAAAAAAAAATCATAATAAATTACTAGTTAAAATTATTAGCAAACTGATTAAATTCATGCACGAAGATTTTAAAGGCGCAAATTACCATGTTATCAAAAAATATTTAGGTTCATTTAAATCGACGTTATCATTTTTTTTAATATTTTAGATTTTATTTTTAAACTCGATTAATCCTGAATTTCGCTTCTTAATTTTTTTACATAAAATTGCTTTATATGTGGCCTATACACACTAAAAAAATCAAAGCCCGAATCCGTGGACTAACGAAGTTATGATTGATAATATGTTTATCCGGATCGAATTGATGTTAGGGTTGTCAATTTTGTAAAAATATATTTTTGGTTAATTTTGTTTGTTTTGTTCATTAAAACGAAAAATGTAGAATTATTGTGATTTATAACCATAGATCGGAATAGGTAGGCCTATTTTGGTTCATTGACTGCAAACATTGATATGGAATATGGATATTCCACGGAATTTCGGCTGATACTACGGCCTAGTTCGGACGGGACGCTAAGCATTCTAATTCCGAAGCATCATTACTTGCACCTGTAATTAAAAATATTTTAGCTTTAGTTTATTAGTACGCACTATAATTGTATAGGATATTTATACTACTATTGGCTAAATTTACACCTTTTTGTAAACGTTTTTATTAAATAAATATTATTATTATTATTATTATTATTATTATTAATTTAATTGAACTTAATTCTTTTTGTTAATACGTATAAAAATGTATTATGTAAGCCAATAAGCGCGCGACGTTGCCGCTAATTCCGTCCTTCTTTTATTTACCTACCCGTCAGAAAGGAAAAAATCTTTCTTTCGGAAAGGAAGGAATCTTTCATTTATCCCGGAGCGAGAATAGTTATTTTATGATTTCACTATTTACTTACTTAAAAAAGAAATCCCGGAATTCGGGGAATATCTATATTATTCTAACTCATGGCAAGTACATAAATAGGCCTACCTATTCCGATCTATGTTTATAACACTCCAATATAATCTCCACTTATATTGTGAAAGATGAAAACTATTTTTGTAAAAATCATTTCATGAATCAGCCAGTACACGTTTATGTATAATCCGTAGTTGTGTCAATTTCTGATGAAGGGATACGTGTGGTATGGGAAGAGGTTCACCCTCGATAGGCTTTTGCTGAAACCCCATATCATTACACCTGCCTGGAGGAACGGGGGTGAGGCATCATGGAGCCGTCACAGACCCTTGATGCCACTTTGCCTCAGCAGCACCTGACCCATGCTGCTGAGGGATGTCCTTCTGAGCTCCGATCAGAGGACTTAATGCTAGGAGGGCATGAGGGCGCCAACCCTCATGTTGGTTCACGAGTGGCAAATGAAGTTGTGGATAGCGCCACAGCCGACATCCTTCAACCTCCGGGGGTGATCGCTCCAGTGCTAGGAGAGACGTCTGGTGAAGGAACCTCAGGTTCAAAAATTTTATCTAGGTTGGATATTTTCCAACTAATGAAAGGGAAACGCCATTTATCTCTTTCAGAACGAGTAAATTGATTGTCAACACAATTGAGGCTGACTATCAAATTTCTCGTACTGAAGATGAGATAAAATCAACTCTTTCTAGTCTGATGTCCAAGTGTGATACAAAATATAAACAATGTAAGAACATGTCTAGTTTTATGAAAAAACATGGAAAGTGGCTAAGTGAAACGTTATTAGCGGCTACATTAGCGCTCCACCTGAACACACTGACGATGATAGTTTCAGGAAACTTAGCAAACGTCAGCAAATCCGTAGTCGCCAAAGATTAGAGTCTACACTGGAATGTGAGCCTCAACAAAAAAGGATCAAAGCCTTTGCAAATACCTTGCACATTGGTGGAGAGCAAGTCTCACATCATACATCAACGGTATTTGCAAATGTGATTGAGTCGTGCCTACAGTCGAAAGTCGCTGTCACGGAAATAGCCAACAAAATTACAACAACTACAAAACCTTACACAGCAGAAGAAGCTCTAGCAATATTAATTGACAAAAACATGACTGTTGAGACATATAATTTTATTCATTTAGATTTGCAAGAGCGGGGTTTTCCGGCATACCCACCGTATTATAAAATTTTGAAAGCCAAACAAAATTGTTACCCAGAATTTGTTAATATTACAGAACGAGAAGCGGTTGTTCCTTTACAGTCACTCCTGCAGCACACTTTTAGCCGCATTGTGCAATTGCAAGGTGAAGTATTCTCACAATACTGCAACAAAATAGGAACAAATATTTTAGACTGTGTCTTTGAAGGGGTTTGGGGTTTTGATGGTAGTTCGGGGCAAGCTTTGTACAAACAAGCATTTGAGGATCAAGGAGAAAACGAAAGCAGTATTTTTGCTACAACTTTTGTACCTTTAAGAATTTACCATCAAAGCACCCAAAATTATAAGGTATTATTGTGGACAAACATTGCAGCTCAGTCTTACAGATCTTGCCGCCCATTGCGAATAATTTATAAAAAAGAATCTAAAGAACTGATTTTATCCGAAAAAGACAGAGTTAACCAAGAAATCGAACACCTTACTCCTTTCGATCATAAATTACCGAGTGGGCAGCAAATCAACGCTACCAGCAATTTATATTTAGCGGCAATTGACGGTAAAGTTCTTAATACGATACTTGATACGCCATCGCAAATGCGTTGTCCATATTGTGCACTTACAGCAACACAATTTAACAACTTGGACATTGCATTTTCGAAAACAGTTGACTCAGATACGTTGACGCATGGTATCAATCCTCTGCACGCCTGGATCCGAGTTTTGGAGTTTCTTCTCAAACTCGGATACAAATGTGAAGTGAAAAAATGGCGTATCAAGCAATCTTCACCAGAAGGGCTTGCAGTACAGGAGAGAAAAAAACGTATCCAAGATGCTATACGTGATAAAATTGGTGTATTGGTAGATGTCGTTCTTCCTAATTCCGGAACCACGAATGATGGCAACACAAGCCGCATAGTTTTGGCAGATGAAAACCGAAAAACTTTTGCAGATATTTTAGGATTAGAACTTTGGCTTCTTGATGGTTTATACATTATCTTAATCGTGATCTCTTGTGGAATTCCCGTAGATGCAGAGAAATTTGGTACATTCTGTAAAGACCTTGCCTACAAATATGTAAGTGTCTATGACTGGCATCCTATGACGGTTTCCATTCATAAAATTTTAATTCATGGGGCATCTATTATTGACAAAACACCACTACCAATCGGTATGCTTTCCGAGCAAGCCGCCGAATCACGAAACAAATATTGGCGATCTGATCGGGAGCACCACACACGCAAATTTGATCGTAAACAAACAATGTATGATCTGTTTCATAGAGCACTAGTGTCTTCCGTCCCAATTATTGCTGCTGAAATGCAGCTCCAAAAAAGAAAACATCTGAAAAAACGTCCATTACCTGCTGCTGCTTTGGCGTTACTTAAACCAAATCACAATGAGAAAGAATTTACTGAAGATATAGACGACCACGAAATGTTGACTGCAGAAAATGATTAATGATTGATTGATTTATTTTTGGTTTTTGATGATTTTGATATTTAAAATATCTGCAATTAAAGTTTAGTTAGTTATCTATTTGGTCAACAAGTTTCATCATTTACACTTATATACACAATATACTTCAAGATGAGATAAAATCAACTCTTTCTTTCATGTGCTGTCCAAGTTTATTATAGACATGGCTAGTCTATATTAAACTTGGACAGTATATATGAATTTAAAAAGTTACATTTGTACTTGCTCGGTACGGAACCAGCAACCTCGTGCATAAAAAGCGGGCCTGAACCACAGGACCATCACGACATAACAGTTCGAATCAAATACAATATATATATAGTAGATTGTATTATAAGGGAGCAAAATAACATTTTTGAGTTGAGGGCCGTCATACCAGCCAATCTTTATTCAAACAATATTTTCGTTCGATTTCTTTGGAGCTGAACGCTAAGATGTTCCAATTTCAAAAAGTGCGTGGCAATTTAAATTGCGGCGCACTTATGAACAGAATCCTCTAATAACTGCGCAGCAATCATCTTTGCCGCGCACTTTTTGAAATTGGAATGCTCATAACTGGCCGCTGAAAGTTTCTTACAGAAAACACCACCTTTGGGTGCATTTGGAGGCGAACTAAGCCGTCCTCTTCGAATAAGTGGGGTGAAAATATAATATATTTCAGCACATATTATGTATATGGAAATATTGTAAATCAACCATTTTTTTTAAAGAGTAGCCATAGAGTTTCTTGCCGGTTTTTCTCCATAGGAAACGACTAATTGCGAATCACGCACTAGCTTGTGACGTTTTGTAAGTGAAATAATAAAAAAAAATAATCAATTTATACCCGGGTTTACATTGGTTGTAAGTGCCAACCCTAGCAATAAATTTCTAATGATTATAACTTCGTTAGTCCACGGATTCGGGCTTTGAATTTTTTAGTGTGTATAGGCCACATATAAAGCAATTTTATGTAAAAAAATTAAGAAGCGAAATTCAGGATTAATCGAGTTTAAAAATAAAATCGAAAATATTTAAAAAAATGATAACGTCGATTTAAATGAACCTAAATATTTTTTGATAACATGGTAATTTGCGCCTTTAAAATCTTCGTGCATGAATTTAATCAGTTTGCTAATAATTTTAACTAGTAATTTATTATGTTTTTTTTTTTAATAATCCGGATAAAAATTTAGGCATTTTCAAAAATTTATATCTCATCATCTGGATGTACTAGAAACCTCGGTATTTTACTCTAGCGTTTCTTTTGAATCAATCTACACGAATCTGGAATAAAAAGACGATGTCACTTTTTTTGGGTTTATAAAACACTGTCGGTCAGTTACAAATATGAAGCTAATTACTCATTCCAAAGCGTAGTATGTATCTATGAAAAAGAACGGGCAAGAAATTCCATGGACACTCTTTTATATTATAATGTCTCATATAGATTAGTATAAATAATGTTGAATTAATATCTAAATGGAAGGACGATGTAAAAAAACGCGTCCATAGTACAGGAAAATAAACAAAAAAATAATAATTTAAAAATAAAATAATTAAAAATAAGCCGAGGCAGCTAAGAGATGACCCACTTATTGAATTATCATGTTTCAAATCGAAGAGCACGGGTCGGGCTGATTTTATTGCACTCAAGTGTAAGTGTATGAACTTTTTGTGTACTTCCCATTCGACACGGCTGAGTACCTATCGAGTTAGATGAGCTGCGAGCCACTGTCCAGCAGTGTGTAGCACCAGTGGCGGTCATGGACTCATGAAACTGGTGGTGCACTTTCCTAGCTTACTAAGTATTAGGATTCAGGAGTTGCAGCAATAAAACGACATTTTTTTGTAAATTAAATTAATTCGTCGACTTTTTTCCGAAGTGAAATGTTTTCGACACCTTTGTATTAAAATCTGGTGTTGGTCTCCACCAAAAAGTATGAAAGGAAAACCAAAGAATATATTGAGGTGCATGTCATTTTATTATACCTACATTTCACTTCACTAAAACTTCGCGTAAATGGTTTATTTTTCGTTTTGCTCTTGTTTTAAATTAAGAAATGACCTAGGCCGATTTTGTTTCTACTTTGTTTTGAAAAAAAATATTGTTTTTAAGGGTCAGTACCATTTTGCCAATTGCCCTAAGGGATTTTGATAAGTTTATAAAGAAAACTTAAAGTAGTAGCAACGAAAAAAACGTCTGGGTAGCTTAAAGGCCAGCCAGTGAAAAAATGTGATTGAGGATTGTTAAAAAATTTTGAATATTAGCTCGTATCTCATAGAAGTTCATTCGCCGTGCGCTTGGCCTGGCGAAACGAGGAATCTTCTTTAGAGCGAAAATAAGTCTTAACCTTTTGACCGCCACAGTTATGTATAGATAACAAACCAAAATGTGCCCAGCACGCCACGGTCACGACTACATGACAGATTTATATGGAATAATTCGTAACTTGGCGCCGAGGGCACGTTTTTTCATTTTTGACATGGCGGTCAAAGGGTTATTAGTAATAGCAAAGAATTTAAACTGTTTCGTTATTATTGAATAGATAGGTAATCAGATGTATTAAACATTTTGTGTTTCATTTTAAATATATTAAATCTGATAGTTCAGCGCACGAGTGCACTTAAGAGACAGCCACCCCTTTTTTTTTTGGGTGGTAAATCATCAAATAACTTCTCCCGCTCTGGGCGGAGAGGGAGGGTGTGTCAGACTCTTACTGACTAAAACCCACCCGTATTCCTTCCTGTTGCCTGTATTGCCAGGGGCCTCGGTGACCCTTTAGTACCTTCCCGCGACCCCGGCAGGCATCGGCCCTAGTGGACCCCTACACTTGTGCTGACGACATCTCTTTGAGGCGCGCCACAGTGGAACGAATGTATGGGAGCGGTTGGACGTAGACATGTCCGAAAAAAAAGAGTAAAATTATGCCAAACTAATGATGCCATCTTATTCGATTACTTAATGCCTTCATAACTTGTGGTGATGAATTTCTTCATAACTCCCATATTTCGGGAGTAATTTGAGAAAATGTGAAATTTTACTATGAAAATGAGTGTATCGAGCTCTCTCCCTCCTGATTCCGGGCTTGTTTCAAGTAGCGGTCTCTAATATCATAATGCTAATACTAAGAGCTATATTTAATACTAAGACACATAGTGCGCCAAATGTGCACTTTCTGGGATAAAGAGTGATGTTTATTTTATAATACAATTTTTTTATTTTTTGTTTATTTTGTTGATTAAAACCGTTTTTCTAAAGGTTTACCTTATTACAATAACATTTCTGAGCAGCCAATTAGAGAAGATATAAGCTAATTAGGATATATAATTAGGGACTTAAGGTTTACATATAAAACTGATGCACTAATGATTACTGATAAGAACATTGCTATTATTTAATTACTAAATGGCTCTTAATACACTAATTTAGCATGCATCATTTACTAATTATCACAATAACTAATTACCTTGCAATATTTAACAAAGGATACCTGGGATACCTGGATTTTATATAAATAGGTCACTATTAGTAACTTTAAAATCAGTGTTGATTTACACCTCGTTGTATCCAAGCTAATCTCGCAATGTATTTTCCAAATTTTAATACAAATCTTGATATTCACGTTGCTTTATGCGCACGCGCACATAAAGATTTACGCGACTTTAACTATTTGTTCAGTGTTTTAAAAGATAACAGTTGTGTTCAGTTATGTGAAAGTGCTGAAACAAGTTTAAAAGACTGGTGTCGTCGATTTTGCTACCGCATTTATGCAAAATGGACACAGTCTGGAAGAAGCACAGATAAGTTTCGGAAGAAACATGAGATTTGGCTACAGGCTGCAATTCAATGGCCGGAATTACAGAATGAAAATATGGAACCTTCTACAGAAAATATAAGTGACGTCATCGAGCCCATAATTTCTCCTGCTAAATCTGATGCTTCAACTTGTACACATCCTAGTCCTCGTAAATCTTTTGAGGACCTTAGTAACCGGCAAAAAAGAAGACGCACTGAAGATAGTCTTTCATGCAGCAGTAGCAGCGCTGAAATTATGTTTTCGGCCGAAAGGGCGCTTCAAAAGGCAGGACAAAGCGATACAGCTTATGTTATGAAATACTTGACGGAGAATCCAGAAGAGGCCTCAAAAATCAAAGCCTTCATTGAAGGTAAATCAATTCAGGTACGGGAAATATCCCCTTTGAAGGCATTGGCTCTTTATGTATCGATGAACTTATCGAAATGGCGCTATAACACTCTTCGGGATTTCAACACTCAAGAAGGAGCTCTTCAATACCCGAGTTACTACATGTTGGTTAAAGAAAAAATTAAGTGCTATCCGGCCAAAGAAGATCTCACAGTTACAGAGAGCTCTGCAAAAATCAAATTACAAGCCTTGATGGATTTAACCTCAAGAAGACTTATTAGGTCGTTAGAAACCCCTGTTGATCCCAATCAACAGCTCGTATTGACCAGCAAATGGGGTTTTGACGGATCATCTAGCCAAAGCATTTATCATCAAAGGACGAGTGAAGATGAGCAAATCGATCTTGCTAGTAATTTTATGATTAGTCTTGTACCACTGCGGCTCGTCTCAAAAGGTGTAACAATTTGGGAAAACGAGCGACCATCTTCCACTTCATTTTGCCGGCCAATATTGTTTAAGTTTATAAAGGAAACCAAAGAAAATGTGCAGAGAGAGATGGCTGAAATCGAAGCAGAGATTGAAGCCTTAACTCCATCCACCATCACTGATGGAATTAGTGTCAAACACCAACTGCTGTTGACAATGATTGATGGTAAAATTCATTCCATTATATCCAATACAGCAGCTTCAGTGTGTGACATATGCAAGGCTTGTCCTAAAGAAATGAATAATTTAGAGTTAATCAAAGATAAACACGCAAACGAGGACATGTATAAATATAGCTTAAGCACCCTTCACGCTTGGATTCGCTCAATGGAATGCTTATTACACATTTCCTACAAATTAGACATAAAATCATGGCAAGTAAGGGGTGATATAGCAAAAAGGCAAGTTGATGACAGGAAGAAAAGAGTTCAAGAGGCTGTAAGAAGAGAAACGGGCTTACTTCTCGATGTTGTGAAACAAGGCAGTGGATCCACCAACAATGGCAACTCGGCAAGGAGATTTTTTGAAAACTACACTAAATCTGCTGAACTGACCGGAATAGATGCTATGCTTTTAAGAAAAATCTGTGTGATCTTGCAGTGTATTTCATCAGGAGAGAAGATCAACGTAACTAAATTCCGAGAGTTCTGCTTTGATACTGCTAAGCTTTACGTGGAGTTATACCCATGGTATTATATGCCTTCTTCACTTCATAAAATTTTAATGCATGGGCCAGACATAGTTCAGAACATGTCAATTGTGCCCATTGGTTTTCTATCCGAAGAGGCATCTGAGGCTAGAAATAAAGATTTTAGAAAATATAGAGAGGGGCATTCTCGAAAGCATAGCAGTATCTCATGCAATGAAGATATTATGCACAATCTTTTACTGTCTTCTGATCCACTTGTTACAAGTATCCGTCCAAAAGGAAATAAGTTTGTAAAAAAATCTTCTTTTAAGGAATTTTATGAGCTTACGGATTCTGAGAAAAGTGATATCGAATTTGTTAACATAAATGATTTAGCGGACATCGATTCTGAATTTGAATTAATTGATGATGATGATGATGACGAAGATAATTAAATGATGTTATTGTTTTAAAATGTGTAACTTAGTAAATTAGAGCTTACATCTTAATTATTTATTGTACTTTTAATGAAACTAGGTAATTTATTATCAACTTACTTAAAAGTCATACTCTCATCAGTTCTTGTGAATATTTTTGTTAATATATATTTCTGTATATATATAATATATTTATAGACCTCTTAATAAGTCTGTCTGCGGTTTAAAGTAAATACAAATGGGGAAAAAACGTTTTTTTTTTTAAATTTTCATTTCCTTTTATCCCAGAAAGTGCACATTTGGCGCACTATGTGTCTTAGTATTAAATATAGCTCTTAGTAATAGCATTACGATATTAGAGACCGCTACTTGAAACAAGCCCGGAATCAGGAGGGAGAGAGCTCGATACACTCATTTTCATAGTAAAATTTCACATTTTCTCAAATTACTCCCGAAATATGGGAGTTATGAAGAAATTCATCACTACAATTTATGAAGGCATTAAGTAATCGAATAAGATGGCATCATTAGTTTGTCATAATTTTACTCTTATTTTTCGGACATGTCTACGTCCAACCGCTCCCATACATTCGTTCCACTGTGCGCGCGTGGAATACAACGCGCCGTCGACCCCGGCCTGGTCCTTACCGAACCGTACCGGACGGTGAGCTACCCATTCCTCACCGTCCGCAAGCCCGCGCCTTCGGTGGCCGGAAATCCGCCCGGGATTCCCGACGCCCAGGGCGTCTCCTGCGGCGGCTAGGGGCGAGCGGGAACGAAATTTGCCTTTCCCTCAACCGTCCCGCCTCCTCCTCTCGCTCCGTACCATAGCCCGAACCAGGGCCGGACGCGAGAGATCTCTGCCGCCGATCGCCTCCACGAGGACACGGCGGTGCTCTGCCCAAGCTGGGCAGACCTCCACCCTATGTTCCACCGTGTCCTCCGGGCGATCCACACAGTGGTGACACCCGGGCGTTTCCTCCTGCCTTATCCGACACAGGAACCTCCCGAAGCTGCCGTGTTCGGTGAGGACCTGCGTCAGGCGGAAGGTGAGGACGCCGTGGCGCCTCTCTAGCCATTCCTTAAAGAGGGGACTTATCGCCGCAATCGTGGCGTGCCCAGCACTGGGTTGCGACAACCGTACTCTCCATGTCGCCATGAGATCCCGCCGGAGCTCCGTCCGCCGTGCCGCGATTTCTCGCGGCAGTGGAGTTACGCCCCGGCGTTTCGCCTCCTCGCACCACTCCCATACGTGCGCGAGGACTTTTGCCTCCAGATCCCATGGCGGCAATCTGGCAAGGAGGCTCGCTGCCTCACAGGAAACCGTGCGGTATCCCCAGACCATCCGGATGGCCATGACCCTTTGGGCCGCGCTCAACCGGCGGGCTGGCCGCAGCGCCAGAGAGCGCGCCCATACAGGAGCCCCGTAGAGGGCCATGGATCGCACGACCCCCGCGTAGACCCTCCGGCAGGAGGTGTTTGGACCCCCTAGATTGGGCAGGAGCCGCTTCAATGCAGCGCCTGCCCGCTCCAGTTTGGGAGCCAAACGTCGGAAATGCTTCACGAAGTTCCACCGGCTGTCAAGGACGAGTCCCAGGTACTTCATCGTCGACTCGACGCCGATGGAAACTCCTCCTTCCGTTATTTGGGACCCCAACGGTGGCGCGTTCTGAGGACCATGAAAACACATGGCCTCGGACTTGTGCAGGGCCACCTCGAGTCCCAATTGCCGGATCCTTTCGACGATTGTAGCAACCCCGCGTGCCGCTACTTCGGCCGCCGCCTGGTGCGACCTCCCCTGCGCCAGGACCAACGTGTCGTCAGCGTAGCACACTACGCTGACGCCGCTAGGGAGGTCAGCGCGCAGCACCCAGTAGTATCCGATGTCCCACAGATGCGGCCCCAGGACCGATCCCTGTGGGACACCGCACGACATCTCTTGCCGGTTCCACACTCCCTGGTGACCGGGGTAGATGATGGCCCTGTCCATCAGATAGGCAAGAGACAGCCACCCCTGGTGGTGAGGAATGATCCAACTTGCATATACAGGGTATGGCGTAAGTAGTGGTCCACCGTTCAGGATTCGATGAACCAGATTATTAACTATAACAATTAAAAATTTTAACCATTTTTACCCAAGGGTTACGAAAATATTTCCTTTTTGTCTTTTATTTACGAAATTTCTATCTTTTTTTACGAATTTGTTTGTAGTTTCAACAAAAACCATTATTTTTTCATTTTGATTTCTGTTAATTACTGCTGAATACTAGAGCTATCATGATAAATTATGATTTTTTATGTAAATTCAGCTCTTTTGAAGAAAAAGTTGGTTCTTCTCTAATTTTAACCCTAATTTTTAAAACACCTTCAAGTTCAAGAGCGATTTTTGTAAAAAAAACGTACTACATTGTCAGTGCCCATTTATTTAATAATATGCCTACTAAATACCGATTTCAAAATGATATCACTATAACAGATCCAATAATTTAACAAAAAGATATTCAATTTTAATTGAAGAAAAGAAGATTTTCATGAAACTACTTTTTTAAACTTTGTTGCGAAACTATTACAAAACGTATAAAAACTCAAAAAACGGATACAATGTAACTTTTTACAATTCAAATGTGATTTGTGTTAAAGCACAAATATGTCAGGTAAAAAAACCCTGACCCTTTTTTTACCTGAGACATGTTTGTTTTGTTAACAAAAACCGGTTGAACCTCTCGCAATCGAGTTACGCACAATAGGAGTGATAAGGAAGAGATATGGTAGGGTATTACTATCTCTTTCATTACTAACGTTGAAATCTTCAGAAATCACTAGCATTGACCAATTGAGGACTAGAATCCAGGCAGCAGCTAGAGAAATCAGCGAAAGCGGGTTTGCCCGACGAATTAAACGGTCGTTTATTCGACGTTGCAGAGCGTGTATAGCTGCGAATGGTGGCCATTTTGAACATTTTGTTTAATTTTAATGATTGTAATCATGACAAAGATTAATAATAAATGATAAATAAAGTGATTTGTTTTTTTTTAATTCTTTGTTCAAATACCTAAAGTAACAAGTTAGGTCTAGATAACTCTGCAATAGTAGTTTTTTTATACAAATGGGCACTGACACTGTAGTGTATTTTTTGCAAATATCGTAAGTATTAACGCAGTAAAGTTTAAAAAAGTAGTTTAATGAAAATCTTCTTTTCTTCAATTAAAAATTGAATATCTTTTTAATAAATAATAGGATCTCTTATAGTGATACCATTTTGAAATCGGTATTCAGTAGGCATATTATTAAATAAATGGGCACTGACAGTGTAGTACGTTTTTTTTACAAAAATCGCCCTTGAACTTCGATGGTATGTAAAACAGAGGGTTAAAATTAGAGAAGAACCAACTTTTTCTTCAAAAGAGCTAAATTTACATAAAAAATCATTATTTATCATGATAGCTCTAGTATTCAGCAGTAATTACCAGAAATCAAAATGAAAAAATAATGGTTTTTCTTGAAACTACAAACAAATTTGTAATAAAAGGTAGAAATTTCGTAAATAAAAGACAGAAAGGAAATATTTTCATAACCCTTGGGTAAAAATGGTTAAAATTTTTAATTGTTATAGTTAATTATCTGGTTCATCGAATCCTGAACGGTGGACCACTACTTACGCCACACCCTGTATACACGACAACACTGCGACGATATAATTATGACAACAAGCATCCGCCAACACCAATAAAAATCGTGTAAAACTCAATTCCGCGTCGAAAATATACAAAAGAAATCAAATGTGACGACTGCGGCGTGTCCGCCTTTCTTTGAACTAATAAAGAAACACGAAATTAGCCGACCATTGTAGTCAGGAACAATTCTGATGATGATCGAACAAAGTAAACAAACAACGACAAATGCGTGTACTGACTGGACAGGTCCATGCACTCAATCTGTATGGTTCTTTCCTCAAAAGGACCATTTCAGACACCAATCTACATGGCCTTCACATGATCTGACCAGGATTATGTCTGGACTTTGAAAGAGACTCTTGACTACTCTGAGAAGAAAGGCCGAAACTCAGAAGTTTCGGCCTTTCTTCTCAGAGTAGTCAGATAGAAAACGCCGACCTCATCTTGCTTTATTTAAAAAATATGATTGACGTGTAAAAGTGTTTGTATAAACCTACTTACAGAAATAGAAATCTTTGCTCTCCCCGCAGATAACAGGTCGCAAGAGACGTGTGGTTCAGACGGAAGGTGGTCAGATCCTATACGAGAATCGTTCAGAAGCCCTCGTGACGCTCGAGAATCTCAACCTGACGGAGAAGCAGCGCTTCATGAACGGACAGAAGAACGTGGTTATCATCTCCGAAGCGGCCTCCTGCGGTATATCACTGCAGAGCGACAGGAGGTAATCAAACAAGTTACTAACGTAAGAGAAGCAGCAGTCTTACAATATTAAGTGTAAGTAAGTATTTTTAACGTATCTCAACAGCAATGGTTAATAAGAACTATGGATCCTAAAGGAGATCAGCCATATTGGGCCCAAAATCCAAAACCAAAAACAGTATTTCCCAGTCGAGGAAGTCCATCCAATTTTACGTACGGCACGTAAGCCAGGGTCCGTAGCCCCGGCTGGAGTCGCGGGAAGATACATAAGGGTTACCGAGGTGCCCCTGGCAACACAGGCAACGGAAGGGACACGGGTTGGTTTTAATCAGTAAGAGACACACCCTACCGCTCACCCAAAAAAAAAGGTCCGTAGCCCACAGGGCGTGCCCATTTTGTTTTGTCTTACTCTGATTTTGTACTTAATTTTTTAAAGAAATAGGTAAACGACTGTGTCTAGGTTCCGTGAATCTATTCGAAACAGCAGGAGCTACTTGGGCTTCCAGAGAAAAGCAATATATAGATCGGTAGTTTGATATTTTTTTATTAAAATATATAAAACTAGATTTTTCTACTTTAAAAAACGGAAGGTCGGCGCTGTAGTAAAAGTGATTAGGAGAACGTCCCTGACCAGGGTAACACACTTTTTTTCGCTGGCTTTGGCCTTTGGGCCCAACTTTGTATAAAATAAAACGTGACTGGTCTTCTTAGGTAAACTAAGTGCCTTAAATAATAATTCTGCCAAACTAGTTTTAGAGCTTTGGAACTTGGATATATTATGAAGGACCAGGTGGCCTTTTTAATGGCAGACATGGGTCTAACATGGTAGGTCCTAGACATGTGCATAAGTTGCGACGAGTCAACATCTCTTGCACTCCTTGCAGGGATGAAATACGTGTCGAGCATCGGTTTGTGGTGCATGCTGCATTATATTAATAATTGCATCTTCTGCAAGTAGGTACTGGTCTTGGACTATAAGTTGTCTAACGTACCGGAGGACTTTTTTGCCGTCTGCATGGCTATTCACAACCATTAAACAAGCTACCGTTCCAAAAATTGCACATTTCCACCTAATTTGTCTGACTGCACATAGCAGCTTCCGAAAGAATAGCATTTATTTGATTTAGCCCGGGTTTGCACGGGATAATCCAGTTTGCGATAAAAAAATCTCCACATTAAAAAATTGCCCGTGGGTACAGCGTTTAGAAGACGTCTTCTATAGCATTGATTGAAGTTCGATTCGGCACAGTAACGTATCTAATGGTTGGGAATAGCTATACTGGAAAAAAAATATTAAGTTAAGTATCGAAAAACCAATTCCTTATTTCCGTATGACCAAGTAAAAGTTTGTACAGGTACTTTATTTGGACGTTATAAATATGTCTGTTGTTGGCAGAGTGCGGAACCAGAGACGGAGGGTGCACATAACGCTAGAGCTGTCGTATTCGGCCGAGATAGCCGTACAACAGTTTGGTAAGTTTATCAATCTTCAAGTGAGAAGATTCGATTTGATTCCACGAGTAACTTGTGTGTGAAAAGGATGATATTTACTTAGGGACACATCAAAATAAATAACGCACATATTTTATGTCTCTATCATTAGGGCCCGATTCAGGGGTGTAGCTACCGCGTTATCAGCCGTATCAATGATACGGGGCCCCTACGCAACAGGGGCCCCCCGACGTGCGTAAGCAAAAATTCTTAATCCAATTCTTAAGCTCTTGCATTCATTTAATAAAACCACACAGAAAATCTAATCTAACCGACTCTGGCCGTCCTGACTCAGATAGATCTCGGCTCGATAATTGGACCATTCCAATTATCGAGCTCGCTTCGCTCGCTCTTGCATCCTCTTAATAAAATGTCAAAGACAAATTAACCTATCCGAATCAAGATGTTCCAATTTTCTAACTCGCTTCGCTCGCATTCTCTTAGTAAAACCTCGGTGAAACCTTAATCTATCTCGGTCTTATAATGCTCCAATTTGCGAGCTTGCTCCGCTCGCTCTTGCATTTTCTTAGTAAGGTCACAATGACAGTCTAACCCACTGAGTCAGGATGCTATTGAGGTGATAACGTCTTATAAATCGATGAACGCCAGCTGCACGCACGAAAAAGCATTTTCACGTTCCGCCTGAGCCGAGCGTGCAAGCGAGAGCGTGGAACTAGCGATAGAGAGGCACGATCGGCCTATGCTCTCGGCTTGTGACGCATCTCTCTCTCGTTATCACGTAAAATTATTGTCCATAAACCGACTTTACAGCCACCCATTTTTTTTTATTATTTTGTCAAAAAATACCTTTTTCCATTCGCCGCAGTCGGATAAAAAGGGCCCGCCACAAATTTGAATACGGAGCCCCTTAAGGACTAGCTCCGCCATTGGTCCGATTACACCACAACTCACTATATACCTCCTTCCTGCCTCAATCTCTATTAAAGCTCATTCCTGTCCCACACAAACTCAAATTTATTGTCAATCCACCACGCGGACCCAGTTCGGGTTGGTAGATGTCACATGTCCTCGAACTTTTGGTTCTAAGACATGCCGGTTTCCTCACGATGTTTTCCTTCACCGTTTTGAAAGCAGTGGCGATGAAATAATTCACACAAATTAAAGCGCCTGTCAGGGTTCAAAACTACGACCTACAACTCGTAGGTCGCGACCATTACCACCGGGCCACCACTGCGAAAATATAACGTGATGTTATTATTAAATAAAATTTACTACAAAATTACACACAAATAATACCAACGTAACTACCTAATATAAGCAGAATTTCACCTACCAGACGCCAAGTGAGTGACTTTACTACAAAGATTACGTTTACAACCGCTTAGAAACGTCAAATTGTAACTCACACTCACACTCTGACCCGCAAAATGTTGTCCGAAACGCTACTATGTAAGTACGTCACTTTTAAAATACCGAACTATGCAATAGAGTGCCGCTAAAAATCTTACACTCGCTGTTTCGGTTCACAATACTTTCCGCCAAGGGCGCTTTTTAGGTTTTCATACATTTAATACTCGATACAGAAACGTGGTAGTACCGTTTTCTATATGATAAAACTCACACTCGACGACACACAGTTGAATGAATTACTGCCACTTCAACATCCACTGAGTCTTTTCGGTCAGGGTCGTCTTCTTTTTTCAAATTTATGTAATGGCATGAATATTTACTCTGTGTAGTATTATATTGTTTTTAATTATTGTAAATGTGGATCATTGTTTAATTTTGTTTTATTCTCAGTTAGTTTTTAACATGGTCTGGCAGTTTTGAGTATTTTTTTGCGGCCTAGCCAAATGTCCTTTCTTTGGTATTGTTCGTTGAATCGTTGAGCTCCTTTAGTTATGAGTTGAGCTGCACAACGACTGACAAATGCGTGCACTGACTGGACAGGTCCACTCAATCTGTGTGGTTCTTTCATCAAAAGACCATTTCAGACACCAATCGACATGGTCTTCACATGATCTGACCAAGATTATGTCTGGACTTTAAAAGAGACTGTGACCTCTGAGTTTGTTTCGGCCTTTCTTCTCAGAGTAGTCAGATAGGAAACGCCGGCCTCATCTAGTTTAAAAAATATGTTTTGACGTGTAAAAGTGTTTGTAAAAACCTACTTACAGAAATAAAATCATTTATCATTTATAAATATTTCTGCGTAAGTCGATAAAATTACTTCTATTTCTATATGAACGGTCAAAAGAAAACTTCGCCTAACCAAGTCAGAGCGTGAAAACTTTCGAGCTCGCTTCGCTCACTCTCCATTCCCCAGTAACCTAAAAGTTCTCAGGGTCTCCAACAGCTCAAAGATGGCCCTGTTTTCGGTCATGATTGCAAAGTGGCGGGAAGAGAGAAACGGGGCTTCATTGAAACTCAAAAATAATGAGCTCTTCATCCGTTCGTTTTCATGATTTTTGAGGACAACAACGATGTAGGGATCAAAATCGTTGTCGGTGTCATCGAAAACCACGAAAATATACTCACGATGAAAAATTTGCAAATTTTCGTTGCTGCCATCTTGAATTTTGATTTTGACCCGTTTTGTCATAAGTGACCTCGAAAACCATGATAATGACACGCACTTCAAAATAAATAAAAAGGGACTAAAAAACGTACAATCAAAAATCTACGACAACAACACTATTGGACTATTTGATTTAAGTCTGTCTGTAGCTTGAACGTAACTGGCAAATGTGTCTTCCGCGCAAAAATCCATTTGCGCAAAAGTCCATTAGCAAAAAAGTCTTTTCGCGCGTGTGTCTTTCACGCAAGTGTCCTTTCGCGCAAGAGTTCATTCACGCAAAAGGCCATTTACGGAAGAGTCTTTCGCGCTAGTGACCAGCTACCAGCCTACTCGTACCTCACTTTTCTTTCTTAACTTGGAATTTAATATGTTTACTCCCTAGGTCGTACTCACCGCTCGAACCAAGTAAACGCTCCGGAGTACATCTTCCTGATCTCGGACCTGGCGGGAGAGCGTCGCTTCGCATCCATAGTGGCCAAGCGGCTCCAATCGCTCGGAGCGCTCACGCACGGAGATCGACGCGCCAAAGATACCTGGGATCTCAGCCAGTTCAATATCGATAACAAATACGGTAATTTTTATATAATTTTTTTGATTTGTCTACAAGTGAACCCAATTTTGTTGGAATTGTTGTCTTAGTTGCCTGAAATAAAGTATAATATATTATTATTATTAATTTACCACGAGTTAACACAAAGATGTTGTATCTATATATTCCCTGGCATTCTCTTGTTATAAGAGAATATAGATTACAACGATAAGCTATAGAGACGCCGCGAATATTCAACTACTATTTGGTAGAACAAAGAGGCAGGCTAACTAATATTTATCGCTAACTCGGCGCTAAGATCAGACTTTACAGACAGAATTTAGATAATGAATATTAAAACAACTTGGTCAAAGTTGTTTTAATATTCATTATCTAAATTATCATTGTTTTAAATTTCTTATTGTGTCTGTTTATTTATCAGTGTATTTACTATTATTATTTTTGTCGTAGGTGGTGCGGCGATAAAAACCGTAATGGGTGCTATAATAAACAAGGAAAATCCGCTTGTGGCGCAACCTAGCGACTACCCAGGCAACTTCTTCCAAGATGTGGCCAAAGCGCTTGAGGGCGTCGGACTCATTATCAGCTGTAAATTCGCACCGCAGTTAGATAAGGTTAGTTTTGCTTAAGAGGCCGACAACACCTAAAGCGCGGTCACTGTCGAACTGCATAGAAAAGAAAGAGAAGCTGCGATGACACAACGCTGGTAATTTATTGCAAAATATGAAGCAATTATCGATTTACAAAAAAAACTATAGATTGTATAAAAAAAATAAAACACTATTATGCTTATATATTGCTTGTAGAATAATCTCACAAAAAATCAGAATGATTGCATGTATATTAGTATGGTTTTTAAAACTTAAAAGAACATTTTAGAGGTATCTTCGTGATTTTTTTCTATCGTATCAAATTAGTTGTATATGTTTTCAACACACTATTTACCTAGCAAATATCCTGAACAATATCATATATTTTTCTCATTTTGTTTACTGCAGTGGATCATATACTTTTAGGCATTATAAAACTTACAAAATTTGCGTTTAGGTCCTGTAGTCCCATTAACTTAAATTTAGCAACAGTTTTAATTAATACTTGCCCACTAATATTGCAATGTTATTATAGGTAATTGCATCAGGGGCCCGCGTGATGGATTACGGCCCACTCCCTCTCACAGAGAGGAGGCCTGTGTCCTAGCAGTGGGAACAATATAGGCTGATTATGTGTGCATCAGGGGCCGAAATAGATTGTTGAACAAAATATTTTAAAGTGCGATTCTAGGCCAAGCGGGGAATGAATGTCCTCAAAAGGCCTTATTTACATGATCTGCCCAAGATAATATCCGGACTTTAAAAGGGACCTCTGAGTTTGCTTCGGTGTGTCTTCTTTCAGTAGTTGAATAGGAAACACCAAACTTTAGCAACAACTTTTTCTTCTTCTAGTACCTACCTATATATTTTTTTATCGCTTAAAACTTTTTGTTAAAACCAATTTACAGAAACAAATATCAATGACAGAGCTATTAGCCCTTTCATTGATAAATTATAATGCTAAATTGCAATGCTCAGAATACCCTAAGCTTCACGGAAACTAAGTGAAATTTATATCTTCAATTATATTACCTCTTCTGATAGGACTACAACAACATGTCCAAGTTCCTGAACAGGATACTGGGCATGCCGGTGGAGCTGCAGAACAGGCTGTTCCAGTACTTCACTGACACACTCGACGCTAATATCGAGCAAGGTGAGGAATTTCCTAATACTTGTTTACCTATTGAAAAGGAAAAAAAAAGATAGAACCAAAAGCGATACATAATGTAAATGATACAGAATACATTAATGTTTATTCATACTCAAAATTATATATTATTTTCATTCCACGATATATAAGCTAGACACAATCATGGGCCTTGTAGCCGGTAGAGCACAGCAAAATGTAATAAAACATAATGAAAAAATAATCTTAACGTAGTTACTTACTCTCGGTAAAGTCAAATACAAAGTAGAATAATGTATTATTTAAAGTGCCTTTAATTTATTTATTTGGAATAGGCCTCTTCATAAAACTCCAAATTCACCCTTTTAAAAAGTTTTACAATATTTTGTATACATTAATGAAAGAAATATACGTGAAGACGATGCACCTATAACAGAAAGAATAGAATATTATTATTATTATTCATTTATTTACTCAAGTAACATGGACTCATACACAATATACACACCACAGACAATAGATTAACATTAAAATACAAAAACCACCGCACTACCAACACTTACATTAGTGAACGACGACTGTAGGTGACGTGCAAGCGACTGCAGCGTCTAATGTATGGACAGTCGAGCCTGTCCGCTATCATTAGCACGCTGTTGGGGCTGCCGCGGACCCTGCCCAGGGCCGCACTCCGCTTACGCATCGTTGCATAGAAGCAGTCGACGCTAGCTTTGGCAAACATGCCCGAGGAACTATACACTGTCCCGGCAGCCCCATCAGCGCTTTGAAGGCGTTTTTATATTGGACACGGATCACACGGAATCACACCCAAAAAGCATACGAAGCCCTCGTATGCTTTTTGGGTGTGATTCACCCACAGGCTGCACGAGTTCAATGAGGTACAATAAGCTCTGAAAAGTATTTGCTTGACCGACTTGGAACAGCGTGCAATCCTGCGGGCTATCATATTTGCTCTAATTGACAACGCCATCCGCTCCCTTTGTGTCAGTATCGTCCCTGAGAGCGGCAGTAACTAAATGCCCTAGGTATTTAAAGTGGTAGAAAATCACAGTAGCACGATGACTGATAGTAGTGACTCCGCAAAATCGTTCGGAACCACCCGTTCGCGTCAACTACCTCATCGCGCAAAGTGCGTGTCCATTGACGAGCCATCCGACATTTGCCGTATTGTGGTACGAATACAACCATTTTAGCCGGATGACCCACACAAGTGGAGGCTCAGTTCGTGAATGCAAACATCACCAGCGACGCGACGAAATTTAACCACGTCATCGGCAACCTTGAGCACCAGTACTCCAAATAGAAAGAGAGATAGAAAGGATAAAGTTCAAGTAAACGGCGTAAACTCATTGGGGTCTGAAATGGCAATGGGCGTTCCTCAAGGTTCGATATTGGGTTCATTCCTCTTTTTAGTTTACATGAGGTTTTAGTTTACATTTATCCCAATTACTTCAAAATCAACCGAAGATGGTGTTATTTGCAGATGACACATAATTGATCTTTAAAATAGACCGACGACCACAAAATCTTGACGACGTGAATAACTCTATTCTTCAGGTCCAAGATTGGTTTAAAGGAATTTGGTATTAAATGAAAAAAATACCAAATGCATTAGATTTCAATTACCTAATGTTAGAAGTAGTAATGTGATATCATATTGAATGGAGAGAAAAACTGGAATTTATTAATCACACGGTTTTCCTAGGAATCACTCTAGACGAGAAACTACAAAGGGGACCACATATAACATCTCTTGCAGGGCGGCTAAGCTCGGCCGCTTATGCTGTTCGAAAGATATGACCGTTAATAGATTTAGAAACCGCGCGTTTAGTCTATTTTAGCTATTTCCACAGCATTATGTCGTATGGCATTTTACTGCGGGGTCGGGCTGCTGACATTGAATCCATTTTATTTTGCAAAAGAGAGCTGTCAGAGCCATTTATAATCTACGTTACCGTGAATCTCTTAGGGAACAATTTAAATATTACATATTTAAGAAAAAAATCGACATTTTTTTAATAAAATAAGTGATAGATATAATTTGAATACTAGAAATAAAGATAAAATAGATCAACCAATTTTCAGATTACCTAAAGTACATACATCTTTTATGGGGTACTGTGTTAAATGTTACAACAAAATACTTGTGATATATTGCAATTAAATGAAAGAAAATTTAAAACTCATATTAAAAGTACACTTTGTAAACAAGCATATTACAAATTAGAGGATTATATCCAAGATAAGAATGCTTGGAAACATGCTGGTCCAGCTCCATAGAACAATCTCGAGTCTAGACAAAGTCAAGCTGGCGGCTATTTTAATTGTATAATTTATTATTTAATAAAAATAATAAATCAATGTTGATTTTACATTCTGTGATTACCATACATTACTTTATTTGTTTTTAGAAAAACGTATACTTTAACAATGTTTGTTAATATGTGAGCACCATTTATCTATAACATAATTATTGTCATTGCTTCATTTTTAATTCTTTTTACCTATTGTGGTATAGTAATTTTATTCTAGGTGCATCGTCTTCACATAATTATATAATTAATGTATCTATACAAAATATTGTAAAACATTTTAAAAGAGTAGGTAACGGTGGAGTTTCTTGCCCATTCTTCTCCATACAAAACTACCTTTTGGAAGGGGCGACTAGAATCAATTATAATTCTTTTTGTAAATTTTTACGTTCAAACGTGCTTTTTATGTGCCTATTTGAAATAAATAATTTGACTTTGACTTTGAAATAAGTAAGGGACATTATTCATAACCCAGCACAACACATATGAAAGACTCAAACACGAGCTCATTAAGTGACTGACTGCATCACACGAGAAGAGAGTGAAGCAGCTTCTCATACAGGAAGAGCTCGGGGATCGCAAGCCTTCACAGTTCCTGTGACATCACCAAAGTTTGGCCGGACCGAGCGTCCCAGAGGATTTTCTCCAGATAATATGGAGCAGTTGTCTGCCGTGCAACGTCCAGGCCCTGCTGGCTTCACAGCCAAATACTTCCCTGGAAGGACTAGCAGACCTGGCTGACAGGGTCCAGGACATCGTGACCCCATACCAAGTCGCCGCAGTATCGGCCTCGGGTCCGGGTATGCACGAGTAGCCGTGAGGAACCTGACGATGCAGCTAAGTAATCCTCGTGCGCAATCGCGATCGAACCATCATCAGCTTCATCGATTCAGACAGCGGTCCGAGTCGAGCCACCAGCAACATCCGTTCTGTTTTTACCACTCCAAGTTCGGGGCCAACGCTCGCAAACGTGTTAAGCCATGCAATTACGAGAAGTCGGGAAACTCCAAAGGCAGTCGGTCCACCGGTCGCCTCTTCGTCACGGACCGGACATCAAAAACACAGTTTTAATGGACACTGGTAGTGATTTGTGTGTGTTTCCACGGCATGTTCTACGTGATTAGCGTGTCAAGTCGAACTATCAGTTATCAGCCGCTAACGGGTCTATAATTGATACTAAGGCTATCTTCAGCTAAATTTTGACTTTAGTTTGCGCCGGAACTTCCCATGGCGATTTATTGTAGCTGTCACCAAGCCGATCATTGATGTAGATTTTTTAAGCTTTTAAGGACGCGTTTGCAAAATAAATAGGTATAGAATCCAACAACTACATTGACACTGGGCACACACACAAGTGTACGCACGGTAAGCTGCGGGAATAGTAGTCAAGTGAATTAATTTTGATACTTTGAGTTTTTTTTATTTTTATTTCGTTACATTCGTACTTACAAAAAATATTTCGTATTGCTCTTTATAACTTTACTAAATAATTCTTAGATACAAATACTTCAGTGACTCCTAGGCACTGGAAGCATTCTACTAGTAGAGATATGTGGGCTGTGGGCTTTAGGCAAGTTTTATTAGTTATGATGAGACCTTACCTCCGGACTTGATGGAGTGACCTGAAGGTGTACTTTAGTGACTGGTACTGGAACTGGTCGAAGAATAGAACTAGGTGTGCCGAGTTTGGGCTCGTTTTGATAGTTATGATGAGACCTTACCTCCGGACTTGATGGAGTGACCTGAAGGTGTACTTTGGTGACTGGTACTGGAACTGGTCGACGAGTAGGACTAGGTGTGCCGAGTTTGGTCTCGTTTTGATAGTTATGATGAGACCTTACCTCCGGACTTAATGGTGTGACCTGAAGGTGTACTTTGGTGACTGCTACTGGAACTCGTCGACAAATGGAACTAGGTGTGCCGAGTTTGGGCTCATTTTGTTAGTGATCCGGAGTCAAGTCCGGAGGTAATGCCTCATCATAACTATCAAAACGAGCCCAAACTCCGCACCCCTAGTTCTACTGGTCCACGAGTTCCAGTAGCAGACACCGAAGTTCACCTTCAGGTCACTCCATCAAGTCCGTAGGTAAGGTCTCATCATAACTATCAAAACGAGCCCAAACTCGGGACCCCTAGTTCTACCGGTCCACGAGTTCCAGTAGCAGTCACCGAAGTACATCTTCAGGTCAGTCCATCAAGTCAGAATGTAAGGTCTCATCAAAACGAGCCCAAACTCGGCACACCTAGTTCCATTCGTCGACGAGTTCAGACCTTCAGGTCAGTCCATCAAGTCCGGAGGTAAGGTCTCATCATAACTACCAAAACGAGCCCAAACTCGGCACCTCTAGCTCTACTGGTCGACGAATTCCAGTAGTAGACACTGAAGTACACTTTCAGGTCAGTCCATCAAGTCCGGAGGTAAGGGCTCATCATTACTAACAAAACGAGCCCAATCTCGGCACACCTAGTTCTATTCGTCGACGAGTTCCAGTAGCAGTCACCAAAGTACACCTTCAGGTCACTCCATCAAGTCCGGAGGTAAGGGCTCATCATTACTAACAAAACGAGCCCAAACTCGGCACACCTAGATCTACTAGTCGACGAGTTCCAGTAGCAGTCACAGTCACCGAAATATACCATCAGGTCAGTCCATCAAGACCGGAGGTAAGATCTCATCATTACTACCAAAACGAGCCCAAACTCGGCACCTCTAGTTCTACTGGTCGACGAGTTCCCGTAGCAGACACCGAAGTACACCTTCAGGTCAGTCCATCAAGTCCGGAGGTAAGGGCTCATCATTACTAACAAAACGAGCCCAATCTCGGCGCACCTAGTTCTATTCGTCGACGAGTTCCAGTAGCATTCACCAAAGTACACCTTCAGGTCACTCCATCAAGTTCGTAGGTAAGGTCTCATCATAACTATCAAAACGAGCCCAAACTCGGCACACCTAGATCTACTAGTCGACGAGTTCCAGTAGCAGTCACCGAAGTACACCATTAGGTCAGTCCATTAAGTCCGGAGGTAAGATCTCATCATTACTACCAAAACGAGCCCAAACTCGGCACCTCTAGTTCTACTGGTCCACGAGTTCCCGTAGCAGACACCGAAGTACACCTTCAGGTCAGTCCATCACGTCCGGAGGTAAGGGCTCATCATTACTAACAAAACGAGCCCAATCTCGGCACACCTAGTTCTATTCGTCGACGAGTTCCAGTAGCATTCACCAAAGTACACCTTCAGGTCACTCCATCAAGTTCGTAGGTAAGGTCTCATCATAACTATCAAAACGAGCCCAAACTCGGCACACCTAGATCTACTAGTCGATGAGTTCCAGTAGCAATCACCGAAGTACACCATCAGGTCAGTCCATCAAGTCCGGAGGTAAGATCTCATCATTACTACCAAAACGAGCCCAAACTCGGCACCTCTAGTTCTACTGGTCGACGAGTTCCCGTAGCAGACACCGAAGTACACCTTCAGGTCAGTCCATCAAGTCCGGAGGTAAGGTCTCATCATTACTATCAAAAGAAGCCCAAAATTGGCACCCCTAGTTCTACTCGTCGACGAGTTCCAGTAGCAGACACCGAAGTACACCTTCAGGTCAGTCTATCAAGTCCGGAGGTATGGGCTCATCATTACTATCAAAACGAGCCCAAACTCGGCACACCTAGTTCCATTCGTCGACGAGTTCCAGTAGCAGTCACCGAAGTACATCTTCAGGTCAGTCCATCAAGTCAGAAGGTAAGGTCTCATCAAAACGAGCCCAAACTCGGCACACCTAGTTCCATTCGTCGACGAGTTCCAGTAGCAGTCACCAAAGTACACCATCAGGTCACTCCATCAAGTCGGAGACGAATAGGCATTTATAAATCCTCTTTACTTTCAGCGAAAAATAATATTTTTTATAAAAACCTGTGAATATAAAAACATCGTATCAAGTACTTATCTAATACTTTGTACATGCAGCGATCTTTTTCAACACGAGGCGCGGCTAACATGCGATACAGTGTCCACTCACGACGGTTGCCAAGCGCGGACTGAGGTTGCATTCGAAACGTTTGCGCAATATAGCAAGACAGGAACAAAAATAAAATAACCCCTAATGCAACCGATTAAGATTCATCGGCAATAGCAAAATATGTAAATGATAAATGATAAATGATTTTATTTCTGTAAGTAGGTTTTTACAAACACTTTTACACGTCAAAACATTTTTTAAACTAGATGAGGCCGGCGTTTCCTATCTGACTACTCTGAGAAGAAAGGCCGAAACAAACTCAGAGGTCACAGTCTCTTTTAAAGTCCAGACATAATCTTGGTCAGATCATGTAAAGACCATGTCGATTGTCTGTGAAAAAATAAGTTCAGTTTTTTATTTTTTCTGCGACTATGTGTGGCATTTTTATATTTTTTTGTACTAGATTTTGGAATTGAATATATCTGCCTACTTCTAGTATTTTTAGAAACCTTAAAAAAATATGTTGATAATAAAATAAAAAATGTATTGAAACTCAACCCATACCGGGTTGAGTTTCAATACATTTTTTATTTTATTATCAACATATTTTTTTTTTTTTTTTGGCGTTAATTTTGTGAAAAATGGGAACAGAAAATCGTTTTTACATTATAAAAATCTATAATTTTCAACAAAATGGTTACTATTTTTTGTAGATGAAGAACCAATTTCTAAGTGGTAGTGATTAGTTATATTTGATTTAGTTTAATTCTGTCACAATATGTACTGAAAAACAGCACAATTTTGTCTGATTTGCAAACGCGCCCTTAAGATTTGCTTGTTGAAATCAGAAATCAACGTTTGGTGAAAAAAAAACACCTCAATGTTTGTGACAGCTTCCGTTGCATAGGCTACAGCGACGTGTTCAGTGAAGGTCGCAGTTGGTGATTCCAGGTACTTGATGCTTAATAAAGACCCCGAGATCACACGACCCGCTGGCATACACCGAAAAAGCTCACACCACACAGTACACCATATACGCACCAGACCCGGCCCGCCCATCTCTTGTTGTCGCTGGCTAGTTCCAGACAAACTGAAGATCGCTAAGCAGGAATTTTAGATCATGCTTAGCAATGGCACAGCTCGACCATCTGAGAGCCCTTGGTCTTCACCCCTTCATTTAGCGCCGAAGAAGGACAACAGCTGGCGACCCCGCGGTGACTACAGGTTGCTCAACGCGAAAACTATACCTGACAGGTATCCTGTCCACGACCTTACCCACAGCATCGACGGTTGCAACGTTTTCTCAACTGTTGACCTGGTTAAGGCGTATAACCAGATACCGGTCAGCGACATCCAGAAGATGGCGATAACAACTCCGTTTGGCCAGTAAGTAAGCCAGCCAGTAAGGTCATATTATGACCTTTGGTCTGAGGAAAGCAGGTCAAACTTTTCAGAGATTCGTCGGTTAAATGACGCACGGGCTTGACTTCTGTTATTGTTATCTCGATGAGTTTCTTATCTTCTAGAAAAACCCGGAGCAGCACGAGGACCACCTGCATCAGCTCTTCACCAGGATGCAGAAAAATATTTCTGCATCCTGGTATCCTCATAAATATTCCGTTGATATACGCTTTCCATGAGCGAAAGCACAAATGTGCACCGCGTCAGTATAGACACCTCGACTTCATTGCGCAGTTCACAACGGACATTCAACATATTTCCGCCAAGGACAATATCGTCGCCGAAGCATTGTCCTACGTCAGTGAACGGCAAACTCCAGTCGATTTTGAGGTTCTCGCTAAATCCCAAGCTTCTGACCCGGAACTGTTGCAACTTCTAAATACAGAAACGTCACTTCAACTATGGAGGCTTACGGCAGTCCCATCGAGTTACTCTGTGATGTGAGTGCAGCCACGATGCCTTAAGACGAAAAATTTTTGACAGCCTTCACAGCCTCAGCCATCCGGGAGCAAAGACGTCCGCAAAATTGGTTGCGCAGTGATACGTCTGGCTTGGAGTCCGTAAGTACTGTCGACAATGGTTACGAACGTGTCTCGGCTGTCAACACACCTAGGTAAATCGCCATGTGTCATCACCATTGGGCACATTTGAATTACCCCGTGCACATTCGAATTACCCCGTGTACCCCTTTGTGCACATTGACCTAATAGGTCGTCGTCCTCCATCACAGGGGTACAGGTATTGCCTGACGGCCGTGGATCGTTTCACTAGGCAGCCAGAAGTAGTACCGATTGCAGACATTACCGCTGAGACAGTCGGTAAAGCATTGCTGACCCGCTGGATCTCCCGCTTTGGTTGTCCAACGGATATTGTCACAGACAGAGGACGGCAATGTGAACTGTTCCAATATCTAGCCAAAATAAACGAAACGGAATTCAAATATCGGAAGACCACAGCCTACCACTCACTAGGCCGTTGCATGCTGGTTATGCAACGGCCTAGTGAAACGATTCCACAGGCAACTCAAAACGGCGATAATGTGCCACGCGGACCATAACTGGACAGAATCGCTGCCTTTAATTCTACTAGGTATCAACAGCGCTGTAAAAGAGGATCTTCAGACTTCTTCTGCGAAACTTCCATACGGTGAGCCATTATGACTTTCGGGAGAAGTTTTCATTCCCGGTGACAGTGGCACCGCCGCCATCTCGGAGTTCACCACTCTTTTACGTTCGTTTGCCGCAAAATTGCAGCCCACTCCAGCTGCACATCATTGCTGGGAGGAAAATATTTGTCCATAAGGACCTTGCTACCTCCAGCCACATATTCCTCAGGGACGTTGCGCTTCGAGGTCCATTGCAACCAGCATACACCGGTCCCTATGAATTTGTGCAAAAAAGCGACAAAACTTTTACAATATTAGTAAAAGGTAAAAATCCCGCCTTCATATTGGCTGACACTCCACCAACCGACCAAGATGTTCAAGAAGAGGAAAAACAAACCAGGGACACTCCTGTCAGAATTACCAGGTCTGGTCGAAGGGTTTTATTCCCTGATTATTATTGCCCATAGGACGGTCTCTGGAGGGGGAGTCATGTGGCGATGCTCAACATTTATCATACACAATACTAACAATTAAACACTTAAATCATATCTACATACATATAAACACATTGTTTATATAAATTCATCACCGTCATACACAATGATACCATGGAAGCTCGCCGCATCTACGTCACGCAGTGACGTAGTCGATGCGCATGAGTGGGGTCACGCTACTCAGCGTGCGTTCGTCCACCTTGACTGACCTTCAGTAAGAAGTCGCTGTCGCGACGCGTAGCCCCCGCAACTCTTAGCGCCCGTCACTGTTACATTCCCCGTAACCCTGGATTATAGTAGTTGCCCGAGTGTTTCTGCTTACGAACCCTAAAATAAGGCAATTCCAATCTGTGCACCTATCAATGTGAATGTCGAACTCATGTGCCTTTCTTTTGTGAATGTTTCTGTTTTGTGTATGGACAATATAACCGTGAGTACAAGCAAACCTCTTTGATTTACCACTGCTCACCACGCAAACACAATAATTAGTGTACAAATACCACTAAATATGCTTGACGTTGACATACAAATAAACAAGGCCGTAATTCTGTCAGCGTCGGCAACTTGTTGTTTATTTTAGATTAGGGTGGCTCTGACGCAGCTTGAGTCAGAGCCATCCTAATCTCGTACGAACAGTTTCAATTTTTTTTAAATTAAAACTATTTATTTTCGCCGCAAGCCACCTCTGCTTTCGACCTGGCAATAACAAATTCGTGTTTCAAAAGGAAAAATGAAGACTTTATTACTTACAAAAGTGGTCGTCAGGTGACAAAAATTGACTTCTTGCTGGTAAGACGGAACAGCCTTAAAAGTGCCAAAACTGTAAAGTGCTAAAACTTAAACCAGGCGAAAACTTAGCCCCGTATTACAGATCCTCATTAAAAACTCAAGCATTACTTAAAACTCGTTTAAAGCCATTTGATTGGTTAAAACTAGTTTTAAGGATACGGCCCTAAGTCAAAGGCCTAAGTCATTGTTGGTGAACCTATTAAAATAAATAAATAAGTCTCTCAACACAGACTGATAATAATTAAAAGTCAGTGTATCGTCCAGTAGGCATAACGAATGGCCGGGGACCCAAAACCACATGGCATATGATAGAAAAAGCGGAATGTTCCAGTATGTTTAAGAGTGAATTGGTAACTAAAATGTTTAAAATGAAGGATATGGGTGGAAAATCTGTAAATGAATGTTGGAAAAAGATGGTGGATTGAATAAGGAGAATAGCAAAAGATGTATTTAGAGAATCAAAAGGGAAAGATATGATAGAAAAAGATATATTGTGGTGGAATGGAGACGTGCAAAAGATGCTTAAAGAAAAGAAAGAAAAGAAGAAACAGGCAATAACAGTAGCCAGGACAGCAGTTTCCAGAGCTAGGATACAGGAGAAGTTGTATGACTCACTGGACAGCCCAAGAGTCTAGAAAGAGCTCTCCCGGATAACAAAAGCAAGAGAGAGAACGAGAGATATAATTCGCACTAAGTGTATGAAAGATGATGCTGGTAAGGTTTCGGCCAAAGATGACGAAATAAAAGAACGATGTAAGGTTTATTTAAAAGCTAATGAACGAAGAGAATGAATGGAATGGTGTGCTCAAAGAGTGTACAAGTAGATATGGGTTTGGTAAGGGAAATTATGGATAAAGTAAAAAAGGCAGTTCAAAATATGAAAAAAAGAAGGGCCATGGGCCCAGATGATACCCGTATACCAGTAGAAGTATGGAAGTGTTTAAAAAAGGATGGATGTATGTATGTGGCTGACTTTAATCTTCAATAAGTTGTTCTATGAAGGAGCGGTACCACAATAATGGTGCAAAAGTTCGCTAGTGCCCATCTTCAAGCATAAAGGTGATGTAGGTCACATACTATGAAGGTACTCGTATGGAAGAAAGTGATAGAGAAAAGATTGCGATAGGGAATGAGATTATACCCCGAACAAATTTGGGTTTATGCCAGCTCGAGGAACAATGGATGCCACTTTTGCACTCCTGCAATTGTGCTAGAAGTACAGACCTGCACACCATAATTCGCATATGGTGTTCATTGATCTGGAGAAAGCGTATGATAGAGTCTCTCGGGATGTGTTCTGGTGGGTCTTGTAAGAGTAAGGTTTGCCCGGAAGTACGTAGAGTTAATTCGTGCTATATACAGTCAATCTCGTACCTATGTCCGGTCGGCTGCTGGCAACATCATCATCAGTGTGGTTTTAGGCTTGCACTAAGGGTCGGCTTTAAGTCCTTACCTCTTCCTTGTGATTATGGATGCTTTGACGCCGGATATACAGGAAGAGGCACCCTGGTGCATGCTATTTGCTGGTGACTTTATTCTTGTCGGTGAAGATGGACCTGAGGTCCAGAGCAGATTGGTGAAATGGCAACAGAATGGAGAATGTTGGCTTGAAAATCAGCAGAACCAAAACTGAACGCATGGTCTGCGATGTCAGCGGTGTCTCCACTTCGGGGGCCATAGCGCTTGATGGCGCTCTTCTCCCGGTTCTCTCCGACTTACGGTATCTCGGGTCACTCATGCAAAGCGATGGTGAAGTAAATCAGACTGTTAAGCACAGAATTAACACTCGGTGGATGAAATGGCAGTATGTCACGGGAACTACCTGCGACTCCCGCATTCCCCTTAAAAATAAGGGGAAGATTTATAAAACAATGGTTAGACCTGCTGTCTTGTAGGGATCAGAATATTGGGCCACAAAAGGGATGAAGGAAAGGCAATTGCATGCAGTTGAGATGAGAATGCTAAGAGGGATGTGTGACACCTGATGACTGATGACACCGGTGACTGAGGCCCCTTTTTCAGTAGAAATGTTTAAAATATGTAGAACCTAAACCATCCGATTCGAAGCGCTTTAATTTTTGAGTTCACTTTTCTGGCTTTTGCATTCCCTTAGTAAAATCACAATAAAAATTTAACCTGTCCCAGTCCGCACCCAAAGATGCTCCAATTTTCGAGCTCGCTTCGCTCGATCTTGCACTCTTAGTAAAAACACTGACTGGAACCCGCAGTAAGTGGCTTACCAGCCAGCCAGACCAGCGCTGCCAGCGGAGGAACTCCTTCAATTTAAACCTTATATGCCTTGTTAACCTTGTTATCTTGTTATCGATTAGATCATGTTTTTTTTTTGTTTATTCCATTTACTGGGGTTTTAAGGTTTCTGCCTCGCATCAGGCAGGTAGATAGGTTTTTAATAAACTCTTCCGATCTGCAAATTCTATAAATTAATAGTTAATTTATCAAAGGGTCATGTAATTAATCGTCTCAATATTTTTACATCCTTATTTACTTGAATAATCATTGTTCTCCATGTTCGTAAAAAAACAAGTGAAAAGATAAAACAAAGATACACCTGAATTGATGTGTATTTTACGGTCGTATACCAGCAGTTCGTTGTTTACAGCAAGACAAGAGGGTACATTCGACCTGGGCATCCAAGACCTGGGCTCGTGCGGCGAGCGTGTGCAGCGCGTAGCGTGCGTGCGCTACTACCGGCGCCACGCCACCGGCCGCGCGCCCGTCGAGCTGCACACCGTGCGCTCTGAGGTCACTATACTCGTATTCTTATACTTGGTCTGCTGGCACCACAAATCATTTAACACATTTAAGGTGAAAGCGCATGAAATTCGAATCAGAATTATCATCAAAACACTTCTCTGTAAAAAATGTAAGATTTTTTATTTAATTTTAATTAATAACAAATATACTAATTAATATAAAAATCTTTGAACAGCGCGGCATGGACTGGCCAGAAGCCTTAGAAAAATGTTTTGACCTATCTGGGACAAAGGAAGGCTTTTACGTGTCGAAGCTATCATGTAACGAGTTCGACACGTTCACGGCCGTGCTATGCGTGTCCGCCGTCAGCAGCAGGAATGACAACATGTTCCAAACGTACAGGTCAGGTTATGAACTAGCTCATAAATCGGGATATTTGCTACGCTACAAGGTTCTTTTAGCGCGTGGCCATAATCAGAACTAACGCCGCCATCTTGTTTTTTCAAAACAATTTCTATGTCAATTTCATAAATGTTTACCGACAACGACCCCCTGTCAATGTCATTCAGGCGCCAAAAGATTTTTGTAGTTCTACCATGTTCTGTTTTGTGTTCTAGATAGGCATTTTGGTATTATCGATTACGGATAATCTGAAGTTAATGTGAGTGATACCTTTTTTTTCTATAAAAAAACCTAATTTTTTTTTTCTATTAAAAGTTATTTACAATAAAAAAAACACTCACATTAACTATTTTTAGGCCCGTTTTAACCACAAATCACTCAATGCGTTTAGCGCTAAATATATTTTGCGATTTGTGGTGCAAGCGGGTCTCAGTATCATCCATAGAAATTATAAAGACGTGTACGCACGAACGAACAAAACATGGTGAACACGAACGTCGAACACGGAACGTTTGGTTCGGTAGATACGTGTGGACGTAAATTAGCAAAGCGAAAGCGAACACAGTTCTACGTATCCGCGCTCAATCACCGCGCTCAAAACTCAAAACTCAAAGCATTTATTTCAAATAAACCAATTACAGGCACTTTTGAATTGCCAAGGGGTCGGTCTGTCAGAAAGATGAAGCTAGTCGCTTTCTTTAGTAGCCATGGTTTCGCCGTTGGAAGTGGTACACTGTTGGATAGGTGCCTGAGAACTAATGCGCTCACCCGTTTACATCGGCACGAACAATGTTGCATCAAATTTCTCCGAACACCGTCTACGCAGAAAAACTAAATTACCACGAAGATTTAGACGAACATAGTGTTTGATGTTCGTTAGTGGTACGCATAAGCGAACAAACTGTTCGACGTTCGTGTTTATCATGTCCTTGATCTTTCGTGCGTACAAGCCTTTATAAGTCTTCAAATCAAACGACGACGTACCTTTTAGAAAATAGTAGCAATAATAAGAGCAGCAGTGATCTAATAATTTTTGTATTAATTCGTGATCAATATTTTTCACACAAGTGACAATGTAAGTACAGTCAGTCATAAAACAAAACCGTTACTATGCTTATTTTAAATCGGTGACTGACGTGCGTAAATATGATTATTCACACAGGCCAGTGCATACATAATATATAGGACCTCCAATACACCCCCTTAATCAATTACACATGCGTATGATCACTTCTGTAATTGTCAGTTCTCGGTACATAAAACTAAATAAATCACTAACACTTCTGTGTCCTACTGTACTACGCTGTACCCAAAAGAAGAATATTTCTTTGGTCAACTAGCTTCATAATTCTAACAGACCGAATCCTTAACGATTAAAAACTGCCTGTAAATGATTTGATTGAAATAAATGCTTTGTGTTTGATTTTGGTCTGGCAGCCCTAACACCGGTCTACAACTGCGGCCGAAGTGTCTGGCGGAGATCGAGAAGAAATACCGCAAGGTGGAGAGCGCCGAGGCGGAGTCGTGGTGGCGCGCGCAGTACAACGCGTCGCTGGACATCTGCAGCCACACCTACCTTGATGGCTTCTGCCGGGACGCGCCCGATTGTGAGGTACGTGCGAGGAGATAATACGAGACTCCGAGTAGGACGGTGCTTAGCATAGATCAACGGTCTGCTCCAAGAGTGTCTGATGTAAATGTAAACAAATAAATCAGAAAACTTACCTGTGGATGCGAGTTTGTAATGCCACTTACAATTAAGTGCTTAGATTTGATTATTTGAATACTTAAACCCGAAATTCTAACTTTAAATTCCCTTTAGTGAGTGATTGTGTAAGAATTTAACTTTAACAGGGTTTGTTTACACTCTCGTCAGATACTTTTGGAATAGTCATTAAGGCGGAGGGGGGTCATATAAGTGGGGATGGTGATAGTAATCACAGTGCACTAATATTTTCGTGCAGGTAAAGCGTAATTTTTAATAAGTACAAGCAAACATATAACTTAAGGTAACTGATGTTGTTGACATATTTTCCGCCTACAGAGCAGCCAACTTTGTTGTTGCTGAGTCTCTCGATGAGTCTTAAACGGACTCAGAGAGAGTACAGATTGAAGAGACGAGGCGAAATTAAACCTCCTTGCCTTACTTCACACCTCAGTCTGTACGCATCGGAGATCGCGCCCGCCCACTTTATAATATTAACTCGGTTGTTGTACCAATAATCAAAAATGTTGACACTTTCTTCTGAGAGGCTGGTTTCTGTCCTCATTTTGTGCCATAGTGTGCTATGCTAAAACTTTCGATTTGGTGTCCCATGATGTGTCATAGGACACCAAATCGAAAGCTTTCGAAAGGTCTAAAAAACAGGCGTAGACTGGAGTATTTCAGGACAGTGTGCTTAAGGCATAGAACTGCCGTTTCTGTCGACAGCCCACGCCTAAAACCGAACTGCGCGTCGTTCAACTTTATGTGGCTGTTCAAAATGTGATCTAGCAGACTGTCTAGTACTTTTGCCACAGTAGTAGCTAACGAAATGAGCCTATGATTGCTGTTATCTGATGCATCACCAGTTTTATTTTTGATTATTGGCACAACCACGGTCTTCATACACTCATCAAGCAGGTATGAGTGTCTTAAACAAAATGTATAAAACATTGCCAGAATCCTTGGCAGATGAATCTCTGCGTGCTGCAAATGCTCAATAGTAATTCCATCGTGGCCCCGATCTTACCCCTCGTCATATGTGTTATTACGGTAGATATATGTTTAGGAGTAAAAGATGACATTAAGCGTATTTTGCCTGATTTTTCAAGTGTAGAACATTCCCGGCACACAGGAAGGAGGTTCTATCTGAAAAAGTCTTTTAAACATTTTCGCAATGTCACGCGGCTCAGTTAATCCGTTAATATTTAGTGGCACAATGGGTTTACAATTGAATTTTCTCGTGCCTTTCCAGAAGCTTTTGAAATTTTTATCTGCGTGGTGTGATGCAAGAATATCTATTTTATTTTGACACCATCTTAACTAAGTTTTGAAACGACGCCGAGACCCCACCATGTTATTATTCACAGGCCCATTTGCCTGCTTACCGTATAGTAACCAGGTTTGAAAGTTTAGCCTGGCAACCTCGTGAGCACCACGGACATGCTTATTCCAGCCTAACACAACACGTTTTCGTTTTATTATATTATCATTGTTATCTCTGCAATTTGAACTAATCACAGCCGCTTCACACAAAGTCGCAACAATATCCATGTACATTTGGTCTATAACTATTCTGTGATCTTTATTGTGACAAATACACACATGACACAAATCGTCACAAATTGTATAAGTTCTTTCGCAAGTAACGCACCGGGACTAGCATTAAAGTAGCCTAAAATGAGTCTGCAAGCGTTCTCCGACAGTCATTTCTCCTTTGGAGTGATCACCGACAGGACGTTTCGTTTTTGAGAGATTCGTCGATAGAACGTTTCACCTATGGACGTTTCGCCGACAGAACCTTTCATATTCGTCACTTTCGACGACAGTAATCTGATCTGGCGTTAATGGTCACTGCGACTTCCACGATCCCCGGCTAGTGCCGGCCCGCCTCTGCGGGCCACCTCAAGTCTAACCCAACATTTTCCTTCGCTCATATGAAAGGTTAGGTAGGAAAAGGAGAACGCTTGTAGACCCGACAGTGATCCCGTGCAATAGTGCGCGTATCGCGGCAATTAAGGTACTGGTGTGCGATCGTTCCTTCGTAGTATTCTTTGTGTACATGCCTGTGAACTCCATTGAAAACATTGAATTTACTGACTAATTAGTGAAATAAGCGCTATAATTGAAAACACCGAAATTGCGAATTTGTACATTTTAGGCGTATTAATTAAAAAAAAAGTTCAAAATTCAATTAAGTTTTCAATGGAGTTCACAGGCATGTACACAAAGAATACTACGAAGGAACGATCGCACACCAGTACCTTAATTGCCGCGATACGCGCACTATTGCACGGGATCACTGTCCCCAAACCAAAAGCACTTTTACGCCAAAGCAGAGCAACACCACCATACGGTCTGCCTCGTACTAAGCCCGCCGACGAGTCAATAGCCGATTTACCACAGTAGTCAGAGTTTGGGTCGACTGTTCCAAGGATCGGCAAGTCGTGCGGGAATAACCACGTCTCCTGTAGGGCTATTATGTCTGCTTGACGATACAGGGATCTTACACAATCTACAGACAGTAAAACACACAGTTAAAGGTAATAAAACTGCTAAGTGAGGGTCTTCTTAATAGTTTTGATTTTTAGTAAAGTGCCTTCTATTTCCAAAGTCTATGACACGCCGGAAAGGTATACTGTCTACGCAAACACCACCCTGACGGTAGTGTTTGCGGTGTTATTTAAAAAAAAAATCTTGCTTTGTTTGTAACAGCTGATCTACAGTTACATACGTGCTTTTAAACAATTTAACTTGGTTTTGTAAGATAACGATATCTTTTAAAAGTCTACTGACGTCTACATGATCAAATTAAATTGGAGGTATTTTGTTCAAATCATGAGCCGTAAAAATAGGAATCTTCTCACGGTCTATATTCTTAATAACTTCTATAATATCAAATAAGTCTTTACGCTTTCTCCTTCTTACATTTTATTTGACGTATATCATTAAAAACAGATTGAAATAGTACATAGTTAGTGACTAAGCTTTTTCGATGTCGTCTGATGAAAAGGCAGAATTACATATCCTCACTAGGCTTTCACTGTCCATCATTTCATGTTTATGTTGCACAAACGTTAACAGTTCATTAATTACGAGATTACAATTATTACAACCACATTAGCCGACAACATTTTTAACAACGATTAGGTAGTACTAAGCTTCAATACCTGCACGCATCGAGCGCTCAGTGGAAACTGATTAATTGAAGTGTCAAATAATCAAATTGTCATATTTTGTATTTTTAGTTACATCAGTCTTGATAGATGGCGTTGTATAATTTTGAAATTGCGCCGAGTCGCGGTGCTAAGAGACCCAAAATGTGGGGAATATTGTTGTGTGAACTGAACTATGCGACATGGTTTCGACTCACTGGAACCTTCCACTGACCTAACTCACCGCGATTTCATGACGATTGTATGAACGACAGACATTTATTTACTACTAGCGAAATTGTAAGTGGAAAGCGCTGAGAGTTCCTAAATTGCTTCAATATCTTAACAGAATAGTCTTTCAGACTAATCTTCTTTCACAGTATTCTATATATATCTTTACAGTAATAATAGAAACCTATTACTTTTTTTATTTTTTATTATTTTATAACTGGCGAAATGTGGGTGTACTACAGGTATACCTCAACCCTTCGGAGAAACAAGGCGTGATGTTATGTTTTATCTTATTTTGTCCGCAGAAAGGTATGCGCGTGCGCACGCACCACGTGCTGGCGGGCTTACTGCTGGCGGTGTGGCCAAGCGTGGAGCTCGTGCTGGCGGCACAGGAGTACCCCTGCAAGACGCAGGTCGTGCGCCTCAAGGCCGACGACGGACGTAAGATCATCGGTACGTACATTAAGAAAAAAAAAATTGGTTGTCTGTAAAGCCGGTTTACGGACGATAGTTTTACGTGATAACGAGAGATGCGTCACAAGCTGAACGCTTAGGCCGATCATACCTCTCTATCGCTAGTTCCACGCTCTCGCTTGCACGCTCAGCTCAGGCGGAACGTGACACTTTTTCGTGCGTGCAGCCGGCGTTTATCGATTTATAAGACGTTATCACGTCAAAAACCTTCAAAATATTTTATTTCTTATCCACATCCACAAACATGGGCACTTATGGGTAGCGTTGTACTGCGTGCTGGAAGGATCCCGACCGAGGGGACCTATTTCTGCCGCTAAGCAGCGGTGCTGTATTCTGCTTTGAAGGATATAGGTGCCTGTGTAATCTGTGTAACTTTATATAATTACAAGATCGTGACACAAATCAGGCTTACAACTTTATTTCTCACAACAACGCGCCTGTGATATCTCTGGTATTTCAAGAAAGATAATTATGTGAGAGAGCTCCTAAAAACTCACAGCACATGTCATAATAGATATTTAAAATATTGTAGATCATTATGTACCTACTGTTTCTTCAGTGTATAACACAACATCGTCACGTTCCAGGTACGCTGATTCCAAAGAACTGTGTAGAACCGCTGAAGGAGGCGCTCTCGTCTGACGCGGTGTTAGACAGCGAAGAGAAATTCGAATAAGATTTTTGTGAATAAAAATAAAGAGTAGCGAAGAGGTACTGTAACCAGATCCTAAATGTGGGGAATAATTGTTGTGTGAACTGAACTATGCGGCATGGTTTTGACTCACTGGAACCTTCCACTGGCCGGGCAAGCGCACAAGAATTGTGGACGACTCATCCTAATATTGACCTCCGCTCTTCGAAGGGGAGTGAAGTGATGGCATTTATAACGCCGCAAGCGAACTACACGTGACGTCACGCAAATCTTGCATCGCGCAAGCACAGTTATCCGTGCGATTAACAGGTATACAGCAACACGACAGCAGCCCACCAGACACAACACCCGTCTGCTCAGGAGGATTCTTCATTTTCTATGGAGGATGAGGAACTTTCCAGTTACCACCCTGTTCTTCATAATATAAAAAGGTGCCATAAGGGTCCAATTAAAGTATCTAAGCTCTTATTTAGATCGTGTGCGTGGTAGCAGCGGAAAAATGACGAATTTCTTCGTGTGTATGACGTCATGTAATTGTGAATGGTAAGTACTTTGCATCCAACCATTGGGGAGCTCCTCAACAAAAACTGTTTCCGCTTTTTTTTTTTTTTGATGGGAAATCATTAAATAACTTCTTCCTCTCTGGGCGGAGCGGGAAGGTGTGTCAGACTCTTACTGACTAAAACCCACCCGTATTCCTTCCTGTTGCCTGTATTGCCAGGGGCCTCGGTGACCCTTTAGTACCTTCCCACGACCCCGGCAGGCATCGGCCCTAGTGGACGCTTACATTTGTGCTGACGACATCTCTTTGAGGCGCGCGTGGAATACGACGCGCAGTCGACCTGGGCCTGGTCCTTACCGGACGGTGAGCAACAGTTATCCAAATTACCTGAAGTATGACTATTTCCATTAGCCTTACTTGCACGAGTTTTTCTTTTTTGTAATAAACTATTTTGTAGATTAAGTAAATTCATAAACTATGTACGAGGGTGGGTCAATAAGTCCGTGACTTTTGGAATAAAACACAGATTTTTTGATAAAAAAATAATTTTATTTTTCAACGTAGTCTCCCTTGAGCTCTATACACTTTGTCCAACGCTTCTCCAATTTTTTTATCCCTTCCAAAAAAAATGATTTGTCGAGGTCCTCAAAATAGGCCTTTGTTTGCGAGATGACTTCATCATTGGAGTCAAATCTTTTTCCACCAAGCCATTTCTTCAGGTTTGGGAACAAGAAGTAGTCGCTCGGAGCCAAATCTGGAGAATAGGGCGGATGAGGGAGCAATTCATAGCCGAATTCATGGATTTTTGCCATGGCAACTGCACATGTGTGCACCCTTGCATTGTCTTGGTGGAAAAGAACTTTTTTCTTGGCCAAATGAGGTCGGTTTTTTTTCAAATCGTCATTGAATCGGTCCAATAAATTGGCATAATATTCCCCATTGATTGTTCTTCCCTTTTGAAGGTAGTCAATGTGGATTATCCCGCGTGCATCCCAAAAAACAGTCGCCATAACTTTATTGGCTGACAAACCCATCTTGGCCTTCTTCGGCGCCGATTCACCCTTAGAAACCCACTGTTTTGACTGTTGTTTGGTCTCTGGTGTGTTGTGATGGATCCATGTTTCGTCCACGGTTACAAAACGGCGCAAAAACTCCTCCATATTGCGATTAAACAACGCCAAACCTTCCTGTAAAGTTGTTACACGATTGCGTTTGTGGTCGACTGTGAGCAAACGCGGCACCCATCTTGCGGAAAGCTTTCTCATGCCCAAGTGATCATTCAAAATTGAAACCACTGAGCCATGCGAGATCCCTACGGCTTCCACAATCTCTCGCACTTTCAATCTTCGGTCGGCCAACACCATATCGTGAATTTTTTCGATTGTTTCGGGTGTAGAGACCTCAACTGGGCGTCCAGGATGTTCGGCATCTTCAGTGCTTGTACGGCCACAACGAAATTCAGTAAACCACTTTTTTACCATTGAAATCGATGGTGCAGAGTCCCCATAGTATTTATCAAGCTTAGCCTTGGTCTCGGTAATGGTTTTTTTTCACAAGAAATAATGCTTAATAAGCACCCGAAATTCACTTTTTTCCATTTTCTCCTCAAATTAGTGAGTAGTCTGATAAAAATAGCTGTCAAACACAAACTAACTGACGCAGCAAGTTTAAATTTTGACAGGAGTCAACTGACAGATGCCTGTTGACAGGAGCAGTGTTGCTGTTTCAGTAAAGAGGTCAGAAATTCAAAAAGTCACGGACTTATTGACCCGCCCTCGTATCTTACCTCATAAGAATATCGATATTCATTTTGCATGTTAATTTCTACAGTAAAATAAGCCAAAACGTTACTGTACACTTCAGTTCACAGATCCAAATCTATACACACACAACTCAAACAATATCATATCACTCACAACTACATCTCATAATAATTTCATACATAACACGCCTTACTGTAAACCCATAATACTGCGTCTCTTACCTGATAACAAACAATCACTTTTCGAACTGTCCCCTAAACCTTTTTCAACTCTATACCTTAACATTCGATCATATAAACTTGTTAAATGATAACCTAGACGAATTATTTGTATCTAAAGTTTATCAGTGCACACCAGAAGACTGTTTATCTACCATTAAGTCCCCGGATATTTGAAGTACCTGAAAGTTCTTTCCCAAAATATCAGCTCAATTAATCAAAACTTTCTTGATTTTGAAACACTTCTTTCCCGTCATTCTCTTGAGTGTGATGTAGCTGTTCTAACAGAATGTTGGCTTCCTTGGCTAAGTAATACAACTCTACCCCAACTCCAATGTTACTCTTCGATCTGCACTACTAAACACCGTAATCAGAGTGATGGAGTAGTCGTGTACATGAATTCAAATCTTGCATTCAAAGTACATGAACCAGAATTTCATCACTCTGCTTCTGGTTTAATAATTGAACTTGCGTCTAATGTTGCTATCCTGTGCGTTTATAGACCCCCTCTAACGAGAGTATCGAAGTCTTTCTCAAATCCTTAAACGAAATACTATGTTCCTTGGCTGCCTTTCAAACTGTAGTGATAACAGGTGACATAAATATAAACATAAACATAGATAGCACAACGTCGACTATGAACCATTGGTCGCATGAATACCTTAACTGTCTCTCTTATCACGGGTTTTTACCTTCCCACCAACTACCCACAAGAGGTAATTGCCTTGACCACACAATTCTTAAAACCAAATTACCCTCTTCTACCTTCATTTTCGACTCCACTATTACTGATCACTTCTCAACCCTCCTTTGTTAAAATTTGAAGCCACCCCGTAATTTTTCTAATACCTCAATCCTAAAGACCGACTTCGTCTCACTCGATAAGTCTATGCAAAATCTGGAATTCACGCATATTTATTCCCTGAATGATCCAAACGCTGCTACAGACTATCTGATCCAAACTCTATCGCAGGAGGTAAATAAACATACAACATTGAAGCGTTCAGCTAAATGCAAGAGAATCCTAAAACCATGGATTACACCAGGACTACTGCGGTGCAAGAGGAACAGAGACATTTTGCACAAAAAATACAAACAGTCTCCTAATAATAGTCCTTAGAGCTACCTACACAAGATACAGGAATTTCTGCAATAAGATTCTAAAAAAAGTTAAAAGACAGTTCGATTCGAATGAAATTGCCAAAGCTGGTCGTAATACAAAGATGTTGTGGGATACAGTCAAGCGTGTCATAAACACAACTAAAATTACTCACCCTCCCACGGAGTTACTATTCTCCTCGGAAACCCCTTCTCAATCTCTTAACGATGTTAATTCATTTTTTGTAAATATAGGCAAAGATCTTGCTGATCGTATTCGGAATGTACAGGATAGCTGCCCTCCTCACTCCCAGTTCAATACCTCCAATAGTGTGAGTTCTTTCGTACTCTTGGAAACAAATCCTGATACTGAATTTCTGCTTACTTCACAATCGTAGTGAGTTCTCCAACACTCCGTATCCAAACTCAACCTCTTTCCCTTCTGTTTACAAACACAAACACACACACACACACACACACACACACACTACACCTACATCATAACACTCACACACACCACACCACACCACACCACACCACACCACACCACACCACACCACACCACACCACACCACATCTCATCAAAAAACACACACACATACTAACACTTCACACACTTAGTATAAGTTAAAATACGTTTGCACCTTATAGTCCTAAGCAGTCTCTATCCTAGCTAGGATGTCAGATTCAATTATGTTGTTACTCTATTTACGATGTTTCCCTAAAATGTTAAATCTTATTTGTTGTAACAAACTATATGTACCACACTTTTTTAGAACCAATTATTTATTATTATTATTAACAATAAATGTTTATTTGGTCAATCAGAAGGATATGTCTACCTACATAAATATAGTCTGTTCCAAAAGTATCTGTTGAAAGTGTAAACAAACCCTGTTCATATTAAATTCTTACGCAATCACGCGTATAGGTATCTGTATCAAGAAGTTTTCAACTTTATTTCTCACCGCTTTTTCCAACAATTATTGTTTAAATAACATTATTCTAAATTGTTATTAAAAAATCATCGACGTTGGAGTTTATTATATCACTATTGCATTAGGTTGTACCTGTAATAATAGTTATAAGTGATTAAATAAACCAATAAATAAAAATAAAAAACAATTCAAAGCACTCAATCTGTAAGTGGCACTACAAACTGGCAGGTACGTTTTCTGATCCATTTGTTGACATTTTGATCAGATACTTTTGGAAAAGAATGTACACATAGTGTTTCAATAAATGTAGGTAGATATAATAGAGAATAGAGAGACATTAAAGGGCGAATCGCTTTGTTTTAGGAGCCTATGTTTTAGGAGATCCAGTCCAATCCATTGCATACTGTGCGACCCATCGCACAAAAAGTATTAAGTACTGTAGTATGCGAGACATGCTACACTAAAATAATATTCCTTTTTGTTAAGTGTTTATATATTTATCTTTTATAATACAATACACATCGTTTGTAAGTTTATTTCAGACTGTCTCTTTTTGACAATCCATCATTTTCAATCTATACCTATTCTGATTTTGAATATTTATTTTTATTAAGTTGCAACTAGCGGCTAGGATGATGCATTATCATAGAACCTCTACTGTACCTAAGTAGGTACAGTTTACCCTTAAATCTAAAAGCACAGCAGTTACAAAGTACCTGTGAAATACTTAAAATCTAAATTGCGTCAAACGGGTCATAGGTAAGTACCTATAACCCGTTTGACGCAATTTAGATTTTAAGTATTTTTTATCAATATTTCACAGGTACTTTGTAACTGCTGTGATTTTAGATTTAAGGGTAAACTGTACTTTGATGTGTTGGCATTTGTACTCGTGCAGGGTCTCTAGTCTTTACAGATATATTTTGACTTAATGTCGCATGTCATAAAGAGGACGTGAACCCCACTTTCAAGAATTGTAAATCCTAACCTGACCCTGCCTGCCTACTTTTAGTACGCAGATACCTTTGTCTCTGATTCTTCACGAAAATAGAATAAATACAAACTAAAGTCGGATTATTATTTCACTGGAGTAATTTAACATGTGAAAGTTGTCACTTTGCGTAATAAAAATGGTCATATTTATTGTATTGGTGATCGTTTAGTTTAATCGATTCATATAAGCGTAAAATAACAGTATAATAATAAGTGTAAAAGTCCAGAATAAAGTTAATACAATAAATATGAGCATTTTATTACACAAAATGACAGCTGGCAGATGTCAGATTATTCCAGTGAATTAATAATTCGACTTCATCGCGACTACTATGTATTCCTCAAGTACCTATGTCATGTCAATAATGTATTATGCTACCTGAACACATTAGAAATATTAATAAATTAAGCACAATAGTTTTATAAATAAATAAATATTAAAACCGAATTATGAATACTTGAATATGAATACTTGTAATTATAGTAGATTGTACAACTAATGCATAAAAGAAGCCATTTCACTCCGAAACGTTTATATCCACCAGACCCGCAGGTGAGGTTTTAATTGTTTTAAGGTATTCCATTGTTTTAATTTACTGGGTGAGTTTCGACGGTTTATTGGGCGCGTGGGTGTTGTCTTAGAAAAAAAAATACTTTATGCACTAGAGCATAAAAAGCGACTTTATGTCGCCTACGCACAACATAAAGACGAACTTTTAGAGCATAAGAAGTGAAAAATATTTTAATAATAAATTTATACTTACATATTTGTTTACGTTTTTAATTTATTGTATTGTTGATTTTTTTTATTTTAATACTATATTTTGCTGTGCCCTAACCGGGTCCATATTATTCTTAGCTTTAAGTCTTTTTATAACTTTTCATTTTTACGGCCTTTATTTAACTTGCCTTCTTCGTTAGTTTGTTAGTACCTATGTATGTAAATCTGGCAAGATCAATTGAAACCACTTCCTCTTATCCTATTCAGTTTCCAAGATAATGCATTTTTATGATATTCTACACCTGATTCTACCAAGAATTGTCTCCAGACGAGGAAACTCCGCAGTGGTCAACAGCAGAGACACTAAATTTTATAAACGCATTTAATTATGATAGTCCGTTCTAAAGTCTACCATGACCTGGCTGCTGCACCTAGAATTGGCTCCAGACGAGGAAACTCCACAGCGGTCAACAGCAGAGAAATAATATTTTATATACGCATTAAATTATGATAATTTTAAATACGCCCGTTCTAAAGTCTCAAAAAGATCTGGATCTGGATCACCCAGGATTGACTACAGACTAGAGAACTCCTCGTTGGTCAACAGTACAGACACGAAATTTCATATACTTACATATTTAATTATGATAGTCCGTTCTAAAGCCCACCATGACCTGGCCGCTGCATCCAGGATTGGCTCCAGGCGAGGAAAGTCCTCGACGGTCAACAGTACAGATACGAAATATTATATAAGCAATTAATTTTATTTTATAAAAAACTTACAGCTAGTATATAGATAGTTGACAGTTAGTGAAAGAAGGCCAATTAAAAGTTTTCACTGACAATATTGGGGTAGCACAAGAAGCAGTAGGCAGGCAAGCCACTCCCATACGTGCGCGAGGACTTTTGCCTTCAGATCCCATGGCGGCAAGCCGGCAAGGAGGCTTGCCGCCTCGGCGGAGACCGTGCGGTATCCCCGGACCAGTCAGATGGCCATGACCCTTTGGACCGCACCCAACCGGTGGGCTGACCGCAGCGCCAGGGAACGCGCCCACACAGGAGACCTGTAAAGGGCCATGGACCGCACGACACCCGCGTAGAGCCTCCGGCAGGAGGCGTCTGGACCCCCTAGATTGGGAAGGAGCCGCTTCGAGGTAGGGCTGCCCACTGAAATACTCCACGAAGTTCCACCGGCTGTCGAGGATGAGTCCCAGGTACTTCATCGTCGACTCGACGCTGATGTAAACCCCTCCTACCGTTATTTGGGATCCCGACGGTGGCGCGTTCCGAGGACCATGAAAACACATGGCCCCGGACTTGTGCAGGGCCACCTCGAGTCCCAATTGCCGGATCCTTTCGACGATTGTCTCAACCCCACGTGCCGCTACTTCCCATACCACTTTGTACGGGCGTCCCCACGGGTCCCTGTTCAGAGTCCCCAGCGACTCCTGGCCAGTCTCCTGGCCCGCAGGATCTCCACTTGGAGGGTGGTCTTCGCGTCTCTGTACCCCTCGTACAGCTCCGCCTGAAAAGCTTCCGTATCCGGAGGTCGAATATGGAGCCTGCGGTGCCTGATGTACTGGCGTCACGCAGCAACGCACGCAGTGCGCAGAGCCGCCAGCTCTTGCGACCACCAGTACACCTGGCCGAGGCACGTCCAAGCTGGACTCGGAGCATTGCCACGTCACATATTTCGGACATGGCCTCCCGGAACCACTGCGCCTCGTCGTTGATGTCAGCAGGCCTGTCCGGTTAATTTTGCCCTGTTTGTAAATTACTGTAAAATTGTATTCACTTAATTTTAATCTCCAACGTGTTAAACTAGAGTTAGGCTCTTTCAAGCTCATAACCCACTGGAGAGGTTTATGGTCCGTAAATGTTTTTGCGTCCAAATAAGTACGGCCGAAAATACTTCGTGGCCCAAAGTATAGCCAATAGCTCCTTTTCTATTGTACTATAGTTTATTTCACTTGTATTTAGCGTCCGTGAAGCACAGGCTACCGGTTTATCCGACCCTACTAGTCCTTGTGAAAGGACTGCTCCTATTGCTAGATTTGATTCGTTAGTTGTAAGCAGAAAATCTTTGGAAAAATCAGGGTATTGCAATATTGGGTCATTGGTAAGCAGAGTTTTACATTTCTCAAAACCATTAATGTAATTAATATCGTTACAATTTATCTTAGAACCTTTCTTAAGGCAATGAGTCATTGGTTTGGTGATCTTTGCGAAGTCAGGAATGAATTTACGATAGTACCCTAATAGTCCCAAGAACCTTATAATTTCTGTAGAAGTCCGCGGTAAAGGGATTTTTTTTTATGGCAGCAACTAGTTCAAGTTACTTTGTCAGGATTCGGTTTATCCCGTCCTTACTAATGATGTGACCCAGGTAAGCCGTTTCTAACTTTAAGAGTTCCGACTTATCCATCTGTATCTTAAAGTTAGTCACGCAGTCTTTTAAATACTTTTTCTAAATTACCGATGTGTTCCTTTAAACAAGTACTGAAAATGATTATGTCATCTAGATATACTAAACAGATAGAATTTTGTAGATCCCGAAGGACATGGTCCATAACACGTTGAAATGTCGATGGGGAATTTTTAAGTCCCATCGGCATTCGCAGAAACTCGAAATGGCCGTGTTCGACATTTAATGCTGTTTTAGTAATGTCGTCTGGATTCATCTCAACTTGATAAAATCCACTGGCTAAATCGAGAGTGGTGAAATAATGACAGTTTCCTAGTTTATCTTAAATGTCCGCTATATTTAGTATAGGGTATTTATCATCTATGGTCTTCTCGTTAAGCTTTCGAAAGTCAACTACAAGGCGCCATTTAACTTTGCCGGACGCGTCTGCTTTCTTAGGAACCACCCAGATCGGTGAGCTCCACGCAGATTCTGAAGGGCGGATAATACCCTGCTCCAGCATCTTTGCAATTTGACTTCGAACTTCTTCGCGATGTATAAATGGATAACGGTATGACTTAGAGTAAATCGGTATTTCGTCCGTGGTACGTATATGGTGTTTATTTTATTAGTAAAGGTAAGAGGTTCGCTATCTATATAGAACACATCAGCGTATTGAGAAACTAACGATTTTAAAATTAGTTCATTCCTCTTCATTCAAGTGGTCAGTGCGTAACCGAGATAAAACTTCCTGTACGCGAGATAAAGATGGTATGTTAACACTTTCAGTGTTAAAAATCTCTGCTATATTTGGGTGGTACATAGAAAATATTAAATCATTAGATGTAGGATTAAATATATCTAAAAAGTTTATTATTTTTTAAATCGATAATTTTCTCCCATTTATATAGGAGGTCTAATCCTATCAGACCGTCGAAATAGTCGTAGAATTTATATATATAAAACGTTAATGTCATCATTGAATTCCTGAAAACAAGGTATGTTAAGGGAATAATCATTACGGCTAGTCGCATGCACATTTGTTACTTCAAACGGGTACTAATTCCAGGGTAAGTGCTGGTAAAATTTCTTTACAGTGTCCGGCCTAATAAATGATTGATTTGCCCCGGTATCAAAAGGCAGTTTCAATGGTGGATTAGAAATTTCTTAAGTATGGCTGTGTCTGTAAATTAACTTCTATTTTAACTCTTTTGTATTCGGACCTTTCTGAAAATTTCCGGCATTAGCCGGCGTTTCCTCTGAAGGCGCGCAATGCATTCACACACAAGAAGGTTGATTGGTTGGTTTTGAGCACAAGAAGGTTGTTGAAGCATAGACATATCATAGTAAATGCAGTCAGGTTGTTCGTAATAGTCACAGTGACATTCTTAATAGTTAATAATTATCATAATAGGTCTCGAAATAGGGATATTCGTAACACTCATTAAGGTTAAGTTAGAGAACTTAACCATAATGAGTGTTACGAATATCCCACACAACACTCAACACATATCTCTATTTTAAGAGCAGAGGCTCTTAGACACTTTTCATACTGCTCCTGGGGTGTAGAATTACCTTGAGTTAGTAAAGCAAAGTCATTGTAAAGCGAAGTCTCATCGCGCTGATCGAAACGAAACGTATTGTCGGCCCAAACTACTCTTCTTTATAACACCATAAGCAAAAAGAATCCTATTTACCATAAAACACATTATTGTACGCCTGTCGAAAAACCCTGTCTACATGTTTAAAGACCCTTACTTATGAAGAAACTGAAGCACTTCTGAATCCGATTATTTAATAGTAATATAAATAACCTACCGCACTCACAGAATAAATGATAACGTGGACTGGTTAATATACAATTGTCTACTACATACTTTACCTCAGACGCGCCCCGTCTTGGTGTAATGGTGGGCTCCAGCTTTTTGTCCAACAGGATTTTTAGTGGTGTTCGAAGGCGCGCTGTCAGGTGTGCCGCAGCGCAGCTGTGTGTCGCCGACGTGTTACTCACGTTACACCGACGACATCCCCACCACTTCTGACGCGATGCTCGCGCTGTATGCCGACGACGCCACGTACATCACTACATCTCTTAATGCGAAGTACGCGGCAGTCAAAATGCAGGGTAGGGTCGCCCGTGACCTACATAAACCTGTGCTCTCACCCCGCATCCCGGCGCGCGTCAAGCTGGGCGTGTGCAAACTGTACGTGCGCCCAAACTTGACGTATGCCGGCCGGCCGCCCCCCCTTGGTTCGCCCTCACGACCGAATTGAACGGAAGGCTGCTCCGCGCGTAACAGAGCCTTGCGCTGTTTGGACCATTGTAGACGCGCCTCGCTTCGTGAGGAATGACATTATCCAGTGGAACCTGGGAAACAAGAGCGTGGATGAGTTCGTGCGGCGCCGCGCGAAGGGAATGCTTGCGCGTGCCGACGCATCTGCTTGGCCCCATGTCAAGCAGATGGCGCCCTGGCATGCGCTCTCCCCTGACGCGAGACCCTTGCCCCGCGACTTGGTAGCGGACGAGTGACCCCATCGCACCGGACTGGATGCCTCAAATAAGTCGCACCCAGGTTACACGTGAATTACTCGACTCAAGTCTGTGTTTACATGATCTGTGACTCAACTGAACTCTACAAGATGGCATACATCTGTTGCGTGGCGTGTTCTAAATTAATATAGGCATTACACGTAATTAGCACAGACACCCACTACTATACAAGCATCTATACTCACACGCGCGGGCTGCGACGCGCGTAGACACTGATCGGTGCTACACAGTACAATACCGTTAACACACACACGACAGTTCCTTAGCCCGGACCGTAATCGGCTAGCTCTGAGAGCGGGGCGGGCGGGAATTAAACACCTATTCTGTAGGAGCGTCGAGTCGGCTCCATCGTCACTGGTCGTTTTCGTTTGGCCTCCCGCGGGTAACCGGAGGTCTCACCTGGCGGGGGCTGACCGCCGTGGGTGGAGTCGTGAAGAAAGCGGGCGCTAACATAAAAGCGTCGCGGAGCGCCTACAGAAATACACCTAGCAATCAGTTACACGGACGCGTTAAAACCCGTCCTACGAGTATGTTTTCATTCGCTGCTACAGGCGCCCATAAAGAGGGGCTCGTATTAACGAGCCACCGCATACACTCCGCGGCCAGGGGGCGAAGCCCCGATTCCGTATGCCACGCCCCTTTACGGGAGCGCAGCGACATCCAACAGTTTAGCTTTAGTCCGCGCCAAGGTGTCCGTTTCGACTGCTCGGCCACTATGTCGTAGAAAAAAAAAACTTATGTCAGCATTTCGAAGGAATTTGTAAAAGATGAACAGTGAAAACCGCAAATTCGAAGAGTCAATAATCAGAAAGTTATGTGGGTTTAACCGTGGCCGCGCAGTCCGCATGAATTCAACTGCGCGGCCACCAGTTCTCTTAAACGGAGCGTTGTAAAAGTCTAATTCCTTTTGCTAATCACTGACAGGATTTCGAAGAAAATGTAGATCATAAAAATAATGCCCTACTGTCTGTAGTTCACGACCTACATCACTCCAAAGTTTGGCCGCGCAGTCCGCACAAAGCGAACCGCGCGGCCACGAGTTTTTTTTAATAGACCTTACACGGAGCTTAGTAGAAGTCCCATTCTTTTTGCTAATTACTGACACCATTTCGAAGAATATGTAGACAGTATAAATAAATCCTATAATTAAGAACTACAAGACCTACAGAACTTAAAACCTATAATCGAAGGAAAAAATAGGGTGACCAAGATTTATAGTGTGTGAATCCAGGCTTTTTTCCATTTCAATATCATAGTATAAATATATCATCACTACACAATATACAAAGTCGCTTTTTCTGTCCCTCCCTATATCCCTATGTATAGATTTTAATGCGGTTTTTTTAATAGATAGTGATAGAAGAGGAAGGTTTATATGTATAATAATAAAATCCATTAAATAGGGGCTGTTATTTTTGATGTTTCTAACGTGATGTACAACGTTCGAAGTACTTCGCCCGCGCGTATTTAAACGTTTTTATAAACCTGTTCAGTAGTAGTTGCGCAAACACACACACACATTATTACAAACTTTCACGTTTATAATATTAGTAGGAAGTAGGATGCCTCAAAAAAAAGTATAGGGTAAAATAAAAGCTAGCTCGCAAAAGACAGATTTTTCATACTTTACATTTTAATTTTTTATTTATCGTGATATTTTGAAAAATGTACACTATATCTATATAAATTATAGCACATGTGTTATTCTGACATGTAAGCTATTTTACTGCAAAGTTTCAGAAAAATCCGTTCAGTAGTTGTTGCGTGAGAGCAACAAACACACACACACACATTATTACAACCTTTCACGTTTATAATATTAGTTAAATTATTAAATTATATGAAACATCTGTCCTGTCTGCGAATGAAAGGAATGCCAAAAATATAATATCTTCCTAAAGTGTTTATTTATAAAACTTAATTATTTTATAATGATGACGTTTACCTATTGCAGTAGTCCATGCGTTTCATATCCAAGATGTAAGCTGTTTTAAATAACTTCCTAAAAAAGTCACTGTGCGCTTGCGTTGGTATGTTTTCATTCGAGAGTATAGGTAAGCACCTACCCAGTTGCGTCTGTAGCGACTCCCAAAATGGCTACAATATCAGCGGGGAGGGGTCCCGCCCTGCCCCGCGGAGCTTGACTCTGTATAGTGTTTTTATTCAGTCTCGGTTGTTACAGAGTGCGCCCGTGTTTATCAGTGCAGTGTTAGATAGTTCATAGTTATTTCATAGGATTGTATTGTGACTATACTAATTGTCTTTAATACTGTTGCTTTTATCACACAAGGAAGTTTTATCAATCAAGCGGTAAGTACTTATTCAAAACATTAATAAAATGTAATGTATTGGAACATGCGTGTAATTCCCAATTCTTTATTGCATGCCTACAGTTTAAGGTGGGTATTGTTAAATTGAAAGTTGAATACAGTGGATAATATGTTAAATTTAATGCAACATTATAACCATTATCATAAAAAAATGTTTTACCTATTCGGTAGGTCAATTCTAAGCCCTCGAAATACATTGCCAAAAGGATTGAAACTCATATGAATTCGATATTATATTAAAGGAATAAACAAATAGATACCAAATATAAAACTTCCTAGGAAATGTTCGTCCGCGGCAGACTTCCACTAAAGCGGCAAACTCGCGTCAAAGCTCGCGTTGTTACCGTAGCTGGCCGGAGGACCACTTCTTACCACTAATACATCGCATTTTTTTTCAGAACGATGGGTAGAAAAGGACGTAAACTGAGAGTCAACGAAGACAAGCTAAAAAAAATATTTATAAAATATTCCACAGACTGCATAAACACAAAAATTAAATATAATGATCCTATATTTCATACTATCTCAGAAGAAATAAATCACGATATGTCACCGCTTGCGTTGTACTCGTGGCTAAAGAGAAATTACAATAAAGTTTTTGATATAAGTACGACGACAGAAAGTTCTTTATCTTCTCCATCGTGTCGGAGCACGACATCTTCAACGACAAAAAGTGAAATTAATGATAAGCATACAAATCAATTTTCTTTCTTACTAGATGAGCATGAGTGGAAAAAAGTAGAACCAATTTCTGTTCGTTATATAAGACGAGATCTAAAAACTACATCGACACACAAGAAATACAAAACATTGCCTAAGTTCAAGTGGAGCAATCTACTCAAAGAAAAAATATGGCAGTACTCGAGACGACCTTGCACGTGGACTTTCAAGAATAAATTAATTGACTCAGAAGATAATGTGAAAATAAAAGGGAAATGCACACAATGCAGCTGCACTGTAGAAATATGTAGCGAAAAGTTAACAGACAAAACAGCAACTATAAAATGTACAATTTTTAATACAGATAACTTAGTTCCGCATAATCCAAAACTGAAATCTAAGATGTCACCATACAAAAGAAATCAACTTGCAAAGAAATTACAGTACAAATCTGCCACAGTAATTCATAAAGAAATAGCTTCAAAAGTTATTAAGTATAAAGATAATGCAATCCCTCCCATACTTCCTACAATGAACGCTCTTCGGAAAATAAAGCACGAGAAGAGACAAAGTAATCGTTTGCATGCCAATCCCATTTTAAGCCTACTTATGATGTCAATGTTGCCAAGTTTTAAAAATTTGATTCGCGAAATAAAACTTGTCCCGAATTTTTACATGTATTATTGGTCTGAAGAACAAAATCAATTCTACAAAGATTTTTTAGAAAAAAATCCACAGGAAGTAACTATCACTATAGACGCCACGGGATCTTTCTTTCACCCAATAAAACTTCCTGATGGATCAACATTAACTAAGCGACTCTTTCTATACGTTTGTATGCTAACTTCAAAAACGATAAAATCTCAAGCGATATTTCAAATGATAGCGGACACTCATACTGCAGATTCCATATCATCCTGGTTAAAAAGATGGTATAAGGAAATACATACCGCTCCTAACGAAGTTGTAACTGACGACTCGTCTGCTTTGATTGCTGCAAATGTAGATGCTTTTACAACATCTATAACAGTGAAAAACTATCTGAGACAATCATTCTTAGTGTTGAGAAAACTTAGTGTAAACTTACCAGAAGTTTTTCTTAGGTTAGACACCAGCCATTTTATTAAAAATGTTTACAATTTACCTTGTTTTCAAAACGTGGATACTCCAATTAAAATGTTTTTTATTCGATGTATTTTATTGATAAAAAGATCTGAAAGTTTTGATGAAGTCAAAATGATAGTCAAAAAATCAAAATCAAAATCAAAAGTCATTTATTCAAACTAGGCTGAAAATCAGCACTTTTCGAACGTCAAAGTTACATAAGACAGTCCCCCAAAAATGCCCGCCCGTCACAGTTTCAAATATGGTCAAAATATGCACTTACAAATACTATAACACTACTAATAAAGCTTGGGACTTAGCAATGCAAAATATGAAGGAGAGATTATTCGCTACGGAAGATCCGGTCCCCGAATATGGCGGTGAAAGAGAAACTTTCTATCACGATACCTTAATAATTGAGGAAGATAATATAATGTATTGGTTTGATGAGATCGTTGAGCAACAAAAAAGCTTATTTCAGACGCCGACTGAAACACGCAACAAATATTATCTGCCCCACCTAACATCAACTTTGAGAAGATTGCTAATCAAGCTTCCATTGTGGAGTAACGTAATGTGTCCTTTGTATGATACACAAAATAAGTCGCCTACATCCTCCTCAGTAGAGAGTTACTTCAAAACACTAAAGCATTTGTTATTTGAGACTCGTACTCACAAATATAATATTGATGAGTTTTTGAATATTCATTACAATTTTCTGCAAGGAGAAACCAAAGTTAGTTTGAAGAGTCTGAATGATATTCCACACAATATTAGTTCTAAATCCCGAAAACGAAAGTTAAAGCGAGTTAAAAGCATTAGCATAAAGAAAAGAATAAAAAATGCTGCCGTGACATTCACTTCCGACTCGATATTTGCTGAGGAGCCCTCGTATACCGAAAATTGGAAGGGTGAGGGATATGAAACTCATAAAATAACATCTTTTGTGTTTGAGCATATACTTTTTGATTTCTTGTTTAGTGCAGAAAGAAGTAAAAAATGTATTACGCCTTTTTGTAATGAGAAAAATGTAACAAGATTCATTGTGTTTCTTTCTCTCAATTTCGATATTATTAACATGTTTGGTATCAGAAGCTTAGAAGACGCCATCGTTATCGATAATTTAGAATTAAAACATTGTTTAGAATGCAATAACAAAAGCATTAAATACGAATACAAATTAAATAATATTATTTTATTTGATTTAAATGGTACTCAAAACATTATACTTAATGAAATACCACGTTATATAAAAATAACGGAACGTAAAACATTCAAGTTGATAGGTGCGTTAGAGTATGTTCTTCCATGTGTTGGCAATATCGGTCATTACAAGTGTCATTGCTTAATCGACGACCAATGGTTATGTTATGACGACAACCGAAACAAAACTCATGAAAGTTCAGTGCAGCCCATAACACTGCACAATTTAACTTATGGTCTTATTGGTAGTTAAGTTACATGATAATAGGTGAGAATTTTGCTCTAAAGTGGAGCTAAAATTAGATTTTTATTATATAGAGACTTGTTAAATGTTAGATAATAGTAGGCTTATATCGAAATTCACTGTGATTTACATGGTATAGGAATATTTTGTGATTTTATCGTAGTAAGTTTTGCTATAACGATTATAGTATGACTGATTTGTTTGTAATAAAAATATTATGATGTTAATCGATACAAAAACGTAGGTCGTTATTTCTTGATTAAATTGTAATTGTAAGTACAATAACAAATTAAACTGTGATTGGTAGGTAGGTGTAAGTTGTATAATTTTAAGTTTTAGAAATGTTGTTGTTATCGTAAGTCAGATTTTGTTTTTAAATTCTGATTGCAATATGAAAACGAACTGTGATTGTTGAATTAGGTGATTTAAAGTATACTTTAATAAAACTTTATCTACTTACAAACTTATAATTTTATGTTATATAGGTACATGATGTTGCTCTCGTATATCTAGTGTAGTTTTTAAATAAGCTACTTTTTTTAGCTTATATAGTTATGATCTTAATCGTTACAACAACGAAAATAAGCAATTATTTTTTAAATTGTAATTATAAATATGAAAACGAATTGTGATTTTTAAATTATGTGATTTATAGTTTATAGTAATATTATGTTTTATCTATTACTTAAGAAATAGAAATATAAATCAATCGATGACATTTTTTTCTTTATATCCTTTTAATTAGCTTCTCTACTCAATTTCAAACCAAAAGACTAAAACTATTTGCATGTTACGATAAAAAGTATAGAAATATACGTGACAATGAAAACGTCTTATATGGGAATATCTCGTCAGCGCATCGTAAATCATGGTCACCCTTCTTTTAACTCTAGTTACAGGGTATAAGTTCTGTAACTCGCGATTTTCAAACATTAGAACTTCATTCATGATGTTTACAAATTCTTCGAAATCGTATCAGTGATTAGCAAAAAGAAAGACACCTGTACCAAGCTCCGTTTAAGCTCCACTTTAAGAAACACGTGGCCGCGCGGTTCGCCATTACGTGAGTGTTGTGGAACGAGAAGTCCAAACTTTAGAGCTATATTTTTACAATGTATTTTTTCTTCGAAATCCTATCAGTGATTAGCAAAAAAACTTAGACTTTTACAACGCTCCGTTTAAGAGAACTGGTGGCCGCGCGGTTCGCTTTGTGCGGACTGCGCGGCCAAACTTTGGAGTGATGTAGGTCGTGAACTACAGACAGTAGGGCATTATTTTTATGATCTACATTTTCTTCGAAATCCTGTCAGTGATTAGCAAAAGGAATTAGACTTTTACAACGCTCCGTTTAAGAGAACTGGTGGCCGCGCAGTTGAATTCATGCGGACTGCGCGGCCACGGTTAAACCCACATAACTTTCTGATTATTGACTCTTCGAATTTGCGGTTTTCACTGTTCATCTTTTACAAATTCCTTCGAAATGCTGACATAAGTTTTTTTTTCTACGACATAGTGGCCGAGCAGTCGAAACTGACACCGCGCCAAGTGCTTACCGAGAGTGGACGTATCGCTCGCTGTTGCCACTTTGTACGCCACGTAATATCGCCAATTCGCCAAGAATATAGCGCAAGCAACACTTCTTGAAAGATTATTTTTTTTAATTAGTTATTATTAGTATTGTATTAGTATTTTCTTATGATAATCAAATGCGATTATATTATGGAAAAGAAACATATACGTAAATATAGTTGTTAGTTTTCTTCTTTTTCTGAAATGTTGGGAACATTCATCCTAACACTGTCACAACCGCTATCAGCTCTCAAGGGGTTTAATTCTCTTTGGGTTTTGCCGTCCAAGATTTCATGCATTTTCTTTTGCCTTGGTTTATTCCTAGCGTGGTTAATGAAGTCTCTCATGATAACTATCTCATATCTTCTCGGTCTTGACCTGTTGGTTTTAGTGAGTGCCGATACTTTTAAGGTACGATCACCATTCGATACATGAGTCTGACCAATCCATCTTTGACTTTATTATGAATGGTAAGGTGGCGGCTATCTACATCGCAACATACGAATTACGCAGCACACTGACGTCACGCAACAGGACTGAACTGAACTAAAATTTATCTTCTGTCCTTTTCTTAATGAAATAGAAAGAAAAAGATGCACGGAACTTAAATTTAATTTAGTTTGTGAACAAGGGAATCGGCGCCATTGGCGTCGTCGTGATAAATAAAATTATTTATCATTTATCTATACAAGGTGTTGTTTTGGACCTGCAAAACATTTTAGGAGGTAATTATGTTAGTGATTCTCGACCCGAATCAACAAAAAAAAATTTTAAAAATTAAAAAAATAATTAAAAAGAAAAGATAAAATTTAAAAATCTAAAATAAAAAGTATTATTGATTATTGACTTGGTATCGTATTGTTATACGATTATTTACGAGTTTCATAACAACCTCCTGAAATGTTTTGCAGGTTCAAAACAACACCTTGTATGTTTGAGCCGTTTGGGGTTGAAACACTAGGGCCGTGGGGTTCGAGTGCACATCGAGTATTTCGGGACATCGCCAAATGGTTGGTAGTCTTCACGTGACCAGAGGGCTGGCCTTTTTTTAGCCCAAAGAATCAGCATTGCCATCCAACGTGGCAATGCTGCCAGCCTTTTAGGCACTTTTCCCATTGACAGTGATGCGGACGAACTTTTTGATGCCCAATGAGCTCTTCCGCCTTTTTGTTTGTGTATAGTTTTAGTTAAGTTAGGATATCATTTTGTTATTTTTATTAATTAATCATGGAGGCCATTGGAATGCTTGTACCTTTCTAATGAATATAAATGATATATATTTGTTCCTATTAGAGCAGGTACCAGTTTCCATACATTTGGTGGCATCATCCTTTATCAAGTACAATCACTAGCAACAAACTTTAAAATTTCTACAAATGATTTGAAACCTTAAAATGTTGAAAGTTAAGTTCAAAATCGAATGAGAAAATTCGACAGTTTGTTGTAACTTGGGCTCTTATTCATAAACGTCCATCAAACGTATTTTAGTTAAAATGCTGCTAACGTTCGTTTGTCCTTATCTGTCACTTTGACATTTGTGTTTGTTAGAAAGTGACAAAACCTATTTTAACTAAAATAGACATGCTAAGTTTTATGAATAAGGGTATCTATGTGCTGGCGACTGTTAAATATATTTGTATTAGTGTAATATTAAGTTTATAAGAGACGTATACCGATCCAAACTACAACAGTTCACAACAGAAACAAATCACAACAGATTAAATTATTTTATTTGTGTTGGCCTCAAAATATTCATAGTACATTTTACAACAAATGTTATTTATTACAATTATACTTATCAATGCAAGAACTTTGAAACTTTTAATTAGCTAAACATTTAAAAATTGACAATTTTAGCAACTATAGATAGCTATGCGTTGATGAAATTTCCTTTTATCTACTTAGGGAATGGAGGACAAAGTACTTACAAGCTTAAAGAATATAAAACGCATGCATCCAAGGACCTGTTTGAGGTAAAAAATAAAATAAAATAATGTGTGTACTTAACTTTATTTGGTAACTGCAACAAATAAGCTTTAACAACATCAAAGCAAAGCTTGTATATATTACAGGACCCCCGCACAGTCGCACACTAGGCGCGCAACGCTGTGGAATATTAACATTTTATTATAATGGAAGTCACTGAACAGTTAAGTACTAGGTGTTCAACAGAAGCACTAAGCGATGCTAAAAGCGGGTTGGCAACAGTTTCACTATCTCTACAAAAAAAAGACTACTTGCAAATATATTATCACGCTGTATTTGATGTAAAACTTATTACAACATAGTAAAAAAACTTAATTAAAAAGAAAGTGCAATATTAAGAAGAAACGTCCCGTTCACAGCTCCGCCGAGTTCTCGGGATTTGTAAGGAACTGCATCGGCGGAGGTGTGAACGAGCCCTACGACACAATACGTGGCTACACCGAATAATTGGTTAAACAGGAACACAATCCATTATGAACTTGAAGATCCACATTAAATTTCTTATTGTACTGATTCAATGATTCCATATCAACTGATTCCATACATCGCGTGAACACAAGAGAGCGAACAAAGATTAAGTAGCAAACGATAGCAACGTCACCGTCGGTACAAACTGGAATGTCACACAAATATAAAAATACTGATTTGTTAAACAACAAAAAACTTATTAATACAAAATATATTTGAAAAATCACTAGCCGAGGATGTTGCAACCTGAACCCGTTCCCAATAAATAAGTTAACGAGGTTACCATAATAAAAAAATAATCCCATAGACACCACACCTTAAATAACATTCACCTTGCAACACCCTCACAGACCCCAACTACCAGAGGGTTGCCATTGTTAAAAAAATATTGCACCGATAATTTGATAATGTGCCAGAACAAACGAATGGTACTATTGCGCAGAATTAATTAATTTATAATATAAATACACAACAGATGAGAGCGTGGCTCTAACCTAACAGAACAATATAACTCTGGTTGCTGTCACACTGGTCTTGTTGCAATGTGGTTGTCAAAGTGAATTACATTTATATATTTTTATTAATTAATTAGGTAACGACAACACTACCTGTTAACCACTGACTACATCGACTTATTAGTTATTAAATATTATCTATACCATATTATATAATTTTTTCTAATGGTTATCTATGCCCTCGCTTGAACTGAGATCGCTGTCCAATGGGTCTCGGTTACACTTCTCTATGTCATACATATTATTGATCTATTAAGCATAACGATACAGAAGGAGTGGAAGTAATTATAAAATTAATATTTCCGCATTGTCACAACTGCCAGCAGTTGTTTGTTAGTGTTACCATGAAAAAAAATATCTGAAAAGGTAGGTAGTGGGCACATTTGATGGCTTGGGGATGTCCTGGCAATAGACCAGTGACACAAACACCACTTCTATTTTCACATGTAGACGTTTTCTGGATAATTTTGACATTTTCTTATGCCATAATAACTCACTAAACTTATTATGTTTCTATAACTCTTAAAAATATTTAAAAAGAGAAATGCAAAGTATGTTACTCCATAAAAAAACAATAAATAACTTCACAATCCAATTATTCTACAAAGTTCGTTATTACTTGGCATTCATAGCTCGGGGAGCAAGCGAGTGGGTTGAGCGTTTCATTGGACATATATTATGTAGTGTCTCAGTTTTCCATGGTAACACTAAATGCAATCTCAGGTTAGTATCAGGTCGGGCAGAGCGCGTACGTCGCCGAGCGCGGAACATTATTGCTTAACATGAGGAACCACCAATGGCATCACTCTTCAATTCTATTACACCACGCAATCAATTCATAAATCTCAAATCAACTGACCTACATTACACTATTATGGACAAAACATTATTGTTTTCAACGCGTGAAATTACCCCTTTAGTCAAACGCCTAACATTTATATATTAAGTCTAATACCAAAATGAATTTTTAATTCAAGTATATAGCTTTTTCAAGCATTTGGTTATCAAGGAACGCTTGGGGCTGTAGACATGGTAGGAGCCGCGCCCGACGCTCGCCGCTCGCACGCACGCAGGCTCGCATGCACGCACGCACGCATGCTCGCTCGCACGCACGCACGCATGCTCGCTCGCACGTACGCACGCACGCTCGCAGGCACGCACGCACGTTTACTCGTTCTCAGCGCGCATGCCGCGTACCTCTCCCTCACGCCGAAGCTTCTCCAGTTCCTCTTTGGTGCGATCCTCGATGGCGCGAATGTCCGCCATGGTCATGCCGAACCAGTCATCGATTGAGCAGAACACTTGTCTGAAAAAAATAATAAAAAAATTTGTAAAGTATAATCACGTGAGTGTAATTTACACCTCTTGGGTAGCCTTTGGGGCAAGCAGATGTTATGTTGGGTAAAATTCATCATAAATAATGACAACATTTTGAGATTGCCATTCTGTATTTGGCCTCATATCAGTATTTATCTAGCGGTCCTGGTCCCACAGGAACAGTGCATTTCTTCGGTATAAGTCGTTCGGGAACAGTATAGGTCAGTGAAAAAAACTTTAAAAAAAAAAAACCGTACTCATACACAAAAACTCACGCCTTCTTCCCATGGGGGTGCCTACCCCCATGGGAAGAAGGCGTGAGTTTTTGTGTATGAGTACATACTCCTGGCCTATAGTTTCTGCCTACCCTCATGGGAAAAAGGCGTGAATATATAATATATACTCACGCTATTATTATAATCAAGCTATTATTATAATATACAACATATTATGTATGTATATTATAATAATAGCTTGATTTGAGATTATTTTTCTAATCGGTCTGTCTATTTATTATTGTATGTGTTATCGACATGTGAACAGTACTTGTGATACTATCTTGCATATTAATTTTATCTTTTAGTCTGATAATGATATAGCTTGAAGAGGTAATAATGAAGGATCTATAAATAAAATTGAACTGTCTGTTTGTAACATCAAATAACAGTTTTTTACTAAATAGTAAAGTATATACGGTACTTATGACTATATCTGCGCCTTAATTACTACTGGGGTTCTGTACTATAGTTTGACCGAAACCGCTGTAACGCGCCTTAGGAACGCGCGGCGAGGCAAGGGCGGGACGCCGTGAGCGCTGACGAGTGAGCGGCCTGCACTGGCCCCCGTGAACCGCGCACTTACCTAAGGCGCGGTACAGCGCGCGGTTTCGGTCAAACTATAAAAATAATGTTTAACTAACCTATGGAAGATAGTGAACAGCCGCCGCTCCGATTTCTGGATCACATTTTCTACTTTACTCTGAAAATAAAAACATTTCAAATGAATAAAGAAATAATTGAAAGTGTAATGACTTGCAGTTCCGATATAGCGGGACAGCGGACAAAGTTCCGGCGGGATCTCATGGCGACATGGAGAGTGCGATTGTCGCAACCCAGTGCTGGGCACGCCACCATTGCGGCGATAAGTCCACTCTTTGAGGAGTGGCTAGAGAGGCGCCACCATCGTCCTCACCTTCCGCCTGACGCAGGTCCTCACCGGACACGGCAGCATCGGGAGGTTCCTGTGTCGGATAAGGCGGGAGGAAACGCCCGGGTGTCACCACTGTGTGGATCGCCCGGAGGACACGGTGGAGCATACGGTGAAGATCTGCCCGGCTTGGGCAGAGCACCGCCGTGTCCTCGTGGAGGCGATCGGCGGCAAAGATCTCTCGCGTCCCTCCCTGGTTCAGGCCATGGTACGGAGCGAGAGGGCATGGGCAGCCGTCACCTTCTCTGTCGAAGGAGGAGGCGGGAAGGTTGAGGAAAAGGCAAATTTCGCGCCCTCTCGCCCCTAGCCACCGCAGGAGACGCCCTGGGCGTCGGGAATCCCGGGTGGATACCCGGCCACCGTACGTGCGGGCTTGCGGACGGCGAGCAATGGGTAGCTCACCGTCCGGTAAGGACCAGGCCCGGGTCGACGGCGCGTTCGTGTTCCACGCGCGCCTCAAAGAGATGTCGTCAGCACAAGTGTAGGGGTCCACTAGGGCCGATGACTGCCGGGGTCGCGTGGAAGTTCGAAAGGGTTACCGAAGCCCCTGGCAACACAGGCAACGGAAGGAATACGGGTGGGTTTTAGTCAGTAAGAGTCTGACACACCCTGCCGCTCCGCCCAGAGCGGGAGAAGTTATTTGATAATTACACACCAAAAAAAAAACCTGCACCCCAATTACGTAACACACCTTCACAATTCAGAGGCTTTTTAAGGAAATTCCTAATCCATTGCTTCATATCAACGATGAAGTGAGAAGAAGAAGAACCTTTATCTACCAAAACATAATTTTACAGGAAACGAAAAAGTTTTGTTTTTTACAGTATACAGTTGCTTAATAGTTATTGTCAGTTGTCAGTAACTCGTTAAAAATAAGATTTAAAGTTAGCTGTTGACCACTTCATCTTCGATATGTTTGAAAAATTCGTCTGCTCGACAATGTTTATATCAATAATTAAGCCCAAGATGACTGACCTGAAGTCCAAACCACTTGAACTCAGCAGTGACGAGTTTGTAGCACGTCATGACGGGTTTGACGTCGTTCTTCCAGGTGGCGCTGGTGAGCGGCCCACGGTTGGTCTTGGTGGACTTGAACTTTGTGGGGTCGGTCTCGGCCTTGTAGTCTGCCGAGGAGAGCGGGTCGTGCGCGATGTCTATGTGCACCACCTCGCGGTTCTTTAGCTTTTCCGGAGGGAGCTCGTGTACCTGGAAACGAGAATAAATTTGTGAAAATTTTTCTTAAGGCGTAAGCGCCAGGTTAACCCGCATAATTCAAATATTCTCGCTTTTTTTGCAATTTACGGGCGAATCATATTTTTATCAACATACATCCTGACACTAACCTGCAAATTGCAAAAATAAAATACGTTGTGAAATTTGATTTTCGCGGGCTATCTTACCGCATCCGCCTTACCGAGTTTTCCGCATCCGCCTTCCTGCCAAAGGGTGCTTGCTTATGGAAGCGGGTTCCTGGTAAGACAAGTCGGTACGGATGCGTGCGGGAGAAATAGTCTCGTGTTATATTATGCGCTAACCTAACACATGAAGAAACAGCAAATGTTACCGTTTCTTTCCAAAGATCAACTTGCAGCGATCAGGGGATCACTCTCTAAGTCCGTCAACGAGCATACCTACGGGCCCGTCCGAAAGTAGTTGATCCGTCAAAACAAGTGGCAAGTATTTTTTACGGACGGTCAAATACACATTGGGAGTAGGGACAGCTGTCAAATAGTGTTATCATTCGGGGTCCGGGGCCCGAAATAATATTATGTCTGTAAGTGATACGGGGTAGGAAACGCCCGAAACTTCGGCCGAAACAACGGACTTCGTGCTTAGGGAGTAGGCCTCCTGTACTGGGAGGCGGGCCCGAAATCCCGCTTCTTTATGAAAGTAGAAACAACTATGGGTACAATTCTCAATTAAGAGCCAATAATGGTACGATTAAAATAAATTGTTTTACTTTGACATTTAGTAAAGGTTGTTTGTTGGTTGAATCGTAGATATCTGCTGTTCAATTCATCGTATATATATATAGCGTTTCACGATGACGAGTTAATTTTAAAATTATTATTATTCTTATAAATTGATAAGTGTGTATTTTATAAGTGATGCTGAGTCATCGTGATCTAAACAAATAAATATAATTGAAGTGTCTGTAATTTCTAAATTCAGATTTTTACTAAATGCATAATTATGCAATTATATACGGTACTTATGACAATAAAGCTTCTTTTTTTTTGTCTGTCTGTTTCGGCTAATCTCCAAGACGGCGCGGCTGGACCGATTTTGACGGGACTTTCACTGGCAGATATCGGAACTTATGTTACTTTTATTTTAGAAAAAGTTTTGTAAGTAAAGATGCGGGTAGCAGCTAGTTTTAAACAAGAATGAGAATTAACTTTAATTACAAATTATTAAGACAATTATTTTTTTCAGTCACTGATTATTACCTATAAATATAAATAAAATCCATACTAATTTAATATTATAAATGCGAAAGTAACTGTCTGTCTGTTACCCTTTCACGCAAAACCACAGAACCGATCGTTATGAAATTTGACAGATAGGTATCCTGTGACCTTGAGAAGGACATGGTCTACTTTCATCCTGGATATTTGTATTTTAAAATGATGAAATACAAAATACACGCAGACGATAGAAGTAGGCAAGAGCTATTTATATAAAAAAACTCTTAAATAAAATAATCAAGAGTCTTCTGTCAAAAGAAAAAAAAAAGCGAAAATACCTATCAAAGTTCAGCCGAGATACGAATCTAACGGACCTCGATCGCTTATTTAGGCTCCAAATACAATATTCGTGTCACCAGAAAACATACATGACCTTAGGCACCTGTCCCACAGCCGACGAGGAAGCGAGTATTTAACATCTATTATATCGCTCAAGAAACGTACAAAAGATTATAGGTCCCTAGTAAGTAAAAGAGATACATATATTAATAGCTGATCGCCGATTATTCACAGCGCCGGCAAGTACTCATTTGTCGTAGCGACAAGAGCCATTATTATTTTAGAAGTATGTATGTATGTATGTATGAGCTACGCTGTACATTGACATTTGTGATAGTTTGTACGTCATACTCAATAATGCACATCGAAATTGTTTAGCTGTGCATTTCTCTAACATAGCATTTAAGTACAACTGTGTAATTATATTCAGTAGCAATAAATCCATCAAGGGAATCATTGGTCTACTCATTTACATAAACAAGTCTATATAACATTTTCACTGTTGGGCATTACACCCCAACAATGTATAATTACAAACGGCGATTTCCAAAAATCTACTTTTTTGAGTTAAGCCAGTATTCTTTAAGCGAGCGGTATGTTAGTACATATATTCCCATATTATTTGTTTTGTAAATTGTTTCGATTTTATGTATTCTATTTTCTCTTCTATTCTTACACACGTTGTCTACATCTCTTTATCTACTTTCCTATCGCAGGTATGCTGAAATAGATTTCTTTAGAAATAAGCATCACCTTTGTACGTATTTTTCTGTTCTCCTCTTCTTTTCTGTTTTTATGTGTGTACGTAAATGGTTAAATAAATAAATAAGAGCTATCAGAGAGAGTACTCGCTCGCTTGCCGGACAGAAAACTCGCTGAGAGCCTCACGCTTGGTAACAACGCATACCCGCGAGTAATCGCTCGGCGCCGTCGTGCACTCACTGCTCGTTGTTCACAACTCGTTTTTAGTTGCTAGCTCTGCTCGCTTCTCTTTAATCGCCGGCCGTGAGACAGTGCCTTAACATGAACAGATTTTCGTACAAACTGACCTCGAAGGGTGCACGTCACAACGTAATTACTATAGTAATCTCATTATTTGTGATTATACCTCGCGTGAGCTGGCTATAATTAGTTATTTCATGTGACAACCACTTGGAGGTTAACTTATTTGGGTTTCTATACTCTGTGCTCCATAAATCTACGATTTCTTAGTTGTTTCGTTATTGAAATTATGATTCGTAACTCGATTCCAGTTTCGATTTTTGATACATTTGCAAGGTGTTATTGAAATAACTGAAAACCTGAAATTTAGGGGTCATTGCTCATTGGACTTATTATTACAAAATGAAATCGCGAACAATAAATCAGCTGCTCCATACGTTTATGATCGCCTAGGGAACGGCAGAGGTGCACCTAAGTACAGCCACATTTTGTTGTAAAGTTATGTGTCCCATGTAATAGGTGGCGAAACAAAAAAACCCGACTGCAAAAACATCTGAAAAGGGAAAAACAAGCATTCTAATGTATAGAATTTTGGTCTTGCAGGCGGGGACAGTCGAATAACCCGGAAGATTTATTTTTAGAGATAACTAGGATTGAAGTTGCCTTATGAAATATGGTGTAACTTTTGATTGTCCCCGCCTGCAAGACCAAAATTATATACATTAGAATGCTTGTTTTTCCCTTTTCAGATGTTTTTGCAGTCGGGTTTTTTGTTTTTCTAATAATTTAATAATTTGTTTCATTTCATGCTTTTTAGTTTTATTAATATATATATGGAATTGACTCATTACTAGCTTTTATTTGATATCAATATTGTTGTAATTTATTTAAAAAAAAACGTTTCCCTAACTTTTTTTGTATTTGCAGATGCAATATATAAAAATTATATAGCCTACGAGGTGCATTCAATAAGTACCTAGCCTCATCGCCAGAGGGCGCTGTAGTTTCAAAAGAGTTTTACAGTGTAGCACATTCTTTTTTAATTATTTTTTCAAATTTTCATTCCAATCCCTTCATTTGTTTTAATTTGACAACTTATGGAAGCGAACGTGTCGATCGGTTTTACAAAAATGGAAAAAGAGCAATATCGTTCGGTGATTCGATTCCTATTTTTGGAAGGGAAAACGCGCATCGAAATCAAAGAGCGCTTGGTAGCTGTGTACGGTGACTCTTCTCCATCGATGGCCACCGTCAAGAATTGGTTCAACGAGTTTGCACGTGGCCGTACGTCGGTTTTTGATGAACCACGTCCAGGTGCACCGAAAACAACTGCTACGGAGGAAAACATTAAAAAAATCCATGATTTCGTATTGGCAGATTGCCGATTGAAGGTTCGGGAGCTAGCTGAGACTGTAGGCATTTCAGAAGGAACAGTGCATCATATTCTTCACGAGGAACTCGGCATGAGAAAGCCGTCGGCGCGATGGGTGCCGCGTTTACTCACACCAGAAAACAAGCGCAACCGTGAGACCACATCGGAGACGTGTTTGGCGCTGTTTAAGCGAAATCCAGCGGAGTTTTTGCGTCGTTTTGTGACCGTCGATGAAACCTGGATCCACTGGTACACACCAGAGACCAAGGAGCAATCAAAACAATGGATCCAGACCGGGGAACGTGCTCCAAAGAAGGCGAAAACTGTAAAATCGGCCGGAAAAGTTATGGCCACCGTTTTCTGGGATTCACAAGGTGTGATCTACATCGATTACCTCGAGAAGGGTAAAACAATTACAGGGCTTTACTATGCCGATTTATTGGGCCGATTCGACGCCGAATTAAAGAAAAAACGACCCCATCTGGCGAAGAAAAAAGTGCTGTTTCACCACGACAACGCACCGGTTCACACGTCTGCCGTTGCCATGGCCAAATTGGTCGAATTACGCTACGAATTGTTGCCCCATCCACCGTATTCTCCAGATTTGGCCCCTTGTGACTTCTTTCTGTTTCCTAATCTGAAAAAATCACTCGCCGGGAATAGATATGGATCGAATGAGGAGGTCATCGCCGCCACGGAGGCCTATTTTGCAGAGTTTGACAAAAACTATTTTTCGGACGGGTTAAAAAAGTTGGAGCATCGCTGGGCTAAGTGTATCGAACTAAAAGGAGACTTTGTTGAAAAATAAATTGCCACTTTTCCAAAATTTTCGTTTACTTTTTGTAGGCTAAGTATTTATTGAATGACCCTCGTATGTCACTCCCACACAGAAGACGAATCTATCGACACCCTTTATGTTAAAATCCATCAAGCCGTTTAGGCTACAGAGCGTGCCAAAGAAATAGACATACATACACACATACATACATACATACATACATACATGCTCTCGAAAAACATAACCCTTCTTCTGGGGCAGTCGGGTAAAAAGATGATTGACGTGTAAAAGTGTTTGTACAAACCTACTTAGAGAAAATAAATAATTTATCATTAATCAATAATATTAAGAAAATCTTTCTAGAAAATAATTAGTTCTTGTTAGGTTTTATTAACAACTAGGCTACGGCTTCGGGAGTTATTTGATCTCATGTTAACTTACTGTTAATCTCATTTTATATTTGATTACTTGTTGATTTAAGTGAATCAATCATAACAGACAACGTTTATATATTTTTACACACATACATAAACTGTCCTGTTATACACCGTCTTCCCATGCGGGTAGGCAGAAACTACAGAACACCACCAAAAATTATGTCACGGGATCTTACTACCGGGATGAAAAGTCCCCTAAACCCTATCACATAACCCACGTCATGGTCTATCCGTGTGTCAAATTTCATACAAATCCCTTCAGCGTTAAAGGCGTAAAAAGGGAACAGACAGATTATGGAAATATAGTATACAGGGTGTATTTTTGAGACGGGCAGTAATACCTACCTTAATCGTTCTAGCTACAGGAGAACGGTCTTAAGAGACTGTCCTTAACTTTTTGAGAAAGTTTGATTTCCATTCACAGATATTGAAAAAAAAATAGCAAGAAAATGGGCAGTTTTTACAAAAACTTTTTTTGATGCCAATCGATCTTGTTCCTATATGGATCAAAAAACTATATGGCATTTTCTCTTCTGACTTTTTAGTAGGTACTCAAACCTCAATTGGTCCATTGAGGTTTAAGTACAAAAAAAGTCAGAAATCGCAAAAAAATAAAACTTTTTTCATACCTGACCTTAGTGCCCATCTCAAAAATCCACCCTGTATAGTATGAATATGTAATAACAGATTATTTCGAGAATTCACAAAATTCTGTGATAATTCACACATCTGTCATCACGTAATGTATCGTTTAATTTAGTAATTTGTTCTAAACACCGAGATAAACACGACAATACTTTAATCTATACATATGCAGTATAAGCTGAGCTCACACTGATTAGGTTCTCCGTATAAAGAGAGGTAAGCTTACACTGGAAATAATAGCATGACGTGTAATCGTGCGTACTTTTAGATAAACATAATATTTCAACTGCCGACGCACAGTGGAACGAATGTATGGGAGCGGTTGGACGTAGACATGTCCGAAAAAAAAGAGTAAAATTATGCCAAACTAATGATGCCATCTTATTCGATTACTTAATGCCTTCATAACTTGTGGTGATGAATTTCTTCATAACTCCCATATTTCGGGAGTAATTTGAGAAAATGTGAAATTTTACTATGAAAATGAGTGTATCGAGCTCTCTCCCTCCTGATTCCGGGCTTGTTTCAAGTAGAGGTCTCTAATATCATAATGCTAATACTAAGAGCTATATTTAATACTAAGACACATAGTGCGCCAAATGTGCACTTTCTGGGATAAAGAGTGATGTTTATTTTATAACACAATTTTTTTATTTTTTGTTTATTTTGTTGATTAAAACCGTTTTTCTAAAGGTTTACCTTATTACAATAACATTTCTGAGCAGCCAATTAGAGAAGATATAAGCTAATTAGGATATATAATTAGGGACTTAAGGTTTACATATAAAACTGATGCACTAATGATTACTGATAAGAACATTGCTATTATTTAATTACTAAATGGCTCTTAATACACTAATTTAGCATGCATCATTTACTAATTATCACAATAACTAATTACCTTGCAATATTTAACAAAGGATACCTGGGATACCTGGATTTTATATAAATAGGTCACTATTAGTAACTTTAAAATCAGTGTTGATTTACACCTCGTTGTATCCAAGCTAATCTCGCAATGTATTTTCCAAATTTTAATACAAATCTTGATATTCACGTTGCTTTATGCGCACGCGCACATAAAGATTTACGCGACTTTAACTATTTGTTCAGTGTTTTAAAAGATAACAGTTGTGTTCAGTTATGTGAAAGTGCTGAAACAAGTTTAAAAGACTGGTGTCGTCGATTTTGCTACCGCATTTATGCAAAATGGACACAGTCTGGAAGAAGCACAGATAAGTTTCGGAAGAAACATGAGATTTGGCTACAGGCTGCAATTCAATGGCCGGAATTACAGAATGAAAATATGGAACCTTCTACAGAAAATATAAGTGACGTCATCGAGCCCATAATTTCTCCTGCTAAATCTGATGCTTCAACTTGTACACATCCTAGTCCTCGTAAATCTTTTGAGGACCTTAGTAACCGGCAAAAAAGAAGACGCACTGAAGATAGTCTTTCATGCAGCAGTAGCAGCGCTGAAATTATGTTTTCGGCCGAAAGGGCGCTTCAAAAGGCAGGACAAAGCGATACAGCTTATGTTATGAAATACTTGACGGAGAATCCAGAAGAGGCCTCAAAAATCAAAGCCTTCATTGAAGGTAAATCAATTCAGGTACGGGAAATATCCCCTTTGAAGGCATTGGCTCTTTATGTATCGATGAACTTATCGAAATGGCGCTATAACACTCTTCGGGATTTCAACACTCAAGAAGGAGCTCTTCAATACCCGAGTTACTACATGTTGGTTAAAGAAAAAATTAAGTGCTATCCGGCCAAAGAAGATCTCACAGTTACAGAGAGCTCTGCAAAAATCAAATTACAAGCCTTGATGGATTTAACCTCAAGAAGACTTATTAGGTCGTTAGAAACCCCTGTTGATCCCAATCAACAGCTCGTATTGACCAGCAAATGGGGTTTTGACGGATCATCTAGCCAAAGCATTTATCATCAAAGGACGAGTGAAGATGAGCAAATCGATCTTGCTAGTAATTTTATGATTAGTCTTGTACCACTGCGGCTCGTCTCAAAAGGTGTAACAATTTGGGAAAACGAGCGACCATCTTCCACTTCATTTTGCCGGCCAATATTGTTTAAGTTTATAAAGGAAACCAAAGAAAATGTGCAGAGAGAGATGGCTGAAATCGAAGCAGAGATTGAAGCCTTAACTCCATCCACCATCACTGATGGAATTAGTGTCAAACACCAACTGCTGTTGACAATGATTGATGGTAAAATTCATTCCATTATATCCAATACAGCAGCTTCAGTGTGTGACATATGCAAGGCTTGTCCTAAAGAAATGAATAATTTAGAGTTAATCAAAGATAAACACGCAAACGAGGACATGTATAAATATAGCTTAAGCACCCTTCACGCTTGGATTCGCTCAATGGAATGCTTATTACACATTTCCTACAAATTAGACATAAAATCATGGCAAGTAAGGGGTGATATAGCAAAAAGGCAAGTTGATGACAGGAAGAAAAGAGTTCAAGAGGCTGTAAGAAGAGAAACGGGCTTACTTCTCGATGTTGTGAAACAAGGCAGTGGATCCACCAACAATGGCAACTCGGCAAGGAGATTTTTTGAAAACTACACTAAATCTGCTGAACTGACCGGAATAGATGCTATGCTTTTAAGAAAAATCTGTGTGATCTTGCAGTGTATTTCATCAGGAGAGAAGATCAACGTAACTAAATTCCGAGAGTTCTGCTTTGATACTGCTAAGCTTTACGTGGAGTTATACCCATGGTATTATATGCCTTCTTCACTTCATAAAATTTTAATGCATGGGCCAGACATAGTTCAGAACATGTCAATTGTGCCCATTGGTTTTCTATCCGAAGAGGCATCTGAGGCTAGAAATAAAGATTTTAGAAAATATAGAGAGGGGCATTCTCGAAAGCATAGCAGTATCTCATGCAATGAAGATATTATGCACAATCTTTTACTGTCTTCTGATCCACTTGTTACAAGTATCCGTCCAAAAGGAAATAAGTTTGTAAAAAAATCTTCTTTTAAGGAATTTTATGAGCTTACGGATTCTGAGAAAAGTGATATCGAATTTGTTAACATAAATGATTTAGCGGACATCGATTCTGAATTTGAATTAATTGATGATGATGATGATGACGAAGATAATTAAATGATGTTATTGTTTTAAAATGTGTAACTTAGTAAATTAGAGCTTACATCTTAATTATTTATTGTACTTTTAATGAAACTAGGTAATTTATTATCAACTTACTTAAAAGTCATACTCTCATCAGTTCTTGTGAATATTTTTGTTAATATATATTTCTGTATATATATAATATATTTATAGACCTCTTAATAAGTCTGTCTGCGGTTTAAAGTAAATACAAATGGGGAAAAAACGTTTTTTTTTTTTAAATTTTCATTTCCTTTTATCCCAGAAAGTGCACATTTGGCGCACTATGTGTCTTAGTATTAAATATAGCTCTTAGTAATAGCATTACGATATTAGAGACCGCTACTTGAAACAAGCCCGGAATCAGGAGGGAGAGAGCTCGATACACTCATTTTCATAGTAAAATTTCACATTTTCTCAAATTACTCCCGAAATATGGGAGTTATGAAGAAATTCATCACCACAATTTATGAAGGCATTAAGTAATCGAATAAGATGGCATCATTAGTTTGGCATAATTTTACTCTTATTTTTCGGACATGTCTACGTCCAACCGCTCCCATACATTCGTTCCACTGTGCGACGCCACTTTTTATGAATTCATAAACATTAATAACTCCATGTTTATAATAGTCAATGTCAAGGAAGTATGAGCGATCTTTGTACCCTCTCGGCTTAAGAAAATGACGATGGATGTGGAAACACTTGTAAGTTTATAATGATAACTTATAATTAAATGTCAGTGGCGTCGATTCCCTTGTTCACAAACTAAAGTAAATTTAAGTTCAGTGAATCTTTTTCTTTCTATTTCATTAAGAAAAGGACAGAAGATACATTATAGTTTAGTCCTGTCAAATTAGTCAGCGCTTGACGTAAATTGACGTAATTTTAGTAGGCAAGTTTTTAATCGCGTCTAAACTTATATGGAGTAGTGACAGGCGGTGATTAATTTGACAGGACTAAACTAAAATGTATCTTCTGTCCTTTTCTTAATGAAATAGAAAGAAAAAGATGCACTGAACTTAAATTTAGTTTAGTTTGTGAACAAGGGAATCGGCACCAGTGCCTGTTATTTAATATTTATGTATTTAAAAAGCATATTTGTCATAGATAAGGTAATATTTATGGAATACATATAACATAACATCACGCCTTGTTTTTCCGCAGGGTTGGGCAGAGGTGTACCTGTAGTACACCCACATTTCGCCAGTTATGTTTAAGTCCCATGTAATAGGGGGCGAGCCTGTTGTCATCAACCGGGCACAAATCCAGACTCCGGGCTGCTACTGAGAAATTCCAGATAGAAAAACACAATAACACTTCGCCCGACTTGGGAATCGAACCCAGGACCTCATGGTCAGCAGTAGCGCTGGCAACCACTAGACCAACGAAGAACGATACAAATGAAAACCTGTTCCATGTTCATTGCTACAGGGGTCTCTTGGCGTTTGAATGACGTGGACAGGGGGGCGTTGCTGGTAAGCATTTGCGAAATTGTATTGGAAAAACCGGCCAAGTGCGTCTTTGACTACGCACAATGAACGGGTCCATAGTTGGGAAGGTGGGATGAATTTATCCTGGTTTAAAAAAAATCTGGTGTTACAAGCGTGCAGTATTCCCCCAGGGCCGATGCCTGCCGGGGTCGTGGGAAAGTCTGCAAGGGATACCGAGGCCCTTGGCAACACAGGCATCGGAAGGAACACGGGTGGGTTTCAGTCAGTAAGAGTCTCACACATCCTCCCGCTCCGTCTAGAGCGGGAGAAGTTATGATAATTACCCAATCGAAAAAAAGGGGGGGCATACGTGCGTCGAAGCCGCGTTAAAAAAACGCCATGTGCCTTAAGAGGGTGACAACAGCTAACGTGCAGTCACTGTCTGACTGCATAGAAAATAAAGAGAAGCCCGATGACACAATGCTGGTAATTTATTTCAAACTATGAAGCAATTATCTATTTACAAAAAAAATTATTGATTGGATAAAAAAATTAAAACACTATTATGCTAATACGTTGCTTGTAGAATAATCTGACAAAAAATCAGAATGATTGCATTTATAAAGTATGGTTTTAAATTGTTAAAAGAAATGTTTAGAGGTATCTTCGTGACTTTTTTTCTATCATACCAAATTAGTTGTATTATATTTTTCAACACGCTATCTACCTAGCATATTATATCCTGAAAAATATCATATATATATTTATCTGATTTTGTTTACTGCAGTGGATCATATACTTTTAGGCATTATAAAAATTACAAAATTTGCGTTTAAGTCCTGAAGTCCCCTTAAAACGTTCGGGTGGTGTACTCACATTGTACTGGTCGCCGGCGTCCGGTAAATGCAGTGACTCTATGCAGATTACGAAGTTGTCCTTCATGTAGCCCGGATTCTGTAATTAATTGAAAACCATTAAATATTATTGTTCAGGAAGAAAGTGTACTAGACTCTGGACTGCTGAGAAATTCCAAATGAAAAACCCAATAACAATTTGCCCAACCCGGGAATCGAACCCAGGACCTCATGCTCAGCATTAGCGACCACTAGACGCATGTGAGAATACAGTGGAGAGTTTTTTGCTAGATGAAAAATAGAAAACCAGTTCAGTTATTTTACCTCTGACAGCAGCAACCCAACAAGAACCATATTGTCACCAGTATAAAGTTCTTTATGAATCTGACAGACTTGACGTCGAGTCGTTGAGCTCCTTAAGTTTTGAGTTGAGCTACACGATTACTGACAAATGCTTGCACTGACTGGACAGGTCCACTCAAATTTGTGTGGTTCTTTCCTCAAAAGACCATTTCAGACATAGATCTACATGGTCCTCACATGATCTGACCAAGATTATGTCTGGACTTTAAAAGAGACTTTGACCCTTGAGTTTGTTTCGCCATTTCTTCTCAGGGGTAGTCAGATAGGAAATGTCGACTCCATCTAGCTTATTTTTTAATATGACGTGTAAAAGTGATTCTCATATCCTATTTACAGAATAAACAATTTCATTTCATTTCATTTCATTTCATTGTCAGTGGGAGCAACCCTACAGCAGCCATAATGTACTTCTACCGAGAATAAGGATCACTGTGATTTTCACAGTGATGCAAAATCAGAGGTAAAATAACTGAAAGGACTGAACTTTTATAAAAGTTCTGATTATATGTCACTACTTTGCAACCAGTCGGCTTGGGCAGAGCACCGCAGTGTCCTCGTGGAGGCGATTGGCGGCAGAGATCTCTCGCGTCCGGCCCTGGTTCAGGCCATGGTACGGAATGCATGGTTCTGCGAAGCAGTAATGCTCGCGAAGGAGGAGGCGGGACGGTTGAGGGTCCCAGGCGGATTTCCGGCCACCGTAGGCGCGGGCTTGCGGACGGTGAGCAATGGGTAGCTCACCGTCCGGTAAGGACCAGGCCCGGATCGACGGCGCGTTGTGTTCCACGCACGCCTTAAAGAGATGTCGTCAGCACAAGTGTAGGGCTCCACTAGGGCCGATGCCTGCCGGTGTCGCGGGAAGGTACAAAAGTACAAAAGGGGCACCGAGGCCCCTGGCAACACAGGCAACGGAAGAATCACGGGTGGGTTTTAGTCAGTAAGAGTCTGACACACACCCTCCCGCTCCGCCCAGAGCGGGAGAAGTTATTTGATAAATTCCCACCCAAAAAACAAAACGCGTTGCCAAGACATACCTAAATACTTAATTTTTTTTTGGGGGTAGGTGCACCCAGGATCTTGAATGCCTTAAAACTAAAACCTAGGTATACTACAGCGATTAGTCGCTCTATAAACCTAGGTTGGTATTTACCTGGGATTAGTCTGCGACTCATGCGACAGACATGTTGCAGGCATCTGCCAGCTACAGAAAACATTTCGACTTTTCGATTTTTACGATTGGCGAAATGGGGTTAAACACCGTCATTGATAACCACAATCTAATCTAACGTTATACAAATGAATATAAATTGACATTAATCATTTTTATACATACAATAAAAACATGATCCGTCTTCCGTATAGTAACTACATAATGTAGTCTTTATATTTATAGATCTAAGGTTTATTTTGGAACAGTAGTTGGTATTGATTAAATTACTTTTGGTCATTGATAAAATACTGTAACTTGTGTTCACAGCGGAATGTTCAAAGTGCCTTATCAATGGTGGAAGCTGACGAAAGAACGACCTTTATTTACTTACATATTATTTTGACATTGATATTTTTTTAGGTAGTGATAAGGTGAATTGGGCTCGTGGCTGAGTAAAAACAGCCGCACGGTACGATCGAACAGGTTAAGCTACGCTTGCCGCGGTCGGTCCGCGGTCCGTCGGACCATCTTTACCTACCGAGATCCCTCCCTGCCTCGGAAAGTTTTCCGTTGGTTTCGGCTGTCATTCGTTGATCTTTGAAAGTAGTTACGGGTCGCCAGAAAGCCGAAAGTGACAACCAGTCTTACGAAGGGTTCTCGTATTACCCAGTAACTAGGTTGTGGATGTCAGATTGGCAGTTGCGGTTAGAAGAAATTCAAATGTTCCCGTCTTTTTTGTTATTTGCAAGTCAGTGTCAGGCTGTATATTGTTCAAAATATGAGTCGCGACCGTAACAAATGTATGTATTGATGATTTTAATGATTATTATTGTGTAAATACATATTAGTTCCGGTCGCGAATCATAATTCATATTTTTACCAGCATACGACCCGATGGATCCCTGCAAATTCCAAAACCGTCAGAAAATTTGAATTTCGCGGGCTAACCTAACGCGGAAGGCGTAGATCCTGTGTTGTGGCGCAACCGTAGGCTGAGTTTATTGAGCATAAAGTGTTGAGTTCTCACCGTGAGCACAGTCCGGCAGTAAGGGTACGCGTTCCACGCCTCTTCGTGCACCTCTAGGGATCCCTTGGGCGCCAGCAACCTGATGAACGCCGGCACCTTCGACGCCAAGTGGTAGATCTTGTAAGTGTACTGGCCTGAAGAGAATTTGCCGCCTGCGGGAGACATCTTAGCATTAATACATAGGTAGAGATACAACGTTGATGCGATTGTGAAGTCGATCTCGTTATTGCCTTACCGCCATACGGTTGAATGTTACTTTCACGTCATTAAACGTCAGTCTTTTTGCTTTAATACCACTAACATGGTGAATTTTCAGTTTACTTTAGTTTTTGTCAAAACTGGTTCTTATAGCAATTACGAGGTTGACTATACATTTAATTTTTCAGACCAATTTTTATATACAAATGAAACTACATTTCGAATCGCTGTTTCCGTTAAGCCTCATCTCCAGGATGAGACTTAACGGCTGCCTGTCACGTTCATTTAAAGCTTCCCGCGCATTTGGCGACCAGGAGCCTACTCTCTAATTCCGTCAACGAACATACGCGCCCGTCCGAAAGTAGTTCGATACTTCGGAGTGAACCCTACTCCCGAACTTTTTCGAACGAGCAAAAACGCGTCGGAAGGACAACTGTCAAATCGTGTTGTCATTCTTTCTTAGTTCGGCCCAAACTAATCGTATGTCCGTAGGTGATACGGAGCACGAAACGCGCGTAACTTCAGTCGAAACTACGGATTTCGTGCTTAGGGAGTAGACCTGCAGGACCGCGATTATGGTCGCAATTAAGAAAAGAACAGTGTCGTTTGAGATACAATTTTGCTAAATTACTGCCAACCATTAAAAAAATATTATTTGTAAAGTGGGCAATACAATAATTATGTGAATGTCCCTGGCTCTTCGACTTTAGGACTGTTTTCGAGTAGCAGAGCATAAAAACCATACCCGTCTACGTTCAACCAATTAACTAAGTATTACTGAACTTTAAGTCAACTACAGTGCGGCCGTCGAGAGAATGCGTTCCTGGCACTCGTCAGTTGGATAATTTCTAGTAACTATAAGGATCAAATTCGCAAAACACAGATTCGTAGTATGAAACTGACAGTTGTCAAGAACGCATTCTCTCATCAGCCGGGTTGTACCATAGCATATTACTCGATAATGAAATCCGACATATAACTAAAGATGAAATTACATGTAAGACAATTACAAGTTTACAACATCTTACATGTGTTGAAGTGAATTTACAAATGTCTTAGTACTTGAAACAGCGAAGGAACTAGATACCTGAAAGTTGCTTACGGTATAAGTATGTTCGTTTGTCAATTCTTCAGCAAAGGGAGCATATGACAGTAAGGCCTTGGGAATTGACGACGATCGAAGAGGATGAAGCTTGTGTGAAAGACAAAAGCGAGAGTTTACCTAATGAGAATTAAATGATGCCCATCATTTCATTCTCATTAGGTATCCACTTGCCCTGTTACCAATTTATTGGGGTCGGCGCAGCATGGCCTCTACTTTCATACTATCTCTGTCATTTCAATAGTCTCCCAATTCTAGCCATACCATCTTTCACACTATCCATTTATCGCTTTTTTGGTCTTTCTCTACTTTTATAACCATCGACATTAAAAATTTCCCACACGACCAGAGGTTCGTTGTTGAGCAGACAAATTTCTCGAAGATATGAAACAATAGATTAGCAATATCCTTCAAGATTATTCAGATTGTGATTAATCGTGTTTTATGCAATTATGGCGCTGTTCCTCATTCCACCGCGTGTGTGATGGGTACGGGTAGAATATGCGCCGATCCTATGCCATATAATTTCAGAAGGGCAGGATTCACAATATCTCATACGAATGTGAACTTTATTCGTATTTCATTAGAGCTTGTATATTTTGGTCTGAATTTAGTAAAACATTCGTTAAAATAAATAAAAAACACTAGTACAAAAAATAAGACATTTATTCAACGATAAACATTTTACCATAAAGCATGTGTTGTTTTTTTTCAAATAGTTTGTACAAAACACGAGAAAGTAACATTGTAAAAATCTAGAATGAATTTGTCATGGTTCTGATATAGGAACGGCCAAAGAGTGTGCTATAAATGTGCCTGTTGACGATAACCTTCAGGCTTGTATTCCCGGGGGGGATAGGCAGAGGTTTATTGTACAGTGTACCCTCCTGCCCATGTAATGTGGAGGTGCACACTTTTTCTCATAATCGAACAGAAATCCAAATTCTGGGCTGCTACTGAAAATATTGGAACCCAAGCCTAGCTCTTCAGCAGCCATGTGACCACTAGACCAACGAGGCAGTCGTTTATTTACTTATCACTTTTAACAGGTTCTTACATTTCAAGGGGTTATGGCAATTGGTAGTGCAAGCCTGGTTCTTCCTCTGGCAGAGGCACCTCGGGCCGCTGCATTGTTTCTCCGATTCTTTGCACCTACATTTAACAGTACTATATCCAAACCGCTTGAACCTCAATACTTTTGGTTCTTCGAGCCGGTTTTTATTAACTTTTAAGTTTCTTTCCAGTTTCAAGGCAAGCGCCGTTTTTTTCCAGTCGGTCATTACTGGCTGACAAATAACTTCTGGATTTTCAACTAAAATCACGTCGTCGTCATCAATTTTTTTTATCGACGAGGGTGTTACGGCGACGCGTTTATTTTTTTTTATTATAGAATCTTTGTGGCACGTTGGACATAGTAATGTCGGACTTTCAAAGGAACTTATTCCACATGTTTCATGTATGATTCTATGGCAGTAGACACATGAATGTGTAGGTAATGTTTTGAAACCGCAGACTGCACACACAATTGGTTGGTGAGTGGAGCTTGATTGCCGCGTGGAAACTTCAGGGGAGGGTGGCGTTAGTTTATATGCAGATGCACGTTCATTCATTGGTTCATCTGCCGTGGTATCCTCGCCTTCACTTTTTATGTCCACTTCTGTCGTAACATCGTGCATTGTTTCATTTCCGGTCGTGTCGTCGTATTCTGGCTTAATTATTTTTCCGAAATCTATGTGGCACGTTGGACATAGTAATGTCGGACTTTCAAAGGAAGTGAATCCACATGTTTCATGTATGATTCTATGGCAGGAGTCACATGAATGTGTAGGTACTGTTTTGTCACCGCAAATTGCACATAAAATTGGTTGGTGAGTGGAACTTGATTGTCGCATAGAAGCTTCAGGCGAGTGTAGCGTTGGGTCAGAGATTATACATTGTGTAGGTTCATACATTGGTTCATCTGTTGTTGTATCCTCGGCTTCACTTTTTATATTCACTTCTGTGGTAGCATCGTCCATTGTTTCGTTTCCGGTTGTGTCGTCGTATTCTGTCTTTATTTGTACACTGTGTTCTTGTAGTACAGCCGATTCTTTGTTGGTACTTTCGGGTAGTAACACTTCTTCACACACATTTGAAAAAGGATTCGCGTACTCTACTTTCTGCACACAACTGCTGCTACTTTCTATAGGCAGATGTTGAATGTCGTTAGCAGATTTTCTGTTTAATTCACACTCAAGATCTTCTTCAAGACAAATTTTACTGAGTAAATCGGCGGGACACTTAAATTGTATTCCTACTTTAGGATCACATCCAAAAAGCGCTTTGTAAGGTGTTTGTTGGACACATGGATGGTAAGTACAATTCTTCTGAAATTGCACAAAGTATAACCCTTTGGCCCAATTACCGGAACTGTTATCTCGCATCCATGCTGTTAATTGATCGTACACATTTTCGATCAGTTCTGTGCTCGGATTAGTCGGCTCTGGGACTGGTCTACCGTTTAAGATCTTACAGCTTGGCCACAGACTAACTAATTCCTTTATTACGTCATTAGTGAATTCGCGTCTATTTTCTATTTGCAAAATGGCCGGGCACCCAATTTCTAAAAAGATCTTCAATAACTCGGAAGCGATTTTAGCTGTGTCAATCGAAGCTAATGGACGCAGGAATGAAAACTTCGTGGAACAATCTTGGTAATGTAAAATCCATTCATACCTTTCATCTGGTGTCGATTGCATATCGATCAACTTTACTAGGCCGCGATTACTAAAGGCATCCATAGCACGGGTAAGAAAGATCGGCATTTTTTTAAAAGTCTTTTTTCTCCTCTGACAAGTTTGGCATGATTTGACAAAAGCGACAACAGCGGGCGACGGTATGAAACACACGTATTTCAACGCCATCAACATTTTGTCGCGTCCACCGTGTCCCGTGCTGCGATGAACCTCATCGAGTACGTCATAGTATTCTTCTACCGGTACTATTTTGACGGTACGGTCATCGTTATTCTTCCATTTTTGTACTAAACACTTCCGGCCCCCTTCTTCTACGACTTTGTAATTTTTCGAGTAATAATAATGCGCAGAATTCCGCAGTTGCTTTGTTTCTAACGCAGCGTCAAACTCTTCTATTAAACGTATGACAACATTAATTCTTTCCTTCGACCATTCTGGTTTCTTTGATCTTCCGCTGTACCACGCCATGATTTCCTTTTCAAAACGCCATCTCGACACGATGGCATCTTCTTCGATACTTGTTATGTTAGACATTATGTACAATTTAACATTAAACAAAATCAGTTCTGACCACAAATTGCGATAAAAGGCGGTACGGTTACTCTTATTTATGAATTGTTTTGTGTATTCTAGACTGGCGACGCTGTTATGTTGACGTAAAACGAACAACGAACGAGTGAAACCGACGCGTGGCGAGGAGCCGAGGCCACCCGAACACGCGCCGAAGTCGCCCGAGTATGGGCCGACCACGCATTCGATCGTATTTCGCTAGAGACTTACCTAAATACCGACATTACGCTATCTTACTGCGCGACACAACTCACACATTTTAGCTTCGTTCGAATGTCGACCTTATGTTGATGTGACAGCACACAATTTTCTGTGTATTGTTGTGTTATTATTAGTTGTAGTACCGCACGGCTCGCTGATTGGCGTACGTCGGCCGCCAACGAGTGGGGGTAAAGTGCGGTATGCAGATGGTGAGATGGCTGTACGTGTGTACGTCAGCGTCACCGCACGTGGCATTATTATATAGTTTTGTAATTAGAAACGGTCAAGCGCATACACCTTTGAGAAAACCGGTACCTACCAGCGAATCTTTAAGTTTAATTGCAACTCTTATTTATTACTTGCTAGCGACCCAACTCTGCGTCGCAGTTTGAAAACACAACACGGACACACAGATCAACGCCAAAAGCAACTTTAATTTATAATGGGACTAGCTGCGCCCCGCGGTTTCACCCACGTAAGACTCGATCCCGTGGGAATATCGGGATGACATATACTTTACGACCCATTCTCATACCTACCAAATATATATAAAAAAAAATCATAAAAATCGGTCGAGCCGTTTCGGAGGAGTGCGACCACAAACACACGAGATTTATATATAGGTATATAAGATTTATTTATAAGCATTGCTTTCCTTAAGCTAACCTTACCGGAGATCTTCAGGATAGGAAGGATCATCACCGACAGGGTCCATAATTGTTTCTATTATTATTTACCACCTGTATGTGTACATTATGCAAAGATTAATGGAACAAAAAATTGTTTTCGGAAATTTTATAAAACTTGTTCCAGGAAATACGTGTTTTTGAGCAAGCCTTACAAGTTTGTGAAATAAATGTTTGTCATTCAGATCAGGGGGTAACCATCACCTCTTACAGCAGTATTATTATAATATTACTTCACAATGGGAAAGTGATGGAGCTGTACAGGACATTATATAGCTCCGTCTCTTTCTCACGCTAAAGTAATATTGAAATAATACTGCTTTATGAGGTGATGGTTACCCCCCTGATCTCCATTACATGTGCTAGGTTTTTATGACGATAATTTCTTTACTTTTACAATTTATGAGTACATTATGAACGGCCAAAGTTTAGGTATATTTTGTGCAAAAAAGTGGATTTTTGCAGGCTTATAAATAAGTAAGTAGGTACTGAATTTGTTTCTCCAAATGTTTATTTTTTGCTTTCATAGGAACCCGAATATACAACAAGATACCTATTAGTTCAAATATGTCAAAGAAAGATGTGTTACTCGTACAACGCCATAATCACGTAAGTAGCGCGATTTCGCGCTGTTCTGCACGAGCCTTTACCAATACAAAAAAATGTTCACAAACCGATTTATAGTTTCGGAGAAATGCGTGGAGGACACACAAATAAATACATACATACATACATACATACACCAGTGACATACATACATACACCATTGTGAGCAGTGGTGGCCCAGTGGTAACGGCCGCGACTTAAAAGTTGTAGGTCGTAGGTTCGAACCCGGACAGGCGTTTGCTATGTGTAAATTATTTCTTCACCACTGCTCTCAAAACGGTGAAGGAAAACATCGTGAGGAAACCGACATGTCCTAGAACCAAAAATTCGAAGACATGTGACATCTACCAACCCGCACTGGGCCCGCGTGGTGGATTACGGCCCACTCTCTCACAGAGAGGTGGCCTGTGTCCCAGCAGTGGGAACATTATAGGCTGATTATGTATACATACACCTATAAAATTTGTATATATTTGTTTGGAAGCCCTAATAGATTAGCATATATTATATGTGAATATATTGCAGTTCCAATAATATTACATACATAGGTACACGGTATCGAATTCATAACCTCCTTTTTTTTAAGTCGGTAATAAAGGGGAATATGTAAAGATTAGTCATCATCTGCCTAACCTTTCCCAAATATGTTGGGGTCGGCTTCCAGGCTATCCGGAAGCAGCTGAATACCAATATTTTACATGGAGCGACTGCCTATCTGACCTCCACAACCCTGTAACTGGGTAACACGATACCCCTTGGTAAGACTGGCTGTCAAACTTTCGGGCTTCTGACGACCCGTAACGACTGTCAAAGATCTACAAATGACAGCCGGGACCAACGGCTTAACGAGCTTTCCGTTCGGAGGGGTCTTGGTATGTAACGATGGTCACCCATCCACGGACCAACCGCGGCAAGCGTAGCTTAATCTGATTGATCGACCCGTGCGGCTGTTATCACTTAGCCACAAGAATATGTAAAGATTAGTATTGCCATATAAATGACTTGTCGGATTTTACAAATTCTAACCGTTCCTCCCATCTTATGAAGGCCAACGCGAATGAAAATAAAAAGACCTCGCGCCGCTGCTGTTACGTATTTCTACTTCATTTTTTTCTGACACCTTTCCTGTACGTAATTAAGTTTTAGATTGGCTTTTATTGATTTTGCTGGACAATAGCTAGCACAGATATCTCTAGTCTTAATTGAATTGCAGCCACTGAAACTTTCCATAATATCCATCTTTCCATGATAATTTCATCTATACTACTAATACTGTGAAGAGGTATAATTTATTTGTTTGTAAGTATGTATGTAGGGTTTTTTTTTTGGGTGGGAAATCATCAAATAACTTCTCCCGCTCTGGGCAGAGCGGGAACGTGTGTCAGACTCTTACCGACTGAAACCCACCTGTATTCCTTCTGTTGCCTGTATTGCCAGGGGCCTCGGTAACCCTTTTGTACCTTCCCGCGACCTCGGCAGAAGGGGGGTAATCTCAGGATCTACCAGTCGGAATTGAATCTTTCTCGAAAATTTAATCTTCTTTAATCAGAAAAGCTTTTTGTATTTGACAGCCAAATTCTTGAGGAAGGTTATAGGCTATCTAACATCACGCTACGACCCTTAGGAGCTGAGCAAAAAGAAAAACAGGCAGAAAGAACATAACATTACGCCTTGTTTCTCCGAAGGGTTGGGCAGACGTGTACCGTGTACCGCGTAAAATAACGCTAAGCAAAAATGAAGTAATGGCGCGGGCGAGCGATGCAATGCGACGCAGTGGGTCGGGGGAACATGATAATTGTGTCATACACACAGACGAAGTCGCGGGCAGAAGGTTGAAGTATCCATACGTATGAGACAATAGCTACCAACTCAAAAAATAAAACTTAAAAAAAAAACCCCTCAAAAGCAACATTTAAAATTTATATAGAGGGCCTCGTGGCTAAATAATAACGGCCGCACGGGTCGATGGAAGGTTAAGCCGCTTGCCGCGGTTGGTTGATGGATGGGTGACCATTCTTTACATATCGAGATCCCTTCGTGTTTTGGAAAGCACGTTGAGCTATTGGTCCCGGCTGTTATTCGTAGATCTTTGACAGTCGTTACGGGCCGTCAGAAGCCCAAGTCTGGCAGCCAGACTTACCAAGGGGTATCGTATTAAGTACTTAACTGGGTTGTGGTGGCCTGATAGGCAGTCGCTCCATGTAAAATACTAGTATTCAGCTGCATACGGCTAATCTGAAACCCGACCCCAACATAGTTAGAAATATAAAAAAAAAATCTGTACAAAGTGAAAAATAACTTTAATACATTTTAATATCCGAAATAAGACTCCGAATGTTCCGAAATTAACTTTATGAAGTTTTTTTTTTTTTATGGAAGTCTGTGGTTTTTCTTTTGTAAAAAAGCTAAATTATTTTCACTTTTTGTTTGTGGTACCTACCTACCGCACATAAATTCGAACACTGCCTGCTATATAAATGTAAATAACAGTGAAGTTATTATAACATCATCCACATAGACAATACGTGTTTAGTAGGTCAGTTTGTAATTTATCTAAGTTACAATAGCCTAATGTCAACTGCTCATCACCTTTTACAAAATATTGCTTTTCCCGACGCAGGGCCGTTAATTGTTGAGGAGTTCTGGGCCTCAAGTCTGCTATTACAATAGTGTCAGAATGGTCTGTTCCGATTTTCATTAATGACGCCATTATATTAGTAGATTACCAAACTTGTCAAAATCAACAATTATAAAATCAATGATAGACCATTCTGACACTATTGTAATAGCAGACTTGAGGCCCTGGTACTTCACCAACAGCTCCACTTTACCATATGATGCTGATCTCGAATTGTATAGGATTTCCGTACAATGAGAGGTCAGCTTATACTGGAAATGTATAGCTTGGTATGTAGCCGTGTGTACCTACAGATCATGCCAGTTATGTTTAAGTGCCATGTAACAGGAGCGAGCCTATTGCCGTCAACCAGGCACAAATCCAGAATCCGGGCTGCTACTGAGAAATTCCAGGTGGAAATACTCAATAATGCCCGACCTGGGAATCTAACCCAGGACCTTACCTATGCTCATCAGTAACGCTTGTGACCAATAGACCGAGGCAGTAAACTTCTATGATTGGTTAACCAAAATATCATCAGCCAATCACTTGACTTCTTGTCAAGTCGTCAACAAGCTAAAGCTAACTTCAGAAACTATGCCCCGTAGATAAATCTTCCCAACTATGTTAGGGGCAGCTTCTAGTCTCCCCGGATGCAGCTGAATAACAGTATGTTACATTGAGCGACTGCCTATCTGACCTCCATCACCCAGTACGGGGTAATACCTCCTTGGTAAGACTGGTTGTCAGACTTTCGGGCTTCTGACGACCCGTAGCGACTGTCAAAGATCTACGAATGACAGCCGGGACCAACGGTTTAGTAAGCTTTCCGAGACACGGAGGAGTCTCGATATGTAAAGATGGTCACCCATCCAAGGACCCGTGCGGCTTAACAGCCGCTAAATAATAACTTACTTAGCCACGAACTCCTCCGTTCTCCGAGCTCGCCGTGTAGATCAAAAGAAATTAATCGTTTTTCGAATTAAGACACTACGTGAATTTGCCGTGTTATAGCCATTTCACACAAATGTCAAGCAATTTAAGCTTGTCGTCAAACAAATTATTTCTGACATCTCACCATAGAAATCCTTCTACAATCTGTCATTTTGTCTTTCGTTTCTAAAGATCTTTGTCTAGGTCCTTTTTTATGTAGAAGGTTTTCTACGGTGGGATGTCAAAAAAGGAGAAACGAAATGTCACTTTGTATAGAAAGAGCCGTGTCTATTCTTTGAAGAAATAGCGAGCGTCATGCTAAGCCTGCTGGTCTCAAGAGCTAACTACAACATCACAAATCTATGCCATACCAATCAATTCCATCCGCTCTATTTCCCTCCCGCAAATAAGGTTATTTAAGGGAATGAGAACAGCCAAGATGTGAAAGCGCCAGGGTAGCCCGCGAAATTCATACACTCGAAATCAATACAACTCTAAGTTTGATTTGACTTCACACATACATAAACTCACGCCTTCTTCCCATGGGGGTAGGCAGAAACTATAGAACGACACATGCTACGCTCCTTACATACTCCTTTTGCTTCGTTTACGTTGATACATCTGGCCACACACGCACGCCGGTTGCGAGTACTACGCACCTGACCTTTTTGAAGAACATCATTAATGAGGTCACTATATGTCTTTCGGGGGCGTCCCCATTCAAATTTCATCATTTCATGAAATAGTCATTCAATAAGGTACTTAATTTGAACTTGACAGTTATGATGAATTTAATCACAATAATTCTGTCAAAACATATTTGTTATGATCGCGGATTATATTTTGACCAACATACAACCCGACACAGACCTGCAAATAGCAAAAAACGTACGTACATTTTAATTTTGCGGGCTACCATAGGGCATCCCCTTAACACATGAGCCGGGTGTTAATCAAAAGAAGCACTTATAAAGCTCCCACGAGACTGTTAGACATAATTAGCTGATGCTACACTGGTACCGACTTGTGACGTATCTCTACAGCAAATGCTGCACAAAGTGGAGGTCACGAGTTTTTGACCCTGAAGTAAAATTAAAACGTCTAGTGTTGGTGACGTCATTCGTTATGTCATCACCACGCTGTGTTGTATTTGTTTTAGATTTTCTTAAGACTGTTTAGATAAGCAGTCGCTCCATGTAAAATACTGGTATTCAGCAATATCCGCTTAGAGTGGAAGCTGACCGCAACTAAGTTGGGAGGAGGCTAGGCAGATTGATAGATGCTTTAAAAAACTTATTGAATTTTATTGATGACCAGACTGTTGAAATGAAATGATGATGAAATGATTTTATTTTCTGTAAGTAGGTTTATACAAACACTTTTACACGTCAATCATATTTAGAAAAAAACTAGATGAGCTCGGCGTTTCCTATCTGACTACTCTGAGAAGAAAGGCCGAAACAAACTCAGAGGTCACAGTCTCTTTTAAAGTCCAAACATAATCTTGATCAGATCATGTGAAGACCATGTATGTAGATTGGTGTCTGAAATGGTCTTTTGAGGAAAAACCACACAGATTGAGTGGACGTATCCAGTCAGTGCACGCATTTGTCAGTAATCGTGCAGCTCAACTCAGAACTTAAGGAGCTCAACGATTCGACGAACAATACCAAAGAAAGGACATTTGAGTAGGCCGCTTAAATGACTCAAACTGCCAGACTAAGATGAAAACTAACTGAGAGAAATAATAAAAACAATAATCCACGTAGTCTACACATTCACAATAATTTAAAAAAGAATATAATACTTCAAAAAGTAAATATTAATGTCATAGTGTATATAATAAAATCATCAATGTCACACTTAGTATAAAAATAGATTTAGTATAAAATTAGTTTGTTGCCTGGGGGTACATTGGAGTAACTTAATTAACTATTAGCTGTTTATCCTGTGTACGTGGACTACAAGGGCCTCGGAAATTCTAAGGCAAGAAGGACCAATTTAGTTTCGTATTGACGCTGTATCACTGTCTATGCTAGTCAATAAGTAAAGAAATTCTTAACCTAATAAAAATACCCGAAGCCCTTGATTTTAAATGCGTTAATTCAACATTAAGCCCCGGCGCAACTGATTCTGTGCCCGAGTGAAAAGTTATGCCTTCTGTTTTAGTTAGTCATTAACCCCCCAGAGTCTAACAATTGTTATAATATTCCTATGGAAAGATGCAACAAAGTATATTGCCAATTGAAATCTGGAATTTTTTTATTGGAAAACGATCCAAAAAGTCGTCATGGTGATCCTATGTTCTAGAGACTTCGGATCAGTTTAAACACCACAACAATTTCCGTTTCGTAAACAAGAATTCTTGTGGTAAATAAAAATAGGTTTTTTGACTGTGGTTAAACGTGCTACACGTCATTAAACGCACGCCATTTGCTTGAACGATCAAAATTCACCTTCACAATACATGTTCATATCATTCAGGGAACAACAATATTTCAAATACTCTGCAACAAGTACCAAGTGGAGGACACCTGTTTAAACTGACATCAGACGTCATAGTTTATAACAATAAACACTATTTGCTTACTGTAGTCTATGTACATTGTGAAACCACAGACCACAGAGTGTGAAACAAAAGACCATCTGTCCTAGACTAGTGGTATTTTGTGATCTGAAAATCTGACTGAACTTAAAAATGTCTTTTACTAACAGATGAAATAAGTAAGAACAAATAGGCTTATCTGTCAGAGTTTGAAGGAAAAAAAGTGCAGGACAAAAAGTACTCTAAAGTCTTTACATATGCACCAAAAGAGTATTGAATCAAACAGAATATATAAAATTTTGCACTATTAAGGCCGATATTATGAAAATCTGTAGAGCAGTAGTGGCTTAGTGGTAACGACCGCGACTTACCGAGTTGTACGTGGGTTCTAACCCAGATAGACGCTTTACTTTGTGTAAATTATTTCATCACTGCTCTCAAAATTCTGGAAAACATCATAAGGACATCGGCATGTACTAGAACCAAAATATTCGAAGACATTATGACATCTACCAACCCGCACCGGATTACGGCCGACTCCCTCTCACCGAGAGGAAACCTGTATCCCAGCAGTAGGAACATTACATAATCAGCCTATAATGTTCCCACTGCTGGGACACAGGCCTCCTCTCTTTGAGAGAGAGTGGGCCGTAATACACCACGCGGGCCCATTGAGGGTTGGTAGATGTCACATGTCTTCGAATTTTTGGTTCTAGGACAAGCCGGTTTCCTCACAACGGGAGCATTATGGGTTGATTATTATGCTAATGATAGTAAATCTGAATCCCCGGTCAACCCAGCCGTTAGTCCCGGCTGTCATTCGTGGATACTTGACAGTCGTTACGGGTCGTCAGAAACTCGAAAGTCTGACAACCAGTCTTACCAAGGGTTATCGTATTACCCAGTAGCTGAGTTGTGTAGGTCAGATAGGCGGACGTTCCATCTAAAATACTGATATTCAGTTACATCCAGTTAGACTGGAAGCTGACCCCAACATACTTGGGAAAAGGCAGGCAGATGATGTTATGATGATGATTATTTTAATCAGAATGTTTGCATACAAATACCATGCTACTTAGCTGTTTTTTTCTCTCTAGGGGGGAGGAGATTCAAGAAACGTAAGACTTACTCTAATGTCTTCTCGAAACTCTACCCCTAGTAAGGAAGCACTAAGACAAATGACTTAGAACATGTTTTTTTATTGTTTCCATGTCTGTACCGTCGCGCGTCGTATGCTTATTATTCTAGGCTAACGAAGCCGTTATCTCTGTTAAGCTAGGATTGTCTAAGACAGCGGTGTCCGCCATAGCGATTGCAATTTACCTTCGAATGACGCCACTGAAACATTATTTTACGAAAGTCAGTTCCTAAATTCGAATTATTAATCCACTGCAGTAATCTGACATGCGCTAGCTGTTACTTTGTGTAATAAAATGGTCATATTTATTGTATTTATTGTATTCTAGACTTTTACACTTATTATTATACATTTATTTTACACTTATATAAGTCGATTAAACTAAACAATCACCATTACAATAATATGACCATTTTATTACACAAAGTGACAGCTAGCACATTTATTTTTTTTTTGGGCGGGAAATTATCAAATAACTTCTCCCACTCTGGGCGGAGCGGGAGGGTGTGTCAGACTCTTACTGACTAAAACCAACCCGTATTCCATCCCTTGCCTGTGTTGCCAGGGGCCTCGGTAACCCTTTAGTACCTTCCCGCGACCCCGGTAGGCATCGGCCCTAGTGGACCCCTACATTTGTGTTGACGACATCTCTTTGAGGCGCGCGTGGAATACAACGCGCCGTCGACCCGGGCCTGGTCCTTACCGGACGGTGAGCTGCCCATTGCTCACCGTCCGCAAGCCCGCGCCTACGGTGATCGAAAATACGCCCGGGATTCCCGACGCCCAGGGCGTCTCCTGCGACGGCTAGGGGCGAGAGGGCGCGAAATTTGCCTTTCCCTCAACCGTCCCGCCACCTCCTTCGCGAGCATTACTGCTTCGGAGATCTCTGCCGCCGATATCGCCTCCACGACGACACAGCGGTGCTCTGCCCAAGCCAGGCAAACCTCCACCGTATGCTCCACCGTGTCCTCCGGGCGATCCACACAGTGGTGACACCTGGGCGTTTCCTCCCGCCTTATCCGACACAGGAACCTCCCGAAGCTGCCGTGTCCGGTGAGGACCTGCGTCAGGCGGAAGGTGAGGCCGCCGTGGCGCCTCTCTAGCCACTTTTCAAAGAGGGGACTTATCGCCGTAATCGTGGCGTGCCCAGCACTGGGTTGCGACAACCGTACTATACATGTCGCCATGAGATCCTGTCGGAGCTCCGTCTGCTGCGCCGCGATTTCTCGCGGCAGCGGAGATACTCCCCGGCGTTTCGCCTTCTCGCGCCACTCCCATACGTCGGCGAGGACTTTTGCCTCCAGATCCCATGGCGGCAATCCGGCAAGGAGGCTCGCAGCCTCACAGGAGAACAGCTAACACATGTCAGATTACTCCAGTGAATTAATAATCCGAATTTTAATAGTGTTTTTTAACAACATAAAGACAAACCCCGCTGCCATCATTTTCATGACGGCCGTAATGTGGCGCCCACCGCTCTTCTAGTTACTTTGCTTAAAGAACTTTGCTTAAAGTTAATTAATGATTAGCGAGTGTTTAACCATACATTTTTGACGTTTAAATGTCTCTTAACTTTAAGCAACGTTTATAAATGAACCCCGCAGAACTGTTTGTGGGATTGTATTTACAGCAAGCTTAGCATGACGCTTTCTATTTCTACGAAGAATAGACACAGCTCCTTCTATACAAAGTGACATTTCGTTTCTCCATTTTTGACATCGCACCGTAGAAATCCTGCTACAATCTGTCATTTTGTCTTTCGTCTCTAACAATCTGTCTAGATCCTTTTTTATGTAGAAGGATTTCTACGGTGCGATGTCAAAAATGGAGAAACGAAATGTCACTTTGTATAGAAAGAGCTGTCTATTCTTCGTAGAAATAGAAAGCGTCATGCTAAGACTGCTGGTCAGTTTACAAAGTTAAAAAGTATGGAAACAAAAATGACAGAAGGAGAACTGTTAACCCTCCAACTAACCTATCATGCGGTTGTGTTGACGAAGGCTCACGCCATAGGCCATGCGTTGACAACCTGCAGTGTGCAAAACATCTTGCGTCAGTCAGCGTCCTGATAGTTGAGCTATTGTCGCCTTTCTTTGCTTCTGTACCACAAGTTTTAAGCCAATTTTCACTATCACTAGAAAAACATGAACGCCTGAATTTGCAATTCTGAATTTCTGAATTCTGAATTTGAAATTGCTCTGTCGGATTTTCAACTCTCAGTGCTGAGCCGAGCGTTAAAATCCAACATTGCGCCTTTAATTAAGTATTCATTTAGGTGTCATCTAATGTTAGTAAAAACGGGCATTACTGTCATAGTCAGCAGCCTATAGGCCATATCAGTCGCCTACTGTAAGTGAAAACGGGTATTGCCAGCGGCGACTGCAGCAAAGCTGCGTCTTCTTCGCTCTCAAGACTCTTCACGTTCGGTCGTGGTAAAAAATTTGCTACAGGCACGGTAATTACAATGGCAATATCTTTTATTCAAACGGTTCAACTACATTAATTGCGTTGTTTTTTTTTAATTATTTATATGGTGTCGCGCTGCAAAAGAACTAAAACAAACAGGCCCACTTTATGCTGGTGTGCGTGACAGCTATGCCTTACACTCGCGCCACGTCACTCTGCAATGCCGTCATTATGTTATTCTAGTGTGCGGGCATTTTGCGGCCAACAGTTGGACACAATTTTTTTCGACGATTTCGCAGGTTTGACTGTCTATCTAGACATATTTATATATTTGCAATATTTATTTTATTTATTTAACCATAACTCTTCCAGCATAACTGCAATAGGAAAGTATTATTACAGTATTTACGTTATTGAACAATGGTGGCCTACGGTGGTAACGGCCGTGACATACGAGTTGTAGGTCGTAGGTTCGAACCCGCTTTACTTTTTGTAAATTAATTCACCACTGCTCTCAAAACGGTGAAGGAAAACATCGTGAGGAAACCGGCATGTCTTAGAACCAAACATTTGAAGACATGTGTCGTCTCATCTACCAGCCCGCACTGGGCCCGCGTGGTGGATTACGGCCCACTCCCTCTCACAGAGAGGAGGCTTGTGTCCCAGCAGTGGGAACATTATAGGCTGATTAGGTTATTGAACAGACGAATTCTTCAAACATATGAAGCAATGGACCAGCGATTACCTTCGAAATCCTTCGAACGTGGACTAAAAGTGTGTTGCGCAATATAGGTGCTGTTCCGCAGATGCACGCTGTCACTAAAATCGCTAATGGCCGATGGTAGCTATTTTTTGTTGTACAAAGCATAGTGAACTTTATGTCAATACTGTAAAGTACAAAGGTATAAACTAGATATGAGCCAAATAACAGGTCGCGCGTTTTCTAGAGAATTCTAGCGCATTCTCGGTAATTCCCGCAGTTACAAGCTCGTATCTAGTTTGAACGTTACACAATTGACATAAAGTTAATTTTGCTACGTAAAAATATCGTTACAAAAACTCGCTTTCATTCAGTCATTAAAAAAATAAATTGAGCCTAAAAGTATCATGTCGGCAATTATGGGCCTCATTGTATAACGCAATCCGAATAATAATCTATGGTATATTGACCATTCAATACGCCGTATGTTTTAAAAATCCATGTCCATCAAAACCTTGTTGAAGTGTCAAAATAATAGCGATTGTCATTACGGTGATTCTTCGTAGCCCGCGAAATTCAAAATGTCTTACGTTTTTTGCACATTGCGGCGCTGTTTCACTGCGTATGATAAACGACATTAATTACGCGGCAATTATAAAAATAATGAAAAAATATATAATTTCAATTAAATCCAATATGGCTTTCGTACTTACATTTGTTGCAAATCGTCATGTTTTCACTTAATAGCAGCAAATATAATTTCGAGAACTATACAAGGTGTCGTTTTGCATCCTCGTCAAATTTCAGGAGGCTGCTTTGAAAGACATAATTATATAATCAAATAAAATTACGATACCTGTTCAATACATACTTGTTTTTTAGTTATTTAAGTTTGACAGTATTTTAGAATACACCACTTTCACGGAACAGAATCACCCCGTTGCGTATGCGGTAGTGTGTGAAAAAGGGCAGTTACAGTGCGGTATCACACGGGCCGTGTGTTAACATGCGTGTCCCACACATTTCCGAAAATTAGAAAAAAAAACATAAAAAAAATACCTACTTATTTTATTATTGACTCGTGTCGAGAATCATTAGCATAGTTACCTCCTTGAATTTGACGAGGATGCAAAACGACACCTTGTATTGTTGTTTTAAAACGCGTAAGAACGACGGATTTTTACAGATTAAGGTTAGGAATGTTGAGGATACAGATTTTTAAAATCCGCGGATGCGAATGCGAATACGGAATTTTGGTGGTGGATAAAAAAATATGTTAGATAACATATTCATTGTACGTAACCCTCACCACGCGACTTCAATTTGCACTTGTCCGGTTTTTACAAGAGTGAGAGAGTTGTCTGTGGTGGAACAGTAAACGTATTTTGATTGTGGACGAGCGTACGCAATAACGCAATGCGTAATATTATCTATTTCATAGATAAGGGTAATAATTTTGGACTATGTGTTAAAGCTTCCTACAGCCTAGCGCAATATTTGAGTAAGGCTTTGTCGATAAAACTGTTGATGTAATAAAATCTCGGAAAATGTTATCGTGGTTAGCGTTGCCAGGCGTCCGGATAAAGCCGGACACAGTCAGGCCTTTTGGTTGTTTCATTCGAATTTATAAAGATTTTATGGTACCTAGGTATGGATAAAAAAGCCTTGTTTTACTTTCTTTTTTTTTTGTCGTGTTTTATAGGGTACCGGCCTTTTTACCTAAATGTCCGGCTAAACTGGCTGGTCTGTCTGGCTTTTCGGTTTTAAGATCTGGCAACCCTAATCGTGGTTATGATGCGTCCCTCATAAAGAATAACTAGGTATCCGCAATCAGTGTGAATAACTGAAAGTAGGTCCCTATAAAATTTTACCGCGTGGGCCTTTTTTATTTTGGGTGGGATATTATAAAATAACTGCTTCCGCTCTGGGCGGAGCGAGAGGGTGTGTCAGACTCGTACTGACTAAAACCAGATCCGTGTTCCTTCCGTTGACTGTGTTGCTAGGGGCCTCGGTATTCCTTTCGGACTTTCCCGCGACCCCGGCAAACCGTGAGGGCCTGCGGCCACTAGCGGCATGGCACGTCAAGGGATTTTTATGCGACGAAAAGGACTATTAGGAATATAACAATATAAATATAGTTTAATAATAAAATTGAAATTTCAATGATAAGGCCTAAAATCGAACGTATGAATTGACTGGAGTAATCTGACACGTGCTAGCTGTCACTTTGTGTAATATGATGGTCATATTTATTGTAATGGTGATTGTTTAGTTTAATGTATTTTTATAAGTGTAAAACAAATGTATAATATTAAGTGTACAAGTCTCGAATACCATAAATATGACCATTTTATTATATTGACAGTGACAGCTAGCACATGTCAGATTACTCCAGTGAATTCATAATTTTGAGGACGTTGCGGCATCGTTGCGGTCAGTATGCGCTCGCAGGTAGTGATGCCCAAGGATCCCTTAGCGTGCAGTGCCGCCAATGGGCGCAGGCCCTAATACACTTCTTCTAGCTTAATGCGAGGAGTCAGGTCAAAGGCAATTCAAACCTGCTACTTTATTAGTCTTATTTGCATTTTCGTACTTTGGATGGGAAATCATCAAATAACTTCTCCCGCTCTGGGGCGGAGCGGGAGGGTGTGTCAGACTCTTACTGACTAAAACCCACCCATATTCCTTCCTGTTGTCTGTGTTGCCAGGGGCCTCGGTGACCCTTTAGTACCTTCCCGCGACCCCGGCAGGCATCGGCCCTAGTGGACCCCTACATTTGTGCTGACGACATCTCATTGAGGCGCGCGTGGAATACAACGCGCCGTTGACCCGGGCCTGTTCATTACCGGACGGTGAGCTACCCATTGTTCACCGTCCGCAAGCCCGAAATGCACCGTCTTAAGAGTGTATTACGCTATTGGGCCGCTGAATATCAAAGTAAAACTTGTGGTGCGGTCACATGACATGAACGTTGATCACATCTGGACATTGTCCCTTAAACTCATCACCATCATCATTTCAGCCGAAGGATGTCCACTGCTCAACATAGCATCGCCACTTCGACCGGTTCTGTGCTTTTCTCATCCACGTAACGTTGTAAGGCCTTCCACAAGGTGGATCGTTGACCTGGTGGAGGCAGTAATCCGCTGGATGCGAGAAGCATATTAGACTCATGACTTGTCAATTGAAGTAAAACGTCACATTTTGACGCCGCCATTTGCAACGTCAAACGGACAAGGTTCAATGTATGGTTGGGGTAAATCGACCGTCCTCGAGAAAAGAAAGGCGACAATAGCCCAACAATGAATGCCTATGGTTGTTCCAAAAGTATCTGTTGAAAGTGTACACAAACCCCGTTCAGGTTAAATTCTAACACAGTCACTCACTAAAGGACATAATTAGATTCATCTGTATTATGAAAGTTTAGACTTTATATCTCACCACTTTTTCCAACAATTACTATTTACAGTTATTTAATTGAAAAAACGACTAAAATTGAGGTTATAAAATTAACCACTATTGTGAAATGAAAAACATCTTTAGGTGGTTTAAAATTAGAATTTCTGGTTTGAGTATGTATTCAAATTATTTCAAATAATCAAAGCAAAACACTCAATTTGTAACCACTACCAATTGGCATCCATAGGTAAGGTTTCGGATCCGTTTGTTTACATTTTCATAAGACACTTTTGGAACAGACTATAGTTTACACCAGTTTAGTAGTTGTCATTAGTGCCCCACAATCACTTTTAGGTTAGTTTTAAAGGTAATCAGTTCACTTCTCCAAACGAAACTAGCACGAATGAGTTATGTACAGTTTGCATGAGCTTAGTACTTGTCACTAACACTAATACCTTACGCATAAAGTGATAAACGTGCTGAATTAGTGCTTCGTATTAGTGGAAGTATAGAACCTCGGTTAGCCACTAATGACGAGTAGCAAGCTCGTGTAAACAAGGCATCGATATTTAGTCTATGGTAAGTAATAAAAAAAACAATTTCAAAATAAGATTATCTGAAACTATTACAATACTATAACTGATTTTAATATTATTACAGTACGCTTGTTATTAAATAATTACGAATGCGTACTATGCAAGTGATAATATTGTCTAGTTAGTTTATTATAGTGGGTGCACATTTTATCTTCTATCTCGTGGTGGATCGGCAGTGGTAGCCCGCGAAATAAGAATTTACTATAGTTTTTGCAATTTGCAGGTCATTGGTGCCGATTCCCTGGTTCACAAACTAAACTAAATTTAAGTTCAGTGCATCTTTTTCTTTCTATTCCATTAAGAAAAGGACAGAAGGTAAATTTTAGTTCAGTCCTGTCAAATTAATCAGCGCCTGTCACTACTCCATATAAGTTTAGACGTGATTAAAAACTTGCCTACTAAAATTACGTCAATTTACGTCAAGCGCTGATTAATTTGACAGGACTAAACTAAAATTTATTTTCTGTCATTTTCTTAATGAAATGGAAAGAAAAAAATGCACTGAACTTAAATTTAATTTAGTTTGTGAACAAGGGAATCGTCACCATTGTCAGGTTGTACCTCAATCAAAATATGATTCGCGATCATAACAAATATGTATTTAGAAAATAATAAGCATTAGAATCATTAATACATCTCTATAGTGCGTTCACTATAACTTGACGCGTGACGCGTGTTCGTCAGTCGCCATTTTGCCAACTCTTTCAAACTCAATAGAACGGTAGATCCGTTCTATTGAATGACCCTGGAGAGATATATTAATGATTCTAATGATTATAATTCTGTTAATAGGGATGATGACTTTTTTTGTTTTTTTTTTTTTTGTCGGTCGGGTAGGTTATTAAAAAATATTGGACACGTATTTTTTATTTTTTTACGTAAACAATAGATTACGGCGAAACATTGAGTTAAAATTTGTCATGAAGACACGCCTTGCTAGATTTTATATTTAATTGTGACGTAGCGAGCCCCCACTCTCCAACTTTAATACCTACGTTTTATCTAAGTATTTTTTTATTAATATGACAAAGCAAAAAATACGTGTCTAATTTTTTTATGCTGTCTGTTTATACTGAAGGACTAAATAGAATTTGTTTTTTTTTTTAACCCAGACATCATCCCTATTCTGTAAGAAAACGCTGAACTCAACAATAATTTTTTGATCAAAAAAGTTTTTACCACTGTAAAAATCAACTCAGATTCGTAGCTCAAGAGTATTTTAAAGACTTGAAGTATTCAACAATTCGTCATATTAGTCAGCGCCCTATTTGCGTACACACTATCAATGATAATCTGAATGATTTTGAAAGATATTGTAAATCCATTGCTTCATATGTCCGAAAAAAATTGTCTAAAAAACTCATTGCTACGGTTTGTGTTTTACGCAATTACCCCGCTGATCGTACAGTTGTAAAACAACCCCACGACAAAACCACGATTCGACTATTGAAATTAATGTAATCAATTCATACGCCAGACAGACACGTTATTTTACGTCAAACACTGTATTTTCTAATTTCTATTTTAGACTGAATGTTAAAACAATATGCACCCACGCTACAATACTACACCTTAGAGTATGAATAAGGCAAACTATAGAGCGCGTACTCGAAAGTACGAAGTCGGCAAAAGGGTCTACTCTCTTAGTCCGTCAGCGAAGATACGACCCAAAAGCCCATCCGAAAGTAGTTGATTTGTCAAAATAAGTACCAAATTCAATTTATAGGACAGAAAAAAAAACATCGAGTGTAGGGACAACTGTCAAATCGTGTTGTAATTCATTCTTAGTTCGGGTCTCGAACTAATCATCAACTTCTGTCTATTCTACGGACTTCGTGCTTAGGGAGTAGACCCCCAGTGTCTCAAGTCTACGTTGTGTACGTAAGTAAACGATAAAACTGTGTTTATAGTCTATAAGGTTCCAAATGCAATCGCAGGGTTGAGTTTTAAAACTACCAGCAAACTTTAAACTAGGGATTTTAGCATCTATTAAAATAAGTAAATATACGTCGCTACAGTAGTTACTACTTACACGTTATTTCTCTCTACAACGGCGCTCTTTGCGCTGACTTTTACGTTTAACAACACACGTATTGTGCTCACTTATAATTAATCCAAAATAAAAAGGAAAAGATTAATGAGATAAAATTCCGGCGACATTAAAAACCGCAAAGATTTTTTTATCAGGGTTGTGTATCGATCACACTGCCGCTATAAAATCTATTGCAAGACTAGCAGCCAAATAAAAAGCCAGCGCTCTACAGCCTGTATTCATACTCTAGAAACATTGAGAGCATACTGGCTGCGATGCAAACGAGGCAGGTACCACATTCTGACGACTCCGTGGAGTTTTCTGGCACTGACAGTGACGAGTCCACGGGTTTTCTATCTCTTTTATTATCTAACAGGAAACATAAAAAGAGAAAGAAATTAAAAATATATTAAAAAAATCATTTGAAAGACACAAAAGTTCCAAAAGCCAGTTGGGGAAAATATAAAATAGTATGCTTATACATTTATCACGAAATGTCTAGTTGATGTAACTGTGACCGAAAAGCTGGCGGCTGTCTCGCGCAACGCATCAGCATTGCAATTCAGCGAGGAAATGCCGCCAGCATCCTCGGTACAATGCCGAGGGCCTTTATTAGGTTTTACTTTGTTTTAATTTAATTTAGTTAATGTTAAAATAGTTAAATAAAATAATAATATTTTACATTTGTTTCTTTTTTCCTTTAAATTACATATAAGGGTTCCGTTTTTGCCATATGGTTACGGAACCCTACAAAGTCCACCTTTTAACGGGTATCGCAAATGGTGCAGTGACAGAAATTACGTCAAGCACAGCCTCCAGTGTGCCACCGACATTAGTGCGATCAAAGTTCAAAACTTACAATGATAATTGTGTAAGACACCGGAATAGTCACTGATGCAATAATTCTAGAAAATATCTATGGCATAACATACAGTTAATCTGACTTTGATTTTTTTTTTTTGGTGTCGACGAAAATGAAACAGAATCAAAAGAAAGTTGACGTAACATTTCAGATCACAGTGTTGTATATATCTACGTACCACCAACACTATAGTGTGCTTCAAACATTATGACGGTTCCGAAGTGGGCTACTCGCTGCGCAGTACCCCACCCTTCACCCCGTCACATAAATTTGTTACTGCGAAGCTACTCGCCCCGTGTTCAGAGCCGCCACACGCCAGTCACATACGAATTCGATTCGGAATTTCTAGGCAGCAAATCCATACAAAATCAAGGATCTACATGCAAAAATACACACACGGAACACAGTAGTTCTCCGTTCGAAATTTTCTCCGATTCGAAATTCCGCAGTCTTTTTCAGAAAATCGTTGTCGAAGTCTATATTCGTTGCCAGATCGTCTGGACTCAGTGCCTAGAGTCTCTTAGCTGAGGTTTTGTAGTTTCGGACGGAAATAAACAATGTATGTAAGTATTTATGTGATGTTAAACGGAATCTCGAGTCGATATTTCGAATCATTATTTTGAAACAGAATTCCGCATGTACGAGTATGTAGCCAGCCATAATGGATGTACGAACGTGATGAAACGCTAAAACTTATCTAAACCTAATAAAAAGACTTGCTTGGGAACAATAGAATGCGCGCACAAACAATCAGTGGCCATAGTTATGTGCCAAATGTGTAACTATAATGTTTTATTGGTACTTTAAACAGACGTCACTAAGGCGATCGATGGTTAAGCCCAGGTACGCACGGGTGATTTTTTTCGCGCACTCGATTTTCAACGCTCTGCTTAGCGCCGAGAGTTGAAAATTCAACAAGAGTGTTTTCTTGACGCACTGAAATGCACTGTTGGATTTTAAATGTTCGGCTCTATACTGAGAGTTGAAAATCCAATCAGCGAAAAAACGGGTCCAACTCCCACTCGACCCGCTTAGATTCGACCCGCTTAGACTCGACCCGAAGCATAATACCTGGAAATTTCTGTTTTTATAGGCGTAAAAACGTCTGACTATACAGACAGATCATGGTGCCGATTCCCTTGTTCACAAACTAAACTAAATTTAAGTTCCGTGCATCTTTTTCTTTCTATTTCATATAGAAAAGGACAGAAGATAAATTTTAGTTTAGTCCTGTCAAATTAATCAGCGCTTGACGTAAATTGACGTAATTTTAGTAGGCAAGTTTTTAATCACGTCTAAACTTGTATGGAGTAGTGACAGGCGCAAGTTTTTAATCACGTCTAAACTTGTATGGAGTAGTGACAGTCTAAGCGGGTCGAGTGGGCGCGGACCCGAAAAATCACCGTCGCGTAATAAAATCGCCGGTGCCCTAGGCCTTACGCGCTAAGGTTGCCCACGAAGTTCAAATAAGTTTTTTGTATTTTACAGGTCAGGTTGATAAAAATGATTCGCGACCGTAACAAATACATATTTACTTACATAATTATTATCGTTAGAGTCATCAATACTTTTGCTAAGTTAGATTGGCCTCAAATGTCAAGATGTCAATTCGGTAAGAACAAAATTAATTATAATTCGATAGTCACATATTTGCTACGGTCGCTTATCGTCTGTGTTTGTGTGTTCTAGGCAGTGCGTTATTATTTTAATAGAATGGAAGATAAGAAGCTAAAATAAAGCAGATATATATATCTACGTATAAAATGATTTTATTAATGTTACCTACTATTATAGTCCAAATGACTTTAATTAACATAAATTAAATTAAATATGATAGAAATTATATATTAGTAATAATAATTAATGTTGTGATATTAATATCTAGTAGGTATGCAATGTAATGTTAACTTCTAAATATTTAACCTAGATATAAGTTAAATGTAATAATACTTTTTTCGGTATCCTTCTCGGACTTTTCCGCCAGGCAGGCACTATAGCTAGGTCTATTCGGCCTACAATAAATTTGACATTTCTTTAATTCATTCCATTTGTGTTCATTCGCATGAGTTTGGTTTTATTCCATTATTTCGTTAATATATGTTAAGTGTCAGAATTAAAAACCTTAAAGATTATTATATTACCTGCGCTGTAATGATACTGTATGTACTATCGCGGGCAAAACAAAACCCGTCACACTCATCTGTTTACTTGTGATATAATCTTTTTGCGTCGACCAAGAAATAGTAGATTGTGTCATATAATAAGGGACCAAAATAATGTATTGAGGGCGAGAGCGTTTGTTTGAATCCCGAGCGTAGCGAGGGGTTCTAGAGTAGAATCCTAAGCGTAGCGAGGGATTTAAAGTACGTAGCTCGAGGTTAAATAATTTTGGTACCCTGTGGCACACTTTGCTTTTCATCCCCTATCTATGAGAAAAATAAATAAGAGACACTTTTAGTAGTGACGAATATTTATATTTTCTTAACCAAATTACAAATTTATATTAATATGAAATTAAAATCTATAATATTTTGACAAAAAGTAATGAAAAACCTAATAATAAGTTCCCGCGTATTTTTTTTATTTGTTTAATCAATGCCGCGTCGGCAGGCGCCAGTCCGGCCAGGACTTTATCAAAGCGAATTGCGTTCAAACTTTTTATTTAAATAGATTTCCAAATTCAATAGTAGATTGTGTCATAAGGGACCAAACTAATGTATTGAGGGCGAGAGCGATTGTTTGAATCCAGAACGAAGCGAAGGATTCTAGAGTAGAATCCTAAGCGTAACGAGGGATTCAAAATACGTCGCTCGAGGTTAAATAATTTTGGTACCGTGCGGCACACTCTGCTTTTCATCCCCCTCTATGAGAAAAATAAATAAGAGATGCTGCTAGTAGTGACGAATATCAATATACACAACCATACACGAATATCAATATACACAAACATACATGGTTACATAACCAAATTACAAACTATTTTAATATCAAATTAAAATTGTCTGTAATATTTTCACAAAAAGTAATGAAAAAACGATTCATTTTGCTCGCACTTATCGAGGAAAACTTCGCCTCTTTTCGAATAGATGGGATGAAAAAGTCATTTCGTCACTGTTATTAAGTGAATGATCCATTTTGCTTGCACTTATCAAGGAACCCTTCGCCTCTTTTCGAATAGATGGGATGAAAACAATATTTCTTTTGTTTAAATAAATTTCTCAGGCTCTATTACAATGATCACAGTTGTCTGACCACGCTTTATCCGTTTTTTTATTTACAAAAACAAGGGGTTCATCAAAAATCTGATGCTGCGATCCTATTGGTTTATGATCGTAGGAAAGCGGTTCTATATCAGCCGAGCGCTGCAAGCAGGAATAGTCTTTACGGTGGTCCGATTTGAATACCCGCGATAGTACTTACAATCACGAGCATAAATTACGCAAGATTTTAAATAAATTTTCGCCTATAGAATTGATCGATGTTTTATGACGTTACGGACAGTCTTTTCGAAACCATGCTGTTATGAAACGGCCTTTCTTCAAAGTAGCAATCAAAAACTATTTCTCGAAGTCCTGTTAGTTATTGCAATTTAAACCTTAAGAGTAACGTCATAACGGCAACAAGACGGGACTTCGTGAAATACCGGTACTCCACGTAAAAAATCCAAATTCAGATACCCGTACCAGCCGCGTACCGTGAATCTCGTATTTGTACCTTGAAGTTGTTTTTCTAATGCCATCTACCTATTCTTTTTACTTACTACATCTGTTTTCTCGCTCTAACTCACGGAAATGTTTGATTGGTACTGATACAGTACCGATATTGATTCGAAATACCAATAGTACAGGTAATACGTCTGGTACCGGTTCCCAAAAATACCGGTATTTCATCTCCGTTCGTGTCTAATTTGCATTGGTTTCCACACCATAATGTGTGTGTGTGTGTGTGATTACAATGTCTATGATTTTCGCAGTTCATTGCAGGACGCTGGCCTTCCAAAAGGATTCAAGGACAGGGGAATTAAACGTTCCGTAGATTGACACACTACGTCAATTTGTAGTTCTATAGCCATTTTATACGACTGTCAAAGGATGGCAGTTTGCTAAGCAATAATTTTCCCTGACTTTACCTACTACTAATACGTGTCTTCAAAGTATTCTCAACTTCTTCAACAATTCGTTATGAACAAGTTTTCACTCAATGCTCACTTGAGAAACTGTTGTTGATAGTGTGTACTTACTTTTATTGCTGACTGTCCACTTGTTTCCTTCATTGCCAACATTACCGAACATTTTAAGACGTTGAAAACACCTAAACCGCGGTCATTGTCAGACTGCAGAAACGAAAGAGAAGCGCGATGACACAATACAACGCTTGTTATTTATTGCAAAATATGAAGCAATTATCTATTTACTCAAAATTGAGTTGAGTAATCGAAAATAAAAAAACAACTAAGTTCTGCATTCAAATAAGACGTTCTTGTTATTAATTAAATACGTAACGTACGTTGATATTTAATACAGATATTTTGGATTGGAACTCAAGGTAAAAGGTTAGTTTACCGTTAATTTGTATCGAGATTTTTTTTTTCAAACCGTTTTTTGGTAACAACCAAGTTGTGAAAAATATGTTCAATATTAACATAAACTTTTTCCGCTACCACAAACTATAGAGATTTAATAATTTTTTTTTCTTACGACATTGGTCATTTGCTTCTTGTCAGCGCCTTAATGACGTGATTAAACTTTTCATATTATAATAATTAAATGCAAACGTCATTTTCTGTTGCCAAGGTACGGCGAAAACCAGTTCTATCCCAAAAAGATCATTGAGAACTTGTTTCAAAAATCAAGTTCATCTACATCTAGTTTTTAGTATTGCGAGAGTTGCACCATTAGCATATTACATGTGAAGACATAATACGTCTTCTAGATTTCATACAATTGTAGAACGTTTAATTACGAGGTTACGAGGTCGTGAGGGCGGGTAAAACTCATGTATAATGTTATAGCTCAAGACCCTAATTGTGGAATATGCTTCAAATCAGAAGCACTTAAGACCGTGGTGGTTCTACGTATTCGTAATATGCATATGGGTAGGCCTTTCGCCCAAGGACTACTGACATTCACAAAAAGATTTTTCCTCTATCGTGTAGCCACACAATATGTACGAATATTGGATCGATAAAAATATAAAGCAAACAAATATTATCGGGATTAGTACAGAAAACTATGTATTTCGGCACCCCCAAAGAGCTACGTACGTGGTCCAGATAACGTGATGGAGTATGACATACTGAAGGTCATGGGTAAGACCTGGTTGTGGCTCGCACAGACCAGAGAAGCATCGCAGATAAGGGAGGAAAATAAGAGTAACACAATGCTGCCACGTTAATGACGATCGCGATGATATCATCCGTGCTTACGGTAGCCCACAAAATAAAAAAAATCTTACCTACGTTTTTTACAACTTGCAAAATATGATTCGCGACCGTAACAAATAATAAATTGTGTTAGGTAATTAAAAGTTTTTATTTCATGTTAGTTTTGCGTGTTAGTGCTACAAATTATTGTATTTACAGAACTATAATTATTAGAATCATAACTACTCTAGAGCAGTGGTGTGGCCCAGTGGTAACGGCCGCGACTTAAAAGTTGTAGGTCGTAGGTTCGAACCCGGACAGGCGTTTGCTATGTGTAAATTATTTCATCACCACTGCTCTCAAAACGGTGAAGGAAAACATCGTGAGGAAACCCGATGTCCTATAACTAAAAATTCGAAGACATGTGACATCTACCAAACCGCACTGGGCCCGCGTGGTGGATTACGGCCCCTCTCACATAGAGGAGGTCTGTGTCCTAAAAGTGGGAACATTATAGGCTGATTATGTATGATGTTACTACTCTCGAAGTTAGAATTGGCTTCAAATTTTTTGAAATTGTCTTGATTTCATGAAATAATCAAAGTCATTCAATTTCATTTGAACTGAGAGAGTTGTATTGATGACTTCAATTTTGTGAACCTTTGTTACGGTCGTGAATAAAGAAAGAAAGAAAGAAACCTGATACTGACATGCAAATTGCAATTATTTTTTATGAAATTTTAATTTTGTTGGCCTTCGCCTTAAATCTTTTCAAAATATTTACGACAAGGGTGGTTTTTCCATCTACATACACAACTAGGCTCAAGGCTCAGAAATATTCTAAATAGTTGTCAATTACTCTTAAACGGTAACTGGTAAAGGTTAATAGGTCTAAACCATGAAAATTGACGTGGGAACGTATCGGGGCAAACGCTCGGCAAATGCAATCGACAATGAATTTCTTTTAAAGGGCAAATCAGTATCGATTTTCGTTATTGTATATGTTTATCGATTCTGGTGTTGTGGCAGGTGACGATTCACAGTATAGGCCTTGGTACGTTATGCTGGTCTACGAATAGTTTAGGTTAATAGATAGTCACCACAGTAAATTCAGAGTTTCTTGGATTATTAGAAAACAGGGTGGCAGGGACATCGACGAGCAAACTGTAACCATGAATTTAGCACATGATCCTAGACTTTCATACAAGTCCAACACGCGGACATAATGTATGGAACAGCAATTTTTTTTTTCATACTCGGAATGTAGTATTTGTTTGATACGAGTAGCGGGTGGAAGACGCTGCACCCCACCTTTGGGCGGGAAAGACTCATACTAATTGCTTTCCTCTCTTGGGAAGGAATGCTTTTAAAAATAGAACTAAATTTGGTTAGGTTGTTGGCTACGAAAAATGTTAAGTAAATAATTAAAAAAAAATCGAATAAAATAAAAAATATTGCTGTCTTGTGACAGCATAAACTGCCAATGTGAATTAAAAAAAATACCTATTAAGCGGGACGGCCCGCGTGACCCGATGTTCCATATTTAACGTTAAAAAAACTGGCCAAGTACGTGTCGGACCACGCACAATGAAGAGATCCGTAGTTGGGATGAATTTATCTCAAAAACAAACCTAACATTGGCGCCGATTCCCTTGTTCACAAACTTAACTAAATTTAAGTTCAGTGCATCTTTTTCTTTCTATTTCATTAGGAAAAGGACAGAACATAAATTTTAGTTTAGTCCTGTCAAATTGATCAGCGCTTGACGTAAATTGACGTAATTTTAGTAGGCAAGTTTTTAATCACGTCTAAACTTGTCCGGAGTAGTGACAGGAAAATTGAAAAATATGTTCTCCCGTACTTCGCGTTAACGTGTAAAGCCCGTATAAGTTCCTTTTAATTTCGTTATATATACTATGCCATGACTTTTTCACATATCCAAATACAACCATTTATTTGGCGCGGGGGGGGACGGGACGGGACGGGACACTTGACTCTAACAAAAATTTGCACTTTAAAGCTAATATTACGCAAACGGATCCTTGAATCGAAAAATGAGGTTCATACAATTCTGAAATGTTGACCAATCTACTAATTTTTTGCTTTCCTTATATTCAAATGAAAAGTTAGTGTTTCACACCAGTCACCAATTCCTACTCGGACTACAGCCGTCGCTACGCTAGGGCGTCTAAGTACCTCGTATGGGAAATGATTCCTTTCGACCCTTGTATAATAAATTAATAATCTACTATTTTAATAACCAACGAAAATGTTCAACGCGGAGGTGTCCAGAATCATGTACCTACTGAACCCATGGTAACAGGTTGCGCGTCGATGTCCTTGCCACCCTTATAGTATAGTGACGTGCAATGTGTATCTCAAGTAATATCGATTCTTCACATTCCACATTATTATTATTATTAGTACATTTATATTTCCCTAAAATATATTGCAGCATGGACGCAGTATTGATGTTGGCGGTAGACCTAAATGAAAGACTGACGTTTACCCAGTTTCTGTACTAAAGGATTGCGGCTTAGATTATACAGGGTGACATTGAAAACATGCGACAAATCGAAATGGGAGATTGTACTCATCATTATGAACAACTTTTACTAAGGGACCAAAGCTACAATCCCAAAAAAAAAACTGCTGTCCCCTACATTTATGTTCGCAATACCTCATCAAAATGTAGGAAAAGCAGATTTTTTTTTGGGATTACAGCTTTGGTCCCTTAGTAAAAGTTGTTAATAATGATGTATACAATGTCCCATTTCAGTTTGTCGCAAGTTTTCAATTTCAGCCTGTATAACAAGGGGCAAAAATATTCCTTGGATCTGGTCACATTAATAATTAACCCTTTCGCGGATGGTAAACGTGACACAATAGAAGTTGTATTGTTATGACGTCTATAGACGTCAACGACCCGCGATATCGCGCCAGTCTGCACGAGCCTTTAATATGGGACGTACAACCGCCATTACCCGCGGTTCTACGCGGTAGCACGAATTACAGAGTAATTACAAATGAAGACATAACATGCTCCAACCGTGTGTTTTGTCTTGACACGAAGAGAGTCAAGACACCGTGTGACGTAGCAATCCTGCAAGGGCAAATATTACTTCCGAGCGTACCTCGCTAGTCTAAAGTATCTTTCTGTAACTATTTATTAATTAAATTAATTAATAACACTTACCAAGAAGTGGGTAATCTTTGAACGGCTCATTTTTGACTACTTCAATTCCTTCACCGCCGCCGGTTTCGTTTTTGGACACCTCGGCCACGCAGTACAGCTGGCCCACTTGGTACTGTTGACAAAAAGTGTGTTAGAGGGGAACATTCTCTGACACGATGCATGGGAGAAGGTCTTGAGAAGATATAAAATTAATTTTAGTTGTCCAGACAATGATGAGAAACGCCGAAAAAAATTAGGTAAGCACCATCAATTCACAAATAGGCGATTAAATATTTGATATTTGAAAATGACTTTGATATAGATTGAGTTTCTTACCCACGGAAAAAGGGGGGGAGAAATTCGACAGATATGTAAACTTATTTACGCGCGTTGAATCCCTGGGCTTGCGCAACAATTGATGATGTTACAAGTAAAGGTTTAATTAGCCTATCATGTTCTCACTGCTGGGACACAGGCGTCCCCTGTGTGAGAGGGAGTGGGCCATAATCCACCAAGCGGGCCCAGTGCAGGTTTGCGGATGTGTCATTTCTTTGAATGTTTGGTTCTAGTACATGCCCGTTTCCTCACGATGTTTTCCTTCACCGTTTTGAGAGCAGTGGTGATGAAATAATTTACACAAAGTAAATTACGTCGTGGGTCACCGCTGCTCTTTGGGCCATCACTGCTCTTGGGCTACCACTGCTCTATAGTAAAGGCTTAATAAATAAAAAAGAAAAAGATATCGTTGCCAAACTCCCCAGCAGTAGGCAGTAATTCCACTTACAAGCAAGTATTTGCAATGTCGCGTGTGCAATTATAATAGTAGATCAAACAATAACGCATTAAATACTTATTATTACAGCAGCGAATAACCTTCGTCATGACTTCTTGACACATGCAAATACATTTAAGAAGAAATAACACTATTTACGCACGGAGAAAAATATATTGAATAATGATGGCAGGCCAGCTATGTCGCGGGAAAGTACGGAAGGGTTACCGAGGCCCTTGGCAACACAGGCAATGGAAGGAACACGGGTGGGTTTTAGTCAGTAAGAGCACACCCTCCCGCTCCGCCCAGAGCGGGAGAAGTTATTTGATGACTTCGCATCCAAAAAAAAAAAACCCCACAGAGCGGAAGAAGTTATTTGATAATTTCCCATAAAAAAAAGAGGCCGGCTTTGTCAGAGTGATCGCTAAAAGTGTAGGAAGATCGGGGTAACACACATGAGTAAGAGGGCGGGTCAATAAGTCCGTGACTTTTGGAATAAAACACAGATTTTTTGATAAAAAAATAATTTTATTTTTCAACGTAGTCTCCCTTGAGCTCTATACACTTTGTCCAACGCTTCTCCAATTTTTTTATCCCTTCCAAAAAAAATGATTTGTCGAGGTCCTCAAAATAGGCCTTTGTTTGCGAGATGACTTCATCATTGGAGTCGAATCTTTTTCCACCAAGCCATTTCTTCAGGTTTGGGAACAAGAAGTAGTCGCTCGGAGCCAAATCTGGAGAATAGGGCGGATGAGGGAGCAATTCATAGCCCAATTCATGGATTTTTGCCATGGCAACTGCACATGTGTGCACCCTTGCATTGTCTTGGTGGAAAAGAACTTTTTTCTTGGCCAAATGAGGTCGGTTTTTTTTAAAATCGTCATTGAATCGGTCCAATAAATTGGCATAATATTCCCCATTGATTGTTCTTCCCTTTTGAAGGTAGTCAATGTGGATTATCCCGCGTGCATCCCAAAAAACAGTCGCCATAACTTTATTGGCTGACAAACCCACCTTGGCCTTCTTCGGCGCCGATTCACCCTTAGAAACCCACTGTTTTGACTGTTGTTTGGTCTCTGGTGTGTTGTGATGGATCCATGTTTCGTCCACGGTTACAAAACGGCGCAAAAACTCCTCCATATTTCGATTAAACAATGCCAAACCTTCCTGTGAAGTTGTTACACGATTGCGTTTGTGGTCGACTGTGAGCAAACGCGGCACCCATCTTGCGGAAAGCTTTCTCATGCCCAAGTGATCATTCAAAATTGAAACCACTGAGCCATGCGAGATCCCTACGGCTTCCACAATCTCTCGCACTTTCAATCTTCGGTCGGCCAACACCATATCGTGAATTTTTTCGATTGTTTCGGGTGTAGAGACCTCAACTGGGCGTCCAGGAAGTTCGGCATCTTCAGTGCTTGTACGGCCACAACGAAATTCAGTAAACCACTTTTTTACCATTGAAATCGATGGTGCAGAGTCCCCATAGTATTTATCAAGCTTAGCCTTGGTCTCGGTTATGGTTTTTTTTCGCAAGAAATAATGCTTAATAAGCACACGAAATTCACTTTTTTCCATTTTCTCCTCAAATTAGTGAGTAGTCTGATAAAAATAGCTGTCAAACACAAACTAACTGACGCAGCAAGTTTAAATTTTGACAAGAGTCAACTGACAGATGCCTGTTGACAGGAGCAGTGTTGCTGTTTCAGTAAAGAGGTCAGAAATTCAAAAAGTCACGGACTTATTGACCCGCCCTCGTACAATGGCAATTCTTAATTTTTATTGCATACCATAATGTAATATTATATGAGGTGTTTTTTTTTATATCCCATAACTCTAGGGTATGAATATCAAAGAATCAACTGGCATATGAATTATTTGTCATTTATATATATTTTTTTGTTTTCATTTTTCTTACAAAATAATTCGACAAAGTCACGATTATTAATAATAATATATAAACAATAATAAATATTGTTAATAAATAAATGAATTTTATTTTATTTATTTATGTAAAACACTCCTACGTGAAATTTGACAACGTCGCATTTTCTTAGCTTTAAATATGATTGATTGCTTTGCATGAAAATTAATTGCTCGTATTTGTCAATTAAACTTAGACACACAGTCTATTGTTAGTATTATGATATCTTCGAAACTATGCATTTTTGGACCACATTATTCAAGGGCTTTTTGTATTATTTTTACTTATAGAATATAACCCCAGAGTTATGGGATGTCAAAAAAAACAAGTTGTATAGTTGATAGGAAAATAATTATATTAGTCACAATTATGGACCCTGTCGGGCACAGCATAGATCAAGTAGGAGAGACGAGTAAGAAACACTGGCTGTTTATTGTTTTTTCTGATAAATTTTATTATTAGATAAGTAGTTCTTAGGTTAGATATATTGTTTTATTAATACAGAATTGAATTTAAGAATTATGATTAATGTTTTATAAATTATATACATTTATTTATTATTATTATTAACATTGTGAAAACCCTATAAGTTTTAAATTATTCAGTATTGTTTTATTACCTTATTTCTATTTTTATTTATTACGTAATGCCCTTGATGGTAACGCCTTTCATTTCGTCAGTTTTAAGGCTTTTACAGACAGGGGCGATATCGCGGGCGCGACAGGCATATTTCTGCCTGTCGCGACCGCGATATCGCCTCAGTATGCAGGAGCCTTAACCACGTTCAATTGCCTTATGAGCATACGCATTTATCAAACCTATGAAGCCTTCGATCAATAATAGCATTGATCGAAGTATGGAGTTTTTCTAACTAAACAGCCAGGTGTGCTGCATCAAATAACTTCTCCCGCTCTGGGCGGAGCGGGAGGGTGTGGCAGACTCATACTGACTAAAGCCCACCCGTATTCCTTCCTGTTGCCTGTTTTACCAGAGGCCTCGGTAACCCTTTAGTACCTTCCCGCGACCCCGGCAGGCATCGGCCCTAGTGGACCCCTACACTTGTGTTGACGACATCTCTTTGAGGCGCGCGTGGAATACAACGCGACGTCTACCCGGGCCTGCGGGGCAACCATCACCTCTTATAGCGGTATTATTTCAATAATACTACAGCGTGAGAAAAAGATGGAGCTATAAGTCCTGTACAGCTCCATCACTTTTCCACTGTGAAGTAATATTATAATAATACTGCTATAAGAGGTGATGGTTGGCCCCCTGGTCCTTACCGGACGGTCAGCTACCCATTGCTCATCGTCCGCGCAGGTGTGCTGCTGGGGAGTTTGTTGCGCCACTTCTTCCCATCTCAAGGACTACGAAGTGGTGAAGGGCGGGCGTTTTTGGGGGACTGTCTTATGAAATTTAGACGTTCGAAAAGTGCTGATTCTCAGCCTAGTTTGAATAAATGACTTTTGATTTTGATTATGAAGCAGTGGAAATTTGCACGTGTTTCAGTGGCAAATAAAACATTTTTTATACGTAACATCTTTCCGCCCGCATTCTGTGGAAGTGATTTCGAGAAATGGGACGGAGGTGTGTAACAGGAAGTGACAGCTTCAGCTTCAGCATGGAATAAGTAGGAAAAGTAGTGATTTAAAAAAAATTTGATTGTTTTTGTAAGTGATATTGAGACTAGAATTACAGTTTAAGAAAGGCTGATTATCCTATAAGCCATGTGATGTGTTAAAAATAAAAAAAAACTTAACCAGTTCAGGATATAAAAATGTTTTATTCCAAATTCTGGAGTGTCCACATGTTCCGCACTTGCCCTACTATACGATAGCATGAAATTAGTAAGTACTATATAGATTGTAAGTAGAGGGGGTCTAATTGCGACCAGTGGGTGATCCTGATCACTAGTAATTAATAATTATTCGAATAAATATTTCAGTATTTAGCTTTTTAAATTCTGAGGTTAATTTCTGTCGCTGCTCACTTGCTTATTACCAAGGTGAGATGTCTTAAGCGACTACTGTAAGGCTCACCCGTTTCTTTTTTCCCTTCTACATATAATGATGTAGCGAAGTCCAACCGCTTTTTTTTTTTTTTTTTTTGATTGGTTTGCTCTTGACCTTAGTCTATGTCAGAGGCGACAGAAACAAAGTCGACGATGGAGCGAGCTTACCCAGAAGAAGCCTGTTAAGCTTTAGTTCGAAAGGTTACTTACAAAGATCCAACTTTCGTGAAATTTTAATTTACCAGTGTGTTTTATTTTAACAGTAATTAAGCAATTTTAGAAGGATTATACTCTGACCAGTAACAAACAGTTAACGACTCCCGGCTAGAGTCACCATTTCAAAACTTGAAAGTCCTGTCAAAAATTCGGATATTTTACTTTATAATATTTATTTTTTAGGGTCCCGTACACAAAGGGCGCCGACGGGACCCTATTACTAAGGCACTATCCATCCGTCCGTCTGTCACAGGGCCGTACGAGGTGCATTCAATAAGTACCTAGCCTCATCGCCAGAGGGCGCTGTAGTTTCAAAAGAGTTTTACCATAGTGTAGCATATTCTTTTTTAATTCTTTTTTCAAATTTTCATTCCAATCCCTTCATTTGTTTTAATTTGACAACTTATGGAACGAACGTGTCGATCGGTTTTACAAAAATGGAAAAAGAGCAATATCGTTCGGTGATTCGATTCCTATTTTTGGAAGGGAAAACGCGCATCGAAATCAAAGAGCGCTTAGATGCTGTGTACGGTGACTCTTCTCCATCGATGGCCACCGTCAAGAATTGGTTCAATGAGTTTGCTCGTGGCCGTACGTCGGTTTTTGATGAACCACGTCCAGGTGCACCGAAAACAGCTGCTACGGAGGAAAACATTAAAAAAATCCATGATTTCGTATTGACAGATCGCCGATTGAAGGTTCGGGAGCTAGCTGAGACTGTAGGCATTTCAGAAGGAACAGTGCATCATATTCTTCACGAGGAACTCGGCATGAGAAAGCTGTCGGCGCGATGGGTGCCGCGTTTACTCACACCAGAAAACAAGCGCAACCGTGAGACCACATCGGAGACGTGTTTGGCGCTGTTTAAGCGAAATCCAGCGGAGTTTCTGCGTCGTTTTGTGACCGTCGATGAAACCTGGATCCACTGGTACACACCAGAGACCAAGGAGCAATCAAAACAATGGATCCAGACCGGGGAACGTACTCCAAAGAAGGCGAAAACTGTAAAATCGGCCGGAAAAGTTATGGCCACCGTTTTCTGGGATTCACAAGGTGTGATCTACATCGATTACCTCGAGAAGGGTAAAACAATTACAGGGCTTTACTATGCCGATTTATTGGGCCGATTCGACGCCGAATTAAAGAAAAAACGACCCCATCTGGCGAAGAAAAAAGTGCTGTTTCACCACGACAACGCACCGGTTCACACGTCTGCCGTTGCCATGGCCAAATTGGTCGAATTACGCTACGAATTGTTGCCCCATCCACCGTATTCTCCAGATTTGGCCCCTTGTGACTTCTTTCTGTTTCCTAATCTGAAAAAATCACTCGCCGGGAATAGATATGGATCGAATGAGGAGGTCATCGCCGCCACGGAGGCCTATTTTGCAGAGTTTGTCAAAAACTATTTTTCGGACGGGTTAAAAAAGTTGGAGCATCGCTGGGCTAAGTGTATCGAACTAAAAGGAGACTGTTGAAAAATAAATTGCCACTTTTCCAAAATTTTCGTTTACTTTTTGTAGGGTAAGTATTTATTGAATGACCCTCGTATCTTTGGAGGATGTGTTCTTAAAAATGTTCACATAGTGTGTAAGATAGTAGTAACTATGGCCGCTATAACAAAAAATGTTAAATATTTTACGGTGGTACAGAACCATCCGTGTGCGAGTCCGACACGCACTTGACCGCTTTTTTCAGTACTCTTTTAGCTTTTTTATTTTCTTAAAAAAAACTCTTTCAGTTGAAAAGTCCGATATCTCCGGACAAATCCAGACGGATGGTCACCCTACTCCCGGCAATCCCGCTTTGCCACAAGATTCCGTGATACCCGAGAATCGAATAAGATTCAAGGCGTGAGCAAAAACTGCAGTCTATTTTCTAAAGCACGAAATATCGATCTAGCTGTTGTAGCTGCCGTACCTGAATATAGGTAACGTTATGCAACTTGGAGAAAACCGAGATATCTGAGGAACTAAAGTCGAATTATTAATTGACTGGAGTAATCTGACATGTGCTGGCTGTCACTTTGTGTAATAAAATGGTCATATTTATTGTATTCGAGACTTTTACATTTATTATTAAACATTTATTTTACACATTATATAAATCGATGAAACTAAACAATCACCATTACAATAAATATGACCATTTTATTACACAAAGTGGCAGCTAGCTCATTTCAGATTACTCCAGTGAATGAATAATTCGACTTTATGTATGTTCCTATTCATCTTCTTCATTTTGACATTTTTTTGGATTACCGCCAGAGGCTTTTGCTTATCTTAGAGGAACTAGTTTCGACGAAGGCATCAATAAAAAAGGCAACTATCTGAGTACGTGAGGAGTGGGATACTGATTAGGGACTTTAGTTTTTCTTGTTTACGCGGTTGTTTGTATCCTTTGGTAACGCCCTTTTCAAAAGATTTTGTAAGATTGAGGGGTTCCCAAATTAAGCATGCGTCTGTACGGTCAAGGGGCGACAAGATAAGCAATTTTCATTCCTTTCCTACAATACGCCCCCGTATTGTAGGAAAGGAATGAAAATTGCTTGCATGACAACTTTGTAGAGTTCCGTATCCAACGGGACCCTAACACAGAGGCTCTGCTGTCCGTCCGTCCGTTTGTCACAGGTCTGTATCTTTTTTTGGTTTTCGACAAAACGGTGCTCCTGCTAAGCCTGCAGGTCATGCCACAATGTAACCTTAAAATTATCCATTAGACTAACTTCCAAGATATTGGCAGTTACTCTGATGGTACATAGTATTATTTTCAGTTGATTCTTCAACAGCCTAGCTAAGTTATATTAAGTACCTATTAAGCCTTATATTTTAGAAAAATACTGAATTATTCAAATAAAAATAGCCATCCGTTAGTATTAAACACAAACACATTTATATAATTTATATGCTTTTAAAACATGATTGCAATCGTCATAACCTTGCCAAACGGTTTAAATGTAAAAAAAACTATTTATCACTTTAAAAAGTCTTCCTTATTCTTCATTTATGGTAGCATTTATAACGATTATATTATTGTCATTGACATCTGCACGAATACACTACGTAACAATACATAGTTATCAACCTCTATATGTACCTACTAATTATGTTGGTGCAAGGTTCAAGGGAATCTGTTTTTTATTACCTTAAAAAAGGCATAATGATACTAATCAATAGATAAATATTCCCTTCAAATCCGTGTTGCAGCGAAGAATGAAGTTAAAGAGCTCTTTACACTGTTTTTTACCCCAGAAAAATTAACAGCGAGCTCGTTTTCTACAGCTTCCTGTACAGTACTTAGTAGAGCTACAAAAACTCAGTTATGCCAGGTTGGTACGGAATTATCGCCCATTTGATGTTTGAACTCTGTGTTGAGCCTAACATTGAGAATCCAACAAAGTGCATCCCACCCCGTCAAAAAATACACTGTTTGATTTTCAACTCTCGGCGCTAAGCAGTGCGTTGAAAATCCAGAGTGCGAGGGAAAAATCGCCTTGTTACAAATTCGCCTCGCTAAATTTCGCCCGTGAGTACGAGGCCTTAGCTAGCGATAGTGATGTAGAACCTGTTCTACTTGTCGGGACAATATATCTATAAATCCTCGAGAAAGTCGAAATTTACTGTAAAGTATCGTATCTAAAGACTTAAGACGTAACGACAAAAAATACTCAACTTCATGAGCATTCAAATGTCTTAATGATTGATTTGGAAAATTACCACTATGCAACTAGGTCTATGTACGAGTCAACTAATGAAAATATTAAGCATCTTAAGATGAGAACCTTAAAGTTTGTTTTTACTTGCACCTTCTTATTTTCCGCTCTACCTATTGCCAACATTTTGCATGAAAATGACAGTTTAAAAAAGCGGCCAAGTGCGAGTCGTACTCGCCCACGAAGGGTTCCGTACCACCGTACAATATGAAACACAACTTTGTTTATAGTTTAGTATAAAAAAAAACACGTTTCTTGTAAGAAGACCCTAGAAATTTTAATTTAATTTAATTTTTATTAGATATTTGCTGTTATAGTGGCTATAGTAGTACACACACTCTGTGACAATTTTAAGTGTCTACCTATTACGGTCCCGTTGGATACGGAACTCTACAAAGGTTTCAGGACCCCGTATTGTAAAGGAATGAAAATTGCTTATCTTGTCTATCGTAGACTCGCAAGCGATTTCAATTCTACACTACAATAGAAATAGAAAGCGTCATGATAAGTCCGTTGACCACCATAGAAACGGGTTTTGTCGGCGGAAGAATATAAAAAATGACAGATTGTAGAAAGATTTCTACCGTCTTAAGCATGGCGATGTTAAAGAGAAGAAATGTTTCTATTCTTCAGTCGACAAAAGGGTCAGTGGGTCGTCTTAGGGACGGAGTTGGAGTTATACGCTTAGGGGCACTATGAGCAGCAGAGAATACAAAAAGAATGGGAGGGAATAATGGTGGGAAAGATATTGTTGTTCTAGTCGAAATTTTGTTTTTTTAGTTCCATCCATGAGATGATGTAAAAAAACCAGCGAAAAATTTAAATAAAAAACAGTGTTTTTCCTTACATTCATACTGGAAAAAAACAGTATTTATTCCTTAAATTCATGTTGGAATGCTGCTTGCACAGCGGTTGTCACACGGTACAATTTCTGCTATTTTTTTACTAGGACGCACAGTTTTCGAGATATTTGAATTAATTTTTTTTTTTTTTTTGTTTTTCGCTGGTTTTTATTAATTAAAACTTGGCGTTTGACACATTTTTTCGATAACGAAACGTATTATTATCGTAGAATTCTTAGCTTATCGACATCACTAGTTACCTCCCCGCTAATGAAAGATTAGATATGCCTTCGTCGTCATAGAAACGCGAGTCTACGGGTCACCCCGTGCTCTGGCAGAAGAGATGTGAGTTGGATAGAAATAAGTTTGTCTATTCTTGATAAAATATAGATAGAATTGCTCATGCTACGCGTGCATACAACATTTGGGAGGCCAATCATTAAAATAAAATCACGCCTGTCTTCCCTAAAGGAATTGGCAGAGGTGTATTTGCATAGTACACCCACATTTCGCCAGTTATATGTATTTAACTCCCATGTAATGAAGGCGAGCGTATTGCCATCAACCGGGCACAAATCCAGACTAGGCTGATACTGAGAAGTTCTTGATGGAGAACCCAAAAACGCTTTACCTGACAGGTGGATCGAGCCCGGATCCCCAACCTCAGCATTCGTGCTTGCGACCAGACAGAATCGAATGATATTGTTGCCAAAATTTCTCACAACATCTCTTTTATCATCTTCCAGCAGGCTTAGCACGAGAACCGTAGAGAAGCGTTTTGTCGACGGAAGAGAAGACAAAAATGACGTTTCCGTGTAGACAGTTGACAGTTTTCTACCGAGAAATGTAGACAAGCGATTACTATTCTACAGTATAGTAGAAGGAATAGAAAGCGTCATGCTAAGCCTGCTGGATGGACCGACGACCTTAAAAAGGTGGCTGGTGGTGAAGCTGGGACAGGATGGCTGCGGAAGGCGGAGGACAGGGTGGTGTGGCGCAGCCTGGGAGAGGCATATGTCCAGCAGTGGACTGCTATAGGCTGAGTTGATTGATTGATTGATTGATGATGCTCCATGTTACTTGGGGTTGCCACAGCACATTTTTGTCTTCCATTTACCCCAGTCTTTCATATCATCCCTCACAATCCATCTTTTCTTTCGTCTTCCCCTCTCTCCATCCATAATAATTAATATTCATAACTTTTTTAGTCTTCATCTCATCTGCTCATAGTCTACCGACTGATTGCACGATTACAATTTAAAAAAAAAAAACTTAATTACTTACAGTAAGCATGAAACTTTACACTTATAGCGGTTCTGAAGTGGGCTAGTCGCTGCGCAGTACCCACCCCTCAGTTTACTAGCATCTACTCGACTCGTGTTCAAGGCCGCAATAAAGTTTACATCGGGCTTTAGTATGCGATTATGCGTTTGAAAAATGCATGTACAGCCCAAAGCAAAATTTCTCACACCATGTTATCTAGTTTTGACGTCATGTAGGTGTGTTCGCATGGTTTAAACCAGGAAAATGCGATAACATTTACAGTTATCAATTGATATAAGTGCGCCAAAGTACTGCCAGCAAAATAACTTGCTCAACACAATAGGTACTTGACTGTTCTTTTTAAATTTGATTTTCGAAACCTAGAAAAAAGTTAAGCCGCAGTAAAAGAAACATTGTTTAAATATTTAAAAAAAAATGGCGAAGTTGTTTGCGTTTAAAGTCTATGCTAGACAGAAACAGCACTACTAGCATCTGACGTCACAACACAGGAGAGCCATAGCAACTTCGCGCCATTCAGTAGATACAATGATCGTTTTGTGTGACAAGGATAGAAGAATAATTTCAAAAGCGAATTTCTTTTCAGTTTTTCCTCTGACTTTATTGTTTTTTTTTCACAAAACCAGTCAAATAGGTACCCTATTTAATCTACAAAAACATTTTGTATTTGGTAAATCGGTAATTATTTTTTTGACTGCCCCATTGGTCTCAAAGTCAAAATATTTTATTTCACATAAACCTACATGAAACGTCAGAAGCTAAGTGGTTCTAATGGAGAAGAGTCGGCAAGAAACTCCACAGTTATTCTTTAAAAATTGACTTTTACAATGTTTTCAAATTGCAGTGCTAATAGGTCTCGTGGTTGCATGCGCGACTACTGAGCGTGCGGTTCCTGGGTTCGATTCGCAGATTGGGCAAGGTGTTACTGGGTTTTTCCATTAGGGATTTCTCAGTAGCAACCCGAGTTTGGAAGTTGGGAGGTGTGAAAACCCCATGCCTCGGAAAGCACGTTAAGCAGTTAGTCATGCGCCTGAGCTCTCCCCGCAAACGGGTATTGCCATCCCATCGAATTATGAGTGGATTCTGAAACATTTCTCCGAAATTCGTTTCGCCGTTGAACGGTTCACCGACAGAACGATTCACTTTTGACGAGTTAGTGAGTGAGGGAAGAGAGTGAACCTGTCATTAAAAAAACAGCTGTGCACAGTATTTTTTTCCGTGTCGATGGCTGGTCTGGTGAGACTGGCAGCCATTTTTGATTTTCTGCAAATAATTTTTGTCACTATGTCTTATAAGAATCCTAAGACAAGCATCCAATGATCCATTTTTTAACCAATTCAAAAAAAGTTGGTAGTTATTTATTTTTATTCTTAATTTTTGCTCCTCACCGTAATTCTGTATATCCCCATCTGGGATCACTAGCGCAACTGTTGTAGCATTATGCAAAAACATAAACATGTCCTCAGCATTATATTCAATGCATATGCAATTCTAACCAGTTCACGGAAATAATGATGAGCTGATTAATATTGATGTTATTATAAACTTATGCATTGCAAAATTGGGTCAATTTCAAAATTAGCATATTTAAGGAACTCTCAATAGAGTATAGTATATCATTTGAATACATTTTTGGGGTTCTGACCTTAAAAGGTAAAATGGAACTTTTAGGTGACCACTTTTTGTCACAGAGGATTTTCTCAAAATCTATGCATCAAAGGAATTTAAATTTTGGCTTAAGGCGCTGACAAGAGGCAAATGACCAAAACAGGCTTGTCTTAAGAAAAAAAATTGCCGAATCTGTATAGTTTGTGATAGCGGAAAAAATATATGTTAATTTTGAACATATTTCTCAGAACTTGGTTGTTACCAAAACACGTTTTGTAAAGAAAATCTCGATACAAACTAACGTTAAACTAACCTCTTACCTTGAGTTCCAATCCAAAATATCTGTATTAAATATTAACATACGTTACGTATTTAATTAGTAACAAGAACGTCTTATTTGCACGCAGAACTTGGTTGTTTTTTATTTTCGATTACTGAACTCAATTTTGAATAAATAGATAATTGCTTCATATTTTGCAATACATTACAAGCGTTGTATCATCGCGCTTCTCTTTCTTTTCTATGCAGTCTGACAGTGACCGCGGTTTAGGTGTTGTCAGCGTCTTAATGTTGGGGTCTCAATGAAGCACAAAAGGTTGCCAGTAAAACAACAATGTTTATTTTTAATTAAGATTTTTTTATAAGATTTTTTTTATTTAAAGATTTTTTTAGTACTTCAACCTTGCTACTACCCTCTATTACTTGTAGGGGTATGCACAGTCGCCAGAGGTATGTCATCAGGTTATACTAAACTGCCAAAATTCTCCAAATGATTTTAAACCTTAAAATGTTGACAGTTAAGTTCAAAAACGAATCAGAAAATTTGAATCGGCCTCACTTAGATGCATTTGGGATATGATCATCATCATCTGCCTAGCCTTTTCCCAACTAGTTTGGGGTTAGCTTCCAGTCTACCCAGGTGCAGCTGAATACCAGGTGATATGATTGTAATATGATTAATTTAAAATACAATGTGAGAAAACCCTGCAAATAAAAAAAGCTGAAGACTTACAATTCATATTAAGTAATTTGTGATTCTACCTCATTTGTGCATGAAATGGATAACAAAATATGAATCCTAACTAATATTGTAAATGTTAGTAAGTTTGTTTGTTTGTTACACTCTCACGCTAAAACGGCTGAACAGATTTGGATAAAATTTGGTACATGGGTAGACCATGACCTGGATTAGGACATACTTTTTATCCAGATATTTCCACGGGAACGAGACCTATGCAGGTAAAACTGCAGGGCACAGCTGGTTTCTTATAACAGGATTATAACTAATACATTCTACCACAGATAAGTTATATTTGGCCATGATAAAATGTGACTAATAAGGTAAATTAAATGATTGTGCCATTGGCGCCGATTCCCTTGTTCACAAACTAAATTAAATTTAAGTTCCGTGCATCTTTTTCTTTCTATTTCATTAAGAAAAGGACAGAAGATAAATTTTAGTTCAGTCCTGTCAAATTAATCAGCGCTTGACGTAAATTGACGTAATTTTAGTAGGCAAGTTTTTAATCACGTCTAAACTTGTATGGAGTAGTGACAGGCGCCGATTAATTTGACAGGACTAAACTAAAATGTATCTTCTGTCCTTTTCTTAATGAAATAGAAAGAAAAAGATGCACTGAACTTAAATTTAGTTTAGTTTGTGAACAAGGGAATCGGCGCCATTGTCATGTTTTGTTCAGTGCACTTTAGCTATATCAGAATTTTATAAGAAATAACTTGTTTATTTTTTTATAAATATTTAAGTATGAATGAAACAAATATGCGATTTAGTTCCTGCTTACACAAAAAAGGGTTTCAAAGTTACAATACTTTTTATAGGTCAATTAACATGCAGGCATACAACAAAGAACTGGCTGTTTGGTTTGATGCTTTTGCCTGTGCATACTAGAATAAGATGGTAAATATAGGAAGGCTGAATGCTTGTTTACTGATAGATTATTGAGTACCAATCTACATACCAGCAGATAAAAGTTATGTTGAGGAAATCACGATGAAGACATTTAATTCATGGGTACAGTTCTGCAATTTTATGGAAAGCAAGTTACTAAAATTTAACCGCTCAGGCCTGTGGCTCAATAACGTCATCTCTCAATCTCAAAAAAAACTTTTTTATTCGATAACTACTTTCAAATCGCGCGCCACGAGGGCTCCTATTCGGAGCCATTGGGGCTTTACTGGTTAATGTAGTCTAATGAAATAAAAACCAGACATTCAAATCTCTTTGTGCACCACTTGTAACCAAAAGATGTATGAGATTTTTTTGACCTAGATTCTCAACCATTGTAAACATCAGAAAGAGTTTTGCAATTCAAACAGAGAAATTAAAAAAGGATTACCACTTTTAACACAAGAATCTAATTGAATAATAAGAAACCTAGGTGATTGATGCAGGATTGTTATAAATTATACTTCCTACTAAGGGGAGGATTGGCAATACCATTAGAGCTTCATTACGACCGACTTGACTCAATGTTGCAGACTATCTGGTTTCAGAGCCAGTCCTTGAAAAGAACATATTACGGAAAGTATCTTACCTCCTCGACTGTTAGGGGGAGCGTCACACGGCTGCAAACAAAGAGAATGCGTTTAATTTCCCTCTATTATTTCTATTAATGACACAAACATCTGTTAGATAAATCCGCGGAAATTCACTGCCTTCGCGGACAAACCTTGACCTGGAGATCTGTCACTGTCACTGCCTCATATTTCTACAATTTATCTCAACTGATTCAATTAAATGTTACAATTAAAGGTTCACTTCACAATTATCGACTGCTGATAAGATGGGACAACTAGGCGGACCGTGGCAAATTTTCAAGTAGATTGCCCGAAAATCGATTTGTATTCGCAAACTTGTCTAACCTTAACATAAAATACTCACTATTCCTTGATAATCATGTTGTATATTTATTTTGTAACACTTTAAATGCACATCAGACAGTCCACTACCACCTTATAAGAAGACTTATCACAGAACGAGACTTGAGCGATGGCCCGATTATTGGTAGATTATTATAATTTTAATCTATGACCAACCAATGAAAATGACAAGGCGCATGCTTCGTTATGACGCAACGGATATTACGTCAATGTTTCCAGTTACGTTCCGATACAACTCATGTACTTTTTTCAATATTTTTACGTTTACATAATCAAAACCACAAATTACAATTATCTAATCAAAAAAATCTAAATTTAATCTAAATACCAACACATATTTCAGCACCGTTTCCATTCTAAATTGATAATTGAATGGTAAATTAGTTTTCCTGCTGGTGCATTATGTGAAATGGAGCGCAAATCAACCGGAACTGCAAACGTTTCTTTTCAAGTATTATTTAAAACGCAAGCAAGCGATATATTAAATTATGTTCAATAATTTAATGGAAATACGGAGTTAATTTCTTAAATTATTAATTCAAACAGTTAATTCGTCAATTTTGTAATAGAATGAAACCATTATTATATTGTTTTGAAAAATGACAGTAAGATAAGATCATGTTCGGATACATTATATAAATATGTACACAAAATTGCTGAAGTCGTGGAAAATGTAAAAAACTGACTCAACTCATTCTAAGAAGCGTTTCTTCAAAGGATATTGTTAATGCATACATTTATTAACAAATGACGGCAAATATTACATCTTTAACAAAATGTTGTTTTATGGCCTAGTTGGCCACAAATTGTATCCGATCTCCGCCGTCATAGTTTCTGTTTGACGTGAAAGACAAACACTGAATGAATTTTTCATTCAGTATCATAAAATAAATTATTATTATAAATATGCAATAAAAATGGTGTGATACGCAGTTCATGCCATTAAATTTAAATCTATCGTGCCTATATTTTTGAGATTACTTATTATTCTGCAACACGGTTTACGAATCAAAAATGAGTCTAGTCGGAAAAAAGTGTGAATCAATATCGATGCTCGATACTAGTAGAGACGACGTAATAGCCAATGGAATAACTCCTGATGATGTTCTAAGACTAGATCGGATTACGGATACTTATATGTGCAGTCCTGAGGCCAATGTATACGACATAGATTTCACGAGATTTAAGATTCGTGACTTGGAAAGTGGAACAGTGCTGTTTGAGATCGCTAAGCCTCCGACGGATTTTGGAGTGGATAGTGAGGGCACTGAGGATGCTCCCGAGGAGCCCCTGGACCCCAACGCTGGGAGATTCGTCCGTTACCAGTTTACGCCTCAATTTTTGAAACTAAAGACTGTTGGAGCCACGTATGTTCTATAATATTTATTTATTCAGGTGTCAGTCTGAGTGTTAAGTTAAAGTTGGTTTGCGATATAGCTACCATATCTCTGACGAGCTGTGGACTCGAAAATTCTGGAAGAGATAATCTCTAAAAATATGCCATTACCTTTATAATGTTAATATACTGAGCACAGCAATAACATGATTATTCTAACATTACAGAGTAGAGTTCACGGTTGGACCTCGTCCCGTCAACCACTTCAGGATGATAGAGAAGCACTTCTTCAGAGATACATTGCTCAAGACGTTTGACTTTGAGTTTGGTTTCTGTATACCATTCTCAAGAAACACTTGTGAACACATTTATGAGTTTCCGACACTGCCCCCTGATCTTGGTAAGATTATTTATTTATAATAATAAAATACCAGCCTATTATTGTCTCACTGCAGGGCAAAGGCCTCTTTTCATACAGAGAAGGCAGGAGTATTGATCACCACAATTACTGAAGACGTTTGGCGACAGTCCACATTTCCTCGCAATGTTTTTCTTTATTGATGTCAGTAATGTCCAAGACAAACTTAGAAAGTTCATTTAAATTGAAAAACTCACATTGGCACTTGCCCTGAAGCCACCAGCTAGAGGCAAAGCATTAACCATTAGGCCATCAAGGCATTAATGTTTTTTCAAAACATAAAACATAACATCGTGCCTTGTTTCTCCGAGGGGTTAGGCAGAGGTGTACCTGTAGTACATCTGCATTTCACCGTTATGTTTAAGTCCCATGTAACAGGGGGCAAGCCTATTGCCATAAACCGGGCACAAATCCAGACTCCGGGCTGCTACTGAGAAATCTAGATAGAAAAACCCAATAACACTTTGCCTGATCCGGGAATCGAACCCAGGACCTCATGCTCAGCAGTAGCGCTTGTAACCACTAGACCAACAAGGCAGTCAAACGGTCAGTGTTTTTTCTCTTGTAGTTTTCATGGAATATTTTGTTAACTAGGATAAAGTTTGCCCAAGGCTCTGCCCCAAAATATCATTGAGCATTCTCTCTGGCCACTAAAAATCGGTCTGCTTAAGACAATTATTTTTTTATATTTCAGTGGATGAAATGATTGCTGCACCTTTTGAGACCTGTTCAGACAGTTTTTACTTCGTAGACAACCATCTGGTGATGCATAACAAAGCAGACTATGCTTACAACGGAGGCATCAATAACTAATCACATTTAGTTTATTTTTATAAAAATTGGCACCATGCATTGTTTAAAAATTTAAAAATTTCAAATTATAAGACACTGTTTGACACCAGAAAATGATTTTTCGTGAGTAAGTCTGTGTTTTGAGTGTGAAATTTCTTTATAAATGCAAGGTTAGGAAGTAAATACACAGGTAGCTTGGTAATGAGAGAAGGAAAGGTGTGGTGGAATGTACCATCTTGTTCAAACCTGTGATAGCAAAATCAAAGCACAATCAAAACAGCTCAAAAACATCATTTACATAAGAGCTAAGAGTACAAAAGAAGAGTAATATTACGTGGTATGGCTGTGCGGTTCGGCTAGAAGATTACTAATTGTATTGTAAGTACCTTCTGAAGTCTCTTCACGGAATAGTAAGCAAATGGAGTACTAACAAGCAGACGTATTTCTAGAATTGATTTTGTTTAATATGTGGGTGGAGAATCCTCCTTAGTGATTTGATGGTCATCAGCTAGGCGGACATGGGGGGAGGCCTATGTCCAGCAGTGTACTCTTTCGGCTGGAATGCTAGAAATTAAACCACCTTACCCAATGCCAAGGACATTCTCCTCGTAGACCATAGAATACTTTGGGAAATATATTTATAAACACAATGGCACACACACCTCTTGCTCCTTTCATTACGTTTGAGTACTCCATTTGTGTACTAATGTGTGGATTTCAAACAGCATGACATTTTGATCCATCACACTTAATTAGATAATATTTGTGATCGTATTGATTGTGATTTTTACACCTACTTATTATCATAATTGACTTTAACGTGTACTGAACTTAAATTAAGGGAGCATTTTGTTTAGATATTGCAAAAAGGTTGCATTTACATTTTGCACCTTTTTCTGTTTTAAATGATTAATTGAACTTTGAAACTTTATTAAATTATTATGTTGTGTAAATCAATTATTGATGGTCTTTACTTTTTTTCTTTTTAATATTTATGGCCATCAATTTGGGAAGGAGTTTCTTGCGGGTTCGTGAAAATACGGTAAACAGGGCATGAAATAAATAATGAATGTAATTTTGTAAAGTATTATTTTAATTTATGCATTTTATTGAAACTGATCTCGTTATTAACGAAGTTATCTCAACAATGACATTCCTAATTTAAATTATTATGTGGTATTTTTTAGTGTTAATGTTATTATTTAGATTTAATAATTAATAATTTATTTATATTACATTAAGTATTTATTTAGATTATTGTTTTATGTACTTACTACCAATTAGTTTTGTTTAATTAAATGGTTTAGTATATGTATATTTTACTTGTTAAGTTGGGCCTACTATTGATGAATAATTATTTAATCAAACAGCTGCACTAAAAGTTGGCAACACTAAAGGTACAGTCAACCTCACATAATTGGTGACAATTTGACATTGACAGCGCCTTTATGTCCTAGCAGTAAGAGTTATTTTAGTAGTGCAAGTGTTACTTGACACTAGACCGTTGGCTGTACAATACAAAACACAATATGTTGGTAAACTGACATTATGGCAAAGTATATTATTTTCTGAAAGCTAAATTCCCGATCACTCATTTTCAGTGTGTCACACTGACATTTTTAGTATAAAAGTGATTGGAAAATGTGTTTTAAATTGCTGTATGTAAGAAGGAGTTTGAATTATTAATTATTTGTATTAATTCTATTTAAGCTAGTTCACACATAGCACTAATTTAACTTTATGTGTTCACTGTAATTTTGTGTAAAACACTTCTTTAATATTTTTAATACCTGGGCCTGACGTAGTTAGGGACCTCGCGCACATCATAGAAAAAGCGGTGTCGTAACAGCATTGAATAATATAATGTGGTGACCGCTCCCACACTGAACTGCTTCAAGAACAGACTGGACACATTTAATCTCCTAAAACTATTTAAAACACACCCACCAGCTAATTACATAGCTGCTGTGCTGCGGTGGTGGCCCAGTGGTAACGACCGCGACTTATGAGTTGTAAGTCGTAGGTTCGAACCCAGACAGGCGCTTTTGGGTAAATTATTTCATCACCACTGCTCTCAAAACGGTGAAGGAAAACATCGTGAGGAAACCGGCATGTCCTAGAACCGAAAATTTGAAGACATGTGACATCTACCAACCCGCACTGGGCCCGCGTGGTGGATTACGGCCCACTCCCTCTCATAGAGAGGTATGTGTCCCAGCAGTGGGAACATTATAGGCTGATTATGGTTTACCAAATAATAATAATAACGACGCGGTCACGACCTCGGCCCGCAGGTGACCGCACATACACATACCAGAAGGGCAGTTCCCATATTTTTAAAACGGTCACATTATAGTCTCACAGAAATACTAATTTGTTCACGTTTTCGACATTGATTGTCGCTGAGATTTTGAACGTTTTTAATACGGGAATTTACCAGATAAATGTATGAGAGTCAGGAAGGGCCTGTTCGGGTCCAGGAGGAAAGGGGGGTGAATGTGGTCCCCTGCACCCCCTCCTCATCCCTCGGTACGCCTATGGCTATATTGTATGTTTTGTCGCATTTTTAATAGTTTTTATGTGGTGCTTTCGACCTGAAATTGTTCTAGTCCTTTTTTAAGTTTGAAGTTTAATAATTTAAAAAAAAATCTCTAATAGAATTGAGGTGACTGTCATACTGAATTTCGAAGTTTAAAAGTACGATTTACGTGAGTTAGAAAGTACGCTATGACGAATTATTTAATTGAGAATGTTCATAATCGCGACGTACGGAACTTCGAAAGAATGCTATTTCAAAATTAATTAGAGTAATAGAGGGGATCTGGCGCTCGGCGGTCTCTGCCGCGACACGCTCGCTTCGCTCCATGCTATCCTTCGCTATATTCGGACTGGTATGCTTTCTAACTAAAGATACGTCGGCCTTGCATACTTCGGTCCAGTGCACTTTCGAACTGGCGTACATCGAGATCCTGTACTTTAGAACTAACATACGTCGACATTCAGTAGTCTAACCAATTGAGGTTGCCAAGAAACTTAGATCCGTTTTGATTATAAAAACAAGCTAAGCTCAAGGGCTCAAAACACTTATCGTTTCCAGATAAGCGGAACGTCATTCTTATTAAATGTTTATAATTTTTCTTATTTAGATTATTTTATTTCACGGCTGTTGGAATGAATATTTATGATAATACAGGGAGTTGAAACTGAATGATAATAATTAATTTATATTATTTTAATTTATGTTTTTAACACTTATAAATAATGTTATAATATAACAAAATGTACAAAACAGTACTATGTAAGCATGGCTTAGTCGACGAGATTATTGCCAGTAATTTCTGGGGACGGGGAAATTGAAAATATGTATAATGTGTGTAATGAGTAGCTCGTAGTTAAATAACAACAGCCGCACGAGTCGATCAGTCAGGTTAAGCTACGCTTGCCTGAGTTGACCCGTGGATGGGTGCATCTTTACATACCGTGACTCCTTTGTGCCTCGGAAAGGACGTTAACCGGTAACTCCCCACTGACACCGAATAGGAGTTTTGGGCCACGCGGTTTGCCACTCTATATAACGTACAGTAACAGTCAGAAGTCGACCACATCTATAACTACTCGTAGCGATGCTACTCGACATGTTAATTTGTTAGCGTTGGAACATCACTCACAAGTATAAATATGCGTATGTGTGTATAGGCTCCGCAGCCCGTATAGCGCAGGCGATAATGGTCATTGCGGTGTAAGTGGACTTCTGGACGTTGACTGTACAATAAGGTGCACATCCGCGGACGAGGTCGGGGCGGGGCGGGGATGGACGTCATCTGACAGCGGTGGGCAAGCGGGCACGTTTAGCCGTTGATTTCGACTGTAAGCCGTTGACGAACAAGGGGTGTCGGATTGCCTAGTTACTGGGTTGTGGAGGTCAGATAAGCAGTCGCTCCGGCATTCAGCTACATCCAGTTGGACTGGAAGCCGACCCCAACTTGTTGGGAAAAGGCAGGCAGATTGATTGTGTAATGTAGCCGAGATAGACTTCAACTTCTCAGACTTAAACTTAGACTTATTTGTATCTACATCCTTCATTGTAGTGTGTCAAACTTACCGTTATCGGTAGTTTAAAAAGACGGCAACTTCTAAAAAAGAATTAAAAAAAGAATGTAATTTAACGTTCAGCTTTAAAGGATTTTAGACTAAAAACATAATCCCAAAATTCCCATTTCATGCCGTCCATGTTTTATTTAAGAAAGTGACCTTTTTTAATGTAAAACTTTAATAATACGAACTTAATGTGTTCAGTATATGAATTTTCGTTTTAAGTATTATTTCTTGTAATTATGTACAATTAGTTGTAAAGCTGTATCTACACTGTGTCTGTAAACGCCTACGAATGAGGTATCAATATTATCCAAATTATTTAAATAAAATATTACTGTTCATTATATTCTTACTTTATTATACACATATTTGGCGTCCAACTATGATGCTAAAATACCTAGGGCCTATGTATCAATAGTCAGATAAGTTTTACCTGAAAAATAAAAATGGCCGTTTGACATTATCTTTTATACAAAAGCTGTCAAACAGCCGATATTTATTCCTCAGTTAACTACACTTATCTGACTATTGAAAAACTATACTTATCTAACAAAATTAGCCTTTATTTAGGTTTCATCTTTTGTTGTAATTAAGTAACTTTATAGATAATATTTTTTTTAAACTGTGCGCCACCATTATAATAATAATAATATCGTTTATTTATAAAAATGGTGCAGATTTACAATAACTTATCTTAAAGATAATAAAGAACACATTTGCTCACCATTACACGCACGATGCGGCTACATTTCCAGTATCAGCTGACCTTTCATTGTTCGGTAATCCTATTTAATTCGAGATCCGCTTATACTGGAAATGTATAGCTTGATCTGTTTTTGTAATATCTCACTGACTGCTCCAAAATACGACTCGTCTCAAACAAGGTGCTGTTTTGCTAAAACTTCACAATATGGCGCAAGATCATTCCTATTCTTAGTTGAATCGCATTGTACACAGTGCCATCCACGAAGACATCGACCACTCTTTTTCCTAATCGCTTACAGTGCAAGTGTGTAACTTTTCGCTAGTGTTGTAGTGCTTTCGATACGTACGGATTGTCTATGGGTGCGCACGCACACTACGATGAATAGACTAATCACAAGAGAGCATTACGGTCAACTACAACCCCCTGACCAAAAATTTATGGGGCTTCTTCGTGTATGGCACTATCTGTACCTACCTAAAGTTCGTTTTTTAATCCCAGAGACTAATTTGACATTTCAAAATATTGTTGTTTGGTTTTTCAATATGGAGTTTCACATTTGCACCTGTCAAATTAGTCTCCGAGATAAAAAAAACAGACTTCAGTTAGGTACTGAAACACATCAAATGATAATCGATATCACCAACTTTTTTATATTATATATTTAAATAATGAACTGTGAATATTGTAAGACAAGTGACATTTTCTTTTCGGTTATAATATTTTGAAGGCGAAATTAATGTGACATCTGTCTAGGCCCTAGAAGTCATCCGGGCCACTGCTGATTAATAATTCCCTAAGTCTTTAGTTTAGGAACACTCATGCTATCCACTGCCTAGCCCCGAGTTTAGATACCGAGCCGTGAAAATCAGCATCTGCGATTAAATAGTAAATAACAATACGTAATTAATATCGAATTAAATTTAAAAAAGTACATTTACATTTGAGAAGCATTTTTAGAACATGATAGTAGAACATTGTAAGTCTCTTTAATTGACGCTGCCCATTTGTATTTATTTTTAACGACAGTTCCTACGTTTGATGTCTCATTTGATTTAAAATTATAATTTTTATGTTCCTACCATTGGTTTATAAATCCATACGGGGCCTAATATCTATGACATTATTATATCGAATTCTGTTTAACTTATTAAGATACAGTAAAGCCGAAAACACTGCAACCCCGACGGCACTGAAATGTGCTCAAAAACATTGTGAGTGGAGTGACGTCGGGTTTCATTAATGTGTTTTCTTAAAGTTACGGTAGACTGATTTCTATAGCTGAGTAACCAATAATTATATAATCATATTTTTAAATTATCTGGTTTGGAATGTGCTATCTACAGATATCGGTTGACAAACATATGTTTGATTGACCTCATAAAGTGTTAGAATGAGGTCATCAATCAGATAATTTTATAAAATATAGATGCTGCCAGGTGTGTATAGAGCGTTATAAGATTCTTTTGGCGCGTGGCCATAATCAGAACTAACACCGCCGTCTTGTTTTAAAATACATTTTGCAAAACAGTTTCACAATAGACGTTCGCAAAACAGTGCGTTCTAAAGTGATGTAATATTATGACATTACATTTCGAACCCAGGAATGTTGCATTACACCATGACTCCAAACCTGACGCGAAATGACGGGCCACACGATTGATATTGTAGTGAAATGTTCGCGTTATAGAATACATACCTACATCATTACATGAGTTGCATAACTTGACCAAGCATATCTGAATATAGTGTCATAAACTGCGAGAGTCATAAGTTAAAACATCACGTACTAGGCAGGCCGCGGTGTCAATACAACGTAACCGTTTTACATGAATGATACGGTTCTAAATAATAGTTCACTAATTTCGCAGCCAGTCGACCGGCGCATGCTCCTTCTCACTTGCACATTCAGGTAAAATGACAGAGATAATACGAATACCGAACAGCGCGCCACTCGTCATGTTTGGGTGTCATGTGCCATTCGTAAATTGGTCGAGTCATGTGTAATGCTAGAATACGCGGCCGGGTTAGATGACGTGCAATTCAACAATTGCATTACTTAGGCGCCACCTCCACGGGCGAGAAAATCGCAGCGATATTATCGTCTTGCCACTTCTTCTATAACAACTCTATGAACGTGTCTCCACACGGCGATTCTATCGCGACGATGTGGTGATTAACATTGACGAGCAAAACGTCAACAACTCGCCGCGCACCCGCCGCGAGACGCGACCTCCCGCCCCGCTAGTCTGCCCCGCGCGTGTGTGAACAACTGTGAAACGAGTTGTTGCAAACACGCGGCAGGCGGAAGAATAATATTCTCGCGGAGATTACCCGACGATAGCAGGGCGGACTCATGGTGATACACTCGCTCGTGGTGGTGGCACCTTACACAAGTCTATTGCACAAATGTTTAGGAACAGCGCACCCTGTCAACCTTATTTGAGCGCCTAAAGATCCTAATAACACTCGTAGTTATTTGAGTTTTATTGTTAATTTAATTATTCTACAGCTTCATTAAACTTCGGTATGAATTGTTTGATAAAATGATGTAACTGTGTGTTAAATATTATTGAATATACTTGTATAAGAGCGGGCACAGACGGTCCAGTTCGAATGACGACCAGACTAATTTGTTTATTTTACATAACCATGTTCTCGGGCCATAAATATAATAATATAATTTATTTAATAATTAAAGAAACTGTTTGATTATTAAATAAATTATATTATTATTAGTTAGTTAGTCAATTGGTCAAACTTGTACAAAAAGGTGCTTTAATTGTTTACAAAGTATGTAATTTTTATTTTTATCTACCTAATCTCTTTGCTTTTACATTTCTTGACCGTATGTGCTTGCACTTGTCAATTTCACTGTCACAGATCACATACACTAGTTTTGTCGATGAATATAAAGTTGAAAAAAAACATTTATAGTGTTATTTCCAAAACCTAAGGCCCGTCGTCCTCGAGGCTTCTCAGAACCAGTTACAAACTCAACCCACCAGTGAGTAACCAGCAGAATAGTATGTCAATGGCAGTCCGTATACGACGCAATCAATCACAAAGTAAAGTCTGTTTTTTAATCTCGGAGACTAATTTGACAGGTGCAAATGTCAAACTCCATATTGAAAAACCAAACAACAATCATTTGAAATGTCAAATTAGTCTCTGGGATTAAAAAACGAACTTTAGTTACCTAATAACGCTTTAGTAAATTGTGTCGTGCCTTAAGGCTTGTTCAGACAAAAGCTATATCGCTGTCCCGCTCGGTAGCGATAACGATTCGGTACGCGATATGCCGCGCTCGGTAGGCGACATCGCGCGGCAAACGCATTACTCGCGAGTGTTTGCATGGACGAGTGCGTTAGAGATGGTGGCGAACTCATAATTACCTGCTGTGCTCGTGTTTGCTAATGGGCGGCACAAAAATGACTAACCAAAAGGCGGACCAGTATAGCTACCGAGCGCAACAGCGATATCGCTTATGTCTGAACTCTCAACCCTAAGGCAAAGCTCATGTCGAAGTGATTTAATTGGCTGTTGTCACCATACTCAACCAAACAGTAGACTTATCTGAGACGGTGCCTGGGGTATCTGCGCGGTGCGGGAGGGGTGTTTACGATCGTGAGCGGGCGAATGACTGTTATGAGCTCACGCACACGTCACTGCGCCCGGGAGCACCGCGCAGCTGAAGCACGACAAAGTTCTTTTGGCGCGTGGTTAAAATCGGAACTAACGCCATCATCTTGTTTTTTCAAGACATTTCACAAAACAACATTGCTACAAGCTTAACCTTCAGCGCCCCCACTTTTTTTTTGGCGGAAAATTATCAAATAACTTCTCCCGCTCATTGTGTCAGACTCTTACTAGACTAAACACCGCCCGTATTCCTTCCGTTGCCTGTGCTGCCAGGGGCCTCGGTAACCCTTTTGGAGTTTCCCGCGACCACGGCAGGCACCGGCCCTAGTGGACCCCTACACTTATGCTGACATCTCTTTGACGCGAGCCTGGAACACAAAGCGCCGTCGACCCGGGCCGGGGTTCCCGACGCTCAGGACGTCTTCTGCGGTGGCGCCCCCCTGTCAACGTCATTCGAGCGCCAAGACCCTTGTAGCAGTGTACCTCAGGCAGTATCCGTTAAACGACAGGCCTATTTACACATATAAATATTTAAGTGGCTGTTTGTGATATCCAAATAACAGCTATTTATTAAATGCATATGAAAGTACACACCTACGGGTAGGTATTTTGGTATGCCCAAATGAAACAACGTATCTACAATCATATTGACATGCTTTAATGAATAAAAAAAATACAATGTCTAGTACAGAAAAATAATGAAGCAACAACACAGTTAAATAATCAAATTAAGATATAAAATGTTACAAAGTGATAAATTATAATTGATTACATGGACTAATAATACAATAGTTTTTTATAGGATTAAATGGACCTGCGTTTAGGGAATAATCCCTTTAAGACGCTGACAACACCTAAACCGTGGTCACTGTCAAATTCTATAGAAAAGAAAGAGAAGCGCGACACAACAACGCTTGTAATTTATTGCAAAATATGAAGTAATTATTTATTTACTCGAAATTGAGTTGAGTAATCGAAAATAAAAAACAACCAAGTTCTGCATTCAAATAAGACGTTCTTGTTATTAATTAAATACGTAACGTATGTTGATATTTGATACAGATATTTTGGATTAGAACTCAAAGTAAGAGGTTAGTTTAACGTTAGTTTGTATCGAGATTTTGTTTTCAAAACGTGTTTTAGTAACAACCAGGTTCTGGGAAATATGTTCAAAATTAACATATATTTTTTCCGCTACCACAAACTATACAGATTTGGCAATTTTTTTTCTTAAGAAAAGCCTATTTTGATCAATTGGGTCTTGTCAGCGCCTTAACCAATTGCAGTAAATTAAGTAATGTAGCGATAAACATACACCAAGGAAACCATTTTGCTGCTACTTATTTTAAAGGGTTATATTCCAAGCAGCCTTATTAGGTTTAAAAAGATGTGATAAAAATCTAAAAGCAAATTAAAAGAGATGACGTGACGTGCATGGCGATTAGCAAAAATAATTTAAAACACGAATGTTAAAATTATTTTTATTATGAACTGCTGAACTCAGGGACGCGCCTGTCAAATCAGGTACATAGTAACCGCAACTGCGTGTGTATGCGGATGGATTGAAACGATGTAAAGATCGTATCTGTAGTTTCTGCCTACCCCAATGGCAGATAGGCAAGATTTCAGAAATATCATTTATGAAAAAATATCGGTTTCACACTCATTTTCAGTTTTAGAAAAATATCCTCAACACCGGGTACTCGTGCCTCTTAACGATATAGGTCTATGATCCCTATAAGCGGATCTGTCATCTTGCTCTTCCTCCGAATCATCTGCGATGACTCTATAGATGATTACTAATTACACTTATTACAATCTTATTTAAGTTAAAGATAACATAGTTCTATAAAATATAAAAAAATGGATCTATAATTAATAATATTTTTTGTCAATGGTAAACATGTTTTATAACACGAATTCTACCAAGACTTGCCAGTGGTAAACCCTAACTGGCAACACTTGACAGTGTTTCCATAGTTAAAAACTGGAAACACTTGAAGTATATAATAGCATTCCGAATACAAAAATGCAGCCCTTATTTTGTCTTTCTTTGAGTAAAATATGACATGGGCAATATTAATTGAAATACTTCTTCTTCTTCTACTTCTGACTCCTATAAGGTATTCCTATTGATCAACGTTTAGCATAGATAGATACATTGGCAGTCTTTATGAAGACTCCCAAATACTATGACCAGTAAACGTAATGATTCATTTCAGGTTATAGGAACTATACATTAACCGTGACATCTTTGATCCTCGTAAGGACAAACGGACACACGTCGTCCGTGATGTCTACAAGTTGCACATCATTCCAACCTTGCTGGAACACCTCAAACAATCAATACATTTTTCTCTCGCCCAGGGAACCATTCTAAGGGTGCGTTTCCACTGACGCGGAGCTAGGCGGAGTGGAGAGGAGCGGACCGTGAACGAAAAACGCACCCTAACCTCCCCCTGGATATACCTTTATAGGGTATTAGAATGGTTCCTTGGGCGAGGGAAAATGTATTCACTTTATGTGAATCTCGCTTATGAAATGAGACAAACATGCGTATTTTCATGCTGAGGGTGTTAGGCTTTTAAGCCTTAAGGAAGGAGGCTTTTACAGTCCTTTCAGTTATTTTACCTCGGTTTTTGCATCGCAGTGACCTTTAGGGTGCTTTTCCACCAGAGATGTGCTATGCCTCGTTGCTATGGATGCGTTTGACCAACCATATCCATAGGTCCACACAAGCATAGCACTGGTGGAAATGGGTTCAACTAAGCTATGTTTTTTATATGGAAGGATGCGTAGATGGGAGCCATGGATGGATAGCTCGAGCTGCGCATGTTCCTCGCACAGCTACCTCGCGGCTGCGCATCTTCACAGCACATCTTGTTCGTTCCGCTTCACAGCTTAAAATTGGTGGAAATGGTCACATAGATTCGTAGATTAGCTCGCAGCATAGCTGCATAGCACATCTCTGGTGGAAACGCACCCTTATTCTGGTTGATATACTTAAGTAAAATAACTAATTGTCCTTATCTACCATGTTGCAACCTTGTTCATAGACAAAACAGGTGATATAGAATACGCCACGTTTCTAATCATTGGCAGGGGAATACTATAATAAATGCCAATATTTTTAAGTTTGTTCCCCTATATTTAGTCGGTAGATATCATTATCAAAATTCTATTCACTACTTCAAATTAAAAATTGACACAATAACGCAATTTTCATAAAATATTCATTAAAAATTATTTTAGAAAACACGATTGGCATCAAATTGTACTTCTCACAGATAGAAGACAATCGATAAGAATATTGTTTTAAAAATCAAAACACAACGTAAACCTGACATCAATTTAAGTAATTTCTTATCTTATCAGTTAAGGAGAGAGACAGAGTTGAGATAGTCGATGCAATTATTTTTCAAGCAATTCCTATCTTATTGATAATAATCATTATCGCACATTCAACGCGGACACTTCAGACAACTTTATCGGGGAATACTTTAGTAAGATTATAGTGTTCGAATGTAAGCAAATCTTGTTTATTATAAAAACAAGTGCCCATTCATTTAAACCCTACTAAGTACCTACTCATATCTTTGTAATGGCAACATTAGAAAAACCTTCACAAGTGGCAATACTTAAAAGTTCATTCGCTATAAATTTGCTGATTGGCTAATATTGTTACCCGACTGCGCGAAAACAAAGACAGGGTTGTTTTTTTACTACAGCTTTGAAAGAAGAAGCATGGCAGCACTTACTAGTCTCCAATAATATTTTCATCAATCAGCAGATTGCCTTTAAAATATTATTTTGCCTTCAGTATTGGAATTGTAACACTTCTCTTGTTCGTGTCGACACGAACTATTGTATTTTGTACGTAGAACAAATCATATCGGAATTTCTAAAGGAACACTTGTAACACGGATAGTGAGAAAAATAAGTTAATTCACAAAAATTAAAAATATGTGGGTACTTTGCTAATTCTCGGCCTCTCTCTCTTCGTTAACAGACAAGAGGAATTTAAAAAAATCTTAATTTTTTCTACCTTTCCCGCGCTGATATTTGCCGAAACCCTTCTTTTCTTCCTTGGTCTGCTTGATGAAAACCTTGTAATTCAATACGTCGTTGCAGACAAAAGTGTTAGCGTGCCAGATAGGCAGCACTGCGCACTCTCCCTCCTTAAAAACATCTTCTATTTTGTCGATGGAAGCGCAACAATTGTCCGTGTACACAAATTTCCTACGGTTTTCGCTTTTGTTGTAGACGTGTATTTCGTACAGCCACTTCATGGCACTGAATTTCGTGCCGATAAGCTGAACGGCCATGTATACTTTGCCGTCAGACTCGGACACTTTTACATGTAGAAGGAAGTTGTATGCGCCCAGGACGATGAGGTTGACGTGTTGACTGTTGTTTCGGACGTTCGTAAGTTGCATCTCCGAGTCCACGTTAGTTTGACAACCACTTGGATGCGCGTTTTCGAAATGGCTCGATATTTGACTCAGTTTACCTGAAATTTAGGGAAGAAAAACTTATCAATGAAGCGGCCAGAGGGTATAAATGATAAATGATTTTATTTCTGTAAGTAGGTTTTTACAAACACTTTTACACGCCAAACATATTTTTTGAAACTAGATGAGGTCGGCGTTTCCTATCTGACTACTCTGAGAAGAAAGGCCGAAACAAACTCAGAGGTCACAGTCTCTTTTAAAGTCCAGACATAATCTTGGTCAGATCATGTGAAGACCATGTCGATTGGTGTCTGAAATGGTCTTTTGACGAAAGAACCACACAGATTGAGTGGACCTGTCCAGTCAGTGCACGCATTTGTCAGTAGTTGTGCAACTCAACTCAGAAATAAAGGAGCTCAACGATTCAACGAACAATACCAAAGAAAGGACATTTGGCTAGGCCGCAAAAAATAAACTGCCAGACCATGTTAAAAACTAACTGAGAATAAAACAAAATTACACAATGACCCACATAGTCTTCACAATTAAAATAATATAATACTTTACAAAGTAAATATTCATGTCATTGTTTATTGTTTTTTTTTTGTTTATATCTAAATACATAATACGAGGGCCCTTCCCAGTCCGTCTATCGTCAATGCGAGCATGGTCGAAAAACTTGTTGTTTCATCCAACGCAAGTTAGACGAACTAACAAGCAAGTGATTACGCGCTATCATTAAACGGAAAATAGTTTGCAGAAATTTCACGTGTTTTTGAGTAAGCCTTACAGGTTTGTGAAATAAACGTTTGTTATTTGCAATCTCCATTACATGTGCGACGCTTCTATGACGATGTTTTCTTTACTTTTACAATTTATGAGCACATTATGAACGGCCAAAGAACGATGAAGGTAAAATTTGTGGAAAAAAACAGATTTTTGCAGGCTTATACTGATTTTTTTCTCAAATTTTTTATTTTTTGCTTTTATCGAAACCTAGAGTGCACAAGATACCTAATAATTTCAAAATTTAAAAAAAGTTGGTTTTGCAACGCCATAATCACGTACGAGCGTTTGAATGAAAAGTATGACGGGTTGGCCGCTCTGTGTGTTTCATGTAATTTTCGCACTAAGGCTCACCCTTCATCTGCCTAACCTTTTTCTCAACCATGTTGGGGTCGGCTTCGAATCCAATCAGAAAACGCGTACCAGTATAATATTGGGAATCAATTAATAAAAAAACCCGCCTGCGTAAAAAGTGAACTTCAAAAAAAGATGGAAGCAATATTTATATAACTTTAACACTAGAAACGATCTTATGCAGTCTGAGGTCTTTATTACCTCCGACTTCATCAGATTGTTTATAGTATGAAGGCTCGTGCAGACTGGCGCGACGCGACACAGGTAGAACAATTTCCATGAAAAATTCATGAAATATTTCTACCGGTGTCGCGTCGCGCGACAAGTCGCGCCAGTCTGCACGAACCTTTAACCTATATAAAACATGTTTCCACCTTTTTTAGCACCTTTTACGCAGTCAGTTTTTTATTTTTTTTTATTTACTGTTTAGTTAGGATTATAAGACGGTAAAGTTGGTCCACTTGTAATCGGGTGATAACACTCTTATTTATACTGACTCCAAAAGTCGGGATAGTTTTTTTACATTCCAAATTACATAATATTTTCACATATTTTCGTAACTAGGCACTCGATAGCTATTTTCTTTTTGTGTGGGAAATCATCAAATAACTTCTCCCGCTCTGGGTGTATTCCTTCCTGTTGCCTGTTTTGCGGGGGCCTCGGTGACCCATTAGTACCTTCCCGCGACGCCGGTAGGCATCGGCCCTAGTGGACCCCTACCTATGTGCTGACGACATCTCTTTGAGGCGCGCGTGGAACACAACGTGCCGTCGACCCGGGCCTGGTCCTTACCGGACGGTGAGCTACCCATTGCTCACCGTCCGCAAGCCCGCGCCTACGGTGGCCGGAAATCCGCCCGGGATTCCCGACGCCCTGGGCGTCTCCTGCGGCGGCTAGGGGCGAGAGGGCGCGAAATTTGCCTTTCCCTCAACCGTCCCGCCTCCTCCTTCGCGAGCATTACTGCTTCGCAGAAGGAGGTGACGGCTGCCCATGCCCTCTCGCTCCGTACCATGGCCTGGACCAGGGCCGGACGCGAGAGACCTCTGCCGCCGACTCGATAGGTATAGGAGCTTTTTATAAGCATACATATTGGCGCTAAAGATTTGCCATTTAGATTTTTTTTATAATTTTAATATAATTATAATATTTACTCGCAATTTTTTAATTTTAATATAATTATAATATTTACTCGCAATAAAGACGAATTTAACGACATAATTATCATTAATCAAAATCGGTTTAGTCCTTTATTAGTTACGAGGGAACATAGGGCCGGACGGACGGACATACCTACACACAGAGACAGGTCAAACACATAACCCTCTTTTTGGCTTCGCCACAGTCGGGTAATAAACAATTATTCTTACCTTTCCAACGACAGGTACCGAACACTGCAGTTAGAGGACAATCTTGTTCCTTGAAAGGACACTCCTTGACGTGATTCTCCATGTCTGCTATCTTTATGAACAGCTTACAGCCTTCACTTGTGTGAGGGCATGGCGCTTTCGTCTGTAACGAAAACAAAATGGTTTTATATCCAGTTTGACTTCATTATGTTCAATACTCCATATTGCTGTACCATAATATGTATGTGTATGTGTGTGGGTATGTTCATGCATTATAGATGTTCATCGTGCGTAAAATTAATGAACTGTTAACGCCTTCTAGCTGATCTTTACCTTTAATCATGACATGTCGTTGGGACCGAATTATTTCATTTTATGTTGCCAAGTGCAAAATAAACAAAATAAAGTTTATTTTACCGGATGGTAAGTACCTTTATTTTTTACAATGTTAAATGCCACTGAGTTTGATGATTACTGGGAAACGACTTTTATTTTTGGTGTGAAAAATCGCTGTTTACGGTAGCATCATTGCATAAATCATTACATCGCACTGTGTATGAGTGCATGGGTACAGGGGTCATAGACCTGCCGGGGTCGAGGGAGATACGAAAAGGTTACCGAGGTCCCTGGCAACACGATGGCAGTAGGTGGGTTTTAGTCAGTAAGAGTCTGACACACCCTCGCGCTCCGCCCAGAGCGGGAGAAGTTATTTGATGATTTCCCACCCAAAAAAAAAACCCCCGCGACCCCGGCAGGCATCGGCCCTAGTGGACCCCTACACTTGTGCTGACGACATCTCTTTGAGGCGCGCGTGGAACACAACGCGCCGTCGACCCGGGCCTGGTCCTTACCGGACGGTGAGCTACCCATTGCTCACAGATATGGTTCCAGTACAAAAAAAAACATGGCGGGAAAACATGTCTTCTTTAAGTTTGTTTTCATGCACCCGTTATTTTATAGATATTTTTTTTTTATATTAAAACAATAATAATGTAATAGGTACCTGAGCGACATGATTCTCAATGTCATAATTCCTCAAGTTGGTAAGAGTCCTCCTGCAGATGCCGCATGCACGCCCTCTAATCTTGCAGTCGTTGCAGGAGCTATGCCCATTTTCGCACTGATAGATTCTCATACCATATCTCACGTGGCAGGTGGGGCAGTCTAACACATCACGTTCCCTGGGCGAGATGCGATTTCTGGCGGAAAAATTAATTGTATAAGGGAGGCGCTACGGTAGCCCGTATTTTTTGTGCCAATAAGCAGCTACCATAGTCTTCGATACCATAGACAGCTGCCCAGAAAATTGATAGCCGCTGTGATAATGATGTGGTGCTCAACAAACTGGCGCAGATCTTCTCTTATTTAAGGCATGGACGCCATCGGAAACAAAAGAAGACCAAGGTATGGTACTGTACTGGTTCCTATCAGGGTTTAGTTTTAGCCATGCTGAATTGTATATAACTTATCCAACCATAGGTAGAATGTCCAAGAATTTGTATATTTAAAAAAAAAATATTCGATTTTTTTTTTCACTCCCAGACCGGGAGGAGTGTAGAAGTTCTATGATAATGCATCATCCTAGCCGCTAGTTGATACTGGCAACATAATAAAAATAAATATTTAAATCGGAAGATAGATTTAAAATGATGGATTGTCACAGGGACAGTCTTTAATGAACTTACAAACGTAAATGTATTGAATTTTAAAAGATAAATATATTAATATTTATCAGAAAGGAAATATTATTTATTAATGTAGCTCGTCCCGCACACTACAGTTCTTTAAGACGCTGACAACACCTAAACCGTGGTCACTGTCAGATTGCATAGAAAAGAAAGAGAAGCGCGATGACACAACGCTAGTAATTTATTGCAAAATATGAAGCAATTATCTAATTACTCAAAATTGAGTTAAGTAAGAACTCTCAAGGGTGAACGGCAGATTTCGTACAGCTTACTTTTTTTATTGTTTTGTTATAGAATTTGTAACCCATATTAAGGCAACTAAGCCATTTATTTTCATGTAAGTGTACTATTTTTAGAAGTTCGGATTAATTAATAATATTTAAAAAAAGATTTTAATAACTATCCCTAATTTAGTCGTAAACTAAATGCAGTTATGTTGGTATTTAAGCTATGCTTGCCATGAGGGCCGACCCGACCTGCCCCCTTCTTAGATGAAGTGATTTACGAATTAATGAATTATAAATAAAATAAATGTACTTAAAACAAAACTATTAACTGTAGTGTTTTATTTACCTACACTCAAAACCCCATCAGGACTTCATCATTATCAAACTGTTGCAGTCAGCTGCTGGACATAGGTATCTCCTAATGCACTCCGCTGAGTAGGTACGATCCTCATCTCAATTTACCTACTTGATAGTAAGTAAAACACTACAAAAATAGCGACAAGCAATCTAGAACGTATACTTTATTACCAAAACAATGTTTATGTGCCTATAAGTAACAATCTACATTGGTACACTAGTACTTAACCTTAAAAAATTAAACTGGTTGTAACTTTTACGACCCAAGTTCTAAAAATCCAAGAATTTAAAAAAAGGCTTGTCTATCGTATTAACTACCAATTAAAACAATAATAAGTATCCCAAAACACGAAATTTTATTAGCTGTACGAAAGTCCCATACAACCCTTCCGTTCTCCTTTCATCCCCTAATTAAACCCTTTAGTGGGGGGGGGGATAAATTTTCAAAAATCCTCAACTTCGTTACAAAAGGAACTCTTATGCCAAACTTCATGCATCTAGACACTTCCAGACCTAGCGGTTTAGGCTGAGCGTTGTCTGGCAGTGAAATTAACTTTATGGAAGGTCAAACTTTATTTTGAAAATATTTGCGTCATTTAAAAGCTAACAGAATTAAAATAATAACAACCCGGCTACACATCAAGCTATACATTTCCACTGACCTCGCATTATACAGAAATCCTATACAATGCGAGATCAGCTTGCTTATACTAGAAATGTATAGCTTGATGTGTAGCCGTAGTGTGTAGTGTGTACGAGATTATTATTAAGTACATTCTAACAATTCTTCAACGTGATAAAAGTGTAAGATTTTGGGACATACCTGCTTACAGAACGCGGCCTCGGTCCAGGCCCACGAGGGGGCGCAGGAGCCGATGGAGTTGGCCCTGACGCCTGCCTATTATAGCTGTCAACAACAAACATTTACTTAAAAAAACGGCGCTGTAGACCGAAGGCCGCGCCCTTACCAAAGAGATCGTTGCGCGAATATGCGATCGTCGCGTTCATTTTGTTCGAACCCGAACGCGTGGTCGCGTTGACAGAGGGCGCAGACTTTTCGAACAAATAAGTAACATAGTGATCGCGCACATGATCTTCTTGGTTAGGACGCACGGACAGACTGTTTTTTTCTAACAGAACAGACAGCTGTGCTGCTGGGGAGTTTGTTGCGCCACTTCTTCTTCCCAACTAAAGCACTAGGAAGAGATGAAGGGCGAGCGTTTTGGGGGACTGTCTTGTGTAACTTTGATGATCGAAAAGTGCAGATTCTCAGCCTAGTTTGAATAAATGACTTTTGGTTTGGACAGGCGTCTTGTGACTGCGACTAAGGAGATAACGAATGAAAGAAGTTGTTAAGAGCAAGCCACGAGGCACCGTGCGGCGACTTGCACAGCGACGAACGCAAAAAAAGGACGCGCGCCCGTGTCGCTTGACGCAAATACTAAATCTGTGCTTGACGGAAGTCGCGTTGCAATCGTAAGTCGCATCACTCGACGCTGTGAACGGGACGTTAGGGCTAGACGTGAATAGCTCATGTCGTGATAAAAAGATCAGCCAATCAGCAAGGTTGATGCATAAGAAATGTATTCTGTGGTTGTCGCCTAGTGGAGAGTGGACTAGATGTAGGTACTTGACACATTGACTGTCCAGTGAATAAGATATAATACACCGTTCCACACCCATTGTTAAACCATTGATTGTGTCTGCTAGATGGACAGTTTAGCTCTGATCAAACTGAGACAAAATCTGCACGGGATACAGGACGAAATTCGCTCGTGCCAATTGTGTTTGTATGGAGGTGTTCAAACTGGCGCGACATCCTTCAATCAATCATTAAAACAATCGACGCGCGCGCAGTTGCGTCCCACCTGCCTCCCGCGCGTTACTCTCCTCAGTTTGACCAGTCCATTAACGTGGCAAATGTTCTCAACGTAGCTAATGACATTCAAACTTACATCTTTTTTAAATTGCTCTTTATGCGATTCGCAACAGTAGTACATAGATATTAAGATATAAATTACCTTGCAGTCTGTCCATGGTTATTGACAAACACGTACTCTTCATTTGGAGAAGTTGGCCGGAAAGGGTTATTGTTGTTGTACATATATTGGCCGCTGTGCGGGCCCATAGGGCCGTTGTTAGGACCCCTGGGGCCATTGTTAGGACCCATGGGGCCGAGGTTGGGGTAGACATTATTGAATTGAGGTCGTGGCGACATTGATGCTGCGGTCTGCTGCAATTGGTTCCCCGAATAGCTGTAGGGCGCGCGGTCTCTTTCAACACTGTAAGTAATCAAACATTTTGGGCTAATTTTTGGAGAAAATATAAGCGAAATAAGACTTTCTGTACCCAATTAATTGGGTCTCATTCACAGTCGACGCTTAATAGGTTTTCAAAAGAAGTAGTTATATCTACTAAATATTGCTATTTAGATTCTCGCCTAGCTAGCGGTAGCAGGTTCCCGATATCAGCAGGTCTATTTTTTCAAAATCTCGCCGTCAAAATTAGGTGAACTGAACTTGAGGTAGTCACTCATTCCCACATGCTGATTTATTCCGAAAAAAAAACTGTGTAAACGTAGGTGAAGTGAGCTGTCAATAGTGTCAATCCCTAGCGTCAGGTGGAACGACAGTCACAGACTGTTCCTGACGTCACATCGGGCCACACACCACACCGCGATGGCGGCCTTCCCACCGCCTTTCACACGCTCGCCGATACCTTGAGCGTGCGCACACATCGGTCGTCTCATTAAAAATTGTAATCAGTAGGTACCCATGAAATACAGTACTTGACATTTTATCGAAATCAAGTAGTTTTATTACAAAGTCAAGACCACCAGCAGCAAACACCTGGAGCTTGATACTCAATACAGCCGGTCGATTCTGTACAAATCTTACCGTGAAACCTTAGGTGAAGTGAGCTCTAATTCCACCTTGTGCTAGGAATGACACTATTGACACCTCACTTTTTAAGCTCACTTCACTTAAGTATTCACGGTGTTACTATTACAGAATAGCTCGGCAGTTTTTATGACAGCTCACTTCACCTCAATTTTCACCTTGAATTTTTACAGAAAAGACCGGCTGATGCTAGGGATTGACACCTCACTTCACCAAAGTTTTAACGGAGATAATTTCACACAATTGCATTAAGTTATACCTGCATAGCTTACAAACTTAGAAGCAATGAAGCTGAAATGGCAGTGCCTACTCGTGAACATGTCTCCTATCGAAATACCGATGACCGTTGGCAGGCAGACGAGGAGTTCTTGAGTTTGTGAATATTATGAAAGAAGGTTCCCAGCTAAATGGGGTATGGTGTGGTGGCTCAAATTACGAAAGGCCTACGTCTAAGGTCTTCTTTTCGGATTTGTCCAGACATGTCCGGCTTTTCAGCCCCGTCCGGATTTTCTCATTTCTCCGGTCGTCTCGGCTTAAGGGATTTTTTTTAGGAAATCAAAACTAAAATAAGTATGTTTAAGTATAAAAAAAGAAACTTAAAAAAGTAAAAAAGTTCGGAATCCTATGGTTACTCTACTTATGTCTCCCAGCGGTCTGCGATAGGCTGTGTCGAATGAAGATTTCTATTTAGAAGAAGGTACTTACGCATTCGAAAATAAGTTTGAGTTGTGCGCGGCCGCTTCCTGCTGTTTCCGCTGAGCGGCTGCTCTAGCGGCGTCCTCTTGCCTCTTTTTCAGCGCGGCATTAGCAGCCTCTTCTTGTTTTTTCTGAGCAGCTGCTCTAGCGGCCACTTCCTCGAGTTTTCTCTCGTATTGCTGTCTTTGGGATTCGAGGAGACGCCTCACCTGTTCCTCGGACATTTGAGGCCTGAACAAAAAGACAATTTAGAAAAATAATAGGCCGACAGAAGGCGATGCGATTTACATTTTCTTCAAATAAAAGCTGTCGCGTGCTTATTAACCGACTTCAAAAAAAGGAGGTTTCTTTATTCGACCGTATAGGTATATTTTTTTTTCATAATTAATTTTAGGGTTCCGAATCCAAAGGGTGTATGCCTGTGTATCCGTCTATCTGTTACAGGGCTGTACCTTTTTAACCGACTTCAAAAAGAGGAGGTTATCAATTCGACATATTTATATATATTTTTTATGTAAGTATGTTCGCTGATTTCTCCGTCAATTGTGGACCGATTTTAAAAAATCATTTTTTTTTTGTTTGAAAGGGTATGCTCCCGAGGTGGTCTTATTGTCACCAAGTCATAATCTGATGAGGAAATCCCATGGAAATCGAGGGAAATCCTCAAAATTTTAAGGCACACCTATAGCGATTTAGGTTTTAATATGGTTGCTAAGCCATTTATGCTATTCGCGAGTACAAGGCGAGTAGCAGTGGTTCTTACCAGGAGAACTCCTCAACAATTAACGTCTCTGCATCAAGAAAAGCAATATTTTGTAAAAGATGATGAGCAGTTGACATTAGGCTATTGTAACTTAGACAAACTACAAACTGACCCACTAAAAAGTGAAAAAACAACAACCGACTTTAAAAAAAAACCACAGCAAATCGAAAAATAACTTTATGTTTGGAAGTCGGTGGCAAAAAACTTAAATACAGATCCAGACACAGACTTCCGAAATTAATTATTTTTCCCTTTGCTGTTTTTTTGGAAGTCAGTTGTTTTTTTTTTTTTGTAAAAAGTTTTTTTACCGTAATAGATAGCTAGTTATTTCATGGCAAGTAATAAAAACCGACAAAGTGCGAGTCGGACCACGCACAATAAAGGGTTCCGTATTTGGGATGAATTTATCCCAAGAACAAACTTAACATTGTAGCTGAAAAACATGCTCCCTGTACATTGCAACTGCAAGTTAAGACGCTGACAACACCTAAACCGCGGTCACTGTCAGATTGCATAGAAAAGAAAGAGAAGCGCGATGACACAACGCTTGTAATTTATTGCAAAATATCTATTTACTCAAAATTGAGATGAGTAAGCGAAAATAAAAGACAACCAAGTTCTGCATTCAAATAAGACGTTCTTGTTATTAATTAAATATGTAACGTATATTGATATTTGAGTCCTATAGAATCAAATCCGGCTAACTCACGTTTTTGGTAAAAATGAACTGTGAATACGGCAACATTCAAAATTTTAAATACTTTATAACGAATTTTAATGTCCATATCAGATATGGCTATTTTTCGTAGAAAATCAACTCAAAAGTAACAGATTAGTAACAAATTCGGCTTTCTTTAGAGATTCAAAATCAAACATGGCAAACTGCTTGCTCGACCAATCACAGATGTCCATTATGTTTGCGAGCTGTCATGACAGCGTACGAGTTTTACTTATGTTTTGCTGTGTGATTTATTGATTTATTAACGTTTCTGCTGCTGAAGTTAAATAGATTCTGTGAAACTATAATCATGAATTGTCACCCAACACCTGTGAATAATCGTTTTGCTCGAAAACGCCAGAAGGATCCGGCTAATTGGAAAGTAAATATAGCTAAGAGAAAGAGGTGAGTACCTTGTATAGGGTTCCCACTTTTATAAAATTAATCGAATACATTTTATTTTGATACCTCCAAATGTACTTACATGTTACTTTGTTTTGTTTTACTGAATTGAAGATAAACTTAACTAAATAAAAAATACACTCCTAATTGTAGGTACCTACTCGTAGATTAGGTATAAGATCTGCTCCAAAACAATCATGTTATCAGTTTGTTTTTGTAAAATTAATAAAACTGGTTCATGTTGATCAACTTCGTCAAATTGCTTCTCTATAATTCTCAAAGTACTTTTTAGGGTTCCGTACGCAAAGTGTAAAAACGGGACCCTAGTTCTAAGACTTCGCTGTCGGTCTGTCCGTCTGTCACCAGGCTGTATCTCAAGAACCGCGATAGCTAGACAGTTGAAATTTTCACAAATTATGTATTTCTGTTGCCACTATAACAAATACTAGAAACCAAATAAAATAGGTACCTATTTAAGCGGGCTCCCATATAATAAACCCGATTTTTTTTGCCCTTTTTGCTACGCACGGTACGGAACCCTTCGTGTGCGATCCAAACTCGCACTTGCCTAGTTTATTTTTTATTAGCCTTTGCTGTCCCACTGCTGGGCAAAAGCCTCCCCCAACTTCTTCCAGGTATTTTTCTCTTGGGCCGCCTCGAACCAGTCCTTGCGGTAGGCATCCAGATCGTCTCGCCACCTCTATAATTTACATTATACGCGCGTGGACTTAATAAAAAAACTTTTATTTTTTGTGAGAAACTGATTTTCGTTAATATTTTGAATTAAAATATGATAATTTACATTTTGTATGTTATTGACAACCCTTGGTTTACTTCAGATTTTTTAGAATCAAATATGGCAATCTGATATTTAGTTGGGATCAAATATGGATATCTGCAATAGGCTTAACATCAAATACGGCCATCTTCAATGTTTAGAGTCAAAACCGGCAATCTGAAAAAAAGATTCGTCACCTACTTTTTTGATATTGACTTCACATCGTTTTTTGTGTATTTACTAATAGCACCAATAATTAAAGATACCTAAACAAATAATAATTATTTATTAAATATGAAATAATTAAGTACAAACGTTTTTCTTTTATTGCCACTATTTAGTCAAAATGCTGATATCCGCTTTTGATTCTATAGGACTCATTTAATACAGATATTTTGGATTAGAACTCAAGGTAAGAGGTTAGTTTAACGTTAGTTTGTATCGAGATTTTTTCTTCAAAACGTGTTTTGGTAGCAACCAAGTTTTGGGAAATATGTTCAACATTAACATATATTTTTTCCGCTACCACAAACTATACAGATTTGGCAATATTTTTTCTTAAGAGAAGCCTATTTTTGTCAATTTGGTCTTGTCAGCGCCTTAAGTTTCGACTATTACTCATTAACTTGTAAAGCCTACTTAGCTGTGATAGTTTTCCCTTTAATTTCGTTACTATATACTAGGTACTACCGTGATTTTTTTCACATATCCAAAAACAACCATTTAGCTGGCAGAGATATATTGATATAGATAAATTGTCAAAAAAGCTTAGCTCTGCAGCCCGTTTAGTATACTTTAGTTATTTTCATAGCGTAATGTCGTACGGTATTCTGTTATGGGAAAATGCCGCCGAAATTCAGACAATTTTTATTTTACAACAAGGTCAATCCGTTCAATTTATAAATTAAGTCCCAGACACTCCCTCAGAGACAAATTTAAAGAGATTAATATAATGACTGTAGTAGTAGTATATGTATGAAAATCTTTTGTACGCACATAAAAATATTAATTTGTTTGTGTATAAAATACAGTGATATCCATAATGACTATAAACAAACACAAATTTGTTGATCCTACAACCAGGCTCAAAAAAATAGGCAGCTCGTTTAGATGCCAATGTATACGTTTTTATTAGAGATGCGCCGAATATTCGTTTTATATTCGGTATTCGGCGTATTGGGCAGAATTTGAGGTATTCGTATTCGGCCGAATCATTCGGTTGAAATGCCGAATGTATAGTTAAATTGATAATTGTAAATCAGCCTTTAGGACAAAATAAATTAAAGGAATCCCATATTCTAACAATCATATTTATTAGAAATTGTTTATTGTAAGGTACTTAAACAAAGATATAATTAAACACAGGTAATCAAATACAACCTAGCATTAATAGTTACATAAAATCAAATACCTAAAAGATCAGTAATTTTTAATTGCAATAATCCCACTAGCAAATTACAATAATATTGTAATAAAAAGGTTTACTTATGCATAATGAATGTTGTTTTCACAACTATGGCACTAATAAATTTAAACATAGATAAATCAAGAATATTTGTAATTAAAATTTAATATTTATAATCAAGCAGCGGTAGATTATGATGCAAGAAGACAAAGCTTTCAGCTCTATCTGGCAAAAGCCTATTTATTTTACACATTTCCTGCCTCGGAAAACAAACGTTCGTTATACAGGGTGACATTGAAAACATGCGACAAATCGAAATGGGAGATTGTACTCATCATTATGAACAACTTTTACTAAGGGACCAAAGCTACAATCCCAAAAAAAAAAAAACTGCTGTCCCCTACATTTATGTTCGCAATACCTCATCAAAATGTAGGAAAAGCCGATTTTTTTTTTTGGGATTACAGCTTTGGTCCCTTAGTAAAAGTTGTTAATAATGATGTATACAATGTCCCATTTCAGTTTGTCGCAAGTTTTCAATTACAACCTGTATATACGGCTACCAGATGCATTCAAGAATATTCTGGCTAGATGTGCATATTCAAAAAAACACTGCGTTGCACAACGTACAGCGCACTTTTTTATTATCATCTTCGATTTCTTTGAAGATCTCCTACACACGCGACTTTTTCCGTCGACTTATCATGTTTCAAAACACCAAAATTTTAATCAGATATTCAAGAACTGCACTAAAATCTGGCAACCGTATTGTGTTTTCGTACGCAATGACAGTGGCGGGGTACAGCGGTTAGCGGAAGGCGAGGTACCACTCACTTCGTTCGCGCGCGGCGCTTTGGAAATCTAGCGTGTACCTATAAACTTGTTTGCGCGGCAAAAGTATGGAACGGGGAACCGAATTATCCGGCAGTATATTCGGTTCGGTAAGAACTTAACCGAATATTATTCGGTATTCGGTTATTCGGTGAAACCACTATTCGGCGCATCTCTAGTTTTTATAATAAACTTCCTAGCCACATTCAAGAACTAAGCCTTAATAAACTTAAATGTTTTATAAAACAGAAACTGTGCCTGAAAGCCTTTTATACTGTTAAAGATTATATTAAGTACAAAAAGGCTTGGGATTGAGCTGCTCCAATAAATTTACAATGAATGTTGTTTTTACTCTTTTTATTTTGCTAGCTATTTATATTTTCTTATTCTTTATAACATTTTATATAAACAATGACATGAATATTTACTTTGTATAGTATTATATTATTTTAATTATTGGGAATGTAAGGACTATGTGGGTCATTGTTTTTTTTTGTCTCTTAGTTAGTTTTAATGACGCTCTGGCAGTTTTAGTACGGTCTACCCAAATGTCCTTTCTTTGGTGTTGTTCGTAGAATCGTCCATCTCCTTCTCCTCCAGTTCTGAATTGAGCTGCACAACTACTGACAAAATGCGTGCACTGACTGGACAAGTCCACTCAATCTGTGTGGTTCTTTCATCAAAAGACCATTTCAGACACCAATCGACATGCATGGTCTGGGTATCCAATCCAATCCATACCAAGTGTTGGCGTTTGGCAGCCAGTAAAGATAGGTCCGACACTTTAAGCTACTAGTTATATTGTCCCTACTGGCTTAATTAGTTACGTGTGATAAACAAATAGTGTACCAAACTTTAACCTATAATAAGTGTGTGGCAATTATAATAATATTATGTGCAGTGCAGTGTTATATTATAGTGTCACAAAATCGTTCGTTTTTTGAAGGCCCATTCTAATTTTAGACATGGTCATAGACGAGTTTTAAGTGTAGCCTTAGGTAGCCCGTAGTACCCAGCACATTGCAAAAAAAGGATCGTGAGGGTAGAATAAAGGCGAAAGTCAACCGTTGGTGAATTCCGAATAAGACGTTATTATAGGTTGCGACATGCGAAGTCTACGCAATGTTTTCGTCTTACTGAGGATTCCAACTTGGCGATATTCGGATTATCGTAGACTACACGGAAGTATGAACGCGCTCTTCATTACGTGCCGATTTCTACCAGTCAACTCCTACAATAAACCGCGTCAAAAAACTTCGTTCCAAAAAACCTGAAACGGATAGTAGCGAGACCTCAGATGAAGACATTGGAAACAGCAACGTCCAACACATCATAGCACTGACACAGAAAAGAGTGGAGAGAGCAACTGGACCTGAACCAACCTGGCGGCAACGTTGTTAAAAGATGCCCTCCCATTGATAAATTACCCGTCTCTCCACTATTACATTGCTTGCTCAAGGATGCATATCCGGTAGGCTCTTATAATCCTTCTTATCCTAAGGGCACATCTTCCTGACCATTACCGCGCCCCGCGGTCAAATCTTTGATATGCAATGGTCTCTGTAGTACCATGAAACATGAGGCTCCAGGGACTAGTGCGAATCCTTGGGTTCATTCGAGCAATCGAGTCTGTTTTAACTACGCTGGAGTCGGTGCATTTCATTCATTCATTCAAACGAAATTAACCAACAAAACGAAATCAAAAGTAGGTACGAAACAAATTAGGGGCCTACAGTTTTTTTTTGAGGTCGGTGCCAGTACTGCCAATCGTCCTAAATCTGTGTATACTTATTAAATTGAAAGAACTTTTTATTACGGACGCTTTTAATGAGCACGTCTTTCTACATCGTTCTTACTTGTATAATTTCAACATGAATGATGTAACCAATATGTTGATTTAAAAAAGTTTCTTGCCAGTTCTTCTCCATAGGAACCTATTATGCTTTGGAATGGGCAACTAGCTTCATATTTTTGACTGACTGACTCCTTGCCTGTAATTGGTTTATTTGAAATAAATTATTTGAGTTTGCCCTGTATGAGGTACCTGTATCAATCTTCTGAACCCTCAAATTGTTCAGGATCCAGTTGTTGACACATTTACGTGTAGCAGTAAATCTATGCTTAATGTTTCTTTAGTTAAATGTTATTTTTAGGGCTTATTGCACACTAATGTAAACTGTAGGTGCAGCAAGCAGTTTTTATACCTATAAATAAATAAGTAGTTTACCAATGGTAGATAACAATCGGTCATGCAATTACAGATACATATATTATATTGTACCCACAGACACAGTATAATACAGTAAGCAGTATTACGTCATCATCTGCCTGCCTTTTCCCAACTATGTTGAGGTCGGCTTCCAGTCTTACTGAATACCAGTATTATACATGGAGCGATTGCCTATCTGACCTCCACAACCCGGTTACTGGGTAACACGATACGATTTGGAAGATCATTGATGTAGATTAAAAATAGCAATGGCCCTAAGACGCTTCCTTCAGGCACGCCATAATTTATACGTCTTGGTTCAGATTTATAGGTCGTAACCAGTTTAGTCTTAGGACAAATTCTAGTAACCTCTGTGCACTGATACCTGTCACTTAGATACGATTCCAGTAATTATCTTATTATAAACCTAAACAAGACAAAAGTAATGCATTTTTATCAGCGGCGAGAAAACCCTACTGTAAATATTTCATACGGGTGTAATGAAATAGAAGAAGTTAGACATGTCAAGTTCTTGGATATTACGATTGACAACAAACTCACCTGGGGTACCCCCCAGGTGAGTTTGTTGTCATCATCACCATCACCTCTTATAGCAGTATTATTATAATATTACTTCACAGTGGGAAAGTGATGGAGCTATACAGGATTTATAGCTCCATCTCTTTCTCACGCTGAAGTAATATTATAATAATACTGCTGTATGAGGTGATGGTTACCCCACAGGAAGCCTCATACAGAAGAATTATGCAAACGACTCAGCCAATCTGCATATACACTCTCCCAGTTGTCAAAAAAAGTAAATGTTGAAACCTTATTAACAGCATATCATGGACTAGTCGGTTGTTTTACGATATGGGCTTCTTTTTTGGGGGCAGTCCACTAATAGGGATCTAGTTTTCAAAATACAAAAGCAATGCATAAGGGCAATGCGTAATATAAAAGTAACCGATAGTTGTGTGCCTTTCTTCAAATCTTTAAAACTACTTACACTGCCATCATTGTACATTTTGGAAACAGCATTATTTGTGAAGACTAATTTGCACTTATTTGTCAAATTATCAGATGTTAGAAAAACTCCTATGCGTGCTAAATACTTAAATCTATTATGTCATACAAAATGTAAAACAGCTCTAATGTACAAAAGTTTCTTTGGCATCGCTCCAAGAATTTATACCAAAATACCTGATCAAATAAAAAAATTACCTGTTAACAAGTTAAAGAAAACTTTGCAAAAAATTTTAATTGATAAATGTTATTACACGGTTGACGAGTTCTTGAACGATTGATTTGGTAACTTCAACATTTTATGATTTCTGTGCCAATTTTTTAATTTTTTTTCTTTTTTACTTTTTAAAATTTTTTGACTGTAAACTTTAAAACTTATTTGTATGTCTTACCATAGACAAAACATAGCGCACTGTTATTTACCTATAATATCTGTATTTATTTGTTACCTATGTTTTACAAATAATAAATGATTGATTGATTGATTGATTGAAACCAGTTTTTTTTTTTTTATTACCGACTAAGCCGGCACGGTAAGCCTATAAATATAACGTTATTTTTAATTTTTATTTACTTCTGTGTTATGCAGGTAATTGTATACATATTTATTGAAGCGTGGCGAGCATAACTTCTTTGACAGGTATTTAGTTTGGTGACAATGTCTCTTTTTCCATACGATCGATGCCTGAGTGTAGGAACAAAATAAGCGCGGCTTCGCCCGCGTGGATTTCGGTCTGTCACAGAAAGTCTTTATCGTGCGTTCTGCGATCAAAAACACGTTCTTGAAATCTAAACTATTCATCCCATATTCATTCAAAAGATTTGGTGCAAAATGTAATTTTTATCTAAGTAGGTACATAACGTTTCCCTGTGGATAAGCAAATGTAATTCGATAGGGATTTAACATTAACTACTAAAATTACCCAAGACTACACGATTTTTTTTTTATAAAACTGTCATAATTTATCAATTTGTGAATTAAGGCGCAGATATATGACTTCTAATGATTTTAAATTGAACATCACGTCTAGACGACTCATCTTATAAGTTTGAAAAAAATATATGTTATACTAGACTATTGTCTTCGTAATTTGATATAATCATATTTGAAATAATATATTTATAATATAGTGCAATTCATTTGTAAAGTAATGTCTAACGCGGACAAAAAAACGATAATCACGCAAAAACTATCGGGCGTATTTTCATGAAACTTTCACCATCTAAAAGACAATTTAACTACTCAAATTTTAGTATACGGCTTCTATTTGTTTTGTGTTTGATTAATCAAGGTGGGTTGTTTTTTCGAATAAGCTTGGTGGTGCGCGTTGAAGCGGGGGCTCTTGAGGGCGACGGGCGGCAGTGCTTCGCTGACCACTGTCACGGGTAGATGCTAACGCTCGGCGCTCGGAGCCACCATAACACGATTTTATTCGTTTTTAAGGACGCATTTGTAATATTTATAGGTAAACTACTATATTGACACGGGTCACACACACAAGTGTACGCACGGATAGCTACGGGAATACTCGTAGTAGTCAAGTGAACTAATTTGGAGCCGTTGAGTTTTTTTTTTCTTATAATTCGTAGGTACTTACAAAAAATATTTCGTATTGCTCTTTAAAATTTTACTAAATAATTCTTAGATGCAAATACTTCAGTGACTCCTAGGTACTGGAAGCCCTCTACTACTAGTAGAGAGATGTGGGCTGTGGACTTTAGACAAGTTTTATTAGTTATGATGAGACCTTACCTCCGGACTTGATGAAGTGACCTGAAGGTGTACTTCGGTGACTGGTACTGGAACTGGTCGATGAATAAAACTAGGTGTTCCGAGTTTGGGCTCATTTTGATAGTTGTGATGAGACCTTACCTCCGGACTTGATGGTGTGACCTGAAGGTGTACTTCGGTGACTGCTACTGGAACTCCTCGATGAATAGAACTAGGTGTGCCGAGTTTGGACTCGTTTCGATAGTTATGATGAGATATTACCTTCGGACTTGATGGAGTGACCTGAAGGTGTACTTCAGTTACTGCTACTGGAACTCGTGGACCAGTAGAACTAGGGGTGCCGAATTTGGGCTCGTTTTGATAGTTATGATGAGACCTTACCTCCGGACTTGATGGTGTGACCTGAAGGTGTACTTCGGTGACTGCTACTGGAAGTCGTCGACCAGTAGAACTAGGGGTGCCGAGTTTGGGCTCGTTTTGATAATTATGATGAGACCTTACCAACGGACTTGATGGTGTGACCTGAAGGTGTACTTCAGTTACTGCTACTGGAACTCGTGGACCAGTAGAACTGGGGGTGCCGAGTTTGGGCTCGTTTTGATAGTTATGATGAGACCTTACCTCCGGACTTGATGGTGTGACCTGAAGGTGTACTTCGGTGACTCCTACTGGAAGACGTCGACCAGTAGAACTAGGGGTGCCGAGTTTGGACTCGTTTTGATAATTATGATGAGACCTTACCAACGGACTTGATGGTGTGACCTGAAGGTGTACTTCGATGACTGCTAAATTATTTTTGCATACTATTGTATACATTTTTCTTTGAACAGACAGCTGTGCTGCTGGGGATTTTGTTGCGCCACTTCTTCTTCCCAGCTAAAGCATTTTGGGGGACTGTCTTATGTAATGTTTACGTTCGAAAAGTTCTGAATCTCAGCCTAATTTGAATAAATGACTTTTGATTTTGATTTAATTAATATTTCCTATTCATTTATGGACACATTTATTACATACTAGCTTTATCCATCCCGGCTTCGCACAAATAGCACTAAGTATCTCAACTTAACCTACCTATCTACCTACCCTACCTAACTACCTACCCTACCTACCTACTTACCCTACCTGCCTACCTACCCCACCTACCTACCCTACCTACCTACCTACCCTTCCTACCAACCCTACCTACCAACCCTACATACATACCTACTTACCTAACCTACATACCTACTTACCTACCCTACATACCTACTTACCTACCCTACCCTACCTACCTACCTACCCGCCTAGCTAAAATCAGACAGGATAGTCCTCACCATCTGAAACGTATGGTTACCCTACGAAATAGAATAGAATAGAATACTCTTTATTTAACAGTGGCGTGCATTGGTTCTCCACAGAGGGTAGGCCATGCATACTGACACCAAAAAAAAAACTAATCAGCGCGGCTCTACATACAAGAACTCACCACATTATTCAAGGACGATTTTCTAACGATGCAAACAGAAGAAAGATTCGGCCACCTCAAAAATCATAACCAAGTGGGTGGATGATAATTACGGAACACGTCACTTGCAAGATATCCGAAGTCATGAATTATCATATTTTTCGATTAATTCTCGTAATTCGGGCACACATCTACTTTTAGACACAACTTGAATCTTATCATTAAACGACAAGTGCGACTAACTTAACCTAACCAACACATTATCGGCGCAAACTTCACAACAGAACACCATTCTTAGGTAAATAAAGAAATAATAACACAACAAATAATCTTTACACTACTTTACGTTTCAAAACCAATTACTTATAACTTAATAAGATCTAAAACAGCAAAACATTCAAGATCACATATAAATTACGTGTCACTGTCACATGAAACAAACACTACCAATTGAAATTGTATCACTGTCATACCGTGTTCTTCCAAAAAAGGAACTACCATATTTTGTCGGATAACACTGACACACTGGACTGTGTTGCCGAAACTTATTTTCTTAAACCAAGCGAAATTTCCCAAATATGAAAAGAAAAAAAGACGAATTATTTTTATAGGGCTTTTGCTATTCCTTACAATTTATAATTTTTGGAAGGTATAAATTCAACAATACCACCCTTTTTTTTAATTGTCTTTAGTAGTCTGGTAGTCATGAAGGAAACTTCCCCGCAATTCGGGGAATTGTCCAAAAATTGGGAACCCTGGTCTTCAATATTTTTCATTCATTAAATCTACATACACACAACGGGGACCAATGGGGACCAAGCTCCTGCCGCCGGAGTTACGCCCCTAATTTAAACCATTTCACTATTGTGTGCCGTTCATACACACGAAAATATACACGAGTGTGCGTAAATTTATCAATGGCTTGTAGGCAAAACGAATACTTGCCTTGCCTGATAGATCGCGCATACCTACCTACGTATAACGTAAGCTCCGTCGAACTGTGAGTCGCGTGGTGTCTGCGACAAGTTGCTATAAGAGTTTTACAAATGTTGAAATTTTACAAGGGGTGACACAATGGGCGGTCTTATCTTTTCTATAGAAAATATTTTATTTTTGAAGACGAATAAATGGATAATATCTATTTTTAACCGACTTCAAAAAAGGAGGTATCTCAATTCGACCGTATATTTTTATGTGTTCGCCGATTTTTATTTCAGACTATCAGAATGGCTTCGGCTGATGTGCCGAGATGATTTAGCAAAAAAAACCTAACACCACAAGCTACCGGATTTTCCGGGTGTCATCACTGTGTGGATCGCCACGAGGACCCAGTGGAGCATACGGTGGAGGTCTGCCCGGCTTGGGCAGAGCACCGCCGTGTCCTCGTGGAGGCAATCGGCGGCGGAGATCCCTCGCGTCCGGCCCTGGTCCAGGCCATGGTACGGAGCGAGAGGGCATGGGCAGCCGTTCTGCGAAGCAATAATGCTTGTGAAGGATGGCCGGAAGGAGGCGGGACGGTTGAGGAAAAGGCAAATTTCGCGCCCTCACGCCGCTAGCCGCCACAGGAGACGCCCTGGGCGTCGGGAATCCCAGGCGGATTTCCGGCTACCGTAGGCGCGGGGTTGCGGACGGTAAGCAATGGATAGCTCACCGTCCGATAAGGACCAGGCCCGGTTCGACGGCGCGTTTTGTTCCACGCGCGCCTTAAAGAGATGTCATCAGCACAAGTGTAGGGGTCCACTAGGGCCGATGCCTGCCGGGGTCCCGGGAAAGTCCGAAAGGGATACCGAGGCCCCTGGCAACACAGACAACGGAAGGAACACGGGTGAGTTGTAGTCAGTAAGAGTCTGACACATCGTCCCGCTCCGCCCAAAGCGGGAGAATTTACCTGATAATTTCCCAACCAAAAAAACAAAAAGCTACCGGATTTGTGGAAAAAATAAAATGTGACTACAGGACAACCTCCAACAACTCGCAAGGTTTTAAAAAAGAATTTTCTACCATCATTAAATTTTCCAGACTTACAAAGTACAGTTATAATTACAACTCATGAAACAAACACTACCAATTGAAATTGTATCACTGTCATACCGTGTTCTTCCAAAAAAGGAACTACCATATTTTGTCGGATAACACTGACACACTGGACTGTGTTGCCGAAACTTATTTTCTTAAACCAAGCGAAATTTCCCAAATATGAAAAGAAAAAAAGACGAATTATTTTTATAGGGCTTTTGCTATTCCTTACAATTTATAATTTTTGGAAGGTATAAATTCAACAATACCACCCTTTTTTTTAATTGTCTCTAGTAGTCTGGTAGTCATGAAGGAAACTTCCCCGCAATTCGGGGAATTGTCCAAAAATTGGGAACCCTGGTCTTCAATATTTTTCATTCATTAAATCTACATACACACAACGGGGACCAATGGGGACCAAGCTCCTGCCGCCGGAGTTACGCCCCTAATTTAAACCATTTCACTATTGTGTGCCGTTCATACACACGAAAATATACACGAGTGTGCGTAAATTTATCAATGGCTTGTAGGCAAAACGAATACTTGCCTTGCCTGATAGATCGCGCATACCTACCTACGTATAACGTAAGCTCCGTCGAACTGTGAGTCGCGTGGTGTCTGCGACAAGTTGCTATAAGAGTTTTACAAATGTTGAAATTTTACAAGGGGTGACACAATGGGCGGTCTTATCTTTTCTATAAAAAATATTTTATTTTTGAAGACGAATAAATGGATAATATCTATTTTTAACCGACTTCAAAAAAGGAGGTATCTCAATTCGACCGTATATTTTTATGTGTTCGCCGATTTTTATTTCAGACTATCAGAATGGCTTCGGCTGATGTGCCGAGATGATTTAGCAAAAAAAACCTAACACCACAAGCTACCGGATTTTCCGGGTGTCATCACTGTGTGGATCGCCACGAGGACCCAGTGGAGCATACGGTGGAGGTCTGCCCGGCTTGGGCAGAGCACCGCCGTGTCCTCGTGGAGGCAATCGGCGGCGGAGATCCCTCGCGTCCGGCCCTGGTCCAGGCCATGGTACGGAGCGAGAGGGCATGGGCAGCCGTTCTGCGAAGCAATAATGCTTGTGAAGGATGGCCGGAAGGAGGCGGGACGGTTGAGGAAAAGGCAAATTTCGCGCCCTCACGCCGCTAGCCGCCACAGGAGACGCCCTGGGCGTCGGGAATCCCAGGCGGATTTCCGGCTACCGTAGGCGCGGGGTTGCGGACGGTAAGCAATGGATAGCTCACCGTCCGATAAGGACCAGGCCCGGTTCGACGGCGCGTTTTGTTCCACGCGCGCCTTAAAGAGATGTCATCAGCACAAGTGTAGGGGTCCACTAGGGCCGATGCCTGCCGGGGTCCCGGGAAAGTCCGAAAGGGATACCGAGGCCCCTGGCAACACAGACAACGGAAGGAACACGGGTGAGTTGTAGTCAGTAAGAGTCTGACACATCGTCCCGCTCCGCCCAAAGCGGGAGAATTTACCTGATAATTTCCCAACCAAAAAAACAAAAAGCTACCGGATTTGTGGAAAAAATAAAATGTGACTACAGGACAACCTCCAACAACTCGCAAGGTTTTAAAAAAGAATTTTCTACCATCATTAAATTTTCCAGACTTACAAAGTACAGTTATAATTACAACTCAAGAGACACAGTCTGTAGGCAACCCTACTGCGTGTTTATCTACCGACCAGCCGCAGGTAATTATTTCAAGGACATCGCCGAGACGTAATACTTACTGCTTACTTTATTATACTGTGCCACAGAGTTTTATTTTAACCACGACGATTAAATGGTGAGGTTTTTCCTGTGTTTTGTTCAATCCGGTTTACGATAAAGACTCTTACAAACAAGCGCGAGACGCGACGCGACACAAAGGCACCGCTTGTAGTGCTACACGCGGTGCCTTTGTGTCGCGCCTGTTTGAAGGAGCCTTAAGATTGTTTTTATGGCTCGATAGTATATGAGCGAATAAAGGCTCCTACATACTGGCGCGGCTTGTCGCGCGACGCGTCGCGACACAAAGGCACCGCTTGTAGCGCTACACGCGGTGTCTTTGTGTCGCGACGCGTCGCGCGACATGTCGCGCCAGTATGTAGGAGCCTTAACTTTGTAAAACACAAAAACAAAAAACTATACTACCTACCTGCTCGCAAACGAAGTTTCTATACCCGAGTCGTTTTAGTGTGGCAATAGCGGTCATTGACCCAGATGGGACCTTATTTTAGTTTTTGAAATAAAGAATGCTCGAAAATTTACATCTCCTAGCATTCTTTATTCGTTAACGTTACGTCCTGAATCAATATTTATCGTGATCTTCAACAAGTTTCATTAACGAAAAACCGTACACAGTTTATTATTTATGTTCCTACGGAGAGATATTAGGGAAAGGGTAATGAATATTAACCGCTACTGCCATTATTTGCCATGCTAAAGCGACTCGGTACGAAACTACGTTCATTGTTTCGTTAAAATAAAACAAATTATTCTTATCTTAGTAGGTAGGTAATTATGAGTCGACTTCTAAGTCATTGTTGGTTACGGGTACAGTATAAAGGCTCGTGCAGAGTGGCGAGACAGGCGGTTTTTTTTTTTTTTTTTTTTGTTTCATTCCGCGCTCGACACCCGCCGTGAACGGACGTGCTGCCGCTCCCGCTCGCTGCACTCGATCACTGCGCTCTCGAATTCCGGATCTCGTTACGCTGCCGTAACTCTCAGTAGTCGCCGACTACTCCCGATCCACGCTCGATTAATTTTATTAATCGGCCGTATTGATCTCAAAAAGTGCCTTTTTCAAGGCAGGTATTTCTTTAACAGTAAAATTGTCAGAGTAGCTTATAGGCCCCCTCTGGGCTAAATCCACTGTTTCGTGGTCCTCGGTGGATACCTGACGGTGCCAACGAAACCGAGTGGGGTGTTGTTGTCCCAATACACCCGCCGAACCCCTTCAGGGCTAGGCAGTTAATTGGAAGGGTCCCAGAGTTAACCGGCCTTGGGGGATCTCCTAGTCGGCTCTGGTGCACTGAATTCCTTTTCAGCTACTCACCTAGCGTCTTTAGGGTGTGTCTACACCCTTCGCGCTAGACTGGTTCAGGGCCCCTTTGCACATTAAGACTGGCAAAGGGTTACAAGCTTAGGGCTCACAATTAGGTACTCACCTCCCTGTCTGCACCCGACAGGGAGGGCGACTCATCCCCGGGCCTATCCACCCGGGGAGTTAGGTTTAGGGCCGTTAGGTCTATGTTAGGAGGAATTTAGATTCCAAGATTTCGCCCCCGTAATCCCCCCCCCCTCCCCCATCATGGAGGACGCCTTAATTCTGGCGTTCTTCAAAGAGGTCCTCTTCAAGGACCCAGACTTCCTCGCCAAATATGGCGCTAGGTTTGCGGCTCTTAGCCAGCCGCTATCAACCGACTCCATCGCTGACTTCAGCGATGCTCTGACCCCCGCATCGACCGCGACCGTGATCCCTCCTAGCCCCTCAGTGTCCATGGACATTGAGGAGCCCTTGTCGCAAGACAAGAGGTGCCCGACCCCTTTTTCCTACTCTGACGTCGAGTCAGTCGACTCTTCTTCTGCCCACTCCGCTCCCTCTTCCGAGGACGATGGCTTCGTGGCCGTCACCGGAAAGGGGAAAAAGAGGAAACAGAGGAAGGCGACGTCCTCGCAGGCGACTAAAATAGCCGCCACGGAGGTTCTCTCTGCCCCCACTCCCCCTGTATCTGTGGCGCCCTCCGCTACTATCCCCACCCCGACCGCTTCGTCCGCTAAGGACATTCCGGCCACTCCGGCCCCTAAAAAGATCCCCCCTCCCCCTCCTGTAATCTTGCAGGACAAAACAAGATGGTTGGACGTATCCAAATGGTGCGTCGAACAAAAAATCGGCTTTTCTAAAGCCACCGCGACCCAACAGGGCATTAAAATTACCGTCCCTACATCCCGCGACTATAGGGACCTAACCAGAGTCCTCCGGGCGAGAGGTGTGTCATACCACACCTACTCGCTCCCCGAGGAACGCCAGATCCGCGTGGTGATCCGTAGGATCCCGAAAGAAATCCCCACAGCCGACATCAAGGCCGACCTTGAGTCTCAAGGCGTCCCCGTGGACGAGGTGCATCGCATGCACCGCGCCAGGGGGGGCTCGGCATACGATATGATCCTTGTCGTATGCCCCCCGTTCGAAGGGCATCACCCTATATTTAAAGTCAATTCTATATGCCATCTCACGGGCCTCGTCATCGAGAAGCCCCGGAAGAGCGGCGTCGTCGGGCAATGTCACCGTTGCCAGTTATACGGGCATGCGCAGAAGAACTGCCATGCGACTCCCAGGTGCGTCAAGTGCCTGGGTGAGCATGGCACTTCGGACTGCCCCCGCCCTAAAGACCGGTCTTTGTGCACCGAGCCGCCCAGCTGCGTACTGTGCGGTGAGGCTGGGCACCCGGCAAACTACCGGGGCTGTCGTATGGCCCCCAAGACGTCCTCATCAAAACTGGTGAAACGTGCAGACGCCCGCCAGCAGAGAGAGTGCCCATCATATGGGTTCTTCCCCCCCCCATCACAGACATTCCCCCAACTCCCCCTGAGGCTAAGCCCGCAAAGGCCTAACCCATGGAATGCGATGAATCATCAGCAGGCGTTCCCTGCTATGGTTCAGCCCAGACCCACCCCGCCTCCCATCAGACCGCTGATGGACCCCCGCATCCGCGTCTCCGCGCCTGTCCAACCCGCGAGGCCCGCGCCCGCTCCCGTGGCCGCTGCCGCAACCGCTGCGCCACGGCCCGTCGCCGCTTCAACCACCCCGGTGGTCGGCCCGTCCATCCCGTCCATCCCAGTAGATCCGTTCAGCGTGATCTCTGGGACCTTCGCGTTATTTTTTACGCCCCGCGCGCGCAAAATGGCCAACGAGCTCGTTGCCGCCCGTAATTCCTGCGATCTCGCCCAGATACAGCGTATTTTCCACGCGTATCCAGAGATAACGCAAGCCCTGGAAAACTTCGCGAAACCCAAATAATGGATTTACAACCGAAGGCACGTACCAAACCCCGATCCCTAAAGTTAGGTTTCTTTAATGCCAATGGCATGATAAATCAACGCGATGAAATCGCTGCTTTCCTCCGCGACCACCAAATTGATATTCTCCTATTACAGGAAACATTCTTAAAGCCCAGCCGTCGAAACCCGTCAATTGCCAACTATCGTATAGTTCGCAATGACAGGACTAGATGTCACAGGGGCAGCACCCTAATTTATTTCAGATCAACCCTCCACTGCATCCCAATGGACCCGCCCCCTCTCTCGCGTTTAGAAGTGTCCATATGCAAGCTAGGCATGACTGGCCATCAACCGATCACCATAGTATCGGCCTATGTTCCCCCCGGTTCCTCATCGGAGTTAGCCCTTCCCCCCCTCTGACGACCTTTCCATTCTACTTGACCTGAGTGACTCCGTTATCATAGCGGGCGATCTCAACGCCAAACATCATGCTTGGAACAGCACCAGGACCTCCACCAGAGGCAGACACCTGTTTGACCTATGTCCTATCCTCAACTTCGACATCATCGCCCCGATGACTCCCACTCACTTTCCCCACGACCCTAGCCAAACCCCCGATGTACTTGACATAGCGCTTCTGAAGAGTATCAACCTACGGTTGGACTCTATAGAGGCGCTTGACGAACTCTCCTCTGACCACCGTCCAGTTGTTGTAAAGCTGGCACCACGCCTAGGTCTCCATGACCCTGATAGACCCCCTCTCACCAAGTTAGTTACAGACTGGAGGAAAGTAAGCGACTGCTTGAAATCCACCACGTTAGGTCCCCGACTAGACTCCATTCCCGACCACTTCGACTCTATCGCTGACACGACAGCCGCGATCGACTCATTCACAGTGCACGTACAATCAGTCCTGAACGACTGTTCAAGGGAGGTTCCGGCGATGGACGACCATCGCTGGAAGCTCCCGGACGATGTACGCGAACTGTTGAATGAGAAGAACGCGGCTGTCCGTGCGTACAGTAACTTTCCCAACCACGCGAACAAAGCCCATATGCGCTATTTACAGAGATCTGTAAAGACACGCCTATCGGAGCTGCGTGACGCTGGATGGGACAAGATGCTGAGCGAGCTAGAGCCCACTCACCGAGCGTTCTGGGACCTTCAGAGGAAACTCAAATCCGACGAAGTCGTCTCAATGCCCCCCCTGGTGCGCCCCGACAAGACCATCGCTTTCGATGACGTCGACAAGGCAGAATGCCTAGCCGATAGTCTTGAGGCTCAATGCTCACCTAGCTCTCAACCAGTAGACCAAGCTCACCTGTCCCAGGTCGACGCGGAAGTCGAACGTAGAGCCTCCCTCCCGCCCGTTGAAGACCCTGACTATCCTCTGCCTCCCGTCACTCCAGACGAAGTGCATGATATCATCAAGGGTCTAAAACCTCGCAAAGCCCCCGGCTCAGACGGAATCACCAATAGGGTGCTCCAACTGTTCCCCGCTCACCTCATAATGCTCATGGCCACCATCTTCAATGGAGCCCTGAGCAATAACATCTTCCCACAAGAGTGGAAGAAGGCCACCGTCATCGGCATACCGAAGCCCGGTAAGCCGAAAACGGAGCCCACCAGCTACCGGCCCATCAGTCTGCTCAATGTCTTCGGCAAAATCTATGAGAGGCTTATCTTAAAGCGCCTCAGAGATTTTGCGGAAACAAAGGGCCTCATCCCCGACCAGCAGTTCGGCTTTAGAGCCCAACATTCTTGCGTCCAACAGGTCCACCGCATCGTTGAACACATAAGCCACGGCTTTCAACGTGGTCTTACGACCGGTGCTGTATTCTTCGATATAGCGAAAGCGTTCGACAAGGTCTGGCACAACGGCTTATTATATAAGCTCTACAAACTCGGTGTGCCCGATCGTCTCGTGCTCATCTTACGAGACTTCTTGTCGAACCGCACCTTCCGCTATCGCATCGAAGGAGCGCAGGCGTCCCTCAGGGCTCTGTACTATCCCCTCTCATTTTCACCCTCTTCACCAGCGACATCCCGAAAAGTAGGAAGGCGCAGTTGGCTCTGTTCGCAGACGACACGGCCATCTACTACACCGGGTTAGTCCACGACCACATATCTCGCACTCTCCAGACCGAGGTCAACAAGCTTGGCGCTTGGTTTAGAAAGTGGAGAATCGAGGTCAATCCCGACAAAAGTCAGGCTGTTCTCTTCACCAAACAGCGTAAAAACCTCATCGCCCCCCGACCGCTCACCATGTTCGGCAAGCCTATCCCTTGGGAGAAGCGAGCCAAATACCTAGGCGTGACCCTTGACCACCATCTCTCGTTCTCAGAGCACATCAAGCAGGTGCGTTCGCGTGCCGCTTTCGCTCTCGGTAGACTTCACTCCGTCCTAAATGCGCGCAGCAAATTGTCCCTTAAGGGCAAATTGCGTATTTACACAGCGTGCATCCGTCCCATCATGACTTATGCCTGTGCAGTCTTCGCACACGTTAAACCCCACCACATCCACAGGATGCAGTCCCTCCAAAACCGTTTCCTCCGAAAGGCAACGGGAGCCCCCTGGTTCGTCCGAAGCGAGATCCTCCATCTCGATCTTAGAATCCCCACCTTCAAGCAGTTCATGAAGCGCATCACGAAGCGCTTCTTCGACTCCGCCACCACCCACCGCAACCCTCTGGTTGTGCAGGCCGCCAGTTATAGGCCCTCCACCATTAGCTCTATTCGCCGTCCAAGGCATACCCTCTCCGACCCCGATGACCCCATTACCCTCCTCCAGGAAAGTAATAGGGCAACGAGTACAGTGCACAAAACACACCGACCTACGTTCCGACCTCGCCGCCGAGGTCCCTCGCGTAAACCCCGACGTAATTGTCCCCCCCGACCCTTGCTCGAAGAAGTGCCAGCCCGCGCCGCAGCTGAGCCTGTAGCTTTAAATTCCCCGATTAATAATAATAATATTAACCAGATCCAGCCTGTCCCATCTTGCTGTCCTCCCCCCAGCGACGCCCTAAGCCGAGGTCCGTACCCCACAGGGGGTGCCCTTAGCGTGCAGTCGCTTAGTACTATAAGTAATTCGCCCCTGGCTGGAGGCTTTGAGTTCGCTTAAGGCAGCCACAGGAAAGTCCGGTTAAGTAGTCACGACCTCTCAAGGTCAACTACGAGATGCCATACCTAAAAAAAAAAAAAAAAAAAAAAAAAAAAAAAAAAAAAAAAAAGCGAGACAGGCATATCGCTGCCTGTCGAGCCCGCGATATCGCGCCACTCTGCACGAGCCATAATACTGTGCTACGAACTACGGCCTGTGTCCAGTGTACATATAGCCAGCGACACATTGCTGTGTCGTGTTGTCGTAACGCGAGATTTATACCAATCAAATGAATCTGTTCTGAACTACGTCAAATCACAACGAGTTTTGATTGGCTAACTGTGTGTCAGAAAGCGTCACGACACGACACAACACAGTAATGTGAATCCGGTTTAATACTTACATAACATAACATCACGCCTGTAATCCCTGGCGGTTAGGCAGAGATGTAGCACCTACAGTACACCCACATTTCGCCATCATGCTTAGACTATAAAATTATCTATAGTAGATCATTTTACAGTCTAAAGGGCCATTTAGATGGTGAGAGTTTCTCGAACGTTTCTTGGCGAGAAATCGTACGCTACTATCGCAAGCAATAATCGCCATAAGACTATAGTATCATAATTAAATTCTCGCCTACTATTATGTCATACGAGATTCGCAAGTAATTTATCGCCTAGCGATAAATTACTTGCGAACCTTAAACCTTAACCTACTGCAACTGTTTTTACACAGAGAAATATAGTATGAAGATATTTGCTTACGAGTTCTCGACTTGTCTATACACGATCTGGTATGACATTTTATCAAGTTCATACGAGTACCTATCGTTCAAATCGGTTTGAACCGTTTTTCGAGTTCCAGATTTGCCATTCGAGTTCAGTGATTACTACGGTATTGTTCTCAAAATGACACATAAATCATTTAAATTTGGTTTGCTGATAATGTTCATTGAAATTTATAGAAATTACGAGTGTTTGTGAATGTTTACACAAACGTGAATGTTTACACGAAGAGACTTTTTTAATGTTCTTTCGATAATCGTATCTTCGATTCGAGAAACTGACGAAACGGCTCTCCATCTAAATGGCCCTTATAAAGCACAATGCTTGACAAAAACAGGGATCAGGGGCTCATTGTTTCTTCAAAAATGATTTTCTGAAATATTCCCATGTTGGGCAATCTTCATGATAAAAAGTATCTTATTTTTAGGGTTGCGTATCCAACAAAAGAAAGACAACAGTGAGCCGCAAGCGTTTCACAATCCCTTTTTTAGTCCTTTTTAATTAACCTTCAGACTAGTTCAGACCACCTCATGACATGAGTGGCCGGAGTGGTAGGATGTCTAATTTTATTGTCCTGGTTGTCTAAATTATGCTTTTCTTTTTTTGCCCCTTATGACATGGGACTTAAACATAACTGGCGAAATGTGGGTGTACTATTAATAGGCTCTGCTTAACCCTTCACGGAAAACCGGCGTGATGTGATGATGTTGTGTGTTATGTTATTTTTAAATTATTTACGAATAGTTTTACATATCTTCCTTGGGACGCTGAAAACACCTAAACCGCGGTCACTGTCAGATTGCATAGAAAATAAAGAGAAGCGCGATGACACAACGCTTGTAATTTATTGCAAAATATGAAGCAATTATCTATTTATTCAAAATTGAGTTGAGTAATCGAAAATAAAAAACAACCAAGTTCTGCATTCAAATAAGACGTTCTTATTATCAATTAAATACGTAACGTATGTTGATATTTAATGCAGATATTTTGGATCAGAACTCAAGATAGGAGGTTAGTTTAACGTTAGTTTGTATCGAGATTTTTTTCAGAACGTGTTTTAGTAACAACCAAGTTCAACATGGGAAATATGTTCAAAATAAATATATATTTTTTCCGCTACCACAAACTATACAGATCTGGCAATTTTTTTTTCTTAAGAGAAGCCTATTTTGGTCAATTGGGTCTTGTCAGCGCCTTAATCTTTGACGTTGTAGTTTTTATTTCCGTTCAAATAACAACAACAGTTTTCCTCATCGTTTTAACTTTTTACCACGATATTGTAGAATATGTACAAACGAACGATCGCCACGTGTATTTAACTTACTATATATAACTACATAACTACGTAGTTTGTTGCAGACATAACAAGACATCATTCAGTGAGTCGTAAGTGAGGTATAGCATTGCCCAGGGCCGGATTTAGGGCAGGGCAACAGGGGCACTGGCCCCGGGCCTCCACAAAGAAGGGGCCTCCACAATTGTTTTTTTTTAAGATGGATAAAAATATATCCTTTGTGTAGGTACTTCAAAGAAAAAAAGTTCACAATCATCAAAGAAAAAGAAGTTGACAATCGCAAGATACCTTTTTAAATTGTTTTTTTTTTCTTCTGTTCCACAAATTTTTCGGGGCCTCCACTTCTTGGTTGCCCCAGGGCCTCCACACCTGTAAATCCGGCCCTGGCATTGCCAGACGTCCCGATTTTTAGCCCAAGTTTAAAACTCCTGCTTCTCGGGGATAGAGAAATAAAGATGTAATTCGTAAGCAATGTATTACTTGTTCATTCTTATAATATAACTTACTGCCACACAGAGTAAACCATACAGTTATAAAGAAAAATGAAAAAAAGAAAATACGTTTGTTTCCAGTTATTATTTATTTATTTAACAGTTTATGTACACACATATAAACAGACAAGAAGAAAGGAACAGAAAAATACGTAAAAAGGTGAAGCTTATTTCTTAAGAAAGCTCTTCCAGCATAACTGCGATAGGACAGTAGACAAAGAGATGTAGACACCGTGTGTAAGAGTAGAAGAGAAAACAAAATACATAAAAACAAAAAAATACTATTCACTAATTTAAATATACAATGAGAATATACTTACATAAATACATAGGTACTTCTATAATAAATATCACTAAAATACTTATATGTATATAATTAAAAGTTTATAATAATAAATACATAATACCCAACTATGGCAAAGTGTATTTTCATTAAAATACATTTTCTATTGCCCCAACCCCCACTGGGCCCGCGTGGATTCCGGCCCACTCCCTCTCACACAGAGGAGGCCCGTGTCCCAGCAGTGGGAACATTATAGGCTGATTATGTATACAATAGCGGAGATAATTTAATAGCGCCTTTATTTATTATATGACTAGCTGCGCCCCTATACTGTATCCCCTATATGTATAAAAAAAAGGCTGAAATGGAGATGGGCTGGTCATATGCTCCGCGATAGGAACAATAAGTGGTCTAAAACTGTGACGGAATGGCAAAGAGAAGGATCGAAAAAAGTAGAGGAAGACAACGCAAACGCTGGGACGACGACACAGTGGAGACAGCTGGTGCCGTGTGGGCAGGAGACACAGGAGACCGTGAACGGAGCCTGGGGGAGGCCTATGCGTCCAAGGACGCGCTTATTGACGAAGACACCGAAGTGCACATATCATTTTTGGCTTAATTTATTTTATATTGTCATTAATTTTAGTTTATCAGTAAATTAAGGTTTATATAGCTGCGCCCCTCGGCTTCTCCCGCATAATCGCGTCCCGTGGGAATCTAGGGATAAAAAATATCCTATGTCCTAATCCAGATCATGGTCTACCCATGTGCCAAATTTCATCCAAAACCATTCAGCCGTTTTGGCGTGAAAGCGTTACAAACAAACAAACTCATTTTCGCATTTATATTTATACATAACATGGTGAAATTGAATTCATGTAGGGAACACAGCTGATATATTTTTCGCGACTTCAGGTTTGGTCCCATAGTAAAATTTGTTCATAATGATGAGTACACTGACCCCTTAAGAGGATGTGATGACCCCTAAGTTCAATTTCGCCCTGTATAATATTATACAGGGTGTTTGGTAGATGGGTGCAAAGCCTGAAGGGGGTGATATTTTAGACCATTTAGAACGTATTAAGCTAAACTTGTCTTAGACGAAGTCCTTGTATTTTTTTTGAAACTAAGGTTTTTAACAATAAAACCCATTTTTTTTTTCAATTAATTGTTAATAGTGTTCAGTAAAAGCTGTTATGTTATTATTTTTATTTATTTTTTATTTATTTATGTAATGTGTGATTACTCAAACAAAATAATTCCCAAGCATCTGTGTCATCAGAGAAACATTCTACGCCATATTCAAGCTTAAGAAACTTTTAAAAATCAAGAAAATGTTTTGCTTACGTCATAATAAAAAAATAGCCTCAGTTGTTCAAACCGTTTTAAAAACATGCTTGGTTATTGCCGGTCCTTTTGAGGTACTATTTACGCAGATGTCTCATCAACTCTTGGAATTAGGATGTACAAAGCAAATTGAGGTCGAATATTTAATTTTTAAACAGACCAAAATAATGTAACATTTTTGCTAATGCACTAATGTATTTTGTTAGAACTGATAACTAATTCATTCTTAGAATTATGGTGCACGCACACCAATCAAATTCTGGGAACTCGCATAACAGCAGCCGCCGCGCGACGATAACAAACTTGCCCTTTTACGACTCTCGGGTAGCGTCTAGTGAATTGTTATTATTCAATAGAAATATCAGCTTAGTTGCTGACGATACAAAGTCGTTATTTATTTACACTAGTACTAGTACCCGAGTAGTCGGGTGGACTCGTCACATCTTCGGACCCTCAGTTAGTCAAGTAACTACTGCGCTTGTAACAAGACGTTTTAATTACAAATTCGTGTTTACACAATTCACCGCATGAGGTTATGCGCTCCTTCACGTGTTGATTTTGGAGGTATTTAAGGTGTTGAGCCTTAGCTGTGAGCTCCTTCACTGATTTTGGACTTGTTTGTGTGATCAATCGACTATGGCTACTTTTTTCAAAAGAAAGGGCAATAACCAAGCATGTTTTTAAAAAGGTTTGAACAACAAGGTTTAATTTTTTTATTATGACGTAAGCAAAACATTTTTTTTTATTTTTAAATGTTTCTGCTTGAATATGGCGTAGAATGTTTCTCTGATGACACAGATGCTTGGGAATTATTTTGTTTGAGTAATCATACATTACATAAATAAAAATAATAACATAACAGCTTTTACTGGACACTATTAACAATTAATTGAAAAAAAAAATGGGTTTTATTGTTAAAAACCTTAAGAGTTTAAAAAAAAATACAAGGAAAAGACTTCGTTTAAGACACGTTTAGCTTAATACGTTCTAAATGGTATAAGACATCACCTCCTTCAGGCTTTGCAACCATCTACCAAACACCCTGTATATGTAAGAGGGCAACACTGAAAGTTTTTAGAACTGGCCACTTGTAAATGTTACAATAAAAAAACAGTTCAAATTTTGAAAATGGAACTCCGCCAATATTATTGTGTATGTATTTTATTAATTTGTCATTTGTTTACGATTTGGCGGCAAATTGAAAATTGTCTGTGTCACGTCAGCATGAATTTAACGCGAGAAAATTTTCGTACAAAGATTTTTTATGACTTTCGATGTCATTTAAGTCAACAAGAAAGTTATGATAGACTTCGACAGGCCTTTCACGATGAAGCCCCATATCGTGCCACTGTTTACAACAGTTTAATGAATTTAAACGTGGTCGCACTAATCTCACCGATGATCTGCGTGAGGGACGGCCTTCTACGGCGACGACTGAAGATAACATCAGTGTTGTGCGGCGTATGATAGAGACTGACAAAAGAGTGACTTATCACTTATCAGGATTCGGACAAGCTTAGGCATCGGTATGAGTCAAGTGCACAAAATCCTCCATGAACATTTAGCGGTCAGGAAGCTTTGTGCCCGGTGGATACCTCATAATTTGACAGAGGCCCAAAAACTCCGTCGTGTTAATTGGTGTCGTGAAATGGTTCAAAGATTTAACGGAGGTGACTTAAATGCTGTGGTCGACATACTTACGGGTGACGAAAGCTGGATTTATTGTTATGATCCTGAAACTAAGAGACAGTCTGCTGTCTGGGTGTTTCTTTCCGAGGAGTTGCCAACTAAAGTGAAGAGAGGTCTAGCGTGGGAAAAAAGATGGTGGCCTCGTTCTTCGGAAGGGCAGGTCATTACGCAACAATTATTTTAGAGGATCGAAAAACAGATACTGCAGAGTGGTACAATAACAATTGTTTGCCATTTGTCTTGGAAAAAGTTCGGAAGAAAAGACCTCGCAGTAGGATCCTCCTTCACCACGACAACGCGTCGTCGCACACCGCCAAGCAAACAATCGACTACTTGGCGACGTCAGACGTGGAATTACTGGGTCACCCGCCCTATAGCCCCGACGTCGCACCTTGCGGTCTTTATTCGAAATAAAATAAAAACTTCGAAATATTTCGAATATTCCGAAAATAAAATAAAAACTTCGAGGAAAACGTTTTATGGACGCCGAGGAAGCAGTGGCTGCGTTTCAAAATGCCATCGAAGAGACCCCTAAGGACGAGTAGGTAAAGTGCTCAGTGGTTCCATCGAATGCAGCGATGTATTGATGTAAATGGACACTACTTTGAAAATATATACTAAAACTAACTTGCTAGTTTGTTCAGTTTTTGATTTTCTAAGAACTTTCACCCTCGTACATATATCCTAACGTCTCGTCGCGTCGGGGGACGGCTGATGAAAACGCCAAACAAGGCATATACCTAGCAATAATGAATGTACGCTATTGTAGAAAGGATAGCTGCTGTGAACTTCCAATTTTCATTAGCCGTCCCACACCGCGACGACGCGCGGCCCTTGGGTCAAATTATTACCTACAACTTAGGGCCTGTGTACGCCACGTTTTTTAAACGCGCCGTTGACGCACGTTTTGGAAACGTGCGTCGACGGCGCGCTTTACGCGCGACAACGCCGCGTTTAAAAACGTGGTGTGCACAGGCCCTTACGTATATTTAACTTAAAGGGCCAATACATATTATTTTTTTTACTTTTTAGGTTTAAGTTTTGAGTCGGGGTTTTTTAAATGTTTAATTCTGTTACCACATTGTTTTGACGGTGTGCAAAATAATAGGTAAGTACATTATGTCCGATGAATCATGGCCGGGCCGAACTTTGCTTTTGCGCAGAAGTCTGCACAATAACATTTTTAGGAAGCAAATGGTGATGATGAGGCGAGTATGAGTGAGCCTATGTTCAGACCGGTCATTTTCATCGGTCCGAATGTACACGGACGTTTTATATTTCGAAGCTAACTTCATTCGAATCGCGATACGCTCATGGAAGAATCTTTGTTTTACTATACACCGATAAACTCGCTCAAGAATGTGTTTATTGATCATCAAAGTTAAGTAGATCCTACACGTCTCCTCTCTGGCCCGCCCGTCGTCGCCTCAGTGGAAATGTACCCATATTTATCTCGAGAACTTCGACCATTCCGACCTTCGACTTTGCCACATGGAGGGAAAGTACCTTAAATACTGTAGATAGAAAAAAATACTGAATGAAGACTTCATTTTTATTTTAAAAACAATACGAACTGCATTCAAAGAATTTTAAATAAACGCATGTCTGCACCGGGACTCCCAGGCGGATTTCCGGCCACCGTAGGCGCAGGCTTGCGGGGACGGTGCGGTGAGCAATGAGTAGCTCGCCGTCCGATAAGGACCCAGGCCCGAGTCGACGGCGGGTTCCACCAGGGCCGATGCCCGCCGGGGTCGTGGGAAAGTCCGAAAGGGATACCGAGGCCCCTCGCAACACAGGCAACGGAAGGAACACGGGTGGGTCTTAGTCAGTAAGAGTCTGACACACCCTCCCGCTCCGAACAGAGCGGGAGAGGTTATTTGATAATTTCCCACCCAAAAAAAGTTACACAATATTTGAGAATAAAAGTGAACAAAATTGGTTTTGTACTTTTTACGTGATGCTGTAACAACGTAGGTAATCTCCACGGAACAGAAAAAACAGTACAATTCCAAAACCGGCCAAGTGCATGTGAAGGGTTCCGTAATTGGGATGAATTTATCCCAAAAACAAACCATACATTGTAATTAAAAAGCATGTTTCCCCATACAAACCAACTGCAAATGTAAGTTTTGTACGCACAATATTATGAGATTTACCAAGTTATTTTAACACCATAGACTTCTTATAGGTTTTCCTGTAATCTATGTAAATAACTACATTCTGTATTTTTTTCAAAAATATTTATCAACACAAAATGAGTTTTAAAACTTTGCATACATCCAAAATACTAAATTACAGATTGTTGTCTTCTAATAAGTCTTATTAGGTGATTTAATGATTTGCAATATCTCACAACAATGCCAACTATGGACTACATCCACCTTTTTTCTGATAAGTAAGCAAATTTGTTGATTAGTTCTGCTAGGAGTTCTAAGAAATGTTTTTGACGATTATAAATTGTCATTAGCACATCTTGTAAAACTAATGAGGGTAGTTAACTAATTATCGGCGTTTTGCATTAAAAGGGCTAAAATTTTGATTTATAATCTAGATTGTTCACAACTGTGTAACTGCTAACACTAAATCTTTGATTTGCGACTGTAAAATCTTGGAATGGAAAGTTTAATCACCAATTTAGACTTATTTGTTCTTCTACAAAGTAAGAGTACTTCATTTAATCATCAAGTATTGTTTGGTCAAACTCAAACTCAAAGCATTTATTTCAATTAAACCATTTACAGGCACTTTTGAATTGTCAAGGAGTCGGTCAGTTAGAAATATGAAGCTAGTTGCCCATTCCAAAGCGTAGTAGGTACCTATGGAGAAGAACGGGCAAGAAACTCCATGGACACCCTTTTAAATTATGGTGCAGTTGTATCCCGCATAGACGATTGCCTTTCTACCGAAGATCGTGTAACTCTTAAAGAATTTTGTCGGAGATTTACGCGAGTCGCTTTACGTGGGTGGCAGAAATCCAACCGATTCCCTGATAATTTCCGAAGACAGTACGGAAATTGGTTGGAAGCAAATGCTGATTGGCCGAGTTGTGTGCAAACTTTAGTTAATCAAGAACTAACACTGTTGATGAGCCACCAAGCACCGTCGACATCATCCTCCGTTAGAACAATGACAAAAAGGTCCCGAAAACCATTCTAAGATCTGGGAAGTAAACAAAAAAGAGAAGATCTGATGATAATACAGGCGAAGATTTCAGTGAATTGTCATATGCAGCTGCAGCACGTTTAAAAGAAGAAGGGCATGGAGATATCGCATCTGTGATCGTATATATGATGAAAAATCCTGAAGCAGCCGTTAAAATTAATGAAACGCTTATGAAACCAGTGAAATCAGTCAGTAAATTATATGTAAAAAAAAAAATAAACAGCTTTTTTTTTAATATTTTTCTTGACCCAAACAATAAGAATACATTTCTTAATATCAATAACTTAACGATTTTCTTAACTTAGACACTAAAAGGAACAGTTTCAAAATCATTTGACTATTTAAAAAAAAAATGTAATATTATTCGCCAAATCAGCGACAAAAAATTATAAATAATTAGCCCACCTGTAATGTAAGGATATTCGTGTTTAACTTTCCGTATAAGAGATAATTCGATTTTTCATACTAGCTTCATGCGTTTTTGAGCAGAATTAACTCGGGTGGCATTTTTAGGGTTCCGTAGTAAACAAGGAACCCTTATAGTTTCGCCAAGTCCGTCTGTCTGTCTGTCTGACCCCACTGTAGCTCAGAGACGCTTAGTACATACTAGAAAGCTGTAATTTGGCATAGGTATTAATCACGCCGACAAAGTGCTAAAATAGAATTTTATTAATAAAATATTATTAAAATATACACCCCATGGTGTGGGGATTAGTTGGATAGGCCGTTTTCGATTCAAGGATCCGCTTGCGTAATATTGCAAATTTTTGTTAGTCGAGCGTCGTCGTCATTTTTACGATTTAAACGCTACGAAGACCAAAAAATATTAATGTTACTTTTTACTCTTTTTAAGTTAGGATTTGCTGTTACCAAATAGATAATACAAAAATAAATGTGCTAAAACTAATTATTAAAGCTAGTTTAGTCTAAAAAAATAGTTTAAACTAAAATAAGAACACTTAAATAGCTATGTTAAAACGTCTTTTTTACTTTGTGAATTCTTTGAAACCAACACATAAGTACCTACTTAACAGTTATTAACTATATTTTTAGTAAAAAACGATAGTTGAGATAATTTCTTGTATTGTCAAAAGTGATCACTTATCTACCCAACACATTTCATTGGCCACGGTACATCCTACTTACATAGATAGGTACCTACCTGATGAACAAAACGGGAAAAACAAATAAAACACTATGTTAAAGTGAAATGGTTTAATAATTATCATCATTTTCATCTAAATCTCTTATCGACGTCATCCAGAAATTCTGCTGGAGCAGAGATATTTTCTTGTTACCTAGCCCATCCAACCAAGGTACCACATCATGTCATGACGTCCAACATCCTATGGTCCGTCGACCGACCAAACAATCGCAGAACTGTCAAATGTCAAAAAAAATCCGTTTCAATCGTGTGAACACAAATACATACTGCATGATAAATTTATTTAATTATTTTGTTGTTCTTAATTAATATTTATTATACACAGACTAATAAAAAGTACTAACTGATTAAATAAAATGTAAAATAATGTATAAAACTCAGAAATAGAGTTGAAAAAAGTCAAGTAGCAGTGTGTAAAATGGAACGTCGTAAAAAATAGGTAGTTGAGATGCGTTCAGGGTGATTGAGATGCGTTCAAAACATGGTAAAAGGTTACCCTGAACGTAGAGTAAGCATTAAGAAAAATTAAAAAATATTTTTTTCCTGCGTTTCTTTTAACATTGTGTTAAGCGTAATGAATATAGAATTAAATTAGCTGAATTTTAAGATTTATTTCATTTCTATACATAGTCAGGTGAAAAATGGTCATTCTTCTTTGCAGTTGGAGAATTGACCGTGGCATATATCGATGTATGGGATAACATGTCAATCAGTTGGTCGCCCGTGTGAACCGGCCCACATAGGTCGATTTGGCCGATTTAGGCGGCCAAAATTATTTGACGGTCTATAAAGGTTCGGTAGTAGATTTTAAATAAAAATACATAGTTTTTTGTCATTGACAAGACATATTTATGAAAAAAAAAATTAATCATTCTTGATCATCCTCATTTGGCTGGGCAGTTATCAAAAGATCAATTGTCTCGGGAGAAAATGACATAATTGATGGTTTTCTGGGCCTTTTCATACTACTCATTAGCGGATCTGAGCTTAATAGTAATCTACTATATATCCGCATTGCATTCTTCTCTAGAAAATTTTCTAGCATAATTCTGGCGGTAAGACCGAAAATGTTTATTTCGGGCTTCAGCTGCCTCTTCTGAGAGTTGCCCTATGGGCAGGAGGGCATTTTCTATGATGGCCCCTCCATGGATTAGGACTTTATGCATGGTTGGAGTCATTGGATGCCACCCATACAATTCAACATATAGCTTTGCCGTCTCTAAAGCGTATTCATCGTATTTTAAAACATTTATATTATGTCCACTTGATATAGCTTCCAATATTATTTTCAGCCTGTATATCAGGTCAAAGCTAATTCCAGTGATGTCAGCAGCCAATTGCGGATTTTCAAAAAAACGTCTACTGGTGTTACCATCATTGGTGTTACCAAAATTTGATTTTGGCATATCCACTAAGAGGCCTGTTTTGAGGCGAAACCTTTCTTGAATTTCTCGTTTTCTATTGGCTTCTATATTTTTTTCATCTTGTGTCTTCCTTTCGCGATATTTTTTTATCGGTAATTTATAAGCCAAATGAAGGATACTTTCAAATATCCTGATTCGTGCATGTAGCACGGAAATACCAAACTCTAAAGTTTGTAAGCTAACTTCATTTTTTTTGGACAAATCATTAAAATCTTTTGATGTAGCACTACATATGTAACACTTACTCGTTGATGTTGTGTCAGTTGCTGCATTGCAGACTTTACTGTCAACCATGGTCATTTTAAAGTTGTGCTTAAAATATAAAATTATTTAATTAGGTAACAAAATTTTTGGAGGGCTGTTATTTTGAAAAACGGTGCAAATCGGAGTCCAAATTTTGGACTGATATTAGCTAAGGGTTCAAATAAATTTATCGTAATAAATTTACGATCGGGACGAACAGGGATACACAACAAAATGCCATTTTAAAACTAAAATTACTGCAAAAAATAATACGGTAACAAGATTATTTTTAAGGATCTATATATATGTCAAATTGAAAGAAAAATATAAAATGTATATAATAATAGGATAGGTGCTTACCTGAAGTACTAGAATCCATAAATATTGTTTTGAAATCCAGATTCTAACATTAAAATATTCACTTTGAAAATGCTTTTTAAACAGAGAGCACCGAGATTAGATACGTACACCACTAGCGACGATCAAATTCCGACTACCTGAATTCGGTCTTGCGCGCAATACAATGGAAGGGAGAGGGTAGGGTATTGTTCCTGGAACTGTCTACTAGGGCAGGTAATAACTTATTTTGCTATCGGGTATACATTGCAAATTCACTTTTGGCCGCCTAAATCGGCCAAATCGACGTATGTGCGGCCCAGTCACCAACGAAAAAAGCGCCCTATTACAGTGTAAACTCTATATAACGACACTGAAGGGACTGTGCATTTTATGCCGTTATAGAGAGTTGTCGTTAAATGGAGAGAAGAAAAATCAGAATTAGAAAAATAAAAAGTTTATTTCAGAGTGGTGTTATTAGTTATGTGCATAAAAAACAATCTTATGCTATTGCGCCATGTTTACAGATTGAAAGAAAAATTAACTGAGAATAATGATACATGGATAAGGTATAGATGATCCATGACTCCTTCTTATTAGTCATGGTCAAAAACAGTCTACACGTGCAAGCAATCCGAATTTGTAAACAAAAGAATGAATTTCTTAGAAAGTTCGGTATATATGATGCCGACAGCAGAGTTTATTGCGGGCTAGAATAACAAAGCAACAAAAAACGTACGCAGCTGCGCAGTTTTTACTAATTTTATTACTCAATTGTTGTCGTTATTGAGAGTGAGTGTGATGCTATGTAGAGTGTGTCATTGTATGGTAGACAAGCTAAACCAACCAAAGTCGATTGACTTCGACACTTTAGAGAGTTTGCCGTTAAATCGAGTGACGTTACGTGGAGGTTACATTGTATTTTTAGGGTTCCGTAGCGTAGTCAACAAGGAACTCATAAACAGGGTCAAATCAAATTAACTAGCGTAACTCCGCAGACGTTAGGGATACCAACAACTCAACATGATAAAACAAAAATAAATTAATTTAAAGATTCTTTTGTGGGGACCGCAGTTTCTCTAGGCACTTGAAATGTCATTTTTTTTCTGTAAACTTCACAGACGTGATGGGTATTGGTATCTAAACACGATAAAACAAAAGAAAACAGATCATACTTCAAGTAAGAACACTACAGCGGTCGTTGGTCTAAAAAAAATCCATCGTATCTTTTTCATATTATAAATTTTATCTTGTTTTTAATTTGACCCTGTAGTTTCACCATGTCCGTCTGTCCGCTGCTAGGTCAGAGACTGTACTAGGAAGAAAGCTGTAATTTGGCATGGGTATACATAAACTGACCATTTATTTTTAACTCAAAACGGGACATGGGTACGTGGATACGTCAATTAGCAGGTTAATATTGAAAATAAACAAATTTTAATGTTCTTTATTTATAAAAAGTGTAACTTAATACAAATAAACTCACTTTATTCACTATAATTATATTCAGATTAATTATTATTATTTTTATTAACAAATTGTGAAAAAAACATATCAATCACCGGTTCACCAGATTAATAAAAATAATAAATCAAAGTTCAAATTTTATGAAATCATATTTTTTTTAGTTATATTTATTGCCAGAGCAATTTTTCGGAAAATGGGACTATTTTGCGTTCCGGATCTTTGTCCGGGGACAACGGGACAGTGGACCGAGAAAAGGGACAGTCCCGTTCAAAACGGGACGTATGGTTACTTTAGGTATACATACTAATCATACCGACTAAGTGGTAAAATAAAAACTTGGAAAGAAGAATGACCATTTTTCACCTGACCATGTATAGAAATGAAATAAATCTTAAAATTCAGCTAACTTAATTGTATATTAATTACGCTTATCACAATGTTAAAAGAAACGCAGGAAAAAAATATTTTTTAATTTTTCTTAATGCTTACTCTACGTCAAGGGTAACCTTTTACCATGTTTTGAACGCATCTCAATTACCCTGGACGCATCTCAACTACCCATTTTTTACGACGTTCCATTTTACACACTGCTACTATTTTTGAGTTTTATACTTTATTTTACATTTTATTTAATCAGTAAGTACTTTTTATTCGTCTGTGTATGATAAAGATGAATTAAGAACAACAAAATAATTAAATAAATTAATCATGCAGTACGTATTTGTGTTCGCACGAGTGAAATGGACTTTTTTTGACATTTGACAGTTCTGCGATTGTATGGCCGGTCGACGGACCATAGGATGTTGTGCTCACGTCATGACATTAGTGTGGATGGGCTAGGTAACAAGAAAATATCTCTGCTTCAGCAGAATTTCTGGATGACGTCGATAAGAGATTTAGATGAAAATGATGATAATTATTAAACCGTTTCACTTTAACATAGTGTTTTATTTGTTTTTCCTGTTTTGTTCATCAGGTAGGTACCTATGTATGTAAGTATGTACCGCGGCCAATGAAATGTGTTGGTTAGATAAGTGATCACTTTTGACAATACAAGAACTAAGTTAGACTTTCCTTAAGTACATAATATAAACTATCTCAACTATCGTTTTTTACTAAAAATGTAGTTAATAACTGTTAAGTAGGTACATACGTCTTGGTCTCAAGGAATTCACAAAGTGTTCTTGTTTTAGACTAAACTTCAAGCTTTAATAATTAGTTCTAGCACATTTATTTCCATATTATCTATTTGGTAACGGCAAATCCTAACCTAAAAAGAGTAAAAAGTAACATCAATATGTTTTGGTCTTTTAGCGTTTAAATCGTAAAAATACCGACATTATTGTTTAAACTTAAAGGTAGTCTTTCTACTATACCTCATAATCATAACTGTACATTAACTTTCATTATCAGGTTTTTAAATGTATGGGAAGTGGGCATTGTTCTTTGTAGGGTTCCTCCCTTGCATGTTGCACGTAAAGTGGGATGATATTTTTTACTCGTCTCTTCCATGGTTGTCGTTGGATAGGCCGTCCAAAAATATTTCGGTCTGTGATAGATAACCATTTTTCGATTCGGGGATCCATATGCGTAAAATTACGCTTTAAAGTGCTAATTTTTGTTACGAGTCAAATGTCCATGCCAGCTAAATGGTTAATTTGAATATGTGAAAAAAAAAACATGGCAGTAGTACTATACAACGAAGTTAAAAGGAAAACTATCACAGCTAAGTAGGTTTTAGGGGAGGTCGCACCAGGCAGCGGCCGAATTAGCGGCACGCGGGGTTGCGACAATCGTCGAAAGTATCCGGCAATTGGGACTCGAGGTGGCCCTGCACAAGTCCGAGGTCATGTGTTTTCATGGTCCTCGGAATGCGCCACCGTTGGGGTCCCAAAAAACGGTGCGAGGGGTTTCCATCGGCGTCGAGTCGACGATGAAGTACCTGGGACTCGTCCTCGACAGCCGGTGGAATTTCGTGGAACATTTCCGACGTTTGGCTCCCAAACTGGAGCGGGCAGGCGCTGCATTGAAGCGGCTCCTGCCCAATCTAGGGGGTCCAAACGCCTCCTGCCGGAGGCTCTATGCGGGGGTCGTGCGGTCCATGGCCCTCTACGGGGCTCCTGTATGGGCGCGCTCAATGGCGCTGCGGCCAGCCCGCCGGTTGAGCGCGGCCCAAAGGGTCATGGCCATCCCGATGGTCCGGGGATACCGCACGGTCTCCTGTGAGGCAGCGAGCCTCCTTGCCGGATTGCCGCCATGGGATCTGGAGGCAAAAGTCCTCGCGTACGTATGGGAGTGGCGCGAGGAGGCGAAACTCCGGGGCGTAAGTCCGTTGCCGCGAGAAATCGCGGCACAGCGGACGGAGCTCCGGCGGGATCTCATGGCGTCATGGAAAGTACGGTTATCGCAACCCAGTGCTGGGCACGCCATGATTGCGGCGATAAGTCCCCTCTTTGAGGAGTGGCTAGAGAGGCGCCACGGCATCCTCACCTTCCACCTGGCGCAGGTCCTCACCGGACATGGCAGTTTTGGGAGGTTCCTGTGTCGGATAAGGCGGGGGGAAACGTCCGGGTATCACCACTGCGTGGATCGCCCGGAGGACACGGTGGAGCATACGGTGGAGGTCTGCCCGGCCTGGGCAGAGCACCGCCGTGTCCTCGTGGAGGCGATCGGCGGCAGAGATCTCTCGCGTCCGGCCCTGGTTCAGGCCATGGTACGGAGCGAGAGGGCATGGGCAGCCGTCACCTTCTTCTGCGAAGTAGTAATGCTCGCGAAGGAGTAGGCGGGACGGTTGAGGGAAAGGCATGTTTCGCGCCCTCTCGCCCCTAGCCGCCGCAGGAGATGGCCTGGGCGTCGGGAATCCCGGGTGGATTTCTGGCCACCGTAGGCGCGGGCTTGCGGACGGTGAGCAATGGGTAGCTCACCGTCCGGCAAGGACCAGGCCCGGGTCGACGGCGCGTCGTATTCCACGCGCGCCTCAAAGAGATGTCAGCACAAATGTAGGGGTCCACTAGGGCCGATGCCTACCGGGGTCGCGGGAAGGTACTTATGGGTCACCGAGTCCCCTGGCAACACAGGCAACAGGAAGGAATACGGGTGGGTTTTAGTCAGTAAGAGTCTGACACACCCTCCCGCTCCGCCCAGAGCGGGAGAAGTTATATGATGATTTCCCACCCTCAAAAAAAAAAAAGTAGGTTTTACAAGTTATCGAGTAATAGTCGACCAACTTACATAATAATTGCAGTTGAAGAATTGACCGTGACGTATATCGATGTATGGGAGAACATGTTTTTCAACTACAATGTTAGGTTTGTTTTTTGGATTTTATCCCAACTACGGAACCCTTTATTGTGCGACACGCACTTGGCGGGTTTTTGTTTAAACCAAAATAATGTAGACATGAGGTGAGTGTGAGTGAAACGGAGTGAGAAAGAGCAGGACATGCGCCAAGGTACGGAGAGAGCCTATGTTCATCAGACCGTACAATGACCAAGTATCATCGGCCGGATTGTTCACGGAGGTTTTATATTTCCAAGCTAACTTCATTTGAATCGCGTTACTTAAGCTCGTGAAAGGATGTTTGTTTTAATCATGTACAGCGATAAGCTCAAGAATGTGTTTATTGATCGTCAAAGTAAGTAAGTCCTGCACATCTCTCCGCTCCACTCGTCGCAGTGGAAACGCACCGGGGCGTCACCTCGAGAACTTCGACCATAGATCGTAGTGAGACTGTAGTGAATACTGAATTTGTGACAGATAATATTTCAACTCGTGGTGTTGTGTGTCAAAAACATGTCGGGCTCATTATCTGGCACCTCGTAACCTTTTGACAGCCAGAGTGTAAACGCATTGGTGTCCCTCCCACGCATTTACAATATTAAATTAATGTAGTTTTAAATAATACGAAAATGAAACATAGTTTATTTATTTTGTACTTAAAAAATGGTGTTTTCTTGTCGGCATTAGCCGACGGTGGCGTATTGGGCACGTTTTCATTTGTCGGCTATACCCAACCGTGGTGGGTCAAAAGGTATTTTTAAGTAAAGATATTTTTAAAATATGTGTACCTATTTATACCTACTTATATTTCTCACGAATGAACCAATCAGCATCTCCCAACTCAATATCTCATTGTGTATTATAATTTTAAATTTGACTTATTTAAAATGTCGGCAGAAACTGCCACAACAAAGAAAATATATTGTAAAATGGTAGTAGGTGGATGTATGCAGAATGATAACAAGATAAAAATAAAAACATCTTGGTATAACCCCTATGCATCTCGCTGGCGGCCCGCTGTAGGTACTTACCTACTGAACTGAACAGCAATACTGTATGGGTGACGTCACAGCGCCTTGTAGTTATAAACAATTACAGGCTACGGCCATTAAACGCAATGCTTTTGATAAGCACAAGTAGGTACCAACTTAAAAAAAAAGTAAAATAAATGTAACTAAAAATACCGAAAGAAATAAACAAAAACACTTACGCTGGTGTGTGTTGATATCTTCTATTTTCATTCGATTGTTCGGCCCCCATGTTTAAACTTTTAAGTTTTTACAATCAACTTTAGTGACAAATTCAAGAAAATAAGAAATAGTCCATCCAACGGTTACCGACACCCTTAGAATACGACGCCACTACTGGGACTGGGTAAAACAAAGAACAACACGGTATAAATATGGCCGGACGAGACACAAATACGCGTTAATTTTGCGTTATCACAACTACACAAAGTGCATGAACGTGCGTTGTTATGGGCATAGACAAGTCATAACTCCCAAGTCAAAGCCAAGCAAGCACCACTTAAGTTTAGGGATGTGAACGTATCGATAAATTAATAACGATGCATGATGTCGACTAATCAATTTAAACTTTTAAACTAACTGTAGGATTAAGTTAGTGGGATAAGGGGAAAGATGAGCAGCAGCTTCCGCTTTCAACCTTATAGTATTATACTGCAATCCAATTATTTGTTTGTATCTGACACTTGTTACTTTTTCTACTTTTAGGGATTACCTACATAATTTATTTATTCATACACATCCCCAGTTTAAATACAGCCCTATATTTGTTATGTATCATTAATCCAGCGGGCTAATTGCGTAACACGCTTACAATTGCCTTTGTAAATAACACATACATTATGTGTTATTTAAAAGATGAACATTGTTGATTTGTGATATCATGTAGTTCCATTTATGTATAAAGGTTTTAAATCTTCGATGTAAAATTGTATTTAGGTTACATTTATAATACATACATACCATATTCTTTTTATATAAATATTTGCTGAATTATTTTCATCGATAGTAATGGTCAAAGGTAAAGACTACAACACTTTATTATTTGTACCGGAATTCACCAACCATAGACAATAAAAGCATCTTATCGCAGCGTTCCAGATAAATATTTTGTACAACGTTTAACATAAAATGTATCATTTAGTGAATAGACATTTTGTAGTTTATATGTATCGAGTGATTGGGCTAAATAAAATACTACTGTCATACAATTATTCATAAAAAAGTGGTACAATCCACAAATTGAAAAAAGGCCCAAACGAACTACTCAGCAATGGATGTACGCCCAAAGATATTATTATGATTTATTTTATTTATTTATTCTAGCTCTCGTTCTTGTAACCGATTAACTTCACTAGGGCCATCTACCGATCAAAATTGTGTTATTAATGACAGTAATGACATTTATCTGACATTGTTTGACATTGAGTCGAGAATTCGAGACTACGAGATGACTTCATTCCGAATTGCGCTGTAATCGATTTTAGCGTGCTTACACCCTTCCGAAGTGGCGATGGCGTGAGCGCGATAACAGTGTCTCGTGAATCATTATAAATGACGTCATGACACACGCCATCTTGCAATAATGCCCACCATGCCCTAAATTAATATCACAGTGAGCGCTGTAAAATATGATAGTTGTGCTGTTTTGTTTTGAGTCGCATCATATCTTTAACTAACCTGGCATTTTTTAAATTGTGCTACTGGCTAGTCGCCACATAACCAAAGAAGAAAAAGAAATTTGTGGTATACACAAAGAAATACTGTAATCCAACCATGAGTATTCAAGTGAATATAGCCGACGAGCCTAATGGGCGACACATTTCTGTAATGCACACATCAGACCACTAAGAGAGGGCTCGGCAACATACATTAAAATCCAAGACTTAACACTTTGACAGCCGAAGATTTTAAAACGCGGATTCCATGGTTCGCCGGCGATTTTCGCCGATATTGCAACATTTATAAAATGAGAACTATCAATGATAAATCTATAATTATTTTTTTATTTATACTATTGACTTGTTTATTTCTAGGATAAAAATAAAAAACAGACGTAAATTAGTTTTTTTTATTTAAAAATGTAGAATAAAAAAGAGGTTTTATGGAAAAAAAAAAAAAGTCGAACATGGACTTTTGCGTGTTCAAGTCGTGTAATTTTTGCGTGTATGAAACATTTTGAAGCAAGGATGGTAGCATAAAGGCACGTTGCAGTCTGGGCAGTAAAATATGGTTTCTTTGCGTCCTCGTTTGCCAGTGTTTTTCTTAGAACACTGGCGCAGCGCGACACTCGATAGCTTGTTCCGCTCACACCAAGCGCCCCACCACGGTTATTCTTACATGTGTGCGTAGCTAAAGCACTACACTATTATATCAATGCACGCCAAACACGGACTACGGACGTCGTTTTAAAACAAACACTAAGAAAGTCAGTCACGTACTGAGAACGTGATCAGCGTCACAATACAATCAACCTGGGACGTACTCTGCACGTGATCGGCTGTGAAAGTGTTAACAGCATACCTGAAATGAATTTTAAACTCATGCGCATTATATTTAATTATTGTTGCATCCAAGTAATTTTTAAATCGTGGTATTTTTCTTCGGGGAACGTCTTTGCCGAGAGCATATAAATATGCTAATATAAGCACTTCGTCATCCTCTACATCACTGGATGAATCGTCGTTCTAATCGGTCTTTCTTGTGCAAGGTTTGGGGTTGCGGTTATGTTATAAGTTTTGACGTTGAGCGCGTTCACGAGCGTTCCGAATTGTTGACAGCTGTCAGCTATCATAATCGTGATTATATATTATTATTTATCTAAATCGAAACGCGGATGATTGGTGTAAGAGCTGTGAGCGATTATGGCTTAATTCGGAATGTATGTGGAGTTAAGTTTCAGTCAGTGTTGACAACTTTGGGGATTTCCCCTTAAATTGAGGGGGAAGATGTGCTAAAAGGGGAATTTTCATGGGTAGAATTGTTTTGGTGATATTTTTAGGGGCTTCCAACAAAACCTGCAATTTTAATCGAACAACAGTAGGAATAGAATGACATCATAAAAGCTACACCGCACCGTGGTTTAATTCTCGAACGAACGCGTGCTTGGAATGGAACGAACTGCGAGCCACGTTCTTTTCTCATTCATTCAAAGTCAAATTATTTATTTCAAAGAGGCACTTATAAGGCACTTTTGAACGTCAAAATTGACAAAAAAAAAAAAGAATTGATTCTAATTGCCCCTTCCAAAAGGTAGTTTCGTATGGAGAAGAATGGGCAAGAAACTCTACCGTTACTCTTTTAAAATGTTGAAGACGATGCACCTAGAATAAAATTACTATACCAAAATAGGTAAAAAAAGAATGAAAAATAAAGCAATGACAGATAAATTAATTATGTGATAGGTACATGATGCTCACATATTTACAAAACATTGTAAAAGTATACGTTTTCCTAAAAATAATAAATAAAGTCAGTGTGTGAGTTAAAGTAATCACAGAGTTTAAATTCAACATTGATTTATTATTTGTATCAAATAATAAATTGTACATACAATTAAAATAGCAACCAGTTTGATTTTGTCTAGACTCTAGATTGTCCTATGGAGCTGGACCAGCATGTTTCCAAGCATTCTTATCTTGGATATAATCCTCTAATTTGTAATATACTTGTTTACAAAGTGTATACTTTTAACATTTTTTTTTTTTTTGGGGTGTGAAATCTTCAAATTACTTCTCCCGCTCTGGGTGAGGATGTGTCAGACTCTTACTGACTAAAACCCACCCGTATTCCTTCCTGTTGCCCGTGTTGCCAGGGGCCTCGGTGACCCATAAGTACCTTCCCGCGACCCCGGCAGGGTATACTTTTAACATGAGTTTTAAATTCTTTCATATAAAAAAATCTTTCATATAATTGCAATATATCACAATGGCGCCGATTCCCTTGTTCACAAACTAAACTAAATTTAAGTTCAGTGCATCTTTTTCTTTCTATTTAATTAAGAAAAGGACAGAAGATCAATTTTAGTTTAGTCCTGTCAAATTAATCAGCGCTTGACGTAAATTGACGTAATTTTAGTTGGCAAGTTTTTAATCACGTCTAAACGTGTATGGAGTAGTGACAGGCACTGATTCTTTTGACAGGACTAAACTAAAATTTATCTTCTGTCCTTTTCTTAATGAAATAGAAAGAAAAAGATGGACGGAACTTAAATTTAGTTTAGTTTGTGAACAAGGGAATCGGCGCCATTGTATTTTGTTTTAACATTTGACACAGTACCCCATAAAAGACGTATGTACTTTAGATAATCTGAAAAATGGTTGATCTATTTTATCTTTATTTCTAGTATTAAAATTATGTCTATCACTTCATTCATTTAATTATCCATCCATTTTATTCTCCGTGACCGGTCTTGATTTTTGACTGATTCGTTTGACGTTTATATTTTCGTTTGTTATTGTGAGGTCTTTAAGAGACCTCCGCAATAATAAACGAAAAGAAACAAAAACTCCGACTGCAAAACACAACTGAAAAGGGAAAAACAAGCATAATCCATGGTATCGCTGGCGGGGTACAATCAAAAGTTACACCATGTTTCAGGTTACCCATTTGTCCTGTGTTCATTTGTCTGTTTTTGCAGTCGGATTTTTTGATTTTTAAATAAATTATTTTATTTCAAGGTTTTAGTTTTATTATATATATATATATTATATATTTGCTAATTAGTAATTTCTAGCTTTTATTTGATACCAATATTGTTGCAATTTATTTAAAAAAAACCTTCCCCTCCTTTTTTATATTTGCAGATGCAATTTGTAAATATTATATTATAACCTATGTTACTCCCACAATTAAGACAAAAACAATCTAAGGACACCTCTAATCTTAAAATCTATCTAGCCATTTAGGCTACAGAGCGTGCCAAATAAATAGATATACATACATACTCATATACATACCATACATACATAACCTCGAAAAACATTGGCGCCGATTCCCTTGTTCACAAACTAAACTAAATTTAAGTTCAGTGCATCTTTTTCTTTCTATTTCATTTAGAAAAGGACAGAAGATAAATTTTAGTTTAGTCCTGTCAAATTAATCAGCTCCTCACTACTCTATACAAGTTTAGACGTGATTAAAAATTTGCCTACTAAAATTACGTCAATTTACGTCAAGCGCTGATTAATTTGACAGGACTAAACTAAAATGTATCTTCTGTCCTTTTCTTAATGAAATAGAAAGAAAAAGATGCACTGAACTTAAATTTACTTTAGTTTGTGAACAAGGGAATCGGCGCCATTATCCTCCTGCGGCAGTCGGGTAAAAAGTAAACAATATTACATTTTAGTTTAGGTATTCTGTAATAAAAAATAAAATTGGTTGTCTGTAAAGTCGGTTTATGGACGATATTTTTACGTGATAACGAGAGAGAGATGCGTCACAAAGCGAAGGCTTAGGCCGATCGTGCCTCTCTATCGCTAGTTCCGCGCTCTCGCTTGCACGTTCGGCTCAGGCGGAATGTGACAATGAGTCATGCTTTTTCGCGCGTGCAGTCGGCGTTCATCGATTTATAAGATGTTATCACTTCAAAAAATACAAACTATATTTATACGTTTTATTTTATGAGTTCGAACGACTTGGGCAGTTGGGCACTATAACAAAGAAATTTTACTTAGGAGAACCTAGCGTATTTTAGGGGGATTTTAAAAAAATCTTGGGGGAAAATGTTGGTAGGGGTTGGCAACACTGATCTCAGTCTGACTGAAATCTGAATCATTTTTCCCAATCTATTACTATACTCTATGATCATTTATTCAGAAAACCATTCGCCCGGCTGAATATCGTCTGAATTTAACGATTGCGGTTAGGTGAAATCACACCGCTTAAAATTGAATAATTCTTAGCAATAAAAAGGGCTATAATGCCTCACTTCAGAATCGAAACTAATGTGCCTAGGAGCAAAATTCCTCAAGATTTTGTGTTAAAAGCTGTGCCGGTGTTAGCGAAGGCTCTCGGGAAACCAGAACAGGTATTTTATTTTACTAATCTATATAAAGTACATAACATCGCGCCTTTATTCCGTGAAGGGTTAGGCAGAGGCACACCCAGCTAGGTTTGTCCCAGGATCTCCACATTCCTTTAATTACCCTGCTCTATAAATACATAAATCTGATAAATCATGATCCTAAGTAAAAAAGTAATCAAGGGACGTATTAAGCATTAAAAACATTATTATCATAGAAAGAGAATATAATAATCGAAAAGTTTTTTTTTTCTTTTTTTAAGCTGGGATTTTTCCTGGGAGTCACGGTCAGTAGGTCATCTTAGGGGTTCTCAGTAGCAGTTTATAGTCTGGATTCGTGCCTGGTTAAAGCAGTAATTTCCCCTTTGAAATGAGACTTAAAAATAAAGGGTCAAATAATGGTGTAATAACACTTTTGTCTCTCCCTTCGGCATACGTAGGCCATGCATTACCTCATCTAACAGAAAAGAAAAATACAACAGAAATATAATCAATATAATTATAACCCAAATCTTTTCAGTACTGCGTGGTGTCCGTCATACCTGATGTCCCAATGAGCTTCGGTGGCACAACAGAGCCGTGTGCTATTGCGAACCTCATGTCAATTGGGGCACTCGGAGTGGAACAGAACAAGAAACATGCCAAAATACTGTTTGAGCTGGTGGAACAAGAGCTTGGGGTCAAGACAGACAGGTAATGTATTGGGTCTTATGGGCTCCAAAACAGTTAAAAAATAATAAAAATTAAATTAATAAGTTTATTTGTACCTTCAAGTGAAAAATAGTTTACAATCAAAAAAATAGTCCTTTAGGTAAAAAAATATACAAAAAAAATATAATATATAGTATAGAGGTGGTATAATAAATAGTATTCTATTCTATTCTAGGTAAGTAAAGTTGCATGTTAACACTTTCACCGCTAAGTACATAGAATACATACAAATTGGCATGCCATATAATGTTTATTGCAAATCTATAACAACCCGTCAGTCGTGGGCATGAACAGAAGTCATCTTTAGCTACATATAGCGACGACTCGGATGCGAGTTGTGGGCACACGAACGAATTATTTTTCGACCCATATGCTGGGTGCTTGGCATAGAAAGTGTTAAGAGTTGCACCCAATACCTAAGCTGAGATAACTTATTATCTTGTAATTATAGGTATCAGTGTCCACCCTCGTTATTATTATAGCCAATGTTATTGTGCCTAGCCTGTTCAGATAATTTTAAACTTATGATAAAAACATCTCGCAGAACCAACATAAGTTGAAGAATTTCTCTGAGACTCATCAAGATTTATTGTCTCAGCGCTTTTTTAGTGATTTCCACTGTTGATTCCGGAATTACCCTGACTGTACCCTTTTGTGATAAAAGGATGGTGGGTACTCTGTGAAATGTATAGTGCCACATCTCTTTTACTCCATCTCTCATTATCACTGGACTAATAATAGCTCTAACAAAAAAGGAATAATTGATGCTGAACTCGGTACATGATAAATAATAACATAGATAGCCGCCATTGACCACTTCCTAGTAATTTAGCTAGAAAGAAGAAGTGGGGCAACAAACTCCCAAGCAGCAGTCTTGTCTTTGTGAAAAAAAAAGGGCAAAAATTTTCTTCTCTGCAAGAGACGTCTTTACTTAGATGCGCTGTGACATCATGAGTCCCTTCTTAACTTTGTATACAATTTCAAGTTGACTCGCATTCGTGTAAAGAGGCCATCCATAAATTACGTCACATGAATGAACACATGGTTTTTGGAGCCCCTAAGGATGTTCTTGTCAGAGTTGGTCATATTTGTGTGTGAAGTCACATATTTAGCCATTTTATATTAAACCTAATAATGATTGGTAATATTTTACAGTTTTTTGTTTGAGTTGATGTTTAGAGTTTTAATATGTACTTCACGAGGCTCTTGACTAATCCCCCCTGGGGGGTAACCATCACCTCTTATAGCAGTATTATTATAATATTACTTAGCGTGAGAAAGTGATGGAGCTATACAGGACTTATAGCTCCATCTCTTTCTCACGCTAAGTAATATTGAAATAATACTGCTTTAAGAGGTCATGGTTACCCCCCTTGTCACACGATGTCACACTTTGTTGACCTCCCCCTCCCCCTTAACTTGTGACGTAATTTACGGATTGATTACGGATGGCCCCAAATCTATTTACGAAATAAAATCTGTACCTGGGAATTCAAGCGATGCTACAGGAATTGACAGACTAACTAACAGTCGAACGCAGTGAGATCATAATTATTTACGGTTACATCATTAGCCTGGTCCAAACTTAGTATTTTTGTAAACATTACCTCAAATAAAGATGTTAAATAATTGTTTATTGATAAGAACGCTGGGTAGGAGCCAAGTCTATACAAAATATTGATTTCTTATCATTATTGAGTGAGTAAACCGGGTCGTGTATGTACAGTCGTCAGCACATTTCTCCAAATGATTTTAAACCTTAAAATGTTGATGGTTAAGTTCAAAATTGAATGAGAAAATTTGACAGTTTGTGGTAACTTGAAATGGTGGCGACTGTACCTACTAATGAATTTTGGACTACAAATAATGTTATCTAATTAAATATTTAGTGTTACAAGCCATAATACTCGTATATATGCCTCGATGGTATAGTGGTAGCAAGTCGCAAGCGCGGATGTTGAGCGTGGGTTTTGGATACGACCCCCAGGAGACCATCCACCGCCTCAGCAGTATTAAGACTCTTACAAACAAGCGCGACACGCGACGCGACACAAAGGCACCGCTTGTAGTGCTACACGCGGTGCCTTTGTGTCGCGTCGCGTGTCGCGCCTGTTTGAAGGAGCCTTTATTTTAATATTACATCAGTGTGAGAATGAGAAGAAGCTATACATGCGTTATAGCTCCATCTCTTTCCCACTGTGAAGCATTATTAAAATAATACTGCTATAAGAGGCGGTGGTTGCCCGCCAGGTCATTGCAGTGGTATCGGGTTGTCCCATCAGGAGTATGTCAGGTTTCTGGATTTTTTACCCTAGATGTCAATAGGATCGACCTCTATTAAATGAAACTTGTACATAACTGGCAAAATAGGCAGAGATTCATTCACTAACAGAAGCATGAAATTTTGCACAAGAGAAATAAAACTAAAGTGAGAAATAGGAAGGATTTTTTGAAAATGTTTCATACATTTTCAAAAAAAAGGGTTAGGGGATGAAATTTTGTATGGAAGTTCTTAATTTGTACCGATGGGAAATTCTACCGGACCTTTTTTTTTTGCTTTGCCAATTATCAAATAACTTCTCCCGCTCTGGGCGGAGCGTGAGGGTGTGTCAGACTCTTACTGACTAAATTCCATCCTTATTCCTTCCGTTGCCTGTGTTTCCAGGGGCCTCGGTAACCCTTTCGAACTTCCAGGCGACCCCAGCAACCTACTTGTAACTTTATAATTTTCTAAATAATTCCCACCGAAAATTGCAGTAGAATCTCTTGTGGCCAAAGCAATGTTTATATACATTGTCACTTAACGGTCCCATTGTTCACGTCCAATATTATGAGTAACTTAGATCTTCAAGTAGATATGAAAATAAAACTGCATGCATGTATCTCGTTAGTGAACGGGCGCCCGCGCCCTCAATTCAGACTGGTCATCTCCCTTATACTTTGAATTGTTTTACATTTTTCTTTTTTACATTGGTCTCATTAAGACGCTGACAACACCTAAACCGCGGTCCCTGTCAGATTGCATAGAAAAGAAAGAGAAGCGCGATCACACAACGCTTGTAATTTATTGCAAAATATGAAGTAATTATCTATTTACTCAAAATTGAGTTGAGTAATCGAAAATAAAAAACAACCAAGTTCTGCATTCAAATAAGACGGTCTTGTTATTAATTAAATATGTAACGTATGTTCATATTTGATACAGATATTTTGGATTAGGACCCAAAGTAAGAGGTTAGTTTAACGTTAGTTTGTATCGAGATTTTGTTTTCAAAACGTGTTTTGGTAACAACCAAGTTCTGGGAAATATGTTCAAAATTAACATATATTTTTTCCGCTACCACAAACTACAGATTTGGCAATTTTTTTTCTTAAGAGAAGCCTATTTTCGTCAATTGGGTCTTGTCAGCGCCTTAAGAGAAGCAATACCTTGAGTTAAAAGAGTGTCCTTGGAGTTTCTTGCCCGGTCTTCTCCATTATAGAGATCTACGTTTTGGAATAGGCAACTAGTTTCAACTTGATCAACTGAACGACTCTTTGACAATTCAAACGTGCCTGTAAATGGATTAATAATTGAAATGCTTTAAGTTAAGTTTCAGCTCGAGGTAGTTCTACACTGGACTTATATACTTAGTATTATGACACTTGTAACTGTCATTTCGTCAATAACTTATAACATTTTGTAACGAAATGACAGTAAGAAGTGTCTTTTTATACCTTGCTATCCATGCATTCCATCATTCATCATTATATCATCATCATTTTTTTTTCTTTTTTTGCTTGCATTTCATGCTATCTTGCTTGCCTTTTAGGTACCTTGCTATCGATATTTATTTTCTTTATCAAAGTGACTCAAGTGCCTCTTAAAGCCACGACCGCGAAATGAACGAGTTCCCAAGACTGAAATGGCTATTAATACCAATAGGCGTGACTTGAAGTGTTATTGCCTGCCAGACAGCATTTGTCCCTGGAAATGAGTTCATTAGCAGAGCAATTAGAAATAAGAATTTATCTATGACAACCAAACATCACGCATGTTTTCCCCGAAGGGTATGTAGCACCCACATTTCGCCAGTCGTGTGTAATCTAATGCCGGCTCCACATTATCGTCCATCAGTCCAACATGACCCCAATGTGTCCCAACTTACGATCAATCCAGACTCTCCAACATTGTCAAATATGCACGAGCAGAGGGTAGCTCGTGCATATTTGACACGTGGAAGGTTGGACGAACAGTAATAATTCTGCTTTATGAGGTGATGGTTACCCCCGGTGGACTGTTGGACGATAGTGTGGAGCCAATTGAGTTTGCTTATTCTGCTTAAATTGTCTTAGATTACACAGAATTGCTTACTATTATGAAAACAATAGGACTATAACCCACACGCTTATGTGCCGCTTGATCGTCTCTGCCTACCACGCCAAGGAAAGCGTAAAGATAGAGTAGTAGGTAGTATATATATGTAAATTTCATCATAAAATGTTTATATTTTACATTAACATTACAAAGGTAGGTAATACGGGCTGGTGTCCGCAACTCCACGTCAATGCGCGTATTTTGCGTACGGGTGGGAAACCGATCCGACCGGCCAGCAACGCCTTGGTGTTACTGACAATCTCACGTAGAGTACCTGGCTTACCGAAGTGAGCCCTGTATGTGGCGACAACCAGGCAGTTTAGTACAACATATGCTGCTGTCTCGACGTCCTCTATGCAGGCCCTGCACAGCGGACTGTCTGTGACTCCTAAGACAACTAAGATAACTGGCCACGGGTCATTTAACAAACACCTCTTGTGTTTGTTAAATGACCCGTGGCCAGTTATAGCTGCTGTAACAGTGCGCAGCTGTTGATTAGTTTGTCGGAGAACTTGTTTCGTGAGGCGACCATCTATTGTAGTGCTTCCTTGGTCTGCCTGCACTCACCTTGGTCCGACCATAGTTTGAGATGTTGATCCCTGGTGCGTTTCCTTACCAGAGTGCGTAATTTCCCGTGGCTGGTTCCAAATCGCGTCTTTTTAGGGACCCGTCGCTGCGCCAGCTTTAATTCGCTCCCAAGAAATTCATTTTGTCTAATGAAGCTGGGCTTCCGATATTCAAACAGTAATAAATTATCAATTTATTAGTAATTCTTCTTGACCTATGGTTTGATCTTATGCCCCGGCACAAATTAACTAAACAATTTGCGATTGCGACCTCTAGTTTCCAATGATCAACGGTACAATAATAATTCGTGCCTATATTACTGTCTTACTGCAGGGCAAAGCCCTCTCCTCATACAGAGAAGACACGAGCATTTATCACCTCGCTTGCGCAGGAGGGGTTGGGGATTTCAGACTCATTAAACAAATAAATAAAATTTATGTGTCTGTTTATAATGTCAAAATAACAGCTTTTTACTAAAAGCATATGAAAGTATATAACGGAACAAATAACAAACACAATTTGTCTGTTTGTCTGCTTGCTTGTTGAGTTTGTTTCGGCTAATTCCCGAAACGGCGGGACTGATTTTGTCGGGACTTTCACTGGCTGATAGCAGATGTTATAAGGAGTAACTTGAGCTTTTATTTTAGAAAAAGTCAGCAGCGGAGAGCAGTGGTAGCCCAGTGGTAACGGCTGCGACTTAAGAGTTGTAGGTAGTTGTATGTAGGTTCAAACCCTGTCCGGGCGCTTTACTTTGTGTGTTATTTCATCACCACTGCTCTCAAAACGGTGAAGGAAAACATCGCAACCATCGAAACCGGCATGTCTTAGAACCAAAAATTCGAACACATGTTGCGTCCACCAACCCGCACTTGGTCCTCTTGGTGGATTACTCACAGAGAGGAGGCCTGTGTCCCAGCAGTGGGAACATATGCTGATTATGCAGCAGTAATTAACTGTAATTTCAAGTTTCCTCGCAGTGTTTTCCTTCACCGTTCAAAATCTAAATCTTTTATTTCATTTAAACCTACATTGGCACTTCTGAAACGTCAGAAGCTAGGTGCACGGTTCCAATTGGTCTTTTCCTATGGAGAAGAGCTAGCAAGAATCTCCAACGGTCCGTTGTCAGCAATGTCCAAGATTAACTCCGAGAGTTCGATACGGTACAATTTCTAATGATAATATTTCTTTCAGGATGTACATAACGTTCCAAGATGAACCCACGGGGAACGTCGGCTTCAAGGGCACCACATTCCATGCTATTTTTGGATAAACATTTGAAAGTGTATTTCTATTAAGGTGCATCCACACCGAAGTTACCTTTTGGAGCAACGTTTGCAAGTTTTAGTGTGATGGTAGCAAAAAATATTAAGTAAACTTACTAAAATTTATAGAAAGTTACTTAATGTTGCAAAATGTTGCAGTACAAAATTAACTTCAATGTGGAAGCATCTTTAGGATTAGGTCAGACGAGCGTAATTTGCGTCGCTCAAAACGGGTCGAGGATTTTTTAAGATCGAATCAACTTTTTTACTTCCTGCATCTACGTAAAGTTTGCCACCGGCATTCAGCGCTGCATAATTTCGGCTACTAACTTTGAGCGGCGCAAATATCGCTGGGTTACACTGGCCCTTATTGTTATTGGCGATTGTGTTCCCTATTAATGTTTTGCCTACATGTTTAAATTAGTATTACCGCTCTGCACCCTATTTCTTTTACACGAGTCGCCAATAAGGCTTAAAAACCTTTATTTTATACCAATCTCGTTTGATTTTTGTGCTATTGATTCGCACCAGATCCTGGGGATTTTTTAAAGTATTATCAATGAAATTAAAATAGTGCGTAAAAAAAAAACCACTCTGTTGCACGATCTAAACCTAGCATAAGTTTCACATTTTGTCGTATACGCACAAAAATATTATCTTTTACTAACAGGTACAATAGAAAAGAGATACGAAAACTTAGAACTGTCACCTTACCTTACTGAGGTGTCTAAACTTCACTATAAAAGTTTTAGTTCAACCGAAATTGATCTCTAACCCATTAAAAAAGGAGATTATGCATTCGGAGAGTTTTTTGAAGGCGCACCTTGCGCTCTTTCTGAACAGTGAACGAAATTGAACGGTCATTCTCGGGTCGGTGCCGCTGAATCGCGTATACTCGGCGCTGAATCACGTATACACGGCGCTGAGTCGCGTATACTCAGCGCAGAATCGCGTATACTCTGCGCTGAATCGCGTATACTCGGCGCTGATTCACGTATACTCGGCGCTGAGTCGCGTATACTCTGCGCTGAATCGCGTATACTCGGCGCTGAATCGCGTATACTCGGCGCTGAATCGAGTATACTCGGCGCTGAATCGCGTATGTAACTCCGCGCTGAATCGCGTTTATTCGCCTCCAGACGTAAGTTTTCACTTCTATCGTGTGGTCATAAGTGTAGCAAGCACAGACCCTCTTTTTAAATCTCTTTTTTGTTCTACCATATGGGCTTATTGGGTTTCCACTCTCACTCATAAAGCCTAGAACATGCTAGTCACAATCTCCGCGTGCTCACATGCCAAATGTTTGAATCTCGTGTCGAGATGTGCCAATGAACATGCGTCATTAACGCTATACGAGGTGTGACAAGCTTATTCCTGGCTTTCAAATTCTGTCATCATGGGTGATATTGATATCAATCAGATACCAAGACCAGTCTCAGTCGCGGTCTTTCGGAAAGCACGTCAAACCATTGGTCCCGGCTGTCTCACCAAGGGGTATCGTATGACCCAGTAACTGGGTTGTGGAGGTCAGGTAGGCAATCGCTCCATGTAAAATACTGGTATTCAGCTGCATCCAGTTAGACTGGCAGCGGACACCAAAATATGTAGTTGGGAAAACGCTTATAGAGCCAGATGATGATGATGACGTCTCGCTCCCTCATTTTATGACCGCGACTGCCACGATCTTTGGCGTCTATTAGGTATAGTTGCCGGCATTTAACTTGAGCTCTCGGCGGTGTGGTGGGGGTGTGTGTGCGCATCGTATTGTCTCAGGAGTAAATTAAGGATCAGAGCTCAAGATAAATGCCGGCAACTATAAAATCATATTTCTTTTTTTTTCTGTGTTGTTTGTTACATTTAAAATGTTTATGTCAGATGTTGGAAATTGCCTTATTATATTATTGTATTAGAAGTTTAAGAGTACCAATTCTGTATTTTTGAGATCAGATAAATATTAAATTATGTACCTTTTTAATTTCCTATTCGATGTTGTTTTTATTTAATATTTTTAGGAAAAACATAAGTATTAAAGAGGTAACTTCAAAAATTGCTTGCAAACATATAAAAGACGTGTTTTCAAATAACAGAAAGTGAAAAGTTACATCATTACATCTTCCATTACTTGGTGAACTTACGTTTACGCTCAGGGAAAAAGCGTTTAATACTGTTAGGTACTAATTAAAACTATTTACCGATATCAAATTAGCTAGAAAAACTCCACAGACATTATGGGTATCGATATCTAAACACGATGGGATGTGAAGTTTCGCAAACTCATTTAATTTGACCCCGTATTCCAATAGTAGGTACTAAATACAGTAAAAAGAAAATTAATGTTGAAAGCAAATGTTGCAGCGAAACAACAAAAACACTGAGACCGTACAGGGGTACGGTGGGACTGTAGCGTTTTTTTTTTGTAGTGTTTTTGTTGACAACAAAAACAATGAGACCGTAAAGGGGTACGGTGGGACTGTAGCGTTTTTTTTTTGTAGTGTTTTTGTTGACAACAAAAACACTGAGACCGTACAGGGGTACAGTGGGACTGTAGCGTTTTTTTTTTGTAGTGTTTTTGTTGACAACAAAAACAATGAGACCGTAAAGGGGTACGGTGGGTCTGTAGCGTTTTTGTTGTAGTGTTTTTGTTGTTTCGCTGCGAGACTTGCTTTCAACAGTTACTGTATGTTGCAGGTACCTACTTCGCCGTAAATACTCCCCGTACTACCAGAGGGTAGTACGGGGAGTATTTTAACGTCAAACGATACCACTGTATGAAGTTACCGTAGTGCTGTTCTGATGTAGTTACTAAGTAAAAGGCCTTCAAACCGCGGCTTCTGGGCCGCCCGCGGTGGCTTCCTTGGCGACCCGGAATAATTTGACAAAATTCAATTTATTTATGACCTCAGACGAAGACATTGAAAACAGCAACGTATAACACAGCATAGCAGTGACAGAAAAGCGTCGAAAAAGCAGTTAAAACGCGCTAAAAGATTCATTCACATTCATTCAAGATCCGGTGAAGCCGGACCTGAGCCAACCGGGGCGGCAACGGTATTAAAAGAATGACAACATAAAGCAAGACATGACTTACTTCGACAAGGAAACCAACTTTTGGATGGACACGGCTGAAGATAGAGACAAGATCCGGAAGGCTGCTAGCGAGATTTACAAGAAATCAGAAACGGATAGTAGCGAGACCTCAGATGAAGACATTGGAAACAGCAACGTGCAACACAGCATAGCAGTTACACAGAAAAGAGTCGAGAAAGCAACTGGACCTGAGCCAACCTGGCGGCGACGTTGTTAAAAGATGCCCTCCCATAGATAAATTACCCGTCTCTCCACTATTCCATTGCTTGCTCAAGGATGCATATCCGGAAGGCTAATAATTCTTCCTATCCTAAGGGCACGTCTTCCTGACCATTACCGCGCCCCCCGGTTTACTCTTTGATATGCAATGGTCTCTGTAGTCCCATGAAACATGAGGCTCCAGGTACTAGTGCAAATCCTTGGGTTCATTCGAGCAATCGAGTCTGGTTTACTCTTCGATATGCAATGGTCTCTTTAGTCCCATGAAACATGAGGCTCCAGGGACTAGTGCGAATCCTTGGGTTCATTCGAGCAATCGAGTCTGGTTTAACCACGCTGGGATCGGTGCATTTCATTCATTCATTCATTCATATTTTTCATGTCTAGAAATTAAAACAAAACAGACAGGTAATTACACTACACGCGCAATTCTGTTCGGTACCTACATACACTACCCACGTAAGCGCGCTTATCAGTTGACGTACCTCCCCCGCTATCCACTTGTCTCGTTCGCTCACTCAGTGCGCTAATGAGATTTAGGCGCGGATATTTGATTTTAGTGACTTTTAGATCTGATATTACGCCTTCATATAATGCAAGCAAGTTATGCAAAAAAATGTATGTTACTAGAACGCATACATATCCATTATATCTGTGAATATTAGTAAAATACTTTATGAAATAAATTGTCCTAGGAAGTGTGTTGTGTATTGTAGTAAAATACTTTATGAAATAAATTGTCCTAGGAAGTAACAACGTCTACCCAAAGCAACAACGATATTACTTTCAAACTACCTACTTAAAATATTTTTATGATTTATTTTGTGTGAACAAACTATCTACATAATTACCTATAATTCTATCTATGATTCTTTTTTCAAATATTCATTACTAAAAATAAATATTCTCTATGGCTATGAAGCCGAACGGCTGCGGCGGCGCGGCGTGAGCGTGACGCGTATTTGTATGGCCAAGGCCACCAGCGTTTACCCGACCCTTAAATACCTACCTATCTCTCAGAACATAGTTATTACAACTTGAGTTTGATGGCAGCAAGTACAAGTAGAACGAGCAAGGTCACTGATGAGCACAGATTATTCCAAAATAAGTGGACGAATTTATATTTGTCTGTGTCGGGGAACAACCCATTTGCCTTGTATGCAATGAATCAGTATCTGTGATGAAAGAATACAATATCAAGCGACAATAGGATTCCAAACATTCCAGTAAGTTTGCGCATCTTCAAGGACAATTACGCATTGAGAATTTGGAGGTTCTGAAAAAACAACTTCAACGGCAGATGTATTAATTGCACAAAGAAAATGAAGACAGCGAAGCAAGTGTAAAAGTGAGCTACATTATTTGAGAGAAAATTGCACGGAAGTCAATACCATTTACTGATGGCGAATTCATAAAATAATATATGGAGGCTGCTGCAGAAGTGTTATTACTCTCGCAAAAGCAAGTTTTTCTAAAGTTAGTCTGGCGTTATAATTGACAAGGAGTGTAGAAGAATTGGCAGGCGAAAAGGACATTAATGGAACGCGATTTGTTTACTACTCCGTTGTACTCGACAGCCTACTCTCGTCTGAGTGGTGTCACTTAGATGCACCGCTCCAGTTGTCCGTTTCTATCCGCGGCGTTGACATTTTGTGGTTATTGAAGAATGGCTGCTCTAGTTCCAATGAAAAGGACCACAAGAGCATGTGATTTTTTATCGTTTAATATCATAAATAGATAGGTGTAATCTCAAATGATCAAAGGCTGGGATTGCCAGTATTGCCACACACGGCGCACTGGCTTTGGTTGCCAAAAATGAAGGATTAGGTGCTTTAAGGCGCTGACAAGACCCAATTGACCAAAATAGGCTTCACTTAAGAAAAAAAAATGCCAAATCTGTATAGTTTGTGGTAGCGGAAAAAATATATGTCAATTTTGAACATATTTCCCAGAACCTGGTTGTTACCAAAACACGTTTTGAAAACAAAATCTCGATACAAACTAACGTTAAACTAACCTCTTACTTTGAGTTCTAATCCAAAATATCTGTATCAAGTATCAACATACGTTACGTATTTAATTAATAACAAGAACGTCTTATTTGAATGCAGAACTTGGTTGTTTTTTATTTTCGATTACACTACTCAATTTTGAGTAAATAGATAATTACTTCATATTTTGCAATAAATTACAAGCGTTGTGTCGTCGCGCTTCTCTTTCTTTTCTATAGAATTCGACAGTGACCGCGGTTTAGGTGTTGTCAGCGTCTTAATAAAGAGAAATAATCCCGATGTCTCCTTCATACGGCTCCATTGTATTATACACCATCAGGCTTAGCATGTTTTCTATTTCTACTCCTGTAGAATAGAAATCGCTTGTCTACATTTCTCTGTAAAAACTATCAACTTTCTACACCGAATCATTATTTTTGTCTACTCTTCCGTCGACAAAACGGTTCTCGTGCTAAGCCTGCAGGAAAGTTTATGTGCAAAGTCTGTTAATATTCAAGATGTCATGAGTATTGTGGAGTAACTTAACTTTATCAAATCTCGAGGCAAAACCACAGGCAATTTCAGGAATTTTTAAAAGAAACCAATGCTGAATATGGTGACATAACTTCCTTCTGTGATGTTTGTTAACTCAGCTCAGAGGCTCAAAGGCAAAATGCTGGCTCAACATATCTATGCCAGCTGTTATTTTCTCGAATGAAAAATCAAAGACTGGAATCACCGATATTCACCTTGAACAGTTTGAGAATTGCAACAACCAGTAACCACTATTGGTGCAGATATGAATAAATTTGTTAAAAGAGTAAACAATGTCAAACATCCTATTGAAATTTATTAGTATTATTTCCTGTTTTTAGCCTTGTAAAATGTTATAATAAATAACTGCAATTCAAAGCAAAAGTATTCCGTCGGTACTAGGCGGACAGGCAATAATAAACAGTTATCTCGTATAAGTTAATGACTCCTTTCATTATAGGTATATAAGTAGGTACTTAGGACATGCATAATTCCATTAAGTATTGATGCGGCAATATTGCATTTAAGTACTGCGCAATTACATTAAACTCGAGGAAAATTTTTGAAGAATTGTAAAACTAAAAATTTAATTTAATTGAATTGTTGTTGAACATAGTAACTATAATGGACGACACTGATAATTAATAGATTTCATCCGAATAAATGGAAACTCCTTTCTTTGTGGCATACCGTTATCATAATTATCATCGTCACACATCATATACAAACGGCTCCATGTTATGTCGGTGTTCATCTTACAGTAAAAGTAAATATTGTGGCACCTGTAATATACAAGCTGTTGTTTTGAACCTGCAAAACATTTCAGGAGGCTGTTATGAAACTCGTAAATAATCGTATAACAATACGATACCAAGTCAATAATCAATAATACTTTTTATTTTAGATTTTTAAATGTTATCTTTTCTTTTTATTTTTTTAAATTTTTTTTTTTTTTTTGATTCGGGTCGAGAATCACTAACATAATTACTTCCTAATATGTTTTGCAGGTCCAAAACAACACCTTGTATAATATAAGTTTATTTTTTTAAATCTTGTTTAGGATAATAAATTAATAAATAACTTATAACGCCCGTGTTTTTCGTCGGGGGTTAAAAATTATCACACCTGTGAAGTAGATCCATTGAGTAATGAAATATTGAAGGAAAAGAAATTATGGTTTCGTCTGATGAACTTATTGAACAAATAGATAAAATAACAAGAAAAAGAGAGATTTTGAAGACATGGGGATGAATTTTGTAATTGGGAAACATCCTCAGTATGAAGGCGTGAAGCACTTTCTTCAGAACGCTAGGAACAAATCTGCACAAGTTTCTAAAAGGTGTGCGTTACCCCAGCAAAATAATGTCGAAAATAGTAATTTAAATCTTGTAGATAATTAGTTGCCCAGCTTCTGTAATAGTCGCGCACATTTTTAAATTTGTTGCACTTATAGTTTTTTAGTTATTTCACAGAAACATTTCCTGCTGGGGTAACGTTTATAACGTTACCGCAGCCAGACATTTTTTTTAATGGGAATATTTAAACAAATATTAGCTATATAATTAGTAATAAGAAGGAGTCATGGATCATCTATAGCTTATCTATGTATCATTATTCTCAGTTGCTTACAAACTTTCAAGCTGTAAACATGGCTAGTAAAAGAAAATCTGTGTGTATTGACGAAAAAGTTTTACTGATACGCGCAATAGAAACGGGAGAGAATATAAGTGATGTTGGCAAACGCTTTGAATTATTAATTAGTTGTCTAGACGAGGTAAATGTTGCACCTTATTTTGTATTTGTACTTTCTTCGGCTGCGAATGCGAAGTTATTCGAGATCCTGCTGGAGTAACGTTTTTGGTTTTGCTGGATCTCTGAAACGGATTAGCGGATTTTTATCATCTTTTTTACATAACTTCTTAGGAATTAGTTGTGCAATAAAAAAAACAAAGTAATGCACCGTTTAAAGGTTATTTAATTAAATATAAAACACTTCAATAGGACCTAATACTCTAAATAAGAGCTCTAAAGACTTACTTTAAAAATTATTTTGTAGCTTGTAACTGCCTTCAAATGTATGCGAAGTTTCATGAGTATCCTGTAAGTAACTAAGATGATATTCAGTTCTCCACGTTCACGGTCACAATGCGCGCGGAGTTATTTGGCTACCGATAAACCTGTATGTGGATATATAAACTGAATTTTATATCAATAATTAGTTGCTTAATTTAGTTTTATACCTATAAATTTTCAGCGTAGTACATACAATAATTAACGAGATAATAAAATAAAAGTCATTAGGAAGCGCAAGACCGTGGAAGCCTGACCAAGTTTAGGTGGTTACAAAAAAGCGACCGCGTAGTACATTATGCTATCTTCTAAAATGTTAAGTATCCTACACTTCTTGGTTGCCCCAGGTCCGCCACAACTTTAAATCCGTCCCTGGTAACAATATTATTGTATCTGTAGGTACTATGAAAACATTATTGTTATTATATTTCGGCTACTTATTAGATAGGTATCTATTATTATGTGCACAATTGCACATACTTACCAAGAATCGACGATAACACGTCCAGGGCCTCAAGTCTGCTATTACAATACTGTCAGAATGGTATAGACCATATAGCAATAACATATGGTAATAGCAGACTTGAGGCCCAGGTGGGACGCGGAAAGGGTACTTCATTGTTTGCATAGCGCACTAAACTTGACAATTAGTCACATAATCCGTCTTGTAGAGTGCGTGTGCGCTTCCGCAATTCCGCTTTCTAGTTTTCCAAATATTTAACGCGTGCGTCAGATGTAATCAATAAGTGTGTACTTAATTACTTTTATAATTAATGTGGAGTGCTCCTCTTGAGGACCATAATTATTGTGTGTGGCTTAATGAATTCACGAACATGGTAAGCTTGCATAATGTACCTACACAGAAATAGTTGCAATATTATTATTTTAGTACATTTTGATAGGTACTTATCTAAAATTGATTTTTTTTTTTAAAGGCATATACCACTAAATATGGAATTTTAAGTACATACGTAGTATTTAAATTTAAATAATGGAAAATGCCATAAAAGCAAAATTACTATCTGTGATTGTTTTAAAGTTTAATTAATATTTTAAAAGTTCGTATGAAATTATTATTTTACCTGTGAATAAAAATTATTTAAGAAACGTAGTTTTTTTTAACACTTGTATACACATCTGTACTAAACATATAACACTATCCTACATATTTTAAAAGATAGCATAATGTACTACGCGCTCGCTTTTTTGTAACCACCTAAACTTGGTCGGGTTATCACGGTCTTGCACTTTTATTTTATTATCTCGTTAATTATTGTATGTACTACGCTGAAATTTTACAGGTATAAAACTGAACTAAGCAACTAATTATTGATATAAAATTCAGTTTATATATCCACATACAGGTTTATCGGTGACCAAAAAACTCCGCGCGCATTGTGACCGTGAACGTGGAGAACTGAATATCATCATAATTTGTTAGTTACTTACAGGATAATAATGAAACTTCACATACATTTGAAGGCAGTTACAAGCTACAAAATAATGTTTAAAGTAAGTCTTTAAAGCTCTTATTTAGAGTTTTGAAGTGTTTTTATATTTAATTAAATAACCTTTAAACGGTGCATTATTATGTTTTTTTTATTGCACAACTAATTACAATTAATTCCTAAAAAGTTATGTACAAAAGATGATAAGAATCTGCTTAACCGTTTCAGAGATCCAGCAAAACCACAAACGTTACTCCAGCAGGATCTCGAATGACTTCGCAGCTGAAGAAAGTACAAATACAAGATAAGGTGCAACATTTAACTCGTCTAGACAACTAATTATATAACGAATATTTGTTTCAAAATTCTCATTAAAAAAAAAATGTCTGGCTGCGGTAGGTAACGTTATAAACGTTACCCCAGCAGGAAATGTTTTTGTGAAATAACTAAAAAACTATACGAGTAACAAATTTAAAAATGTGCGCATCAATTACAGAAGCTGGGTAACTAATTATCTATAAGATTTAAATGACTATTTTCGACATTGGTGCCGATTCCCTTGTTTACAAACTAACCTAAATTTAAGTTCATTGCATCTTTTTCTTTCTATTTCATTAAGAAAAGGACAGAAGATAAATTATAGTTTAGTCCTGTCAAATTAATCACCGCTTGACGTAAGTTGACGTAATTTTAGTAGGCAAGTTTTTAATCACGTCTAAACTTGTATGGAGTAATGACAGGCGCTGATTAATTTGACAGGACTAAACTAAAATTTATCTTCTGTCCTCTTCTTAATGAAATAGAAAGAAAGAGATGCGCTGAACTTAAATTTAGTTAAGTTTGTGAACAAGGGAATCGGCACCAATATTTTGCTGGGATAACGCACACTTCTAAAAGTGTAGGTATCCCACGATTTGAGTGAAAAAGAAGATCCAGTCCAGTATCATAATTTCGTTTTGGCAAATTATTACTGTGACGAGTCAGACAAGCAACACCGAATTATAATTATTTGCTCGAAAGAATCGCAACAAGTAATTCTAAATATTGTGGAATATTTTGCTGACTGTACTTGTAGTTGCCCAGAACTATTTTTACAATTACATAATATTTATGGTGACATGGGAAGTGTGGAAACTACTAAAGTGAAGCTCTTAATATTCGCACTTATGTTACATAAATACTCGTAAAGTTTCAAATACCCGAGTGGAACCCACGTAAAGTTCACACAGGCTACGAAAGAGCAGCGATGAACGCCATTTTGAAAGTATTCCCAAACATTACATTGCGAGAGTGCTAGTACTTAGGTACCATTGGACTCGGGACATTTGGAAGAAAGGGAAATCTATTGAAAGTACGAAAAATAAACCAGGACAAAGAATAGTTGCCCTGGCGAGTGCCACTTCTTCCTGACTGCGAGATTCAACATGGCTTTGAGTATGTGAAATCTGAATCTGATCGCATAGTACAAATTTAATGGAAAAGATTTAATTGCATAGAAAAGAGAGAGAAGCACGATGACACAATGCTTGTAATTTATTGCAAAATATGAAACAATTATCTATTTACTCAAAATTGAGTTGAGTAATCGAAAATAAAAAACAACCAGATTCTGCATTAAAATAAGACGTTCTTGTTATTAATTAAATACGTAACGTATGTTGATATTTAATGCAGATATTTTGGATTAGAACTCAAAGTAAGAGGTTAGTTTAACGTTAGTTTGTATCGAGATTTTGTTTTCAAAACGTGTTTTGGAAACAACCAAGTTCTGGGAAATATGTTCAAAATTAATATATATTTTTTCCGCTACCACAAACTATACAGATTTGGCAATTTTGTTTCTTAAGCGAAGCCTATTTTGATCAATTGGGTCTTGTCAGCGCCTTAAAGACGCGTTCCTGTACTGTAATAAGCGTATAGAGGCATCTTAGAGACGAGGAGTGAAACACTCCAAAATTAATATACGTGTCAACAAGAATACTGTGACATTGTAAGAATAAAAAAATAAAAATAAATGTTTTATCGTGTTACCATTTCGATTTCCATTACATTGCGGAGTTTCGCTTGCTAATTCAATTTGACCCTGTATTACAATAGTAGACTTATGTCTACAGTATTTACATAACAGAAATTACTGTTGAAAGCAATTGTAACAAAAATATTATTGTTATGATATCAGCAGAACCGCCTTCACCTACATGTCGGTAGTCGCTACAGCTCGATTCAAACTTGATGGCGGCTCTGAAGTGCGCTAATCGCTGCGCAGTGCCGCACCCCCGCTGACACGTGAATTTGTTAGGTACTGCACCGCTTTTCCGTGGTCCAAACCGGGAGCCGCCATAAAGTTTGAATCGGCCAGTACTATTTGTGTAAATTAACGTAGTCTAACCATAATACGTTCATTCCTATTATGGTTATTAGCGCCAGTAGGTAGGTTAACTAGTGAAGCTTTTTCGAATCATTATTATAATAGTTTTATGTCATAATCAAGTCATATATTCATTTGTTTTACAATAATGGTGGTATATAAAGGTGTTATTCCAATAACTGAAACCTTTTAAGGGGTCATCGTACTCATCATTATGAATAGGTAACTTTTACTATAAAAAAAATAATTAAACGTTTATATCGTTTGGCAGAAGGGGGGTGGGAGTGGGGGAGGAGGTTGGGGGGTGGTGCACCTTGCCCCCTGGCACCACTCCCATGAAAAGGTAACGCACCGTTCTTGAGAAAAACAAATTATTGTAACCTAACCTCAAAACTCTTAGTCGCTTAAAAAACCGTAGTATGAGCCCAGCTTCGCGAGGGAGATTGGGGGAGGGATGCTCCCTGCCCCCTGGCACCACTCCCATGAAAAGGTAACGCACCGTTCTTGAGAAAAACAAATTATTGTAACCTAACCTCAAAACTCTTAGTCGCTTAAAAAGCCGTAGTATGAGCCCAGTTTCGCGGGGGAGATTGGGGGAGGGGTGCTCCCTGCCCCCTGGCACCACTCCCATGAAAAGGTAACGCACCGTTCTTGAGAAAAACTAATTATTTTAACCTAACCTCAAAACACTTAAAGTCGATTAAAAGGCGTAGTATGAGGCCCGCTTCGCGGGCCTCTAGGGTTTAAAAAAAAATAACCTCGAAGGGGATAGCGGGGTCTGAGTTCGCTCGCTCCGCTCGCTCACTAGACCCCGCCATCCCCTTCGTACCTAACCTGTCCGAGTCGGGGTGCCCCAAGTCCCGAGCTCGCTTCGCTCGCTCTTGCATCCTAAGTTCTCCTAGTAACGGTAGTAACATTGCCTTTTGTACACATATACGATCAGTGGAAGTACAAACACAAAGAAAAAATTCACGCAACTCGAGGAGAAACGGAACGATCGAAAACAAATGACAGTGACACATGACGCAAATGGCATACCTGTTTTATTGTTTACGTTCCGTGTTATCGAATTTGCCCGATATTTTATACCATGGACTGACTACAAATACTGATACTGGATACTGGATACTGACTACAGATGCTGGGGCAGATTTGGTTGTCAATCGCCCATTTTAAACGTTTCGTTTTTCGCATCTTATCGGATTTGAGGTTAGAAACATTTTTTATTAATTTCTCGAAAAATATGCATTACCTTTTAATAAGAGTGGTAACGTTATAATCGGGGACCCAAACCCTACCAACTTTAGCCCCTTTTACCCCCCAACTCCTGCCAAACGATACTAGATCCAACCCAATTGGCCTTTAGATACATATTATTGGAGATCCCCTTTTAAGCAAGGAGTTGCTTGTAGTAAGAGACTCCACACTTCCACTTGTCACTGTATGCAATTGAAATGTAGACAATGTAAACATGCAACCATAAGTTCGCTCGTCAAAATGTAGGGAAAAGCATTATTTTCCGCGATTTCCTCATTGGTCCTTGTAAAATTTGTTCTGAATTCATCATTAAATGTTTTCAGTTATTGCAATTGCACCTTTTTATTGAGTCCGCTATGTGTTATGGGTTGGGTATAATTCATATTCACAATCCCTTCACTCCAAACAAACCATGATGTCAAGGTAAACTTCATCGATCGATCGAACTTGTGCAAAGTTCCACATGTTGAGGATTCAATTTTACTGCATTTTAAACATACACATTTTGGGATTTCGTCATACAAAAGAAAGCATGAAAGTGGAAAAATATTTAAATCTAAAAAAGTATAGAAAAAAAAATAAAATGCATAAACAAAACGCAAATAACAAAAAAAAACATTTAAAATAGCCAAATCGGCTGCCCAAATTCAAAACCTAGTAACAGGTGATTTGAAAAAAAAACGGTTTTTGGCATTTTTCGACTTACTAGATAGTATCAAAATGATGTGGACCTTAAAACACCCAGTTTCATACGTAATTTAAAAAAAATAATTTAGCAAGTCTAAGCAATTTGGCATGATTACGAAAATTTCCTTGAAGTACAAATTTTAAACTTAGTATGTCAAAATACAAATTTAAAACCCTAGCAGCTCAAGCGACTTACTAAGTTATGAATTTGAAATACCAACTTGCTATGTTTTGAATTTGGCTTTCAATTTAACATTTGCACCACTATGTAAAGATGCAAAGATAAACAGCAAATGTTTAGTGTGGCATGAAGCAATGATGGGTCGAGATGCTAATAATATAATAAATGCTTTGATGGCTTTTCTTGTTTCGGAAAGAGATGTGAAAAAATTAACACTGTGGTGTGACAATTGCACTGGACAAATTAAAAATTGGTTTTTATTTACAGCGCTGGTAATGGTTGTTAATTCTGAGTGCATTAATATCGATACTATTACTCTGAGATTTCTCACTAAAGGCCATACCCATATGTCTGCTGACGGCGTACACGGAAATATAGAAAAAGAGATGAGGCGTCGAGATGGAGTTTATGATTACGAGGACTACAAGTCTATTATAGCGAACTGTAGAAAGAACATTGACGTTATCGAAGTGCAAAAATCATACCAATGGGTGAAAAAGAAACGAGTTCCAAGGCGTAACACAAATGACGATTCAGCTCTCAGCACATTTTTGCTAAAGCCAGTGGTTGAAGCTAAGTTCCTCAAAGGATCACGAAATATGTTTTATAAAACAGATTTTGATGAGTCATACCAAGAACTAAACTTCTTGATGCAGAAATTTAATGTCAACACTATTCCCCCACTTTCAAATACTATCCCCCGAGAGGTGAAATCATCGAAGAAAGATGGTATTGTTTCAAAATTGGTCCCCCTAATGCCATTGAACAGAAGGGAGTTTTGGCTGAATCTACCCACGAGTGATAACTCCATTGATTTGCAAACTGCTGGTCAAATCGTTACCGATAACAATGAGTAGTTCATTATCAATAAGAATTATTTTAGCTTAAGTTTATTTTTTTTAGTTTTGGTTGACTGTTGAGAGTGTGAGTCATGTTTTAATTTAATAAGAGTCCTTTGAAGTACGTTAATAAATATCATTTTATAAGTCAACATGATTTTTATTCAAAATCTGCATTCGTAGGTACTTTGGGATAATTTTATTTTTTAATTTTATAAACACTTAATGTATAATGAATTTGTTTAGTCCTCATGTTTACCATAGTAAATCAAATTGATAACCTAGTAAGCAGACTTACTAAGTTTTGATATTGTTTTTACATTTATATTTGGGTAAATTCACAAATAAAAATAAAGTATGAGCGCTTCAAGTGTAACTATACTCTAAAAATGAATACGAGTATAACAACTAAAATGTCAACAATATAGCACAACTTTTCGCCAAACATCCAAATTGCTATCTCTTCTAGTTTCTTCGGGCGAACGAATCAAAGTAGCCGACTAGTTTTTTGGCTCTCCTGAACATTTTTGTTGGAACGAGTTACTATGTTTTGATTTTAAGCAGCCGAAATGCCTCGTAATCAACTACATATTAAAGTTTGACATCAATCTGGAAATGTTATAGGACTTGATCGTAGACATAGAGAATTGGACTAAGCCTCAAAAAGTAACCACTCTAGAAGTGAAGTGAAGAGTGACTTTGCGGCCAATACTTGTCCCTTTTCTGCAAGCCTATAATAACAAAGGCGTAGTGTTCAAATTTTAATTAATAGAGTAAACATACAAAATCACAGTAAGGTACTAGTAATAGAAAAAGGATTAGGTATTTCTTTAAGTTATTAAATTGTAGTCAAATTAAATTATTTCTGAACTGTCAAAGCTAAGGCTTTGATTCGACAATGATTTTTTTTTAAATTACATATTTTATAGGATTCCGTAGTCAACCCTTATAGTTTCGCCATGTCCGCCTGTCTGTCTGTTTATGGCTTAGCTCAGAGACTTGGTACTAGAAACCTGTAATTTGGCATGGGCATACAATATACATATTGATCACGTCGACAAAGTGTAATTGCATATCTCCCACCACGTAAAGTGGGGATGATATTTTTGAAGTGAAAAAACTTATAGGTTCGCGTCACCGACATACCTGAGCCGACATGCTGTATTAGCAGTAAGTGAAGTTAAATTGGCCACGTGAATAGTTTAATATGTATATAAATTGTTTAATTGTATTTTAGATAATTATTATTTTATTGAATTGAAAACTTCTGAAGGCACGTTGAGCGATAAGTTTTTACTTGTGTCGGCAGTCCCCATAACTGCCATTTTTTTTCGCGTTATTCCATGCTGTGGGGTATCGATATCGGTTAGCCCCATGTTAGCGCAGTGGTTGAGCCGTTGAGCGATCGGCTTTGCGCTTCTCGCGAGTTAGATTCTTACACGGAATTAATATTTACGTGGCGTAAAGGTAGTTGCAGACCTGAGTTTTTGTGCATGTTGGATGTATCTAAACGCGATGAGCCTGCAATAATAGTGGGGCCAAACTAGAGTAACGGAATTAATAGAGCAAAAACTTAGGCTGTGATGCTGATCTAAGCTGCCCAACAATTAAAGTGAGCTAAGCTGCGATGGTTGTGTTTGTACCTGCCCAAAAAGTAAAGTGAACCTCAAACTAGTAGTAATTTCGACGCCGCAGCGGGCCACAACACAATGACATAGTATTATTCCGCATGTAACTTACTGGTTCTCCCTAACGATTTGAGCGTATTTCTTTTGGAATCATCAATGTCAGGTTTTTAGTAAGTGACAGCTTGAAGACCGAATTATTATTCAATTAATTTTGTTTCAGGATGTATATAACATTCCAAGACAACGCTACTGGAACCGTTGGATACAAAGGCACCACCTTCCATGCTCTATTTGGATAAATTAAAAAATAAAGTGTGACCGTACCTATAAATATTTTAGCAGTTCATTCATGGCCTAATAAATGTACACTTATTCAATTCCAATTTCACCACCTACTAAGCGATACTGGGCCCTGTGTTTAGAAATAGCTGTAAATAATGAGAGGTTTTCATGTTACAAGGACTCAATAAAGCTTTTTCTTATTTTTTTCACTTAAACTTTTTTTTTGCTGTACTACGACTTCCAACTTAAACTTATACGATACTTCCAAGTATCGTGTTACCCAGTAACTGGGTTGTGGAGGTCAGATAGGCAGTCGCTCCATGTAAAATACTGGTATTCAGCTGCATCCGGTTAGACTGGAAGCCGACCCCAACGTAGTTGGGAAAAGGCAGGCAGATGACTACGACTTCCAACTTAAGAGGGCTATCACATGGAAAGTACGGTTGTCGCAACCCAGTGCTGGGCACGCCACGATTGCGGCGATAAGTCCCCTCTTTGGGGAGTGGCTAGAGAGGCGCCACGGCGTCCTCACCTTCCGCCTGACGCAGGTCCTCACCGGACACGGCAGTTTCGGGAGGTTCCTGTGTCGGATAAGGCGGGAGGAAACGTCCGGGTGTCACCACTGTGTGGATCGCCCGGAGGACACGGTGGAGCATACGGTGGAGGTCTGCCCGGCTTGGGCAGAGCACCGCCGTGTCCTCGTGGAGGCGATCGGCGGCAGAGACCTCTCGCGTCCAGCCCTGGTTCAGGCCATGGTACGGAGCGAGAGGGCATGGGCAGCCGTCACCTCCTTCTGCGAAGCAGTAAGGCTCGCGAAGGAGGAGGCGGGACGGTTGAGGGAAAGGCATGTTTCGCGCCCTCTCGCCCCTAGCCGCCGCAGGAGACGCCCAGGGCGTCGGGAATCCAGGGCGGATTTCCGGCCACCGTAGGCGCGGGCTTGCGGACGGTGAGCAATGGGTAGCTCACCGTCCGGTAAGGATCAGGCCCGGGTCGACGGCGCGTTGTATTCCACGCGCGCCTCAAAGAGATGTCGTCAGCGCATAGGTAGGGGTCCACTAGGGCCGATGCCTGCCGGGGTCGCGGGAAGGTACTTATGGGTCACCGAGGCCCCCGCAACACAGGCAACAGGAAGGAATACGGGTGGGTTTTAGTCAGTAAGAGTCTGACACACCCTCCCGCTCTGCCCAGAGCGGGAGAAGTTATTTGATGATTTCCCACCCTCAAAAAAAAAAAAAAAAAAGAGGGCTATCACAATTATTCTCATATTAGAGCGTTTGACTCGAGCTTTGATGTGTGCTTATGGTTGTATAGTCACAAAATAAAATAAAAAATATGCCTGAAAAAGTTTGATTATTTCTCTTGGGTGTGTTCTAAATAAATATTTCTATTTGTTTACATAAATCAGTTAAAACCTTATCTCTATAGAGGCATGAGGAACATGGTGTAAAGTTCACTCATCCTCCATAGAAATGGGAGGATTCTCCGACCAGACGGGTGTCGTGTCTGGCGGGCAACTGCCCGACGGTTGATGTCGGGATGTTGTATATATGCTAGTTGCGCGGTAAAGTCTGCTTGCGCGATGCAGGATTTTGCGTGACGTCAGTGTGCTGCTTAGGTCGCATGTGGCGATATAGATGCCGCCACATCTCTCTAAAGGATTTTTCATAAAATTATACTTTTGGGCAAATTTTGACGCATTAAATTGTTACATCGAAGATAATAATCATTTAATAATTTATAAAAATATCCATGGTACTTACAACAGTATCTTGTACTTTGGAATACTTATCTGTGAATATACAAGGTGTCGTTTTGCATCTTCGTCAAATTCATTGAGGTAACTATGCTAATGATTCTCGACACGAATCAATAATAAAATAAGTAGGTCTTTTTGTTTAATTTTCTGAAATCTGCATGTGTGGGATACGCATGTTAAAACGCGGCCCGTGTGATACCGCACTGTAACTGCCCTTTTACACACGCTACCGCATACGCAACGGGGTGATTCTGTTCTGTGAAAGCGGTGTATTCTAAAATAAAGTCAAACTTAAATAACTAAAAAAGCAAGTATGTATTAATTATTGAGCATGTATAGTAATTTTATTTGATTATATATGTATTTCATAGCAGCCTCCTGAAATTTGACGAGGATGCAAAACGACACCTTTTATAATCCAAATTCAAACAAAAATTATTTATTAATTAAGTTATCTTACCTTGCTTGAGAAAAAAATAGTCTATTTAAAAGTTAAATAATATTTTTAAACAATTGTTGTACATATGTAATGCTATAAATCAATATAAATTTCGAAACGCGCGGTCTATAGCTTTTCCTTGCGACGAAGTGCCAGCCCACGCCGTAGCTGAGCCTACAGCTTTAAATTCCCCTGATAATAATAATTATCCAGTTCTGATCCAACCTGACCCACCTTGCTGTCCTTCCCCCAGCGAAACCCTAAGCCGTGGTTCGTACGACACAGGGAATGCCGTAGCTTGCAGTCGCTTAGTAATGTAAGAAATTCGCTCCTGGCTGGAGGCTTTGAGTTCGCTTAAAGGCTCCTGCACATTATGCCGGCGGCACAGCCGACGGGTTTTTGCCGCGCGGGTATGTTGCCGGCATAATCAGGCCGTATGTGCGTACTAGGCTCGTTCGTGTGGCAAGCCCAGGCGACTCAAATACCCGCCGGAAATGCCGCCGGGCTTGTTGGCGGCATACCCGCCGGCCGGGCCGCCGGCATAGTGTGTAGGAGCCTTAAGGCAGCCACAGGATAGTCGTGGTTAACATTGAATAAATTAGCCGAAATAATAAATCTGCTAATTTAAACAAATATGTCGATAAAACTATCAAATGGTAGCTTTTTAACATTTATGCACCTTTTCAGTTTTAGTTATGTTGCCATCCTTGAAACCGTCATTATTGAAGACCGAAGTTTCTAGGTCTCACATAATAGAGGAGAACTTGGCAACATAGGTTCCCCCGAGACGTCCCCGCCTAAGGGTAACAGTAGCATGCACACTCACAGTAGTCAAAGAAACAGTCGAAGCTGATGTTAAGGAATATTTAAAACTTAACCATCTAACACAAAAGTTTTCTTCTAAAGACCTTTATTATTACCGTTATTCTATTCCATCCCCATTTGTATTCATACAACAGTAAGTTCTTATTTCGTATGTACTTGAGTTAGCTTAAAAGCCTTGAGTTCATGCATAATTGTTTGCTAAAAAAAATTGCTGTCAAAAACTAATCATTAGATGCAGCAAGCAATGTTGTTTCTTAAAATCGTGTTGCAAGGCATGTAATAAAAAATTAAGTATCGTGAAAATTACGCATTCTTTTGGTCTTTTATAGTTGCAGCGTAGCGCAAATTTTTACCGCCATAGTCTTTAGTGAAAGACGTAAAAATGGATGACAATAACGTGGAGCAGACGCCAGCTTCGCAAAGGCTAACAAATGAGGACTTTAGGAAGCTCCTCATGACTCCTAGGGCTACGCCCGGGGGCTCCGGGGGCTCGCACCCCACGGGCTCGGTGCGCGAAGCCATGGCAAACTCAGGGTAAGCTGTTTTTCTATCCACATTGTTGTTCTTGTTGGGGGAGCTTGTATCTTTTAGGGGATTGTAATAAGCTGAGTGAAGATAGAAAAATAAGCCGCTTCTATAGCCTTGTTATAAATTCACTCTTTACTGACTCTTTAATCACGTACTTTAAAGTGATTAAATGAAAAAATTGCCTGTGGTGTCCAGTTTTGTTAATATTTTATGTAATGCATCTTAAAATATCACTTAGCATTTCACCATTTAATGTAAAACTTTCAGTTCAATGCCACCGCCTGCTGAAAACAAAGGTGAACTACGTAGAAAAAAGAAATCTTACTATGCAGCGCTCAAGAAGCAGGAGGACAATAAATTGGCTGAACTAGCGGAGAAGTACAGGGACCGAGCCCGTGAGAGACGAGACGGTTCCAACGAATTGGGGCCCATGGATCCTACGAGCAATACCAGTAGTGCATACAGGTGAATTTTGGTGCCCAATGTGTGTTCACCTAGAGATAATGTTGGAAAGCCCTTCGTGTTTAACTGCAAATATATCTATGGTGTAATCTCTGTTCCAAAAGCATTTTATGAAAACATAAACAAAGACCCATTGGTCAGAAGACATACCCTGTGAATACCAATTTGTAGTGTAGATTTTTTGAATATACTTAAATTTGAAATTCTAATTATAAATCATCGGAAAGATTTTTTCATTTGACAATATTGTGGTTCTTTTTATAACCTCATTTTGGTCCACGATTTTTCAATAAAACATAGTAATGTAGTATTATATTATTATCTGTGGTAATGTTATTCAAATAATAATTGATGAGACATAAATTTGAAACCTACTCACAGACAGATAAACTTTCTTTATTGAGTGATTGCATATGAATTTATCCTGAACAAGCTTTGTTTACACTTACATCAAAAAGTTTGGGAACAGATAATAACAGTATACAGGGTGGTGATTTAGTCACTTGCATCTGTCAAGGGGGTGATTCTACCCATCATACTAAAACAAGTTTCGCTATGAAATTCATATCCAAGTTGGGGAAAAAGAGAACAAATTCTTATACAACAGTAGACAGACTATTTCGATGCATCTAAGAATTTTTCTTTTTCTAATTTGATTTGAGTTTCAAAGTGAAAGTTGTTCAGTGTGCTAGGTAGAATCGCCGCCTTGATGGATGCAGGTGACTAAATCGCCACCCTGTATATTGCCTGCCCTCCACAGTTTTAGGCCTCGTAGCCAGATAATATGTAGAACATGCCCAGAAAAATGCAGGAAGTATTTGTAAATGTTTGCAACCTTATCATAAGATATTATTAAAAATTTTGTTTTTTTTTTTTGCAATGATGTAATTAGAATCTATACCAGTTATTTATTCATTGCTCTGAGTCATATTGACATTATAATTTTCGTTTCACAGAGCTGTAGCACCAGATTTGAAATCAGGAATGGATGCTAAAGAACGAAGAAGACAGCTTATCCAGGTTTGTTTATTACACAATTTTTGTGCTATAGGGGTTCCTAATCTTGCACTGGGATATTTAATATTTCTATGTCATTTAGACTTTCCCTCGCATTAATATTATCTTTTCGATACAAAAATTTGTGTTAGGTTCTCTTTACAAAAAAATACTATATGTACTCTGTGGTCTGAAATTATGGTTTATTATTATACTTTAAGAATGTATAACGTATTGTGGTTACAATACAGAAGAAATTGATAGTTAAATTAAATTATACAGGCTGTCCTGTATAATTTAATTTAACTTTAAATTTCTGAGGGTTGTGGTACAGACCATCAAAATGAACTAATTTATCCGTGAGACCAACATCGTTATCGCAAAAAAAAAATCAACTGTTCCTTTCCAAACTCCAATACCGGCTCGACTTAAATGTATGGAACAGCTGATTATTTTTAAATACCAAACCGTTAAATTTGACCACACCTTTCTGATACACGCTGTTTATCTGACGCTCAAGTTTAAGGTTGAAGCACATTTGTGTCGAAATTAAACTCATATCAAGTGATGTGATTAGCTGTTGTGTTTTCCATCAGCCAATAGCAATGAACATGTGTTTAACAGTCTGTTAGCAAATTCACAGAGCTTTTTCACTTCCTCTCCTTAAACATCATCATTATATATATATATATATATATGTATAATTATTTTGCTCCTGCTTCATCATTATTTGGTACTAGCTTCTGCCCGCGGCTTCGCCCGTGTGGAGGTTTTTTTTTCTTACATAAGAACCTTCTCCTGAAAATAACAAACACAACAAAAAAACAATTAGCGAAATCGGTCCAGCCGTTCACGCGTGATGCCGTGATCAAGGGAAATAGGAATTATTTTTTATATATTTATCTAAATAATATAAGTACTAGCTGCGCCCCGCGGTTCACCCGCATAAGTCTCGATCTCGAAGTATCGTGTCCTAACATAAGATACTTTTTATTCCGATATTCCCACGGGGTCTTTGGCACATGTGTAGACAATGACCTGTCTACCCTTGTGCCAAATTTCATCCAAATCCGTTCAGCCGTTTTTGCGTTAAAGCGTACAACAACCATTATCTATAAAAACGGCAAAAAAATCATGTCTGTTGTATGGAAGTCCCCTTAAATATTTATTTTATTCTGTTTTTTAGTATTTGTTGTTATAGCGGTAACAGAAATACATAATCTGTGAAAATGTCAACTGTCTAAATATCACGGTTCATAAGATACAGCCTGGTGACAGACGGAAAGAGTCTTAGTAATAGGGTCCCGTTTTACCCTTTGGGTACGGAACCCTAAAAATCAAATCTTTTCTCTATATATTATTAGTTTAAATATGCTGCAGTATTGTCTCTCCTTCGCTCTTTAATCCATTCAAGATTGTCTTTAAAATATCGGTTTTTAGTGATAAGACCGCGCATTGTGTAACACAATGTAAAATTTCTACATTTTCATATATTTGTAATTCATATGGTGTATATAACAAAGAGTATTCTATTCTATTATTTTTGTGTTGATTAGCATTTCAGAAATCGAGTGTGAGAAGAGAACAAAATTAAAAACTAAAAATTATAATTAAACATTAAAAAACCCCCGACACAACCAATAACCTCTAAAATGCAAAAAAAAATAATATGTATTGGCCCTAAGTTTAATATAAGTTGTAGGTAATATTTTAATCCAAGCGTCGCCATCGTCGCGGCGGGGGAGTGCTAATGAAAATAGGAAGTTAACAGCAGCTATCCTTTCTACAATAGCGTACATTCTTTATTGCTAGGTATAAGTATCGTCTGTTTGGCGTTTTGGTGTTTTGAGAGCAGTGGTGGCCTTGTGGTAATGGCCGCAAATTACTAGTTGTAGATCTTAGGTTCGAACCCAGACAGGCGCTTGTAAATTATTTCATCACCACTGTTCTCAAAACGGTGAAGGAAAACATCGTGAGGAAACTGGCATGTCCTAGAACCAAAAATTCGAAGACATGTGACATCTACCAGCCCGCACTGGGCCCGCGTGGTGGATTACGGCCCAATCCCTCTCACAGAGAGGAGGCCTGTGTCCCACCAGTGGGAAAATTATAGGCTGATTATGTGTGTGTGTGTGTGTGTTTGTGTGTTTGGCGTTTTCATTAGCCGTCCCCCGACGCTACGAATTTCGAATCGATCAGACTGGTGGCAGTTGTTTATATCTCTTCATCAATTAGAAAAGAGGTTATGATCTCAAACGGCTGAGCAGATTTTCTTGAACACTCGATTAATACACCTTTCAAAAAAAAAAAGTCGGATCTTCTGTTCAGGAGCTATGATGCTACAGACAGACACACAGATACATAGATACACACTACAAACTCCTCTTTTTCGTTGGAGGTTAAAATAAAAGCAGGATATGGTCCTTATGGTCTCATTTTTACTAGTGTATAAAACAGTAGTATACTTACCTAGTATCTAGTATTAAGGCGCTGACAAGACCCAATTGACCAAAATAGGCCACTCTTAAGAAAAAAATTGGCAAATCTGTATAGTTTGTGGTAGCGGAAAAAATATATGTTAATTTTGAACATATTTCCCAGAACTTGGTTGTTACCAAAACACGTTTTTAAAGAAAAATCTCGATACAAACTAACGTTAAACTAACCTCTTACCTTGAGTTCTAATCCAAAATATCTGTATTAAATATCAACATACGTTACGTATTTAATTAATAACAGGAGCGTCTTATTTGAATGCAGAACTTGGTTGTTTTTTATTTTCGATTACTCAACTCAATTTTGAGTAAATAGATAATTGCTTCATATTTTGCAGTAAATTGCAAGCGTTGTGTCATCGTGCTTCTCTTTCTTTTCTATGGAAACTGACAGTGACCTCGGTTTAGGTGTTGTCAGCGTGCTTTTAATGTTAAATCCTTGTTGCTATGCTGGTGAGAAATAAACTTTTTTTTTTATATAATCAGCAATATGTAACATTTATCATTTGATTTACAGGAATCCAAATACCTCGGTGGTGACATGGAACACACCCATTTAGTAAAAGGTCTTGACTATGCATTACTACAAAAGGTAAGTTTTCGCCCTCTTTTCTTTACCTAGTATACATATACTAGTTGTGCCCTGCGGTTTCGCCTGGATTTTAAAAATAAAACATTTCTTTTGAAACTCTGTATAGTGTGGCTTTCTGTCTAAATATAAAGAATTTTTGTAATCTACCAGTATTTCCCAAAATTTGACAAATACAGTGTCAAATTTAGTCAGCCAAAATGCCTAGACTTGATGGTTATCGATATGTAAAACGAAAAAAAAAACTGATTTCTCAACCCATACTTTAAGTAAGCAAAAAAAAAAACATCATATTTTGTTTTTCGTCTGCGGAGTTTCGCTGAATAATTTAATTTAATCCTGTATACAAACAACGCTACTTTTTTTTTTTTTTGGCTGGGAAATCATCAAATAACTTTCTCTAACAGGGTGTGTCAGACTCTTACTGACTAAAACCCACCCGTATTCCTTCCTGTTGCCTGTGTTGCTAGGGGCCTCGGTGACCCTTTAGTACATACAAACAAGGCTTGATGGTAGTATAATAAGCAAAGATGGAATCATTATAATTTTACCCTTTGGTTCCCGAATATTTTTGTTATTACCTACATAAATCAGTTTGTTTTAATAAAACATGTGAATCGGCTCAGTAGGTATGCTTATAACATGGTTTGTGTGCAGGTTCGGTCTGAAATTCAGACGCGGGAACAAGAGCAGGAGGCTGAGATGGAGCGTCTGGTGACGGAGCCTATCGAGCCTGTTAAGGAGAAGACGAAAGAACTGCCCGTTGTAAGTACTGACTGACTGATTATAAATGCGATAGTAAGCCTGCCTGTCTACCTTTTCAAGCCTAAACCACTGAACCGATTGTTATGAAATTTGGCAGATAGGTAGCCTGGGACCCGGAGAAGGACATGGCTACTTTTCATCCTGGATATTTGTATTAAAAAACTAGCTGACCCGACAGACGTTTTCCTGTCTTTGAATCGTGAGTTATGGTTCATAAAAAAAAATCAAATAGAAAAAAGTGTGTTCAATTTTTCCTGAATTTGATCATTTTCCCGGAAACTTAACAAATTTTTCCTTAGATCAAACCTAATTCGGACTATTACGAACATTTTAAATAAAAAAATAGCCAATTCGGTCCAGCCGTTCTCAAGTGGTGCTTATCATATCAATGAAGAGTATTTCATTTTTATAGATAGACTAGCTTCTGCCTGTGACTACGTCCGCGTGAAGTTTCTTGTTCCTCCGATTCTCTGCGTCTATTGCGCTTACCGTTCTTTCTGACTTTTTTTTCTTTTTGCTCGGCTCCTAAGGGTCGTAGCGAGATGTTAAATATGCTATAACCTTCCTCAACAAATAGGCTATCAAATGCAAAAAGATTTTTTCAAATCCGACGGGTAGTTCCAGAGATTACCCCCTACATACAAACAAACAAATTGTACCTCTTTATAATATTAGTTTATACAGGGTGTTTTGAAGCTAGGTGCAAAGCCTTAATGGGGTATTGGCACCATTTATAGCATTTTGAGCCATACATTTTTTAGCCGAAGTATGTTTTTTTTATCTGCTATTTTTAGTTAATTGCCAACTGTGCCCCCAGTTAAAGCTGATATGTTATTTTTTTTCTTTTTCGTGGTCAGAGTAACCACGTGAAATGTGAAAAATACTAGACATAACATAAGGGTCAGTTGAAAACCAGCGTCAGGCACTAGTTGTGTGGCATTTATGCTGAACTGGGCCTATTTGGCGCAACCGTGAGGCACACAATACTGTTTTAAGTACTTTCTGTTATTTCTTTTTGTATGAATATTGTGTGCCTTAACCTGGGTCTAATAAATTTATTTTCTTCTTTAGACACTTTTGAAGTTAGTAGAATAATAAATATATATATATAATTTATTTTGGACCAAACATTTGTACATATTTTATAAAACTGCCAATCTGCGTGATAGTTTGTCGGCAGGATTAGCGCTCGTCTTAAAACATTTGGTTTAGTTTTTAATGGACGGTGAGAATATTTTAGTTCAATATCCCTCAATCGATTAATTATTGTCACATATTTTAGTTGTAGAATACTTTTAAAATTTGAAAATATAATAGGCTCAGTCTTTCAAATCTTTTTAAAAATATGTCCAAATGCTCCAAATGGTGTCAACACCCCATTAAGGCTTTGCACCCAGCTCCCAAACATCCTGTATAATGAAATACAAAATACACGCACTTGGGCAACAGCTTGTCTTAAATAATCAAAGAGTTTTAGAAATACAAATTCAATGTCATACATTACAAAGTTGAAGTTCCACTGCAATCTAAATTTATTTAAGATATTTATTTAAGAGTTTTTGGTCGTTAATAAATACAATTGTTATTAGCAGGAAGAAGAGATGCAGTTCGATACAACGGTAGCTAAGAATATCTACAATATGATACAGGATCAGAAGTAAGTGATTTTTATCATTTAAATAAAAACAAACTTTTCGGCCTTAAGGTGCCATCCACACAAGTTACTTTTTCTAGAGCCACATTTTGCAACGTTTTGATAACATTAAGTAACTTTTGCTTATATTTTTGTTATCCATTGTTGCCCAGACATTGATCCAAAAAAAGAAACTGCAGTGCGAATGCACCTTTAAGTTCATTATTGATAAACCTTCTCAGGCAATATTTTCATTTCTATCTTCAGTTGTTTAGTATAATTTATTAATACTAACAAGAGACAAAACGGTGTACATATCTAATGCATCCTCAAAACATGACTTTGTAAAAAAAAAATGCATTCTTATGCCCATTTCTGGACAATAGATTAAATACAAAACTAAATGTCTTTTAAATAACTACTATGTTATTTTACTTTTATTTACCTAAGTTTTAATTTCGTTTTTTACTTTAAACTCATTGTTAATTTATTATATTAAGTATTTATGCACTTCCTAGCCTGAAGCACAGGCTCAACCTAGTTCAGGGATACAAGCAACTGTGCTTTATTTTAATTGTTAAGGTATTTATTGTAAATGTGCCCTTTTTACACGACTGCCCAAAAAAAGGAGTGTTATGTTTTTAGGGTTCATGTATGTTTGTGAGTTTCTTTATTCCACCAAAACTTCTAAACGGCTTAACCGAGTGAACATTTAAATAATATAATGGGGGAGCCATGCATGGTTCATGAAAAAAAAACTTTTTTCTTTCATACAAATTTTACTACTTATACTATCATCGTCTATAGCTAGTACATAAAAAAATATATAACAGTGTGCATTCGTTCAATAATAACATAACAAAATAACTTACATAAATATAACAGAAGGTACTGTTCAATATCCCATAGAAACTCTTATAAAAAAATATCGTTTTATCACTAAAAGGTATAAAATTAAAAATTAAAAAAAAAAACGCCTGCTTTGTCAAAAAGTGAATTACAAAAATTGAACTAAAAAATTAAAAACAAGCTAAACGATTTTGAACTGAATACAAATCTGTTCATTGCAGTCGGGGGACGGTTCCTTGGAACAGTTCTTTACAGGTCTCCCGACTTCGCTGAAAAGATTAGTATTCAGTTCAAAATCCTTGTAACTTGTTTTTAATTTTTTAGTAAAATTTATGTAATTCACTTTTTAACAAAGCAGGCGTCTTTTTTATTTTTTTAATTATTTGTATTTTATTATAAATTAAGATTTATTATCATTTTTTTAATACATATTTGAATATAAAAAGTAGACATATTTAAAATATAACAAATATTATTATTACTTTATTATTCTATACTCTATGGTTAAATCCTTGTTTGTCAGTCAGGCAATCAAAATATTTTACAGCTTCGTAGAAACATTGCAACTATTTTCTTAACTATTTGAATCCCAAACTCACAGAAACAAAAAAGTCCTTCGCAGCGAGATGTTCGCTCCCGGCCGCATGGCGTACGTAGTAGAACTGGACGACGAAGGGACCATCGACAGCGACATCCCCACCACGCTGACCAGAAGCAAGGCAGACGTGCCCGAGATGGACCAACGAAGCTCAGCATCCAGCGCCAATGATGTGGTGCTCGACAAACTGGCGCAGATCTTCTCTTATCTGAGGCACGGACGCCATCGGAAGCTGAAGAAGACCAAGGTAAGCTCAAACTCAAGGATTTACTTCAATTAAACCATTTACAGGCACTTTTGAATTGGAGTCAGGAGTCTGGGTCATTAATGTTGAATTTATGTACGCTGGGCAGGCTGCCACACATGCACGGTGACGATTTTCAGTGTTTTTTACGTGCGTGTATGTTCGCATAATTTGCCAAAATTTAGGGAATAGCAAATTTTGGGTTTAGCCCATAGAAAAAGTTGTTCATAAATTGTGTACAATGACCCCTTAAGAGGTTTTCAGTTATTTCAATAACACCTTGTAATATCCTTACATATTATAAAACAAAGAGGTATAAGGTTTTGTATAAATTGACTGAAAGATGACGATTATTGTTGAAGATGTCCGAAAAAATCATGCCGACTGGGAGCTTTACTGGTGTGGACCGCGTAAACCGTACGAGATACTTAAAATGTATGTTCTAAAGATTGTACCTACATCTTAAAAAGTTTAACAAAAAAAGTCCGCGATAGCGTATGTCTATCTTCTAAGGATGACCCACAGTAACCAATTTTATCTTTCATCAATCCGCCCCGGCTCCGCACGGGTACCATGCTTACATTTTTATTCAAATGTTCCTCCTACTTGGCGTATTTTAGTTTTATAACATCGTCATATTTCAGCGAATTTACACAAAACCTTAATGAATTATGAACGCGATAAACTCAAAAACTACCAAACGGATTTTCATACGGTTTTCACCAATGTACGGAGTGATTCATAAGGAAGGTCTAGCCTTGATCATGAATCACTCCGTACATTGGTAGATTTTGAGTTTATCGCGTTCAGACAGACAGACAGACGCGGCGGGGGTACTTTTATAATACAGTGTAAACTCTATATAACGACAACTCTCTATAACGCCATAAAATGCACAGTCCCTTCGACTGTGCATTTTATGGCGTTATAGAGAGTTGTCGTTAAATGGAGAGAAAAAAAATCAGAACCAGAAAAATAAAAAGTTTATTTCAGAGTAGTGTTATTAGTTATGTACATAAAAAAGAATCTTTTCTATTGCGCGTATCAGTAAAACTTTTTCGTCAATACACAGTGATTTTCTTTTACTAGCCATGTTTACAGCTTAAAAGTTTGTAAGCAACTGAGAATAATGATACATAGATAAGGTATAGATGATCCATGACTCCTTCTTATTAGTCATGGTCAAGTCTAGGTACACGTGCAAGCAATCCGAATTTGTAAACAAAAGAATGAATTTCTTAAAAAGTTCGGTATATATGATGCCGACAGTAGAGTTTATTGCGGGCTAGGATAACAAAGCAACAAACAAACGTACGCAGCTGCGCAGTTTTTACTAATTTTAGCAACTTAAAAGGTACTTTTTATTACTCAATTGTTGTCGTTATTGAGAGTGAGTGTGATGCTATGTAGAGTGTATCATTGTATGGTAGACAAGCTAAACCATCAAAAGTCGATTGATTTCGACGCTTTCGAGAGTTTATCGTTAAATCAAGTGACGTTACGTGGAGTTTACACTGTATGTGATGATTTTACTATAATATAAAACATTACGTAGTCTGGTCATAAGTTTTGTCACAAAGTTAAATAAATGACACAATGAGTTACACACTACAACCATTTATATATCAAATTAAAGGGTATAAAATACAGATTTAAACCACAATAAAATTATTCGAAATGTCCTCCTCTTGCTTCGATACAAGCCTTCAATCTGCAAGGCCAGTCATCAATCGAAGCACGCACGACGTTCATGTCAATATCGGCGACTGCTTTAATCAGGGATGCTTTTAGTGACTCCCAAGTTGCGATGGGGTTTAGTGCAGACGTTCTCCTCTAAGTGCTGCCATATTTTGGAATCCAAAGGTATAGTCTGGGCTGGATGAGGGCCAATCCTCAGGCCTGATAAAGTCGATTCCACGGGTCGTTAGCCAGTTTTGGGTACTTTTCACCTTATGAGCAGTGAACGGAAAAAACATGGAAGCATTATTTCAAGGGAACTAAGCGCGCATCTTGACACAAAATCCCAAACAAACTCACACATCGAAAACCCGTCGCTGATTCGCGAAACTACACAAACAATATTATTACTTATCTGGATGCACAGTTAAAAATGAACCTTATTTCCTGATAGTTTGGGTTTAAATTAACATGTAACGTATAGGCCGCTAACGACATTTCTACGACGCCGCTTCGCCCACCATTCGTCGCCCGGGATGTTTTATGTTATAAGGTGCAACGCAAATAATCAATCGTGATATTGATGGTATTAAAATATAGAATTATGATAAAACATATGTTTTATGAACTGGTTATTAGGTCTGTAAATAGAGCAGTGTTTAGGAAGTAATAGGTAGGTGTATCCTAAAATTTATTATGAGGTAAATAACAAAAATGTGTGGTCTATTTTTTATTTATTTATTTACAATTTAGGTATCTATATATTAACATTATATCACTGCTTATTATTTGCTCAGTATTACATACATACATAAACGCACGCCTTCTTTCCATGGGAGTAGACAGGAACTACATTGTTTCGGCATTGGTGTCTACAAACTTATTCTTCTTTAGAGCTGTGGTTCGTCTTTTAGCGATATGCATTTTTCTTTTAGTATTTCATATAGTCTTTTATTTTGTCGCTATAAGTTTCTTATTTTAGATAACCTTTTGTCAGAGAGTAATGTTTTTCTCTGAATATATTTTTAAGCCTATGCGTTTTTGGGGTATTTAAAACCGATTTAATTTCAGAAGACGGAATGTTTAAAGGGGTACCGCATCTTGTATCAAGAACTTTTGGTTCAGTCGATGGCGATAACTGTATCAGTCTCCCGACATCTTCTGCCACAGAATCAACTGGTATACCAAACTCACACCCACAGCTTGGACAGGCGACCTAAAAGATAAATATACCAATTGAACACGCTTACAACATTTTAATTTTAAATCTAATTTAAAAAAAGCTTTAAGAATAGTTAAGATATGCCTATTAATTATACCAAGTGACGTTTTCGTAATTTGGAGAATATTTCAGGATTGGGTATTTCACATTTTCTTTCACAGTTAACAGTTCCTTGGCATTTACTGTTTCGGGTGTTAGAATCGACTACAACGTTTCTAACGGAGTCGATTGAACTGCTTTTTTAATCGAAAACACCATCTGAAATCAAAAGTAACATTTTTTTGTATGAAACCTTTTAAAACACGAGGTGTAATCTATTTACGAATACTATTTATAATAGCCTTGTGTAGGTATCATTATCAAATAATCAATCTTACCGTACAAATTGGAATAGCGTTTGTTTTAAGCTTCGTGTATCCCTTTTTTGTCTCATACAAATCGTCATTTCTAAAATGAACCGAGCAAATCCTTGTCTTTTTACTTGGGGTCCATTTACTTTGTTGTCTTTCCAAACGAACAGCTTTCGTCCATAGTTCTCTTTGATATTGATCTTGTGGAAATGTAAAAGAAAATATAGTGAATTATATATGCATAAAAACACGTGTGCGGTGTGGGAACCACCGTCAGAAACGAAGTTCCTTCTTACGTATTATTTTAAATAAAAACAAAATTTTCGCTGCCGCTATCTTGGATTAACATTTGAACGTTACTATCGGCTTTAATACCCTCGAAACCCATGAAAACGAAAGGTTATGTCTAATAAAATTTGTTGTTATTGTCAGGTAGAAAAGTAAATTGTTTGGATGGCATAACATCATCCCCATGGACTTCGTGTCATAATTCAAACCGACTTCATTTTTAATAGAAATATAATAAATAGCGATGTAATTACACGTGAAAACTAATTCCAGCATTCTTTTTAAGGCCCCTACATACTGGCGCGACTCGTCGCGCGACGCGACGCGACACAAAGACACCGTGTGTAGCGCTACAAGCGGTGCCTTTGTGTCGCGACGCGTCGCGCGACAAGTCGCACCAGTATGTAGGAGCCTTTATGCAAATGTGATTTATTTATACACCACTTCACTGCACAAGTAGTAATGGCAATTAATGCAATTTCGAATAAATTTCATTAACATGTTAATTCGTGAGTCTTAGCATGATAATTGCTATTGCTATGCTATTTGCTAATATGACGATAATTGATAATAATGAAGTAAGTGAATTTTGCTAAATTATGCGAATTAAAAAGCACGTTCGCCTTAGGACGTCTCCTAGCGTGCGTTTAGTTTACTCGCCGATAACGTTTTATTTGTGCTAGTACACTTGCTTATGTAATGTGTTAAGATTGATCACATAATTATCAGCATTCTGCACCTGACGCACCTGTACCGAACGGGACCGAGTCGGTTCACATTTGACTAAAAAGTTATTGTAATGGCCAATGTGTTTAAGTTTTAGATGGGTTTTTAAATTGGTGATTGATGTTCGGTAAGAAAGATTTTTAGAGCACTGATTACAGTTAGCAATTTTATTTTCACTAACAATATTAGAAAAATAATCCCATATAGGATTAGTTCGGTGAGACATTGTCACGTTCAAGTCCGTTCAACAGTTTATTTACACTAAAATATTTATATACTAAACTTAAAATTATTATTTACACTTTTATACATGCCACTTCTCACTACACACTACTTCTTACTACCTCCTATTATTTACAGGTAGGTATTGAGATCACGCTATTATCTATATAAGTACAATATTATGCACAAAACGAAAGAATGTAAGTACTGTATAACGAATACGTAAACCAAAATCTCACTATCACTTGCCAAAACGTACTGAACGAACACAAAACGACGCGTACCACGCAAATATATTATTAAACAATCACGCATTCATTTAACCAATACACGATTCTAAGTACGAGCAAATCAAAGACAATAAGGTAATAATTTCTAAACATCATTCTTCGCACCATCCATAATTTAAATACATTAAACAAGCACAAGCATTCATTCAATATACAACCTTAAGTACGCACAAATCAAAGATAATAAGATAACAATTGCTTAACCCATTATTCGTAAGTTCGCAGCGAACAAGGTCACTGTCACGTGAAACCGATATATTTAGTATTCCCGACTTCCAGTGGGTGCGACGGAGAGCGCACGCTACCGCTGCGTGCGCCGGCGCTCTGACGAGTCTGACGTATGATAGTCATTAAATTAAAAAATACGAAAATTAATTTCGCATTACACAGAATTTCGCAACTTCATTTAATTTGCTAACAATGAATGCTAATTAATCCATCACTAACAAGAAGGCATTTGTAAATATTTAACACGCAAAAACCGGTAAATAATAGTCGACCACCGCTGTTGCCTACTGCGGACGAACTAAAAGCGTGAGCGGCGCAATCGGTAAGCCCCGCCCACCGCGGCGCAATCTGCTTTGGGTCATTTTTGAAAGCTAGGAATGCTTTCACGTTTTTTCCGTTCACTGCTTATGAGCCGGCGCAGAATCCTGCTGGAATACTGAGTGCCTGTTTTCGAACATTGTTTGTGAAAGAGGTTCCACAATGTTTGTTAGGACTATGTTTTGATATACTAGGTCACTGGTTTTCACTCCTTTTTCACAAAAAAACCGTTGGACCCAAATACGACAGCCCATGCCATGAATGCCGAAGGGTGATGACCACGCTGAACACGTAGCACACGGCTGCTCGCTTCTTGACTAGAGTGTGCATACACTTTATCATTTTGTTTGTTGAAACTCTCCTCAACATTAAAAATTTTTTCGTCCGAAAAAGTATTTCGCGGTATTTTTTTCCCGCGTACCGCCTTAACAAAACCCGGCTTCTTTCGAGTCTGACTCTCTTGAGCCGTGTGTTAAGAAGATGTGCTGTTTTTTTTCTATAAGCACGCAGTCGTAGGTCTTCATTTGACACTATTTTACCAGTAGTTCTGCTTAGTTCCATCTGCAGAGCCAACATTTTTTGCTTGCGGATTGCTTGATTTTTTTTTTGCTTTTTTGCTTTAGGATTTCGTTGGATTCGCGCCTTCACTGCTTTGATGACCGCTGGAGTCCGAACAGTATGAGGTCGACCGCTCCTTTGTTTATCTTCTAATCTTGAATCTTCCCTCAATCGTTTGATAGTATAATAAATAAATCTCAGTGGAATTTTCAAAATTTTCGAATGGCCATATTATTTTCCTCGGCTTGCATTCTAAATTCGAAATTTTAACTATGTGACAGAACTTATGGCCCGACTACCAGTGCGTGGCGTTCAGTGGTGCTCCACAGAGGGTAGGCCATGCATACTGACACAAAAAAAAAATAAAACTAATTCGCGCAACATCACAGCGCGGCTCTACATACAAGAACTCACCACATTATTCAAGGTTTAAAACACGATTTTCTAACGTTGCAAATAGAAGAAAGTTTCCGCCACCTCAAATATCATAACCAAGTGGGTGGGTGATAATTACAGAACACGTCACTTGCAAGATATCCGAAGTCATGAATTATCATATTTTTGGATTAATTCTCGTAATTCGGGCACACGTCTACCTTTAGACACAACTTGAATCTTATCATTAAACGACAAGTGCGACTAACCTAACCTAACCAACACATTATCGGCGCAAACTTCACAACAGAACACCATTCTTAGGTAAATAACACAACACATTATATTTACACTACTTTACGTTTTAAAACCAATTACTTATAACTTAATAAGATCTAAAAAAGCAAAACATTCAAGATCACATATAAATTACGTGTCACTGTCACATGAAACAAACACCACCAATTAAAATTGTATCACTGTCATACCGTGTTCTTCCACAAAAGGGACTACCATATTTTTCCGGATAACACTGACACACTGGACTGTGTTGCCGAAACTTATTTTCCTAACTCCCCTATAACCAAGCAAAATTTCCCAAATATGAGAAGAAAAATAAAAAATTATGAAGATTTGAATGATTGTTATAGGGCTTTTGCTACTCGTATTCCTTACAATTTATAATTTTTTGGAAGGTATAAATTCAACAATACCACCCTTTTTTATAATTATCTCTAGTAGTCTGGTAGTCATGAAGGAAACTTCTCCGCAATTCGGGGAATTGTCCAAAAAGTGGGAACCCTGGTCTTCAATATTTTTCATTCATTAAATCTTCACTACACACAACCAATGGGGACCAAGCTCCTGCCGCAGGAGCTACGCCCCTAATTTAAACCATTTCACTATTGTGTGCCGTTCATACACACGAAAATATACACGAGTGTGCGTAACTTTATGAACGGAATGTAGGCCACACGAATGCTTGCCTTGTTTAAGTATAACGTAAGCTCCGTCGAACTGTGAGTCACGTGGCGTCTGCGACAAGTTGCTATAAGAGTTTTAACAGCAGTTTCACTTTTTGTTAATATTTTGTACTATTGTATTACATAGTTAAAATAAATGCATTTGGCGTTATTGGTAGGGTAGGCTAGGCCTAATTGCCTCTATGGACGGCATGCCCCTGCCGACTACGTAGTTAAAGAAAATTAGAAAAACTTATGGTTATGTAAATGAACTTTGTTAAATTTTAAAGCATATTCAATCTATCTATCGATTCTAAAACCTAACTTAATTTGTTAACAGGAAAAACAAACAGAGAAAGGTCGTGTCGACGACTCGATCTACGACGGAATAGGCGAATACAACGCGGGCGAGAGACAAGAGAGGCGCGAGGAGAGGCCGCGAGCCGGCGGGTACTTTGACAAGCCAGTAGACGATGAGAAGGAAGGTGAGATGAACAAACACTATTGTATCAAATACATAACAACATTACGCCTGTATTCCTTGAAGGGTTATGCAGTTATTTCAGTTGTATCATAGATTTGATGCTAACTGCATCAGCAGACTGCTTGAAAAGTGATCTTGTTATGAACTTTAATAATAAAATCATTTAATTCGGACAACTAAAAGATCCATAAAATGTTAGTGACAGGTTTGCACTTAAAATACTATTGTTAGTAACTTAAAATAAAGACGAATTAGTGAGAAGACCACCCAACAACTAGACACAACGAGAAATGGGAAAACTGTGGTATAAGTCTTTGCACAAATTGCCTTATAATGGCGGAGGAAGTATCTGCCGCCACATCCTTCAGAATTCACTTTATTTAAGTTAAAGTTCGGTTTTGTTATTGTTAATTTCAAATTTTGAGTGTGTTATGTTTTTGACGTTAATCAAATATCAAATATTTATAACAAACCCTTATTCCCTAGTTGAGGCTAGAGTTGCATGTGTGCGTTCAGTGACTGTATCTATACTTTCTAGTGCCCGCCCCTTTTGAGCAAGTTTAGTGTGCAATAAGATAGCACATATGTGTTACTCATATTATCTTGTGTGCGTGCGAAAAAAGCATAATGTGTGCCGTATTTATTTCTTTTGTTTTTCTGTGAGTTTCTGGAGTGGGGAAAATGTGGCAACACTTGAACTCGAACAAATATAGAGTGTAGGCTTGTCTCCGGATATCTATGATGGTAACAACGTCCTCCGCATTTGGGTAATAAGATTTAATTTATGTATAGCATAATCAGCCTATAATGTTCCCACTGCTGGGACACAGGCCTCCACTTTGTGAGAGGAGTGGGCCGAATCCAGCACGCGGACCCAGTGCGGGTTGGTAGATGTTACATGTCTTCGAATTTTTGGTTCTAGGACATGTCTGTCGACATGCATGCCTTACGATGTTTTCAGAGTGGTGGTCCAGTCGTAAGGGCCGCAACTTTGGGCGGCGCTTTACTTTATAGATAGATAGATAGAATACTCTTTATTATGTTCACAAAAAAAAAAAAAATTAAATAAAATATAATATAATATTTTTTAATATTTTTAATTTTTAATTATTATTATTTATTATTAATATTATTATATTTTTATGTAAATTATTTCATCACCATTGCTCTAAAAACGGAGAATTTCTATATGTTTAAAGTTTCATGTCCTCCCCAGCGGAGCTGGCGGGCCTCACGCGGCGCTCGGCGGCGCTGCTGTCGCGCCTGGCGGCCGAGCCGCAGGGCTACGCCGAGTGCTACCCCGGCCTGCGCGAGATGGACGACGCCATCGACGACTCCGACGACGAGGTGGACTACACCAAGATGGACGCCGGCAACAAGAAGGGGCCTATAGGTGCGTGCGCCCCATGTTAACTGATATGTTAATGGTTTTAACAGACTTCCAAAACGGAGGAGGATATATGTTCGTATGTATGTTTTTTTTTGTATGTTCGCCGATTTCTCCGTCAATTATGGCCCGATCTTCAAAATATTTTTTTTTGTAATGCAAACTTCTTTAGGCACAGCTTTTTGGTAGGGGAAAAACTTATGCGTTCGCATCTCCGACATCCCCGCGCCGACATGCTGTAGTAGCAGAAAGTGAAGTTAAATTGACCACAGGAAAAAAATACATTTGTGTATACTATGCATTGTTTAAATTGTGTTTTAGATAATCATTATTTTATTGAAGTGAAAACTAGGTGTAACTTCTTCAGTGGTGTTCCGATAGTTGGACGAGAATTTAGAGTGAAATTTCAAAGACGCGTCACATTTAGACACATTTCGTTACATGAGAGACAAAGAAAAATATGATTCTGTCTCTCACACTAGATCTGTCTTATTTAAGAAGTCATACTTTTCTATCACGGGTAATGCTGCACACGCAATTTTTTTCAGTTTCTTTTAATGATGGTCTGGCAGTTTAAGTACTCTATACGACCTATCCAAATATCTTTTCTTTGGTATTGTTCGTTGAGTTATTGAGCTACTTAAGTTCTGAGTTGAGCTGAACGATTACTGACCAATGCATGCACTGACTGGACATGTCCACTCATATCCAAACCAAAAATAAAGCCAATTATTTGTAAAAGCCAATTATTTTTAAAAGAGTAACCGTGGAGTTTCTTGCCGGCTCTTCTTCATAGAAAACGACCAATTGGAACTGTGCACCTAGCTTCTGACGTTTCATAAGTGCCCGTTTTGATTTTTCTGTGTGGCTCTTTCCACAAAATACCATTTCAGACATTAATCTATATAGTCCTCACATGATCTGACCAAGATTATGTATGGAATTTATTTCGGTATTCTTCTCAAATTAATTGGATAGGAAACACCGACCCCATCTTGTTTAAAAAATATAATTGACGTGTAAAAGTGTTTGTATAAACTTACTTGCAGAAATAAAATCATTTCTCATAACATAACATCACATAACAAGGTTACCGCGAAGGGTTGGGCAGAGTTAGGCTTATAGTACACATTTCGCCAGTTATATTTTTAAGTCCCATGTTATAGGGGGCGAGCCTATTGCCATCAACCGGGCACAAATCTAGACCGGACGGGATCCGGGCTGCTACTGAGAAATTCGAGATGGAAAAACCCAACTATTTGTTGGCAGATCATTTTTTTTGGTCATATTTACGTATACACATGACGTCTGCGGAATTTAGCTAACAAACTTTATTTGACCTTGTAGTACAAATTGTGAATGTTTTTCTCTTATAAAATAAAATAAATATTAGTAAATACAGAATTTTACACCAATATTGATTAACCAGGTCGCTGGGACTTCGATACGCAAGAAGAGTACTCAGCGTACATGAGCAGCAAGGAGGCGCTGCCAAAGGCCGCCTTCCAGTACGGCGTGAAGACGCAAGACGGACGCAAGACGCGCAAGACCAAGGACAAGAGCGAGAAGGCAGAGCTGGATAGGGAGTGGCAACAGGTATAGTGTCTTTAGTAAACAAACTGATTTTTTAGAGCCTTCTGTTCCTCATTTTACACCTGTAGCCTGTGGATACATTTTACGCAGAGATCGTACAGTGCCGTTCGCGTGCAATACAATAATGCTTTCAGGGTGTTGATGGAGCTGCCTCGCTTCTGTAGCGCATCAGGGATGTTTGCGGAATTGCGTGTTGATTGCTTTTATACATTAATGCGTAAAAGATGTGCGTCCTTGGTGCGCAGGGTGCGAGCCAGTTCCAACAGCATCCTGGAAATTATTGCTGGCAGGCTGGACTGCTGTATTGTGAGTCGTTGCTCCAGTATCTCAGCTGGAATGGACTGGATTATTGATTGTATTTTGTAGCGTGTGTTTGTATTACTAACTCAGTTGTAAGTTTATTTTATTGTCACTAACACTGTATGAGTCACATGGTTACTCGCAATAAATAATGTATTATTATTTTCTTTTATTTCATATAATTACATTTAATTATATTTTTAAATATTAGAATATACAAAAATATATAAAAACATTTAAAAATATAAAAAAATGGTAGCCCGCCGGTATCGGGAACAGGGTCCAAGCTACCGGCGGTCAGGGCTCCAGAGAGAAGAACCTCGTAACAATGCGGGCCGTGTCCAGAAGTACCGCTTTCTGAATCAAGCCCTTAATCCCTTAATCCTTATTATTATTATTATTAGTTCCGGTCCGCCGTTTGTCGAGCGCATAAAAGAAAACTAATGTAATTATTTTTCGTTGCAGATCCAAAACATAATTCAGAAACGCAAGGCGCCCCAGGCTACAGCCGAAGAGCCTTCCTACAAATCCGCTAAATACTAGTATCCGACCGCTAAACCCGCTAGGAAATCTTGCTAATAGGCGGAGGTCACCTACAGGACATTACAATGGTGGCGCGGACCTAATATTGACCATGAAAATGTCACTACGCTTGGTACAATGACTACAATGCTTCCACCCGATTTCTGAAAGGCCAATCGAACCACTGCAGACCCACCAGACCCCAGGCCGTACCTCTGATGGTACGGTGGGTATTTTAAAGTTTAACGATAACACCATGTAGTGTTGTATCACTTGTTGACCTATGGATCACCACGTCAAAAAAGCAAAGACGTGCCCTCGGCGCCAAGCTACGAATTATTGCTTAAAACCTGATATGTAGTCGTGATCGTGGCGTGCTGGGCACATTTTGGTACGTCATCTATACATGACTGTGGCGGTCAAAAGGTTATAAGCACTTCTGACAACAACAATTTCATTCAGTTATTAGTTATGTGCGTAATTTTTCTAATACGTGACCAATAGAAATTTCTTTATTAATAATTTGTACGTCAGTAATGACGTCATCATTGATGATTTGATCCTTTCTTCTTATTTTTGGAATCATCTCCAATGCATGAATATGCTCCAATACTTTGAGTAATCGCATCTTAGGGCCTGTGCACACCACGTTTTTTAAACGCGCCGTGGACGCGCGTTTGTAGCGATACAGACGCGATACGCACGCGAGTCAGACGCAGCCTGTAGACCTGTAGGATAAAAGCGCGCCGTCGTCAACGCCGCGTTTAAAAACATGGTGTGCACAGGCCCTTAGTCACAGTATTCTTGTTGACACGCTTATTCATTGTGGAGTGAAACATTTTAGAGATAAAATGTTGGTGGTTCAATCGCGTTCACCAAATACACTTATTATAGTAGATGAATGCGTCTCAAACCTATTATGTTTCTAAGTATTTCATATTTTTTTCCATTTGTACTATGCCATCAGATTCAGATTTCACATAGTCAAAGCCATGTTAAATCTCGCAGTCAGGAAGAACTGGCACTCGCCAGGGCAACTATTCTTCGTATTGGTTTATTTTTCGTACATCCAAAAGACTTCCCTTTATTCCAAATGTCGCGAGTCCAATGGTACTAGCACCCTCGCAATAAAATATTTGGGAATACTTTCAAAATGGCGTTCATCGCTGCTCTTTCGTAGTCTGTGTGAACTTTATGTGGGTTTCACTCGGGTATTTGAGACTAATATGTTAAACAAAATAATGTTACTTTTTCTTTTCGGGCCGACATAAGTGCGAATATTAAAGGCTTCGCTTTAGTAGTTTCCACACTTCCCATGTCACCATGAATATTATGTAATTGTGAAAATTATTTTGGGGTTGCCCAAAGTATGGTTATCAAAATATTCCACAATATTTGGAATTACTTGTTGCTATTCTTTCGAGCAAAAATTATAATATTCAGTGTTGCTTGTCTAACAGTATAATAATCTGCCAAAATTAAATTATGATACTGGACTGGAACTTCAATTTCACGCAAATCATGGGATTCGCTTTTAGAAACTTGTGCAGATTTTTTTTTAACGTTCTGAAGAAAGTGCTTCACGCCTTCATACCGAGGATATTTCGCAATTGCAAAATTCATCCCCATGTTTTTTTTTATTTTGACTGTTTTTAAAACAGTCGAAGAATCAGCAGACTAGCTAGAATTAATCATTGGATAATAAATAATTTTCTATTTTTTTGTATATTTTCCTGTTCTAAATTTATCAAAATCAAAAAAATATTTTTTTTTTATTTTTTTTTTATTTGGTACAAGATAATATACAAAAAAATTGAAACTTTTACGTGAAAAATACAAAATCACAATTTTGTGGCTTACAACAATTTACGTGGGAGGCATCGATTTGACTGAATCATTGTTCGTAGACTGGGAATGTCATTAGTTAAATATACGAAGTTTCATTTACTGACATATTGAAGTCCTGGTCCATACATGTCCTGTATAGCGTATTCCTATTGATAGGTCAGAGATACTCAACCTTTTTGAGCCCCATCAAATTAATAATTATGCAATTTTTTACTGATCACAGGTGGTACAGGGCCAAAATAGAAACAGCCAATTAAAATACAGTCACAGTTTCATTAAAATATTGCCGAATGTTGAGTATCCCTGTAAAACGGTTTTTTTTAAGTTTTGTCATAATTTTGCATTTTTGAAAGCTAGAACATGATGATACATGGTTCCGCACTTGAGCTACATACAATGTAATGATATAATATGAAAAATTAATAACTAAAATATATATTATTTTACTTCGTAATTTTTTTTATAAGGTTATTTTAAAAATAACCTTACACAGTGAGGATTCTGAGTAGTTTCAATGTATTTCATAACATCATCAGTAAACCCTCATTTCGTTAGTTATGCTAAGTCATAAGTAGTGTATACCTAATAAGGCGCAAGTAATTATACACTTTTTGTAAGTGATGAAGTGAAGTGTATATTGTAAATAGACAGTTTAATTATAAAATATAAAGTGTTGACGACAAACTAAGGTTTTATTTTATTTTATATTTAAGTTACAATCCTTTTTGATGTTTAACATCTTTCCTCTCGCTTTCTGTGCGAGTGATTTCGTGAAAAGAGACGGAAGTGAGTAGACAGGAAGTGACAGCTTGAGCATGGAATAAGTAAGTACTTTAGAGATTGTAAATAGAGAGGGGTTTGGAATTTCGATCAATGGGCGACCACTAGTAATGAATAATTATTAGAATAAATATTTCAGTATTTAGCTCTTCTAAATTCTGAGGTTAATTTCTGTCCACAGTTTCTGTGGACAGGTCAGCTCAAATCGGTGTGGTTCTTTCCTCAAAAGACCATTTCAGACGCCAACCTACATGACCTTCACATGATCTGACCAAGATTATGTCTGGACACATCGGTATTGATGAATTTTATATATAAAATGACATGAATATTTACTTGTAAAGTATTATATTGTTTTCAATTATTATGAATGTGAAGACTACATGGGTCATTGTTTTTTTTTTTCAATATATCATGGTCTGGCAGTTTGAGCAATTTATGCGGCCTACCAAAATGTTCTTTGTTTGGTATTGTTCGTCGCATCGTTGAGCTCCTTAAGTTCTGAGTTGAGCTGCACGATTACTGACAAATGCGTGCATTGACTGGACAGATCCACTCAATCTGTGTGGTTCTTTCCTCAAAAGGACCATTTCAGACACCAATCTACATGGCCTTCACATGATCTGACCAAGATTATGTCTGGACTTTAAAAGAGACTGTGACCTCTGAGTTTGTTTCGGCCTTTCTTCTCAGAGTAGTCAGATAGGAAACGCCGAGCTCATCTAGCTTTATTTTAAAAATATGATTGACGTGTAAAGGTGTTTGTACAAACCTATTTACAGAAATAAAAATATCATTATCATTGTCGCTGCTCAGTTGCTTATTACCAAGGTGAAATGTCAGATGTTAGTATGGTTCATATCATATGCGACAACTGTAAGGCTCGCTCGCTTTTTTTTCACTATAAGTACAGATGGTTGCTATAATCACAAAGCAACTATTTCCTTACATCGGTCAAGGACAGCTAATGAGACACAATTGATTTTCCATTGTTTGGTTCCGAATAGGATAAGCGCCGGCTTCACAAGTTAATATAACAAGCGCATTATTTCTGCACTTGTGGAGCGAATCATTATTAAAAATTTAAAAAATCCCCGACACTACCAACTCATCTAAAAAGTAACAAAATAATACGTATTGAGCCCTTTTAGTTTCGCTTGGCTCAAAATATTACCTAAATTTATATTAAACTGAAAGGGCCCAATACGTATTATGTTGTTACTTTTTAGATGTTTTTGTTAGTGTCGGAAGTTTTTAAATTTTAAATTTTATTTTAATTACCTACTTTTTAAACTTTATATATTACTAGTAGGTCGGACACGCTGCCATCGATACGTAGGTACCTCGCCGAAATCTGCGCCCCCTTTTTTTTTTTTTTTCCTGCCGGGGTCGCGGGAAGGTACTTATGGGTCACCGAGGCCCCCGCAACACAGGCAACAGGAAGGAATACGGGTGGGTTTTAGTCAGTAAGAGTCTGACACACCCTCCCGCTCCGCCCAGAGCGGGAGAAGTTATTTGATGATTTCCCACCCTCAAAAAAAAAATCTGCGCCCCTGTAGGTATTTTTCCCAAAGTGAAGGTACTTACTAATTTACCCTCATTTCTCTTTCTATCTCCATCATCAGACCCTGATCACCATCTAGCTATAACCTATTTATTGAGACCAGTACAATGAGCCCAAACACGATACCTGCGCTGTAAGTTGGTGAGCGAGTTAAATATCAACTAGAAAAGAGCTGATAATCTTCAAAAGACTAAACTGATTTTCTTGAACCATAGCTAAGAACACTCTCGATTAACTCACCTTTCAAACAAAAAAAAAAAACAATCAAAATCGGTCCATTCATTCGGGAGCTACGATGCCACAGACAGACACACACACACACAGACAGACACGTCAAACTTATAACACCCCGTCTTTTTTGCGTCGGGGGTTAAAAACAGAACTAATCTCTTTTTTGAAGTCAGATAAAAAATCCTGTTGTTGAGATTTCTTCTCAGTCCAAAAGGATACAATTTTTCCCAAAAAAAAAACACTTCATATAGAGAAGTATTTAGTCAAAGGGGCTCGTGGCTAAGCAATAACAGCCGCACGTGTCGTTCGTTAAGCTACGCTTGCCTAGGCCTGTCCGCGGATGGGTGACCATCTTTACATACCGACTCCTCAGTGCCTCGGAAAACACGTTAACCCTCAGCTATAATTCGTAGATGTCTGACAGTCGTTACGTGTCGTCAGAAGCCCGTAACAATCAGTCTTACCAAGAAGTTGTTAGAATCATGTTACCCAGTAACTGAGGTCATCTATAGGCAGTCGGTTCGTGTAAAACACTGGTATTCAGCTGCATCCTTTTAGACTGGAAGCTGACCCCAACATAGAAAAAGGCTAGGCACATGATGGTATTTCAAGGGTAACAGTATCTATATACAGTAGATATAATAAAATTGTAGTAGAGTCAAAATTGTACCATACATTAAATATTAAAAAAAAAAACATTGCTACGCATTAGAATGGGTCCGTCTGGGATCGATTCTAATGTGTACCAATTACTTTTTTTTTTTATATTTAATGTAGGTACAATTTTGACTTCGCTCTCAATCGATCCCGGACGGATCGATTCTTTAGGCTGAGGCTACATTAGACCGCGACGCGACCTGCGACATGAGCGATTAAAACAAATAAATGAATGTTCACGTATATGGCTACACCGTACATCAAAATAATATTACTAGCGATCTTTGATTTCTCGGTATGACATTACTGTAATCACGGCATCGGCTACATCAACATATCAGCGAAATTAGCCGCATGAATCGCTCATGATAATTCATTGTGTAGCATGTGTACTGTAGCCACGTCATCGCCGAATATACGCCGGATTTTCGCTTATAATGTAGCCATACCATGTTTATCTCGTTTCGCTCTTTCAGTCGCATCGCATATCGCTGCCTACTTTAACCTCAGCTTAATGCCGAAAATATAGTTTTTAGATTTTTTTGTCTGTTTGTCTGAATGTATGTATGTTCCAGCTTCACACAAATTCTACCAGATAGATTCTGTTCATAAAAATTCCCTATATATAAGTTTAGTCAGTCTGTAGGCTATATATTATCACGCTATTTGCTATGGGGGTTGAGTAATATTGCATCATGTTTATATTCCTCTATAGTTTACAGCAAATTGTAAAAAGACGAGCCAAACGGTTAGATCATTGCAGACAGTTACAGATAACCTTTTAAATTATTATCATCACGCTATAACCTTTATGGGGCAAAAATCCACGGTGTTGACTGCTAAAGTCAATCATCTTGACATAATTATACAGCGTGGATTTTTGACAAGCACGAAATCGATCAGACGAGACTATTCATAAATTTTTGTTTTTTTTTTATTATCTGCATTTACAGATTTGGAAATAAATGTAGTCAGCAAAAAAGAAATATATGCCAATATATATCTTGTTTCTTATGTGGATCAAAAAACTTTATGAGACCAATTGAGGTTTGAGTACCTACTAGAAGACACAAAAATCGCAAAACAACTTTTCCCATACATTTCGTGGGAAATGAGAGATTACAACTTACTTTTTAGGTAGGCTCCGTACCTCAAAACGAAAAAATGGAACCCTTGTAGGATTACTTCGGTGTCCGTCCGTCCGGCAGTCTGTCTGTCTGTCAGTCAAGACCCTTTTTCTCAGGAACGCGTAGAGGTATCATGTTGTAATTATTATCATATACGCAGGTCTACGCGGTTCCGTGGAGATCTCAAATAGGTATCATCAAGCTTTGAAGTCAACGCAATAAAAAAATACAGCCTTTAATGCGACATATTTTGATACTCGCAAATAAATCAAAACCTTTGGATCTTGAATTTTAATTTTGGCACCATTTACGTTAACCTTGAAAACCATGAAAACGACACCCATGACGAAAAATTGTTTTTCTGTGGCGCCATCTTGAATTTTGACTTTGACCCCTTTATCGTTTTCATCGCCCTCAAAAATCATGGGCGCCGCTGTCGCATGAAGTCAAGATCCCTCCCGCCCTGACCTCGTTCCGCGGATGAGCACCTTATTGCGTTATAATAAGAGTTGCAAACCGCGTGGCCCAAAACTCCTATTCGGTCTCAGTGAGGACTGAAGGGGCGAAGGAGTGCGACTCCTATTCGGAGGCAACGGGGACTTACCGGTTGTACCTACTTTACTCTTAACATAAAATCATTAATGTACCTACTTTACTCTTAACATAAAATCATGAATGTACCTATTTTACTCTTAACATAAAATCATTAATGTACCTACTTTACTTTACTCTTAACATAAAATCATTAATGTACCTACTTTATTCTTAACATAAAATCATTAATGTACCTACTTTACTCTTAACATAAAATCATTAATGTACCTATTTTACTCTTAACATAAAATCTTTAATGTACCTACTTTACTTTACTCTTAACATAAAATCATTAATGTACCTACTTTACTCTTAACATAAAATCATTAATGTACCTACTTTACTCTTAACATAAAATCATTAATGTACCCATTTTACTCTTAACATAAAATCTTTAATGTACCTACTTTACTCTTAACATAAAATCATTAATGTACCTACTTTACTCTTAACATAAAATCATTAATGTACCTACTTTACTTTTAACATAAAATATCATCACGCCTGTATTCCCCGAAGGGTTAGGCAGAGGTGTACATATTATAATAGTACACTCACATTTCGTCAGTTCACCGTAGGTACGCTGTTCTTTCTTTATTCGGGGTTCCATCATATAATCATATGAAATATTCGAGCCAGGGTCTTAGCTGACCGTATGAAACTGCTACTGAAGACTGTGGAGTCAACATCAAGACTAACTGCTTCTTACTCAGACAACTATACTCCACAATCCAGTTACTGGGTAATACGATACCCCTTGGTAAGACTGGTTGTCAGACTTTCGGGCTTCTGACGACCCGTAATGATTGTCGAAGACCGACGGCAACGTGCTTTCCGAGGCACGGAGGAGTCTCGTTATGTAAAGATGATCACCCATCCACGGACCAACCCCGTCAAACGTAGCTTAACCTGATGGATCGACTCGTGCGGGTGTTATTACTTAGCTATAAGCTCCTCCGCGACGGCCGCGACTTCCGAGTTGTAGATCGTAGGTTCGAACCCAGACAGGCGCTTTACTTTGTGTAAATTATTTCATCACCCCTGCTCTCAAAACGGTGAACAAAAACATCGTGAGGAAACCGACAATTCCAACAACCAACAATTCTAAGACATGTGACATCTACCAACCCGCACTGGGCCCGCGTGCTGGATTACGGTCCACTCCCTCTCACAGAGAGGAGGCCTGTGTCCCAGCAGTGGGAACATTATAGGCTGATTATGTAAGCTCCTCATTACATCACATATCTACTTAAATAATAGTTTAGAGCTTTTGTTAAATAACCATTTATAAGTCGCCACGCCAACCTATTGTTTTCATCACTTATTATTCCGCGCCAGTCAATATGGAATCAGTGGGAATCGAATTGATATGCCCAGTTGATGATCTAGCTGGTACATTGTACTTATAACACCACTGTGTTGAAATGTTGACCTTTTGCTAAGCGCCTGCACAAGAGAAATAGCTAGATGGTATAATTAACATCAAACGGAGAAAAAGGAGATGCCTCTTTGGGAAAACAATCTCGAGCCGAGATTGGCAACGAGAGATTTCTCGTGCTAAGGCTGGTTTTGAAAACGAAATTTTGCCTACATTTTTAATGAAGCGTTCTTTTTTCAATAAAAAATGCCTAAACTAAACTTGACAATGAAAATTACACCTGCTTAGGATTTTGGTGTAATATTTTGTAAATAAAAAACATTAAATCTCGAAACAAAAAAATCCCCTTGTAACTTTTATTTAAGTACCTAATAATCATCTGCACTACGCATACGACACAACAAATCAGCACACACGCTACAAATTCATTAATTATTATGGCATACCTAGTAGGTATGCCTTTTGAGAAGCCTAAAAATACCATACCTCTACCTAAATTATATACCTACTAGGTATTACTTAGTGTGCTAAGTATCGCGTGCTCAGTGTCATAATCTCGTTCGTAGATTTTAAGAACGAGATTGTCTTCCCATGTGATTTTATCTCGAAACAAGACTCGAGATCGAGATTGTATTTCCGATGCCTCTAAACAACTAACCCTTACTTCTTGATTACCGTCAGCGTAACAATTTATTTTTTTTGACACCTAAGTGGCTTAATTTGCTCATCGCGAAGTTGGCTGATTGGGGTAAGGGGAGTGGACATCATTTTGCGAAAGCGGAGGGAAGACTGCCTTTCAAATACTAGTAGGAGGATCTTTGTACTTTTATTAGAATACCGCCAACACCCACGGATTTTAAAGGGTGGCCTTTTATTTACCCACATCATAAATGCGAAAGTGAGTTTGTTTGTTATGCTTTGACGCTAAAACGGCTGAACGGATTTGATTAAAATTTGGCACATGCGTAGACCGTGACCTGGGTTAGGATATAGGATACTGTTATCCCGATATTCCTACGGACTCGAGACTTATGCGGATGAAACTGCGGGGCGCAGCTAGTTGACTATAATTTGCAACACGATACAAAAACCTAGGGCTTATTTTTAATTAATAAGGAATCCAAGATGAAGGATTTTTTCCTAATCTTTTTGCTTCCATAAAAACAAGCTTTATTAAAACAACAGAAAAGTATTTTAATAACTACGTGTGATCCTAATTGTACATCTAATAAAGAGATAACGTCATTGTTCTACGTGAGTTGCAAATTGCAAACATCTGCATACCTACTTCATTATTTGTAGACGTTCACACACGAAATATTTCGATTTCGAACCATTAGCGAAGTGAAGAAACATTAGCCAAACAATGACCCAATTACAGCGCAATGGAAAACTGCAAGCAACTGCAACTTGTTATGCACAACAAACGGACGTCCACAGAGAACGTATCCGCTGGGAAATATCTAAATATCGATCGACCTTCAGATTTCACTGTAACAGGACAAAAGTGTGGCATTCCGTCACGTCGCGGCTGATGACGTGGAGAGAAACGCGGCCAAATTCGCGACGATTCGTTTGACACAATGCCGGTTCATCGGCACTCATGTACCTACCCATACCCGTCCGTAAAGCCGTCTTCGCAGGTGCGTGCGCGCAGGTACGACCCGCCCCCCCCGGCGCCGCGGCCCCGCGAGCCCGCGCCCCCGCGCCCGCCATCTTGAATTCCGCTCACTCAGACCCGCGCCCGCCTCGCGGCCAGCACGTACACCTCCGCGAGCGACCGATCCGCGACATATTTGTGATTTCAAGTGATTCAGTGTCATGTTGTGATAGTGCAGTGACGAAATGGAGTCGACGCCGATATGTCGGTGCCGCGTCCTCTACCTCGGCTCCGCAGTGCCGCAGCAGAGCAAGGACGGACTGCAAGGCATCCAGGAACCGCTGCGTGAGTTGTATCCGGAAAAGGGAGCGACAAGCGGCGGCATCGACTCGTGGCTGTCGGTGTGGTCGAACGGCATCCTGCTAGAGAACATCGACGAGAGCGGCTCGCGAGTGGCGCGCTTCTTCCCGATCTCGAGCCTGCACTACTGCGCCGCGGTGCGCCGGGTCACCGTGGAGGGCGCGCCGCGATTCCTGCCACTGGACTCGCCCTTCGCCCGCGCCCCGGCACCGCGCCGCCCACCGCTGTTCGCGGCCGTGCTGCGCCGTACTCAGGGCATCAAAGTGCTGGAGTGCCACGCGTTCATCTGCCGGCGCGAGGCCGCGGCCAACGCGCTCGTGCGCTGCTGCTTCCACGCGTACGCGGACAGTTCGTACGCCAAGCGGCTGGAGGCGGAGCGAGCGCCCTCACACCTGCCACCCGACCAGGATGAGGAGCTCGAGGTGTACGACGGAGACGAGAACCACAAGGTGTGGGTTGGAGAGATCGAGCGCGACGACGCCAGCGACGACATCCCACACCCCGCGCGTGCACCGCGCCCTCGACAGATAGCGCGGCCCGCGTCCGTCCCGCCGCCGCCACCACCGCCTGAAGAGCCGAAGAAGAAGACTGCTACTGCAAAGAAGACGAAAAAGAAGTCTTCAGCGTCAGCTGATGAGTTGTACGCTGGACCGGCGCCGGTTATGAACGGGCGGTCACTGGGGCGCGCGCCTCCGGCCTGGGCAGCCGCGCACCCCATGGTGCTGGTGGCCCATCCGGCGGCCACGCTGCCCCACGCGCGCCCGGCCACGCTGGGCCACCGGGGGCGCGTGCCCGCCGCCCTGGCTGCGGGGCCCTTCCCGCCGGGTCCGCCGGGCCCCGGCCGGGGTCGCCTGCAATACGCCACAGTGGACCCGCGGCGTTCGAAGCCTCCTCCCCCTCCGTCGATGAAGGCAGCGCAGAGCATGACGGGGCTGGAGGCAGTGGAGGACGCGGGGGGAATCTACAGGAAGAAGGGGCACCTGAACGAGCGCGCCTTTTCGTACAGCATTCGACAGGAGCACCGCAGCAGGTCGCACGGCTCTCTCGCCAACCTGAAGTTTACAGCTCCACCCGAGGTGAGCCTCTTTAAAATCTATTTTCAAATACTTTCTTATACTACCGATACATTTCTTAGAAACGGAAGACGTTGGACTGTCTTTAAAGGATGTTACAGACCGGGCGCTTCAAGGAAGGCACATTAAGGTCCGCATTCCACGACAACCGGTGTTGTCAGTAGTCGGGACTCAAACTCAGGTGTTACAAGTAACAAGTCCGATTTCCGGCATCTCTTCCATCATTCTTAATGATTCTTTAACCCTGCGTTTATAAATATTCATCATGGGCCAATCGAAACCCATAAATAGTGAGGTCAAGATAATAAAATGGGTGGCTATAGCTTTCTCTATATAATTAGGTGGTTCGCTAACAAAGGGTCGGACTTGGCAGTCTCACAAGTTATTACGTCATCGGTGTATGTATGTATGTGTGTGTTGAAGTATGTGAGTATGTAATTATCGTGTCAAGAGCAATTGCTTGCAAAATCATTTTTGTACGTAGTGTATGCAATTGTTACTTGGTTGGTATTTCTGTGGATGGGCGATTTTTATTGCCAATGTCAGTTATTTCAGCAAGAAGCGAAAGTGGTACGAAAAACCCTATATTCAGTAAAGAATACAGTTGAAAACTTCATAAAATCGTATATTTTTTAATATCGTTTTTTACAGTCGTCTTAATCGTATATCAAGGTGTCATTGAAATGACCTTCGACGCAGTAATTAAACTGTTTTTCTAGAAGACAATTACTGTATTAAACTAAAATACGAACATAAAAGAAAGAACATTTGTTTATTCTGCACAAACAAAACGCACGTTAAAAAAATCACGTAAAATACACACATACAAAGTAGCCAAAAGCTTCGTGTTCAAGCCATAAAATTATCATAACTGCTGATAATTGGTGAAAGTAGGTATCTGGAATATAATTATGTATATCTACATAAATTATAGTTTACGTCGAGAAAACCCTTATACAAAATAGGACTGCCAAAAGAAATGAAATTTTTAAATTATGAAATAACGATGGTCACCGTATACTGTTAAGCCGCATTTAAAAACGTTGTTATTCATTGATAGTTTCACGTGAATATAGATAATTATTGACACGTGAAACAACAATGAATTATTAAGTTTACACAACTAGTTACGTAATTTAAATTCGGCTTTAACATAATATGCATATCGGTGACGGGAATCCTGCATAAGATTTTCCTCTACCGAAAATCGCTCAACGCGCCTAAAGAACTTTTAACTTCAAAAATCTTGAAATTTTGAAAAGACTTTCGAAAGAAGCATCTTCGATTTTTTCTCATACAAGATCGGTTTTCGTGATATATATTTTGCTTGTCGAACGATTATTATCACATAAAATTTAATGTATTTAAAGAACTGCATCACCTTTCATAATGACGAAAATATAATCAGATACTTATAAGAAACCGGTATTTTAAAACGATGTTGTAACATAAACTTGTGTAGTTATTTCATTGATGAGTATTTACGAAATCTATCGGTCAAGACCGAAGAACATACGAACATAAACACGTTGTATTATGTATTATATATATTAATATCTTACTGGCGTCAAAAACTTTCTTAACGCTAAATGTAGTATGATAAATAAATAATAAGTATTCATTATCCTAAATATTCCCTAAATTTAGTGAAGACTAAACTACATATATAATGGCGCCGATTCCCTTGTTCACAAACTAAAGTAAATTTAAGTTCAGTGCATCTTTTTCTTTCTATTTCATTAAGAAAAGGACAGAACATACATTTTAGTTTAGTCCTGTCAAATTAATCAGCGCTTGACGTAAATTGACGTAATTTTAGCAGGCAAGTTTTTAATCACGTCTAAACTTGTATAGAGTAGTGACAGGAGCTGATTAATTTGACAGGACTAAACTAAAATTTATCTTCTGTCCTTTTCTAAATGAAATAGAAAGAAAAAGATGCACTGAACTTAAATTTAGTTTAGTTTGGTTTGTGAACAAGGGAATCGGCGCCATTATATTCCCTAAATTTAGTGTACACTAAATTATATAATGCCTAAATTTAGTGTAGACTAAACTAAATATTTCTTAAATTTAGTGTACTTACACTAAGCAAAAGTTTTCCTTTTATAGTACCGGAAGATTACCTCACGGGTTAACGCTCATTTTTTTTTCTATTACGTAATGTCTTCTGTATTTCCTTGACCCTTACAGACTAAATTGTGCACCACTAAAATGAGTTATAAGTTGTGTGCTGTGAGCTTCACTTTAAAGATTCTCCAGCCTATAAGGTTCATCGTACAAATTAGATGCATGGTTATACGTAAGGTGTATTGCACAATTTAGTTGTGAAATAATCGTAAGTCAAAGGTCGTTGCGTCACACGATGTATAGGTACTAAATACAATGCAATATCATTATAATTTTGATACATTGTAAGATAAATACGTAGGCTCGCTTGCACCACTAATCTGTAAATGCGTTTAGCGCTAAACACACCTATTTACGATAAAACATCGTTCTGTTTCTGTCAAACGTTTGAAGATGACAGAAAAAGAAGGATTTTTTAAATACGGTGCAATATAGTCTATATCTGTGATCATTGGTAAAGAATAATCCAATCATACGTAACATCACGCCTTATATTCCCCGAAGGGAGAGGCAGGGGTGCATCTACAGTACACCCACATTTCACCAATTATGTTTAAGTCCCATGTAAGGGGGGCGAAACTATTGCCATCAACCGGACACAATTCCGGACTCGGGGCTGCTATTGTGAAATTCCAGATGGAATAACCCAATAACACTTTGCCCGACCCTGGAATCGACCCGGAATCGGACCTCAAGCTCAGCAATAGCGCTTGCGATCACACCAACGAGGCATTCTAGATTAATCCACCTCTTCTAAAAAGTAGTGATGAATTACAAGAAATAATAATAACTGTTCTGAGCCTTTTAACAGCATTTTAATAGATTCTTATAAAAATGCATCGTATTCTTAATCACCTAGTTAGTGCAATTTCGTAGTTAAATGTCTGTTAGAAACTGCATTGAATTTTAAACAAGTAGAAAATTATTATTAACTTCAACTAGTAGGTACACTAGAGTTGCAGTTGTTTGGAGTTGCTTGCCCGTTCTTCTCCATAGACATCTACATTTTGGAATGGGCAAGTAGGTTCTTCTTTTGACTAACTGACCGACTCCGACAATTCAGGAGTGCCTGTAAATTGTTTAATTGAAATAAATGCTTTGACTTTTGAGTGTGAAAATGAAATCATTGCTTAGTATTGGTGCCCCAGGCAGTCTGAGAAACAAAAGCGATTTGAGAATCGCTTTTGAGATTTTTTTAAATCACCTTGACTTGGTTCATTTTCTTTCTTTTCGTTCGTGACGATCAACAGCTGTCAGATACATGGAGGCTTTTTATTTTTTTTGAGGGTGGGAAATCATCAAATAACTTCTCTCGCTCTGGGCGGAGCGGGAGGGTGTGTCAGACTCTTACTGACTAAAACCCACCCGTATTCCTTCCTGTTGCCTGTGTTGCGGGGGCCTCGGTGACCCATAAGTACCTTCCCGCGACCCCGAAAGGGATACATGGAGGCTGAAGCACAATCATTCTGTAGTGCTATTCTGTAAAGATCTCACCGTGAAAACTTAGGTGAAGTGAGTTTGAAGTGAGCTGTCAACAGTGCCAATCCCTAACGTCAGATGGGGTGACAGTTTCCTTTCGAGCTCACTTCACCAAAATGTTCACGGTGAGATTTTTTACAAAATAGACCGGTTGTTTTCAAACTGTTCACGAATCAGGCACAATAAACCACAGTCAAAAATCGCATAAAATACGTATATATAATTGTTAACTTTTGCCCGCGGTTTCGCCCACTTGTAGATTGGAAATTATCCCACGGGAACATATTATTGGCGTAAAAGGTATATGTCGTAACCCAGGTTATCGTCTACCTGTGTGCCAAATTTTATAGACATTCGTTCACCCGTTAAGGCGCGGGCGAGAAAAGAGTTACTTTTGAATTTATAGTAATATTATGTATGGACTATACCCGAGTCGCTTTAGCATGGCAATAGCGGTCATTGCCCTTTCCCTAATATCTCTCCGTAGGAACCAAACAATAAACTGTGTATGACTTTTCGTTATTGAAACATGTTGAAGAACACGATAGATATTGATTCAGAACGTTAACGGACTTTATTGCAGTTTTTGAAATAAATAATGCTAGAAAATGTAGGTCAATGAACGTTATTGCCACGCTGAAGAAACTCGGGTATTTTATGGATGTGATTATGGAACAGAGTAGGCAAGGTTTGAAATCGGCTGTGAAATACCATGATGACTGTTATGATTCATCAACTAATCTTATTTATTACTGTGAAGCCTGAGCGGCCTGAGTGTAGAAATTTCTAAAGTCCTAGTTTAAAGCTAGGGATACCAGGCGAATTTCCGTAACCTGCCTGTTTTCTTCTCCCTGCTTTTATCCCGTGTTAAGGCTCCCGCAGACAAGCGCGACGCGACACTAGTAGCACAATTTCTATGAAAAATTCATGGGAAGTACCGCGTCCGCGATATCGCGCCAATCTGCACGAGCTTTTACTTGGGGTCGGCGCAACACGTTATCTTCCATCCATCTTTACGTAATTTGCCTGCAGTGGCCGTAATTAGTCTGCAATGCTTCTTAAATGCGGCAGAAACCGAAGGTTCTTTCGTTCAGCCAGAATCCTTGCTGACTCCGCACGCATTAAACCGTGAAGATCGTTCGCATACAGTCGGTCGCGTGTCGCAACTTCTGTGCTGTAACATCGATTAGTCGTCAGCAGTCAAACCAGTTGCAACTTGTCGCTAACGCAACGCAACTGTAGTTTATTGAACTATATTATGCACTGGGAGGGTAGGCAGGGGACATGGTTTTTATAATAACCTTTGAAATTCGAAATGTCTTGTGACCAGTCTACTACTTCATTGGTATTAAGAAGCCAGTCATAATTAATCAAATTAAGAAGGAGCAAGTAACTGTCTACGTTTTAGGGTTTTCTTTTAGATAGATAGATAGAATACTCTTTATTATGCATACCATAAAAATTACAACTATAAATGTAGAAATTTTACATAGGGTGACACAATGGGCGGTCTTATCGCTAAAAGCGATCTTTTAAAGACAACCATTGGATGGATTAGGGGGGAAAGGAGAGACAATACTGCAGGTAGTCTGTGGTGTATCATTCACATATAAACAATAAATACATCCTACATAAAACATATTAAAATTATCTATATAATATATTCAATAATAATCATAAAACTAGCGCTAAGAAAACAGGTGTAAAGAACAAAGAAAATAAAAAATTAAGCTTTTAGTTTTTCTTTCGCCCTGTGTTTTCACCCTGTCAACTGTTTTTAATCCTAATTACAAATTGACAGTAGGTACCGGTCAACAGTGGCATCTTTACTTTCCATGATCAATTTTACCAATGAGTAATGTACTAAAATATATCTCGATTACTAAAAATCTGTTTCCGCCATTTAACATCAAAGAAATACAAAAGTAGAAAAATCTACTAATTGTAACAGACTTTTAGTAATCGAGAGATATTTAAGTCGGTACTCATGATAAATGATTTTATTTCTGTAAGTACGTTTGTACTAAGACTTTTACACGTCAAATATATTTTTTGAAACTAGACGAGGTCGGCGTTTCCTATCTGACTATTCTGAGAAGAAAGGCCGAAACAAACTCAGACGTCACAGTCTCTTTTAAAGTCCAGACATAATCTTGGTCAGATCATGTGAAGACCATGTAGATAGGTGTCTGAAATGGTCTTTTGATGAAAGAACCACACAGATTGAGTGGAGTGGGTTAAGTTGCTCATGGAAAGATGCCACAGTTGACGGCCTAAAACACTGAATAGCCAGGAAAATAATGATTTTCACAATTTTACTAAATATAAAAGAACTTATAAGACTGATCTGCGTTATTCCCCATATTTAGTCACACCTACACAATACTTGCCAGTGTCATGTGAATTATTAGTAATTCACATGACACTGGCAAGTGTTGTGGTACTGGTAGGTACTTAGGTACCTACCAGTACCACTCAAGTTATTTCAATATAAACCTTCGACATTGCAAATTGTAAAACGCTAAATAAAAAACAAGAATTAAAATGAAGAACATCAGTCGTCGGTTCATCACTTTTGCAAAGTCGTGACAAAAAGCTTTACCTGCGCGCGGCACAGGTATCAATAAACATTAGTTGTTACTATAAATACTTATTTATTATATTTATACGGGACGCGACCTTCACAAAACACATAATACACTTAGGCCCGCTTGCACATAAACAGATATAAAACATCACCTGTCTCAGTCATCTTCAAATGATTGAGAGAAACAGAATAACATTTTAAATTAATTTAGTGCTAATGTATTAAGCGATTCGTGGTGCAAGTGGACCTTAGTGTACTGAATTCAGTAAATCCTACCACCTCCAAACCTCCACCTTGCCACCTATCCTATCGTACTGAAAGTGGGGATTGTAAAAAGCCAAAGTTTAGGCTGACTCAATTAAGATTGCCATCGCCACGCTAAGAAGAAGAGTATGATCAGCCCATAACGTTCCCACTGTTGGAACTCAGGCCTCCTCTCTTCGAGAAGGTGTGGACTGTAATCTACCACGGTCACCCAGTGCGTGTTGGTAGATTTCACATGTTTTCGATTTTATAGTTCTAGGACATGCCGGCTATCTCGCGATGTTTTCCTTCACCTTTTGAGAGCAGTGGTTTATTAAATTATTAACACAAAGCAATGCGCCTGCCCCCGAAACCCACGAGCTACAACTCGTAAGTCGGGGCCGTTACCTCTGGGCCACCACTGCTCTCAAGAAGAAGAGTAAATATCCTAAATGAAATCAGTTTGTAGCGGTAGTGCGATATTTAGTCTGAAGGGATATAAAACAAGCTCCTTACTTAGCAGAGTTTAGAGCACCGAAACCTTTAAATTATATTTAATGTAGCTGATAATTATATGACAGCTTCAAACCAACATAGTAAAATAGATTTTTCGTGTATTTTCTTAGTCTGACATAAATGTTAATGTGTCACGGTTTTACCAAGTTTTCCTTAATGAATCACGTCATCTGAGCATCATGAACTACTGAGACAATCTATGTATGTAATATTATTAACGATTGTGTAGTCATTCAAGATGACTTGATGATTATTTTTAATGATTGCATTTATAACAAAAATCCACTCACTTGAACTTGAAGTTGCTGTTTATTTTTTTTTTATCTGCTGTGACTATTTGGAAGTTTTGGCAGTTTGTCAGCATTGGGTATTTTTTTATAGACAGACTGTTAGAAAGTGAAAATAGTACAGATGATTATATAACATTATATTACAGATACAACATGATTTTGATTGTCATCATCATAATTTTTGGTTTAGATTAGATGATCAATTTTGTGCTTAGGTAGCACTATCTATGCGAACGCGTTGAAGTCTTTTCTATGAAAAACAAAATGGTGGCTTGAACATAATTTTGGCACATAATACCGACTTTGTCATAGATCGATTGTAGACTATAGTAGATCGAGAAAAAATAAATTTAAGTTCATTAACTCACTGACTTGCACTGCGGGACTGCCGGGTTAGAAGCATGAAAATTTTCACAAGAGTTATATAACGAACTTATATAACGATAGTGAGTAATAATTATGGCTTTTTGAAAATTCACTCCGTAATATAATAGGGGATGAATGTTTGTATGAAAGTTCGTAATTTTTGCCGATGGGAGTCTCATCGGGCAAACGGCTTGTGTCTCCATAACCCTTTTTGAAACTATTCCAAATTACACAATTAACGACCGTGAAAATAAAATAACTTAATTAACTAACTTCATACAACACAGTTACACTGCACTACTTAAAGGCCACGGTGCACCGTGAGACACCTATTGTCAACATTACCACCTTAAACCAACCACCATCCGAACAAAAATGATCCCTATAGCTTTATTTATAAGTGTTGCTAGAACTGCACGTGTAAGGTGGTGTGAGGAGTCTCACGGTGGGTGGACGGGTCAATGTTCCTAGGTTCTATTACTTGTACAGTTTTTTCTTTAATGGGTAGTTTGATTGGAGAGGGGAGTTACTAAGCTGGTTATTATTGATACGAGCTAATTGTTAGCTGGTCTTATAAACTAGGTAAGCAAAGAGGGACTTAATTATTTCAAGTCGTTTCACTGCCTTAGAATTGATTTGAATTGACTTATGGGGGAATTGTCAAAGTTAACGGCATGACTGTGAGTCATCTGTCTAGCCTTTTCCCAACTATGTTGGGGTATAACCGGATGCAGCTGAATACCAGTATTTTACATGGCACGACTGCCTATTTGTCCTTTATAACTCGGTTACACGGTAAGACTGGTTGTCAGACTTTCCAACTTCTGACGACCCGTAACAACTGTCAAAGATCTAAAAATAACAGCTGGGACCAACGGCTTAACATACTTTCCGAGGCACGGAGGGGTCTTGGTATGTTGAGATGGTCACTTAACCACGAACAAACCTCGGCAAGCGTAACTTAACCTGATCGATCGACCCTTGCGGATGATATCACTTAGCTACAAGCCTCTTCCGCTGAATGAACTGAATTTGGCAAGTGCCATTATTGTGTAAATGTAGTGTGTATTTACGAAGACAGAAAAATGTGGAGTAAGATGGATGGGGCTTATACTCACAGGGAGGTCATTATTGAATTAAAAAAATATATTTATATTAGAATTAAATGTTAAATAATATTATTATGCATTTAACTATAATTGTACGCTTTATTTTCTTTCTTTAGTTTTATTATGACATTTGTGCTATAGGTACAGTCACGAGCACTAATATGTACACTTAGCAAAATACAAACGCGATTTTTCGTGGAATAACGACTGCAACGTTGAGGTAAGACCTATTTCATAATAGCATGGGTTCCAAAATACTATGTTCGTAACGACATTTAATTACAATCAACACAGGAGGAGAAAATAACTTCTAAAAGTTGTTAAGTATACAGGTTGAAATTGAAAACTTGCGACAAACTGAAATGGGACATTGTATACATCATTATTAACAACTTTTACTAAGGGACCAAAGCTGTAATCCCAAAAAAAAAATCTGCTTTTCCTACATTTTGATGAGGTATTGCGAACATAAATGTAGGGGACAGCAGTTTTTTTTTTGGGATTTTAGCTTTGGTCCCTTAGTAAAAGTTGTTCATAATGATGAGTACAATCTCCCATTTCGATTTGTCGCATGTTTTGAATGTCACCCTGTATACATAAAAGTGCTCACTACAGTACTGTACACGTCTGCCCAACCCTTCGGGGAACGGCGTGATGTTATATTATGTTTGTATATGTAAATGAATTTGTAATAAGGACAAATAAATGGCTTTAGATAAATAAATAAGTATGTGCGAAAAGTTTCGGATTGCAAATATGCGTATCTTGCAGACTGACTTAAATAATTCGTTGCTTGCCTTACCAGTCTCGTCACTGTCCATTGCCCCCAACAAAATCTAGATGCATCTACTCCATAATTATCACTTTCGCTGTATTTCATCATTTCATAATGGCGCATATCTCGATCTTATTACCAACGTACAATTACAGGCGATAATTGTTATTCGTTCCGAGCCAGCAAACTAATCTGAAGCAATATGCTGATCTAAATTATATAAAGAAAAAAGTTATTTGGTCAGCTGTGGAGGTGTTCTTGTTGTTAAACTAAAAGATATAAATAAAATACGTACATGCCTTGGTATTTCAACAAGTTGTTACGAACAGTGTAACTAAATATACAGTGTTAAATTAAATTCGCCCTTGGGCGGACCGAGGAGCCTGTCAGACTTCTACTGACTAAATCCAGTCCGTGTTCCCTCGCACACTTGCACCGGAGCTACGGGGGCACTTAAGCACACTGCAACGCAGCCCCCGACTGGTGCTGGTCCGCCTCTGCGGGCTCCGTCTGGTCAAGCGGGGGGAGTGAGGTGTTCAACTCCACCCGCGACGTCCAAGAGTAACGCGCGTGGAACATTACGCGCCACCACCTCGGGTCTTATATGATAGAGGGAGCGGACGTTCCTGAGACCGCCGTCCCTGGACCCATTTAGGGGGGCCGGAAAATGACGTTATCTGCCCTCTGCCGACGCCCGGTGCACCTGCTGAGGGCCGGGAGAGTACTCGAAATCTTCCTCTCCCTATATGTGTATGTCTTAACCCAAGTCATGGTTTATCGGTCCGTATGCCAAATTTTATCGAAAGCCGTTCAGCCGTTAAGGAGTAAAAATATAACAGACGGACAGTTACTTTCGCATTTATAATATTAGTAGGTTACTATACTTACAAGATATGTTTTAATCTGCCGGGGTCGCGGGAAAGTACGAAAGGGATACCGAGGCCCCTGGCAACGCATGCCTGTGCCCACGGAAGGAACAAGGGTGGTCAGTAAGAGTCTGATACACCCTCCCGCTCCGCCCAGAGCGGGAGAAGTTATTTGATAATTTCCCACCCAAAAACAAAGATATGTTCGAAATACTCGTACATTCATAACAAACAATGCATGTGTATTACGGCGCTCTTTGCCGAACAGTCGCCGACTACGAAAGTGGCCAGATAGTCGGCTTTACCGACTGGTCACCGACTAGTCGGAACATCTCTCACATTTACAACAGTTCTGACATTTACTGTACCAATATTAGTTATAGTATGGTTTTGGTCAATCTTACAATTTTGACCTTTTGCTTAAGAGTCCAGTGGCGTGCCTAGGGTTTCAAAATAACGCAAGCCCAATAAAATTTTAACCGATTTCAAAAAAAGAAAGTTCAGTTTTCGACTGAGTATGTAGGTACCCACGTATCTACGTATGTATCATCGCAATTTTCTCATAAACTACTGGTTAGGTACAATAAATTCTCTATCGAGCATTTTAGTAAGGCATGCCGGGGCTTTTGGGCTTATATGAAGGTACCGCCACTGTAAGAGTCCAATGACCAAACCGTTGGATTTTTATTTATTTACTACTGGCTGCGCCCCACGTTTTCAACCACGTAAGTCTCGACTCCGTGGGAATATCGGTATAAAAAGTATCCTATGTCCTAATCCAGGTCATGGTCTACGCATGTGCCAATTTTTATCCAAATCCGTTCAGCCGTTTTAGCGTGAAAGTGTAACAAACAAACTCACTTTCACATTTATAATATTATTTAGCATCACTGCTAACAAAAACAAATACATAATAAATAGGTCATTGTCCACACATCATTGTGAGGCATCAAGGGTTATTAGCAAAGTAACAAGCTATTGTTTTGCCGTCGGTCGCGCTCGGCGACGCGCGGTAATTGTCGAGCGGTGTCGAAGAATATATACATAGACACGGGGAAATATTTAACTGATCCTCTTAAACTTATAGACTTTTTAATGATGTACTACTCGTGCCCGATAAGTTGGGACCTGCTAGGAATGCGACTCCCCGCCCGCTTCCCCTGCACTTCCCCGATGGCGCCCGTATTGTACCGTTCGCATCACTATTTTTTACTAGGGTTTTTAGTCTCGTACTGGCCTACGTCACGTAACGACGCGCTCTGGAATTCTTTTAGTTTTCGTTTGTGTTATTGTTTTGTTGTTGTAGTTTTTGTTGTTATAGTTCTTGTTGTTATAGTTCTTGTTAAGTGTTTTTGTTATCATTATGAAGGGTAAACCTTTGCATAGCGGAGAAAGAAACCTCGTGCTAAAAGTGTTAGAGTTTTTTGAAAACGAAAAACGGAACCAACAGTTTTGTTTACCTGTTGACCATGCAGTAAAAAGAACATGCATGGCAACGGGAATATCGAAAACCACGTTGATGAGAATAAAAAACGAAGCATAAATCCACTAAGTAGTGACGAAGATGAGATAATGTAAATAATAGATAAAATAAATGTATAAACTTAAACATTGTATTTTTATTCATTACAAAACCATAGTCAACACTTTCGGTGACACATAATTAAATACCTAGTGTCCTATTTTATTCAAATAGTGTAAAAAAGATTAGATAAAAAGCAGCGTCCTCCCTGAGTAACATAATAAATTAGGTTAAAAAAACAAAGACGAAGCCGCGGGCGGCTGCTTGTTATGTTCGCTTTTTTGCGGGCAGTACAAACACGCCAATATGACGTCACCGCGCTCAGGTCCCAACTTATCGCGCACGGGTAGTACGCTTTTTTAAATAATGAGCTTCCAAATAGTTGTGACCAACCGCGCGCAAGCCGAGCGAGCGCTTCATCCAAGTTGGCAGTTACTTGGTTATTTAGAATTTAGTAATGAATTGATTGATTCATTACTAAATTCTAAATAACCAATTAGATTGATTGAATGAATTATTTATTTTGAAAATATTTACATCATTTAAAAACTAAAAAAACTTAAAATTTTAACGTACAATTAAATAAAAAAGGGAGGGCAGAAAAAAATTCGTCCGCATCGCTGTCAACAGGAAAAGTGCCCAAAAGGCTGGCAGCATTGCCACGTTGTATGGCAATGCTGCTTCTTTAGCCAAAAAATAGACCAACCCTCTGGTCACGTGAGGAGTCGACCAACCGCTTGGCGATGTCTCTAAAAATAATAATAATGAGGGTTCAATAATATTTTTAGGAAAGCAAAACCAGAATTATTTGAGGTTCGATTAAATACATGCCGATAGATAGACAGAATATTCTCTATTGTAATGTACATCAATACAAACTATGATACAATGTTCTACTACAGCAGTTCTACTGGGAGTAGTGGCCCAGTGGTAACAGCCCCGACTTACGTGTCTTACATTGGTCGTGATTTGGAACCCAGGCAGGCACTTAACTTTGTGTAATTTATTTCATGACCACTGCTCTCAAAAGTTTGAAGGATAACGTGATGAAACTGGCTGGAGGGATTCATTTAGTCTCTAGTGTTAGCGAAAACAGGATCACTGAATTAGAACATACACTTCCGAGGCCCCTGGCAACACAGGCAACGGAAGGAACACGGGTGGGTTTTAGTCAGTAAGAGTCTGACACATCCTCCAGCCCCGCCCAGAGCGGGAGAAGTTATTTGATAATTTCCCACCCAAAAAAAAAAGACCATAAACTTGCAAGTATATGAAGTAGGTTCAGTCACATTCGTGACTGAAGATGGACCATTATTTGACACTAGATGCGCCCCGCGGTTTCACCCCCATAAGTTTTGACCCCGTGGGCATATCGGGATAAAAAGTATCCTATGTGTTATTCCTGGTTATAAACTATCTGTGTGCCAAATTTCATCCAAATCCGTTCAGTAATTTTTGCGTGAAAGAGTAATAAACATCGATCCATCCATCCATCCTTACAAACTTTCGCATTTATAATATTAGTAGGATTTTGACAATTTTAATTATTTAAATTTAATTACACACAATTTTATTTTGGATTGTTATCTGTTTCGAATTTAAAATAGTTTATAATTTAAATGTATGAGTGTAAAACTATGGACTAGAATTATGTCTAAAATAAATACATAATAATTATTATTATTTAACTAGGGACAAGGGATGATTGCTTTTCATAATATCTGTCATTGGCAGTTTTAGACAAACATAAGCTAGATAAGACGGGAGGAACTAAAACCGTATTTCTATAGGCATAGTCGGTAAGGCTAGCAATTAGTAGCAATTTGTTAAACAAAATACAGGTATAATGTTAAGACTAGAGAGGAATGTTAATAACTAATAATATAACTAGTTTCGTTCAATAAATAGTATTCGAAGCATAGGCTTGTCCTCGAATAAATTGTTTCCTAATAACTTGAGTTCAATCTTGTGCTGGTAAGGATTGGACGACGAAGGTTAGATTCGTAATAAATCATTCTACTGCTAAATTATTGTACCCATTTAACTTTAAATTAAACCTATTTGTAGATTTTTTTATAGGTACTGAACTACTGACTGATTTATTTGCAAAAATAACGTATGTTATGCTATTGTACTTACTGTTTTAAATTAATCGACGGAAGAGTAGCGATACAGGGTACCAGTGCCGTCAAGAAAAAAAATCCTCATACCCAGGGGAATATCCGAATATACCTCTTGTATGATAGTTTTTGAGTTATAATATTTTTTTCTGATTTCTTGATTTTTTTAAGGAAACCGCTATAAAAAGTATATCTTTATTTTTACATGGCACTACGTCCAGTACACCCTAGACTCTAAGCGCCGTTATGAGCTTTGCTGACAGGCTTATTTTTTACAGTATTTTATCTCAAGAAGCAACGCGCGCTTTACTTGTGGTAACCAAGTGTAAGGAACACGCTGTATATGTGTGCGTAAGAGCAGGAGCTCCTGGATTTTTTTAAGCGGCACTACTTATTGGCAGCCACGTTTTCTGAGCCAAATGTTTACATTTTCATCAAATTATTTAGGAGTGTAAATCTGCTTCATATATCGCTTCATAATGAGACGTACCGTTGAAATATTGTTATGATTTAATTCTATACGTTGTCATAAAACAACGTCTAATTAGCTGCTGTACCTATTAATTAGAAAACATATTACATTGTATGGCCCATAAAACCCATGTTTATAGCTTTTTTAACATTCTTTAAAAATAGTATGTGTAGGACACTGTACAAGATTCTTTTGCGTTTCTTCGACTCTGCTATAAAGCTCCCGCATTAGTAAGATTCGCCGACCAAGGCACACCCTCACAATGGTGAGGCCCTATAAGCCTATAAGCCTCTTCCAGAGAGTAGTAGGACTACCGGATTACCAGGATAGTTCGTAAATACAAAAACAGACAGCCGTTCTTCCGTCGCGGCGCGCCGTTGAGCCTGTAGCTTTCGTCCCAAATTAATCTAAATCCGATCCAGCCTGTCCCTTGCTGCCCTCCCTCAGTGTTGCCCTAAGCCGAGGTCCGTACCCCACAGGGGGGCGCGTTGTCGCTTCTTTTATAAGTGTTATGCCCTGGCTGGCAGTGTTATTCCGTGTGGTGCCGGACGTAAAGAATAGCACCATCGCATTTCTTTCAGTGGGTGTCGTAAAAGGCGACTAAGGGACTTACTAGAGAATGGGCAGCACAGCGTTCTCTATGCATTTTAACATCATACTGCGATCGCCAACCCGCTTGCTAAGCGTGACGATTATGGCAACTCCCCCCCCCACCCCATATTGGGGGAGGCCTATGTCCAGTAGCGGACGTCTTTCGGCTGGAATGATGATGATGCCCTGGCTGGAGGCTTGAATTTATTGAGGCATCTACTGGAAAGTCCGGTTAAGCAGCCGACAACCTCCTAGGTTGACCTGCGAGATGCCATTCCCCAAAAAACTAGATTATTTTCCTTATAATTTGTCTGTTATTTTTATAAATACCCGGAGTTCTAATAATGTCCGTATCTTACGAGATGATTTAAATCGGTCAACTTGAATAGTTTACGAGACACAATCATGTGTTATTTGTTATTGGCATAACATAATCAGTAATCTATGTTTAATCGGTCAAGGATAGCTCACACAATTGATTTTCCATTGTTTGGCACCACATGGGGTACGGCTTCACAAGTTAAGGGGAAAACTAGCTTCTGTAATACAGTTATTACTAGCGCAGAAGCCAGCGAATTCTTCTTATTTTTGTATACCTACACAGCTTGTTTCATTGATATTATTCTTATAAAATATTATTATATCATGAAAGTGACGAAAGTGAGTTTATCCACTTCTTTCCACAGTTCGTTTCCGATGTGTGACACTCGTGGTCGCTAGCGCTACTGCTGAGCATGAGGTCCTGGGTTCGCTTCCCAAGTCGGACAAAGTGTTATTGGATTTATCCATCAAGAATATCTCAGTAGCAGCCCGGAGTCTAGAATTGTGCCCGGTTGATGGCAACAGGCTCGCCCCCTATTACATGGGACTTAAACATAACTGGGTTGTGGAGGTCAGATAGGCAATCGCTCCGTGTAAAATACTGGTATTCAACTGCATCCGGTAAGACCGCGAGCCGAAATGTGGATGTACTATTGGCACACCTCTACTTAGGGATTAAAGGGGTGATTTATTTTAAAACAAATATTGAATAGCACTGCATTTAATATTTATACTACTCGTATATTGAAAAATGTTCAAGAAAGAAGTGTTGATTGTCAGGCCATTTAAAACAGTTATAATTTAATGACCACCTAAACGTAATTCGCTTTCAAAAACGAGTCTACTCTTCTTAAAGCTATCAATCTTAGAGAGAGACTACCATAGACAAAAAACTGTAGGTATACATTACTCATAATGAAACGGAACATAAAAACAAATGGCCTACAATAGACCTTGTCATACGCAATTAATCTAGCAAATCAGAGGTTGTTCAGCTACTACAGTAATACAGTTAGTGGTTGTAACGTCTGTTAGTGTGTTATTAGCGTATATCTATATAAAGCCATTCTGTTTTGTCCCATAAAACAAAAGTGCGTATCTTTCGTATGATAATTAGTTATGATAACGGAGTGAATTGTCAATCGACAGCTAGGGCTGGCAAACTTTGTTTTTTAACTTACTTCCAAAAGGAGGAGTTTGGATGTTTTTTTTAATGTATGTTCGCCGATTTCTCCGTCAGTTGTGAACCAATTTTGAATTATTTTTTTGTTTGAAAGTGGTGTATGCTCCCGAGGTGGTTCCATTGTCACCAAGTCATAATCTGATGAGGGGATCCCATGAAAATCGGGGGAAATCCTCAAATTTTAAAGGCACACCTATAGCGATTTGTTTTTTTTTATAGTATCTTGTGCATTTGCTCTCGGAAAGCACCATTTGGTGAGGTGGTATTGATGATGAAGACCACAGATGGCCACCGGAACTACTTAATAATAAGTATTTAACGAGTTGCGATTCGATTGGGTATTTTAATATGGTTGCTAAGCCATTTATGCTCTTCACAATGCATATGGTGAGTGGCAGTTCTCCTGGATCTTACCAGGAGAACTCCTCCACGATTAACGTCCCTGCATCGGGAAAAGCAATATTTTGTAAAAGGTGATGAGCAGTTGACATTAGGGTATTGAAACTTAGATAAATTACAAACTGACCCACTAAATACTAAAAAACAAAAATCTTTTTACAAAAAAGAAAACAACCGACTTCCAAAAAAAAACACTACAAAGTGAAAAATAACTTTAATTTCGGAAGTCGGTGGCATAAAACTAAAATACAGATCCAAAGACACCGATTTCCGAAATTAGTTATTTTTCACTTAATAGTATTTTTTTGGAAGTCTGTTGTATTTTTTATAATTTAAAGAAAAATTGAACGTTTGTTCGGTGACAATCCGAGAATTTAAACCAGAAGAATTTACATTAGCATTGTAGGTCGCAGCTGACGTCCCACCAATAAGTCTTGTAGGTACATAATTATAAATGAAAGTCGCTTTTCGTGTCTGTCCCGTGTGATTGCGTTGTTCTTCTAAACTACACCACGGATTTTAATCATCATAATCAGCCTATAATGTTCCCACTGCTGGGACACAGGCCTCTCTGTGAGAGTGGGCCGTAATCCGCCACGCGGGCCCAGTGCGGGTTGGTAGATGTCACATGTCTTCGAATTTTTGGTTCTAGGACATGCCGGTTTGCTTACGATGTTTTCTTTCACCGTTATGAGAGCAGTGGGGATGTAATAATTTACACAAAGTAAAGCGCCTGTCCGGGTTCGAACCTACGAAGTTCACTCGTAAGTCTCGGCCGTTACCACTGGGCCACCACTGCTCTACGGATTTTAAGGCAGACATGAAAAGCGACTTCAATATAATTATTTTATTTTATTTATTTGGGAAAATAAACGGTTACAAGTTACAGTAGGTAATATACAAAATTTGAGCTACAGAGTGAGTAAATATGTACCTATAACCCACAACGTTTTCCATATATTATAAAAACAAATTATAAAGCTAATGCGATGTGCGCTTATACAACTATATTGGTACAATTAAATTACATAATGTGTTAATGATAAAACTAAACACTAAACAGGCATGCAGATAAAAAACAAAACAAGAAATTATGAAGATAGTCTTATAGCTAAAAATATTACTGTGCAATATCCAAAATAGTTCCACGAACAAGACCTCTAAATTTATGTGTAGCAGCATATGTAATATGAATATCTTTTTGGTTTAGATGATAATTACTACATACTTTTGTGATACGGTTGCCACCCCTACAGACACCAATCAATCTAGCGGTGCGGCCGCCACAGTTTTGAACCGGCAGTGTTAACAGCTCATTACACAATTATTAAGGCAGTTGTCCCACCACCGACGAGGAAGCGACTATAGCGTGTTATTTTTTAAAACGAGTACCGAACATTTTGACTGCGTTCCTATTGGTCCACGTAATCAACATAAAGTCAAAGCACAAAGAAAAAAACAAGAACAAAGGCTTTGGGCTCACCCCGACCAATGAGACTCAGTACTCGTTTGGTAAAAAAAACAGACTATATCTAGCAACGATGTTCTAGCTTAAGAAACGTTGAAAAGATTGCAGGTCCCATGTAAGTCAAACAGATACAATACCGTTGGTGCAAAGGTAAAAGTCACTAAGTGTTTTAAAATAATTAGGAGATAATGACGTTTAAATACATTTTTCAGCATGAAAAAAAAAAAATCCATAACTGAAGGTTTTGATTTTTACCAAAAATGTCACTTAGTGAGTACCTATATTTACCTTTACCTTTTCATATTTACCTTTTAAACAACGATATATTAACAGTTGGTCGTTGACTGTTCACACCGGCCGGCGTGTACTTGTTTGTTGCAGCGACTAGAGCTGTTAAAGAGAGTTACTCGCTCAGCGACGCTCAGAAAACTCGCTGAGAGACTCACGCTAGGTGATGTACCTCGCGTGAGTCTCTCAGCGAGTTTTCGCATTCCAACGAGTAATCACTCGTCGCCGTCGCGCACTCGCTGCTAGTTGCTCGCTAACTCGTTTTTAGTTGCTAGCTCCACTCGCTTCTCGTTAATCGTTGGCGGTGGGAAAGGTGCCTAGCTCATATTTTCCTTATAACACAATCTACAATAGTCTGCTAGTCTGGGAATTGTTTAGTGTGCCAGTCTGTTAAGACGGAGGCAACGATGACGATGACAAATGAGGAGAAAAAAGTATGCATCTATTTGTTCGTTACAGTGAGAAAAGATCAACTTTTATGAAGATAAATGAATCGTTACATATTTTAAAACAAAGTCCCCCCGCCGCGTCTGTCTGTCTGTCTATCTGAACGCGATAAACTCAAAAACTACTGAATGGATTTTAAAACGGTTTTCTTCAATGGACGAAGTGATCCATGAGGTTAAGTGTATATTTTGTGTAAATTGGCTGAAATATGATGATTATTGTTGAAGATGTCGGAAAAATCCTGCCGACAGGGAGCTTTTCTCGCGTGTGCCGCGTAAATCGTACGAGGTAGATAACATTTATGTTCTACAGGATTGTACATTTTAAAAAGTCCAATAAAATCTGTAAAATTCTATAAGCATTACTATCTTTCAGAATTTGATATTAATTTAATTGTTATATCCGAAGCTATTTTAACCGGTATTATATTAATCATTATCCAATAAAATATGTTATTTAAATTGGGCATTTAATTTAGACTTAAACATGCCTTCATATCATGTCATTAAATGAATACTATAAAAGATATAAAGCGTAACATAATAATTGTGGTTGACGGTGGCGCGGGCCGGCGCAGCGCTAGGAGTCAATGACCTTTTCCTTAGCTATGTCTGAGATATGCAATTGCTTCGTTTTCTTTTAATCCCGGTAGTACGTTCCCGTGGGATATTTTCCGACATCCACGCGGGCGAACTAGATAAGAGTCCTATTGGCACGGGCAAATGAGGATATCACAGGTTTAAAGAAATCCCTAGTGGAAACCATGTAATCTTTAAAAAAAATTAAATCGATTGATCTCTGGTGTAATAAGAGATAGGTGGGAAATTAAACAGAACTGTCGCTAGTTATGTTTTATTTCTCACCTATCTCTTATTTGGAATGCAAGTAAAAATTCAATTAAATATATCTTTATTGCAATCCATAATGTACACATACAGGTGGTAAATAATAATAAATAAAAACAATTATGGACCCTGTCGGGCACAGCAACATTTTTAATAAGTTAGTCATAGTACTTTAAGTTTAGTAAAATTTTTGCTCAGGATAGCGATAATTTTGTGATTCTTAAGGTAGTAGAATCGAGGAAACCTTGTTCTTGGGTTTTTGAGATAGTCCGACCAAGGGAAAAATAAATGAAAACAAGGATAAAAAAGCATATTCTCAATTCAGACGATTTTTATAATTCACTGTAAGATTATATGTATAGATTATACTAAAAATGTCGTTTATTTAATCTGTGTGTTCGTTAAATTGTATAATGTTAAAATTATGCAATCTTTGTCCTTGATAACATTCTTGACTTTGACCCCCCCGAGAGTTTCGTTATAGCATCCTCGGAATTAGACTTATTGCTGAATAATAATTAAAGTTATATTATATAGAATATTATAGATATCCAATTCTAGAGCGACTAAAATTGAATGATATAGTACCTAGTACCGTTTATAGTCCGTTTATTTCAAGAATCAAGTTAATTACAGATTTTAATGATATTGCAGATGGAAAATTTCTTACCTGTAGGTATATACTAGCTTTTGACCGCGGCTTGGCCCGAGTTGAGGTCAAAAATAATCCCACGGGAACGTACTACCGGGACAAAAAGTATCCTAAGTCCTAACCCAGGTCATGATTTACCCATATGCCAAATTTCATCCAAATCTGTACAGGCGTTTTAGCGTGAAAGCGTAACAAACAAACATACTCGCTTTCGCATTTATAATATTAGTCAGGATATGGGTCCAACATATATTTCCCATAACATAACGTCACGCCTTGTTTCCCCGTAGGGTTAGGCAGAGGTGTGCCTGTAGTACACCCACATTTCACCAGTTATGTTGAAGTCCCATACAATAGGGGGGAACCTATTCCTATAAACCGGGCACACATCCAGACTCTGGGCTGCTAGTGAGAAATTCCAGATGGAACCCAATAACACTTGTCCCGACCCGGGAATGGAACCCAGGATCTCATGATCAGCAGTAGCGCTTGCGAGCACTAGACCAACGAGGCATATATTTCGAATCTAAGAAAAGAAGTTTTCTTTTCAGCAGTGTAAACTACTTAAGATATTTTCATGACTTTTTTCATGATTGTTTTATTAAATAATCATGAAAAAAGTCATGAAAATATCTTAAGTAGTTTGAAATTAATATCGTTTTTATGCCTTGGGTAGACATTACTTCTTGAATTTATTATATAAAGTATTTTATTACAATACTTAAATAGTCACTTATAGGTTTGATGAATATGCGTTCCAGCTAAACATATTTTTTTGCATAACTTGCTTGCATTATATGAAGGCGTAATAACAGATTTAAATCATATATCTGCGCCTTAAATAGTTTTAAAGTACACTGAGGAAATTACGAAACGCAAACTCAACAGCTTTACATCAAACAATCATACATTTTACTAAGCGTACTCGAATTGTGTGAAAGAATGTTTAAAAGTAAACTAAGGGAAACTTGTTCTTAGCTATTAACTTAAAAGATGAATGACCAAACATTCGAAAGTAATTAAATGCCGTGTCGAAGTTGCTTCAATACATTTAATATTTACATAACAGCTGACCATTAATTTTATGGTTTCATTCAACGCAGCGACATGCGTTTCCTTTCCTCCGTTTTTATTTTAAAGTATATAGTCCGAACAGTTTTTATGGGTGAGGCTGTATAGTGCTGTGATTATGACTTCCAATTGAAAGTGATCGTTTAAAAAAGTTTGCTGCATTAAGGAACATTATGCTCGGAGGTTCTTTTTTATAAGGATTATTTTTGACTTATTTTTATTAATATTAGTTATTTGGTACTTGTAACTTTTGAGTGCAATTGATTCTACAAATCGTCTGTGATCAATTTAAGCCCTTATTAAAATGTTTTGTAACTGGTAGCAGAATCCTTAAAGCAGACAGAGAGCAAGCAGAGGTATAATTGCATTGTACAGGTGTGAGTACTATGTATAATAGAGCTACCATTTACCGGTTAATATGTCATTGACTTGAATGGGCCCTGGCGGCTGACAGTGTGTCATGTTCACTCAGATGTCTCGCTGATGGTGGCGCGTGTGTTGGATCATTTAGCTCCCTTCAAAATGGTTGAGCTAAATGGTACTGATCCATGCGTCATGTTCGTGAACGGGCTCTGTCAGTTGTGACTGGTCACCTGTTAGCTTCCTCGGCTTATTTGTAATTATTTTATTTTGAAATTGTTTATTTTTTTGTTTATTTTTCTACTATGGACGCGTTTTATTTTACATCGTTCTCACATTTAGTTATAAATCCAACATTATTTATACTAATATTTATGTATCAATATAATTTAAAACAGTGTCCATGGAGTTTCTTGCTCGTTCTTCTCCATAGGTACCTACTACGCCTTGGAATGGGCAACTAGCTTCATATTTCTAACTGACCGAATCCTTGACAATTCAAGTGCCTGTAAATGGTCTAATTGAAATAAATGCTTTGAGTTTGATTTTGAGACGTTTGAACAACATTCATGTCTGTCAACATTCTGTCATTTGTCTGTCATGTGGCAAGTCATGCCTATGTCATCATCTGCTCCTAGTCTGACCGGGTGTAGCTGAATACCTCCACATTCCCTAACTGGGTGGTGGAGGTCAGATAGGCAGTCGCTCCTGGGTAAAACGATACCCTTTGGTAAGACTGGTTGTCAGGCTTTCGGGCTTCTAACTACCCGTAACGACTGTCAAAAATCCACGAATGACAGCCGGGAATAACGAAATTGAGTGCTGTATGAAGTTAAATGAAAATCATTTTAGTTCTGACATTTGTGATCAAGGCATGTTTCTAATCTGTATAATTACTAAACATAACTTACTTTCATCCACTGCTAGACATAGGCCTCCCCTAAGCACCGCCACTTCGACCGGTTCTGTGCCTTCACAAGGTCATCGGTCCACCTTGTAGGAGGCCTTCCAACGCTACGTCTTCCGGTACGCGGTCGCCACTACAGAACCTTTCGGCCCCATCGGCCATCTGTTCTGCGAGCAATATCCACTGCCACTTAAGATTGGTAATTCTTCGGGCTATGTCGGTAACCTTGGTTCACCTGCGGATCTCTTCATTTCTGATTCGATCACGTAGGGTAACTCCAAGCATAGCCCTCTCTATTGCCCTTTGAGTGACTTTTAGCCTTTTAATAAAGCCCGTTGTGAGCGACCACGTTTCACTAACTTACTTTACAGAATATTAATTGAACCGTAAACAACAACCTCTTTTAACTGAATGACGATCGCATGCAGTTGTGAACTTCAATTCTCAAATACAAGCCTGTTCAAAAATGACCCAATTGACGCATCTGTCGTCACCTCAACGAGCATTCGTGAAGATAAGGAAACGCCTCGATCACGTTCCGTCACTTTCTCGCTAACGGGATTCGAACCTGCTCTGTTGCGAAAACCGCAGTGCTAAACACCACCACACTATTGCGTTGTCACGTTTTGGCGCAGTTTGCCAAATAACTTATTGAATTTTGTTAAGTAGGTATTTGCTATGAGTTTTTCATACCTGTGATTTCGGTTTGCGACATAACTTTAAGCGCATGTTAATAAGGAATTAATTTTAAAAATCGTTCCTTAGTGCTCACTTTAGCTATTTCAGTAACTCTTGTGCAAAATAATTTCATGCTACTACTAGCGGTTCAGAGTGCGTTGTCTGTCAGCAAATGAATTTTAGATTTTTATTAAATATTCGAGGATTTCTACGGGCACTTGTACTCAACGCGGACGGCGAAACCAGCGGGGCATAGTGAAGATGACCATCGAACCGAATTAACGCGCCACTACACGGAAGACATTCCGGATGTCGACCAGTGCGAGATTAGGGCGGCTCTCGAGCAACGAAAGAACAACAAGGCACCTGGTGATGACGGAATAACAACAGAGCTCCTTAAAGCGGGCTCCAGTCCTAAAAGAGCTAGCGAGTTTCTTCAACTCCGTTATCCAAGAAGGCACAACGCCGGGGGCGTGGAGCAGAGGTGCGGTGGTTCTGTTCTTCAAAAAAGGCGACAAAACCTTGCTGAAGAACTATAGACCATCTCACTTCTGAGCCACGTTTATAAGATGTTCTCGAGGGTCGTCACGAACCGTCTCGCCAGGAGGCTAGGCGAGTTCCAGCCACCAGAACAAGCCGGTTTTCGAAAAGGGTTCAGTACCGTGGACCACATCCATACTGTTCGGCAGATTGTACAGAAGACCGAAGAGTACAACCAGCCGCTGTGTATGGCATTTGTGGACCACGAGAAAGCCTTCGACTCCGTCGCAATAGGGCAGTTCTGGCCTCTCTGTAACGATGTTGAATTGACTGGCATTACATCGAACTGTTGAGGTGTTTGTATGACGCAGCAACGATGACTGTCCAAATCCAGGATGAAAAACCAGCCCTATCCAACTGCTCAGGGGGATGAGACAAGGGGATGTGATAAACTTTTCACCAATGCGTTGGACGACGTGTTTAAGACGCTGGACTCGACTGGACAAGATATCAATGTAAACGGCGAGTTCATCTCACACCTTCGTTTTGCCGATGACATCGTCATAATGGCAGAGACGCTGGAACAGTTAGACCAGATGCTGGACAGCCTAAATGATACCAAAGAAACGATGGATGGACTGTGTGAAAGACGATATGACTAGAAGTAGGGTGACTACCGAGGTGATGAGTAATAGAGAAGTATGGACGAAAAAGACAGGTTGCGACGACCACAAATAAATTGAGAGCGAGAGAATGATGAGGGCTAGTTTATCATTTGTGACTTCGAGTTACAGTTATAGCTTTATTTAAGTGGGCACGCCCTTTTTGCCTGGAGGCTTTTATTTAGGTATTACGTACGTTTGTTTACGACTTTATTTCTTGAGTATAGTTTTTTAAGTTGGTAGCTGACATATGGCAAATAATTTATTTTAATGTTTTGTGTTGCGTGATGTATTTTGTATACTATTGAATAGAATTAAGTTTTTCTAACTGAAGAGATAGGTGTGCTGCTGGGGAGTTTGTTGCGCCACTTCTTCTTCCCAACTAAAGCACTAGGAAGCGGTGCCAAAACACCCGCCGGTGTTTTAGCATCTAATTTAGACGTTCGAAAAGTGCTGATTCTCAGCCTGGTTTGAATAAATAACTTTTGATTTTGATTTTGTTCAAGCAATCGTTGTATCGAACTTCGTCAAAATGGCTTCAGCAATGTAACTGTAAAAACGTAACCGACAAATAGGTAATGCTGTGGAATTCACAACAAAGTAATGGTAACCCAACAACGTTTCTGCCAGTATCTGTAATAAAATTCCACACATTCTCGACCTTACCACACAATTTTCTAAATTGTAAACTGAACATTTTCACAATCTCATTACAATACTAATAAAAAAGAGAACGTGATGCAACGCAGAGAAGGAAATGAGCCATCGAAGTTAATTCGTGCTAATCGCCTTGTTGGTCGTTGTGTATAAATTACGTGGCTAATCTACCGGATAATAGCGTGTTTTCATAAACAAAGGTTATAGAAACGGGTATTAGAAATGTGGGGTTTTACTTGAGCCGGTTTGTTGCGGTTTTGGCTGATTGAGATTCGAACTGCAACCTTGGTTGCACGCTAGATTAATCATGCAAGTTTTGACATTAATACGGTCCCGATGTATGAGAAAGGAAATAATAATAGGATTTTTAATGACCAAACTAAAAATATTTTTTTTTTTAAATCGCGACTAAAATAAAGTGCTGAATTAAAATTCAAAGTCAACAAAAACTGTTTTTACAAAAAGCCTGGCATTGAGGTGCTTCAATTGTTTCATACTGAACTCATCCAATTGCCGACAATTTTTTTTTACGTATATATTTATTTTGACATTATTTTGATGATTATTATATGTCTACACACAAAAACACACAAACACATACACATAAACATTTACTTTGTAAAGTATAATTTTATATTAATATATGTATGTATATACCTTAATTCTTTGAGCTCCATAAGTTCTGAGTTGAGTATACGTCCATTGGAATATGTATGTTTCTTTCCTCAAAATACCATCTCAGACATTAACCTGCATGGTCCTCTTAATATGGCCTGACCAAGATTATGTCTGGACTTTAAAAGAGACCTCTGAGTTAGTTTCGGCCGTTCTTCTCAGAGTAGTCAGTTAGAAAATATCAAACTCATCTAGTTTTAAAAGCATAATTTAATTTTGACGTGTTAATTTACTGAAATAAATATAATTTATCATTTATTGTGGTTCCGACTTCCAATCCTTTATTATTTACTAGCTGCGGCCCGTGGTTTCACTCGCATAAGTCTCGATCCCGTAGAAGTATCGTATGTTAGGACATACGATATGTCATGGTCTACCCATGTGCCAAATTTCATCCAAATCAGTTCAGCCGTTTTAGCGTGAAAGCGTTACAATCAAACTCACTTTCGCATTTATAATGTTAATAGGTACAGTTTGGAATACAAATATAATAATTATAACATAAAATATCATCACGCTTGTATTCCCCGAAGGGTGAGGGGTGGGCAGAGGTGGACCTATAGTAGGTACACCCACAATAATAATGTAATAATTATAATTATCTATAAAACTCTGAGTAAACGTATAACATCAACCAGCTGTTACGTTATATTTTTCTTAGCACACAGATCAGCTATACCTTGCAACTACAACACGTTTATAGCGCATTCCTACGCTGTTGCGCAACTACGCATGCGCGAACCCATTGCGCTTGCGACTACATCTTCGAATTTCAACTTTATTTTTATTAAGTTAAGGTTCAGTTTTTAACAGTAATGTAAGTTATGAATAAGCAATACCTTGATGAATGTGGTTAATGAATGCTTAAGTGAAGTAATAGTTCTTTTTTTAAATAAAATTGTGAAGTTGTTAAAATTGTGATGTTATTTTGCTATTTTTGGCGAGTCATAAGAGGTTTTTGTTCGCTGCGTCAAGCAGATATACAAATAAAATCATCCTATAAACCACTGTACCTATGTGAATTCAAATTAATAAAAATCGACTAAATAAAAATCTAAAATTCAGAGACAGACAACGCACAGCTAAAAAAAGAGTTCTTTATAAATTATAACCCACTTTTAAAAAAGGCAGAGGTTCTCAATTCGACTGTATGTTTGTTACGCGATTACTCCGCCAATTATGAATTGATTTTGATAATTCTTTTTTTATTTGGTAGGTCATACTTCAGAGGTGGTCCCATATAAATTTAATCGAAATAAAAATTGGTTGTCTGTAAAGTCGGTTTATAGACCACAATTTTTCGTGATAACGAGAGAAAGATGCTTCACAAGCCGAACGCTTAGGCTGATCGTGCCTCTCTATCGCTAGTTCCGCGCTCTCGCTTGCACGCTCGGCTCAGGCGGAACGTGACTCTTTTTCGTGCGTGCAGCCGGCGTTCATCGATTTATAAGACGTTATCACGTCAATAATTTTAGCGTTTTTTGAAAAAAAAAAAACAATAAAAACAAATAATATATACACAGATGACGGTTTGGTTTGTGGTTCCCTTTAGCAAAAGTTTTGACTTTCAATCTCTGTTTTAACTGTCACCACTATTCACAGAAATATTGGCCAAGAACAAAGAAGATTTTATGTATTTGTAAGGAGCCGTCATAATAATTATACATTAATACCTATTCTGAAAAGAAAACTACCTAATATTTTCACATAGATTTTGTTATTGCTGAATATTATATACAAGTTTATTTGTAATGAAGGTGACCATCGTAGACTTCATCCATCGCTTTCCACCTGGAGAGATCGACCTCAAGAGCAGTCCCATTTCGCAATAAAAAAAAGAAGGATGTTTGAAATCCCCTTCCCTTCATCCTCTTTATCCCCTTCAACTTAGTATGGAAGTTTTAATGTAATTTTTTCCGATGGGAAAGTCAATCGGGCGTACGGCTTGTCTCTGATAATGAGGAAGGCAACTGTCAAAATGGCGCTGTCGTATCTAGTTCCATAAACAAGCTCATAATACAAGGCGAGAGGTGGTTTTATTTTTATTTTTGCGATAATGATTAATTGTTGTGTTCCTGTGCGGAGCAGTGGTGGCTTAGTGGTAACGGCCGCGACTTACGAGTTGTATGTCGTAGGTTCGAACCCTGACAGGCGCTTTACTTTGTGTAAATTATTTCATCACCACTGCTCTCAAAACGGTGAAGGAAAACATCGTGAGGAAACCGGCAAGTCCTAGAACCAAAAATTCGAAGACATGTGACATCTACCAACCCGCACTGGGCCCGCGTGATGGATTACGGCCCACTCCCACTCAGAGAGAGGAGGCCTGTGTCCCAGCAGTGGGAACATTATAGGCTCATTATGTATGTTGTGTTCCTAAATCCTTCGAAATTGGCGTCCAGCATTTTCTGAAAGACTTTAAAGTTAGAGGATTGTGGCTTAAAGTTATTCGTAGAGAAAACAAAATGAAACCGAGTTTGAGGTTATGTTTAAACATTTTGAAGAAAGTGATTACGAGACAATAAGGTTTGATACAAATATTAAATAATTTAATAAAAATAATTAAGGTTTTAAATTTTGTAACTTTCCGTGCCGAATATATATTGACTTAAATGATTAAAATCAGTGATAATAAGGAAATAGTGAAGTAAAACCAAACTCATGAAGGAACATGAAACGGAATGAAAGGCATTGAATGGACGAAATGTCAAATTTAGTATAGGCTGGAGGGACCTAGCCTATGGTCACGCCATCTATACATAGCTCCGACCGGCCGTCCCCATTAGGAAAACAAATGCTTTGCCATACAATTTAATTGTCACCGAATAGGAACTTTTTACTACAAACGATCAATCAAAAATCAACTTTGATAACATACAACATGGTTGATTGAGTGGCAATACATGTAAAATACTCGTATCTAAGACTACTTTCTGTCCACGACTTCGTCTTTTTTTTTTGGTGTGAAATTATCAAATAACTTCTCCCGCTCGTGCTTTCGTGTGTCAGACTTTTTCTGACTAAAACCCACCCGTGTTCCTTCCGTTGCCTGTCTTGCCAGGGGCCTCGGTAACCCTTTTGCACTTTCCCGCGACCCTGGCAAGACGACTTCGTCTGCGTCAAATTTCTTGTTATAAAAAACATTAAGACGCTGACAACACTTAAACTGCGGTCACTGTCAGATTGCATAGAAAAGAAAGAGAAGCGCGACGACAAAACGCTTATAATTTATTGCAAAATATGAAGTAATTATCTATTTACTCAGAATTGAGTTGAGTAATCGAAAATAAAAAACAACTAAGTTCTGCATTAGAATAAGACGTACTTGTTATTAATTAAATACGTAATTTATGTTGATATTTAATACAGATATTTTGGATTAGAACTCAAGGTAAGTGGTTAGTTTAACGTTAGTTTGTATCGAGATTTTTTTTCAAAACGTGTTTTGGTGACAACCAAGTTCTGGGAAATATGTTCAAAATTAACATATATTTTTTCCGCTACCACAAACTATACAGATTTGGCAATTTTCTTTCTTAAGAGAAGCCTATTTTGGTCAATTGGGTCTTGTCAGCGCCTTAACATATTATATCCTACGACACTCGGCAATACTGTAGCTTCCCATTAGTAAAATAAAATTCGGAATTGGATCAGTAGCTCCGAAGATTACCCGCTACATACAACCTCACACAATTTAATGTTAATTAATAAAAATAACAAAATGATATCCTAACTTAACTAAAACAAGTCACAATCTTAAAATATACTCGTAGCGTCGAAAAATTCATCCACATCGCTGTCGAATGGTAATGTACTCAAGAGACTGGCGGCATTGCCACGTTGTATGGCAATGCTTAACCTCTGGCCAAGGTAAAAGCCAGCCCTTGGGTCACGGGAAGTGTCAACCAGCCGTTTGGAAATTTCCTTAAAAAGGTCATGAGCACTCGGACCCCACAGCCCGAGGGTTTCAACCCCAAACGGCTTGAAAATATGACCAACTCGTTTATTATACTTACGCCGCTTGAGGTTCTCTGCAGCCGCAGCAGCAGCGCCAGCACAGCACGCCGAGCCAGGAAGATGGGGTGGCGCAAGAGTATCGACATACGTTGCACCCACTTAAGACCTACCCACCTTCCATGGAAATAAACACATGCCGTCGGGTCTCTTGACATCGGCGCGTGCCAGGCCATTGGGTTCGGCTGGAACGCCGACGTTGACAAGAGCTCATCGGATGATGTCGTTAATGTTCGACCCGCACTTTGGCTGCAAGACAGGCCGTGGTGTCCGAGACAAATCATTTATATCTAAGTATTCACTAAAGTACTTGAATATGTATGTAAATTATCATTTTATAAGAACCTTCCTGGTCCTTGATACTCAAGTATCAAAACATACCGTGTACGATAATGCTAATGTCACGCAACTCGCCTAGGAATGCGGCGCCCAACTGTTCTAAATACAGCCTAGAAATGTATGCTAAATGATTACCACCCTTATGTCTATACATCTAAAGTTCATGTACACGGCGAGAGTGGTCTAGGAATTTATGCTAAGCAAAAAGAGGACTTATCCGTGTGAAGTTAAGTTTCATATGAATTAGAATTAGAATGTCTATAGGTATATTTTATTCAACTAAAGAATAGATTGGATTAAAAAATAAAAGATTTGAAAACGTTTTGATAAAATATGACCCTTATTTCAAATGATTAAGGTAGTCTAATTATTAGGTGTAACAAGCTGAATGAAACTGACTTTTGTGATTTGGAAACTTTGGTCATGACCCGTACCGAGATCATACCGTGTTAAAAATATAAGCCAGTCAGCAAGGTGGTAACGGGTTTGACTGGGGTGCGTCTTATATCATATAAAGTTATTTTTAGTATATTTTATTTTCAATAACATTCACAAGATGTAATAAACGTAAGATATACCAACTGTTGATATAATTTATTTACATATAACATTTATATACTCTAAACCTTATTTCGTATAACGATATTGGATATAACGTTCATTTAATCGAAAATTATATTGATACCATTATTACGCTTAACACCCCGATCCAGAGCAATTCGACTCGGATAGGTTAGGTTAGAAGGCTAAGGCGGGAGCGAAGTGGAGCAGAGCTCCCGCCTTAGCATTCGTGGTTATTTTTTTTAACCACCTAGAAATAAAATCCCGTCGAGTCTATCTTGACAGGTGGTAATCAGTGGTTTTTATCATATTATACTATATAGGTTTTATGTCTTTTGGGTAGTATATCAAACGATTTTAATATTCAATGTACCTATGTTATGCTTATAAAAATTTGTTATTTTAAAATTATATCAGTCGTTTATTATATTGACTGATCATTATATCAAATAAAATTATAGATTCAGTTGTTATATCTTGTAAATATTAGAGATTTTGTAATTATATCATATATTACTTACCCGTTTGACTGTCTATGGTTTGGCAGCATTTATAACGCTCTAGGTTCTGTTGGCAAATTCGGAACTAAAGCCGCCATCTTGTTTTGTCAATACAATTTCTGTGATTTTTTAGAATTTCATAAATTATTCCGACAACGCCCCCTGTCAATGTCGTTCAGGCGCCAAAAGATTCCTGTAGCTCTCTTTCAAACTTACAGCTTTAAAATATTCCTATCTCTTTTTAATTTTACCTACCAGCACAAGACAGTACTATTTTTAGCCTACTTTAGTATGCTAACCAAATACCTCATTTTAGCTACTTCAAAACTTATTTCCGATTTTATCAAGTCAGCAATTATCAATTAAAATGTTGCATGCAGTTACAACAGTCTGAATTGCTCGCGGTTTCCGAAAACCCGCGAGTAATTGTCATGTTTTGCAACATTACTGCAAACGATGAAGTAATGCCTGGGAAAATTATCTTTTTAAATTGTTTCAAGTATTTTTTCTATACAGCTTCGTGTATTGAAGATCCTTGATGAATTGCGGTTGTAAGTTTTTTTTCTATATTTTTGGTCTGTGGTGATGTCATGGACATTTTTATCATCTTTGTTTTTTTTTTCTTCGTTCCGTGTTGTTTAGACATGGTTTACATGATGAAGTTTTTTGGGAATCTTGGCTTAATTACTTTTACGACTCCTCTTAGAAAGGTTCTTAATGACTTGTTACTGATTTTAGAGAACATAGTTAAGATTTTTGAAAATAAAAACTGTTGCATTTACTCTTGCGTTTCTGATCCTTTTCGTGTTGTGTAGAAATAGGTTATTTCTTAATTTTACTTTAAAATACTGACAGACGAAGACGTGTGCGGAAAAGGGAGATGGAGGCCTTTGCCCAACAGTGGGACAATACAGCAGGGGAGATTGCGTAACACCCTAAAAAATGGCTTTCATTTTGACAGTTCACCCCAAATTTCTCATGGAAAAGTTCATATGGAACTAATCTAACTTAGAGAGATTTTTTAATGAGTTTAATGTTTATAATTCTGTAAATACATATTTGTTAAGGACGAGAATTATATTTTAATCAAGATAAAAACTGACACTAACCTGCAAATTGCAAAAAACGTAAGAAAATTTGAATTTCGTGGGCTACCACTGTGGATCCACCTTAATGTAAACTCCGCTTAATTTTAAAGGGTGTAGCTATAACTTGTAATTTTCTAAACGTGTAACCTTGTTTGGCTCTAACACGGCATAGCACTTTGTTGTAAGAGATTTCTGTTGAAGCTCTTAGGTTATCTAGTAGCAAACTATTTTGTTTCTATTGTAATTCGCCGATGATAGTGAAATCAGCACCTTGATTTTGAGAACAAACTAGTGTTCTAAGTGGTTTTCATTTTGCCAGTTATAAATTCATTTTGCTTTAGTTTAATTCCTGACATAATCACAGCAATTATATTACGGTTAGTAGGTTCCTGGCCCCTCTTAAAAAGCAAGAAGGTTGGAAGAGGGGTCTGGTTATGCAGAGTACTGACTGTACTAGAAATCTAAGTGAATCTAAATGTTTTGAGCATTTTAATAATAATACATCCATTTATTTTCAGGCAACACAGGCCTATAGATAAATACCTTATCCTAAAACATACATATTTTTTATTCTAAACTAAAACAAAAACAAAACTTGTATTAATAAAAAAGACTTAAGACTATGTCAGTAGCATTTCACTCTGCACTAGCTTAACTGTGTGCTGTCCGGTAGTACTAGTCCGCGGAAGCGACGAAGCACCAAGTTCTGCGGCCAAAAGTCTTCTTCCATGACGAGGGGCAGATAATAATTCGGTACGCGTACCTCGAACGCCTTACAGTTCACGTATCGGCGCCACTCCAGCAGGCTTAGCATGACACTCTATTTCTTCGAAGAATAGACACGGCTCTTTCCATACAAAGTGACATTTCGTTTCTCCATTTTTGACATCTCACCGTAAAAATCCTTCTACAATCTGTAATTTTGTCTTTCGTTTCTAAAGATCTTTGTCTAGGTCCTTTTTTATGTAGAAGGATTTCTAAGGTGGGATGTCAAAAAAGGAGAAACGAAATGTCACTTTGTATAGAAAAAGCCGTGTCTATTCTTCGAAGAAACCTGTGCACCCTCTTTAATGTGAGATGGTAAAATAAGCCGAACAAACTTCTTTTTTGCGTGCTGTGCAAGGTTTGTGTGCTGTGATATTAGAATTGCACATATTATCGGTATCAAATCTAAAAGCACAATCTTAAGGTGCTGATAGACTTGAGCATTCACTTGTAACAGAACATAGAGCATTCACCGTTTTTATATTTGTCGAACTGAACAACGAGCCGAGCCAAGCATAGAGCCAAACATTGCTATGAACATTTTCATGAGCATTCTAGTGAACGCTCTAGTCGATGCTCGTCAAAAAATATTCTTCACGAAGATGTCAGACTTGACGGTCGATGACGACGACCGAAGCTTGGCTCGGCAAAAACCTCGAAGCAATGCTCGCTTGAATGCTCGCCAGAACGCTCGATAGAATGCTCGCTAAAATGTTCTCGTATTTTTCTGTGATGTAACATTCGCACAAATGCTCATTACAAGTGAATGCTCAAGTTTATCAGCACCTTAAGGCGATCAGGCAGTCTATTCTGTAAACTTAGATGAAGTGAACTGCCATTCCACCAGATTACATACATAATCAGCCTCTAATGTTCCCACTACTGGGACACAGGCCTCCTCTCTGTAAGAGGGAGTGTCACCACCTGATTGCTCTTGGCAAAATAATAACAACCGCACGGGTGGATTGAAGTTAAGTTACGCTAGCCGAGGTCGGTCCGTGAATGGCTGACTATCCATTACATGTCGAGACTCCTCTTGCACACGTTAACCCGTTGGTCCCGGCTGTCATTTGTAGATCATTGACAGTTGTTATGGGTAGTCAGGAGCCCGAAAGTCTGACAACCAGTCTTATCAAGTGGTATCGTATTATGCCGGGGTCGCGGGAAGTTACTAAAGGGTTACCGAGGCCACTGGCAACACAGGCAACGGAAGGAATACGGGTGGGTTTTAGTCAGTAAGAGTCTGACACACCCTCCCGCTCCAGCCAGAGCGGGAGAAGTTATTTGATGATTTCCCACCCAAAAAAAGGGGCATCGTATTACCCAGTAACTGTATTGCGGAGGTCAGATAGGCAGTCGCTCCATGTAAAATACTGGTATTCAGCTGCGTCCGGTTAGACCGGAAGCTAAGCCGACCCCAAAATAGTTGGGAAACGGCTACGCCACCTAAATTTTCACGGTGAGATTTTACAGAATAAGTCGTCAAGGCAACAATAAAATATTCACTCTTCCTACTTCGTTTAGTCTATCTCTCTGTAGAAAGCGCTCCTCCAGGAAATCAGGATGGCAACCAACCGATTACCTTTAAGGCGCTGACAAGACCCAATTGACTAAAACAGGCTTCGCTTAAGAAAAAAAATTGCCAAATCTGTATGGTTTGTGGTAGCGGAAGAAATATATGTTAATTTTGAACATATTTTCCAGAACTTGCTTGAGTTCTAATCGAAAATATCTCTATCAAATATCAACATACGTTACGTATTTAATTAATAACAAGAACGTCATATTTGAATGCAGAACTTGGTTGTTTTTTTATTTTTGATTACTGAACTAAATTTTGAGTAAATAGATAATTACTTCATATTTTGCAATAAATTACAAGCGTTGTGTCATCGTGCTTCTCTTTCTTTTCTATGGAATTTGACAGTGACCGCGGTTTAGGTGTTGTCAGCGTCTTAAAGTTAAAGTTCAGTATCATCACAACGGTCATGTTTTCCCATGGTTTGTTTTATTTGTTTTAGTATATTAATTTGTGCTTATATTTATATATAATTAGGTGTACGAGTATATATTATATGTATAGTTTTTAATAGGCATTATCATTATATTTAAATAAAAATATTTCTTAATTCTCGCTATTGCACCTACCGCTGTTGTTCTCTGCATAAGTCTTATTTTGAACCAACTGGTATAGTCCATTTGGTTAGTATATACACACGACTTAGAAACTAGTGTTAGTACTTACATCTACCAGAAAAACAACACAAACTGTTCATTAGGTACTACGCCACAGTGTACAGTGGCATGTAGGCGTATCCAATGTCCCAGTATGGGGCTGTCCCACCTATCAGCGAAAGTTTTCAGGATAATGTTGGCCGTCTTTGCCTTTGGGCGCGCTGGGGAAGTGCCAAGGGCCCCACGATCCATGGGGCTCCCTAGTTCCTGCCAGCGTCTTAGCTAGAGGCTGTCAAAAGAAAAGCTAAGTGAATCTCAGATGGGGTACTAAAATATGCATACATCGACAAAGTAACTGAATAAACGGTCAAAAGAAATCCGAACCTATACGAGGCGGGGTGCTTTAAATTTCGAGTTAACTCTTGGATCCTGCATTCTCCATATCCTAAAGTGCCCAGGGCTTCCAATAGTTTAAAGACGGCCCTGGCTGTTGGAGCTGACCCGTACCCAGCGCACAATGGAAGCGCAGCTCTTTCGCATGCTATGGCATTATGTCTGGCTCTATAAACTTGTGTGCTTAAAGTATTAAATAAATAAATAAAAACTAATTTTTTTCACACGATGTCGCAATATTCTATAACGTTCCTATTCACGCTTTAATATAAAATTGATTATGTTAATTACGTCAACTCGAAACGGTTCAATTAAGGTTAATAGCTTCACTAATTATATTTATATTAAAAACACTCTTATTACTTGTTGCACTAAAAAAATAACATGATATTATACGTAATACGGTTAATGAGATTTGTCAGTAAATTATTGCTTTGCTGGAATTTTACACTGGCCGGCTTGCACCACAAATTACTAAATGCGTTTATCGCTGAACATATCTAAAACATCATTCTGTCTCTGTCATCTCCAAACGATTGATAGAAACAGAAAGATTTTGTAAATACATTTAGCACAAAACGCATTTAGATTTTTAATATGCAAGCGGGCTTTAAACAATACCTAAACCACTGTCACTGTCAGACTGTGTAGAAAAGAACGAGAAGCGCGATGACCCAACGCTTGTAATTTATTGTAAAATATGAAGCAATTATCTATCTACTCAAAATTGAGTTGAGTAATCGAAAATAAAAACAACCAAGTTCTGCATTCAAATAAGACGTACTTGTTAATAATTAAATACGTAACGTATTTTGATATTTAATACTGATATTTTGGATTGGAACTCAAGATAGGAGGTTAGTTTAACGTGAGTTTGTATCGAGATTTTTTTCAAAACATGTTTTAGTAACAACCAAGTTCTGGGAAATATGTTCAAAATTAACATATTTTTTTTCCGCTACCACAAACTATACAGATTTGGCAATTTTTTTTTTCTTAAGACAAGCCTATTTTGGTAATTTGCCTCTTGTAAGCGCCTTAATTGTTGTTATCTTAGAAAAAATAAACCGTGAGTATACATTATCGAAGAGACTGTTTAAAGGGGTTGTCATTTGTACATCTTTAACAGTCGTTACGGGTCGTCAGAAGCCCGAAAGTCTGACAACCAGTCTTATTAAGGTATCGTGTTGCCCAGTAACTGGGTTGTGGAGGTCAGATAGGCAGTCGCTCCATGTAAAATACTGGTATTCAGCTGCATCCGGTTAGACTGGAAGCCGACCCCAACATAGTTGGGAAAAGGCAGGCAGATGATGGCTGTTTAAAGGGGGAGTCTTTAAACAGTCTGACTGGTGCAGACAGGCATGAAGCGACAGTGCGACGCAATAGGGTATTTTACAGTAGCCGACACGTAACTTGGCAAGGATTTGGCATAGTGGGGGTAAGTTTGCGCATCGTACACTTAGTGGCATTCGGGAGCGAACGGGACGTAGATACAATGCGAGGCGCAAGGGTCTACTGATGCACCAATCGCGCGCTTGGCTCGGCGCTGCATCACACCCCGCGTCCCGCGCGCGTACCAAAGGGACCTAAAATATGACTTCTGCGCATCTAACGACTCTTGCCAACTTACGTGCCGACTGTACTTTATACGAGAAAAAATCTATAAATAGATTATTGAGATAGTTTAGGCAAAAGGAGTCGGAAAATGTTACTTTTAGTTCATAAAATAACAAAATAAATTTTAAAATTCAATTCAACGTTTTCAGTTTTTCTAATCTGTTAAAAACACCATGAAATAGTAGCCGCCATGTTATTACGTCATACCGCTATGTGAACTAAAACGTGTCAACTGTCAACTGATAGTTAGATAATAGATCAGCGCATTTGTTTACATAGCCAAGTGACGTCATGACCACAGAGCAACATGGCGTCCACTGCGTCCAGCGTTTTCGTCAAACTACGCGTGAAATTTGAAAATGTAAAATTTAAATGCATTTTTATGGCACTTATCGAATGAATAAAAATTTTGTGACTTTTTTTTGGGGCATATTAAATTTAAATTTGAATTTAATTAGGACACTTTTCAAAAATGGGTGTAAGACCCTATTCTGCGATATAAGGCTCGTGCAAAAAATGCGACGCGACCGGCGCGACGCGACACAGTTAGAACAATTTATATGAAAACTTCATGGAAATTGTTGTACAGGTGTCGCGTTGCGTGACATATCGCGCCAGTTTGTATGAGCCTATACCTATACCCCACGTCATATTCAAAAGCGATCGTCGCGTTCTAATGTCACTATGTTCGAAAAACTGGAAAACGCCCTCTGTCGGCGCCACCACGCGTCCAGGTTCACCGAACAAAAAGCGACACATGAGCACGACGATCGCGTATTCGCGTGACGATCGCTTTTGGCAGGACGCGGCCATATCCGTAGAACAATTTCTTTGAAAGCAGGGGGTTACTCTCTAAGTCCGTCAATGAATATACGTGCCCGTCCGAAAGTAATTACATACTACGAAGTGAACCCTACACCCGATTTAGGACGGACAAAAACACATCGGGAGTAGGGATAACTGTCAAATCGTGGTATCATTCATTTTTAGGTCGGTGCCCAAACTAATCTTAAACAAAAACACATCGGGAGTAGGGATAACTGTCAAATCGTGGTATCATTAATTTTTAGGTCGGTGCATGGTCGGTGCCCAAACTAATCTTAAACAAAAACACATCGGGAGTAGGGACAACTGTCAAATCGTCGTATCATTCATTTTTAGGTCGGTGCATTGTCGGTGCCCAAACTAATCTCAGACAAAAACACATCGGGAGTAGGGACAACTGTCAAATCGTGGTATCATTCATTTTTAGGTCGGTGCATGGTCGGTGCCCAAACTAAACTTAGACAAAAACACATCGGGAGTAGGGACAACTGTCAAATCGTGGTATCATTCATTTTTAGGTCGGTGCATGGTCGGTGCCCAAACTAAACTTAGACAAAAACACATCGGGAGTAGGGACAACTGTCAAATCGTGGTATCATTCATGTTTAGGTCGGTACATGGTCGGTGCCCAAACTAATCTCAGACAAAAATATTTCGGGAGTAGGGACAACTGTCAAATCGTGGTATCATTCATTTTTAGGTCGGTGCATGGTCGGTGCCCAAACTAATCTTAGACAAAAATACATCGGAAGTAGGGATAGCTGTCAAATCGTGGTATCATTCATTCTTAGGTCAGAACCCAAACTAATCTTATGTCCGTAGGTGATACGGAGTAGGAATTGCCCGTAACTTTGAGCGAAACTACGGCTTTTGTGCTCAGGGAGTAGACCTATAGAGTCGCAATGCGACACGTCGTGCGACAACCGTGCGATGAGCCTATCATTGACTACCATCACATAAACGCTTTGTCCATTATCATTTTGCCGAATTGATTGCCACTTGTTCACGTTAGGAACACGCTGGCATAAGCACTTTCTTTTCTCAGTTGACGATGATTAATAAACCTATTGATAAAAAGAGATTCGCCTCGTTGTCTAGTGGTCGCAACGCTACTGCTGAGCCTGAGCTCCTGGGTTCGATACACAAGTCGGGCAAAATGGTATTGGGTTTTTCCATCAGGAATTTCTCAGTAGCAGCCCGGAGTCGGGAATCGTGTCCGGTTGATGACAATAGGCTCGCTATTGCATGGGACTTAAACATTACTGCCAGAATGTGCTATTTTTTAGAATATGTAGAATAGGTCTTTATTTGCTTAGAATGTAGGTACATCAAAAATAAGTTGTTAAATTATATAATATGATCCATGTACATTCTGCCTTAATATAGCATGCAAATGTAATACAAAGTAGAGGATAATAAAGATAATTACAAAAAAATATAATTTAAGAAATCCTGCACAGAATAATAACATTTATCTACAAGTAATTCTGTGAAACGCCTTTAAAATTTTTGCAACGGTAAGTTTTTGATTTGGTCAGGTATTTTATTAAAGATTACAGGAGCCATACAAATCACATTTCTTTTTAATAAGCTAGTTTTGATTTTATTAGGTAAGTACACCTCTGACTACCCTTCAGGCAGTACAGGCGTGTTATGTTACGTAATCTACTTCAGAATCCAAGTATTCGTTCTGTGTGGTCTTCGGACCGCGGCGCCCGGTGACTCGACGGGCGGTGTGTGTAAACGATGATAATTATAAGTAACAGCCCTACAATTTCTTCTTAAGATAAATAAAAAGCGGCCAAGTGTGAGTCGGACTCGCACACGAAGGGTTCCGTGCTGACGCACAATATTTAACACTACATATTTTCGTTTCTTGTATGGAGACCTCTTTAATTTTTAACTTTATTCTAATTTTATTATATATATTTTTGTTATAGCAGCCATCATAGTAGTACACACTCTGTAAAATATCCAGTGTCTCCCTATAACGGTTCAAAATAACCCTTGTGACAGACAGACGGACAGCGGTGCCTTAGTAATAGGGTCCCGTTGGCACCCTTTGGAACCCTAAAAAGTAATTTGACTACTAAAGAAATAAAACTTCATGAAAATTTTGGCATTTTAAAATTAAATAATAAAGGCTCCTGCAGACTGGTGCGATATCACGTGCGCGACAGGCAGCAATATGCCAGTCCTGCCCGCGATATCACCCCAGTCTGCAGGAGCCTTTATACGTAAGAGTTGCGTGTTAATTGTATAAAACAAAAACATAACGTAAGAAATAAAAAGTGTTTTTAATTAAAAAACTACTAAGTAAGGTCTTGGATATTTATAATATAAATATAATATTAAAGCTATAACTTCGTTAGACTGAACAGTACATAAAAGACAAAAAGAAAATTACAGTGAAGAAAAAAAGAATATTATATTGAAAATTGTAGGTATATAATCTTGACTAAAGCCGACGTGTTAAATTAATCCTTAAATTATTTCAACCTTTGTTGACCCAGTAGGTCAATAAAGGTTAAAATAATTTCACGCGAGTCACGCTATTTATTTTATGTTGAGTCAAAATTTCTTAAATACTTTCGGCATACGATATTTTGCAATTTTCGTTTGATTTTCAGCATCCATAAAATGCGTTGGTAATTGATGCGGGCAAATAATAAAACCGAAAACTAAGTCCGAAAAAGTAAAAAAAAATATATTAAAAACTAAGTAGGCTTAGAAACCATTTTCACGATAATACCTACGTTAAAGAACACAATACTCGGATACTCGCACAATACTATCTTCAAGTAAGCTTTCTAAAACAAAAATTCAATTAGTTTGATTTATGCTTGTAATGTTAGATATTAATTGTCTTCAAACCGGTTATGTGATCACAAGATCACAATCGCGATCCGTGGGAAAGAAAGAATCGTTATTATATAAGAAAGAAAGAAATAAATATTGGCCGCGTGGAGTATGAATGTGGTTTTTTGATGTAATAAAAATGTTTGATCATGTAGAAGGTTACTGTTTAGGGTAAGCCCACACGAGCCACCGGCCACAACCACCGGTGGCTGTCGCCTCTTGCTGCGGTGTTGAGTACTACTGTTGCGGGTCACACGTATGCGACGAATCCATACACAACTAGTGATCGACCGAAGCTTCGTTTTCGGTCAAAAAATCATGATTCGGCCATATTTTCGTTTTCGGCCATAAACCTGCCGAAGCTTCGGCAAAGCCGAAAATCAAAAGTTCGTGAATTGTCGCGCGTAATTTGGCGTGTTTCTTAAAGACTGGGGCGATATTGCGGGCGCTACAGACATATTGCCGACTGTCGAGCTTGCGATATCGCGCTAGTCTGCGCGAGCCTTAAAGCTCGGCAATATCAGGTGACGTTCGGCTAGCTTCGGGGTGAATCGGACACGCTCGTGGTTTCATTCAGCTGACTTAAACGGACGCGATTTTGTTTTGAAGTGAAGCGAGGTTATGTTGTATTGTTTCTTCTGGCGCATACGGTACATTAATAGGTTTTGAACTTTTTTAACTCAAAAGATTTGAAGAATATATGTGATTATTGAATTATCTCTGAATATTCGTGTTTAATTTATTTTAAAGCCTATATTAGATCTTTCCCTCCTTAGGTGTAAAAAACAAAAAACAAACAAGATTTCAGTGTACAGTGGAAATATTGATATTTTTAATGTCTAAATCATTTTCGTTTTCGGTCGGACATTATTTAAAACGTATGAAAAAGCATGTGAACAGCTTGTCGGGCTACCGGCTGTGGCCGGGGCAGCTCGATTGCTACTAGCATAAAGGCTCCTACATACTGGCGCGACTTGTCGCGCGACGCGACGCGACACAAAGACACCGCGTGTAGCGCTACAAGCGGTGCCTTTGTGTCGCAACACGTCGCGCGACAAGTCGCGCCTGTATGTAGGAGCCTTAAAACAAAACAATCTTACAGTATGTGGTCTTATAAAGCCACTAAAACAATAGTCAACGAAATCAGGTGTTTCGAACGAATAATGGTTCATTCTGTTTCGAACTCATAACCGCTGCTCCTAGTTATAATGTTGCATTTTCATAGATATATAATTAAATAACATAACTTCACGCTTGTGGAAGGAAAAGGTTGCAGGATGGCAGAGGTGTGAATATGCTTTGAGTTTGGTGTATAGAGACAACTACACTTTTCAGTTCCATGTAGTTAAATTAGGAATTGAGCCTGTTGGTATTTATAGCCTTCCCAATAATACTTTTCCCGACCGGGGAAAACATCAACAGTAGCACTCTTGTCCACTGAACGAATATTTCCCAGGAAATCTCCTCCTTTTAGACCTTTCTTTTTTTTGGGTGGGAAATTATCAAATAACTTCTCCCGCTCTGGACGGAGCGGGAGGGTGTGTCAGACTCTTACTGACTAAAACCCACCCGTATTCCTTCCGCTGCCTGCGTTGCTAGAGGCCACAGTATCCCATTCGGGCTTTCCCGCGACCCCGGCAGGCATCAGCCCTAGCGGACCCCTACACTTGTGTTGCCATCTCTTTGAGGCGCGCGTGGAATACAACGCGCCGTCGCCTCCGGCCTGGTCCTTACCGGACGGTGAGCTACCCATTGCTCACCGTCCGCAAGCCCGCGCCTACGGTGGCAGAGTCTTTATGGTTTGTTCCAAAAGTATCTGACAAAGGGGTAAATAAAACCTGTTCTGTTTAAATTCTTACGCAATCACTCACGAAAGGGAATATCATCTGTATTGAAAGGGTTTCTACTTTATATCTGCCCACTTTTTCAGAGAATTATTATTTGAATAATATGATTAAATTGTAATAGAAAAAATATCGACGAAAATTGCGGTTTTATAATTGACCTCAATTCTCAAACGAAAAACATTTATAAAAACATCTAAGTATATCATCATCTAAGTATATCATCATCTAAGCATATCATCACCTAGCCTTTTCCCAACTATGCTGGAATCAGCTTCCAGCCTACCCGGATGCAGCTGAATGCCAGTATTTTACGTGGAGCGACTTCCTATCTGACCTCCACAACACAGTCACTGGGTAACACGATACCCCTTGGTAAGACTGGTTGTCAGACTTTCGGGCTTCTGACTACCCGTAACGACTGCCAAAGATCTACAAATGACAGCCGAGACCAACGGCTTAACGTGCTTTCCGAGGCACGGAGGGGTCTTGGTACGTAAAGATGGTCACCAATCCATGGACTAACCGCGGCAAGCGTAGCTTAACCTGATCGATCGATCCGTGCGGCTGATATTACTTAGCCACAAGCCCCAAAACATACAAGTATAAAGATGATTTAAAAGTAGGAATTCGAGTTTAAAGGCTCCTACATACTGGCGTGACTTTTCGCGCGACGCGTCGCGACACAAAGGCACGGCTTGTAGCGCTACACGCGGTGTCTTTGTGTCGCGTCGCGTCGCGCGACAAGTCGCGCCAGTATGTAGGAGCCTTTAGTGTTCTAATAATCAAATCTAAGCACTCAATTTGTAAATGGAATTACAAATTGGCATCCACAGGTACGTTTCTGATCCATTTGTTTATATTTTTATTAGATCTTTTGGAACTGACTATAGTTTCATATTTCGCCTTCCAAAAACACCGCTAGGCTTACCATATTTTGATATTCGAGGCCATTGTAAATGCCAGTACCTATCATAATGAGGTATTATAGTTAGTTCGGCATTGCTTGAATCAATGCGGTCTACCTTGGAATACTGGACGTCCTAATAAATACGAAACATGTTTGATGGTTGAAAGAACTTGATGCGAAACTTGCCAGTTTTGCAGGTACCAAATCCTCACCTGCCGGTGAGGTTTTGGTACCTGCTTTGACTTCAAACCTGTTCATTAGGTAGGTATCTACGTAACTGATTGACCTTAGGATGCTATATATTTACATATAGCACTGAAATTCCCGAATTCCTGTTTTATATAATACCAGCGACCTGTACCTGCTTCGCAAGGGCACAAAGGCGACATGTCAAACCATCGAGATTTCTGTGCTATATCTGAGTTAAGGCTCCTACATACTGGCGCGACTTGTCGCGCGACGCGACGCGACACAAAGACACCGCGTGTAGCGCTACAAGCGGTGCCTTTGTGTCGCGACGCGTCGCGCGACAAGTCGCGCCAGTATGTAGGAGCCTTTAAACATTAATGCACTAGCTGTTGCCCGCGATTTCGTCTGCGATCCAGGGCTGCAGTCTCTACATAGATAGCGATCGCTTTACGACGGAGTTCAGTCGCAGTCCTAATGAGGTTAATAGACGGTCGAAATTGCTTGACAAGATTGTGAATTTTTCGTGCAAGCTTGTCAAGCAGTTTTGATTAAGACTGTCTTGGGACCCCATTAGGACTTTGCGACCGAATTCGGAAAACACATAAAAAGAAGAAGTAGAAGATCTAAGCGGTCACACAGACAGACACAAAAACTGACTTCGTTTTATATTATGTATAGATATAGATTTACATATAGACATAACTTAAGGTTAAAGTCCGCTAAATTCAAAATTCTTTTCAAAAACTTAAGCAGGCTATATTGAAAGAATAACCGTAATGCACACGTGTTTTTATCACATTCTCAACTCGAAATTCTCAATTCAGATACTGGGTTTTAATATTTTGAGTTAGTGTTGTTATAGACAGACTTTGACTTGACTGACAAATACATATGATGTAGAATAGACTCTGACTTGACTGACAAATACGAGTATAACCTCTGCACAAAATATAGAAGACTAGAAGGATGTCTTCAAACAATCCTCATCACCTTGAAGCTTAGATAATATACCTCTACTTCTTATCTGTCTTTATTTTTGTTTTTTTTTTGTGGGAAATTATCAAATAACTTCTCCCGCTCATTGTGAGCTTACTGACTAAAACCCACCCGCGTTCCTTCCGTTGCCTGTGTTTCCAGGGGCCTGGGTAACCCTATCGAACTTTCCCGCGACCCCGGCAGGCATCGGCCCTAGTGGACCCCTAGACTTCTGCTGACGACATCTCTGTGAGGCGCGCGTGGAACACAACGCGCCGTCGACGCGGGCCTGGTTCTTACCGGACGGCGAGCTACCCATTGCTCACCGTCCGCAATACCTAATAGTCTAAGCCTTGAAATTTCGTCTCAAAGAGTACCCACGAACTACAGTTGTATAACCATTTAAATTACTTACCACGTTATGAAGTAATTTTACCATAACTTTGGTGACACTATTGTTTAAAGTGTCACGCCAGTTTAACTTCGCGTGAAGAGCTCGCTTTCTTGTTCACATATTTAATAGGAAACGTGTATAATATATTACTACCTCTTTTAGTAGTATAAGTCGTTTGCGCAGCTGCCGACATTGGGACCATGAGAATTTTTTCATACGGAATTATCGGTACTGCCTCGTTGGTCTTGGAGTTGCAAGCGCTACTGCTGAGCTTGAGGTCCTGGGTTCGATTCCTAGCTCGAGCAAAGTGTTAATGAGTTTTTCGATCTGGAATTTCTCAGTAGCAGCCCGGAGTCTGGATTTGTGCCCGGTTGATGGCAATAGGCTCGCCCCCTATTAAATGGGACTTAAACATAACTGGTGAAATGTGGGTGTACTACAGGTACACCTCTGCCCAACCCTTCGGGGAAACAAGGCGTGATGTTATGTTGTTGTTGTTTGAATTATCGGTTGCTCATTATCATCTGCTTAATACGATACCCCTTGGTAAGACTGGTTATCAGACTTTCGGGATTCTGATGACTCGTGTCGACTATCAAATATCCACGAATAACAGCTGGAACCAACTGCTAAACGTGCATTCCGAGACACGGAGGGGTCTTGCACTAGGAATTATTGGTTACTATTGACAGAAAATTGTTATACATTTACAGGTACAGCTACAGGTTTCCATATTAGGGATCAAGATGGAGATGAGTTACGTCTTACGTCCAATTCTTGAGAAAATATAATGTTTTGGATTGTTTAGAAGCAGCAAGGATCTTTAAAAACTACTCCCTTCCTTGAACGGCTCAACGAGGTTGTAATAAAATTACTTTCTGTGACACTCTTGGGCCTGCTCAAAAACCCGGATAAAAAGTAGGTTTCCTTCTTCAGACCGTGTTTAACCTCTGTACCATTTGGCATACCTTTCAAGGTATCAGTCAGCTAGGAAATGTCGGCGCCATCAAGTTCTAAAACATTGACCAAAAATTTTACGGGTAAAAGTGTCATAAAAAACGTACTTACAGCATTTCATTTCATCATCATTTTATTACCTCATACAAATCAGTGCAGCAGTTCGGGCGCCCAGAACTAACAAACACACGGACGCACATTAAGATTTATAAAATGATTATACATCAGATTTACCTACTGAACAGCCTTATTGAAAGGCCAGCCTACTTATGGAACAGCATTTCTGTGGCCGGGCCTGTGTGCCGGTTTCAGTAAATGTAGGCACGGCGACCGGTTAGGATGAATCACATCATTTCCGAATTCTTTATACCGTTAGACTTTTGACCACAGATATTATCAAATTTTTTGTTCGGGCTACCAACATTATGGAGGGGCTCGTGGCTAAGTTACAGTTGCATGGGACGATCGATCAAGGTTGAGCTATACTTGTCGAGGTCACTACCTGAATGGGTAACCACCCATTTCCTACCGAGACCTCTCCGTGTTTCGGAAACCACGTTAGTCGTTATTCGTTGCTAGTCAGAAGCCCGAAAGTATGACAACCAGTCTTACCAAGGGGTATCGTGTTACCAATAACGGTAGTGGAGGTCAGACAGGTTATCGCTTTATGTAAAATACTGGTATTCAGATATATCCGGGTAGACTAGAAGCCAACCCCTACATAGTTGGAAAAAGGCTAGGCAGATGAAGAAGTCCAGGTTTCCTTACATTGTTTGTCTGTCACCTCCAGCCAATGATGTCTTAAGAGGGAGTGAGCCGTAATCCACCACGCGGGCCCAGTGCGGGTTGGTAGATGTCAGATGTATTCGAATTTTTGGTTCAAGGACATGCCAGTTTCCTCACGATGTTTTCCGTAACCGTTTTGGGAGCAGTGGTGATGAAATAATTTACACAAAGTAAAAACGCCTGCCTGGGATTGATCCTACGACCTATAACTCGTAAGTTGCGGCCGTTACCACTGGGCCACCACTGCTCTGTCTTGATTGCTTGCCTTTAATGCGCTTATGAAAGTGGCTATTTTAAACATTACAGTGACTCTGCTTGCACCATTGTGTCTCGCAGACATTGTTTGTTCATACAATAATGGCTTTAAAAGCACCTTTTCATAGTGAATCGTAACTTTCCTGTAGAAAACTGTGTAGATCTTCTACCTTTAAACTATCTTCATAAAGTCAAAGACAATTTTCTATGAGGAGGTCAAATATTGTCTATGGTATATCTTGTCAGTTTGATTATTTCTTTGTTCTGGCTTTCACTGTCGGTATGTCAGTAATGTCCATGTAGAAATAAATTGAATTAAGTAAAGAAGAATTACGCGTAGTATTGTGATGTCTAACACCCGTATTCAAGAACGATACTATGAGCTCTCACAATGCACACAAGGAAATTGTACTTTATTACTTTTGCTACTTTTCGACGATGGTCTTAAACTTACGAAAAGTTGCCTTCCAGTGCCTCCTATCCCTATCGCCTATTTATCGGTTGCTATTGGCCCTACGATGTTATTCTTCTGAGAGTTTTCAAGTAAGTATCTTAATAATATACTCGTAGCTAGGCGCATGGGCGCCGGCAAGTTTATTTTCAGGGGGGTGAATCTTCAGCTCCACGAAGCGACCTCGGATATGTTAAGGTAATCGTTTGTCCATTTATACAAGGGGTAGTAACTCTACTTTGTCGACATTATGCAGGACAGCTTATGTTATTTGCATCCGCCTAGAATGGGATAGATTAAGAGTAAAGCAAGCTCGATAATGTTAGCACCCCGCCTAGGTTCGATTAGATTTTCGGAAATAGGAGTTCGGTTATTTGTCGACTAATACACTGAAGCTTTAGAATTGCTTTAGAATTGAGAGGACCATTTCAGGGTCTCGCCTCGAATAGGTTAAGTTCTCTATTAATGTCTCGGATTATATTAATGTATTAGGCGTTTTCGGATATTTTTATAGTTCTGAATGTTTTTACACCTTTATTTTATTTTGAAGCCAGGGAGTTGCAAGTGCACCCTCCTGCACCCCGCTCCCGGCGCCTATGGCTAGGCGTCAATTATTTATGTAAGTAAGTAGGTTTTATTTAAGAAATCTTTGGCAATCCTGTGAATTCATTTAAAAAACATATCCATTATACATAACTAGGCACTCATAAAAGAAAATTACTGAAATTACCACACTTGATAATTCACATTTCACAACTGACAACACGTATAAAGGTTATATTTATGTCATCCAGAAATCTGCCATACACTCAAGCGAACTTAGCAACTGAAACGGACCAATGATTTGTGATCTATTATCGACGCAGTGGGTTTGCATAGTAAACTGTGGCTTGAGTATCGTGACGAACGCAGTGAGCAATGCCTTACTTATCATAGTGTCAAATCAAATCCAATCAAATCTTTTTATTGTGGGCATAGGTTATACATACAGATGTTAGGTTATACATACAGATGTTAGGTTATACATACAGATGTTAGGTTATACATACAGATGTTAGGTTATACATACAGATGTTAGGTAAATTACAGATCCACTATGTCCTGCCTAGTAGGCATAATAAATTATCTCAACATGCAGTATAAAAAATTTAGTTATCACTAGAGATCGGATATTCGGATGCATATTTACCTAAAGTTGAGATGTTGGCTAATATAAAATGCGCTTTTGTATCGAAAAAATCCAGCCTGCCATCCGGAATCGACAAATTATGTGTTTTTTTTTTACTATAGAATTGGCTGCATAACTACCTACCTTATATTGTAATTTAAAGTAGGTAGAAACATTAATTTTAATTGTAAATAAATGTGAAAGCCATGAATCCCGGGTTTTTTTTTAATAAATATTTTTTTAGAAGTCGTTTCTATGCTATGCATCCGACTATGCATTTCCGAAGTCCCTGGCAACCCGGGATTTTTATTAAAAAAAAATATTTTAAGAAACCGCTTCCATGCTTTCATAGCCAAAAATGAACTTTAGGTAAATGTGCATCCGAATATCCGATCTCTGGTTATCACTTATAATAAAGCAAATCTTACAAAAAGAATTAGTGACAGATTGTAGTTTTGGTGACAGATTGTAGCAGGTACTAATTATTAAGAAAATCTTGGATCGTGTAGCAGGCTTCGTCAATTAAAAAATTACGCAATTGCTGCCAAACGTATGTATCGTTGTTGAATACGGGTGTAAGTTTGTCTAGTGTGTCCATTGTGTGGCTGTGTGGGATAAGATGGCCTACAGCCATTGTCCATCTCAATTTGGGATTATTGGTATTCGAAATGGAAAATACTCAAATTTCTCTTTCATACTTTTCTCTACTTTCTATGAGCACACATGAGTAGTAGTACGGTACCTACTTAAATATATCTCGATTACTAAAAATCTGTTACCGCCATTAAATATCAAAGCGATACAATTTAAAATAACTAAGCCATTATATTATTTAAGCTTTTTTTATTAATATACCTACCTAAGTAGGTAGGTATATTAATAAAAAAAAAGATAATTTAAAATATGAACAGACAGACTGATGTAGCGTTAATATTATATGTACAACAACCCATTGAAATCTTAAAACCGGTCAGTTGTAGCACAGATAATAAATATCTTATAGCTGTATTCTACACAGGTGGGCCTTGTGAAGCATAAATTAAAAAAAATAATCACCTGCTAAGTTTTTTAATCAATATTATGATTTTATTTTATTTTGATAGCTTATAATAATAAAGAGACTATTTTCATCTATATAAATACAAATTAAATGCTGTTCGTTCGTAAGCGCAGCACTTGAGAACGGATGGACCGATCTGGCAATTTTTTATTTTGAAATGTCCTTAATAGTCCAAACAAGGTTTTATGGAAGAAAATTTGGTAAACGTTTCCCGGAATCTGTTTTCTATAGGATTTTATTATGAACTATTCTTTAGACAGGACATCTGTCGTGTCTGCTAGTTTAAAATAACCGTTGTATATGTCTCGAAATCTACACTATAATAATTATAATATTATTAAGAGAAAATATTTTGTATGTTTGTATTTTGTAATAAATAAACTCAAAAACTGCTGAATAGATTTTGAAAATTCTTTCACCAGTAGGATGCTATATTATCACTGAGAAACATAGGCTATAATTCATAAAGATGTCATGCCGGCGAAGCCGCTGTCGGAAAAAGTTAATAAAAAAAAGTCAAAACTAATAATAATATATTTTTGTTTTAAATCAGAATAGGTAGCTGATTCAATCGAACTTTTATCACTCTAGTTTGTTATTTTTGGTGTCAATAAACTTGGTCAAAATGCAAATGAAAGATAAAAAATAATTATCATGTCATCATCTGTTAATTTATGCCTTGCTGAAGAAAGTTTATACCAGCCAGATGGGGTAATCTTGGCCAATGATAAAGCTGATGTAACACGGAAACTGCTTTTCGATTTTTATTTTTATGTTACCATGAAGTGAGGGTTAGACATCGTGGTCCAGCATGGTGGGTAGCTTCTACACAGTGGACCACTGACCCAAGAGGCCAAGACTGAATGAATAAAAACGGCCTCAATGCTTATCTCAAGTTGGTCGTGACAATCGATTAAGGGGAGTAGGTTACTATGGTGGTTTATGCTAATCGCAACTGTTTTCTGTTACCAGCAGACTGCATGCCACCGTTTGGGCTTAAATTGTGGCGGTTTACCGACATTTTGATAGACTTCACTCTGGTCTGCAGAAATTGAGTTGCATTTGTTGCCAAGTCTCGGTAAAATGCAAGATTTTTATTCTAAAAAAACTACGACCTTCCAAAGATCTTTGGAAATGTATTTTCACGTATTCAGAGATTTATTTAAAACATGACCATTGCTTACACCTACACCTTCAATGACACATTAACAAAAAAGCATTCAATATCGATGTTCGGGCGGGACCATCGAATGTCAATCGGTCACTGACCTCGGTTTTGGCGGGAGAAACTTGACGGGTGAGATTTTTTTCTTTGCATTTTACTTTCTCGCGGCACACAAGTTTTGGAGGCTGCCAATGTCGCATCGAGAATGAAATAAGCCAACAAAACGTGTAAATTTGATTTGACTCATTACACTACGCTTGTTTCTTTTTTTAAATTTTACGGAAAGTCGTTTCGGTTCGAAATTGTGCGATAACTACCCATCTATTACTTTTTTGACACAAGATGTAATCTTTATCAATCTTTTATTGCGTTCCGTATTTTGACATGTTTAATTTATTCTTATTTCTATCCACAACAATTTTAAAATGTAGGTAATTTATTTAAATTTTATGCAACGTGAATCCAGCAAATCCATTTCATTCTCGAGTCGACTCTAGAGGAATCAATTAAAAGTTCGAACCTGATCGAGTTGTCAAAAAACTTTTTTTGTCAAGAATAATTTGACGTCGTTATGTTGGTTTTTAAATGTTCCTTCCTACGCAATTACTATACGAGATGCCTTCTTTTATCAGTCCCGTAATAGTCTGATAGCTGAATGATTGAACTAAATGTAACGAGGGCCACTCAGCTGATTGTGTGAAAGCTACAACCTTGAACGAGCGTCGCGACGTGAATGGGCGAAGTGACCTAGAAGCGGAGCTGTCGAATTGTCGATACTAAGGTTCTAGCGGTGAATTTGAATTTATGTCTACGCATAACGATTTACCTACGAACATTAATAGAAGAATACCGCCCCAGTGTCGCACGGTTTTTATAACTTAAGGGTCGTGTAAACGCCGTTGACCGCGGCCATATAATTAATGTGCGTCGCGCTTACGCAGCGCCGTCCGTTCGGTTTCAGATGGAATAGGTATTTATTTTTAATAACGAAAATATGAATATGTGAAAAAAACACAGATAAAACTAAAGATGATAAAATTATCTGTTCAAATAAAAAACACATATGAAAATATCTTGAGTAGTTTGAAAATAATATAGTTTTTTATGCTTCGGGTAGACATTATTTCCTGAATTTATTTCATAATGTATTTTACTATAGTTGTATGTATTCTAAGTTTATACATGTGTATGTGTTCTAGGTTTACATATTTTTTTTGCATAACATACTTGCATTATATGAAGGCGTAATAACAGGTTAAAAAGCCACTAAAATCTAAATCTAAATCTATCTGCGCCTTAATACAACATCGTGCTTTCTTTATTATATGTTACATTAATACTAAATCATTGGACACATAAACCTTCCGGGATAAATTCTCTAAATAATGGCGAAATCCGCATCAAAATCCTTTGCGTAGTTTAGAAGAACAACGCGGACACATAGACAGACACGAAAATATACTTTAATTTATAATATATATTAATAATTATGTATAGATGATTATATATTTTTGCAGGATTCATGCGGCCTTATCTGCGATGAATATTCGATCTATGGGCTCCCACACAAAACTGCGAATTCGCATCGCATCGCAAAAATCTGCGAGCTCGTTGTCATTTTATTATGAAAAACTGACATCGAGCTCGCAGATTTTTGCGATGCGATGCGAATTCGCAGTTTTGTGTGGGAGCCTTATGGTACAGAGATTGAGCACACATTTTAAATGCTCCTGCAGACAGGCGCGACGCGAAAATGTTACGCGATTTTGGTAGAACAAATTCCATGAAGTTTTCATAGAAATTGTTCTACTAGAGTCGCGTCGCAGTGTCGCGTCGCGCCTGTTACAGGAGCCTTTACTCGACAAAATGTAGGGAACAGTTGTTTTTAGTGTCCGTAGTCAACAAGGAACCCTTATAGTTTCGTCATATCCGTCTGTCTGTATGTCTGTTTGTTATTTGGCAACAGTAACAAAGTGTTTGAGAATACAAGTTTTAATTAAAAAAATTGGTTGTGTGTAAAGTCGGTTTTCGGATGATAATTTTACGTGATAACGAGAGAGAGATGCGTCACAAGCCGATCGCTTAGGCCGATCGTGCCTCTCTATCGCTAGTTCCGCGCTCTCGCTTGCACGCTCGGCTCAGGCGGAACGTGACATTTTTTCGTGCGTGCATTGATTTATAAGACGTTATCACGTCAAAAAATAAGTCAAAATCAGTAACTTCTTAGGCAATCGCATTATTAAAACTATCCAACCTTAGACATAGAATTTATAGGCTCCCGCAGACAGGCGCGACGCGGCACTTGTAGCACAATACCTATGAAAACTACATGGAAAATGTCGCCCTGCCTTAAAGAGGTACCGATATTCCCGATGAAATTATAGCCCCCCTTTTCTTTACTAAACATAGCGTAGGTACTAAAGAACATATTATGTTTATGACTGTTCATATTAACTTATACATAATGGAAGGAGGCTATATGTTCCGATTACGCCTGCATTATCCGAGGCCATTCACCTGCTATGAAACTTAATTCTTTATTCACTGATACAAAGCAGACAAATGTTATTTGTGAACAAGACGTACATTACCAAAAAAAAAAACAATACTCACACTGATACAAAGCTACTGACTAACAATCATTATCTACTGTTCAGTCTGGCTGAAGCAGTCTAAAAGTTATGTTTATGTAGTTTTAATTAACCAAGGTTAAATCCTTACTTAAAGTATTACATACTTGGAATTTGCGTGCTAACAGCCGTTACTGTTAACCTGCACCTATTTCACACAGCCAATCAACTGATTATGTCAATTAATTCAGCACGACTCGACATGTATGTTCGTATGTCACGCTTTCGTCTCGGAAACTTATCGTGTCGCCATCATGGCCGCCGCCGGCCGAAGTGCGGATATATATTATGTTGTTATTTTCGGAAAGGAATTTCAGTAATGGTCGGTGTAAATAGTTGATTGTGTCACAAGGGACCAAAATAATGTATTGGGGCGAGAGCGATTGTTTGAATCCAGAGCGAAGCGAAGGATTCTAGACTAGAATCCCGAGCCTAATGAAGGATTCTAAAGTAGAATCCTAAGCATAGGCGAGGGATTCAAAGTACATCGCTCGAGGTTAAATAATTTTGGTACCGTGTGGCACACTTTGCTTTTCATCCCCCTCTATGAGAAAAATAAATAAGAGATGCTTATAGTAGTGACGAATATTTATATTTACATAACCAAACTACAAATTTATATTAATATCAAATTAAAACTGTCTGTAATATTTTGAAAACAGTAATGAAAAACGAATAAGAAGTTCCCGCGTATTTATTTATTTGTTTGACCAATGCGGCGTCGGCAGCCGCGCTATTTTTTTATTACTGCCTAGGACTTTATCGAAGCGAATTGTGTTCAAACTATTTAATTAAATAGTGTTCCAAATTCAAAAGTCATTTCGTCACTGTTATTAAGTGCCCTAGAATCACCTATTTTGCTCGCACTTATCGAGGAACCCTTCGCCTCTTTTCGAATAGATAGGATGAAAAAGCTTTTTTATTTGGATAATTTTCTTGTATCATATCGGATTTTTTAAATTTTTCTTTGCACATCATCTTTCACACAGTCCATCCATATTCCCTTTGGTGCCTCTTATTAATTTCTTAGGGCTATCGTTTTGTTCGTCATGCCTGCCGGGGTCGCGGGAAGGTACTTTTGGGTCACCGAGGCCCCCGCAACACAGGAAACAGGAAGGAATACGGGTGGGTTTTAGTCAGTAAGAGTCTGACACACCCTCCCGCTCCGCCCAGAGCGGGAGAAGTTATTTGAAGATTTCCCACCCTCAAAAAAAAAATAAAAAGCGGTATCGTTTTACCCAGTAACTGGTGGTAGTAATAGGCAGTCGCTCTATGTAAAATACCAGTATTCAGCTATATCCAGTTAGACTGGAAGCTGACCCTTACATAGTTGGTAAAAGGCTAGATGATGATGAGATATATTCATTTCTTATTCGATCCATTTGTGTCATACGGTCATACCACACATCGCATCCCTCTTAGAATTCTCATCTCAGCTGCATGCAATTGCCTTTCATTCATCACTTTTGTGTCCCAACGTTCTGGGGGCCGACCATAAGCTTATAAAGCAGTATTATTATAATATTACTTCACAATGGGAAAGGGATGGAGCTGTACAGGACTTATAGCTCCATCTCTTTCTCACGCTGAAGTAATATTGAAATAATACTGCTATAAGAGGTGATGGTTGGCCCCCTGATCCTTACAAGACAGACAGATTGAAATACAGAAAAACCTACACCTACAAAACACAGTTTGATCAAAGACTTCCGTATGTTTACGACTTAAATCTCTTAGAGTTGATGCTTGTGTGATGTTGCTAAATTCATAAAATTCAGTTGATGTTACAGCAAACAAAAGACGATGTTTGTTTTCAAATTCCGAATTATCTTTGTATTGTTCAATACATTTTGTTTCTGAATAACGCGTTCAAGAAGTTCGTATTCATTATAGGTATTCATTCAGACATAATTACTTGTTGCAATACTTTGGTTTCTTTCTTTTATATTTCACACACTAGATCGTAAATGATAAATGATTTTATTTCTGTAAGTAGGTTTTTACAAACACTTTTACACGTCAAAAATATTTTTTTAAACTAGATGAGGTCGGCGTTTCCTATCTGACTACTCTGAGAAGAAAGGCCGAAACAAACTCAGAGGCCACAGTCTCTTTTAAAGTCCAGACATAATCTTGGTCAGACCATGTGAAGACCATGTCGATTGGTGTCTGAAATGGTCTTTTGATGAAAGAACCACACAGATTGAGTGGACCTGTCCAGTCAGTGCACGCATTTTTCAGTAGTTGTGCAGCTCAATTCGTAACTAAAGGAGCTCAACGATTCAACGAACAATACCAAAGAAAGGACATTTGGCTAGGCCGCAAAAAATACTCAAAACTGCCAGACCATGTTAAAAACTAACTGATAATAAAACAAAATTAAACAATGACCCACATAGTCTTCACATTTACAATAATTAAAACAATATAATACTACACAGAGTAAATATTCATGTCATTGCATAAATAAAATTCATCAAAGTCAATGTGTATATCCGGACATAATCTTGGTCAGATCATTTGAGGACCATGTAGGTTGGTGTCTGGTTGTAGCTCTAGTTCGCTACTGTTGAGCATGAGATCCCGGCTTCTATCTCCGAGATTCTCCGTAGCGAGTAGCCCGGAGTCTGGATTAGTGCTATTTAGGTTCACCCCTTTTTACAAGGAAATTAGTAATGAATTCATGACTGTAGAAATGTGTAAACTACCAATGTGCAGTCAGGGAAATTAATTGTAAAGCAAATTGACACCCTACGTGAATTTGCCACGTTATAGTCATTATTAATTGTCTAGGAATGACAAGTGTGATTTGAATATACGGACAATTTAAGTTACATAACAATATACATACTTCCCTGGCTTTGCAAAACTAAAATCGATAACCATGTCTTTTGGGGCTGCCGCGCTGGTGTAGTGCGTCGGGCATGTTCGCGGACGCTCACGTAGACGGCTTCCACGCCGTGCTCCGCAAGCGATACGCCGCGGCGCTCTGCAGGCTGCGCGTCAGCACCAACAGCATTCTGGCCGTTATAGCGGATAGGTTGGACTCGTGTTACGTCCAACACTGGGTCAGAACCCATATCATTAAATAGTTGTTTTTAAGTAGGTATGTTTTTATTGTTTATTCTTTTATCAGTTGTTACTAACACTATTTTTAAGTTTTTCATGCTGTAATACTAACAACATTCTATGGACTCTCGTGGGTCTGAAATAAATCGTTTTTATTTTTTTTATTTTATTATTTTGGTTTAAGGCGCTGACAAGACGCAAATCTCCAAAATAGGCTTGTCTTAAGAACAAAATTGCCAAATCTGTATAGTTAGTGGTAGCGGAAAAAATATATGTTAATTTTGAACATATTTCCCAGAACTTGGTTTTTAGCAAAACATGTTTTGAAAAAAAATCTCGATGCAAACTTAAGTTAAACTAACCTCTTACCTTGAGTTCTAATCCAAAATATCTGTATTAAATATCAACATACGTTACGTATTTAATTCATAACAAGAACGTCTTATTTGAATGCAGAACTTGGTTGTCTTTTATTTTCGATTACTCGATTCAATTTTGAATAAATACATAATTGCTTCTTATTTTGCAATAAATTACAAGTGCTGTGTCACCGCGCTTGTCTTTCTTTTCTATGCAATCTGACATTGGTGCCGATTCCCTTGTTCACAAACTAAACTAAATTTAAGTTCAGTGCATCTTTTTCTTTCTATTTCATTAAGAAAAGGACAGAAGATAGATTTTAGTTTATTCCTGTCAAATTAATCAGCGTCTGTCACTACTCCATACAAGTTTAGACGTGATTAAAAACTTGCCTACTAAAATTACGTCAATTTACGTCAAGCGCTGATTAATTTGACAGGACTAAACTAAAATTTATCTTCTGTCCTTTTCTTAATGAAATAGAAAGAAAAAGATGCACTGAACTTAAATTTAGTTTAGATTGTGACAAGGGAATCGGCACCAGTGACCGCGGTTTAGGTGTTGTCAGCGTCTTAAATCACATCTTCGCAGTGAACTGCCAATGTAACAAAAAAGTTGAAACTCCTCTGCAATTGTGCCTTAAGGCAGGTATCAACTTTGTTATTTCCATTGTTCGTGGCTCCCAAGGCACGTCAAGGCCCTGCCTAATAACGGCTATTAGGGCTTCACAGGAGCTTGTACACACGGCTACATATGAAGCTATACATTTCCAGTATAAGCTGACCTCTCATTCTACGGAAATCCTATACAATACGAGATCAGCTTGTATATATGCTCTGCTTATACTGAAAATGTATAGCTTGATATGTAGCCGTGTGTTCTACGCACGTTTGTTGCTGCAGTTTGAAGGATTCCTTCGATTATTTTGAGATTTAATTGTAGCAATTAGAAGGTGTACCTAATATGAGGATATTAAAAAAATAAAAATAACCTTACACATATATTCTTTGGAGGTACACGCAGAGTTGTGTACGTATAGATGACGTACACAACTCTGCGTGTACCTCCTCGGTAATTTTATTACCACTTTTGACAACAATTCCCAGTACATTGAAACTTCACTAAGGTTGAAAGTATCTAACTGTTACGTGGACAAGTTGAACCTGTCGTTTTATGACGTGCAAGGGATAAAGCAATTAGGACCTTGACTATACACACAGTCCTACACCAACATTTCGATATCCTATTTAAGTCAATGTGGGTGTGATTCTATTGCCACTAACTGAAAAAAGTCCAATAACAATACCGACCCGTGAATCGAACCCACTTACCCGCCTACACAAATTCAAAGTCAGAAAGTTGAAACTACTTGTCCGTTCTAAAGGGTTGGTTTCTATGGATAAGAACGGGCAATACTAAAAGGCCCCAGCAACCAGGATTAAAAAAAAAACTCCTTGGACAATACTGAAATAATTAGGACTCTTGTAAAGTTAGGGAAATTAATCGTTAAGCCAATTGACTATCAACTGAAAGTGTCCGTTCATTAAAATCACAACGTACTTTGTCGTACTTTGACGGTTGAATCGGCGGCTATAACACGGCAAATTTACTTAGGGTGTCAATTCGTTTAACAAAACATTTCCTTGACTGAATCTTGTGAAATGAAAACGCCTTGTCAGTACGAATATTTCTGTATTTATATTCTTGCACACAACAACTTGGTATATAGCAATATTTAACAAACTTTAATTAGGTACTCAATATAATATCAGTATAGACTTGCGACTTCTTGAAGACAACCTTTAGATTCCGAGGCTCGAAGAGAACTAACTTAGCAACTACGCCGCACAGCAAATATATCATGTTTTCCATTCGGTTGTGTCAAAAAAACCAGTACTTTTACGGTAACTGTCAAATTAGATACTTTTAAACTTCACAAATACAAAAGTCATTTGAAGCAAATCACATACTTTCAATTTCATATATTTAGTATTTAAAATCACTACAAATCTTATTAATATTTGCAATTCATGACATTCGGTCATCCGACACTGTGTTGCCTCCTGGCAACACACAACAATAATACATTTTTTTTAAATATAAAACACTTGGTTTAATTTAAATTATTTTTAATCCACGGTGCCTAGACAGTGACCGCGCATCAATTTTAGGTCCTTGCAAACAAATACTATCTAGGTTACACGGTCTTCGTTGTATATGGCTGAGTTAACGGGGCGACACCATATTGTTTCACCATTTATTAATATTTAAATTAATCTATGGATTGGTCGCAACTGGTTGCAAGTAACATTATAAGTGCGTGTGCAGTTACTTTTGGAAAATGGTGTGTGTGTGTGTGAGTGACAGAATTACAGGGTGATCTTAAAATCAAAAGTAATTATTCAAACTAGGCTGAGAATCAGCACTTTTCGAACGTCAAAGTTACATAAGACAGTCCCCCAAAATCGCCTGCCCTTCACCACTTCCTAGTGCTTTAGCAGGGAAGAAGAAGTGGCGCAACAAACTCCCAAGATCAAGATCTCTCTTGATCGGTCAACGGTCCAATAGATGGTTGGATGTTATTATGCAACAATCTGTATAATGTCATGATGACAGATTAACTTATTAAAAGAGCTTCAGAATGAATACTGTGCGTTCATATAACTTGACGCGTGGCGGGATTGGTAGCACTGAATTTTGGCATTCATGTGATTGGTAGTTCTGTTCGTCAGTCGCCATTTTGATTGTATATTCCGAATCGGTGTCGCGCGGGCCTTAACAGGTTAAAACGAACAAAATTCACTGGCAATCGCGTCACGTTATACTGAATGCACTGTAAATAATTGTTTATGTTTGATGCGTCATTTTCAATGTCACCAGTTGCATACAATAATACAACAAAGTTCACTGGTCTGTTCAAAAAGTATCTGAAGAAAGTGTAAACAAACCCTGTTCGAGTCAAATTCTTACGTAATCCCTCATTAAAGACAATTAGTAGCACATTCATCTGTATCTAGAAGGTTTGAACTTTATATCTCCTTACTTTTTCCAACAATGATTATATTTTAATAAATTTATCATCTGCCTAGCCTTTTCCCAACTACGAATACCAGTATTTTACATGGAGCGACTACCTATCTGACCTCCACAACCCAGTTACTGGGTAATACGATAGCCCTTGGTAAGACTGGTTGTCATTCGGGCTTCTGTCGACCCGTAACGACTGTCTATCCACGAATGACAGCCGGGACCAAAGACTTAACGTGCTTCTCGAGGCACGTAGGGCTTTTGGTATGTAAAGATGGTCACCTATCTACGGATAAACCGCGGCAAGCGTCGCTTAACCTGATCGATTGACCCGTGCGGCTGATAAATTGTAACTTATAATAATCGAAAAATTGACGATGATTTAAGTTATGATTTAGCTAACCAAATATAATAAAAGCTGTCTAGCAATGTGTGTGCGTATCTATAATAAAATACCAAACAATCTCAAACTATTAAATGTTAGATTATTTAAAAAAAAATATACAAATGGCTAAATGAATGTAGCTTTTTTGTAGAATTCATGGATAAAAAATATTGACATTACCTATATTCTAACAATAATTAAACCCTGTAACATTAATTTTTTGCATGCTATGTTTTACCTTAGCTAAACATGTTTGTGCCACTCTGACCTATGCTTAACACCATTGTATACCATGTTTTACGCAAATAAATTATTTTATTATTTATTATTATTATTAAGATTAACCTCAATTATTGTCAAATAAAAAAACATCTATAAGGCGATTTAGAATTAGAATAGAAGAAAAATCGACGAAAATTGCGGTTTTATACCTACTCATAATTGACATCAATTCTTAAACGAAAAACATTTATAAAAATATATAAGTATATATAGATGATTTAAAAGTAGGATTTCGAGTTGAAGTGTTCTATTAATCAAATCTAAGCACTCAAATTGTAAGTGTCACTAAAAATAGGCATCCACAGGTGCATTTTCTAATCCATTTGTTTACATTTACATCAGATACTTTTGGAACAAGGTATAATGGCCAAGGTTTGTCTAGGACTCTAAGTCAACTGCAACCCAGATGGATTTCGAACCTTTCCCAACACACAAGTACCAAAGAACTACCTGTATCGGTGCGCGACGATTAGTACACAGCGCATGCGCGTCGCAGTGCAAATAGACAGCGTTTGCATAGCTGGCCGTAGAAAGTAAGACGACAATTCCGTTGCGTTATGTGTACTCATTACGATTGCTATTTAAAGGGTTGGGCAGGGATCTAGGTAGCGTTATTGTGTAAGTCTTTGAGTTAATATTGAAGATTTGTATATTATTATCAGAGAGTTTAGAAATGAGATTTACCCCCGCATCTTAATTGCGTAGCGCACTTTCAGTCATAATCCGAGGGTTCTGAAGGAAATTCCTAATACATTGTTTCATATGTTTGAACAATTCAGCTACTCGCCAAACAACGGATCATCAATTGTGTCTCTTTAGCTGTCCTTGACCGATTAATATAACGCAATGAACGTAGCTGAACTGACAAAATTAAAGACATCGTAAGCCCAGGTACGCACTGTCGATTTTTTTTCGCGCACTAAATTTTCAACGCTCTGCTTGGCGCCGAGAGTTGAAAATCCGAGTATTTTTCGCGCTGGGATGCTGTCTGTTGGATTCTCAATGCTCGGCTCAACACAGTTGAAAAACCAGTGCGCGGCAGAGATCTCTCGCGTCCGGCCCTGGTTCAGGCCATGGCACGGAGCGAGAGGGCATGGGCAGCCGACACCTCCTTCTGCGAAGCAGTAATGCTCGCGAAGGAGGAGGCGGGACGGTTGAGGGAATGGCAAATTTCGCGCCCTCTCGCCCCTAGACATCGGAGGAGACGCCCTGGTCGTCGGGAATCCCGGGCGGATTTCTGGCCACCGTAAGCGCGGGCTTGCGGACGATGAGCAAAGGGTAGTTCACCGTCCGGTAAGGACCGGGCCCGGGTCGACGGCGCGTTGTGTTCAAGCGCGCCTCAAAGAGATGTAGTCAGCACAAGTGCAGGGGGTCCACTAGGGCCGATGCCTGCCGGGGGGAAAGTTCGAAGGGTTACCGAGGCCCCTGGCAACAAAGGCTACGGAAGGAACACGGGTGGGTTTTAGTCAGTAAGAGTCTGACACACCCTCCCGCTCCGCCCAGAGCGGGAGAAGTTATTTGATAATTCCCCACGCAAAAAAAAAGTGCGCGATGAAATCTCTGCGCGATATTTTTACGTCCGTGCGACAGACGTGGGCTAATCAACAACACGTTAACTTGAGATAGATTGTAACCGTTTTTTGTGGTGATAATTCTTTAAAAAACTGAAGGGCCAAATGGTATTATGAGGAAGTAAGATCTAGATCTGTTGCTATGACCTTTCTTTGGTCCGTCTCGCTACTTCATTGCTAATATGTTGGCTACGGCATGAGTTATTCCTATGTAGTTTGTGCCTATAGTCAATTATTTCATGGTATAGGTATATTACAAATAAATAAAATTGAAGTGTCTGTCTATAATGTCAAAATAACATCTTTTACTAAAAGAAAACGCATATATTACGGTGCTTACGACAAAAGACTAAGTTCTTTTTCTGTCTGTTTGTTCCGGCTAATCTCCGAAACGGCTGGACGGATGTTGACGGGACTTTCACTGGCATATAGCTGATGTTATAAGGACTTTTATTTTAGAAAAAGACACTGAGGCCAAGATGCGGACAGCAGCTTGTTCATAAAAAGAAAAGAAAAATGAGCAGGTTTTCATAAAAAAAATACTATCCGAATGACATCTCTAATTTAATCTTTCGATTGCGAATTATTAAAATACCGGTAAGACTCTGTGGTTATTACATTATCTACTTTCCGCTTTGTGTTACCAAAGAAAGCATAAGGAAATGACTTTGCTGAAACTTTGTAAGTAGTTTATTTTATGTTTGTTATGTAAAATCATAGCGCAGTGATTTAGTTTTCGTTTTCACTTACGCGAATAGTACCTAAAAGATAAGAAATGCCGTCATATTCATATTTAGTTATAGAAAATTTATCAGCTGAATGTTAGGCTGACGAATGACGTGATAAGGCAACGTTGCGGTTTAAAAGAAGGTGTAGTGACAAAAACTGAAAAGAGATGCTTAGATAGTTTGATGAGAGAATGAATGAAAGGCGACTAACAATAGGTATTGACGAGGCAGATGTGTGGCCTAGAAGTCCTTCTGGGCCACACATGTTACATTATATGTCCATGTGACATTATTGGTCACAAATGGACAGAATAAGAACACAAGAGGAAGTCTGAAAGTGGCACCGGTGACTGAAAAGTTGTGCGGAAATCGGTTGTGATGCGGAGGAATGAGAAAAATGTCGTGAGGAAAGTCTTGAGTATGAATGTCGATGGCTATAAAAGTAGGGGAAGACCAAAGAAACGATGGATGGACTGTGTGAAAGATGATATGGCTAGAGAGGGAGTGACGACCGAGATGACAACTAATAGAGAAGTATGGAAGATAGGGACATGTTGCGCTGACCCCAAATAAATAGGCAATGGAATAAAGAATAAAATAAATAAGGGCAGGGGAATTATGATTGGTGATGTTCTTCAGAAAGGTCAGGTGCGTAGTACTCGCAACCGGCGAGCGTATGGTACCAGATGTATGAACGTAAACGAAGCAAAAGAAGTATGTAAGGATTGTTGCAGATAGCGTTCTGTAGTATCTGCCTACCCCATGGGAATGCCGTGTCCTCGTGGAGGCGATCGGTGGCAGAGATCTCTCGCGTCCGGCCCTGGTTCAGGCCATGGTTCGGAGCGAGAGGGCATGGGCAGCCATCACCTCCTTCTGCGAAGCAGTAATGCTCGCGAAGGAGGAGGCGGGACGGTTCAAGTTTCGCGCCCTCTCGCCCCTAGCCGCCGCAGGAGACGCCCAGGGCGTCGGTAATCCCGGGCGGATTTCCGGCCACCGTAGGCGCGGGCTTGCGGACGGTGAGCAATGGGTAGCTCACCGTCTGGTAAGGACCAGGCCCGGATCGACGGCGCGTTGTATTCCACGCGCGCCTCAAAGAGATGTCGTCAGTACAAGTATAGGGGTCCACTAGGACCGATGCCTGCCGGGGTCGCGGGAAGGTACTTATGGGTCACCGAGGCCCCCGCAACACAGGCAAAAGGAAGGAATACGGGTGGGTTTTAGTCAGTAAGAGTCTGACACACCCTCCCGCTCCGCCCAGAGCGGGAGAAGTTATTTGATGATTTCTCACCCTCAAAAAAAAAAAAACCCCATGGGAAGAAGGCGGGAGTTAATGTATATTTGTAAATTCACCAGCTTATTATTCAATTTCATCAACTGCGTAGCCTATTCCCAAATATGTTGGGGTCGGCTTCCAGTCTAGCTGGATTCAGAAGAATATCAGGATTTTGAACTGACCGACAGCCTATCTGTCCTCCATAACCCAGATCAGTTACTGGGTAACACGATTTGCCTTGGTAAGACTGGTTGTCAGACTTCCTGGCTTCCGGCTAGGCGTAGGGACTCAGCGTCGAAGATCTATGAATGACAGCCGGGACCGGGACCAAATCTACTGTTTGAGATATGCAGGCTGAGATACTAACATTTATATATAATAACATTTAGATACTGAAAAAAACGAGCGAATACTGTGAGGCTCACTCGTTTTTTTTTTGTTGTGTAACATCTGACATCTCACCTTGGTAATAAGCAACTGAGCAGCGACAGAAATTAACCTTAATTTTTTTTTAAAGTTAAGTACTGAAGGATTTATTCGAATAGTGATTTATTACTAGTGGTCGCCCACTGGTCGAAGTTCGACCACCTCTACTTACAATCTATGTACCTATATAGTGTTTACTAATTCCATGCTATTAAAAATACTTATTCCATTTTTCTATTTGGAATATCTCAGTAGCAGCCCGGAGTCTGGATGTGTGCCCGGTTGATGGCAATAGGCTCGTCCCCTATTACATGGAACTTAAAAATACTTACTTATTTCATGCTGCCACTTCCGTCCCTTTTCAAGAAATCTTCTCACTTTCTGTGGGCTCTCCCACAGAAAGTGAGAACATCACAGGAAAGATGTCATCAAAAATCACCAGTTTACACAATATCTCGAACAAAATTGAGGACATATTCAAATTGAGCGCATTATAATAAAAGTAAATCACGATGACACCCACATTGACTCAGTAAAGCACTCGGATCTCGATACATTTCAAAATGTCACTCGATATGACATCAAGTTTACAATCGCAGCGTGGGAACTACGCATTTCCTTCGCACTACGAAGTACGAAATGACTTTGAAATTGCGTGTGCAGTTATGTCGATCGTGAACGTAGGTAATAAGGTAAGATATTTTTTTTTTCTTTTGCCATGACATTTGTCGTAATTGGACAGATTGGTCGAGTACTTTATGGAATTGGCACAGGACATATCATTATTAGATATAATCGAATTTCGTCTAGCTAGAGTTTCTTATTCTTTAGTTGTACGAACTATATGACGGAGAAGGTACGTCTCTCTCGTTATCATCAGCCATATTTTAACTTATTGTGGACGTACAATGGGAAGTGTTGGTTATTGCACAATAGAAAAACCATTTGTAGTTTAAATCAAATTATAATTTACAATCAAACAATCACACTTGCTATTCATACACTGTAGATACACGACATAACTATACGGAACGCGTGACAGTTTCTAAACGTGATCACTCCTTGACCGCCTCCGAAAAACTGAATTTAACTCCGGTCAAGCGTTATGTTATGTATGCTGGTGTCCCGATTAGTCAAACGAGTGACTAACGTATTTCCGACATATATGTATAAGAATTACATTAAGTGTCGACATAAAATAACTTAGTAAATAATCTAAGTGACCGAGTGACTCTCACCAAGGACCACTGAATCATCTCTGCACGAGGACCTTCAATGTTGTCGTGTCGGGTTGTCTCTGTATTTTATTAATTATTTATCGTGTTATTTTTTAAAAAAAGGTCGAGCGCAGCTGTCAATTTGGTCTAGCAAATTAAAAATCAGAGTTTAAGTAGATATAGTCGGTACCAAAAGTATCTCATGAAAGTGTAAACAAACCCTGTTCAGGTTAAATTCTTAATATGGGAATTAGTACACTCATCTATATTTAGAAGGTTTCGACTTTATTATATTTCACCACTTTTTCCAAAAAATATTGAATAACATTATTAAATTGTAGTTAAAAAACCGGCCAAGTGCGAGTCGGACTCGCGCACGAAGAAAAATATTTCAACTGTCTAACTATCACGGTTCATGAGATACAGCCTGGTGACAGACGGATAGACAGACAGACAGAATGACAGCGGAGTCTTAGTAATAGGGTCCTGTTTTACCCTTTGGGTACGGAACCCGAAATCATCGACGAAAATTGAGGTTATGAAATTATCCTCAATTAACTTACCACTTAGAACTTCGGATTTAAGTTATTATTGAAATAATTAAAGCAAAGCACTACATTTTTATGTACGTTTTCTGATCCATTTGTTTACATTTTCATCAGATACTTTCGGAACAGACCTGACTTTTGGAAGTCTCTTTTGTCACAACTTATTTACTGTCGTCATACTTACGATTTAACTGCACATTTTAAAACTTTTATGCAACATGGCTACTTAATAACAACCAAGTAGCATCGCGACGCGACGCCTCAAAATATACCTACTAAATTCACCTTGACCATGATCACTGCAAAATCGTTTGAAACGTCGAACAACAGCGAAGTTAACACTCTTTATTACCAGCTTTTTAGCAATTATTGTAAATCAAACCTTTCTATCTGAATGATTTACTGTATCATTGTACTGAGGTGTAAATCATACGTGTCAGTGTATTGTCAGCATTCCTTATGGTGATAACTTAGCATGTAGGCACCGGAGTAATAAGTTATCTGACAGAGACTGAGGGGTAACCATCACCTCTTATAGCAGTATTATTAAAATATTACTTCACAGTGGGAAAGTGATGGAGCTATACAGGACTTATAGCTCCATCTCTTTCTGACGCTAAAGCAATATTGAAATAATACTGCTATAAGAGGTGATGGTTACCCCCCTGAGCTTATACATATTTGAACTAGTGATAGTCTTCATCATCATCTGCTTAGCCTTTTCCCAACTACGTTGGGATGGGCTTCCAATCTAATCGAATGCTTCTGAATACCAGTATTTTACATGGAGCGACTGCCTATCTGACCTCCACAACCCAGTTACTGGGTAATACGATACCCCTTGGTAAGACTGGTTGTCAGACTTTCGAGCTTCTGACGGCCCGTAATGACTGTCAAAGATCCCACGAATGACAGCCGGGACCAACGGCTTAACGTGCTTTCCGAGGCACGGAGAGGTCTTGGTATGTAATTATGGCCAACCGCGGCAAGCGTAGCTTAACCTGATCGATTGACCCGTGCGGCTTTTATTACTTAACCACAAGCCCCTCTTATTTGAACTAGCGATAGTATACAATGCATAAGCCAATAATGTTCCCACTGCTGGGACACAGGCCTCCTCTCTGTGAGAGGGAGTGGGCCGTAATCCATCGCGCGAACCCAATGTGAGTTGGTAGATGTCACACGTCTTCGAATGTTTGGTTCTAGGACATGCCGGTTTCTTGACGATGTTATCCTTCACCGTTTTGAGAGAAGTGGTGATGAAATCATTTACACAAAGTAAAGCGCCTGTCCGGGTTCGAGACTATGACGTACAACTCGTAAGTCGCGGTCGTTGCCAATGGGCCACCACTGCTCAGTATCCACTGTGTACCTGAACTAATGCACATTAGGAATGTAATTTGTATGGAATCGTTTACTGAATGATTTGTGTTTTTTTTTATTTATGTAATATTTTATCCCAGAAACAATTAAAACTACTTAAATACTAAATTACATCCATACTTCCGCTGTGCATTCAAAACAAACCAAAATGGAAGAAGAGCGTTTTTTTTGTATAGCATCTCGTAGGTTGATCTTGAGAGGTCGTGACTACTTAACCGGACTATCCTGTGGCTGCCTTAATTGGTCAAGGACAGCTAATGAGACACAATTGATTTTCTATTGTTTGACTCCGTATCGGTGTCGCACGGGGCGTACCTAACAGGTTAAGCTAACTCAAAACCTCCAGCCAGGGGAGAACGAAGAACCTACTACGCTAGACCCTTATACATACGTATGAGACTATGTGCGTGCGTAGATCTGTAATGTGACCACAATTTTCTCCTACAGTCAGTATAACTAATTTCATAAATAAACAATGTTTTATACATAATAGTAAAAATCCAGTGTATGTATAATGATTATAACATAATTATAATTACTTTAACTCACACACTGACCTATTATTTTATTTATTATTTTTAGGAAAACGTTAACTTTTACAATGTTTGTAAATATGTGAGCATCATGTACCTATCACGTAATTAATTTATCTGTCATTGCTTTATTTTTCATTCTTTTTTTACCTATTTTGTTAGAGTAATTTTATTCTAGGTGCATCGTCTTCACATATAATTTTAAAATGTACCTATACAAAATTTTGTACATTTTAAAAGAGTAACGGTGGAGTTTTTTGCCCATTCTTCTGCATACGAAACTACCTTTTGGAAGGGGCAACTAGAATCAATTCTATTTTTTTTTGTAAATTTTGACGTTCTAAAGTGCCTTTTATGTGCCTATTTGAAATAAATAATTTGACTTTGACTATAATATTCTAATTGGGGTGTTTGGTCGTGTGCCTTAATTCCGGGGCATGTTGTATAGCTGAATAGCAATGTTGTATGAAACAATAAGTTGTTTTTTCCATTTCGGAGTTGGTAACTTGGTCATTATTCTCCTGCCCTTATCCCAATTTATTTGTGGTCGGCGCAACATGTCTTATCCTTTGCATACTTCTCTGTTAGTCATCTCGGTAGTCACTCCCTTTCTAGCCATATGATCTTCCACACAGTCCATCCATCGTTTCTTTGGTCTTTGTCTTTCCCTACTCTTCCATTCATACTCAAAACTTTCCTCAGGTTATTTTCCTCATTCCTCCGCATCATATGGATGGGCACGATTTCCACACAACTTTTCAGTCATCGGTGACATTTCCAGAGTTCCTCTGATGTATTAATTTCCTTTGGTCCCTTCTCTGAAAGTGGCACTCCCAACTAACTGAAAGGCAGGCTGTATAAAGTTTGGTCTCTGTTGCATTTCTACTCGGTGACGTAGGTAGGATTTATCAAAGCGAGTGTGAACTGTCGTCGAACGATTTCTTTTGTTTTTAAACTACCGATGTTTTGCAACCTGGCTGGCAAAAAGATCCAAAGTCCATAGGTAGTAAAAAAGATTCTTTTTAGAGGATAAAAAAAAAAAAAAATTGTACCTAAACAGCTTACTGCGCAGTTTTGTGTGAATGTTTAAGTATATAACTTTATTACAAAATATTCCACTGTCTGTGTCTGCTTAGTTTTCAAACTTTGCATTATTTTACTGCACTGCGGTGGCAGTGGGCAGGGCACATTGCTCGCAGACCAGATGGCCGATGGGGCCGAAAGGTTCTGCAGTGGCGCCTGCGTACCGGAAGACGTAGCGTTGGAAGGTGTCCTACAAGGTAGACCAATGGCCTTGTGAAGGCCGCAGGAATCCGCTGGATTCGGGAAGTACAGAACCGGTCGAAGTGGTGGTGCTTGGGGGAGCCCTATGTCCAACAGTGGACGTCTTTCGGCTGAAATAATGATGCAGGCCAAAGGTCAAGCGACGAGCATTAGTAGTTTTATTATTTAAAGTATTACACATTGTTATCCATGAAACTGAAGATATTTATTTTAAAAGCAGATGCAGTAGGTTTTCACTGAATCAAAAGCAAATATTGCACGCACACAGTTTACGCCAAATGCAAAAACAATTCCTTGGTTTTGCATTTACCAAAACACATTACTAAACTCCTTCGAACGTTCGGAATTGAGTAAAACGGTCAATTTTCGAAATTGTTCTTAATTCAAAATCGCTTTATTCGTTCGTGCGTGTAGTGAAATATCCCACGTTCAGCCATAAGGAAATAATGCCCACTTCGTTATTGCGTAGTTACTGTAACCGTTGCGCAACGATTGTAACTAGTTACGTTGTGAGAAACGTTATCGTTATTGAATATTGGGTCGAGGGTGCCCAAAGGTGACATATTTTATTGTTGAATATCGTTTATGTAATGGCGTTTCAATTGTTTTTATTACGTCGTCTTTCGTTCGTCGGAGTCCTTGGTTGTGTTAATCGTTACACAATTTTTTTATTCTTATTATTCTAGGAAGGTACTGATGTTAATGATATAGTCACAACGAAATAAGTTTAAGGGGAATAACTTGACTCACATAAGTGAAATCAAAATTTAAGAAAAGCCCGTTTTCTGTTTACACGTGTTTTGTCTTATAGCCAACTAGATTTATACTCAAGACTTTAGATAAATTATAAATATTATTTTATAATTGACTGTAATTATGAAAAAGACACTGAACAAAATCCGAGAAAATTTCGCAGAAATTTTCTAACTTTCCTCCAAAAGCGAACCTCTTAAACAAAATTCATTTATTTACGTTACACGTTCGTGTTTTGGTCACAGAAATTCATGTGTATCAACTTAATCGGTCCAGTAGATTAGGAGCAAATCGGCTATGACAGACGGACAGACAAACAAACACACGAGTGATCATATAATGATTTTCCCTTTTGAGGTTCGGAACCCTAAAAGTGTCTGAAAATGGTTTAATTTAAATAAATGCTATGAGTTTGTGTTTTGACGACAGTGAAAATGACTCTTCCAATATTAACCCCGTATCTTCTTGATTCCAGGTGGAGTCAGGTCGCGAGGAACTAAAGAAGGAGCGAGAGATCATGCAGCTGGTAGCAGGATTGCAGCTGGGCGAGGATGAGCGCCGGGAGTTGCCGCACGTCATGCGACAGAGACATGCGCCTAGGTAAGGAGACTACTGCAGGCTTAGCACGAGAACCGTAGAGAAGCGTTTTGTAGACGGAAGAGTAGACAAAAATTACGTTTCCGTGTAGACAGGTGACAGTTTTCGCGATTTCTATTCTTCAGTAGAGTAGAAATAGAAAGTGTCATGCTTTTTTTTTTGTGGATGGGAAATCATCAAATAACTTCTCCCGCTCTAGGCGCAGCGGGAGGGTGTGTCAGACTCTTACTGACTAAAACCCACCCGTATTCCTTCCTGTTGCCTGTGTTGCCAGGGGCCTCGGTGACCCTTTAGTACCTTCCCGCGACCCCGGCAGGCATCGGCCCTAGTGGATCCCTACACTCGTGCTGACGACATCTCTTTGAGGCGCGCGTGGAATACAACGCGCCGTCACCCCAGGCCTGGTCCTTACCGGACGGTGAGCTACCCATTGCTCACCGTCCGCAAGCCCGCGCCTACGGTGGCCGGAAATCCGCCCGGGATTCCCGACGCTCAGGGCGTCTCCTGCGGCGGTTAGGGGCGAGAGGGCGCAAAGTTTGCCTTTCCCTCAACCGTCCCGCCTCCTCCTTCGCGAGCATTACTGCTTCGCAGAAGGAGGTGACGGCTGCCCATGCCCTCTCGTTCCGTACCATGGTCTGTACCAGGGCCGGACGCGAGAGATCTCTGCCGCCGATCGCCTCCACGAGGACACGGCGGTGCTCTGCCCAAGCCGGGTAGACCACCGTATGCTCCAAAGTGTCATGCTAAGCTTGCTGTTATGATATTAGTAAACTCAACCAACCGGTAAGTCCCCGTTGTCTCCGAATAGGAGGGGCGCTCCCGAACCCTTCAGTCCCCACTGACACCGAACAGGTGTCAGTGGCCACGTGGTTTGCAACTCTATTATAACGCAATAAGGTTCGGGTTCGGGGCGCGAGAGATCTTGACTTCATGCGACAGCGGCGCGCAAGCGGTAAGCTTAAAATTTACTAGCATCGTGTAAACAGCTGCGTGCCAAGCCAGGAAAGTTAGTCAAGGTGTTACTTGCTTGCTATCATCATCTGCCTAGCTTATCCCAACTATGTTGGGGTCAGCTTCCAGTCTAACTGGATGCAGTTGAATGATGCATGAGGATCTATTTTACATGGAGCCACTGCCTATCTGAACTTCACTATCCAGTTAATGATAGGTAGGCTTAATAGACTAGATATTTTGTAGACCTTTTTCTTTTTTTTTTTTTGTTTTACCTGGTACGTCTCGACAGGCCTACACTGTCCTCCCATACCTATTATCACTGTAATTTGAAAACATTGTAAAAGCCAATTATTTTTAAAAGAGTAACCGTGGATTTTCTTGCCGGCTCTTCTCCATAGGAAATGACCCATTGGAACCGCGCACCTAGCTTCTGACGTTTCATAAGTGCCCATGTAGGTTTATGTGAAATAAAAATATTTTGATTTTGATTTTGATTATGAGTAGGACCCCTTGGTAAGACTGGTTGTCATACTTTTGGGCTTTGTCATGATTGATACCCCTTCGTGCTTCAGCAGGCTTAGCATGACACTCTCTTTTTCTTCGAAGAATAGACACGGCTCTTTCTATACAAAGTGACATTTCGTTTCTCAGTTTTTGACATCTCACCGTAGAAATCCTTCTACAATCTGTCATCTTGTCTTTCGTTTCTAAAGATCTTTGTCGAGGTCCTTTTTTATGTAGAAAGATTTCTACGGCGGGGTCAAAAAAGGAGAAACGAAATGTCACTTTGTATAGAAAGAGCCGTGTCTATTCTTCGAAGAAATAGAGAGTGTCATGCTAAGCCTGCTGGAAGCACGAAGCGGTCTACATACAACCTAACAGTGACCTGCAAATTGCAAAAAACGTAAGAAAATTTTAATTTTCGGGCTACCATTGTGGATCCACCCAAAAATCGTAAGCATTATCTAGTCTCATAAGTAATATAGCTGGGACACAGGCCTCCTCTCTGTGAGAGGGAGTGGGCTGTCATCTACCACGCTGGCCCAGTGTGGGGTGGTTGGCTCATAAGTAATAATACCAACCTAATATATTGCTGTCCCACTGCAGGACAGGCTTCTTCTCATACAGAGAAGTCACTAGCATTGAGCACCACGCTTGCTCAAGACGGGCTGGCGATTTCAGACTTAATTAACTATAAGTCCAGGCTTCCTAACGGTGATTTCCATCACTGATGTCAGTCATGTCCAAGATAAACTCAAAAAGTATTAATTGATAAAGTCACATTCGTTCTTTCACGGATTTGAACCCGCAACCTCATGCATGTGAGGTGAGGTTAGCCACCGGCGACGACACCGGCGGTTGACGGCGCGTTGTGTTCCACGCGCGCCTCAAAGAGATGTCAGCACAAGTGTAGGGGTCCACTAGGGCCGAGGCCTGCCGGGCTCGCGGGTAAGTCCGAAAGGGTTACGGAGACCCCTGGCAACACATGCAACGGAAGGAACACGGGTGGGCTTTAGTCAGTAAGAGTCTGACACTCCCTCCCGCTCCTCCTCATGTGAGGTGACGCCATAACCACCGGATTATCACGACCAAAAATGGTGCCGATTCCCTTGTTCACAAACTAAACTAAATTTAAGTTCAGTGCATCTTTTTCTTTCTATTTCATTAAGAAGAGGACAGAAGATAAATTTTAGTTTAGTCCTGTCAAATTAATCAGCGCCTGTCACTACTCTATACAAGTTTAGACATGATTAAAAACTTGCCTAGTAAAATTACGTCAATTTACGTCAAGCGCTGATAAAATTTATCTTCTGTCCTTTTCTTAATGAAATAGAAAGAAAAAGATGCACTGAACCTTAATTTAGTTTAGTTTGTGAACAAGGGAATCGGCGCCAATGGCCACTCCTTTACACAGGAGCTCACACGCGGTGGAACTATTTATTTAACAATAATAATCGTTAATTCAAGGCTTAACACATTATTTTGTGCTATTACAAATAAAAACCATTTTATTTCCTAATATTTGTACATACTTGAGTAACCTAACCAAATAGTACCTATAAATAAATATTAAACCAATCAATATATTAAATTAACTTCAAGGGCATGATAATAAGTTGTTTTATCTTAATTATTCAAACCGGTTTCCGCTTAGCAGACTGTAAACATACATACAAAAACTCACGCCTCCGTCCCATGGGGGTAGGCAGAAACTATAGAACGCCGCCTGCTACGCTCCTTACATACTCCTTTTGCTTCGTTTACGTTCATACATCTGGTCATACACGCACGCCGATTGCGAGTACAACGCACCTTACCTTTCCGAAGAACATCACCAATGACGTCACTATATGTCTTCCTGGGGCGTCCCCCGGCGTTTCCTCTCACATCTGCCTTGTAAATTCCTTTTGTCAGTCATAAACCATCATTATTATAGATAATTTGCTTTGGCAATGGATGTCGTGGTAGAAAAAATACATCCACGGTCGTCACGTTTGAATATTAATTGGATAACGAATAAACAAATCGGACAACTCTTCTGCCCTTACATACCTTAGTCAAGGCTCACACCTTCCTACCTAAATATAATATTATAATAGGTAGTTATTTTTCCATACGAATTCCAAGAAAGTGCACTATAGTTGCGGGAAGATTCCTGACATAAGAAGTAAAAGAAACTAATTACTATTATTAGTAATTAAATGATTATTTATTACCCGACTGCCTCAGGAGGGTAATGTTTTTCGAGAGTATGTATGTATGTATGTATGTATGTATGTAGGCACGCTCTGTAGCCTAAACGGCTTTTAACAAAAGCGGCTCCTTAGGTTCGTCTTAATTGTGGGAGTGACATAGGCTATATAATATTTATAAATTACATCTGCAAATACAAAAAAAAAGGAGGGGAATTTTTTTTTTTTAATTAATTGCAACAATAGTGGTATCAAATAAAAGCTAGTACTTAATGATTAATTTTAAAATATATATAATAATAAAACTAAAAAGCTTGAAATAAAATAAATTATTTAAAAAACAAAAAACCCGACTGGAAAAACACATAACTGAAAAGGGAAAAACAAGCATTATAATCTATAGAATTTTGGTATCGCAGGCGGGGGACAAACAAAAGTTACACCATATTTCGGGTTATTCGACTGTCCCGGGGGCCTGCAAGAGCAACATTATATAGATTATAATGCTTGTTTTTCCCTTTTCAGTTATGTGTTTTTGCAGTCGGGTTTTTGTTTTTTAATTTTTTTTTTACTTCAATGGTCCTAGTTTATCATTTGTGACTGAGTTACGGGTATAGCTATACAAGGTGTCGTTTTGCATCCTCGTCAAATTCAAGGAGCTAACTATGCTAATGATTCTCGACACAAATCAATAATAAAATAAGTACGGCTTTTCAAAATTTCGGAAAACGTATGTGTGGGACACGCATGTTAAAACGCCGCCGTGTGATACCGCACTTTAACTGCCCCTTTTGCACACACACTACCGCATACGTACGCAACGGGGTGATTCTGTTCTGTGAAAGTGGTGTATTCTAAAATACTGTCAAACTCAAATAACTAAAAAAACTAGTATGTATTCATTATTGAGCAGGTATTGTAATTTTATTTGATTACATATGTATTTCATAGCAGCCTCCTGAAATTTGACGAGGATGCAAAACAACACCTTGCATGTAAGCGGGCACGCCCTTTATGCCTGGAGGCTTTTATTTAGGTATTAAGTTCTGTTTTCGTTTTTATTTCTTTTCTTTTTTTTTTTGTTTGTTCGTATAGTGGTGTGCTAGCTGACATATGGCTAATAATTTAATGTTTTGTGCTGCACGTAGTGTAAATTATTTTGCATACTATTATATAGAATCCTTTTTTTTTCTAACTGAACAGACAGGTGTGCTGTTGGGGAGTTTGTTGCGCCACTTCTTCTTCCCAGCTAAAGCACTAGGAAGTGGTGAAGGTTGGGCGTTTTGGGGGACTGTCTTATGTAATGTTGACGTTCGAAAAGTGCTGATTCTCAGCCTAGTTTGAATAAATGACTTTGATTTTGATTTTTGATTGACTACGATTGCCAGCTATTTGTTGGCTATTCTTAATTATCTATTAACTATTAAACTATCTTGTTCGTGTTTGTTTCGTTGAAGTTTTAGGTCAACCACATATAATAAACTTTCGTGCTATCGACACCAAGAAGAAGATTCATCTTGTTTCATCACGATGTTTTGTCTCACTGGTCTCTAAAATTATCTTCAAGGCTACAAGTCATGGCTGAAAATTTCACAATGGTATATATTTGAACTCACAGGCTGTTTCTTAAGGAGCTTCAGTCGTTATGCTTAAATCTTTAGTCCTCCACAAAAACAGTAAATCCTACATAAAACACAATGAAGTGATTGAAATAATTTATTTCTGTTTCAGATAACACAACGCCACAGCTGAAAGGGCGCCATCTATCGGCTGATGACGAAAGCAGCGCACCATCCGAGCCAACACATTTTACCTCGATCACGAAACTAAACGAATACAACCAAATAACTTGTGCACTCAAATGACAAGGGATTTATACACACGTTTTATGAAGTAACGTAACGTGAGTTCAACCACGGTTAACGTACCATTTGCGTAAATATCTGTTTTTTCTAACTGCTAATGGATACCGTAAGGTGTGGTTGCTCTTTATAAAACAAGACCTATGATAGCCTCTTAATAACCCATTGCTGAATTTGTGTAAAAGGTGTCAGTCAATGTACGTCGAAAATTATCTAATGTTGGTGAAGTATTGTTACATTAATCTTTTCTATACCAAAAACAGCAATGGATATAAAAGTGTCATTTGTAAAAATATTGTGTACTCTTACCGTAAAATATTATAACCCAATTTCAAAATGCGAACGCGACACAGCGATCGTAGAAACGAATCGAGGTTCTATTAATCGATTTGTCACGAACGTTCTCGGGTTATTTCCGATTATCGATTAATTACTTTAGAAATCCGTACCTACGCTAAACAGGGTACCTAAGAAAGTGTAATTTAATTATTTCTAGTAATTAAATACCGATTTATGTCCACGGATGTTTAAAATCATTAAAACAATGATTGCATGAGTTTTCACGCCGTTCGAGGCCAAGCAAAGGTCCGAATTTTATTGTTTTAAGTAAAATGAAAAGGTTTTGTTGTTAATATCATTTGTATATTTCATTTAAATGTGTTTAGCAGTCAAGAACACGTTTCGTAATAAACTAATCGAATTAATGCATCATAAAATACGTTACGTGATCCGCCATATTGCTTTTGTTATGTGTCAAATTAATGGGAAAATCATCCTTTCTTACCACTGAAATATTTGTTAATAGAGCTATAATTATTTGTATTCCTGTCTACAAATAGTTATCGTGTGCTATCTTAAAACTTAGAAATTTTTTTTTTTTTTTTTTCTAAATCGTCACGAAGTCGTGACATTGGTGTAGATAATCCACATTGCGGGCAAGACAATGGAAATCTTTTGTCATAATTTAAAAGCTAGGAAAACTGTAGGTATATTCCATGAGAGTTAGGTCTTCTTAACCGTATGAGGGAATTATAGGGCTCGCAAGATCTAGCAATTCACAAAACGCTTTGTAAGCTTACAAGTGTTTTTTTTAAATCACGAAATACCGACATGCATTCGATGTAAGAACAATCATGGTATAATGTTATCTAATAAAAATCTCTTTTCGTGGTGACGACATTACTATATCGAGTTTGAAAGTAAAGATTTTTTTTGTGGGACAGTCTCATCTGCATTGCCTCCTACTGGTCTAAACAGCTGAATGTTGTGTTTTTTGTTTTATTAAAACATTAACACACAAACAAGGACTGGTTGTATCGGGCTTCTGCTAATTCCTGCGTATTTATATGACGGCAGAGATGGCCACATAGCTGGCGATCTATAGGGAACTTAAGTTCTTATTGCTCTAACATACAGACCGAACCTCTTTGACAATAACAGACCTACCGGTAAGACATTTTTTTTTATTGACAGCTGAGCTATCTATACAAACGTAAATTCCTATTGTATCAGTACTCGTAGAGGTTTTTAATGCACACATTTCAAGTAAGAAATGAACGATAAGTTTATTAATAGACGTGTTCTTCACATAATTATATGCAGCTAGTATATAAGCACTATATAGTCATTTATATACCTATTTAATTGTGCCTTAATATCAGAGAAAATGGTTAAGTTAGTGTGTATTCCAATTTAAGAAGTAAATAAGTCAGTTATCGTGTATTTTTGTCGTATCTAAATAAGGTTTCGTAATATTTTTTTCATTGTTTTTTATCAAGTCCCGATTAATTTCTATGTTTAAAATTGTTTTTAATACATTTTAAGAAGCTTGTACCTAGCATAAACTCTTTCCAAAAAAATAGTTACGTTAAACGGGGTTTAACGGCCGAGTCTTGGCTTAAGGGGACTACTGGAGCTAAACGCAAATTTTATAAGTTTTTTAATGCCTAAAAGTATATATGATCCATTGCAGTATACTAAATCAGAAAAATATATGACATGCTTCAGGGATATATTCTAGGTTTAAAGTGTGTTGAAAACATAATACAACTTGATACGATAGAAAAAATCACGAAGATACCTTTAAAAAAAATATTTTAACGACTATAAACCATATTCATACACATGCAATCATTCTGATTTTTTGTTAGATTATTCTACAATCAGCATATTAGCATAAAAGTGTTTTAATTTGTTTATCCAATCAATACATAAAAAAAAGTAGATAATTGCTTCATATTTTGCAATAAATTACCAGCGTTGTGTCATCGCGCTTATCTTTCTTTTCTATGCAGTCTGACAATGACCGCACTTTAGCTCTTGTCAACCTCTTAAGTCTCTGCTTGTGAGTTGTGACAATGTTCAATCAGCTATCGTTAAACTACGTTTTGTTTATAAGGTAAATGTAAACAGCGTTAGCTAAGTTAAACTTGTTATAACTTCATAGCGTTTTTTATAGTGAAATAAAAGATGTACTAAAAGTGAAATGTACTAAAAAATACAAGTAAAAAGTAAAGTATAAAGTACATTTTTTGAGCTCAATTATGTATTATTTAAAGTTTTTATGTACTTCAACGTTTTATGTCATTAATTTCTTTTTTTTTTAGCAAAAATTGCACGGAAACGCATGAACTATGAAACGACTCTTAAAACTGCAAATGATTATAGGTAATCTGTCCTGGAAGTGTCATTGTAATCAAGAAAAGTCAAAATACATGTACCTGGCTCCCGTTTTAACAGGAATCGTTTGCACGGCGAAACCTTTCATACTATACGGTTACCGGTTAAAATATCGGACCAATAACTGTTTGTCCGGTAGCTGCATGTCTGTAAAGACACTGAATGTAGGTACCTTTAAACAAGAGTTTGATAGAAAACGTGTGTACAAAACTAAAATATTAGTCAAATAGGAGGGAATATTGTAAGCTGGTATGAATAGAATAGGCAAAGTGAGAACACCAGCACCCTAATTGCGTAATACGCTATCAATAACAATCTGAATGATTTTGAAGTATATTTGCTAATCCGTTGCTTCATATGTTCGAAAAAATTGTTGTAATGAATGTTGTTGAACTGTCAAAATGAAACCTATTGTTACTGATAGTGTGATAAGCGAAAAAAAAAACTAAAAACTTCAAATTAAAATGGATGATATTTTGATGTGAGCAAGTGACTGGTGATTTTCACAAAATTTTCTTCGTTACAAGCATTTGTTATGTTAAAAAATAACAACGAATATTATTTAATATTATTATTTACTTACAGGTAAAAAAAAATTCAATGAATTTATTTTTCACCGTGTCTTGAGAAACCTATGTAGTTTTTAGCGCCATCTTTCGAGTTTATTAAGAACTATTGGCGCTAATCAGGCATTTATAATGAAAATGTCATCCAATTAATTAACTGATTATTATGTAAGAAATAAAAAAAATATAATGTTAAAGAAATAATGTAAATAGTAATAAATCATTTGCGCAAAAAAATAATATAAAATGTCATCATCAAATATTTTAGGCTATGAGTGCCATTAAAGTTTATTATCATTCCTAGTTTATTTTTTTATAATTAATTGTAAGATAGGCTTGCCTATCACGTGGGACTTAACTTAAACGGCGCAACTAAACACGAGGCCAGGGCCTCAAGTCTGCTATTACAATAGTGTCAGAATGGTCTGTTCCGATCATCATTAATGACGCCATTATATTAGTAGATTACCAAAGTTGTCAAAAAAACAAGAAATCAATGATTTTGACCATTCTGACACTATTGTAATAGCAGACTTGAGGCCCAGTAAACAAGACAGTATGAACTGGCAGAACACATTCGCTAGCGATGTCAAAATCTCACTGCCTCAAACTGTTATTGATAGTCGAGAAGTGTCAAAGTGCAACAAGGATATTTTGGCGCCTGGATGACATTGACAGTTGTTGGTAAACATTTGTGAAATTGTGTCACCGAAATTTTATTGATAAAACAAAATGGCGACGTTAGTTCAGATTTTGGCGCCAATGTAATCTTGCAATGTTGTTAAGACGTGAGATTTTGACAACGCTCGCTTTAAAGTCGCTGTTTAACGCTCGCTGGACCAGTTGCTAGCATCGTAACTTGCTTATTTACTGGCTTCATGTGCATAAGGCTTTTAGTCTGGGGTAGGGCGGTTATGTACTTATATTATCTATGTAATTATGAAAATGTTTATGAAAAAAAACACAATGCAAAAAGATTGAAAATTGTACAATATTCTTGTAGATACACGTAAACTTAATCTATAATTATGTTTATATAGTATGGTGATTTTTACAACGAACAGACAACGATGTATTCAATTATTATTATTATAGTTATTCAAATAAATGTAGTCTGTAACACATAAACATTGTATTTCATTTTCGTTGGCCCAGTACATACCTACTTAAGGGCACCGGCCCTTAAGTAGGAAGGTACTGGGCCAACCCAAAATATTCCTGCGCTGTGCCTCGCCAGGTGAGCACCGGCGAGCATCTGGCGAGGCACAGCGCAGGGATATTTTCACTGCCAAACCATTATTATCGACTTTGTTTGTATTGAAATAATAACGAAAATCCAGTAACACAACTTCTACCTAGTCCTAGAGATGATCGAAGTGGCTACAGGCAAGAGAGGCGCGTTGTAACGTCATAGACTAAACTATACACTGCATGTGAGTTAAGTTTTGCCAAAACGAAATAACCCACATCAACATTTCTCCCGTTTTCAGAAGTAATTGTAATGAGCAGTGGGCCTACTCCCAAAGCACTAAATCCGTAGTTTCAGCCAAAATTACGGGCGTTACCTACTTTGTATCACTTACGGAAGTAAGATTACTTGGGAGCCCGAACTGAGAATGAATGACAACACCATTTGACAGTTGTCCCTACTCGCAAAGTGTTTGCGAGTAGGGACAACTGCCCGTCCGAAAAAAAATTGTCACTTGTTTTGACGGATCAATTACTTTCGGATGGGTCTGTATATCCATTGACGGAATTAGAGAGTAGTCCCCCAGGGCCGTATTAAATCTATTGGATGCCCTGGACACTTTAGGATATACATAATTCAGGATGCAAGAGTGAGCTTGAAATTTATAGCAGGGCCTCAGATAGGTTAGGATTTATAATTACTGTTTATGAAAATTTGCACCCCCTCTGAGATTTACGTAGCTTTTCTTTTGACAGCCTCAAGCTACGACGCTGGCAGGAACTAGGGGCCCCAAGGATCGTGGGGCTCTGGGCACTTACCCAGAGTGGCCAATGTTATAGACGGCCCTGGTAATGAATTAGGAGAGTTAACGCTACTTATCTTTAAATCTAATCTAAGCATTAGTTTTAGATGTACACTACATTGCTTTTAACGTGCACGGAGTAGATACCTACCTAAAATTTCAACATGGATGATGTAGCCAACATAAAGAGATAAAGATAAAGATAAAGATAATTTAATTTTGCAAACATGGGTAACATTAAATGGTGACAAAAAAAAACATATTGTAAGTTCAGCCATATTTTACCACGTAGGCATGCAAAAGATATAGAACATCAACTTATAACTAGAGAGTAGGTAGAATTAAAAAACATTACACGAAAAAGTAGGTACACAAAATAAACATTATTCTAACTTAAAAAATCTTTCTCAGTAAGGTATTCACTTAAATTATAATAAGCTTTCACCACTAAAAAGCTACGAAGTCTTTTTTTAAATAATTGGACTGGAAGCCCTTTCCAACTCTTAGGCAAGTGATTATAAATAACTGGAGCCATGCAGTAGACACTTTTGCGCATGAGTGCTGTCTTAGCTGGCTCCTGACAAAGCAAGCTATTGTCGCGTCTATTGCGGGGAAACACGTCAGCTATACGTCTGAAACGACTCGGGTTTGCCTTCACAAACACAGCTACTTCTAGTATGTATAGACAAGGTAATGTTAAAATCTTATAACTTTTAAAGTATGGTTCACAACTATCAGTGGGTTTAATTTTAAACATCGATCGAATGCATCTTTTTTGCGCCTTGAAGGCGGTTTCTTTTTCAGTAGAGTTTCCCCAAAATATGATCCCATACCGTAAATGTGATTCTACTATGCCATAATAAGCAGTAAGAAGAGCATCTGTGTTAATTATAGGTGATAATGTATATAGAGCGTATGCAGACTTACTCAGCTTCTTACATAAGGTATCAATGTGTGATTTCCAATTTAATTTGCTATCTATTTTGAGACCCAAGAATTTTGTACTTTCAACTTCTTCTATGATATCATTATTGTAGTGTATATTTAAATTAATAGTAGAGGTCTGTTGTCTAAAATGGATAACTTTAGTTTTACTCAAATTTATTTTTAAATTATTCGCGTCTAGCCAGGTTACCATCTGTTGTAAACTATTATTAATGTCATTCTCATAATTATCTATCCTTCTACAAGGTATTGTAATCGTACTGTCATCCGCAAATAGTGTTACTGGTCGATCAATAGATTTCGGTAGGTCATTTATGTATAGTATAAATTTAAAGGGTCCCAAAACGCTGCCTTGCGGTACCCCAAATAATAATTCACGCTCTGAAGACCGAAATATTTCTTCACGTTTATTAACTGTATTAACTTTATTAATTTCAGTAATTTGTTTTCTATTTTGTAGGTAAGAATTAAGCAAATTAAGGACATTGCCTCTCATCCCGTAGGCTTCGAGTTTCTTTAAAAGAGTAGTATAGTGTACATAGTCGAAAGCCTGGGTCATGTCGCAAAATACACTACATACAGGATTCCGGACATCAACGTTTTTTATGACATTGTATAAAAAATCATATATAGCCATATTGATAGTCCTATGTACACGAAATCCTTTCTGTTCCTCGCACAGAATGTTATTTTTTTCTACGAATTTATAAAGTTCCCTATAAATATATTTTTCAAAAATTTTTGAAATAACGGGAATTAATGATATTGGTCGGTAATTTTCCATCCGTTCTCTATTTTCTTTTTTAAATAATGGCTTTATAATCGATATTTTTAATGCGTCAGGGAAAACGCCTGCGCTAATACTTAAGTTAATTATGTGACTTAAATGGCCACTTATTTCCTTACACATGTTTCAATATTTTTGTAGCAATATCGTCATACCCTACACTATTTGTATTGTTTAATGATTTGATGATTCTCTCAATATCTTGTGGTATACTAGGAGCCATAAACATTGTTTTATTACAAGTGTCAATTCTGTTACATTTAGGTTTGCTAGTCACATCAAGTTTCCCTTGTACTTTGTCGATAAAATAATTGTTAAATGCTTCGGCAATATCGTTGGGATTAGATAGAACGCTGTTATTATTTATAATTTTAGTAATATTAGACTTAGGTAGGTTAAATTTTGCACGATTTATAATTTGCCACGTGGTTTTAGACTTATTTTTAGATGTTGTTATATTATGATTGTTCTGGGCTTTTTGTGTTAGGTGTATAATTTTTTTGTGTAAGCGAGAGTAGTTCTTGAAAGTATATTTATTATATTTGTTTGGGTTTAATCTGAATTGCCACAAAAGTTTTCTTTTTCTTTGACTGCCTAGTTTAATACCTTTTGACAACCATTTAGGTCTTTTTGTGACATCTACTTTGATCAGTTTAGTTGGAAAACACAAGTCGTAAATTAATTTAAATAGATCGAGAAATTTATTATAGGCTTCATTCGGATCGATTGTGTCGTAAATCTCACCAAAAGAGAGATTTTTAATGTGGTTTTTAAAATAAAAAATGTTGTCTACACTGTAGTCTCTTTTGAGGGTATACCAATACTTTATGAGACACTTTGTTTGTACTGGACAGTGAAGCAGCTGTGCCGTATGATCGGACAAAGCCAGTTCGATTACTTCGGTTTTACATACTGAACTAAAATTATGAGCAAAGTTGTCTATACACGTCATACTGGCCATGCGAGTCGGCTGTCTTAATTCTAGTTTTAAGTTAAAGCTCATTAACAGACATTCGAAATCATTTGAGTGGCTATTAGGTATAAGCATGTCTATATTAAAATCACCTGCTATTACAATGTTGTTATATCGTGTGCGTGATATTTCTTTCAAAAGCGTTTCCATTTTATCAAAGCAGTAACTGAGATTATTTATATTTGGTACTCTGTAGATACATACAATAATTATTTTCTTCCATGGAGTTCATGGAGTCCAATCTTCCATGGAGTTTTTATGCCCGTTGTTTACTATAGGAACCTACTACACTTTGGATGCGCAAATAGCTTCAAATTTCTAACTGACCGATTCCTTGATAATTCAAAAGTTCCTGTATGTTTGAGAATTGTACTGATGTTTAGTATTATAAACATATTTGGAATAATGGATTTGTTTGACGCAATTGAGATATTGTGGGTTGTCTTATATTTGCGGAACTAAATCCACACTAATAGTGAGTATGTTCTGCGCTGCTCCTCGATAGATGTGTGCCGACCCTAACAGTGTGCTTCATGCCCCATAATAAGTTGTGCTAGACTTGGTCTAACGCGAGACTATCATTAGTTCAATGGATTAAAAAATAAACTGATCATATTTTTATTCTTATTCAGCTAATTATACACTATGTAAAAGAAATCTATCCGATCTGTGTCGGTCTTGTTAAGATTTTATATTTACCTTTCGGATCGGACAGTTTTTTTTTACACATTTGTATTTTATAGGTAGGTACTTACTTCAACTACGTGCAGCGCCATCTATCGGGTGAACAAGAATACATAGAACTGAGTCATTGATTCCTGTTTGAAGTCTGAAAGAGAAAGTTCTGCGTATAAACATTTTCGTTAATTGTTGTAGATATACGATCATAGATGGCGTTACTTAGATGATGATCGATTATTCCTATTGCTCAGAGCAAAAAGTGATGTACCGATCTCATGGGTCCAGGTTCGATTCATGAATAGTAAAAGCAACAACAAAGTTTTCGAGCCATAGATATAGTCGGCTTACCTGCAAACCGACTCACTTTTTTGCAGATGGGTATGACTGCCAAAACGTTGTTGATCATTGCTCAGAAAAAAAAAATATGTTTATTAGGGAAAGTTATACAGATTAGGTATATACATAGTTCACATAGTAGTATTCAGAGCTCTTAGTAGGAGCTTGTCGGGGTTAAAACTACACAGTAACACCTTACAATACAGCCATGCTTCTTGGAGGCATTGCTGGGTTCTGACTTAATGGGTGCCGGTGTATTTTCAGGCACTTAAGGTGGATTCGCAGTGGTAACACGCGAAATTCAAATTTTCTTACATGATTTGGAATTTGCAAGTCAGTGTCAGGTTGTAGCCTCGGGAGGTTCCTGTGTCGGATAAGGCGGGAGGAAACGCCCGGGTGTTACCATTGTGTGGATCGCCCGGAGGACACAGTGGAGCATACGGTGGAGGTCTGACCGGCTTGGGCAGAGCACCGCCGTGTCCTCGTGGAGGCAATCGGCAGCGGAGATCTCTCGCGTCCGGCCCCGGTTCAGGCCATGGTACGGAGCAAGAGGGCATGGGCAGCCGTCACCTCCTTCTGCGAAGCAGTAATGCTCGCGAAGGAGGAGGCGGGACGGTTGAGGGAAAGGCAAATTCCGCACCCTCTCGCCCCTAGCCGCCGCAGGAGACGCTCTGGGCGTCGGAAATCCCAGGCGGATTTCTGGCCACCGTATGCGCGGGCTTGCGGACGGTGAGCAATGCGTAGCTCACCGTCCGGTAAGGACCAGGCCCGGGTCGACGGCGTGTTGTGTTCCACGCGCGCCTTAAAGAGATGTCGTCAGCACAAGTGCAGGGGTCGCGGGAATGTCCAAAAGGGTTACCGAGGCCCCTGGCAACACAGGAAACGGAAGGAACACGGGTGGGTTTTAGTCAGTAAGAGTCTGACACACTCTCCTGCTCCGCCCAGAGTGGGAGAGGTTATTTCATAATTTCCCACCAAAAAAAACAACTTAACTAAACTTAGCCGTCAATATGGCTTTCGCCGGGGACGGTCAACTGGTGATCTTCTTGTGTATGTCACTCACTGCTGGGGCGAAGCCATCGAAAAACATGGTGAAGCACTTGCTGTATCGCTTGATATCTCGAAGGCTTTCGACAGGGTCTGGCACGCTGGTCTGCTCAGCAAGCTTCCTGCTTATGGCATCCCAGCTGATTTTTGTAGCTGGATATCAGACTTCCTTAGTGAACGGTCGATCAGAGTATTCGTTGACGGCTGCTCCTCTGACCTTATGGCTATTGATGCCGGAGTTCCTCAGGGGTCTGTTCTCTCTGCAACTCTTTTCCTACTGCACATCAATGACCTACTACAGACTGGTATTGTTGGGTACGCGGACGACAGTACTGTTTCAGAGAGATACTTGTCCAGCACAAAAACCAACGGGGCCGCAGTTCGTTCCTTGAGAGAGGCCTTGGTAGAGCGGACAGAGTTGACGTTAAGCCTTGTCTCCCAGTGGGGTGATGATAATCTGGTCACTTTTAACGCCACCAAAACACAGGCGTGTCTTTTTACCACAAAAAGGAGTCGTTTCGACCTGACTCCTACTCTCAGGCAGGCTCTCTGCCTGCGTCTGTGTTTCCGAACGCATACAACCCTAATCTCTTCAAAGTGAGAGTGAACAGGCTTCTTCTGGGTAAGCTCGCTCCATCGTCGACTTTGTTTCTGTCTGCCTCTGACATAGACTAAGGTCAAGAGCAAACCCATCAAAAATAAAAAAATAAAAAATAACTTATGGAGAAATTCTACATATTGTTTATGATCGCGAATCATATTTTGATCAATATACCACCTGACACTTGCAAATTGCATAAAACGGAAGAAAATTTGAATTTCGCGGGCTACCACTGCGGATCCACCATCGCGGATTTCAGGGATGCCAACGCTTCTTCGATGCTTCTGATATTGCAGATGTCCATAGGTCGGTGATCAATTACTATCAGCAGGTAGGACGCCTGCATGAATATAACAAAACACTTAAAAGTCTCTTGTTATACAGATTTGGATCTCTTCCTCATCATGATCTTCCACGACCCGTCTACACCCACTGCTGGGCATAGGTATCTCTTTTCTTGTGCCAATCCGGCTCCTGTGCCAGCGTCATCTTTATTGCGTAACACACTATCAATCACAATCTGAACGATTTTGAGGTATATTGCTAATCCTTTGCTTCATATGTTCGAAAAATTTGTCTGCTCAGCAACGTAACTAACGCAATGAATGTTGTGGAACTATGAGAGTGTGTTACGCGATTAACCCGCTGGTTTCGCCCACGAAGGCAACACTGTCATCTGCCCATCTTGCCGCTGGACGAGCGACATCCTCGTCTTGGAGTTGGACGCCATTCGGTCACAGCCTTACCCACTAAACCCTTCCTAAAAGATTGTTTTCAACTTTTATTGCTGACCGTACTACATATTTCAGCTACATCACTCTCTTTGCCCCACGCAATCAAGTAAAAAGTAAATATAAGTAAGTAGGTACTTATGGACATCCATAATTTTACATAATCCTTCCGCTGCCGTAACAGGGTAAGAACTAAACTTTTACATCATAAACATTATGCACACAGTCTTCAGCCTACTTTCCATTGCTTGTTCCGCCTAAATATTTGACTTTTGGCACATGTTCGAGTGTTTATTAACAAATAACGCGGTTATCTTTGACGAACATCTGTGGTAAATGTGACAGAGGACAGTTGAGATGACCTACTCTGCTTTACCACAGTTTATGCGGCTCTCTTGGTTCATCAGTCAGTCATAATCAGTTCGTTTGTGGTTCAGGTTTACGCACCGACCTCGGCACACTCGGATGACGAAGTGGAGGAAATCTTCGAGGACATCTCCAAGGTCTTGCATTGCACTACTAAGGCCCACTACAACGTTCTAATGGGGATTTTTTAAGGCTAAAGTAGCAGTACAGAATTGCAACAAATCGGTAGTACGTAGGATCCTATGACGTTGACTAGGCGTTCGACCAAATGGCGGGAATTCTCAGGGAAGAAGGCTCGCAATTTTGTAAAATGCGGCCTACGGAAAAGAGGTTCAAACTTTAGGAAGAGATGTCGCCGAAGTCAGTATATCCTCTCGGAAGCAGAAAACTTCTACGGCCAATTATACGCATCGCATGCATCTCGAGCTGATTCCGAAGATTAAGGATTCCAGAGCCACCATAACCCGCCTTCGCGGATGACCTGCCAGAAGTTAGCCAAGACAAAATCGAGGCCGCTCTAAAAGCGGGATTCTGTATTAAAGTCCTGTTTTGAAAGAGCTTCGGGAGCTCTTCAACTCTGTCCTGTTCTCTGGGAGAACTCCAGAAGCGTGGCGAAGGATAGTGGTCGTTCTCTTATTTAAAAGGGATGATAAGACCCTTTTGAAGAATTACAGACCCATTTCGCCCCTGGATAGCCGCGTTTCTCTTTAAGTTGTTTTCAAAAGTCGTTACGAATAGCCTAGCGTGAAGACTCGACCAGTTTCAGCCACCGGAGCAGGCTAGGTTTCGAGGAGAATAAAGCACCATAGATCACGTCCACACAGTGCGATAAATTATACAGAAGTCCGAAGAGTATAATCGGCCCCTATGTCTTGCGTTTGTGGACTATGAGAAGGTTTTTGACTCTATCGAGATCTGGTCTGTTTTGGAGTCTCTGCGGTAATGCCAAGTCGACTGTAGAGATGCATCGAAGTACTGAGATGTCTTTATGAACACGTGACAATGACCGTCCAAACTCAGGATCAGCGAACTGAACATACCCCCCTGCGTCTAGGGGACGTAATTTCCCCGAAATTGTTCTCTAACGCATTGGAGGATGTGTTTAAGACGCTGAACTGGGAAGGACGTGCCATCAACATCAACGGCGAGTACATCTCACAGTTGAGATTTGTAGATGACATCGTCATACTGGCTGAATCGCTGCATGACTTGCAGCAGATGCTGGATGGCCTAGTATTTTTTTCTGTACGCATTGGTCTCCGGATGAACTTGAAAAATAACCCAGGTTATGTTCAACGAACACTCCGGGACCGACTGCTGTCAAAGGCGGTGCTCTCGAGGTTGTTCGAGAATACGTTTACTTCGGGCAAACTCTGCGGTTTGGCAAGAACAACTTTGAGATCGGTTTGAGAGGCAGGTTAGGGAGTTAATAGCAGAATTACGCTGGGCTGGGCAGCGTTTGGGAACTTAAAGACGCAGGTCTTCAATCAATTCGTCCTGCCTGTTATGACTTACGGAGCCTCTTGTTACTAGGACTACAAAGTGCGTAGTGGTACGGCTGGTCCATAAATTCAGGGTCACTCAGCGACTATGGACCGGGCTATACTTGGAGCCTCTCTGAGGGATTGACATACTATGTAGTTATTTACCCTGCTGCAGCTAATTACAGTACGTAGCTTAAATTTCTTACTTTTGTGAAGTACTCAGATACTGTTGTGGCACTAAAAACACCAAAAGTCGGAGAAAATGGCGAGAAATCGTGAGGCGACTCACATCAGCCCCTGGACTACGAAACTACATGAAGACCACGACCACTCTGACAAGAGTGCTACGAATAAGAAGTTCTATGTAGATTTAAACTTTTGCTTTACAAAAGTAAGGAATTAAAGCTGTAAACAGCTGCAGCAGTGTAAATAACTAAAGTCAAATCATTAATTGACCGAAGTAATCTGACATGTGCTAGCTGTCACGTTGTGTAATAAAATGGTCATATTTATTGTATTTTTTTTTCGTTGATTGTCATTAGTGAAATTTGAAATTTTTCTAACTACTAACATCTTAATTTCTCCAAGCCACTAACCATAGAACACTTTTTATTGTATTATTGCACTGTTAATAATGTAGCAAAAAACAACCGTAATGTTTTTCTAATATTTATTTTTATAAAATTTTTTGCCGGAATGTCGGCGCCCGCGCCTCTTTACATATCACAGCGATGCCTTTTTTTTTATGTATGGCATCTTGTAGTTGACCTTGAGAGATCGTGACTACTTAACCGGACTTTCCTGTGGCTGCCTTAAGCGAACTCAAAGCCTCCAGCCAGGGGCGAATTCACGCTAACTAAGGGCACCCTGTGGAGTACGGACCTCGGCTTAGGGCGTCGCTGGGGGGAGGACAGCAAGATGGGACAGGCTGGATCTGGTTAATAATATTATTATTAATCGGGGAATTTAAAGCTACAGGCTCACCTGCGGCGCGGGCTGGCACTTCGTCGAGCAAGGGTCGGGGGGGACAATATCATAGAATACCACAAACACAAATGGCATTGACAAGTAACTGATGTTACGTCGGGTTCTGACACGCGGTTTAGTATTATATGAATTTTTATTCAATAAATATTTTATTTTTATAGGTTATTTCATACGTTTATTTTATTTTTTATTTATATCTGTATCTATCCGTGACATCACAGTGGGCCCTATCAGAATACCAGCTCTGCGACACTTATTTCTTAAGTACTGCAGCATTATGCTGAGATAGGAGCTTTTTGGCCTCGTACAGGACTTTTTGTTTTTATTTTAATTTTACTTTGTTTTTGTATTTTTTTAAGTTTTTATGAGTATTTTTTAGTTTAATGTGTGATCTCCTGTGCGAGTCCTAATAAATACTTTTTCTTTCTTTCTATTTTATATGTTACAATAAATATAATATGACCATTTTCATGGTCATTTCAATTCTTGGTCATTTTTATTGTATTTTGTGTGTGTGTAAGTCTAAAATACAATAAATACGACCATTTTATTACATAAAGTGACACCTAGCACATGTAGATTACTGCAGTGAATGAATAATTCTACTTTACATAGTAGGTATGTCCCCGAACCGGTTGAACGAAGACTATGTCGTTAGACATCTCACGATGTCCCAGGAGGCATGGTTCTGCAAATGAAGCACATAACTATTAAGCAAGCTTATCAGACGATCTCATACATGATACGGTACTCTAAGCAATGTTACTGGTGACATTCTTGCCCTGAGGTATAAAACTTCTGGCAACGCGGCGTCGAAATCAATTTGGCCCTTTATTATTTAAGATAATATAATTATGCATAATACGAATATAATAAGCTAAAAGTCTTAAAATAAAAAACGAGCGAGCCTTACAGTCGTCGCATATGATGTGTAACATCTGACATCTCATCTTGGTGATAAGAATATGAGCAGTGGCAGAAATAAACCTCAGAATAAAAAAAAAAACCAGCCAAGCGCATGTCGTACCACGCACAATGAAGGGTTCCGTAGTTGGTATTACTTGGGAAGAATTTATAAAAAAAAAATAATAATATTGTAGTTGACAAACATGTCCTCCCATACATCGATACACGTCACGATCAATTCTCTAATTGCAAATTTAAGTTGGTCGACTATTACTCGTTTACTTGTAAAGCCTACTTATCTGTGATAGTTTTCCTTTTAATTTCATTATATACACTACTGCCATGATTTTTTCATGATTTTTTCGGTTTACGACGACACTTGACTCTAACAACAATTAGCACTATATAGCTTACATAATCAGCCTATAATGTTCCCACTGCTGGGAAACAGGCCTCCTCTCTGTGAGAGGGAGTGGGCCGTAATCCACCACGCGGGCCCAGTGCGTGTTGGTAGATGTCACATGTCTTCGAATTTTTGATTCTAGGACATGCCGGTTTCCTCACGATGTTTTCCTTCACCGTTTTGAGAGCAGTGGTGATGAAATAATTTACACAAGGTAAAGCCCCGTCTGGGTTCGAAACTACGACGTACAACTCGTAAGTCGCGGCCGTTACCACTGGGCCACCACTGCTCTATATAGCTTAATATTACGCAAACCTTGAATCGAAAAATGATTTTCACAGACCCGCAATATTTTTGAACGACCTATCCAACGATAACCCACATCATGGGATAGACGAGAAACAAATGTAGTACTTGCGTCTCTGAGCTACAGCAGGGACAGACAGACGGACATGGCGAAACTATAAGGGTTCCTTGTTTACGACGGAACCCTAAAAAGCTAAACACCGAAATATTTATTCGAATAATATTATTCATTACTAGTGGTCGCCCACTGGTCAAAATTCGATACTAGCTATATATATAGTACTTGCTTATTCTATGCTCAAGCTGCCACTTCCTGTCTACACACTTCCGTCCCTTTTCACGAAATCACTCGTAGAGAAAGCGAGAGGAAAGATGTTACACGTCAATAATAATAATATGTGAATCTAAAAATTAGTCAGTATCGCTGTCAACAGAAAAAGTGCCAAAAAGGCTGGCCAGCATTGCCACGTTGTACGTCACGTGAAGAGTCGACCAACCGCTTGGCCATTCAGTACCTCTAGGATACTTTTGCTGCGAATTGAAACATGGCCTTCTCAAAGCTTTACGATAGGTGTATAATGTATAATATAACTTTTCCAAACTTTTTTTTTTTTTTGGGTGGGAAATTATCAAATAACTTCTCCCGCTCTGACCGGAGCGGGAGGATGTGTCAGACTCTTACTGACTAAAACCCACCCGTGTTCCTTCCGTTGCCTGTGTTGTCAGAGGCCTCGTCCTCGTCAGCCAGAAATATGAAGCTAGTTGCCTATTCCAAAGCGTAGTAGGTTCCTATGGAGAAGAACGGGCAAGAAACTCCACGGAGACTCTTTTAAATTAAAATATTGTTACAAAAATATTGGTTACATCATTAATGTTGAAATTATACATGTGAGAACAATGTAGAAAGACGTGCACGTTAAAAGTGTCCGTAATAAAAATATAAAAACAATTGAAAAATTAAAATAAGCCATGGCAGCTAAGAAATTACCAGTCCCTACTGACGGCGCCCGTTCACTAACATGTCGTTTGGATCAGCACCATTCAGCTCAACCATTTTGAATGGAACATAATGATCCAAAACACACGCCACCACCAGGGAGACTCATTTGAGTAAGCATGACATAGAATCTTAAATTAAACCAATTGCCTCCAACATACCAAGCAACTGATACAGGATCAATCATTTTCATATCCAGATCACTTCAAGAAACGCATTCAATTAATCGTGGTATCCATTAAAGATCGCACCAGCCGTCTGCCTCAACTTATGATAGTTAACCGCTCTTGTTTGCCGACCGGCAAGCAAATAGGTGGTATATGTAATTAATAACCGTACTTGTGCATGTCTGTGTGCACAGAGTATTGAGAACAGATGTGGTACTCGGATGGTCAGTGTTTTTCTTTTGTATGGTAGGAGATTTGTGCCTGCATATGTGTCAGTGATGATCTGTATCTACAGCGTTGAAATTAAATTGGCTAAAGAAACTCCGCGGACGTCACGGGAATTGATATCAAAATATGATTAAAAAAAAATGATAATTTATTTTGGGGTCAACGACCGCTTGTAAAGTTGTTTGTGTTTAGATATTGATCCACGTCTATGAAGTTTATAGAAACAAAAAATGCGATATTTCAAGCAAATACACTACATATGGTTATTAACCTCAAAAATAAATTATCATCAATTTTTTTTTTGTTTTGTCTGCGGAGTTTTGCTAGCTCATTTAACCCTGTAAACGACACAACGGATTTCGATGCGGTTGTCACTGATTCTGGAAGGTTTATATGTACAATACAATAATATTGCATAAAATGGCATAATCAGCCAAAAATCTTCCCATAGACCTTCGCTCTATGAGAGGGAGTGGGCCATAACCCACCACACGGGCCCAGTGCGCGTTGGCGGATATGACATGTCTTCGAATTTTTGGTTCTAGGACATGCCGGTTTCCTCACGATGTTTTCCTCCACCGTTTTGAGAGCAGGCAGTGGAGAAGACATAATTTGGACAAAGTAAAGTTTAGTGAAATTGAACTTACATATATAATGGAGAAATCTCGATGTTTTGTTAAGTTTTAAAAACTGTGCAAAGCAGGGGCGGGTCACTAGTATGTTTATATGAGCCTTTTTAGGGTGTATGTAAACGACGATGCACGACGTTTTCTGTCTTGCTAAAGGTAAACGGCAGATTTCGTACAGCTTACTTTTGTTGTTGTTTTGTTATAGAATTTGTACCACATATTAAGGCAACTAAGCCATTTATTTTCATGTAAGTGTACTATTTTTAGAAGTTCGGAATAATTAACAATATTAAAAAAAAAAATTAATAACTACACGTAATTTAGTCGTAAACTAAACGCAGTTATGTTGGTATTTAAGCTATGCTTGCCATGAGGGTATTACCCGACCTGCCCCCTTCTTAGATGAAGTAATTTACGAATTCATTAATTATAAATAAAATAAATGTACCTACATAGAAAAAAAACTATTAACTGTATTGTTTTATTTACCTACACTCAAAACCCCATCAGGACTTCATCATTATCAAACTGTTGCAGTCAGCTGCTGGACATAGGTATCTCCTAATGCACTCCGCTGAGCAGGTACGATCCTAATCTCAATTTACCTACTTGATAGTAAGAAAAACACTACAAAAATTGCGACAAGCAATCTAGAACATATACTTCATTACCGAAACAATGTTTATGTGCCTATAAGTAACAATCTACATTGGTACACTAGTACATAACCTTAAAAAATAAAACTGGTTATAACTTTTACGTCCCAAGTTCTAAAAATCCAAGAATTTAAAAAAGGCTTGTCTATACAAAACACGAAATTTTATTACCCTGTACGAAAGTCCCATACAAGCCTGTCGTTCGCCTTTGAAAATGCAGCGGTACGACAGCGGCTCCCCTGACATCATCTTCTGTCATCAGATGACAGCCGCCACGCAACCATCGATGCGACGCGCGACGCTCTGCTAGAGTGACTGCCAGTGTCACTCTTATCCGACATTGTCGGTGATTTTTTTGCGTCAGCAGCGATTATACTCCGCCGAAAGCGCGTAAAAAAATAACGTGTGCTAAGTCCCTTAATGATGCTGGAGTACATAAAAGATTTGTTTAGCACCGCACTGAATTGTACGGAGTCACACACTGGTTTGGTCATTGTTGAGCATCTCTGGAGTACGCACAATGTCGCTCCGACGTGCGATCATCGAGGGAGAACAACCTAATAGAAGTGCATGTCTGAAATTGTAAAATTAACGTATGTGTTTGTAAAATTAACCTCAACAAAAAGAAAAATATATTTAAGGTGATTTAAAATTAGAATTTCAGGTTTAAGTATTCAGGTCTAATCAAAGCACTGAATTTGTAAGTGACACTATAAATTGCCATTCACAGATACGTTTTCTGACCAATTTGTTTACATTTTCATAAGAAACTTTTTGAATAGATTATACATTATTACATCGATATAAGCGTATTCCGCGCGGAAGTCGTCTTCTCGCCCAATACCCAACGCATTGAGCGTTTGCACGCAACTAGGCCCACAAGTATTTCGGACGTAATAAAAGTACTGTGTCCTATCTGTGTCTACATACTCCGCAGCATATTCTTGACACGGTGCGCGGGTACTCGCAACGGATACTTGCGGTGATAGCGGCTCGCTTTCTGACCGTCACTCTGCGACGTCATCCGAAGTTTGCGTCTCTAGACAATGTGCGTCTGGGCGTTAGCCTTTTGAAGCCAACGTTGATTATAGCCGAGGGAGAATGTGATTCACGAAAATACGAAATAAAGATATCTTCTCTTGTTATTTGTTGGCTTACAAATTGTAAAGGTCATTAACTGCAGTCGTTTTGCATCTGACTAGTACCTATATAGTTATTGTGATTACTAAGACTCCACGTAGAATCCATGGATGCCCAAAAGTTACACTAAAAGTATACACAGCTACAGAACCTGGCCAGCGTCTAGCTGTTAAGGTAAAAGCAGCCATTATTTTGCACCTTTCTAGGAAGCAATAAATGAAGGAAACTAAGTTATTTATTTAAAACTAGCTGCACCCCGCGATTTCACACGCATAAGTCTCGATCCCGTAGAAATATCGGAATAAAAAGTATCCTATGTTCTAATCCAGGTTATGGTATACTCATGTGCTAAATTTCATCCAAATGCGTTCAGCCGTTCGCGCGTGAAAGCGTAACAAACAAATAAACAAAAAAACTCACTTTCGCATTTATAATATTAGTTAGGATTAGGAGTGTCCCAACGGTTGTCTTGCGTGTGGGGGTCTACTCTCTAAGTCCGTTAACAAAGATACGGGCCCGTCCGAAAGTAGTTAATCTGTCAAAAACAAGTGACAAATTCAATTTTTCGAACGGGCACAAACCATAGACATATATGTAAATATATGTTATTCCTAGCTCGATGGCACAATCACATTGCGAGTAGGGACAACTGTCAAATCGTGTTGACAATCATTCTCAGTTCGGGCCCCGAAGTAATCTTATGTCCGTAGGTGATACGGAGTAGGAAACGCCCGTAACTTTGGCCGAAACTACGGATTTAGTGGTTAGGGAGTAGGCCTCCAGATTACCAGTAACCTGCCGGGGTCGCGGGAAGGTACTTATGGGTCACCGAGGCCCCCGCAATACAGGCAACAGGAAGGAATACGGGTGGGTTTTAGTCAGTAAGAGTCTGACACGCCCTCCCGCTCCGCCCAGAGCGGGAGAAGTTATTTGATGATTTCCCACCCTCAAAAAAAAAAAAGACTACCAGTAAAAACTGCGATTATTACAAGTCTGGGGAAGTAGGTGTAAATATGTTTTATTGTAAATAAACCAACATAATGCAGCACGCTTTCTTACCGTCCGACGTCCCTCCGGTTGTAGCCGTCAGGGGCCTGACTGGTAGAGATGAAGAGATAAGTTTTGAGACAGTCACCGTCGCTGCAGAGGCGCTGGCCGTCATTCAGGCGGTTAGGGCTGGCAAACACTTAGCGATTATTATGGGTATATATTACAGTGATTTTCGATTGGTGTTGATTTTTTTAGTTGATTGGTGATTGGAGGGGTTTGTGGCTAAGTAATAACAGCCGCACGGGTTGATCGATCAGGTTAAGCTACGCTTGCCGAGGTTGATCCGTAGATGGGTGTCCATCTTTACACACCAAGACCCCTCCGTGCCTCCGTTGGTCTCGATTGTTATTTGTAGATCTTTGACAGTTGTTGCGGGTCGTCAGAATCCCGAAAGTCTGACAACCAGTCTTACCAAGGGGTTGTGTTGTGGCGGCATCTACATCGCTACATGCGAACTAGGCATTACATTGTCATGCAAAAATCCTGCATCGCGCAAGCAGAGTTTACCGCGCAACTAGCATATATACATCATCCCGACATCAACCGTCGGGCAGTAGCCCACCAGACACGACACCCGTCTGGTCGAAGGATCCTCCCTTTTCTATGGAGGATGAGTGAACTTTACACCCTGTTTCTCATGCCTCTATAGTGTTACTCAGTTCCTGAGTTGTGGAGGTCAGAGAGGCAGGTACTCCATGTAAATTACTGGTATTCAGCTGCATCCAGTTAGACTCTCTAGGCAGATGATGACATTACAGCGATTGGCCCACACTCGCAGCAAAATCGGGATACGTGGAAGGAGGAAAGGGAAGCCTTTGCCCAGCGTTGGGACAGCATAGCAATAATAGGCATCTACTATGTTGGAAAACCGTGGAAAACCGTGTGGTGCCGGAATTAAAGAATAGCACCATCCCATTTCTACCCGTGGGTGTCGTAAAAGGCGACTAAGGGACTTACTAGAGAATGGGCAGCAGCGTTCTCTATGCATTTTAATACCATACTGCGATCGCCAATCCGCCTGGCAAGTGTGGCGATTATGGCAACCCCCCCTATTGGGGGAGGCCTATGTCCAGCAGTGGACGACTTTCAGCTGGAATGATGATGATGTTGATGACTATGTTGGAGACGGCTCACTCTCTCACAGGAAGGAGGGTTGAGTTGACCAAAAATGGAACGATGCAGTTCTGATTTTTGAACAATAGTGACGTTGGTGGTGCTGGCTCTGATCCATACATTAAGGGATACCCAACGCGAAATACTAGCTCCTACTACAGTAATGTGGATTACTTGGTATGTCGCTGCTCTTAATAACTAAATAGGAACAGCGGGGTATTTGAGTAACAGACATAAAATGTCAATTGATCGCAATGGGTTTCATCTTGACAGTTCACCCACGTTCATTGCGTTATTACACAGGCGAATTTTTCAAACCTATGAAGCAATGGATTGGCAATATCCTTCAACACTCTCGGATTGTGATTGAAACTGTGTTACGCAATTAGTTTAGTTAATAAGTTATATACTTATGTAAATTCGAACGATTTATGAATCGAAAATATGTCTATACTATTCAATAGTATTTTGATGTTTTTTTTTCTTGGACAAGCGCACCATCAAGCAGCCATAGTTAAGAATAATGTCTTAAAATTGAGTAATAATTTTATTGTACTACATAATTTTTGCATAATCAGCCTATAGACCTAATGCTCCTACTGGGGAAACAGGCCTCCTCTCTGTGAGAGGGAGTGGGCCATAATTCACCACGCGGGCCCAGTGCGGGTTGGTGGATTCGAATTTTTGTGTTCTCGGACATGCTCGTTTCCTTACGATGTTTTCCTTTACCTTTTTGAGAGCAGTGATAATCAAATTAAAATACACAAAGTAAAGTGCCTGCCTGGGTTCGAACTCACGAACTACTCGTAAGTTGTTGCCGATAACACTCGGCCACCACTTCTACTCCACATCTTCTTAGGGGTCAACAAGGAACCCTTATAGTTTCGCCATGTGCGCCTGTCTGTCCGCGGCTTAGCTCAGATACTCTTAGTCCTAGAAAGCTGTAATTTGGCATGGGTATACTCGTACATATTAATCACGCCGACAAATTGGTAAAATAAAATATTGAAACATTTTTGGTTACCATTTAAATATTTTTTTCTCGCTTATCCCATAGTATGGACTATCATTGGATAGACCGTTCAAAAATAGTGCAGGTCTCTATGTTCTCTGAAGGGTTTAGTTTCCGCACTTAGTCCTTCTTAATAATATTGCGGGTCTGTGATAACCTTTTTTCATTCAGGGATCCGTTTGTGTAATATTAACCTTAATCTTACTTTGTTTTTGTTTTTTTTTTTTATTATGTTTCTATGAGGGTTTTGTAGTTTAATTTGTGATCTCCTTCTCTTTTGTGAAATGTGCAAATTTTTGTTAAAGTCAATTGTCTCCCCCTGCCAGCATTTTTTTCTTGTATCTTAAAACAACCATTTAGTTGGCAGGCATTAAAAGGAAAACAATCACAGGTAAGTAGGCTTTACAAGATAACGAGTAATCGGGCAACTACTGAATCCTACACTGCGCGTAGCAGACTCGCACTTGGCCGGTTATTAACTAATTAAATATTTTAAATTTTCTTTAAACTTTTTCAATTTTAAAATCGTTCGTTTTTACTTTACGTTTTCTACTCCTAGGCCCACAGGTGGAGTTCAACGAGGCCATTGGTGCCGATTCCCTTGTTCACAAACTAAACTAAATTTAAGTTCAGTGCATCTTTTTCTTTCTATTTCATTAAGAAAAGGACAGAAGATAAATTTTTTGTTTAGTCCTGTCAAATTAATCAGCGCTTGACGTAAATTGACGTAATTTTAGTAGGCAAGTTTTTAATCACATCTAAACTTGTATGGAGTAGTGACAGGCGCTGATTAATTTGACAGGACTAAACTAAAATTTATCTTCTGTCCTTTTCTTAATGAAATAGAAAGAAAAAGATGCACTGAACTTAAATTTAGTTTAGTTTGAGAACAAGGGAATCGGCACCATTAGCAGTCCTTTGGATTAGGTAATAGTTTTGGTCAACTTAAGAATGATACAGGCTTAAATAAGAGATTCTTACGCAGATCAATGACATTACCCCGTCTCTTACTGCACTACCTAACCGATTACAGCTCGCCTGTGACCATAAGTAACCCGCACCGTTTTCCCGACCACCGTAACATAAGCATACTAAGTAATACAGATTCTATACTTATGTTTCTCTACACTCAATGCCCCTCACAGGCACTTTCATGGTCTCAGGAGTACAAGTCTCTCCAACCGGCTTTCTCGTTTATATTCGAAGCATATCGATAACTTTGTTGTCATATCGATTAATTATCGATTACTTATAGAGTTAGCAATCAGGGCTGCTCGGCTTAATGTCATAAATTGTAGAAGATTTCTCTATACTGGTCTACTGATGTCATATTACCAATAGTGTTCTGTGCGTATTACGTCAGTAGGCATCAAAGAAAGTTTTTTTTGTAGCCGGTAATTATGAATAATATTGACAAACTAGGTAAGTGAAAGTTTAAGGTATGGCACGGGTTCAACTTGTTATTTGGTAATAATTGAAGGTCGGTAGGTAGGTAGTATAAGAAAGAATTGGACTAAAAAAAATTCAATGAAATTGAAAATACGTTTAATTTTAATGATTTTCCGAAAACATACTGGCCACATTTTCCAAACCAAAAAGTTTACAGCCTCTTTACTTCTTCCCATTACCCTTGACAAGACAGACGCTTCACACCTGAAAAAAATAATTACTTAAAACAAAAATTTTATAAACGGCGAATTTCACTTGTTTTGAGATGCGAAGCGTGGATGTGCATATGTCGAAACGAACTCGAAGGCAGTTGACCACTGGCCGGCACGACCGCCGCACGCAGGCGCGCTTGCACGCATCGAAAACAAAAAAACGTCTATGGTTCTTGCGCGCGAAAATTAAACTTTTATAATCTGTGAAGTGTAGTGTACTCTAATTTTGTTGAGTTTTGAATTTGTTATAATCAATTTGGATTTTTAAGGTGATTCTTTTGGACTTTATTATGGTGAGTTTATTTATATTAAACTAATTATATTTTCACTAATTTCCTATAGCTATCAAAGGAAGTGTAAAAGTTTATAAAAGATTCAAATTATCGCAATAAATATTATGTCCATTAAGTTAAAAGAATAATAAATAGAAGAAGACAAACAATGGCGCCGATTCCTTTGTTCACAAACTAAACTAAATTTAAGTTCAGTGCATCTTTTTCTTTCTGTTTCATTAAGAAAAGGACAGAAGATAAATTTTAGTTTAGTCCTGTCAAATTAATCAGCGCCTGTCACTACTCCATACAAGTTTAGACGTGATTAAAAACTTGCCTACTAAAATTACGTCAATTTACGTCAAGCGCTGATTAATTTGACAGGACTAAACTAAAATTTATCTTCTGTCCTTTTCTTAATGACATAGAAAGAAAAAGATGCACTGAACTTAAATTTAGTTTAGTTTGTGAACAAGGGAATCGGCACCAATATCTGATTTTTCCCATTCGAATAAGTATGTACATTGATGGCTGCTGGGGCTGAAGGGGTATGCCTCTTCAAGCTTCAAGAATCGCTACAATCAGCAGTCATGGACATAGGTATCCGTCAGTAGACGTCTTCTGGTCGATATGAAGATGATGAAGATAAGGAAAAACGGTTTCCAAGAAATAAAATAACGTATACCCACGAAGGAGTAAAATAAGTAAACAAGAAACGAATTCATTTACTAAGTCATAATTTAACTACATACTCGTATGTACATTTTAAAACTGAATAGGTAGTTAATAGGTACCTACTCTTTTGTTCAACAATTTTCTAATACACAGCACATTGGCAATAACTCGAAAGTTTTCGTTAAGTAAAAGTTGCGAAGCCCAGTCTTCGTGATTTACCAGAGTACCTAAATAATCATAACTTTGCAGACGACTTTCTACGTTGCCTCTTCAGTTTTAAGGTCGAATATGATGTTGGTTTTAATCATAAGTATCAATTTGTAGGAAGACATTGCTGCTGATAAATATTTATTATAGTAACGTTTGCTTTAATTCATAGTCTATGGAGAGAATGAAAGTGGTAAGTAGAGTCTCCCTTCGTAGGTGTAGTGGTGATGGAGGGAGGCGTATCGTTTGGTTAATTACGTTCTTAATTAAAGTTAGTAAAGGCCGGCCGCAAACGTTCGGTTTCCGAATTAGGTTTCCACATCAGGAATTCAGATTCGGAAACCTGAATGCTCTGCTTGCATACAAAATATTTAACAAGGCGCACTTTATTCCGTTCGGAAAAAATAAGAATAATGTGCGCCTTGTTATATATTTTCTATGTAAGCAGAGCATTCAGGTTTCCGAATCTGAATTCCTGATCTATACCTATTGAATTGAATTCGGAAACCGAACATTTGAGGCCGGCCTAAAGGCATACCTACACCCCTTTGCAAGATACGAACGATAATTGGAGTCCCAGTTCAGCTTCTAGTAAGTTGATTTAACCAACTAATTCGGAAACTGCTGATTTACACGGTCTGAACTCCAAGTCGCTGCTAAGCAATTTTAGAAACATCTATACGTATTGATACTCATCTACAAAACACCAGACGTTTTTATAAACCCGTAACATAGCATGTACAGTCGCCAGCACATCAAATTAACGCAAACTGTCAAATTTATCCAAATAATTTTAAACCTTAAAAAGTTGATAGTTAAGTTCAAAAGCGAATGAGAAAATTTTACAGTTTGTGGTAACTCTATGTGCTGGCCTATATTATCCACAGCATGGCAAAGACCTTCATGGTTTCCAATGACGGTTCAGAGCTAATATAGACCATTGCGAGGTAAAAGATGGCGAGACGAGCTGGATAAAACTGTTGGTTTTATCCAGCTCGTCTCGCCATCTTTTACCTCGCTTTCTTTGACCTACACACGAAATTTTGGAGCAAACTTCCGAAGAAAAACAGGACTTTTATAACAGGAAAATGATTGTTAAGCAGTGATGTTACTTTTACTGGCTTGAGAGAATGCAGTTTAAATTATATCTTCATCAATATCGTTTGTCCATCTTCTTTTAGTTTCCTCAAAATTTCTTATGACATGACATATACAAGGTGTCGTTTTGCGTCCTCGTCAAATTCAAGGAGGTAACTATGCTAATAGTTCTCGAAACGAATCAATAATAAAATAAGTACATAGGTATTTTTTTTCCTAAATTTCGGAAATCGGCATGAGTGTTAAAACACGGTACGTGTGATACCGCACTGTAACTGCCCTTTTACACACACACTACCGCATACGCAACGGGGTGATTTGACTCAGCGAAAGTGGTGTATTCTAAAATACTGTAAAACTTAAATAACAAAAAAAAAACAAGTGTGTATTAATTATTGAGCAGGTATCGTAATTTTATTTGATTATATATGTCTTTCATAGCAGCCTCCTGAAATTTGACGAGGATGCAAAACGACACCTTGTTGAAGCCATTCTTCCCCATTAGCTTGATAAGAAGTCTGCTGTTACGAAAAGCATCTCATCTAAAACAGCAAAGTTCTAATTATCTTCGTCCATTTTCGCTAGAGACTACCTTTGAAAATGCTATCCGATGTAAAATTGCTGATGAATTTTATTATTGACTGAGTGTCTTGAGTGTATCTGATTATATCTTTTGTTGAATCGTCGATCACAAAGGTCAATAATTGATTGACGTCACCTAAGATTTTCTCTTTATTAAAACGTATGACATATGCTAGTTAATTTCTTTCTCCATGCCTATGAGTTGACCTTCAATTTCATTTATTAACCCCTTTCAGAACCATTCTAGCGGTAATTTACTCATTAAATGCCATTTTTGGAAGTACAATGCCCATTGATAAAATTATAGAAACCTTTTGTACACGAAGAGAGATTTCCTTGGTTTTATTAAGATTATTGGTTTTTGGACATTCGTATATCATATATATATATATATATATATTCATAAGTATTGGACTAGCATGAGTTAGTTGATGGCATAAAAGTCCAATTATTAATTTACTGGTGTAATCTGACATGTGTTGCTGTCACTTTGTGTAATAAAATGGTCATATTTGTTGTATTTTAGACTTTTACACTTATTATTATACATTTATTTTACACTTATATAAATCGATTCAACTAAACGATCACCTTTACAATAAATATGACCATGTTTTTACACAAAGGGCCAGATTACTTCAGTGAAATAATAATTCGACTTTAGATTATAGTTTTTTGAATAATCTAGGAGCTAAAATTTAAATTTATTCACAGACGGACAACGCCTTAACGTAATATTTTTTATTTGTGTGAAATTATCAAATAACTTCCCCTGGTTATGGGTGAGTCAGACTCTTAATGACTAAAACCCACCCGTGTTACTTCCGTTGCCTGTGTGTTGCCAGAGGCCACGGTATACCTTTCGGATATTCCCACGACCCCGGCAGGCCTCGGTACTATTTAATATTAGACTTAGATTACATTAGAAAGACCAAATTAAAGTAGATAAGTTGATCTTCTAGTCGTTGTCAATGTTATATCTATGTTTCTTATATTGTTTGGGCGCAGGAGGTGGCCCAATATTACCTAAGTTGATTAAAAAATTTAAGCATATTATTCAAATAAAGGAAATTCGTCTTTTGCTCGACTGTAATAACTTTCTTTCAGTTGTCAATGGCCGAGCTGGTGCAATCAATAATTGCGTATAGCGCTACAAGACTATTTTGGCGCGTGTCCAAAATCGGAACTAAAATGGCGCCATCTTGTATTTTTCAAGTGACGATGACGTGACTTTCCCAAAACCATTGCACAAATGTTTACCAACAGCCACGCCTGTTAAGGCTCCTACATACTGGCGCGACTTGTCGCGCGACGCGACGCGACACAAAGACACCGCGTGTAGCGCTACAAGGGGTGCCTTTGTGTCGCGACGCGTCGCGCGACAAGTCGCGCCAGTATGTAGGAGCCTTCAACGTCATTCGAGCGCCAAAATATCGTTCTAGCAGTGTATACCTACTCTGATTTTTAATTTGCTAGACTAAAATGACATTTGGTGTCGACATAAAAATAACCTAGTAAATAATCTAGTTACCGAGTGACTCTCGCCAAGGACCACTTAATCATTATCTGCGGGAGGACCTTCTGTTGTCTTGTTGTATCTGTAATATTCATGATTTATCGTGTTATTTTAAAAAAAAGGTAGATCGCAGCCGTCATTTTTGTCAAGCAAATTAAAAATCTGAGTTTAGGTACAATTCAAATGATTGCAATGACAATAATTGTAATGACAGTATTTATTAACGTGGTCATTACTATACAATTATATAAATAAACGAAAAAAACCAAGATTAATTTAAAGCTAAACACCAGACAGGCTGATCGAGTTATTATAATAATTTAATATCTTGAGCAAATTAAATTACATCTATCATGTATTTTGACAGATACGGACAGAATGACATGCAAGTTGGATGGACATAATTATAACGGATTTATATTAGTGAATTCATTTTATAAACTCAGTGCACGTATTCTTTTTATTATTTTCTTATTATTGATACATTAAGGAAAGTAAAATATATAGGAAGTTATAGAGTATATGAAGTGAATCGTATGTGGAGCAACTTTCTCATTAAAATTTTTATCTTTTATTTCATATCTGTTGGTTAAGAGCCATTTCACAAAATTATTGCGCTCGAGTTTAGGTAAAAGACGGCAGTATTGCGTATGTGTGCGCAGCTATCCACACATACACAATGCAAGCAGTGTAGCGCGAGTGTTGAGATGGACTAAACAGTCTTGAGCCTTTATAATCATAATGCACCATGGTTAGCGATTTATGAAAAAAGTTATTTTATTTATTCAGTCTACTAAAGCTTTCTAGACTAATAAAAAAAACACAAATATATGTTAAGTAAAGTATGTAATAAAAATTAACAGGGAAAAATCACATATCATTTACATTATATGAATATTTGTCGTAAAGGCATTGATTTTGCCTTTCTAGGGTCTATGATTTCTAGCAATACACAATCTTGGTAAAACTTTGGTAAAACCTTTTCAGTCGGTCGATATTTAAAAGTTTACGTTCGTTTAGAGGTATAGCTGTATCTTTTTGAAGTAGCAAGTTACAAACATTACAACAATTTCTGTTTTCGAATCTGATGTTCCACTTGTACCCGGTACGGTGGTGGCGTGTCTTCTAAAGGTACTATCCTCCTCTACTCGATTCATGCGATTTCTCATTCTGAAATGAAAACAAAATAGCTGTCAAGTTTCAATATCTACGAATAAATATTTTTTTTTATCAATAAATGATTATTAAAAACATCAATATATTTATATGTCGAAGTGTCAGTGTATACAAATCCTTAAAATTGTAATAACGGTTTTATAGTTCATGTCGATATGTACTTATTTGATCGATTACTGTGTACATAATATGAATCGTAAATTATATATATCTCGCTTCTGTTGCTTTCTTTAAGGCTGCAGAATTTTTATTTTTCCTTTTTTTGACACAATGGTATACACAACCCTTACGCTCCATTGCTAAAACTAATAAAACAAAAATATGTAATTATTCTCAAACTACTAAACTAATACTTTACTTGATAGTAAATTAAACTCTTACCTTATGCAAAAAAAATACGAAGTGAATCAAAATGTTGTAGTCGTAGTATAATAATTCGTTCACAATACGTGCGCTCGAAAATCGAGACGCGGGAAAATTTGGCACAGGTCCTACCTCGATCGGCGCTCACGCCGTACTAAACGGTGCCCGCTTAGCATCGGAATTTATTCTAATTTAGAGTGATTTTAATAACGATATTATGTCTAATTAAATGAAGGGATTTTAATAAAACTTTAGGATTCGATTTGTTAAAAACCATAGTTTATTTCGCCAATAAAAAAAAATGTAATTACGCTTTATTTAAACCAAAAAATTATGATTTATTAGCGATATAAAACCTAAAAATTGGCTTAAGACTTTATTTTTTTACTAATTAATGTTATTAATAATCGATATTCTAGTACTGTATGTGTCGATCAAACTATATTTCTGATGCTTTATGTATTTTTTTCAGTTAAATTTATAAATATTAATGATAGATATAGGAGTTTGAAATTGACTCTGCGATGATATTTCAGTAAACTGGTTGTGGGAGATTAATCACCACAAAGTAAACAAATAAGTTTTTGTAAATGTGTTACATAAAGTGTCAAAACGAAGGATTAGTCTATTTTTTACATGTATTCACCAATGTCAGAGTATTACCTAAGATTGTAAATTAGGCGACTGAAATCTTCGATATTCGCGCGAAAACGTGAAATGGCTCTTAAGTAAGAAGATGGTTATTTGGTTTGTTTTCCTGTTACATATTCTGAAACAAATAATATTGCTTATAATTGATTGAACCTGATTTCTAGTAAAGCTGTAATACGCTTTATCTAACGATCAATTTTTGCATATATGCAGAAGTTTCGGGGAATTAAAGTCAGGGAAGTTAATAGTCTACAAAATCGACTACCAAATTAAATTGTCTTTCTTTGACAGGCTTTTCTTTTTGGGTGGGAAATCATCAAATAACTTCTCCCGCTCTGGACGGAGCGGGAGGGTGTGTCAGACAGACACTTACTGACTAAAATCCACCCTTATTCCTTCCTGTTGCTTGTGTTGCCAGGGGCCTCGGTAACTCTTTCGAACTTTCCCGCGACCCCGGCAGAGATCGGCCCTAGTGGACCCTACATTTGTGCTGACGACATCTCTTTGAGGCGCGCGTGGAATACAACGCGCCGTCGACCCTTTCTTCGACCCTTCTTTGACAGGCTAACACAGCTAATTGATGAAGTGTGTCAATTTTATAAACAAGTTGTGTAAGTAGTCAATTGTACGTCAGAGGTAACACTTGAATTACGAAGAACGTATTGTTACGAAATGATTTGATGATTGGTAATTTATTTATTTAATTAATGCTTTAAGCACACAAATGTACAGTGGCGATAATTACAGGCTTTTACAGAGGATTGACGAGAGCTTATTTGCAACTCAGTCGACCTGTAAACCTGTGGTGGAAACCAACACCCTAATTGTCACACTCATACAGAATCGATTGAAAAATTCTGGTCAACAAGGTAAATAACGCAATGAATGCTGTTGAGCTGTTAGAATGAAAGGGATTGCCATTACAAGTGTTTTACACAATAGGGTATTTTACTATATACGAGAAAAAATCTATAAATATATTATTGAGATAGTTTAGGCAAAAAGGAGTCGGAAAATGTTAGTTTTAGTTCATAAAATAACAAAATAAATTTTAAAATTCAATTCAACGGTTTCAGTTTTTCTAATCTGTTAAAAAAACACCATGAAATAGTAGCCGCAATGTTATTACGCCATACAGCTATGTTAACGAAAACGTGTCAATTATCATACAAAAGATCAGCGCATTTGTTTTCATAGCCCAGTGACGTCATGACCACAGAGCAACATGGCGTCCACTGCGCCCATTGCAGCGTTTTCGTCAGACTACGCGCGAAATTTGAAAATGTAAAAGTTTAAATGCATTTTTATGGCACTTATCGATTGAATCAAAATTTTGTGATTTTTTGGGGCATATTAGCACTATAGAATTTAATTAAGACACTTTTCAAAAATGGGTGTAAGACCCTATTGTCCTACAGGTTGTCCTACTCACTATTAAAAAGCAAAGACACTACTTTAAAAGCACTTAACTCTAGCAGCTTTCGACCAAGTAATCTGCAAGACACATTTTTGTATCCAGTACATAATATCACGCCAGTATTCCCCAAAGGGTAAGGCAGAGGTGTAGGTACCTATAGCACATCCACATTTCGCCAGATATGTTTAAGTCCCATGTAATAGGGGGCGGCCATATTGCCATCAAGCGGGCACAAATCCAGACTTCGGGCAGCTACTGAGAAATTTCAGATGGAAAACCCAATAACACTTTGCTGACCCAGGACAATGAGGTCAGCAGTAGCGTTTGCGTCAACAAGGCAGTACACTATGTTTTGAAAATACCTGCCATTTCCATCCTCATTTAGTTACAAAAAGGCTTTTTGATTGTGCTACAACTATTAAAAATTCAATTCATTTATTCAATAACAACTTTTCTGTAACAGATTATTCAAAACTATAGTCTAAATTAAACAGAAGTCGTTCTCAAAACGATCTCTCTATTTACTAACCACTAAAGCCTGAGCTAATTGCTGGATGGTTATATACGCGTGGATGCACTAGGCCTCTGAGCGTCTATTTTTTATATAACATTTATATAAAGGTAGTAGGTAAATATGTATGAGGCTTACCGTTGATTGTTTAATTTATTTTTAATGGTGCTGTGGATCTTTTAATCGGTGTATGATTGAAAAAAACCCGGCCAAGTGCGTGTCCGACCACGCACAATGATGTCCGTAGTTGTGATGAATTTATTCCAAAAACATTGTAGTTGAAAAACATGTTCTCCCATCGATATACGTCACGGTAAATTCCCCAACTGCAAATGTAAGTTGGTCGACTACTACTCGTTAACTTACAAGTTAACGTGTAATAGTCGACCAATTTACAAAGCCTACTTAGTTGTTCTAGTTTTTCTTTTAATTTCGTTATATATACTACTGCCATAAAAAAAAAATCACATATCCAAAAACAACCACTTAGCTGGCAGGGGGGACACACTTGACTCTAACAAAAAATAGCACTATAAAGCTTAATAAAAGTTACGTAAACGGATCCCTGAATCGATAAATGATATTCACAATATTTTTGAACGGCCTATCCAATGATTACGCCATATCATGGGATAGACGATAAAAAAGTATCATCCCCACTTTACGTGCAAGGGTGTCGGCGTGATTAATATGTGTACCCATGCCAAACTACAGCTTTCTAGTACTAAGAGGCACAAAGCTAAGCCAGGGACAGACAGATAGACAGACGGAGGACATGGCGAAACTATAGGGTTCTTTGTTTACTACGGAACCCTAAAAATGGGGTTTAGAGTTGGTTTGTGAGTAATTAGGTCTGTCTTTATTTATGCGTGAACCACACTCTTGTTTTCAAGATTGTTTTGAAACTAAAAAATATGTTTTTTCTTTTAGAAATGATGTGCAAGTGAACTTATTTATTACTCACACCAAAAGTCAAATTGCTACCTAATTTTATTTTCAACGACTGTTCTCCAAATTATATTACAAGTTTTAGGTATATTTTTCCTTGATTTATTGCTCACATAACATTTGTATCTTGTTTAATAGATCCACTACTGTACAAGTTCCAGTAGAGATCTTTTAAGGCGCTGACAACACCAAATTTACCAAAATAGGTTTCTCTTAAGAAACAAATTTGCAAAATCTGTATAGCTTGTGGTAGTGGAAAAAATATATGTTTATTTTGAACATATTTCCCAGAACTTGGTTGTTACCGAAACACGTTTTGAAAAGAAAATCTCGATACAAAGTAACGTTAAACTAACCTCTTACCTTGAGTTCTAATCCAAAATATCTGCATTAAATATCAACGTACGTTACGTATTTAATTAATAACAAGAACGTCTTATTTGAATGCAGAACTTGGTTGTTTTTAATTATGGATTACTCAACTCAGTTTTGAGTAAATAGAGAATTGCTTCATATTTTGCAATAAATTACAAGCGTTGTGTCATCGCGCTTCTCTTTCTTTTCTATGCAATCTGACAATGACCGCGGTTTAGGTGTTGTCAGCGTCTTAATATAAAACTGCACGCCCCGCCCCTCAACTCCAATTTCCATACAACCTATTGAAATGAGTATGCATTTAAATCAAGCATTTAAAGGGTCCCGCAGACAGTCGCGTCGCGACGGTGCGACGCGATTGTGGTAGAACAATCTCTATAAGGTGTTCATAGAAATTGTTATACTAGGGTCACGTCGTCTTTAAGGTGGATCCGCAGTGGTAGCCCGCGAAATTCAAATTTTCTAACGTTATTTGCAATTTGTACCTACTTTAGTGCCAGGTTGTATCTTAATCAAAATATGATTTGCGACCGTAACAAATATCAATTCCCAGAATTATAATCATTAAAATCATTAATACATCTACCTAAGTTAGATTTCTTCCTTAACAACTTTTTTATATGAGATTTGTTCATATGGAACAATTCTAACTAAGAGAGATGTATTAAATGTATTAATGACTTTAATGGTTGCAAAAACACGTAAGAAAATTTGAATTTCGCGGGCTACCACTGCGGATTCACCTTAAAGTAAACGATCTCTACATACATGTCTTGGTACAGTGATCACAAGTAAGTGGTAACAAACTACGTTAGTGCGAATAAAGCATATCGCTGTAACTTGTTTTTTGATTTATCTGAGAGTCGGTACAATTTTATTAGGTGATATCGTTTTTTTTCATTCTTCAATCCATCCAAAGGTTATTTGTAAAAGATCGCTTTTAGCGATAAGACCACCCTATGTAAAATTTCTACATTGATATCTGTAATTTTTGTAGTGTACATAATAAAGAGTGTTCTATTATATTATATTCTATTCTTATTTAACAAAATTATATAAATCTGCGTATTGGCGCAACTGTTTATTATTGTTTCGTGTTATTTCCTTTCGTTCTTGTCAATGATTTATTGATTAATGATTATATTTGAATAGTTTCATAATAAATCATAAAAAATGTGTAAATATTTATCTACTTTCGATTCCGACTGTATTTATAACTATGGCAGGTTCACCATTTTAGAAAATTGAGTCGTAAATAATAAATTATTGCACTGATTGAACGCACGTCAATTATAATTTGATCTTTTCATTCTTTATACCTCGTGCAGACAGGCGCGACGCGACACTAGTAGAATAATTGCCGTGAAGTTTTCATAGAGATTGTTCCACCAGAGTCACGTCGCGGCTGTCTGCCCTTTATGCTAGGGCCGCCGGCCGGTAAAGATTACGTTATTAATTTAGTACACAATGGGTAATTTATAGCTTATTTGACGGCAATGGGTATTTATAGCGTGTTTAATAGTTATTAAGTACAAACAAGTTTTTTTTTATTTTGAACTGTGTATGTGTGTATTAGTTGGACAAATAAACAATTTTATTATTATAACCGTGAATATAGGAAAAAACGCATTTCTTAATTCGTTTTTTAGTCCCGTAGATTAGCTTCTTTCAATGGTGGTATGCAAAAGCCTGGTCCACAGTAAAGTTAACAGAACCTTTAATCGCATCTTTATAATCACTTCATTTAGAAAGGGTTAGTTGTAAAAATTCATGAAGGCCAAAATCCACGCAGCGTTGTTGTGTTCCACTTTGAAGGGTTTAGGCGCCCGCGCCGGTGTAATTAACTAACTACAGGCATATGAGAAATTATAAAGCATTTTTATTTCACAAAGCGACGCGTGCTTGACTTGTGGTAACCAAATGTACAAACACGCTGTGAATGTGTTCTGGAAGACGAGTAGTATCAGCACATAACACACAAACTTCCGACTTCGCCATTGTCTCGTACGGTACCAAGAGCTCCTGCGCTTAGTCATACCTTCACATTATATCTGTTTACGTGGTAACCACAAGTAAAGCGCGCGTCGCTTCGGGAGATAAAAATACTGTAATTTTCGTGTCTGTCTGGGTTTCCGCGTTGTACTTCTAAATTACATTAAGTATGACTACGGGCGGCAGTGGCCACTGATCATCAGTTGCTTGGTTGTTTACCATCCAATGATATAAAAAAGATTCCTTCAACATCAATATCTAATGATAAAATACTCCATTTGATCCGAGTTCTTTTTTTAATTCATACAAACATTCACTTCCTATCACCCCTGCTGACGTCATAGAGGATTAAACAAAATCATTATGTATTGAACATTCATTAAGTTTACTTTTTATTAGGAAGTTGAGATTTCACTGACTTATCTCGGATTTCGTATAAAAATTCAAAATTAAATGAATTTCCTAAGGCATTCACGACCAATTTAATAATATTACGCTGATTGGCTAACTACTTTATTTAAGATGGCTCTATCAATATTAATAAATGTTAATTCGCTTTTTCGTAAGTAAGTATTACATTTTTACGATGATGTGTTCGGTTTTATGATTTCTATGATATGATGAAAGATACTGTGATGTCAGAAGCGGAGGCTATCATATTTTGTGGTAGAACTTAAAAAGTTATGATGATTGTGATTTTGATAAAAATACAGAATAAATTTTGCTACTGTTCTAGAAAGATCTATAGCACCAATTATTGCATGTTCAGTTCTTACTAGCATAGGACATGATTTAAACTATGAAAAAAAAAGTTGCGGTAATCAGAAGGTTGAGCACCAGGTTGTGGGTAGCATACTGCAACACCTCTGTCACTTTACAATATTCTCATTAAAGTAGGTAGTAGCCTTCACCGGTAGATACTTAAATGTACAGTAGGGTACGTCAGCAATGGGTAGCTCCAGGTCCGATAAGGCCCGGCCAGGGCCGGGTCGACCGAAGCAGTAATGCTCGCGAAGGAGGAGGCGGGACGGTTGAGGGAAAGGCAAATTTCGCGCCCTCTAGCCCCTAGCCGCCGCAGGAGACGACCTGGGCGTCGGGAATCCCCGGCGGATTTCCGGCCACCGTAGGCGCGGGCTTGCGGACGGTGAGCAATGGGTAGCTCACCGTCCGGTAAGGACCAGGCCCGGGTCGATAGCGCGTTGTATTCCACGCGCGCCTCAAAGTGATGTCGTCAGCACAAGTGTGGGTCCACTAGGGCCGACGCCTGCCGGGTTCGCGGGAAGGTACTAAAGGTTCACCGAGGCCCCTGGCAACACATGCAACAGGAAGGAATACGAGTGGGTTTTAGTCAGTAAGAGTCTGACACACCCTCCCGCTCCGCCCAGAGCGGGAGAAGTTATTTGATGAATTCCCATCCAAAAAAAAAAGGCCTGGGTCGACGGCGCGTTGCGTACCACGCGGGCCTCAAAGAGATGTCAGGACAAGTGTGGGGGTTCGCTAGGGCCGATGCCTGCGGGGGTCGTGGGAATGTCCGAAAGAGATGCCGAGGCCCCTGGCAAAACAGACAACGGAAGGAACACGGGTGGGTTTTGGTCAGTAAAAGTCTAACACACCCTCCCGCTCCGCCCAGAGCGGGAGAAGTTATTTGATTATTTCCCATCCAAAAACAAAAAAAAAGACTGACTTCCCAAGTTGCGTCAGACATACAGTACGACCGCTCAGTGGTTACACTTTGACCTTGAGCAGACCTAGCGTAGTCCAGATTTTTATTACAAAAGACCAGTTTAAACTTGCTTTGAATCCCCTTTTTTTTGGGTGGGAAATTATTAAGCCTGGTCTTTATCGGACGGCGAGCTACCCATAGCTCACCGTCCGCAAGCCGTTTTGTTACACTGTTTTTTTTTTGGGGTGGGAAATTATCAAATAACTTTTCCCGCTCTGGGCGGAGCGGGAGGGTGTGTCAGACTCTTATTGACTAAAACCGAACTGTGTTTCTTCCGTTGCCTGTGTTGCCAGGGGCCTCGGTAACCCTTTTAGACTTTCACGTGAACCTGGCAGGCATCGGCCCTGCTAGCCCGTATTTTTAATAAAGTTGAAGCTATTCTTATGTAGTTCGTGCCGACATAAGAAAATAAAATATCGTAGTTAAAATAAAATATCGTAGCTAAAATAAAATATCGTAGCTAAAATAAAATATAGTAGCTATAATAATGCATTATTAAATTTACACATAAAATAACAAGGGTTAGGCAGAGGTGCCTTCAGATACACCCACATTTCGCCAGCAATGTTTAAGTTCCATGTAACAGCTATCGAAAAGTGCTGATTTTCAGCCTAGTTTGAATAAATGACTTTTGATTTTGATTATGATTTGAACAATTCTAATATAAGTTTTTACAGAAATTTAAAATTTTAGGACATAATTACACCCAGGGGGGGTGGCACTTTTCGAACGTCAAAGTTACATAAGACAGTCCCACAAAAATGCCTGCCATTCGCCACTTCCTAGTGCTTTAGCTGGGAAGAAGAAATATAACATACATAACATAACAAACATAACATAACATGCCTGTAATTCCATTTCACCAGTTATGTTTAAGTCCCATGTAATAGGAGCTTATAGGGGGCGCCCCTATTGCCATCAACCGTACCAGTGGCGTGCCTAGGGTTTCAAAATAACGCAAGCCCAATAAAATTTTAACCGATTTCAAAAAAAGAAAGTTCAGTTTTCGACTGAGTATGTAGGTACCTACCTACGTATGTATCATCGCAATTTTCTCATAAACTACTGGTTAGGTACAATAAATTCTCTATCGAGCATTTTAGTGAGGCTTTTGGGCTTATATGAAGGTACCGCCACTGAGTCCGTACACAAAAGCCAGAGCCAGCCAGGCTAAAAACTCAATAACCCATGTTGTCTAGAACTGTTATTTAGCAAGGATTGCAGCAGGTCTAATGACGTCATTTAAAGATGACTTACTTAACATACACGAACCTGCATCGACCTTTCGGTAATTTTATTCTAATAAAATTTTACGAAGCGTGAAATCAATGTTAATAACATGCATTTAATTAATTTGCTCTTATTAATATTTAAACATTCCAAAATCGAGAGCTAGGCATCTATTTATTTTATTTAGGCAACCAACAGCGATACATATATTATTTTACAGTGATATGATATGTCTATTACAGTATTGTATGGCTATTATTAGTTTCCCTGAATAACTAGGACAAGTATAAAACATGCGAACGGACTACTAAGAAATATTTAAATTCAAAAGCAGAAAATTTTGATTGTTTATAAAGTTATGTTAAATTTCAAAGAGAAAAACAGTTTCAGTAAAAATGTAAGAGATTAAATATTAAGAGATTAGTAGTTTGTCATTTGCCTTCGTTTATGGTTTTTATAATTTATTTTTTGAATGTAGGTTTACTACAGTTATATATTTAATTTTATTATTCTTAAATATCTTAACATATTTCTCTGTCTGTTTGAGCGTTTATAACTCGAGAACCAGTTTCCCGATTTACGCGATTTTCTTTTCGACGCAAATATATTTTTCACTAGCTTTTTTCACGCCCGCGTGCATGACGGAAAGTATACCACGGGAACGTACTTCCGGGATAAAACGTATCCTATGTCCTAACCCAAGTCATGGTCTACCCATGTGCCAATTTTCACACAAATCCGTTCAGCCGTTTTAGCGTGAAAGTGTAACAAACAAACAAACTCCGCATTTATAATATTAGTTGGGATGGCTAGGTTTCCGTATACTTATACAATTTTGCTAAGAAATGTGTAATCGGGCTGATGGGAAGTCCCATCGGGCACAGGGCTGGTCTTAAATTAAACCCTAATGTCATAACATAACATTACGCCTGTAATCCCAGAAGGGTAAAGGCTCGCGATATCGCGGGCGCGACATGCAGCAATATGCCTGTCGCGCCCGCGATGTCGTCCCGGTCTGCGGGAGCCTATAGTACACCCACATTTCGTCAGTTATGTTTAAGTCCCATGTAATAGGGGCGTGCCTATTGCCATCAACCGGGCAGACGTCCAGATTCCAGGCAGTTACCTCAGTAACAACTTGGAATAATAATATCGGGTTGGGATCGGGATTTTCCATTTAATTTCTCAAAATTAAATGGAAAACCCGATAACACTTTGCTCGACCTGGGAATGGAACCCAGGACTTCATGCTCAGCAGTAGCGCTTGCGACCACTAGACAAACGAGACGAAACTTGATATTGTTATTTTAACACTAGCAATCATGCTGTACTTACACAGTTCACGTTTAGACCAGTAACATTTGCCTGTGATTTACGACCTAGTTTCAAAGCTATGTAGGTCCACTTTCATACAGCCTGTCTTATTTAACTGATTTGCGCAATTGTCTCATTTAAATAGCCGCCACAATACTTGCATTGCCGGTTGTGAGAAGTGTTTGTTCTGGCCTTAATTTACTTTTTATGAGAACTATTAATAAACGGTATGGAAGTCAAACATGGGATCTAACAAGAAACTTGCCTTGAGAAGCATGGAGCTAAGAGCCAGGAACGCTGACAGAATATGAAACAAAACCATCAGGCACATGAGGAAGGTTTTTTTTTGGGTGGGAAATTATCAAATAACTTCTCCCGAACTGGGTGGAGCGGGAAGGTGTGTGTCAGACTCTTACTGACTAAAACCAACCCGTATTCCTTCCGTTGCCCGTGTTGCCAGGGCCTCGGTAACCCTTTTGTACCTTCCCGCGACCCCGGCAGATGACGAAGGTTGAGGACCCTAAAAATCAGAAGACTACGGTGGAAATGGTCAGGATACATTGATAAGAGGGAAGGACAATTGCAACAAAATAGTTATAACAGACAACTCGTTGGAACCACATGGGGCAGAGTGGCCAGAGAGAGACAGGAATGCAGTGGGTTGGAGGAGTTCTTTTCCGACTGGCAAACGGACTTAAAAATATATAATATAAACTAAACAAGCGCCAAATACGACACTGACGACCACACTTCAATTGTCTGCCTAAAAGGCTAATAATAAAATGATTAATAAACAACAACATACATAACTGGCGATTTTAGAACATTAAATCCCGCAGAGATGTCTTAATTTTCTTATCTTTCATCGTGAATTTGCGGTTCCTAAGATAACTTTTTTAATGAAATAGAGAAATGCAAATCAATCATTGGCGGGTCATTTTACTAGATGTTTTAACCAAAGTTTTGTTGTTTAAAGTCATCAGGTTGATCACTTGTCTATCGGCAGCAAGTACTGCAACTCATCTTTATTGTTTTCGGCATTGGAGTTTATTTTTATTCCTCCTTCCTGAATGGCCAATATTATCAACTCGGCAAAGCAATTCTTAGGTATAATTGAATAACAGTTCGTGCATGTATTCTCATACGAGAGAGCTGGAATACCACGTAGAATCTGTTCCAAAACTTTTAAATGAAAGTGTAAACAAACCCTGTTTTGGTTAAATTCTTATACAATCACTAACTAAAGGGAAGTAGGAACTTATTTATCTGTATTTAAAAGGTTTCAATTTTGCATCTCACCACTTTATCCAACAATTATTGTTTTAATAACATTATTAAGTCGTTATTAAATAATCGTCGACAAAAATTGAGGTTATAAATATAATTCTCAAATGAAAAACATCTTTAAGGTGATTTAAAATTGGAATTCCGGGTTAAGTATTCAAATAATCACACCAAAGCAGTTTATTCATAAGTAGCAGTACAAATTGGCATCCACAGGTACGTTTTCGTACTCATTTGTTTACATTAATTTCATCAAATATTTTCGGAACAGAGTATATAATATATGACCTACTTACTATCTTCAAATTGTTTCTCGGTCTTCAATGTTTTTGAAGAATAATTATTATAAACAATAGAATTAGTTTTACTCTGGCACTACAATATCATCGCCTTCTGTTTAGATATTACGTTTCCTGTTTATGTTTTTAAATAATTAAAAATGTTCTGTAGAAGCACAACAATTTATTATTTGTATGACAGCCTGTTCGTGTTATTGATTATTCAACTTTTATTTACAACTAATTTGCTGTAAAGATAAATCGGCAAATAAATAAGACTTTTTCCTTTAAAATCTTTACGAACAGAAGCGGGGTAAAAGAAAGTTGAAATAATTATTAATCGTATTGTAATGTTTTAGAGATTTAATTCTTGAAGCATTTTAGAATAGCTTCTATATAAATCATGGTTGGTTGGTTGGTTAGTTATTGGCTGCCTAACCCGTCGGGGATTAAAGGCGTTTTTTTTTAGGTGGGCAATTATCTAATAACTTCTCCCGTTCTGGGTGGAGCGGCGGGAGTGTGTGTCAGACTCTTACTGACTAAAACCCACCCGTGTCCCTTCCGTTGCCTGTGTTGCCAGGGGCCTCGGTAACCCTTTTGTACCTTCCTGCGACCCCGGCAGGGGATTAAAGGCGTGATGTTATAAAAAAATGATGTAACGACAATCCGTTTAAGTATCTAAAGTGATGTTTCATAGATTTATTATAATTTTAGGTTATCCATTTATTTTCGTCTTTGTTTCTAAAAGATCTTTTCCGCCATTTTCAACGTATTTAGATACTGTTATTTAAGTAAAAAAAGAGCGAAAGATTTTATAGGTTTTCAGTTCAATTACCTAACCTAATGATTCTGGCCTTGTATGTGTCAGAACCTCAGTACAGAATTGAGTAATTTTTGGGTGAAATCTAACTGTTATTTTACAAATTAGTCAACATGTATATTTAAATGAGAAATGAGAGATCGTTATAAAATTGATGAGTAAATTACCTCTTAGACTTTCTACTCAGATTGATACTAAGAAAATGATGTTTAATTTATTGACTGTGTACTTCGAAGCAGAGACATTAGTGCCGATTTCCTTGTTCAAAAACTAAACTAAATTTAAGTTCAGTGCATCTTTTTCTTTCTATTTCATTAAGAAAAGGACAGAAGATAAATTTTAGTTTACTCCTGTCAAATTAATCAGCGCCTGTCACTACTCCATACAAGTTTAGACGTGATTAAAAACTTGCCTACTAAAATTACGTCAATTTACGTCAAGCGCTGATTAATTTGACAGGACTAAACTAAAATTTATCTTCTGTCCTTTTCTTAATGAAATAGAAAGAAAAAGATGCACTGAACTTAAATTTAATTTAGTTTGTGAACAAGGGAATCGGCACCAATACCTAGTAAAAATCATTGCTGTACCATTAGGTACAGCAGTGATTTTTACTAGGTATAGGGGGTTTAAAAAAAACAATTTAACATAACGCGATATGCACCTTTTAATTCCAAAGCCGCTTTACTATTTCTGACTAGCTTCTACCCGCGACTTCGTTCGCTTAGAAGTAGAGGCGGGCGCTAGAACTAACGTAGATGTTGGCGACAGCAGCTTTGCGAGGCATCTTGATTTTCTAGTCAAGGTAAAACGTCAAATTGAATGAGCTGAATTATACGAGTACACTAATGTCTGAGTATATGAGTTTTATTGTTAGTGAAATGATGAAAAAAAGATAATAGATTTAAAAAAAATCAAATAGACAAACTTTTCGGCTTTTATAGCGTCACTGAATATTTTAAGATTATGTCATAGCACTACCAGCCGCTATTTCTAATGCAGAAAAGTTTGAGAAGTAGTATGCAAGAGCGAGCGAAGCGAGCTCGAAAATTTTAGCATGCTACGTTTATATTTTGCATACGTAGAGGAGCCTCCAACTACAAACTACTTCTTAGTTTTTGAACATATTTTGTCATTGTTTGAGATTTGATTAAAAGTATTTGTAGAGATTTGGGGGCCTCTCAGGACCGTGGACCGTGGGGGAAATAAATACGCATAACTAAACTCTTAATAACTTGTAAAACTGCTGTCCGAGGCCCGAAGCGCGAAGCCGTCGGTGGTCGCCGATGGCGCCGACGCCTAACGCCGCCACTGCTTGGAAGTTCACAATATACCAAAATAACAGAGACACAGAACCGGTGACGCGGGAGCAAGCGACGTACAGTTGTCCGTTGAGCAGCTCGTTTCTGATCACTCTTCATCTTAGACCTTCAATTGATTTGACATAAATAATTATATATCTAGGTGAAATTCAACACTCATTATGGCCACCGACAGTAAAAGCAGTGACAGTGAATACTTTTGTTAGGTACCCTACTTTCAGGGTGACTTGTAGTTTCGGGCACATCACTGTAGGTCAAACGATAAGTTAAACATTGTAGTTTCTTATAATAATGAGTAGGCAGATTTTGGATATGGATTGTTTTTTTGGATATCATTATATATGTAAAGAGAAATTATAAAAAGAAATCATTGCGCCTTATAGTTTACGTGACTTAGCGAGCTGCTGGAAAATATAGTTAAAGAAAAAAAAAATTGTGAAGGTATTATTTGTATTTATTTAACAATATCATCATTTGAGGCAAAAAACGTCCACTGCTGGACATAGGCCTCCCTCCCTCCTCCGCATCCAGCGGATTCCTGCGGCCTTCATAAGGTCATCGGTCCACCTTGTAAGAGGCCTTCCAACGCTACGTCTTCCAGTACGTGGTCGCCACTCCAGAACCTTTCATCCCCATTGGCCATCTGTTCTGCGAGCAATGTGCGCCCTGCCCACTGCCACTTAAGTTTGGCAATTCTTCGGGCTATGTCGGTAACCTTGGTTCGCCTGCGGATCTCTTCATTTCTGATTCGATTATGTTCGAACACATTAAACAATATATACTATTGTAGAGAATCAAGTTCATCTAACTTAAAATACAGCTGTGATGCTGGGGAGTTTGTTGCGCTCTTTTTCCCAGCTAAGGCACTAGGAAGTGGTGAATGGCGGGAGTTATGTGTGATTTTCTTATGTAATTTTGACGGTCAAAAAGTGCTGATTCTTAGCTTAATTTGAATAAATGACTTATTTGATTTGAATAACCGTACATAATTTTTATTTCAATAATAAATTTGGAATCGTAATTATTACGACCCACAGAAAAATTTCAGCAAATTAATGATTATCTTGTCTTGTCTAAAGAAGAATGACATACACAGACAATAGTATTGTTTATAATACCTAACATCAATTCATAGACCAAACGATAGTGCTGTATACAGTCTCGAGCATGAATAGGTACTTACTTTAATTACGCAAAACTCACAAGCATTTTACTCATGAAATAAAAATTGCTACTTTTAGAAAAGATCTATTACAAAATAGTATGGTTTTGATTATAAATACTATGTTCGTAGCACCATACATAACATTATGTGTTATGTGTTTATGTGGAAAATCGTTTTTAAATCTTGCGTAAATTTAAGGTGAGACTAAAAACCAGCGCTGGTGTTCCGTCTCGCATAGGGTCGCAGCATTATGCTGAGTGTTGGCCGTTTTGCGTGGATGTGACGCATATTTTCCTCCAACTTGTTATTTTGTGTTTGTGTTCTTTCTTTGCGTAATTTTTACCGCAAATAAACGTATTTAATTTCGTTTTTTCTTTCTTTTATCATAGTTTCGACGAAAAAGTGCTTTCAAATAATCGATTAAAGGGTAAATAAATGTTGTTAAAGTGCGTGAGTTTTCAGCGTAGCTGCGTGTGTGAGTAGTTTACGAATTAAGGCTCCTACATACTGGCGCGACTTGTCGCGCGACGCGTCGCGACACAAAGGCACCGCTTGTAGCGCTACACGCGGTGTCTTTGTGTCGCATCGCGTCGCGCGAAAAGTCGCGCCAGTATGTAGGAGCCTTAAATACATTGTTACGAAGCATGGTCAGTTATGGCCAGTAACTGAGAAAGTCGGGTGTGATTGAGGAAGTCGTTTATTGGTTATCTTTGATTATTTATCATAACGATTATAAGATAAGATAAGATTTATTTAGTAGTTTAAATATTTTACACATACAAGAGCATGCAAGATATTAAATCGTTTAGAGTCCAGTCATGTTTCGCCGTAAGTATCGGCGTACAAATATTTCCTTAACATTGAAAAGAATTAACAAAAAGAAAAATCAAAAAATTACCTAGAACTGGCACTTACAAAGTTATAAATTAGAAATTATTTTTGTGTTATAATGTCAAAATTTTATATTTATATACATTTAATATTACTGTCAGAAAAAGATCAAATTATTCAGTCAACAAAAATCTTTTTCGGCTAGAAATTCGGAGTACTATAATAAGCTTTTTGTGAAACCTTTATAATTGACGCTTGAGTGACGATTGATTATCATCATCTGCCTGCCTTTTCCCAACTATGTTGGGGTCAGCTTCCAGTCTTACCGGACACAGCTGAATACCAGTATTTTACATGGAGCGACTGCCTATCTGACCTCCACAACCCAGTTACTGACGACCGTGACGACTGTCAAAGACCTACAAATGACAGCCGGGACCAACGGCTTAACGTGCTTTCCGAGGCACCCATCCACGGACCAACCGCGGCAAGCGTAGCTTAACCTGATCGACCGACCCGTGCGGCTATTATTACTTAGCCGCAAGGCCCCGCCCAGATTATATCGGTTTAATTACAAAACAAAGATGTTCTTTTGATTCTGGTTTAAATCATCGAGTCAGCTGGTCAGTTAAAATCACACCGTGAAAACTTAGATGAAGAGAGCATTCGACCTGACGCCACTATTGACAGATCATTTCACGCTCACTTCGCCTAAGTTTATTCCACCTGACGCCACTTATGACAGATCACTTCACGCTCACTTCGCCTAAGTTTTACAGAATAGGTCGGCTGTTTTTGTAATAAGAACAGTCGCATTTTAATCTGTATGAGTCTGTCAAAAATACTTCTAATTTACCTACATTTTTGACATCGATTGTCGCTGAGATGATATTGCGACTTGAATTTGAACGTTTTTTTAGCACGCTAATTGGTCTTCAGTTCTTTATGTAGGTAACACTCACATCTATTTTTAGTTCGATCAACTTCGTGGTCAATTTTGAAGTCTGTATAAAGTTCGAAATGCAAAAACTATCTCGAAGGTTTCAGCTCGGGCTAAAGTAAGATCTTCTTTTGTAATAAGACGATATTAGAGTTTAATACTAAAAGCTGTTGTTACTTGGTTTTAATAAAAAAAAAAAACTCAACCATGCTTGGAAATTCGAGCATTATTTACAACCTTCGTCGAGATAAATAAAAAATGCTGTACTGGTCAAATACATGCGAGCAGGAGGCCAACAATGTTATTATGAAAATCGAAGTCTGTCGTACTTAGCGGCCAAGTAAATTACTATGAAAACTCATATCTGTTTTGGTTTTTATTTCGACACATGGCAAGGATCAAAGTATCAAAGACATATTATCAAAGATTTTATTTAACTTTCGATTTGGCTTGCAAATAGAGCTGTTTAAAAAAGGAACAAATGAACATACTGGCGCGTGAAAATTGTTGAATTAATTTACTTAGTTTGATTTTCCGCGCATTATTTGAGAAAAGTACTATACAAGTCTAGGCCGCAACCAGGCATTGATGTACTTACGTGAGGGTGCCTCGGCCCACATTGTCACATTTGTCCATCAATACCCCTTTTGCAGGTCGCGCCAGTATTGTACTAAACTATAACGAGGCAGGTTTATTTGCATAGAGCGGTTTTAATTAGTGAAATGGTGGTTTCGATCTACAATCGGCTTTTATGACAGATAAAGTAGTGACCCACAGCTTTATTGATTTAAACTATTACTTATGTATAGAATTTAGCAACACGCCTTAAAGCTACAGTAGATTTACAGTCCCATAGACCATAACAATGGTTTGTGATAACTGTCTAAGCAATTTTTAATGCATCCGTATTTGATATTGTAACTAACCTATTAAACATGGAGATAATTGCCTATAGGTTAGGAAACTACGTTTTGGAACATTGATGTACTTACGTATGTGTGCCTCAGCGTCGCGTCGCCTCGGCCCACATTGTCACGTTTGTCCATCAATACCCCTTTTGCAGGTCGCGCCAGTAATGTACTAAACTATAACGAGGCAGGTTTATTTGCATAGACCAGTTAAATATTAGTGAAATGATGGTTTGGATCTACAATCGGCTTTTATGACAGATAAAGTAGTGACCCACAGCTTTATTGATTTAAACTATTACTCATGTAGAGAATTTAGCAACAAGCCTTAAAGCTAAAGTAGATTTACAGTCCCATAGACTACAACAATGGCTTGTGTTTTTTGTTGTAATTTTTAATGCATCCATATTTGATATATTATGTAAACTATTAAACATGGAGATAATTGCCTATAGGTTAGGAAATTACGTTTTAGAACAGACTTCAACTTTCTCATTTAAAAAAACAAAAGTTTAACCATTCATAAGTCATCGTCTGCCTAGCCTTTTCCCAACTACGTTGGGGTCGGCTTCCAATCTAGCCGGATGCAGCTGATTATCAGTATTTTACATAGAGCGAGTACCCCTTGGTACGACTGGTTGTCAGACTTTCGGACTTCTGACGACCCGTAACGACTATCAAAGATTCACGAATGACAGCCGGGACCAACGGCTTAACGTGTTTTCCGAGGCACGCAGGTGTCTTGGTATGTAAAGATGGTCACTCATCTACGGACCAACCGCGGTAAGCGTAGCTTAACCTGATCGATTGACCCGTGCGGCTGTTATTACTTAGCCAATTAACCATTCATAAGTAGTCGAATTATTAATTTACTGGAGTAATTTGACGTGAGCTAGCCGTCACTTTGTTGAATAAAATGGTCTCATTTATTGCACTGGTGTTCGTTTAGTTTAATCGATTTATATAAAATGACGGGAAAATGGATATACATGCACATAACTATCTTAATATCTGCACATTCTACGGACTCTTGCCAGCTCATTACCACCCCACACATCAAAGCGGTTCATGTTTAGACCATTTCATTATAAAAACAAATAACCCAACCAAAACATTTGTTACTAACTCTTCGCTTACTGATCATCAAGCAGTTTTACTAACATTACAAGTTTCTTTACCCAGGAAAAATTGTTTACGTAGCTATACTAAAGTCAACATGACACTCCTCGAAAAAGACATACGTAATATTAATTTTGACCCCGTTTATAACTCTACCGATGCAAATATTTCTATTAATTATTTTATAAATTCACTTCACTGTGCAATAATAAAACATACAGTTTAAGTATAAGTGCATTAAACCTTGGATTACACCCGGACTTGTTCGATGTATTAGGCATAGAGACAAACTTCACATAAAATCCAAACTTGAGCCTGGAAATGAAATACTTTCCATTACGTATAAAAGATATAGAAACTTCTGCAACACCCTACTGAAAAAAAAATAAAAAATGAATATGATAGAAATGAACTGCAGAAAGCAGGCAAAAGTTGTAAACTTATTTGGAAATTTATAAAATCAAACACATTTAGAACAAAAATCCCTGACCCTCCACTTGACTTATTGACTATAGAGAACAACCCAATCGAATCAACAAATAAAATTAATTTCTATTTTTCTAACGTAGGTAAAACCTTGGCAGAAAAGACTTTAACATCTAAAAGCTTCTTCCCTCAAAACCAACCTAAAACAGTCCCCAAACTCAAATCGTTTGTCTTACTAGATACGGATGTCGAGGAAGTACTAACAATTATTTCTGGATTAAAGGACGTTTGTGCTGTTGGGTGGGACGGTATTTCAAACAACATACTTAAACACTTCAGATACATACTTGCTCCGCCGCTAACTCATATTTTTCAGTTATGTTTAAGTAATGGTATATTCCCTAAGTCGCTTAAAAAGACAGTGGTTACTCCTGTTTATAAATCTGGTGACAAAAAATGTGCTAATAACTACAGACCCATTTCCGTTTTAACAGGAATCTCCAAGATCCTAGAGAAAATCATTAATATTAGATTAATTAAATACCTAGAAGATAACAATTTACTTTCAGATAGTCAATTTGGTTTTAGGTCCAAAAAATCAACTTGCCAAGCAGTACATCAAATGACAGATTATATAACGACTAATTTGGATAAGGGTATGCACACCATTGGGATCTTCCTAGACCTCGCCAAGGCCTTTGACACAATTTCTTGTCCTTTACTATTGCACAAGCTTGAAACGCTGGGAATTAGAGGAACAACTCTTTCACTACTTTCTGATTATCTTACTGACCGCGAACAATGTGTCAAAATTGGTCAGTACGTTAGTTCTGAGCTTCGAAATAGTAATTACGGAATACCACAAGGTAGTATTTTGGGTCCTACTTTATTCCTTGTATATATAAATGACCTGTGCAGCTTGTCACTCCAAAATGGTGTCATATTGTCATATGCAGATGACACAGCGGCTGTTGCTGGGCTTGTTTATACACACATGAGGTGTATAAACAAGCCCAGAACGGTTTTAATATAGTGTCTAATTGGCTACATGTAAATCTCTTAACACTAAATGCAGATAAAACCAAACACATTTTATTTACTATTAGAAATACTAACCTGCCAACTACTAACATAAACATTTATGCGCATAAGTGCAACACGTATGCTGACAATGCATGTAGTTGTCCTACCTTAGCAAAAACCGATCATATGAAATATCTAGGTGTAACGATTGACACAAATCTGAATTTCCGTAAACACATCGATTTATTATGCACACGAATGCGTAAATTAATGTACATTTTTTAGAATTTACGATACATATCAGACTACAAATTAATTAAACCGGTATATTTAGCTTTGTGCCAATCCATTCTCACTTATTGTATAACTTCATGGGGTGGGGCTGCTAAATCAATCCTACTGCCATTAGAACGTGCGCAGAGAGCTATCCTTAAGGTAGCCACCTTTCGCCCATTTAGATTTCCCACACACGAGCTTTACACGGCATGTAAGGTGTTAACCGTGCGTCAACTATTTATATTGAATGTAATACTACTCCAGCTTAGCAAACTTCCTTATATCCCAATATCTATAGATAAGAGAAGAAAAGACTTGGTTTGCATAAAGCCTCAAACTAGACATACTTTTATAAATAAATTTTATGTATTTTTAGGTCCGTTCTTATATAATAAAATCAGTAAGTCTCTAAGTATATATAGTGTAAATCGTAAAAAATGCAGTGAAATGTTATGTGAATATTTAGCGACATTTAATTACTCTGACACTGAAAAATTGCTAGATGTAATGCAATAAGTTTATTAGTGTTAAATAAATATTTTATTTAAAATATAATTAATATGTATCAATGCTAGCACTATGTACAGTACCATATTGTCCACTAAAGCACGCAGCGTTGTTAAGTGATGGCCTGAAACACAGGTTTGAATAAACCTACATCAGGCAGGTCGCTATTGTATTGAATTAGACCCTTAACCAATCTATATAAGTTATACACTAGATTTATTTTAGATTAGTATAGTATAATAGTTTAACATTTTCTTACTAATTAATATGTAAGTTTGTAATGATGTAATTTCTAGTAATTTGTATGTGAACTTATGAATAAAATTATTATTATTATTATTATTATAACTGTAAAATAAATTATAATAATAAGTGTAAAAGTCTAGAATAGAATAAATATGACAATAGGGTATTTTACTATATAAGAGAAAAATCTATAAATAGATTATTGAGATAGTTTAGGCAAAAAGGAGTCGGAAGATGTTACTTTTAGTTCATAAAATAACAAAATAAATTTTAAAATTCAATTCAACGTTTCCAGTTTTTATAATCTGTTAAAAGACCATGAAATAGTAGCCGCCATGTTATTAAGTCATACCGCTAGTAAACTAAAACGTTTCAACTGTCAACTGATAGTTAAATAATAGATCAGCGCATAGTAAAGAGACGTCATGACCACAGAGCAACATGGCGTCCACTGTGTCCAGCGTTTTCGTCAAACTACGCGCGAAATTTGAAAATGTAAAATTTAAATGCATTTTTATGGCACTTATCGATTGAATAAAAATTTTGTGATTTTTTTTGGGCCATATTAGCACTATAGAATTTAATTAAGACACTTTTCAAAAATGTGTGTTATACCCTATTGTATTACACAAAGTGACAGCTAGCTCATGTCAGATTACTGCATTGAATTAATAATTCGACTTTAGTCAGATCCCTACATAAAATGGTTTGTCATAAATAAATACTTTGAGTTTGAAACCAAGTTAAGAACTAAGCGAAGTAAACGTTAGTGACTACCGACATTAGACTTCGCCAGCACCAAAATCTTCTTTGCAAGATCAAAATCAAAATCAAAATCAAAAGTCATTTATTCAAACTAGGCTGAGCACTTTTCGAACGTCAAAATTACATAAGACAGTCCCCCAAAACGCCCACCCTTCGCCACTTCCTAGTGCTTTAGCTGGGAAGAAGAAGTGGCCAACAAACTCCCCAGCAGCACAGCTGTCTATTCAGTTAGAGAAAAAAAAAATGGATTCTATACAATAGTATGCAAAACAATTTACACAACGTGCAACACAAAACATTAAATTATTAGCCATATGTCAGCTAGCACATCACTATACCAACAAAAAAAAAGAAAAGAAAAAGACCGAAAACTACATATTCTCAAGCAGAGATAAAAACGTAAACAGAACTTAAAACCTAAATAAAAGCCTCCAAGTATAAAGGGCGTGCCCGCTTACATATATCTACAGCTGTAACAGTCACAAATGATGAACTAGGACCATCAAAGTAAAATAAATAAACAGTTAATTACTAATAACAAAACAAAACAATGGTCAGCAAGACGACCAGTCACCACAAGCAGCACCCGTTCACGAGCATAACCTCGCCATATTTGAGGGAAGGAGGCAACCCGACCCCCGACGCTACTGCAAGCAGTGACATCTAAGGGAGCATGACGAACTTGCTGCCGATTGTAAGAATAATATTTTTTTTTTTTTTTATTTGTGATGGGTTTGCTCTTGACCTTAGTCTATGCCAGAGGCGACAGAAACAAAGTCGACGATGGAGCGAGCTTACCCAGAAGAAGCCTGTTCACTCTCACTTTGAAGAGATTAGGGTTATATGCGTTCGGAAACACCGACGCATATTTCCATTCCTTTGCTGTGCGCATTATAAAAGAAGTTTGGAAACGCTTAGTGCGAGTTGGTGGGATAGCCACCAGGAAGGGATGGTAACCTGAAGTGCGCCTAGATGACCGATAATAGAAGGGGGCTGGTGGAATGAGGTCGTGGAGTTCCTGAGCACACTCTCCGAAGTACAATCTATAGAAGACCGACAAGCAGGCAACCTTGCGACGATGGGCCAAACTGTGAAGCTTGGCATCCACCAGATTTACGTCGCCAATGAGCCTCTTAGCTCTGCATTCCACCGAGTCAAGCGCGGCAAGTTGGTATTTAGCCGAGCCATCCCAAAGGTGGCTACAATACTCCATGCAGGATCGGACCTGCGCTTTATAAAGGGTCAAAAGCTGTCCAGGCGTAAAGTATCGCTTCACCTTATTTAGGATGCCCAGTTTCTTGGCCGCAGTCTGGAATCAGTTATCGAGGTCGCTAGCTAACCACATCTTGCAATACAACTCAACAAAATAACATTGTAATGAGAAGATTATGTCAATAATAAACGCAATTAAAATTAAAAATATATTAACTTATACAGTCAAATAAAATAAACAATTATAAGAACTCCTATAACCTGTCACTAGGTAAGCTAATTCTGGAGAAAGAACATAAACATTGTCTTGAGTTAATCACAGCGACCAACAATTGTTATCGTTTAAGTAGTCGTTGATAGAATAGAAGGCCCTTGAACAAAGTTTGGATTTTACTTTAGTTTTAAACGCATTAAAAGGCAAATCTAGCAATGAAGAGGGTAGCTTGTTATAAAAAGTAATACCAAGCCCAACAAACGAGTTATGGACCTTGTAAAGCCGGTGAAATGGAGCACGTAATTTGTCCTTATTTCTGGTGCTAATATTGTGAATATCACTGTTTTTAATGTATAAGTGTATATTTTGCCTAATATACAGGGTGATTGGAAGATGGGTGCAAAGCTTTAAGGTGAAGATAGTATAGACAATTTAGAACCATTTAAGCCATGGTTGTCTTAGACGAAGTCTTACCAAATTTTAAGTTTTTTTTTCGGAAATTCTCAAAATTTAATGTAAACTGCATAATTATGGCCAAATTGAATGATAAATTAATTAACTTTTTATTTATTTAATTAAAGTAATGTGTAAGCAACCAAGCAAAACATGTTTTAGGCTTCTGTGTCATTAGAATTTTTTTTTACAGATATTTAAAGCTCAGAAAAAATAAAAAAATTGTACAATACGTCTTTTAAACCTTATTTAAAAAAAAAACGGAGGGTGCATTTTTTGTTCAAACCTTTTTGAAGACATGCTTGATAATCTCTATTTCTTTTGAGGTATCATTTATGCGGATATCTTACAAATTATTGAAATTAGGACCTACAAACCAATGCGAGGGAGAAATTTTAAATTTTTGGCAGTCTAACAAAACAAAATTTTTGCTTAAAAGAATACTTTATGTGCTCGAAATGATAACATTGTTCAATTCTAAGAATTTTTGGCACATGCAGGAACCAATTGAGGGGAACCCATTGAGGGGATTCTCTAAACAATGGCCACCGAGCGCGGTGCGACGGCATTTCCAGGTAGAACGCCCAATGAATAACAAAAAGCGATAAGAGTTGGTTTTTACAGCAAAATGGTCTTAGTTACTGAGGCAACAAAGTCGTTTTTCTTTAGTCAGGGTCAGTCGGTCTGTGATGAAGCCGTTACATCTTTTACTTATTAGTCAAACTACTGCCCTTGTGAGTGGACGTTGTCGTGTTGATTCAGAATTTACCGTGTTCAGTTGTAGCCCTTTGCGTTCCTGCACGTGTTGTTTGCGTTAGTTTTGAACTTTTTTGTTTCACCGTGTCCAGTCGTAGCCTCGCGCTCCTGCACGTGTTGATTTTTGACTTAATTGTGTTGAGTTGACATTTAGTGCGCTCCTACGCCGTTTTTCTTAATTGTTAAGTGACTATGGCTACTTTTTCCAATCAAGAATATGCGGATATCGTATTTATGTACGGTAGAGCAGACGGCAATGGATCTTTGGCGCGACGGATGTATCAAGAGCGCTATCCGAATCGCAGGCTACCGAATGTCCGAGTGTTTTACAACACGTTTCGTCGTCTTGCCCAAGATGGGTTTCACCGCGTGGAACCTGGAGTCAACCCGGGCAGACACGAAACTGCCGTCGACGAAGACATTTTAGCAGCATTTCAAGCGGATCCTACTACCAGTACTAGAGCAGTAGCTCGAAATTTAAACATTTCTCAATGGAAGGTGTGGCATACAATGCACTAAAATGATAAGTATCCGTTCCATGGCAGGAGTGTGCAAGGTCTAGTAGAGCAAGATCCTCAAAGAAGAATTCAGTTCTGCCGTTTCCTCCTCAACAGAGACATCGAAGATGCGTGGTTTCTGAAATCAATCTTGTGGACGGATGAAAGTAAATTTTCAAGGGAAGGTATTACAAACTTTCACTACATCCATGAATGGGCCGACGCAGACAACAATCCACATTTTAAGAAGCAGGTGTCATTTCAGATGAAATTCTCTGTGAATGTATGGGCTGGAATAATTGGCAGAACATTGATTGGGCCCCACTTTTTGCCTGATCCATTGAATGGCGAAAATTATTTGCAATTTCTGCAAATTGATTTACCACTGCTGGTAGAGGAATCAGGTGTCCCGATCTTCGAAAGAGACCGAACAGTCATCTTTCAGCAAGACGGCTGTCCAGCGCATTGGACTTTAAATGTAAGGGAACACCTCAACAATTGGTTTCCTGATAGCTGGATCGGCAGGGATGGACCCATCCCTTGGCCCGCTCGCTCCCCAGATCTGACCCCGTTGGACTTTTTCGTGTGGGGCCGGGCCAAGGAACTGGTGTATAACAACATAGAAATAAACACTAGAGAAGAATTGATTCAGCGTTTGAGACAATGAAGCAGGAGATGATGTTGAAAATAACGACTACAGAAGTTAGAAGACGGGGCCGTGCTTGTATTAGGAATCACGGCCGTCATTTTGAACATGAAAAATAAATAATTTTAATTCAAATATTGTTTTAATTAGTCTGCCTAAAATAAAAAAATTCTCCCTCAAATTGGTTTGTAGGCCCTAATTTCAATAATTTGTAAGATATCCGCATAAATGATACCTCAAAAGAAAGAGCGATTATCAAGCATGTCTTCAAAAAGGGTTGAACAAAAAAAGCACCCTCCGTTTTTTTTTTAAATAAGGTTTAAAAGACGTATTGTACAAATTTTTTATTTTTTCTGAGCTTTAAATGTCTGTAAAAAAATGTCTAATGACACAGAAGCCTAAAACATGTTTTGCTTGATTGCTTACACATTACTTTAATTAAATAAATAAAAAATGAATTCATTTATCATTCAATTTGGCCATAATTATGCAGTTTACATTAAATTTTGAGAATTTCCGAAAAAAAACTTAATAATTTGGTTAAAAATATTTGGTAAGACTTCGTCTAAGACAACCATGGCTTAAATGGTTCTAAATTGTCTGTACTATCTTCGCCTTAAAGCTTTGCACCCATCTTCCAATCACCTGTATAAGATGTTGGCGAAGATGAATTGTGATGCCACCGTGAGAATACCAATATCACAAATCAAGACACAAAAAGCTTCAGAAATCCAAGACTAAAATCATAAAAGGTATATAACGTCATATTCTAGCGGTTGATCGATATAACTGTCTTGATCATGGCTATGAACACACGCGATGACCTACTTGATGCAAATTGTCTAAGACCATACCGTGCTCGTATATGCCGTTAATTTATTACCGAAATAACGTACCTACCAAGAAATGGAAAGTACCGTGTGATTCCGTTTTAATTTTGGTGTGATGGGTACCTACCGGTCTATTGGTGCTGTTGTCTGAAGAGCTTTTCTGAGAAAAAGGTTCTGATAAAATTGCTGGCTTAATTTTGGCTGTTGACGTTAGCTGAATTCTGAGCGAAACCAAAAAAATAGACGTCACATAATTTTTTTGACATTACCTTACAAATCTGTTGACAAATACAGCTGGCCCGTTGCAGTTTACTACAGAATATTTGGTGTACTTTTTCTGTTTGCACGCCTTGTTAACAGCTTTGTCAGCTTTTTCCTTATCATTGGTCGTTGCAAGGCTTTTTTCATTGAAAACTACAATTACGTTTATTCTTACAGATGAATTTATCCCAAGAACAATCTAACATCGTAGTTGAAAAACATGTTCCCCCATATATTCCAGCTGCAAATGTACAAACTTGTACGCACAATATCGAGAGATTTACCATGTTATTTTAAGACTTCGTATAGGTTTTCCTGTAATGTATAAGTATAGAACTATTTTCTGTATTTTTTTCAAACATTTAGCTGTAGTTTCGGACATAAGGGCGCTAGGGGGATAAGGAGGAACGGTAAATTTTCATCAATTTTCTTAAATAACTTTACCGTTTGAGGTGTGGAACCCTAAAAATATCAATAAAAAATCCCGGTACACCACACACTAAACGTACACTGTAGATTCCTCGTTGATTATCCCCGCAGCTAAATGCAGCCCTGATTTGGGTTGCAAATAACGTGAGTATTCCAAAAGGAGTCTACTTAATGAATACTCCTTAATACTAGCTTCTAAAAACGGTCGCCACTTGCTTCTAAATATCAAATTAAAGCGTATTTATCTTGCAAAGCAAATACATTCTAGCCGTTCTACTTTTTTTGTAAGGCTGCCTCGCAGTCCGTAATTGATTAAGAGAAGCCATAATTAATGTCAAAATGCTATTGATGGCTACCATTCCTCTCCTTTTAAGTTGTTAGAATATTATCAATTACATGTGAAGTAATCGTCTGTTGAAAAAAACTGCACCAAATGGATTTTAAAAGACTAATGATCGCGTATAAAATAAAAAATTGTTAGTTAATGTTGTCATGGAGTTCATTTGACATTTAAAAAACCATATGACTTAATAATATAATAATAATTAATTTAATTTATTCAGACAACCATTGATCCATTACATCATTAATATTTATGTAGTTAGTATGAACTTAAAAACTATGTTAGCACCTAATAACTAAGAGAGACTTAGTCCTCTGGGTGAGGCTCTAGACCAGTGGGTTGTCCAACTTATTGCCAATTAAATTCAGGATGCTGGTACTGCTCCCGCGCATGCTTAGCAGTGAGGCTGTCCTTTTGCGCCAGGTGGCATCTAATCCGTATGTGCGCGACTCAGCGAACATTGCTGCAGAAGCGCGGCAAACTTAGCACAAACTATTAATTTTGTGGTCTCATAGTGCCTCAGTCTAGTCAGCCTACGTCGTTTTCTTTTGAAAACGTAACACCGATATTTTCAAACTGTGGGCTTACTAAAGCATCGCCTTGCCTAAAGGTTGATATTTTTTGGAAATAGCAGTACAATCTAGGATGCATTAAAAAGCCTTTAAGCATGGACCTGCCGGGGTCGCGTGGACCTGCCGGGGTCGCGTGGAAGTTCTAAAGGGTTACCGAGGCCCCTGGCAACACAGGCAACGGAAGGAATGCGGGTGTGTTTTAGTCAGTAAGAGTCTGACACACCCTCCCGCTCCGCCCAGAACGGGAGAAGTTATTTGACAATTTCACACCCAAAAAAAAAAGCATACCCTGGGCAGTCAGCCCTGCTACCAATCTTGCTAACTAATTAATCTTTTTACCACAACGTGAAAGTAAAGAAAAATTGTTTATTCTGCACAAACAAGACGTACATTACACAATGTTGTCCATTGCTCGATGTCAGGGCAGGTCACAATTGAATGGTCCTGTCAAGAACAAAGACATGAAACGGACAGAACATGAACTATCTTCGTAAATCCTACACGTATGTTGCCTCCAAGAAGCATTGTTGCACTTTGTTCCGGTTTTAGGGTTCCGTACCTCAAAAGGAAAAACAGAACCCTAATAGGATCACTCGTGTGTCTGTCTGTCCGTCTGTCACAGCCGATTTGCTCCGAATCTACTGGACCGATTAAGACGCTGATAATACCTAAACGGCGGCGGTCACTGTCTGATTGCATAGAAAAGAAAGAGAAGTGCGATGACACAACGCTTGTAATTTATTGCAAAATAAAAGCAATTATCTATTTACTCAAAATTGAGTTGAGTAATTGAAAATAAAAACAACCAAGTTCTGCATTCAAATAAGACGTTCTTGTTATTAATTAAATACGTAACGTATGTTGATATTTAATACAGATATTTTGGATTAGAACTCAAGGTAAGAGGTTAGTTTAACGTTAGTTTGTATCGAGATTTTTTTCAAAACGTGTTTTGGTATCAACCAAGTTCTGGGAAATATGTTCACAATTAACATATATTTTTTCCGCTACCACAAACTATACAGATTTGGCATTTTTTTTTCTTAAGAGAAGCCTATTTTAGTCAATTGGGTCTTGTCATCGCCTTAAGTTGAAAATTGGTACACATATGAATTTCTATGATCCAAACTCCGTGTTTGGGTCATAGAAATGTAACGTCGTGTAACGAAAAGGAATGAATTTTGAATATGAAGGATGAATATTAGAGAATTAAAAAAAAAAGGTTTAGCAAACTGTCCGTGTGACATATCATATGAGAGGGCTTGTTGTGAGGGTCTCAAATATTGTTTTTTTATAATTTAAAAATAAATAGTCTTAAAGTTATTTAAGAAAATAGTTGAAAATTGACCATTCCCCTCTTATCTCCGAAACTACTGAGCCTAAAATTTTGAAAAAAAATACAGGATATAGTTCTTTACTTATAGATTACAGGAAAATCTATAAGAACTCTGTGATCTTAAAATAACATGGTAAATCTGTCAATATTGTGCTTACAAACTTACATTTCCTAACTAGTGTGTCGTCAGCCAGGAAGTGCTTAAGCCGTAACTTTTTCATGTGGTTAATTTTGATATGATTGTTGAAGCAGTGATTATACAACATAGTGATTATGCTGTAGTATATAGTAACTTGGTAAAGAGGGGTTGTGGCTAAGTAATAACAGCCGCACGGGTCGATCGATCAGGTTAAGCTACGCTTGCCGCGGTTGGTCCGTGGATGGGTGACCATTTACATACCAAGACCCCTCCGTGCCTCGGAAAGCACGTTAAGCCGTTGGTCCCGGCTGTCATTTGTAGATCTTTGACAGTCGTTACGGGTCGTCAGAAGCTCGAAAGTCTGACAACCAGTCTTACCAAGGGGTATCGTGTTACCCAGTAACTGGGTTGTGGAGGTCAGATAGGCAGTCGCTCCATGTAAAATACTGGTATTCAGCTGTATCCGGTAAGACTAGAAGCCGACCCCATCATAGTTGGGAAAAGGCAGGCAGATGATATACAGGGTGACATTGAAAACATGCGACAAATCGAAATGGGAGATTGTACTCATCATTATTAACAACTTTTACTAAGGGACCAAAGCTGTAATCCCAAAAAAAAAAATCTGCTTTTCCTACATTTATGTTCGCAATACCTCATCAAAATGTAGGAAAAGCAGATTTTTTTTTGGGATTACAGCTTTGGTCCCTTAGTAAAAGTTGTTAATAATGATGTATACAATGTCCCATTTCAGTTTGTCGCAAGTTTTCAATTTCAACCTGTAGTAACTTGGTGTGAATGTCTTTAGAATTTACTTTTTTATCTCATTTTTATAAGTGGATCTGTAATTGGCTTTCAGATTATTGTACTGTCCTTGATCTGTTTGTTTTAGCTGTAAGTCTCCCATGTTATATAAATAAATAAATAAATTTGCAGTTGGAATGCATGGGAGAACATGTTTTTGTATTTGCCGTTTAGAACATTAAAAAAAAACATTCTCTTGCATATAAATTCCAAGGCACTGCGGAAATAAAGAAAAGTTCATACATCACTTGCTCAAATCGCCGTGGAAGCTGTAATACCCAGCTGAGGGGAACGGCTGCCATGATTTGTGTTGTAAATTAAATCGCGTTCACTAGGTATGCATTAATGTTTGCATACCCATCTCTTGTACAGTCATCATTAGAATGGCAGATTTCACACTGTCTGTAGGCTGATTAATTTAATAACGGGATGTAGCGGGATATAGGATCTTTTGGCGCGTGGTCACAATCGGAACTGCGCCATCTTGTTTTTTCAATACTTTTTACAAAATAAACACGCAAATGTTTACCAACAGCGCCCCCCCTGTCAACGGCACTGGAGCGTCAAAAGATCTTTGTAGAAGTGTAGATAGGTTGATTAGATTCCACTTCCTGTCATTTTAATGGGCCAAACTCATGTTGCAGTATTTCCTCCTGAGGTACTGAGGTTCTCCGTATTTATGACTTAAGGCGCCGATATTTGATTTTAGTGACTTTTAAATATGTTATTACGCCTTCATATAATGCAAGTAAGTTATGCAAAAATGTACGTTAACCGATAAAGCCCCAATGGCTCCGAATAGGAGCCCTCGCGGCGCGCGATTTGAAAGTAGTTATCGAATAAAAATGTTTTTTTTGAGATTGAGAGATGACGTTATTGAGCCACGGGCCTGAGCGGTTAAACTAGAACGCATACACATCAATTGTATATGTGAAAATTTAAGTATTGTAGTAAAATACCTTATGAAATAAATTCAGAAAATAATGTCTACCCAAAGCATAAAAAACGATATTACTTTCAAACCACTTAAGATATGTTCATGATTTTTTTTTGTATGAACACCTTTTTTATTATCTATAAATCTATCTGTGATCTTTTTCAAATATTCATATTTTCGTTACTAAAAATAAATATTCCCTATGAAACCGAACATTGGCGCGGCGTGAACGCGAGGCGCATTTGTATGGCTAAGGTCAACGGCGATTACTCGACCCTTAAGATGGTATTTCATAGCATTATGATTGAAGAAGATCGAGTTCGTATAGCGTTTTTGCATAAAACAGTAGTTTTTTTTTTGCTATTTTGGAGTTGGTACCTTCGTAAAAAATACTCTACCTGGTACTCACTCCCTGGAAAAATGCTGATGAATTCATTGTCAGCTGTTATACTTGATTACCTACTGTTTTAAAAGTTATACACATATTAACGTGTTGAGTTTTATCTTAGCTAGGTAAGTAAGTACTTACCTTAAGCATCATTTGCTTACTGTCTTTATGTAAGTATGGTTATCTTCCCCCACTGTGTACTGTCCTCGATTACTAAGTACCTAAGCATGCTTTTGTCCGATCCGAGTACAAAATATTCTTAAGTATTTGACCCACTCTTACTTATTTATCTTATAAGCTTGTAAATTTTAGCAGCTAGCTCGTTGCTCAAGAATGTTACCAGTTAAATGACACTTTAGTTTTAGGTTAAGCACATTAAAACAGTTGTCATAACTTGCTGCTTCCTGTAATGACCAAAGCTACCATTGTTGTCTTGTTAAAACCAGACTTCTTTGCAATTTCTCTTTCCAACAATGACAGTAGTGCGCCAATTTTGTTCTTGCTACACGTGTCATTTAATTGACACTGTCAGAATTATGACAGGAGTGCGGCCAAGGAGTCATCTCATTCAGCCTTTCTTTAATTCTGTTTCAAGTTTGCAATGACGACGCAGAAGTTTTATTGTTATTTTTTTTTTGTTTAGTGGCAAGCGAAAGTGAAGGTTTAATGTTGCGCTAACAAGATTTTATTTAAACCTCTGCCTTTTCGGCTCACAATAGATCATTATGGAACTTTTTTGTGGCCAATAATTTCACTGTAGTTACGATTTAGTTACTTTCAATGTCTTTTAAGTAGATGTTTAACGTTCAAATATAAAATTGCTGGATTACCGCGGTTCCTGTTATAAATTAGACGCGTTTGTTTATCCATTCGCGATGTTATCTTGGATAATCTATATTCCTGTGTTCGATCGAGTCTTAGCTTAGCTTTCTATACGGTCGGAAATTAATACTTTCCGTCGGATCTCCCCGTTGCACAGTGGAACGAATGTATGGGAGCGGTTGGACGTAGACATGTCCGAAAAATAAGAGTAAAATTATGCCAAACTAATGATGCCATCTTATTCGATTACTTAATGCCTTCATAAATTGTGGTGATGAATTTCTTCATAACTCCCATATTTCGGGAGTAATTTGAGAAAATGTGAAATTTTACTATGAAAATGAGTGTATCGAGCTCTCTCCCTCCTGATTCCGGGCTTGTTTCAAGTAGCGGTCTCTAATATCGTAATGCTATTACTAAGAGCTATATTTAATACTAAGACACATAGTGCGCCAAATGTGAACTTTCTGGGATAAAAGGAAATGAAAATTTAAAAAAAAAAACGTTTTTTCCCCATTTGTATTTACTTTAAACCGCAGACAGACTTATTAAGAGGTCTATAAATATATTATATATATACAGAAATATATATTAACAAAAATATTCACAAGAACTGATGAGAGTATGACTTTTAAGTAAGTTGATAATAAATTACCTAGTTTCATTAAAAGTACAATAAATAATTAAGATGTAAGCTCTAATTTACTAAGTTACACATTTTAAAACAATAACATCATTTAATTATCTTCGTCATCATCATCATCATCAATTAATTCAAATTCAGAATCGATGTCCGCTAAATCATTTATGTTAACAAATTCGATATCACTTTTCTCAGAATCCGTAAGCTCATAAAATTCCTTAAAAGAAGATTTTTTTACAAACTTATTTCCTTTTGGACGGATACTTGTAACAAGTGGATCAGAAGACAGTAAAAGATTGTGCATAATATCTTCATTGCATGAGATACTGCTATGCTTTCGAGAATGCCCCTCTCTATATTTTCTAAAATCTTTATTTCTAGCCTCAGATGCCTCTTCGGATAGAAAACCAATGGGCACAATTGACATGTTCTGAACTATGTCTGGCCCATGCATTAAAATTTTATGAAGTGAAGAAGGCATATAATACCATGGGTATAACTCCACGTAAAGCTTAGCAGTATCAAAGCAGAACTCTCGGAATTTAGTTACGTTGATCTTCTCTCCTGATGAAATACACTGCAAGATCACACAGATTTTTCTTAAAAGCATAGCATCTATTCCGGTCAGTTCAGCAGATTTAGTGTAGTTTTCAAAAAATCTCCTTGCCGAGTTGCCATTGTTGGTGGATCCACTGCCTTGTTTCACAACATCGAGAAGTAAGCCCGTTTCTCTTCTTACAGCCTCTTGAACTCTTTTCTTCCTGTCATCAACTTGCCTTTTTGCTATATCACCCCTTACTTGCCATGATTTTATGTCTAATTTGTAGGAAATGTGTAATAAGCATTCCATTGAGCGAATCCAAGCGTGAAGGGTGCTTAAGCTATATTTATACATGTCCTCGTTTGCGTGTTTATCTTTGATTAACTCTAAATTATTCATTTCTTTAGGACAAGCCTTGCATATGTCACACACTGAAGCTGCTGTATTGGATATAATGGAATGAATTTTACCATCAATCATTGTCAACAGCAGTTGGTGTTTGACACTAATTCCATCAGTGATGGTGGATGGAGTTAAGGCTTCAATCTCTGCTTCGATTTCAGCCATCTCTCTCTGCACATTTTCTTTGGTTTCCTTTATAAACTTAAACAATATTGGCCGGCAAAATGAAGTGGAAGATGGTCGCTCGTTTTCCCAAATTGTTACACCTTTTGAGACGAGCCGCAGTGGTACAAGACTAATCATAAAATTACTAGCAAGATCGATTTGCTCATCTTCACTCGTCCTTTGATGATAAATGCTTTGGCTAGATGATCCGTCAAAACCCCATTTGCTGGTCAATACGAGCTGTTGATTGGGATCAACAGGGGTTTCTAACGACCTAATAAGTCTTCTTGAGGTTAAATCCATCAAGGCTTGTAATTTGATTTTTGCAGAGCTCTCTGTAACTGTGAGATCTTCTTTGGCCGGATAGCACTTAATTTTTTCTTTAACCAACATGTAGTAACTCGGGTATTGAAGAGCTCCTTCTTGAGTGTTGAAATCCCGAAGAGTGTTATAGCGCCATTTCGATAAGTTCATCGATACATAAAGAGCCAATGCCTTCAAAGGGGATATTTCCCGTACCTGAATTGATTTACCTTCAATGAAGGCTTTGATTTTTGAGGCCTCTTCTGGATTCTCCGTCAAGTATTTCATAACATAAGCTGTATCGCTTTGTCCTGCCTTTTGAAGCGCCCTTTCGGCCGAAAACATAATTTCAGCGCTGCTACTGCTGCATGAAAGACTATCTTCAGTGCGTCTTCTTTTTTGCCGGTTACTAAGGTCCTCAAAAGATTTACGAGGACTAGGATGTGTACAAGTTGAAGCATCAGATTTAGCAGGAGAAATTATGGGCTCGATGACGTCACTTATATTTTCTGTAGAAGGTTCCATATTTTCATTCTGTAATTCCGGCCATTGAATTGCAGCCTGTAGCCAAATCTCATGTTTCTTCCGAAACTTATCTGTGCTTCTTCCAGACTGTGTCCATTTTGCACAAATGCGGTAGCAAAATCGACGACACCAGTCTTTTAAACTTGTTTCAGCACTTTCACATAACTGAACACAACTGTTATCTTTTAAAACACTGAACAAATAGTTAAAGTCGCGTAAATCTTTATGTGCGCGTGCGCATAAAGCAACGTGAATATCAAGATTTGTATTAAAATTTGGAAAATACATTGCGAGATTAGCTTGGATACAACGAGGTGTAAATCAACACTGATTTTAAAGTTACTAATAGTGACCTATTTATATAAAATCCAGGTATCCCAGGTATCCTTTGTTAAATATTGCAAGGTAATTAGTTATTGTGATAATTAGTAAATGATGCATGCTAAATTAGTGTATTAAGAGCCATTTAGTAATAAAATAATAGCAATGTTCTTATCAGTAATCATTAGTGCATCAGTTTTATATGTAAACCTTAAGTCCCTAATTATATATCCTAATTAGCTTATATCTTCTCTAATTGGCTGCTCAGAAATGTTATTGTAATAAGGTAAACCTTTAGAAAAACGGTTTTAATCAACAAAATAAACAAAAAATAAAAAAATTGTGTTATAAAATAAACATCACTCTTTATCCCAGAAAGTGCACATTTGGCGCACTATGTGTCTTAGTATTAAATATAGCTCTTAGTATTAGCATTATGATATTAGAGACCGCTACTTGAAACAAGCCCGGAATCAGGAGGGAGAGAGCTCGATACACTCATTTTCATAGTAAAATTTCACATTTTCTCAAATTACTCCCGAAATATGGGAGTTATGAAGAAATTCATCACCACAAGTTATGAAGGCATTAAGTAATCGAATAAGATGGCATCATTAGTTTGGCATAATTTTACTCTTTTTTTTCGGACATGTCTACGTCCAACCGCTCCCATACATTCGTTCCACTGTGCGTTGGTGTACCAGTTACAGATTACGTGTAATGCGAGCGTAATGCTAGGAAATGGAGAGAAAAATCCATAGAAATACCATCTGATGTAGCGAAATTACGTCTGATCATAGGCGTAAGGTTCAAATTACTTGTAATAACTATGTGGAATGGTATGATGACACGTTAAAAGTTATATTGCTTATTTAGAGCAGGCAAGGTAATGTTGAGTGTTATGGTGTAAACAAACAACTTATTTCTATTTGCGAAATTCTAGTTTCTCTATGCCTTGTAGAAATTAGACGATAATAAAAACATGGCTCCTACCTAAAGAGTTTTATGGCTTTTCAATGGCTCATAAAAGCACAAGAATTCGTATGGTTACGAACACACACATATACATATACATTACCACTTAAATTACGTAGCTGCTGCGCCCCCAGTAAGTCTTTGAATTTAATTAAAGTTATCTCTGAATATTAAGACAATAAAATATTCATTTAACTCTAGATTTATGCAAGTTTTAACAATATAGACTTAGATAAAACATAGTTATTACAGTCTAGACGAAAGCTAGAGAAAGTATGGGATTCTTCATTACATGAACTTAGATTTGCGATTTCAATAAAATACTTAAAATACTAAAATTTCGCATTTTTTTCTTGAATCATCTGTGAATAGATGGAGGCTTGGCGGTAATAAAATTTCGTTGTTAGAAATTCTAGATAATGCTTAGTAAATTATTTAAATTTCTTGAGATTGTGTTATGCAATACGTTTCGGCCTAGATTTTATGCCCATCACTTTTAATTTAATTCGTTTTATTCATGAATGTTAAATTTATGATAAACCTTTGAAAGTTATGAGACATGGATGTCCAGATTTTATAATTGTGATGTTTTTTCCAAAATTCCATAACAATACGTCAATACGTCAATTGACTCCCTCGTTACCTGCTGGTCGCATCGCAAGCGCTGCTGCCGAGCATTACGTCCTGGGTTCGGTTTCCAGGTCGGGCAAAGTGTTATTGAGATTTTCCATCTGGAATTGCTCAGTAGCAGTCTGAAGTCTGGATTTGTGCCCGGTTGATGGCAATGGGCGGGCTTTTTATTAGGACTTAACTGGCGAAATGCGGGTGTAGTATTAGGTACTACTCTGCCCAACCCTTCGGGGAAAACAGGCGTGATACGTTTTCCAAATTCTTGGAATTGGAACAAAATCCTACTTGATTTTATGTAAGTAAACAGTTATAAGTTATTTCGAACAGTGCAAATATGGAACTGTACAGGTACGAGTACATTATCAAAATGTCACCAAATACCATTCTGTACACGGGTTTTAGTATTGAAACTAAGACCTCTGAACCGAAGGTCATCGCAATTGAAAGTAGGCTACCCTTCGTTCGGCCATCTGCCTTGGGATTTGAACGGCTAATAAATGAAAAGGATGCAGGTTAAGAAGCATATTGCTTGATTGTTGCTACAGTTGCATTTACTTCTACAATATTTTTCGCTCCGTTACTAATATTTTACCAGAGGTTATGGATTGATTGTTCTTAGTATATAAAGATATTTCAATTACTTTCATTGTTTCATCAGTCGTTCAAAGATTGTCGATTTAATTGGCCAAGAACAGCTAATGAGCCTCAATTGATTTTCTATTGTTTGACTCCGATCCGTCGTCGCGCAGGGCTTAACAGGCCCCGCGCGACTGTAACCTGAACCCGGACTATAACCTGTGTGTAAACTGTTCAGAACAAGTGAAATTCCCTTGAAATTAAAAAAGGGCTACCTTTGAACACCTGATTGAGAAATCAGGCGTTTAAAAACGCTAAATATGAGAATGTTTAGCGTTTTTAAACGACTTACGTACCTACCGATGTCAGACAAACCTACTTACAGACTCCGAGTATTTCACTCGTAAAGACAAAGACGTCGGATATGGTAGGTACAAGTTGGTTATCAATGTTATGCTCAGGACACATCCGCCGCTAAAAGCGGCATACGAATATCTAGCGTACAATGGGTATAAAACCTATACATATACACCTATAAAATTTATAAATTACTTTTACTCTAATATACAATACAAAACACTTACACTATAGACATAAAGATACATTTATACTCTACTATACAAAACAAACAAGATGTGAATCAAATGATCAAAATCAAATGATCGTAGATGCTAATATAATGTTATTTTTATACATAAACTCGACTACCGTATGTCTTTCCCAATCCATCTTCAACTCTCAGTTTAGTCACTAATTACTCGACAAAATGATTACAAATGGTGTACTAGATGCGAGCGTCAATCACGCGCATGTAACGGATTAGGAGCAAGTTCCTAGTAGGAAGCGCACGGCGATGCGTACGCGCAAGTACCGTCGCGTTCGTAATGCTTACGGTGCAAGCATTGTTTGCTCTTCTTTTGTTGTAAGGAGGTTAAGGTTGTGTTGGCAGTATTTGGGACCCGGTTACACAAGTAGGTGTAACTTCCTTGAAGTCTTTTTTAATAGTTTGTTAGTTAAAATAGTACTTATATATAAGTCATTGTTATATTAAATAGTTAATATTACATAACAGATAACATAACATCACGCCAGTAATCCTGGCAGGGTAAGGCAGAAGTATACACCCACAATTAGCCAGTAATGTTTAAGTCCATGATTCTGTAGAATGATCTTCTGATTATTCTAATTTACATTTTGTTATAATATGGTACCTTTTTTTTTGGATGGGAAATTATCAAATAACTTCTCCCGCTCTGGGCGGAACGGGAGGGTGTGTCAGACTCATACTAACTAAAACCCACCCGTGTCCCATCCGTTGCTTGTGTTGCCAAGGGCCTCGGTAACCCTTTTATACCTTCCCGCGACCCCGGCAGGCATCAGCCCTAGTGGACCCCTACACTTGTGCTGACGACATCTCTTTGATAATATGGTACCTTGTGGGAGGCCTTCTAACGCTACGTTTTCCGGTACGCGGTCGCCACTCCAGAACCTTTCGGCCCCATCGGCCATGACCGATGACCTTGTGAAGGCCGCAAGAATTCACCGAAAGTGGCGATGCTTAGGGGAGGCTTATGTCCAGCAATGGACGTCTTTCGGCTGAAATAATGATGATGATGATGATATTATGATAACACAGAAACAACCTGTAGTTCAGGACATGTTTTTCGGTTGTACGAGAAGCTGGCATAACAGATTAGGTAATTTTTTCTCACATTATCATGAAGGAAATGACCTAAACAACAATTGAAACAAAGCGGAAATGCATTCATACCAATCATTCAAATTCTTAATCCAACTCCCAGATGCAAAAGTTAATTAATTATTTCAATTATGCTATTACTATGAATGCGGAATGACGTAATCTGACAAAGAACTAAGGTAGATATCACAATCGACATAGCCTTTTTTTTTTGGGTGGGAAATCATCAAATAACATCTCGCTCAGGGCGGAGCAGGAGGGTGTGTCAGGCTCTTACTAACTAAAACCCACCCGTGTTACTTCCGTTGCCTGTGTTGCCAGAGGCCACGGTATCCTTTTCGGACTTTCCCGAGTCACCCTGGCAGGAATCGGCATAGGCTGAAGTGGCAGTGGGCCGGTCATATTAGCCATCTATGGCTAACCGATGACCGTTGGGGATGAAGTGTTATTGAGTAGCGACCGCGATTCGGCAAAAGTAGGGTAAGGTGGCCCTCAAGGTGGGTGCAACGATCTATGCAGGGATGCTGGTAGCAGCTGAATGAGAGTAGGTACGGTCGGATCGAGTTAAATAAAGTGCTATTAGAGAAGCCTATACCTACCTACCTTAAGAAGGTGGTTGGGTCAGACTGGATGCGGAAGGCGGAGGACAGGGTGTTGTGGCGCAGTCTGGGAGAGGCTCATGTTGAGCGGTGGACTGCGATAGGCTGACTTGTTGATACCTAGCAGCAGAGTAAAGAGTTTCTATTAAAAACTGTTTAAATTTTGTTCCCGTACACACTTTTCTGGGTGCTGAACTTAATTCATTTATGGGGTACTGTGTCAAATGTTACAACAAAATAACTTGTGATATATTGCAATTAATGAAATAAAAATTTTTAACTCATGTTAAAAGTACACTTTGTAAACAAGCATATTACAAATTAGAGGATTATATCTAACATAAGAATGCTTGGAAACATGCTGGTCCAGCTCCATAGGACAATCTAGAGTCTAGACAAAATCAAACTGGTTGCTATTTTAATTGTACAATTTATTATTTGATACAAATAATAAATCAATGTTGAATTTTAATTCTGTGATTACTTTAACTCACACACTGACTTTATTTATTATTTTTAGGAAAACGTATACTTTTACAATGTTTGTAAATATGTGAGCATCATGTACGTATCACATAATTCATTTATCTGTCATTGCTTTATTTTTCATTATTTTTTTACCTATTTTGGTATAGTAATTTTATTCTAGGTGCATCGTCTTCACATATAATTTTAAAATGTACCTATACAAAATTTTGTAAAACATTTTAAAAGGGTAACGGTGGAGTTTCTTCCCCATTCTTCTCCATACGAAACTACCTTTTGGAAGGGGCAACTAGAATCAATTCTATTTTTTTTTTTGTTAATTTTGACGTTCAAAAGTGTCTTTTATGTGCCTATTTGAAATAAATAATTTGACTTCGACATGAACGTAACGGGCTGAAACACTTTTGTGACGGACTATACTCATAATGTAACTTCTGTTCGATCGTTCTAGTTTATAATTGCTGTGTATTTGAGTGTGCAACGACAGTTCAGTAGGTATAGTGGATTGGAACCTACTGCGCAAATATATACTTCTCCTCATTTAGCAATCCATTTTGTCCATCTCATGGTTGTCGATAAAATATTGCGGAAACCGATACTGAATCGTAACCGGCATTTGTGTAGGTAGGTGTTTTATTTATGAAAATTCAATTTTTAATGACTTAAGGTTAGTTGAGTTAATTGACGGTATGTCATATAATTTAGAGCTGAGAGCAGTGGTGGCCCAGTGGTAACCACCCCGACTCACGAGTTGTAGGTCGTAAGTTCGAATCCAGGTAGGGCCTTCACTTTGTGTAATTTATTTCATCACCACTGCTCTCAAAACGGTGAAGGAAAACATCGTGAGGAAACCGGCATGTTCTAGAACCATAAATTCGAAGACATGTGACATCTACCAATCCGAACTGGGCCCGCGTGGTGGATTACAGCCAACTCCCCATCACAGAGAGGAGGCCTGTACCCCAGCAGTGGGAATATTATAGGCTGATTATGTGTAATTAACGCTTAACTTAAGTATTTATCTAAATAATCATTCTGTCTCATTTAAATTTAAACGATTGACAGAGATATAATGATGTTTAGTGCTATTCATCTCTAAATGTCAGTATAATCTAGTGAAGTGTCATTGTATTACGGTAATTATCTATAATGACAACTTCGCTAAGTGTTAACTGATACGAGTAAGTATGTTATTATTAGCTTTGCTCGGTCTAATGGGATTGCGTGCGCAGAATTAGCATGTGAGAAAATTTTAATAGCATGAATTTACGAGAAAATTTAAATAATTAGCATGTGGAGCTATTGATGCGCGGTTCACAAGTTCTTTTGAGTTAGACCTTGGCAATGGATTGCGTAAACTATTGAAAAGTAATACATGGTGGTCGTCCATTGGTCGAAATTCAACCCCCTCTACTTACAATCTACATCTAACTTATGCTCAAGCTGTCATTTCTGGCACCTATACGTATCTAGAAGTCATGAGGCTCTGGTTCTATGTGTGTGTGTCAAACGCATGGTAGAGTGTATAATATTTTTGTTATAAATTTAATTTATTTCTAATGTATATAAATACTTAGGTACTTTATTTACATAATCAAATTACAAGATTATTATTATCATTAACTAAATTAAATTAAAACTAAGTTAAACCTAAAAAGGCCCTCGAGGCATTGTACCGATGATGTTGGCGGCATTTCCTCGCTGAATTGCAATACTGATGCGTTGCGCGAGAAAGCCGCCAGCTTTTCGGTCACCAGTTACATCAACAAGACGTTTCGCGATTTCCGCAAATAACTTATGCGCACTGGGACCCCACGGGCCGAGGGTCTCGACGCCGAAGGGCACAAAGTTGTACTCTATATATCACTCTCTCTATGTATCTCTGTTGCACTCCTCCTCCATATAAACTTCAACTGTGCCAAATTTCATACTCTTCCGTCCGCGTAATTTTCGTAATTTTAAAAGGGGTATAAAGTTTTCGCTACACGTATTGATATAATGATGTGTGATGCAGCCAAGCTCACCGAGGGGTATCGTTTCCTAGTAACTGGGTTGTGGAGGTCAGATAAATCAAATTAAAATATTTTTATTTCACATAAACCTACATGGGCACTTATGAAACGTCAGAAGCTAGGTGCACGGTTCCAATTGGTCGTTTCCTATGGATAAGAGCCGGCAAGAAACTCCACGGTTACTCTTTTAAAAATAATTGGCTTTTAAAATGTTTTCAAATTACAGTCTTAATATGTATGAGAGGACAGTGTAGGCCTATCGAGATGTATCAGGTACTTAGCAAAAAAAGAAAAAGGTCTACTAAATATCTTGTCTATTAAGCCTACTGATAAGCAGTCACTCCATGTAAACTGACAAACATGTAACTGTTACTGCCCCAACGTAGTTGGGAAAAGGCTATGCAGATGATGATGTAATGCAGACTAATTTTCGTCGACTTTGTGTAATAGTTGGTGATGTATCACAGACCAACTACAATACAAAAACTACAAAACAAGTATTTGCTTAGTTTCATTGGCAAGTAGCCTTTTGTTAAATACCACCTTCCAGGCTTCCGTGACTTCAAGTCAGTTAATTTAAGGCAACTATAATTTTTTGGCTGACATCAGCCAAACTATTCGCGAAAAAAATAGGTTGTCTGTAAAGTCGGTTTCGGACGATAACTTTACGTGATAACGAGAGAGAGATGCGTCACAAGCCGAACGGTTAGGCCAATCGTGCCTCTCTATCGCTAGTTCCGCGCTCTCGCTTGCACGATCGGCTCAGGTGAAACGTGACAATAAGTCATGCTTTTTCGTGCGTGCAGCCGGCGTTCATTGACAAGACGTTATCACGTCAAATTGTCACCGTGAAATCATACGTGGAGACAGCTGTCAATAGTGTCAATCCCGAGCACGACAGCTCAAAACATCACAACTTTGACCCAGATCTGAAATTAATAAATTTCTCTCGGCCCTTCAACATATTGTGTGACGAATCACACTGAATACTGGTAGTACTTAAACCAATCCATGTTAATGTGCAAGTAACATCTTACTTTAGTACGCACAATTAAGAAGATAAAACGAATTCGTTCGGCTCGAAAGTCGGAACACTTCGGAGAACTTCGGTAAAAGTCGTATAATAGTGTCTGTCGGTAGATGTGGGCACGTACTTTTTGCCGTTAGTGTTAACGAACTCGATGCATATAAGATTGTTTTAAGGGGACTACAGGACCTAAACGCAACTTTTATAAGTTTTATAATCCCTTAAAGTATATGATCCACTGCAGTAAAAAAAAATCAGAAAAATATATGATATTCTTAAGGATATATGCTAGGTAGATAGTGTATTGAAATCATGATTTAACTAATATGATACGATAGAAAAAAATCACCAAGATACCTCTAAAAATTTATTTTACCGATTAAAAACCATACTAATATACATTCAATCATTCTGATTTTTTGTCAGATTATTCTACAAACAACATATTAGCATAATAGTGTATTCTTTTTTTATACAATCTATAGCTTTTTTGTAAATCGATAATTGCTTCATATTTTGCAATAAATTACCAGTGTTGTGTTGCGCTTCTCTTTCTTTTCTATGCAGTCCGACAGTGACCGCGCTTTAGGTGTTGTCTGCCTCGTAAACGCGTATCTAAACCAAACTTATCTAGGTTTGGTTTAGATAGAATCTAAAATAATACAGGCTGAGTTTTTCTAGAAGTAAATGTTATAACTATTAGTCAGTCAAATTGCAGGTTAAATGCCTCTTCTTATACGTACCGAAAAAGGAAAAAAAAAACACTGAATATCATCACTATGATTTCCAAGCATCAAATCACTAAATGCATTTAGCGCTAAACATCATTTATTCTTCAAACGATTGACGGAAACTGAACGATGTTTTGTCATTCATTTAGCGATAAACGCATTTAGTGATTTCTGATACAAGTGGGCCTAAATCAAGGTGCTGCTCCTGAAAATGAAGCCTCCCATTGGTCAAGCAAACATAATGTTTTAATTTTCATTGGCACAAGTTATTTTTGTGCAACTAGTGAAACGTCTTGCTAGCAAGTTTTCTAAGCTAGGGTTTTCTGCCCTACACACCAATCTGCCTAGCCTTTTCCCAACTTTTTGGGGTCGGACCCAGTCTAGCCGGATGCAGCTGAATACCAGTATTTTACACGGAGCGACTGCCTATCTGACCTCCACAACCCAGTTACTAGGTAACACGATACCCCTTGGTAAGACTGGTTGTCAGATTTTAGGGCTTCTGATTACTCGTAACGACTGTCAAAGAACTATGAATGTCCGCTGGAACCAACGGCTTAACGTACTTGCTGAGGCACGGAAAGGTCGCGGTCGTAATTAAAGGTCATCCATCCACGAACCGTGGCAAGCGTAGCTTTACCTGATATCGACCCGTATGGCAGTAATTGTTTAGCCACGATATATAACTCATTTACCCCAAATGCCAATGTCAATATCACAACCGGTCGCAGTCATAAGTTGCAAGAATTTAAAGCTTCGAAAGTATTTACTGTAACTTCTTACATACATTCATTTGGATTAACTTTCTACCGAATACGGTTTAACGGTAGCCTGTCGGTAAACTGATTTTAGTGAGCTGAACATATGACTTGCCTTCATGCTTATAATAATTATTATCAGCTTTGAAAGATGGTGACGCTTTACTAACGATAAAAAAATTATACAGTGTGGTCCAAATAGTGAGGTCATAAAAAAATGATTTCTCATGCCATATCATATCCGAAAATACCCCATGTACCTACTTATGTTCCGCGATTCTTGGTAGTTTTCGAGATATAATATTTTTTTTTATTTATTGAAAGTTTTATGGGAACCGCTTTAAAATAATCATCTTCCCATAATTAATACAAAATTGTAAAAACAGAATGTGAAAAAGCCGCGTAAGAATAAAGATAGGTTTTTTGTAAAGGGGTTCTTATAAAATTTTCAAGAAATTATAAAAATATATTATAAGTAACTCGAAATCTATCAAGAATCGTGGATCGTCATACATGGGGTATTTTCGGATACCCCTGGGCATGAGGAATCTATTTTTTTTTATGACGTCACTCTTTGGACCATATGCGTTCAAAACAAATGACACAGGGCTAAATTGTAAGCTCTTATTTCACAGAACCGGCAATAGTCTCTACACTATGTGGATTTCTTCATAGAAAATACCAGATTTTTCTCTCCTCTGGTAGGTCGAAAATTGAAAAAGATTTGCAAAGCAAAGAGGATTGCTTATTAGCTCTAAGTATTTCTTTTGAACGCAAATTGGGTCCAAAAGATCAATGACATGAGTGAATTATGTTACACGTTGATCCTCACTATAATGGAACCCAAACTATAACCTTAGGCCATGGTCATACCAGAAGCAAACGATACTATATCATCATAAAGTATTTTTATCAAGCTACCCGACTTACGCACTTCTTGATATTTTAAATTAACGACTTAAGTATAAATAGTTTATTGTTACAGAATATAAATCGCAAGTAATTTGTCTGAATGAAATTACCATAATATCATTATGAGAAAATGATTAATGTCGAATGAAAAGATGTTATTGCTAAAAATGACAGTGGGCATTACTTTGACCTTTATAGTTATTTGACGATGCGAACAATAATACTAATATGTGTAGATATCAGTAATAGCAATTCTAAATTAAAGTTTATTGCAAAGTAAAGGTCTACATTTTTTATTAAAAGTTGTATTAAAGTCCTTGAATGACCACGTATGAAGGAAAAGAGACAACTTATTTTTTTTAAGTAAGTGCCCAATTACATTTGGTTAGTTTGACTGCCATGAGGCAACAAGAAATTATAGCCCCATTTACACGGTGCAAGTTTCTGGAACGTTCAAAAGCAATGATCGCATGCCGTATATCACGTTCAATTATTGCCATTCAAGAATTGCATGTAAGTGTTTACACGATTTCCATAAAATGGCATACAATAATTGAATGTTAGTTTTGCCGTTCAATAAAATTGCATGCGACTTACACCAAGGCAATTTTATTGCAAAGCGATTATTGCTTGCAAGTTTTGCCTCATCTTAACACAGAGTTGCACGCCCTTGTACAATTGATTCAAGTATTGCCAGTATTTGCGCTGCCAAATACATCATTAAATATTCAACGTCTTTCAAGATTTTTTTTTATCTTGTTGCATTCGTTCGTAGGTACTTGTAGAGTTGAATGCGATTTAATTGCACGTGCAATTTTATCGTGCGTGCAATTTAATTGTACCTACGTGCTGTTTACACCAGTTTAGAACGTTTAGACGGTGCCAGTAAATTTCTGCTTCAATTTTATGAGTGATGTTGGGGCGTAACTCCCAACAGTGAAAATGTTATGTTGATGCATAGACAACCGATGTCATGACATGTTGAATGAGTAGACAACCGATTGGTATGAAGGTTTTATTGCTACTAAAAATAATATGTTGTAAAGTAATTAATGTTGGATTAAACAAACTGCAACGTTTCACTGTAAGTAGGGCGAGCTAGTTGCATGTACAGCGTAGCTCGTACAAGTGATGATGAGGTAACAAGAGATAAAAGCCCCATTTACACGGTGCAAGTTTATTGCCTATGGCATACCCACAGGCAATAAACTTGCACCGTGTAAATGAAACTTTAAAGATTATATAGTTGTTACCTGGTACTTAACCTGAAAGCATTTTTTTTCGCCTGTCGTAGGCTTATAAATAGCCCTTCGATTCGTTTCATAAATGGACTCGACCAATGAGGTATAAACATTGTGATTTCCCTCACTGACTCACAAAATTATTGTTATACCGCATAATATACTTTTTTCGTTCTCTCTTAAATGACTATAATAAAAATAATACAAGCCATCCATCATAAAGCCACGCAAAACACTGAATTAATTACAAACACATTAATTTCGTCTTCATTGTGAACTAACTTTCACTAAAAATGTTGAAATAAAAAGTGAAATAACTTAGATAATAAATAAGCACATACATAAAACTTTTCTAATAACATTATAATCAACGAAATTGAAACTGAATACTTATATAAATGTTATGCCTAAATTATTAAATTTTAATCGCATACCGGTTTATGAGGCTGTAACAACCAATGGTGTTGTACCGGTTTGATGATATATCCAATGTGGTCGTTGGCTTCTTATGAATAAAAAAAACTAATTTAAATCTTGAGGTCTTTGATTTATTGTTATTATGTTTGGGCTAATTATTTTCCAGGCGACTAACAACTTAAAGGGCGACAAACTATTTTCTATTAAAAAAATAACTTGGCAGCGATTAAATATTATTAAGCATCTAGCTGCCAACCTACTATATTTGCTACCGCTTTTAATTATTTTTTAATCCCAAATTCAGATTAATTTGTCGCCGCGTTAAATACATGCCTTATGTTTGTAGATACAGACAACCCTAATAATGATGATAAAGATGGAGCAGAACTTAATAATAGAGCTATGAAAAATTATCTAAGAAGATATAAGAATATAAGAAAAACAATACTATAGAGAAAGTAGATGAGACTGAAATGATACTCCTTTTCAGTACGAATATTTCTGTATCTATATTCTTGCACACATAAAACTTGGTATATAGCAATATATAACGAACTATTTAATTAGGTACTCAATATTTTATCAGTATAGACTTTAGACTTATTGAAGACAACCTTTAGATTCCGCGGCTCGAAGAGAACTAACTTAGCAACTACGCGACGCACCATCATGTTTCCATTCCGTTCTGTTATAAAACCAGTACTTTTAAGGTAACTGTCAAATGAGATATTTTTAACTTCATGATACCAAAATAATTTGAGGCAAATCACATACTTTTCATCTCAATTCAATTTTATATTAGGATTTAAAATCACAAAAAATCTTATTAATATTTGGAAATGACAAGACAGAGATTTATAATGAACAGCAAAATTCATTTGTGATGTAGAAGAAAGTGATGATATAAGAGTTATAAATAGCGCAGGTCAAGGGGCAAGGCATGAATGCAAAAAGTAACACAATATTAATGAGGAGGAACATGTAGTTTTGAGTATAAAAGTAGATGCTAAAAGTGTAGAAGAAGATCAAAGGAACGATGGATTGATATCTGAAAGATGATATAACCAGAAAAGAGGTGATTACTGAGACGATGGCTAATAGATATCTCTATTAGCCGTCGTCTCAGTAATCTCCTCTTTTCTGGTCTTCACAATATCGTGTGGAGAAAACAGACGTTATGCTGCGTCGACCCCAAATAAATTGTGATAAGGGCAGGAGAATAATGAGTTACAACATTCCATATTTTGTCATGGTGTAGATATTCCTTTGTAGATTCCAAGCATCCAGGAAATAGTTAACAAAAATATGCTAAATGTAGTAATTTTTTGTCTACACAAAAAATTAAAGGAAAACCAACAAGTAGATAAGTTACAGAATATTATATAACCTAAGTAGTAAATGGTTGTTAACGACGACATCAACACGAGCCATGGAATTAATGTGATTGCAGCTATTAGAACTGTCGACTACTCTATTAAATACGATTTACATAATGCATAAGATAAGATTAGTATTCACGTTGATAACTTAATACTAGTAACGAGTTATATCGGTGTCGTGAACTTGAGGATATGGTTGTTGAATTTAGAATGATTTTCTGCGAATCCTGTTTTTCGATTAAAATTATATTCTTCGTCTATCATTTTTGTATATTGATTCATTCATTCGTGGTATATTCATTCATTCATCCATTCTTGTTTATTTCCAAAGATAGAATAAGAAAAGGTTTTGAATTCATAAGTTACAGTTACCTAAATCTTTGTAGACATTAAATTCGTTGTAAACCGTGCAACCTTTACTGGGAGTAAAAGGTTGTACATATTTAACACGTAATCATCACGCCTGTTTTCCTCGAAAATATAGGCAGAAGAAGAGGATTTAATATGGAGAGAAATTGAGAGAATAGGCTTTTTCTTTTATAACGTAAAAATGACTTAATTATGAAATGAAGTGATATCGGAAACACTTGTAAAAGTGTTTCCGATATATGTCATAATAAAAAAAACTAAATAAGCTCGACTTTCCACGAATCTGACTACCTCTGAGAAGAAATTGCGAAACAAACTCAGGGGCCAAAGTCTCTTTTATGCATATATAGCTTAGATATTTATGTATATATAGCTAAGACACCAACTATCTTATATCAATTACAACTCCGCTATGCTTCTTACTTCATATAGCGTCAACTTTCTTAATAATTGCTGCTCCTATGTCCGGCATTACTGTAGCCTTCGTAATCCAAATACATCTTCTATTTATAAACGAATCCTTTCTAGAACGATACAATTTAAGACCCACTCGCAACATCTAGGCTGGCATTTAGACCAACCAGCATATCTTTGAGCTTATAACTTCACTTATAAGTAAAAGCCGCTAACCTACAATCCACCCTTGCACCGTTATGACAAAATATGCCTCTGCGCCGCAGAACAGTAAGCTGGGCAGTGGGTTTATGTGCTATCATACTGGTTCTATCTAGGCTGTGGTATCATGTCCTTTGCGCTATACGTACTTAGATTGATACTGAATTGAGCATAGTACTTCTAAGTTCATTGCTGTTTAGTACACTACTTAATACTTTTAGGAATTAGTAGAATTGTGGGGAAATGTCTTCACTTTCTTTGGATATGAAGGTGTTTATTGCTCACACAGAAAGATACATAATAAATCATCACTTATGTATAAGTTATTACTTACTTTATTATTTACGCTATTACTTAAAAATATAACGTATCCGATATTGGTGTTATTTTTCAGTTTTGAATATATAAAATGTTTAGAACAGGCGATGCAGTTTTCATTTATAACCGTACAAACCTATATAAATTTACCTACCATATGAGGAAGGTGTTTTTTTAGTGGAGTTGGTTATACATATACAATGGCTACAAATTATAATTGGAAAGGTATTGGACTCGTAGGTAATCAAAATCAAATAGAATGCAAACTCCAAACATAATGAGTCACGAGAGTCACGTTTTGCTAATCAAATCCGCTCAATGGGTAATTCAAAACGCAAAACGTTTTCAAAAACCAGTAGCTTTTGAAATGTCATTGTCTCGTTTTCTAATTTCTTTTCCAAGAATAGTAACAAAGAGGCATACATACATACATACATAAATGAAGAATATATCACGAGTTTTTGATGTTTGAGCAACTTTGAATGAGAAGGATATTTCCAAAACGTAATATACGATTATTGTAAAATATGTAAAATACTGGTATCCAACCGCATTCGGCTAGACTGGCAGCCGACTCAACCATAATTGGGAAAAAGCTAGACAGATGATGTTGATCCAGGACGCTTGATTTCATGACTAAATTGATCAAATACAACAACAGATCTTGGTCATGGGCATCATCTGGTCTATTTTGGGGACTCATGTTCAGTTAGGTCATAGATGTGGCAGTATTTAGCTTTTTGGTTAATGGCATAAGTCAGGCTGGCTGTTAAATGTTTAGACTTTTTTATTTATAGGAGAACCAACAGCCAAATGGATAACAATCGTACTTGCTACACAGAGCCAATTATAGGTTAACACGGGTAAAAGAACAATGATGTGGCCAAAATCAGATCTAACACCGCCATTTTTTTTTTGGTTGAAGTTATTTGATTATTTAAATGATCAAATAACTTCTCCCGCTCTGGGCGGAGCGGGAGGGTGTGTCAAACTCTTACTGACTTCCGTTGCCTATGTTGCCAGGGGCCTCGGTAACCCTTTTGGACTTCCCGGCGACCCCGGCAGGCCTGCGACCCCGGCAGGTAGCGCGACCCCGGCAGGGCCGCCGCTGTCAATGTCATTTAGGCGCCAAAAGATCCTTGTATTCATGGAATTAGTATGTACCTACTATAAAGTTCAACCTTTTTTTATCAAAATGACAAGAATTGTAAAGTTTTGGAACGTAGAGCGCACTTAGCTGTAGTGATAATTATCAATATCGATCCAAATGGCTGATCTGATTTGAAATAAAATAATATCAGCTATTTCATACAAAAATTCAATACTTACCCAAAATGTTGCTTAAAGTTAAGACAAGATTAAAAGATATAAAAGTTATGGTTACACTAGCGTCATTACTTAACTTAAGGCAACGCTCTAGGTATCTAAAGTGGTTAATTTAAAATATATTTCAGAGTTGTTTACATTGATGAGAACTTTCACCCCCTGAAAGATTGCCAATGGCTGTCAAGTCATCATCATGTATATGTATTTTACCACAGAAAATTAACTTTTTACTCAATGTGACATACTCGTAAATAAGATTACAAGATCAACACCGCAAGAACACATTCTTGATCATACCGTTATCGATAATACGAACATCGGTCGACTTTACAGCATAACTTAATAAAAAATAAAACAAAAAGACAATTTATTTCAGGTTCTCTCTTAAGACAATCATAAGTTACGAAACACGAAATAAATACAAATCACAATATAAAAATAAATAGAATGTCATCAAATCAAAAATACAATGTCAAATAAAAATAAGAAGTCAATGTCAAAAAAAAAATAAAAAAATAAAATTAATGGGAAATTAATAATATAAAATACACATAAAAATAAAAGTTGCGGGCAAATTTTGGGTAAAAATAATAACATAAATTTATAAAACAGCAAATATCAAGACGTTCGTTAACACGTCCTGGCTATATGCCTACTGCGACACTTCCACACTTCTTAAAGGCTCCTACATACTGGCGCGACTTGTCGCGCGACGCGACGCGACACAAAGACACCGCTTGTAGCGCTACACGCGTACGCGGTGTCTTTGTGTCGCGTCGCGTCGCGCGACAAGTCGCGCCAGTATGTAGGAGCCTTTAATATATCATCGATATCTTTCTTAGCGGACCGGTTATACATTCGTTTTTTTAGACACTGGATCGCACTCATGAATCTATTTAATTCCGTTTGTTATTTATTTACTTTTGTGGTTTATTAACATAGTTCTTAAGGCGCTGACAAGTCCCAATTGACCGAAATAGGCTTCTCTTAAGAAAAAAAATTGCCAAATCTGTATAGTTTGTGGTAGCGGAAAAAATATATGTTAATTTTGAATATATTTCCCAGAACTTAGTTGTTACCATAACACGTTTTGAAAAAAAATCTCGATACAAACTGACGTTAAACTAACCTCTTACCTTGAGTTCTAATCCAAAATATCTGCATTCAATATCAACATACGTTACGTATTTAATTAACAACAAGAACGTCTTATTTGAATGCAGAACTTGGTTGTTTTTTATTTTCGATTAGTCAACTCAATTTTGAGTAAATAGATAATTGCTTCATATTTTGCAATAAATTACAAGCGTTGTGTCATCGCGCTACTCTTTCTTTTCTATGCAATCTGACAGTGACCGCGGTTAAGGTGTTGTCAGGGTCTTAAGTCATTCATTACTAACACAAATATGGATATTCTTTAATGAATACCAGAGCATAATAATAATAACTTCATTTCAAAAAATAAAGTTATTATTATTATGTCGGGTGAGTTCGACGCGGAGGTAAAATAAGAATTTGAATATATCTTGAAGTTTCTTTTTAATTATATTTTTAAACGGAATGTGAGAAATCTTGTTTAAAGACTTTTAAGTATGATAAGCTGTCAACACTAAGCGAATATGTATGCTTTTGAAATAAATCAAGTATAATTTATATGTTTTGTCTTTTAATGTTTTCAGCTTTGTAGTCATGGATTTACGAGCGGATAAGTAATTCTATACGATAAATATAAGTTGTGCGGGATGATCAGAGAAAATGTTGTGTTCAAACTTGGTTTCTATCCAACCTAATGGCAATAGTTTTAAAACAATATCAATATGTAGTTCAGAGAGTTTTGTCGCTGGGCTAGCCTACGAGCGACTGCGACGAGTAGAATGCCTGCCCAGTCACTTGCTAGTACCTATGCTTATGTAGTGAGTACCAAGTGAGTAGCTCAGTAGTTAGTCCAGTTATTTATTTTTAATTCCAAAAACAGATGCTACTGGTTTTGGTAAAGTGAAATATTATATGTAAATCTAGCAGTTGAATAATAATTATGCAAATAACGCACTTAATACAAATTGGAGAAAATTATGACAACTTAAGGCGCAGATGTATGATTTTAGTGACTTTTAAATTTGTTAATACGCCTTCATATAATTCACGTAAGTTATGCAAAAAAAAAAAATGTTAAACTAAAACGCATATCTACACATTAATTATATATGTAAATATTTAAGTATTGTATTAAAATACTTTATGAAATAAATTCAGGAAGTAATGTCTACCCAAAGCATAAAAAACGATATTACTTTCAAAATACTTAAGATATCTTCATGATTTTGTTTTTGTATGAACAAACTATTTTATTACCTATTAATTATATCTGAGATCTTTTTAAATATTCATATTTTCGTTACAAAAATAAATATTCCCTATGAAACCGAACGGTGGGCGGCGCGGCATGAGCGCGACGAACATTTTTTATGGCCAAGGTCTACGGCGATTACCCGACCCTTAACGACTTTTTCAACTTAATTATGTAAGGGCCATACATTGGGCGTGAAAGTCAGTAAATCACTATCTTCTAAACTTATGACATATTTATAGAATCGATACTTTTCCAATGAACTTCGTTGCGTAGTGACCCTTACATCGAATCTAAATAAAGAAAGAAATATTGCATTTTAATTGTTTTGAATAAGATATGCACCTTCTTCGCGAGCAAAGTTTTCGCTATTCTTTTATTTATATTTGTGGTAGGTATTAGATGTTTTTTTTATAGCTTAGATCTACATAATAACTATACTGGTTTTGGCTTTAGAAAACTTTTTTGTTGAGGCAGGTCAGTACACTTTACATATTATGAAAAAGACGTATTAAGGAGCAACTAGACAGAATTTGTAAGCGAAGACATTTCAACTACTTACAACATTCGTCCTTACGAGCTTCATACAAATTTGTGCGATGGAATGACTGTCAATAAACACAAGTTTTTTTTTTAAATTTACACTTAAGCAAGCACGTAAAACGAAAGGTAGTTAAATATTATATGTCTCCATGATATTATGGTTCACAATGCCCTTTCACTAACTGTATTTTATTTTTTTTACTATTATTTTATTTTGTAACTAGTTTAGTAAACAGCTTCTGTCCAATGTCTTTATTTTCTTTGAACGTTATATACGCCTAAGATTTGTGTATACATTAGAAGTAATACCTAAATGCTGTATAAAGTAGTTTTATATGTATACTAACTGCGCCCTGGTTTCACCCCGAATAAGTCGATTCCGTAAGAATATTGGGATAAAAAGTATTTTGTGTCCTAACCCAAGTTATGGTCTACCTATGTACCAAATTTCATCCAAATCCGTTCAGCCGTTTTACCGTGAAAGCGTAACAAATAAACTCACTTTCGCATCACACTCGTATAATGTTACTAGCTGCACCCCGTGGTTTCACCCACATAAATCTCGATCCCGTGGGAAAATCGAGATAAAAAGTATTCTATGTCCTAATCTAGGTTATGCTCTACCCATGTGCCAAATTTGATCCAAATCCGTTCAGCCTTTTTAGCGTGAAAGCGTAACAAACAAACAAACTCACTTTCGCTGTTATAATATTAAAGTTAGGATTAGTATGTAGTTAGGATGCAGTTGGTGTACTTATTGAATACTTAAATAAAACTAAAAACCGACCAAGTACGAGTTGAACTCGCGCACGAAGGGTTCCGTACCATTATCTATAAACACGGCAAAAAACCATGTCAAAACCATGTCATGTGTATACAACAGACATGGTTTTTTTGCCCATAGCCCCCTTAAATATTTATTTTATTCTGTTTTTTTGTACAAATATTTATCATCTGTGAAAATTTCAACTGTCTAACTATGACGGTTCATGAGATACAGCCTGGTGACAGACGGACAGCGGAGTCTTAGTAATAGGGTCCCGTTTTACCTTTTGGGTACGGAACGCTAAAAACTACTAATGCAATGGATATGTAACAACAACTTAACAAAGTAAAGGCTCTTGCATACTGAGGCGATATCGCGGGCGCGACAGGCAGCAATATGCCTGTCGCACCCGCGATATCGCCCCAGTCTGTAAGAGCCTTAAAGTGAAGTTGCTTTTTGAGTGTCTGTGATAAAGTCACTCGGGGTCATTAAAGTCATAAACAAAATGATTGAATAATCCACATTCCAACAGCTATGTAAATGATTCAATTTAAAAATCTGTGCATCTTAACATATCGATAACCCCAATTATTGAATACATAACGTTATATGTTTCACAGTAGCATTGTCTACTAATTATGTAAATGTAATATTTATGTATTTTTCAAAATACTTCGTTTCAACACAAATTTTTAGGGTTCCGTAGCTCAAAAGGAAAAAAAACGGAACCCTAAAGGCTCCTACTCACTATGCCGGCGGTACAGCCGACGGGTTTTTGCCGCGCGGGTATGTCGCCGGCATAATCAGGCCGTTTGTGCGTACTAGGCTCGTTCGTGCGGCCAGCCCAGGCGACTCAAATACCCGCCGGGAATGCCGCCGGGCTTGTTGGCGGCATACCCGCCGGCCGGGCCGCCGGCATAGTGTGTAGAAGCCTTTAGAGGATCACTCGTGTGTCCGTCTGTCTGTCACAGCCAATTTGCTCCGAATCTACTGGACTGATTATGTTGAATGTTGGTACACATATCAATTTCTATGACCCAAACATGAACGTGTAATGTAAATATGTATTTTGAATATAGAGTTCACTTTTGGGGGAAAAACTTGAAGAAAAATAAAAGGTTTTTCAAACTGTATCGTGTAACATATCAAATGAAAGGACTTGTTATGAGGATTTTAAATATATATTTTTTATAATTTTTAAATAATCAGTTTTAAAGTTATTAAAGAAAACAGATGAAAATTGATAGTCAATTTTCATCTGTTTTCTTTAATAACTTTAAAACTGATTATACGAGTGATTTCCCATCTCCAAAACGGTTGAGCCTAAAATATTGAAATAAAAAATAGTTCTACACTTATAGATTACAGGAAAACCTATAAGAAGTCTATGATATTAAAATAACATGTTAAATCACTCAATATTGTGCGAACAAACTTACATTTTCAGTTGGAATGTACAGAGAAGCATGTTTTGTTCTTGGGATAAATTCATCCCAACTACGGAACTCTTCATAGTGCGTGGGCCGACACGCACTTGGCCGGTTTATATGAATGGTATCATGATAGATAGTGTGTCATAAGAGGCATAGCGACAGATTTATTTTTATCACTTTGGTTTCATTTAGTAAGACTTGATTTTGTAATCGAAACGTTACGTTGAATGAAATATTTGAGTTGAGGTAGGTCCATGATTTTACACTCCTAATAGTTCTAACTCGAAGTTTTTTTAAATTATATACTTCAGAAATTTAATATTTTATTTTTATTAACCTGCTAAGCCCCGCGCGACATCGATTCGAAGTCAAACAATATAAAATCAATTGTCTCATTAGTTGTCCTTGACCAATTAAACTTCTAGTGCATACGGTGTTTTCTTTTAATGATATTTATGACAGATTTTTCAATCTATACAAATAAATAAAATTGAAGTGTCTGTTTGTAATGTCAAAACAACACTTTACTAAATGCATATGCGTAGCCCTGGTTCAGGCCATGGTACGGAGCGAGAGGGCATGAGCAGCCGTCACCTCCTTCTGCGAAGCAGTAATGCTCACGAAGGAGGAGGCAGGCCAGTTGAGGGAAAGGCAAATTTCGCGCCCTCTCGCCCCTAGCCGCCGCAGGAGACGCCCTGGGCGTCGGGAATCCCGGCCGGATTTCCGGCCACCGTAGGCGCGGGCTTGCGGACGGTGAACAATGGGTAGCTCACCGTCCGGTAAGGACTAGGCCCGGGTCGACGGCGCGTTGTATTCCACGTGCGCCTCAAAGAGATGTCGTCAGCACAAGTGTAGGGGTCCACTAGGGCCGACGCGTGCCGGGATCGCGGGAAGGTACTAAAGGGTTACCGAGGCCCCAGACAACACAGGCAACACGGAAGGAATACGGGTGGGTTTTAGTCAGCAAGAGTCTGACACACCCTCCCGCTCCGCCCAGAGCGGGAGAAGTTATTTGATGATAACCACCCAAAGAAAAAAAACGTATATACGGTACTTATAAAACAATATTTAAAATATCTTCGAAACGGCTGAACCGATTTTGACAGGACTTTCGCTGGCATATAACTGATGTTGTAGGAGAAACTTAGTACTTTATTTTAGATAAACCACACGGGCGAAGCGCGGACAGCAGCTAGTAGTCTATACAATAAATATGACAGTTTGATAAATTGTTTCTTCAGAAAAAAGTTATATGACTATTGAACAATCGGCGCTCCCATACCACTCACATCTGTACGAGTAACCCACAATTTTCCTCCAATTTCCTATTTCTTCCTAGCTGGGTTAAGAGATCAGCCTCATTCTCAGGACCTACATATTTATGGTCCTTCCTAAGAGCGTTTTTGGCAGGCCAGCTAAATTCCGTGAAATTTGAGAAACTTACCTATATGCAGCAGTAAGTCTGATGATGAGGACAGCATATTTCTGCATTATGTCTGTACCTAAGTATATGTAATTTTTGTTGGGGTTAGCTCGTGGCAAAGTAACAACAGCAACGGGTCGATCGATCAGGTTAAGCTGCACTTGCCGCGATTAGGCTGACCATCTTTACATACCAAGACCCCTCCGTGCCTCGGAAAGCACGTTAAGCCGTTGGTCCCGGCTGACATTCGTGGATTTTTGTCAGTCGTTACTACCAGTCTTACCAAGGGGTATCGTATTACCCAGTAACTGGGTTGTGGAGGTCAGATAGGCAGTCGCTTCTTGTAAAATACTGGTATTGCATGCGATTAGACTGGAGGCCGACCCTAAGATACTTGGGAAAAGGCAGGCAGATGATGATGTAAGTTTTGTTTATATTATGTGTTGGTATGGTTCAAGTTTTGTTTGTATTATGTGTTGGTATGGTTCAAGTTTTAGTTTAAGACATCACATAGTCATATTTTTTTCTTGTTCTCACACATTATTGTCTACATTTCTTTTTAATTTCTTAAGGAATAACCTTGCTGGTCTAGTGGTCGCAAGCGCACTACTGAACACGAGGTCCTAGATTCCCGAGTCGGGTAAAGTGTTATTGGGTTATTCATCTGGAATTTCTCAGTAGCAACCCGGAACCTGGATTTGTGCCCGATGAATGGCAATAGGGTCGCCCTCTATTACATGGGACCTAAACAAAACTTTTTTTTTTTTTTTGGATGAGAAATTATCAAATAACTTCTCCCGCTCTGGGCGGAGCGGGAGGGTGTATCAGACTCTTACTGACTAAAACCCACCCGTATTCCTACCTGTTGCCTGTGTTGCCAGGGACCTCGGTGACCCTTTAGTACCTTCCCACAACCCCGGCAGGACCTAACATAACTGGCGAAAAGTGGGTGTACTATAGGTACACCTCTGCCTAACCCTTTCAGGGATTACAAGCGTTATGTTATGTAAGGAATAAGCAGTACCTCTGCTCTTAAATGCTATACATAATATATCGTAACTGAATCTGTGTGTGTGTGTCTACATAAATACCTAACTACCATTAATAACTGTCAGCCTGCCTAAGACTGCCTGTCCTAAGACTGTACGTCAGAAGTAAAGACTTCTTAGCTTCACAAACTTGTAAACATCTGTATGATGGAGAAGGTACGGGCGAGACCCGTTATCATCAGCCATATTTTAACTACTGCGGGCGTACAATGGGAAGTGTTGGTTATTGCACAATAGAAAAACCGTTTGTAGTTTAAATCAAATTATAATTTACGATCAAACAATCACACTAGCTATTCACACACTGTAGGTACACGGCACAACTATACGGAACGCGCGACAGTTTCTAAACGTGTTCACTGCTTGACCGCCTCCGACAAACTCAACTTATCTCCGGTCAAGCGTTATGTTGTAGACTCTGTCGAGCGCCGCTTGGTGGCGCTGGCGTCCCGATTAGTCAAACGAGTGACTAACATATATTTCCGACATGTATATATGTAGCGTCTGAGTGTGACGGTCACGCGAGTTCAGCGCTTTTTCCATCCCAAAAGTGCCCATCGTGCCTAAAGAAGTTTTCTCTTCAATAACTCGAGTACAGTTGTAAGGGTAAACTCAAGGCCCCCAAGTCTACTAATTTACAAAAGTTGCAATTGTCTCTCCATTGTGAGTTTTTCCACCATTTCAACTTTTGTAAATTACTACACTTTTTTCTTTTTTTTTTGGGTGAGAAATTATCAAATATCTTCTCCCGCTCTGGGTGGAGCGGGAGGGTGTGTCAGACTCTTACTGACTAAAACCCACCCGTATTCCTTCCGTTGCCTGTGTTGCCAGGGGCCTCGGTAACCCTTTTGAACTTCCACGCGACCCCGGCAGGAAATTAGTAGACTTGGCCCCTGATGTTCAATTTAAACAGTCTGGCCAAGGTTTAATGTTTTCATATAGTGTGTTCTAAATACCTACTTGGAGCAAAATATGAAGTTAATGTATCTGTCGTACCTCGATAAATTAAATCAATTGATGTGTTCTTGCCACGCGAGTTGCCATTTAGAATTTTAATTAGCGATCACACTACACGCTTTGTAATTTGCAAATTAGTATAATTATGAGGTAAAGTGATATTGTGCCGTCAGTTGTACAGACGGCTACATATCAAGCTATAACTTCCAGTATAAGCTAACCTCTACAATGCGAAATTAGCTTATACTGGAAATCTATAGCTTGATATGTAGCCGTGTGTGCATGAAAGAATAATCAGCCTATAATGTTCCCACTGCTGGGACACAGGCCTCCTCTCTGTGAGACGGTGTGGTCGGTAATCCACCACGCGGGCCCAGTGCGGGTTGATAGATGTCACATGTCTTCGAATTTTTGGTTTTAGGACATGCCGGTTTACTCACGATGTTTTCACCCTTTTGAGAGCAGTGTTGATGAAATAATTTACACTAAGTAAAGCGCCTGTCAGGGTTTAAACCCACGACCTACAACTCGTAAGTCGCGGTCGTTACCCGGTGCTAACGGCTTACTGACTTGCACATGCAAGGTGTAATTATTATTGAAATAACTGAAAGCCTGAAAAAGGGTCATAGGTCAAAAGGTCCAACATTTACTGTGGCACCAACCCTGAAATATGATAAAAAAATCCATAAGTACAAAAGTGCAATACTATGACGAACTAAATGTATGGGTTTATTTATCCAATGTGTTATGTATGGTTATGGTGATTATGTATTACTCTCGCCCCCTATACATGGGACTTAAACATAACTGGCGAAATGTGGCTTTACTATAAGTATTTCTCTGTCCTACCCTTCGGGGAAACAAGGCGTGATGTCACGTTTCTATTAACATGTAGGTATTTATTTTTCCACTGTCCTCAAAACGGTGAAGGAAAACATCGGGAGGTAACCGGCATATGCTAGAGCCAAAAATTCGAAGACATGTGACATCCGCCAACCCGCACTGGGCCCGTGTTGTGGATTACGGCCCACTCCCTCTCACAGAGAGGAGGCTGTGTCCCAGCAGTGGGAACAATATAGGCTGATTATGTATGTGTGTAGGTATCTATTTTTGCTGAAATACATAACCTGCTGAAATGGTATTACATAACAAAATAAATAAAATGGCTTATCAGCCTTCATTATATAAGCAATTATTTCAATAATAATATAAAGCATGTTTAATGCTATTTAATACCGAAGTAATAAAAATGAAAAATGATTTGAATTTATTGTTCGTGATATTAGATCATTTAGCAATTAAGTTAAATTGATCATAGATATAATAATTCTATTTAAGTAGCGGCGATCCATTGTTGTTTAAAGGCTAGGGTTGGCACTTTTTTTGCACAAAGTTAAACCATTTTTATCTTCCTTATTATCTTATACTAGCTTCTGCTCGTGATTTTGCCCGCTTGTTTCAAGGAGACTAAAGGACCTAAATGCAAATTTTGTAAGTTTTATAATGCCTAAATGTATATGATCCACTGCAGTAAACAAAATCAGAAAAATAATTGATATTCTTCAGGATGTATGCTAGGTAGATAGTGTGTTGAAACATAATACAACTAATTTGATACGATAGAAAAAACACGAATATACCTCTAAACATTTCTTTTAACGATTAAAAACCATACTAATATACTCGTACATGCAATCATTCTGATTTTTAGTCAGATTATTCTACAAGCTATATATTACCTTAATAGTGTTTTAATTTTTTTGTCCAATCAATGGATTTTTTATAAATAGATAATTGCTTCATATTTTGCATTAAATTACCAGCGTTGTGTCATCGCCCTTCTCTTTCATTTCTATGCAGTCCGACAGTGACCGCGCTTTAGCTGTTGTCAGCCTCTTAACATAAAACATCTTATGACACTCGTAATACTGTAGCTAGTGAAATAATTTTCCGAATCGTATCAGTATTTCCGAAGATTACCACTGCAAACAAAACACTAATTACTCACAAATTTTACCTCTTATCAAGTAATAAATTATCCCACTATGCTAGGTTAGAATCTCCTTTCTGTCAACCCATTATTTTGACAGACTCCTCGGTAGTCACTTTTTTTTCTAGCCATATCATCTTTCACACAGTCTATCCATCTAGCGTTAAAAACATTGTTGCTGACTGACTCCAGCAATTAGACTACCAAACGACAGAAGACTTACTTGCTCGAATTGCATAATATCATATAAAACACACTTCCACATATACTATACTGACACCCCCCATGCTTCAGCTCACCACACACACACACACCCACACACTCTCACACAAACTCAACCACACTCACAAGTGCTTTTTATGCTAATATGATAATTTACGTCACGCCATTCACATTCATGTTGACACGATCTCCATAAAATGCTCCACTTTTGAAGACTGACTCCCAAAATACAAACCCTGGCTTAGATTGGGTATCAATTTCAGTACCTTATGTAATCATTATATGAATATTGTAGCTATGTACCAAATTCTTGTGAATGCTTTTTGTGCAAATTATTTACTTCTTTTTTTAATCCGTCGTTTATTTGGGTTCCACTACTGTTATAGCCCTCCGCATTCATACTCCAAAATTTTCCTCATAACATTTTTCTCATTCCTCGGCACTATTTACAATATTACTGTCTTTAAAAGTCTTCTGGTTTTCTGCAAGCAATTACAATCACTTACTGCTCAGACTCACCACTCGTTAAACAGAACTACTATAATTATCGTAAAGCAGTAATGTGTTAATAACTATTTCAAATAGAGTTCTTGGCCGTAAATATGGCACATACGAGTTTTAAACAGAGACTGACACACAGGTATAAATTACAGAAACATCGCTGTACAAAGTTTACCGCCTCGACCCTTGCTCGAGCCAGCGCGTATCGCTGAGCCTGTAGCTTTAAATTCGTCCCAAATTAATCTAAATTCGATCTAGTCTGTCCCTTGCTGCATTCCCCCGGTTGATGCCGTAAGCCAAGGTCCGTACCCCACAGGGGGTGACCTTTTAGCATGCAGTCGCTTGGTTCTTAATTTGTAAGCCTTGCCTGGAGACCTTAATTTATTGAGGCACCCACGGGAAAGTCCGTTGAAGCAGCCAACAACCTCCTAGGTTGACCTGCAAGGTGCCATTTATAAAAATAAAAAAAAAAAACGACGCAGGGGAAAAACTAAATGAGCTATATCGCAGTCCACTCCTGGACATAGGCCTCTCCCGAGCTGCATTTTTTTATTATATGCTGCACCGGTTGACATCACGTTAACACCGGTAGTCGCTGAAAACCAGCGCTGGGGTCTGTCTCGCATAGGGTCGCAGCATTATGCTGAGCGATGGCCATTTTGCGTGGATGTGACGAATTTTTTTCCCCAACTTGTTCTTTCTTTGCGTTATTTTTACCGCAAATAAATGTATTTTCTTTTCTTTTTTCACAACAACAACCTGGCCTCCGCCTTTCGCATCCAGGTTGGATGCGAAAGGCGGAGGACAGGGTCTTTTTAAGGCCACCTTTTAAGGTCATCGGGTTCTGTACAAAACATAAACAGTACCTGTTTTATTTTAATGAGGGTTTTGTGGCAGGACTGAGACGTCAGGTCAGGACCTGTCAAAAGTGTCAAAGCGTCTATATTTTCTTTAGTCGTGACTGAATAATGAACGAATGAATGGAACGATCGATGCACGTCGTCATATATTTTAAATTCATTGTCAAAATGGAAGACCTTTTGTCAAAGTGGCGCCAACTGGCGGCGTGAATTTTCACGAAAACCCTCATTGGCGAATATACGCACACGTGATGGGTAAAAATAAAAAAAAATGGTTTTTATAATAGCATAATTTGAAGTAACTACGACACGAGGCCATCAGCTGTTTACTTTATTTAATGTTTTTTTTTGTTTTGTTTTATAGCTTGATATCGATACCGAAGTTTCGCCAATTAATCAAATAATATATATATAATTTATTACAGTAGGGTGACAACCTTACTTTGCACGCAACTGCATCATTTTCACGTGCTAACATTTCGCAAGCCGAGCATATCCGAACGCGATGCATGTATGTGAAACTTTGAATTAGACCGTTTTTGCCCAATCAGGTGTTGATTGATATTTTTAATTGACTTTTTGTTTTTTTGTGTGTCTTGTCTTGTCTCAAAGTTTTAGTTGAGATGAAGAAAAATATAGTATCTGAAAATGGTTCCCTAATGGTTACCTAATGGTTTAATGATGTCTGAAAACATTTTCGTCATGATATTTTTATAGATCCGAAATAATACCGAAAAGAACAAAAAGAAGATTAATTGTCCGTCATAATATAACGGAAAATTGATCTTCTTTTTGTTCTTTTCTGTATTATTGCTTCGCTATTTTGACGGACACGTTGTGATTACTAATTCTCGCCCCGAAACAAAAGCAAACTACTAGAAAACAAAATAGAAAAAAAAAAAGCTTTCTCGCCACCAGGATATCAATTAATACCTAGCATCGTGGAATGGCGAAATTGGTCTGTTGTGTGAAGTTTCAGATAATGTGGTGTTTTAGTTTAGGTAACCCATTTTAAGAGACTCCTGTTAGGTATATTTAATTCCGTATTTGCATTGAAGAATCAAGCCACCACCACCATGTATCGTGTTACCCAGTAACTGGGTTGTGGAGGTCAGATAGAGAGTCGCTCCATGTAAAATACTGGTATTAAGCTGCAGCCCCAAGTTCCTAGTATTGTTCAAGGTAAACTCAAAAAGTAGCTACATGTGTAATGAACAATATAAATAGGGTATTTTACTATATACAAGAAAAAATCTGTAAATAGAGAGATAGTTTAGGCAAAAAGGAGTCGGAAAATGTTACTTTTAGTTCATAAAATAACAAAATAAATTTTAAAATTTAATTCAACCTTTTTAGTTTTTCTAATCTGTTAAAAATTGCGCCATGTTATTACGTCATACCGCTATGTAAACTTAAACGTGTCAACTGATAGTTAGATAATAGATCAGCGCATTTGTTTACATACCCAAGTGACGGCATGACCACAGAGCAACATGGCATCCACTGCGTCCAGCGTTTTCGTCAAACTACGCGCGAAATTTGAAAATGTAAAATTTAAATGCATTTTTATGGCACTTATCGATTGAATAAAAAAAAATTGATTTTTTGGGGCATATTAGCACTATAGAATTTAATTAAGACACTTTTAAAAAATGGGCGTAAGACCCTATTGGTACTTGCCTTTTTTTTTTTTTTGAGGGTGGTAAATCATCAAATAACTTCTCCCGCTCTGGGCGGAGCGGGAGGATGTGTCAGACTCTTACTGACTAAAACCCACCCGTATTCCTTCCTGTTGCCTGTGTTGCGGGGGCCTCGGTGACCCATAAGTACCTTCCCGCGACCCCGGCAGGCATCGGCCCTAGTGGACCCCTACTTTGTGCTGACGACATCTCTTTGAGGCGCGCGTGGAATACGACGCGCCGTCGACCCGGGCCTGGTCCTTACCGGACGGTGAGCTACCCATTGCTCACCGTCCGCAAGCCCGCGCCTACGGTGGCCGGAAATCCGCCCGGGATTCCCGACGCCCTGGGCGTCTCCTGCGGCGGCTAGGGGCGAGAGATTGGTACTTGCCTGGATTTGACCCAAAAACCTCGGGTATGACAGGCTAGGTATATAGCCACTTGGGCACATCGCTGTGCTTATCATTATACACCGTCAAGTTAAATTAGCTAGCGAAACTTCGCAGACATGATGGGTATCGATATCTAAACATACTAAACGAAAATATTAATATTTTAATTTTAAAACGAAAAATAAATTATTTTGACGAGTTTTTTTTTTTTGGTGTCATCAACCGCCGATAGTGTAGTTACTTGAAATATCAATTTAATAAATCAGTTTTTTTTGTGTTGACTTCACAGACGTGGTGGGTATCCATAACTAAACACGATTTTCTCAACTCGTACTTCCAGTAACAAAACTACCAGCAATCGTTAATCCCAAAAAATATATCATCAATTCTTTTTAATTAATTTTTTTTGTGTTTAAATATCGATACCCGGGTCAGGACCAAATTTTTGACGTAATTGCACAACGGAAATGTATCACACTGGAAAATAAATGCAGCGCAATATAATTATTTTCCAGTGAGATACATTTCCGTTGTATTGCGCTTAGAATTATAGCAGAATTAAGTACATACTAAAATCATAATTTCTATTTTAAATGTTCTATTATATCTTCTTTCTCTTTTTATTATTTTTACCTGTATATATTTCAGTTTAGTTTAATTTTAACCATACTCTATTTAATGTAGATATTTTATATCGCACGCCGTTCGTGTTTGTTTAATTTTTTTATGTTATGTGGAAAATGTTGTTGGTTATACATTTATGCTCCTATTTTAGCTTTAAGTTTTATGCCATAACATTTTAATGTGTAACCGTTTATTTTCCCAAATAAAATAAAATAAAAAATTTAAATTTCCGCTGTGCAATTACGTCAAAAATGTGGTCCCGAGTTCCTGACACACCCATCACGTCTGCAGAGTTTCTAGCTAATTTAAATTAACCTTGTATTATCTGACGTATTTTACGGGATAATTAAATTTATATTAGTACAGATGTTCTATGTCACGAAGTCCGTTTGGCTATGAATTTTGTCAAACGTGCACATGCACATTGTTTTTGTGTGCGTAACCTCGAGAGCGCTCAGTGTCGATCGGGACACGGTTGAAATGAATGAATGAAAGTTTGGGCCAAGTTAGCAGTGAAACGTGGCAAAAAACTTGTGCTCATGTTGAAAAAAATGAAAAAGACTACTTGAAATATTTTGATCTCGATTTTGAATTTATAATCAATGTACAAGATGATTCTGACGACAGCAAAACGGAATCGGAAATCGAAAATTTATCTGATAGTGATTGAAAATACTGAATAGTCCTACTTGTTTCGTTTCCATTCTGTAACACCAATGCTTAATTAAATGCCTACATATTCTTAATATTTTTGTATTTATTGCAACCTAATCTAATTTATTTACAAAATGTATATACTTTTAAAACCAAAATTTTATTTAGATTATTAAATCTCGACTTGAATATATATCAGATTTTTTTGCTAACGTTACCTACTTTTACACACACAAGCGCGCTTGTCGGGATACGTCACTACTACAATCAAAGCCGAACGGACTTCGTGAAATAGAATATCTGTACTTTAAGTACCGTATTACATGTATCTACTAAACATAAGTTTCAATGAATAAAATTTTAATACCCCCATATTATAAGCTCATAATTTTAATGGTTTAATTTCCTCGTCTTACGACGTTGATATAGGCACGCGATCGAGGCAAGTAGGGTAAACGTAACTGTTCTCATCCGTCGCGCAGGGTAGCAGCACCAGTTAGCGGTGCACGCCGTTATTACATGCGATTGAATGCGTGGCTATCATTCTTATTTGTATGTAGCGGAGATTTTTTTCTCTGAATTGTTTTAGTTTATGTGTTATTAACTTCGAGTTGTTTTAAGGCTCACACAGACAGACGCGATACGACACTAGTAGATGAAAACGTCATGGAATGTGTCGCGCTTCATGTCACGCTCCCTCTCGCACCCTCGAAGACGCGCCAGACTGCACGAGCCATTAAACCTTGCCCGAATCATCCTACTAATATTATAAATACGAAAGTTTGTAAGAATGGATGGATGGATGGATGTTTGTTACTCTTTCACGCAAAAAGTACTGAACGGATTTGGAAATTTGGCACACAGATAGTTTATAACCAGGAATACATAGGATACTTTTTATCCCGATATACCCACGGGGTCAAAACTTATGCGGGTGAAACCGCGGGACGCATCTAGTATATTTTTAATTTCATTTACACTTTCTGAGATCTAATAAACAAGTGGAGAGAAAAAAGTACAAGGAAACCTGTGCAGGATTCGCCTCGGTCTGCTCATATGCATTCATCCTTCACATAAAATATGCCCTGCAGTGGCATTACAACGTGCTAATATAATTGTATTATGTGATTATGGAACTAAACATAATCAGCCTTTAATGTTCCCACTGCTGGGACAGGACTCCTCTCCGTGAGAGGGAGTGGGCCGTAATCCACCACGCGGCTCATGCAACTAAGGGGCAGCTTGCCTTAAATTATCAAAGACTAGCGACTCGCAAATATTCAGATTTTTTAAATTATAATAATCTGTTAGTTTAACATAAATATGTTATATATACCTACATAAAACTTTCGGAATAAGTTAGTAAGATAAATTTAGCTTGAGCCCTGCAATTATTCATAATTATAAATATATTCCCTCCCTCTCACAGTGAGGAGGTCTGTGTCCCAGCAGTGGGAACAATATAGGCTGATTATGTATGTGTAAATACATTCTACTTACCGTTCAAAAGTTATGCCATCTTTTTATAGCTGGATGTTCTAGACGATTGTCCAGACCATTTAATTGAACAGGAACTTATAATTGTTTTTATTTATGCAGAAATGTTTTAAAAGGTATCAAAATAAAAGCGTGTGCAGAGATCCAATAACTGGTCAAAATTAAAATGGCTGCTCATATCGTCATCTAATCGAAGTGCAATTTGATTTAAGGCTGGGTGGCCCCGAATTTAAGTTTTTTAAAACAATCTGAGACAAAAAATACAGTGTTTTAAATTAAAAAAAAAATATATGTATTAGTTAAGGATCTTATCTAGTTAAAATCGCATTCAGTTGCAAGACCTGAAGAACTTCACTCGATAGAAAAAAATCGCAAAGTTACCCCTTTTTAGAACGTTTTTTCAATATTATGACTATATTACTGATGTTTTACATTTAATTTTTGTACTATATTAAAGAAACTAATTAGCTAAAGACAAATTCGCAGAGTTAGAATTAGTGAAAAACGACGAGGACTTTTATCAGTATTTCGTTTTGAATGCAATATGTGCAAACAAGTTTGCTTGATTAACTCGGAAGACCAAAACGACAAGGAACAAGTGAATATAAATATAGCCGCCACTACTGGGATTGTGGCCTCCGGTATCGGCTTTTCCCAATTTGAGGAACTATGCTCAGCTATGAATATTCCAGTTTTCTGTTCAAAATACTATTCGAAATTAGAGGAAGAAGTGTTTGAAAAATGGTATAAGACGGCAAGTGCTATCATGGAAGCTGCAGCTCAAATGGAGAAAGAGATCGCTATCGTAGAAGGTCGAATTAAGAACGGCTACCCTATGGTTGATGTTTGCGTTGACGGCTCATGGTGTGCTAGATCTTACGGCACGAATTATAAAGCGTCATCAGGCACAGCAGTCATAATCGGCAGAAAAACAGGTCAAGTTCTTTATATTGGAATAAAAAATAAATATTGCTTGGTATGCGCTCGAGCTGAACACAAAAATATGTCACCAAAGCAACACAAATGTTTTAAAAATTATGAAGGTTCTTCAAGCTCCATGGAGACGGAAATAATTGTAGTAGGTTTCAAATCGTCGATCACAATGTATGGCATCATATATGAGCGAATGATAGGAGATGGAGATGCATCTACTTATGCTGCAGTCCTCAAAGCCAGACCATATGAGACCGAAAATGTGACCGTCGAAAAAATTGAATGTCGGAACCACGTACTTAGAAACTTCTGTAAAAAACTATGTAATCTGATTACAGACACAAAATATGTTTTAGTGCACCGTAAAATGCTCAATAATGTCAAAATTTTGACTATGCGGAAATCGATAGTACAATGTATTAGACATCACAAAACCTCTGAAAGTCCTCGCAATGTAGCAATATCAAATCTTCATAGAGATATTATTAACTGTGTAGCACATGCTTTCGGCGACCATTGAATGTGCCAAGAATATTATTGCACTAAAGATAGAAATGACAACGAAGAGCTCAAAAAGATCCAGAATTCCACATTCATTTTCCGAATAAACGCGATTGTTTCAAACGTTGCTGCAAAATCACGCAGCTTAATCGAAGACGTTGACACAAACACTGTTGAGTGTTTTAATAGTGTCATCGCTAAATTCATTGGTGGCAAACGAATCAATTTTTCATTAAAAGGAGGTTATCAAGGGAGGTGCTCAGCAGCTGTTCTTTCGTTTAACAGCCAATCCGGACTTTCAGCCGTCCAAAAAGCTTTTTTAAATAAAAGTCCTAAAGGCAGGGTTAAAATAATTGAAAGAAGGAGAGCACAAAAACGAAAGCTAAACTTCGAGCATCCCGTAAAAAAAATACGAAAATTAAAAGAAGGCAATCAGAAGCAACATGACTATGGTCCAGCGAGCACAGCACCAGATATGTCTCTACATGAATTAAAGAAAGCTGAAGAAGAGTTCTTAAATAATTTAAAAATGCTTACTTCTGATAGGCATGCTATCGAAAGAGCTACAGTTTTGCAACGAGATAGCAGTGAATGGTTAGAAATACGGAAAAACCTAATCACCGCATCAAATTTTGTTCAAATTTGTAAAAGAAAAATTAGTATAAATACTGCTCCTTTGGTGAAAAACATATTATACCAAAAAAAATTGACATGTGTAACTGCTGTTGCACACGGAATAGAGCTTGAAAGGCAAGCACTTCAACAGCTTGAAAAGCAAGAAAATATAAGTATTATGCCTTGCGGTTTGTTCATTGATAGGACTTATCCATTTATTGGAGCCACTCCTGACGGATTAGTAGGCGATGATATGCTAATTGAAATCAAGTGTCCTTTAAATGCAGTAAGAAAAGGTCTAACCAATGCAATACAGCAAAACAAGATACAAATTTTCAAATACGACAAAAAGATTTGCACCAGCACAATAAATACAAAATCGAACTGGTTTTATCAAATACAAGGACAGCTTCACGTTACTGAAAGACGATTCTGTCTGCTCGGCATCTGGGCTGGAGAAAATGAACCCTTGCTTACAGTACGTATCGAAAGGGACGATAATTTCTGGAAGACGCAAATGGAGTCAAAGCTGGTCAAATTTTACATGAAATGTTTATTACCGGAAATTGTGGATAGTAGATACGCACGTGGAATGCCAATAAGGATGTTAACCTTACAAGATGACAAGGAAAATGAAAATTTTAATTATGTGGACTCTCCAACGATGCCATCACCTGCGCAACAAATCAGCAATTCTGTACAGTCCATCTGTACAGTATCATCTTCTGAGACACAATCAGAATTAGAACCGGCCACCAGTTCAAGAGAAATAAATTTTGAAGAATTTTAAGATGATTAATGTACATGAATAATAATTTTGACACATTTTATGATTACCGTATGCGTGAGATACAGAATTAATAATATTATCGTTGTTGTATTAAAAAATATACGATTTTTGAATGAGGTCACCATTCAAATGTCGAGTTCTTTTTTAATATATTTTATTTTATTTTTCGTATTTTTTTTCGTATTATTACCATTGGGTAATAATACGAAAAAAAATCAAATGCATTGGCATTTGGAGCACCCGACCTAGAAACGAAAACATCAATTTATTTAATAAATATAGTTCAGAGTTTATTCCATTTAAAATATCTACTCAAATGAATTTATTACAAAAAAATGAAAGACTTCGCTATTACTACAAATTATAATAAAACAAGTTTTTAATGAAACAAATATCTTATTTTATTTTTAAAATAAATCAATAAGACAAGTTGACCTACTGCCTGCTTATCTGTAATGTGACTTCCCGCGACGTAAGCGCACGGCTCGCTTTGCGGCAATCGCGGGCAACTCTTGGTAGCGTTAAATGCCTATTTCGCTTGGTCTACCCGCCCTTAAGTGTCGTGAGCCTAAGTCGCCCGCATGAGCAGTCAAGAGGCTATATAGTCATTGACCGTAACGTATATCGATGTATGGGAGAACATGTTTTTCAACTACAATGTTAGGTTTGTTTTTGACCGGAACTACGAAACCCATTTTGCATGGTCCAACACGAACTTGCCAGATTTTTTCATAAACGTGTTGGTCTCTTCCCGACCTAAACCATGATTTTCTCCAACTTTCTTTTGACCGGAGGAGCGAAACAGTCCTATACTTACGGAAAAATAGGGGATCCTCTTCTATGACATAACAAACAAAGTTCGTTAGGCTTCCGATTCTGACAAAAATACATCAAATATTAGCACACATTTTTCTTAGGTACCCACATATCTCCATAACCCCGTTACTTAAATAGTTTACTTAGCGAGATGACTGCGCGCCTTTCGGCTTCTTCAAAGACAACACGGCCAAGTAATATGCAATTAAAAAGCCTCACACGTTTGAAAAGAAAGCAAATTATACTGAGCTCATACGGTAAGGGCCATTCAGAATAATTTTTAGTACTGATTTATAGCCCCCTGACAATATTCCCGGAGATTAGAAAAGATTTGTGTCTTGAAATAACATACTGTATACCCCGAGGGGGTTAGGCAGAGGTACCACCCACATTTCTCTAGCTAAGTTTAAGCCCCATATAACACAGGGGGCGAACCTATGACCATCAACCGGTCGCAAATCCAGACTCCGGCCTGTAATTGAGAAGTTCCAGCCGGAAAAATCCAATAAAACATTATGCGATTGATCCCAGGACCTCATTCTCAGGCTGAAAAGTTTGTTTTTTTGTTTGAACGCGCTAATCTCTGGAACTGGAACGAGTCTGATTTGAAAAAATATTTTTGCATTTTATTGCCCAATGCTTGAGGAAGGTTATAGGCTATTTAACATCACGCTACGACCCTTAGGAGCTGTGCAAAAAGTCCGAAAGTGAAAACGAAGTTATAGCGCGGGCAGGCAATAACTTAACGCGCGCGCGCGTATTAAAATATTATTATCAATCAGTCTTAACATTTACGATATGTAAACGACATGAATAGCTTCTGTTAGTTTGTCAACCGTATAATTTACATGATTTAATTAGTTTGCTAATACTTTTATTAATAATTCAGCGTTGAGAAATGCATGAAAGTGGTGCTAGGTTTATCGAAATTCTTTGCGAATGCATCGAGTGTCGAAAACTTTTGTGTGGGTTTTCGCTCGAGGTCGGCTACAATTACTATCGATCGTTGACTATTATAGTAACATAATGACCTGGGGCTGCAGTCTCGACATAGATAGCGATCGCTTAACGAGCGAATTCGGTCGCACAATAGAAAAAAATATGTTAAGAACGATGCGGATGTATTTTTTGATGCCCTATGATTCTTTTTCCTCTTGTTATATAAATGTACATATTATTATTACGAGATTTTAAGTCTGTTAACTTATATCATCATCATCATCATCATCATTCTCCTGCCCTTATCCCAATTTATTTGGGGTCACCGCAACATGTCGCTTTCTTCCATACTTCATAGTCTGTTAACTTATACAAGGTGTTGTTTTGGACCTGCAAAACATTTTAGGAGGTAATTATGTTAGTGATTCTCGACCCGAATCAACAAAAAAAAAAAAAATTAATAAATAAAAAAAAAAAAAAATAAAAAAAAAGAAAAAGTAAAGATAAAATTTAAAAATCTAAAATAAAAGTATTATTGATTATTGACTTGGTATCGTATTGTTATACGATTATTTACGAGTTTCATAACAACCTCCTGAAATGTTTTGCAGGTTCAAAACAACAGCTTCTATATTATGTAAAAATTATATTCCGAAATAAAATCATTTCTAAGAAAAAAAATAAATCTGTGCCCACTGTCGCGCCCATGTCACTGTTGTAAGCGACACGTAGCACGCCTGGAATGATAAATGTAATTTTAATTAATGACGTACAATTTATATTCGAATAAAGTTAAATGTATCTAATTTTAATATTGTATGTAATTTTAATTAATGTCACTGGTGCGTTTCAATTATTTCTACTATGAGTCTATGGGTATTTGAATTAAATGATTTGAATTTGAATTTAACACTTAGTTACTATTATCAGCGAAACGAGTATTTGTCAATTTTAAAATTGTTTGACTATACGTCACGTTATCGTCGCGCGTTGGTGCCAGCTACGGCCTCAGATATTCATGTTGGTAGCAAGTTCCCTAAATCATTTCATAAAAAGCTCTTCTGCTTATCCATATTTTACCTAGTGACCGCCACGTCAAAAAATCAAAGACGTGCCCTCGGCGCCAAGCTACTAATTATTCCTTAAAATCTGTCATGTAGTCGTGACCGTGGCGTGCTGGGCACATTTTGCTCTGTCATCTATACATGACTGTGGCGGTCAAAAGGTTATTCTGCCTTTCGTCACCGTTATAAAGAAAGTTAAACTTACCCAATGATGCGGAAAACCCATTATCCTTTTGTATTCAAATGTGAACTGGTAAAGTAATAATTTGAAAACAATAGATGTGGAAACGCTAAGTTTGTAATTATCTATTGTGAAGCGTAAGCGCCGCTCGTGCGGTTCAAAAAGGTCTTATGGCATAGACTCATAGGGCCGTAGTACAAAACCTTACTCAAGACTCTCTTAAATTCAATTCTCTATTAATAAAACTGTATATACAAGGTGTCGTTTTGCATCCTGGTCAAATTGAAGGAGGTAACTATGCTAATGATTCTCGACACGAATCAATAATAAAATAAGATGGTTTTTTTTTTTTTCTAATTTTCAGAAATCGGCATGTGTGGGACACGCATGTTAAAACGTGGCCCGTGTGATACCGCACTGTAACTGCCCTTTTACAGACACACTACCGCATACGCAACGGGGTGATTCTGTTCTGTGAAAGTGGAGTATTCTAAAATACTGTCAAACTTAAATAACTAAAAAAACAAGTAGGTACCTATGTATTAATTATTGAGCAGGTGTAGTAATTTTATTTAATTGTATGTCTTTCATAGCAGCCTCCTGAAATTTGACGTGGATGCAAAACGACACCTTGTATAACTTACGAACTATTTAACTAATAATAAAATTTATCAGTTAACACATTAAACAGTGTTTTTTCCTCCTGTCTCCTACTTGATCTATGCGGTGTCTGACAGGGTCCATAATTGTGACTAATGTACTTATTTTCCTACCAACCATATACAATATGGTACGAAATAAAGAATTGAGAATTGCATTACTTAAAGCTAGTTTCAACCAATCAAATAGCTTTAATGAATCTGAATCTGAAAACAAAAAAAAATACAGGAATGCAGCAGACAGTTAGCAGGCCATCTTGTGATGACTAGCTGTCAAGTTTATTTTAGGAAGTAAGACATATCTAAATATAACACCACGCTTGTTTTCTCCCAAAGGGTTAGGCAGAGGGGTGCGCTATTACAAGTAAACACACATTTCGCCAGTTATGTTTAAGTCCCATGTAACAGGAATGAGCCTATTGCCATCAACCGGATAGACATCCAGACTCCGTGCTGCTACTACCTAATGTAAAAAGCCAATAACAATTTGCTCGACCTGTAAACCGAACCCAGGACCTCTTGCTCAGCAGTAGCGCTAACGACAACTAGATCAACAACGCAGTCGAGGTAGGTTAAGAAATACAAGTACCTACGAATTTTATCTCAGACTGTGTTCAGGACTAATTGATTCTGTTTTTCTATTCCTGAGTTTTTGAATAAATCCATCCCGATTTATGACATCAGCCGTATGCTGGCTTCTCATGGTGCGTGATACTGCGGACGGACGTGGACCAGCCCGCACTAACGCACCATGGGTAGATTATCGGCCGTGGTAGCGCAGACACGACCGTCGCAGTACGTCCAATCCGCGGCGAGTCGGTAACTTCAAAGGAACGGTGTGAGCTCTGTTTACGAGTTCTCTTTCACTTTGCATTTTGGAATGAAAATGGCTTCGAATCTCAAGACTCACACAGACCGACACGCACTCCTCGTGGAGGCGATCGGCGGCAGAGATTTTCTCGCGTCCAGCCCTGGTTCAGGTCATGGTACGGAGCGAGAGGGCATGGGCAGCCGTCACTTCTACGAAGCAGTAATGCTCGCGAAGGAGAAGGCGGGACGGTTGAGCTCTCGCCCCTAAACACCGCAGGAGACGCGTTGGGCGTCGGGAATCCCGGGCGGATTTCCGGCCATCGTAGGCGCGGGCTTGCGGACGGTGAGCAATGGGTAGCTCAACGTCCGGTAAGGACCAGGCCCGGGTCGACGGCGCGTTGTGTTCTACGCGCGCCTCAAAGGGATGTCGTCAGCACAAGTGTAGGGGCCACTAAGGCCGATGCCGGGGTCGCGGGAAGGTACAAAAGGGTTACCGAGGCCCCTGGCAACACAGGCAACGGAAGGGACCACGGACAGCCACGCACCGCACACGAGCCTTGGTGTGCAGTGCGTGGCTGTCCGTGGTCGTCGGCTGCGCGGGCTGGTCTGCGTCCGTCCGCAATACCACGCACCTTTGAATTATAAACAGGGATGACCTTTACTCTAGATCTATAACTTCCAATTTAACTGAAGTGCGGAAGTTGTGGCAGCACCTACTTCGCCACATGCGAACTACGCGACACACTGACGTCACGCAAAATCCTGCATCGCGCAAGCAAAGTTCACCGCACATCTAGCATAATATACAATGTCCCGAAATCAATCGTCCGGCAGTACCCCACCAGACACAACACCTATCTGGTCGGAGGATCCTCCCTTTTCCATAGAAGATGAGGGAACTTTCCACTCTGTTCCTCATGCCTCTTTAATGTCATCGTAATAAATTAAGACGATTGCATTCTCAATAATTGAGTCTTTGGTGTTGCAAACTGTTGGCACTAAGGTTTCCACAGCAAGAATGTATAGAGGATTTCTGAGTTGAAAAGAAATCTTCACTTTCAGAAGCTTCGGGTAGATTGATGTATTCATAAAGGTTTTGTGGCTAAGTAATAATAGCCGCACGGGTCGATCGCTCAGGTTAAGCTATGCTTGCCGCGGCTGGTCCGTTGATGGATGACCATCTTTGCATACCAAGACCCCTCAGTGCCTCGGAAAGCACGTTAAGCCGTTGGTCCCGGTTGTCATTCGTGGATCTTTGTCAGTCGTTACTACCAGTCTTACCAAGGGGTATCGTATTACCCAGTAACTGGGTTGTGGAGGTCAGATAGGCAGTCGCTCCATGTAAAATACTGGTATTCAGTTGCATGGCAGGCAGATGATGATGTAAGTTTTGTTTATATTATGTGTTGGTATGGTTCAAGTTTTAGTTTAAGACATCACATAGTAATATTTTCACACATTATTGTCTACATTGCTTAAGGAATAAGCACTACCTTTCTCAAATGTTATAAATATATCGTATCTCTATCTATGTTACTGTGTATACCTACCTATATAAATACCTACCATTAATAAATCTCCGGCATCTGGATTTGTGCCCGGTTGATGGCAATAGGCTCGCCCCCTATTACATGGGACCTAAACATACCGACCGATGACCTTGTGAAGGCCGCAGGAATCCGCTGGATGCGGGAAGCACAAAACCGGTCAAAGTGGCGGTGCTTGGGCTCCCCCAAGCACCGCCACTTTGACCGGTTTTGTGCTATGCCTATGTCCAGCAGTGGGCGTCTTTCGGCTGAAATGATGATGATAATGACAGTATTTTTATTTGGTAACCTATCGATAGACCTTCCTCAGAGTGTAAAGATGGTGTAAGAATGTTTAGATCATATGATAAAAATAACACTACGATAAACAGAACTAAAAATACATAGTTATTGCATTCGGAATTTCCCATAAAAAAACATCGGTTTCGACAACCCTATCCAAGCCACAACTCTAAAAACTAGATAAAGACTAGCCTTGATATTAAAAATGCATTGAGTTCATCAATTCAGTTGATGTGATACAATTTAATATGTTTTGGTCTTCAAACGAATATAATATGAATAATTATAACATTTTGATCATTTGAGAGCAAGGTTATCTATTTATGATATAAATCTTCTTAAATTTATTTGCAACCGGCGGCGTGTGGGTTAGACCAGCGGGCTCCCGCATACAGACGCAACGCGACGCTAGTAGCACAATTCCTATCAAAACTTCTTGGAAAGAATCGTGCTGCCTGCCGCACTCGCGATATCGTGCCAGTCTGCACGAGCCTTTACAGTAGCAATGGCTTACATTTTGACAGTTCAACAACGTCGTTTATAGGTTAACAAAGCAATAGGAGTAGGTATGTATGTAGGTCAGGATCGTAGCAGGTGGCGTTCTGTAGTTTCTGCCTACTCCCATGGGAAGAAGGGGTGAATTTATATATGTACCTATGTATCTATCTTCTCCATAGATATCCGATCTTTTCATATTTATGAAGCTGGCAATTTAGTTATCCTAACTAATATTTTCAATGCAAAAGTGAGTTTGTTTGTTTATTACGCTTTCACGCTAATACGGCTGAACGGATTTGGATGAAATTTGACACATTGGTAGACTTCGGTTAGGAAATAGAATACTTTTTATCCCGGTAGTATGTTCCCGTGGGATAATTCCAAATCCAAATCCGTTCAAACTTTCATTCGCATTTATAATATTAGTTAGGAAGTTAGAAAGTTAGTTCAGAAGCTTCTGGTAGATTGATGGATTCATAAAGGCTTTGTGGCTAAGTAATAACAGCCGCACGGGTCGGTCGCTCAGGTTAAGCTACACTTGCCGCGGTTGGTCCGTGGATGGGTGACCATCTTTACATACTAAGACCCCTCCGTGCCTCGGAAAGCACGTTAAGCCGTTGATCTCGGCTGTCATTCGTGGATCTTTGTTAGGATTAAGTTAGGATTTATATAGTTGTGAGCAACGTTTGTCTATTTAGATTTATATATTAAAAGATGCGAGCAGCGGTGGCTCAGCAGCAACGGCCCCGACTAACGAGTTGTAGGTCGCAGGTTCGAGCCCAGCCAGGCGCTTTACTTTGCGTAAATACCACCACTACTCTCAAAACGGTGAAGGAAAACATCGTGAGGAAACAGGCATGTCCTAGAACCTAAAATTCGAAGACAGGACATCTACCAACCCGCACTGGGCCCGCGTGGTAGACTACAGCCCATTCCCTCTCGAAGAGAGGAGGCCTGTGTCCCAGCAGTGGGAACATTATAGACTGATTACGAGTATTAAAAGATGTAGAGATATCAATGATATGGGGTTGTTGACCTTGTGATAATGAGTTACATGGTTATAAAGTTCCAAGCTGAAAAAACTGGTTTTGTGGTTATGAGGATAGGAAATGATATGTATTGTAAAGTCTAATCCTTGAAAATGATATACAAGACGTCAAAGAAAAAAAACAAGACGGAATTCTGAAGTTATAGGTAACAAAAGTCGGGCTAGTAAAATTTTGCATGTTCTACAGTCTACACGGTAAAGTCATTTTTGTCTACTCTTCCGTCGACAAAACGCGAGAAGCGTTTTGTCTACTCTTCCGTCGACAAAACGCGAGAAGCGTTTTGTCTACTCTTCCGTCGACAAAACGCGAGAAGCGTTTTTGACCTCGGTCCTCGTGCTAAACCTGTAGCACCCCAATTGAGTATAACACTCTCTGACGAATCACGAAGGAAATTGCCAATCATTGCTTCATTATGTTTAAAAAGTCTGATTCAATCAACTCAGCCTATAATAGTCCACTGCTGGACATAGGCCTCTCCCAGGCTGCGCCACAACACCCTGTCCTCCACCTTCTGCATCCAGTCTGTCCCACCTTTTTAAAAAGTCTGCTTGACAACGTAAATCTCGCAATTAATGTTGTTTAATTGTCAAAATTAAGGGCATTGTCATATAAGTGCCTTACGCAACCCATCAGCTCGGTATCAACTTCTTACACATAATTTTATTCCTTTACATGCTTTTCCTCAAGGATCGATGTCATCTTGGCCAATTTGTGGTCGTCGCAGGATATGTGGTCATTTTAACTACCTGCCTAGTGCCAACCACATTATTTCGAAATTTACTATCGCAAGGCGTAAGAATATCTCTCAGAGAAATAGACATGATAATTTGATAATGGATGAGGATACAATAATATAGACATAATAGTTTTTAATTTATAATATTCTCTTCTAAAGCAAAAGGATCATCCTATTCAATAATTTGTTAAACCTTTTTCTGACCTTGTCACATAAATCCACCTTTTGACCTTAACCCGAGTCATGAGATAAAGTTACCAGATAATATCTATTTAAGTTACAAGATAATAAACTGATATCGTTCTCTCACTATGGTATTGTCAATATGTCTGTCCCTTTATATCTGTACTAGTGCTGTAGTGTTGCGACAATTTCAAAACAAAGTCGATATTGACGATAAAAATTATAGATGCTTCCTAATAGTAAAAAAATTAGTATTACTTAATGTTTACATTTTAGATTTCCAAATATTTCGGAACTGAAAGAAAAGTGGATTAATGCAATTCACAGGGAAAATTTTCCAAAAAAAAAATATAGCGTTATTTGTTCAAGGCATTTCACAGCTGATAATATCTGTACTTTAAACAGACAGTGTCCCCTGAGTTTGTTTTGACATTCCTTATCAGAGTAGTCAGTGAGGTAAGGTCAACTCCAGCTAGCTTGTTAAATAATGACGTCTAAAAGTGATTTTTAAATCCAATTTTTTTCTCGCTGTTAACATTATTTATTCACATAGTCAATTTACAAGATGATTATTAACATTAACTTAATTAAATGAAAACTAAGATAAACCTAAAAAAAGGCCTTCGAGGCATTGTACCGAGGATGCTGGCGGCATTTCCTCACTGAATTGCAATAATGATGCGTTGCGCGAGAAAGCCGCCAGCTTTTCGGTCACCAGTTACATCAACTAGACGTTTCTCCAGATAATATCTATTTAATTAAATTTTATTAATATACTGGATTCTGTTCGTGACTTCATCCGCGTGAAATTTCTTGTTCCCCGACCCATTGCGTCGCATTGCATCGCCCGCGCTATCACTTATTTTTCGCGAAACGTTCTTTCTGACTTTTTCTCATTGCTCAGCTCCTAAGTGTCGTAGCGTGATGTTAAATAGCCTAAAAACTTCCTCAAGATTTAGGCTATAAAATGAAAGCAAGAATTTTTCAAATCCAACTGGTAGTTCCAGAGATTACCCCCAAACAAATTAAACCTCTTTAGAGTATTGGTATAGTATTTTTAATTGTTTCAGGTGTTCTGGATAGTTGGTGAGGGTGTGTCAAAATGCTAATAAATATTGGGCCCAAGGCCCACCATCTTGTGAAAAAGTGAGTATTATACTTAGATACAATTTATATAATAGCTTTATTCATTTATTGATGTGTAACATCTTACCTCTCGGTGTAACAACATCCTTCCTCTCGTTATCTGTGGGAGTGATTACGTGAACATGGAATGCTCAAGGAATGCAATGGAATGAAATACAGTAGTCGCATGTAATGGCATCTGACATCTCACCTTGGTAAAAAGTAACTGAGCAGCGACAGAAATTAACCTCAGTATTTAAAAAGCTTAATACTGAAATATTTATTCGAATAATTATTGATTACTAGTGGTCGCCAACTGGTCGAAATTCGACCTCGATCTGCTTACAATCTATACAGTACTTACTAATTCCATGAGTACACTAATTCCATGCTATTATAAAAAAAACTTTTTACAAAAAAAAACAATCGACTCCGGTCTTTAGATCTCTATTTTAGATTTTTGCCACCGACTTCCGAAATTAAAGTTATTTTTCACTTTGTAGTGTTTATTTTGGAAGTCGGTTGTTTTTTAAGTAAAAAGTTTTTTATTTTTCAGTTTTTTGCGGTCAGTTTGTAATTTATCTAAGTTACAATAGCCTAATATCAACTGCTAATCACATTTTCTTGATTCAGGAACGCGGCTGTTGGCGAACAAAAAAAAAACGAGCGGGCCTTACAGTACTCGCATATGATGTGTAACATCTGACATCTCACCTTGGTAATAAGCAACTGAGCAGCGACAGAAATTAACCTCAAAATTTAAAAAGCTAAATACTGAAATATTTACTCAAATAATTATTCAATCATTACTAGTGGTCGCCCACTGGTCGAAATTCGACCCCCTCTACTTACAATCTATATACTAACATATCATCACGCCTTGTTTCCCCGAATGGTTAAACAGAGGTGTACCCATTTGGCAGTTATTTATAAGTCCCGTGTCATAGGGGGCGAGCGTATTGCCATCAACCGGGCACAAATCCAGACTCCGGGCTGCTACTGAGAAATTCCTAATGGAAAAATCCAATAACACTTTCCCAACCTGGGATACGAACCCAGGACCTCATCAATCGACTACTAGACCAACGAGGCAGTCACTTAATGATAATTAATTCGTTAATTAATGATTCCAATAATTTGGCTAATCCTACTAATATTATAAATGCGAAAGTTTGTAAGTATGTATGGATGGATGTTTGTTACTCTTTCACGCAAAAAGTACTCAACGGATTTGGATGAAATTTAGCACACAGATAGTTTATAACCAGGAATAACACATAGGATACTTTTTATCCCGATATACCCACGGGGTCAAAACTTATACGGGTGAAACCGCGGGGCGCATCTAGTAAGGTAATAATTACGTAGATAGAAATGCATTATCAGAAGAACCACTGGCAGATGATTGTCACACATAATATATGATATTCTAGATATAAAGCGGAAGAGCAGTGGTGGTCCAGTGGCAACGGCCGCAACTTACGAGTTGTAGGTCGTAGTTCGAACCCGGACAGGCGCTTTACTTTGTGTAAATTATTTCATCACCACTGCGCTTCATGCAAAATTCTGATGTCATGATTCTCCGAAAGGAGAATGGCCACATTTCACACTTGTTTGGCACCAATATTTTTTAACGTATACTGCAACTACTATCGAATTCGTATTTTGTTTTAATGCTATTTTAAAAACACATCTTTGCTAAAAACTTGCTGTTTTTTTATTTAAGTGTTTTTTTAATTATAGGTTATATCGATTGTAACACAAAACGGTGAAGGAAAACATCGTAAGGAAACTGGCATGTCCTAGAACTAAATATTCGAAGACATGTATGTGACAACTACCGACCCGCACTGGTGAATAACGGCCCACTCCTCACAGAGAGGAGGCCTGTGTCCCAGCAGTGGGAACATTATTGGCTAATTATACAAGGTGTCGTTTTTCATCCTCGTCAAATTCAAGGAGTTAACTGTGTTAATGATTCTCGACACAAATCAAGAATAAAATAAGTACTTACGTCTTTTTTTTTCTATGTGTGTGACACGCATGTTAAATCGCGGCCTGTGTGATACCACACTGTAACTGCCCTTTTACACACACACACACTACCGCATACGCAACGGAGTGATTCTGTTCTTTGAAAGTGGTGTATTCTAAAATACTGTCAAACTTAAATAACTAAAAAAACAAGTATTTATTAATTATTTAGCAGGTATCGTAATTTTATTTGATTATATATGTCTTTCATAGCAGACTCCTGAAATTTGACGAGGATGCAAAACGACACCTTGTATAAAGCGGAATTCAAATCACGCGCGAGATTCACCTCGTGTGTGTTCATCTTTAGACGTTATAATTTCGCTTTCCGTCGCTACATTATACCTTGATAGCATGTAAATGTATCACAGCCATCAATTTACAAGTGTCAGAATAGGGTCTTACGCCCATTTTTGAAAAGTGTCTTAATTAAATTCTATAGTGCTAATATGCCCCAAAAAAATTTTTATTCAATCGATAAGTGCCATAAAAATGCATTACAATTTTGCATTTTCAAATTTCGCGCGTAGTCTGATGAAAACGCTGGACGCAGTGGACGCCATGTTGCTCTGTGGTCATGACGTCACTTGGCTATGTAAACAAATGCGCTGATCTATTATCTAACTATCAGTTGACAGTTGACACGTTTTAGTTTACACAGCGGTATGACGTAATAACATGGCGGCTACTATTTCATGGTGTTTTTTTTTTTAGAAAAACTGAAAATTTATTTTGTTATTTTATGAACTAAAAGTAACATTTTCCGACTCCTTTTTGCCTAAACTATCTCAATAATCTATTTATAGATTTATTCTCGTATATAGTAAAATACCCTATTCTGTCTATGGTCACCCCAAGATATTTTTGGGAGGATGGGCCTTCTATGAAATGTACAAAACAATTCGTAATTATAAAGTTTCATGAATAAAAGCTGAACGATGTAAGTTTTGTGATTAAAGCTTAACAAAATAATCTGTAATGATTAATTCATTACATGGCTAATGTCAATCTAACCATAAAATTGTAGAAATCGCTTCTTTGTCTAACATTATCGTGTATAGAAAGTGTTGGGGTTTAGAATCATTTTTTAAAAGCTTATTTAAGAGAACTGAAATCATCCATTGTCTTTGGTTTAACAGAAATGGCTGCTTATATTTCTACTGACTAATCGGATTATAAAATCAACAGGGTGTGAATACAATATTTGAAAAAATATTGTATAATATTTAAGGCACTGACAAGACACAATTGGCCAAAATAGGCTTCTCTTAAGAAAAAAAATTGCCAAATATGTATAGTTTTGTGGTAGTGGAAAAAAATATATGTTAATTTTGATCATATTTCCCGACACTTGGTTGTTACCAAAACACGTTTTGAAAAAAAAATTCGATACAAACTAAAGTTAAACTAATCTTTACCTTTAGTTCTAATCCAAAATATCTGTATTAAATATCAACATACGTTACGTATTTAATTAATAACAAGAACGTCTTATTTGAATGCAGAACTTGGTTGTGTTTTATTTTCGATTACTCAACTCAATTTTGAATAAATAGATAATTGCTTCATATTTTGCAATAAATTACAAGCGTTGTGTCATCACTCTTCTCTTTCTTTTCTATGCAATCTGAGAGTGACCGCGGTTTAGGTGTTACAAGATACAAGATATTTATTTTGTAAAACATGAGTGCAGAATTATACAGGTCTTAAAAATAATAAGAGGTAGCTACATGTTTTGCCAATCATGGCGTACAAAATTAGTCGCATTAAGACAACTGTTACAAATGATAATTATAAAATCGTTAATAATAAATTAAAACAATGACTCACAAAAAAAAAACATAGGATTAAATTAAAATGTCAACAGTTTAAATTCAATTTAAGTAAAATACAAATTAAAACAATGACTTGCAAAGGAAAAAAAAAAAACAGGATTAATTTAAAATGTCAACAATTTAAATTCAAGTAAACTACAGATTAGAAAAAATAATAACACAGGTACACATTCCAAATTCTATTGCAGAAGATTATCATTCAAAAAGTCATCTACGCTGTAATAGCACTTTTCCAGTAAAAATCCCTGAATGGACTTTTTAAATTTGGTTAAAGGTAAACATTTAACAACTCAGGTATTTTATTATAGATAAGTTGTCAGCGTCTTAATAAGAGATTTCGAAGTGGATAAATGAGTTCTATTTGTAATGCAAAATTAAGTTCTCTAGCGCATCAAGTTTTTAAGAAGAGATTATCACACATAATTATTCAGCTGCTTCCGGTTAGGCTGGCAGCCGACACCAACATAATTGGGAAAAGGCAGATGATTCTAACACACAATTAGGAGGGAGGGTCGAATCATTCATATTTACTGCCGGTTAAACTATTTACTTGTATTTTTCGTGAATCAATATTAAATGTGGCGGAGATGCATAAAGGAAATATATTTACTCCAAAAACTAGGTAATTACTACCCACTTATGTGTGACAGTATCCTCAACAACATCGATGTACACTGTACAGTCAGACGCATATCAGTTGCAACAATTTACCTTATATCATAGCAATAAGGATGTTTTTTGCAGCGCAAGTACCAGCGCGAATACCAGCGCTGCGACGACACTTATTTCTTAAGTACTGCAGCATTATGCTGAGATAGGAGCCTTTTGGCCTCGTACAGGACTTTTTGTTTTTAATTTAATTTGTTTTTGTTTTTTTGTATGTTTCTATGGGTGTGTTTTAGTTTAATGTGTGATCTCCTGTGCGAGTCCCAATAAATACTTTTTCTTTCTTTTTTTCTAGTTTTACACACTGATATTCGGTTGAAATACTAATACCCTGGTTACATGAGGCTAGATTTTTAAGCTAGAATAGCAAGCATGTAATATCCTGGCTAACTATCCTGTCTTGGCACCATGCTATAGCTGTTTACACGATGCTAGTAAATTTTAAGCCACTAGCATTGTAGTGGGACACACGATTAGAGGGAAGGACAAATATAGCAAACTAGTTACCCAGTGGTACCCGATAATCGCGGGAAAGTCCGAAAGGGATATCGAGGCCCCTGGCAACACAGGCAACGGAAGGAAAACGGGTGGGTTTTAGTCAGTAAGAGTCTTGACACACCCTACCACCCAAAAACATAAAAAGTGGTACCCAAGAAACGACAAAAGAAAGAGAGGTAGGACGATGACATCAGACAGGTAGCTGGAATGACATGAGGCAGAGTGGCTAGAGGGAGACAGGAATGGAGAAGGTTAGAGAAGGCTTTTGCCGACTGGCAAACGGACATACAAAATATAAACAAACGCCAAATAAGAGATTGAAGACTACACTTTGTTTGTCCGACTAAAAAGGCTAATACTCGTAATTAAAAATATTAATATTAAAAAACAATAATAAGCATTGTAGTCACTTAGCCCATAGAGTAAAATGATCCGATTGGGTACTATCTTCGCCGGCCACACGAGAATAGTACACAAGCCAGGATAGTAATATCAGTGGACGCTACGGGCTCAAAAATAGAACCCCGTCTTTTTAAACTATCATACTAGCGATCTTTCTCACTGACTTACTTACCTAAAATCGCCGGGTTAAAGGCAAAACCAATTATTTAGTCCAAAAAAGTTAATATAAAATTTTCCGTAAGCGCATTTGGAAAGTTTGCTATTAAAATTAAGTCCTTAGTAATAAAATTATGTCAGTCGCAAATGTAAAAGCGTGTTCTATAATTATCTAAGTTTCAAACAGTTACATACTAAACACAAAAGTTTGCTTCATTTGTACAAAAAAAAAATAAAAATAATTATAAGCCCCCCTTTTAGTTGGTTTTGCCTCTATAGTACAAATAAAAGCATATCTGAAAAAGTAATTGTCCTGCTTCTAACAGACTTCGCATTTACGTGACTTATAGTATTGTTTTGAAAATTAGCTCATAGGGCTGATTTTCGAAACATTCGTTTTGAAACAATTTTAAAAAATACGAAAAAATAGTTGGTTTTGACTTTCTACTTCTTATTAGATGTCTTTGAATGTAGAATGCAAAATTGTACTAACATTACAAATTACTGATAAGCATTGCTTAAATCATTCAAATTGTTTACCTATAGCATCCCAGTCAATAAAAGAAAACACTCAGATAATAAAACTAACGGGTAACAAGAAGAAGCATTTATTTTATTGTTTTATTACCTTGTATGAACATAAAAGTTTCGTAATCTAAACAGACAATAATTGGCCTTTAAAAATGAATAAAAATATCACTCAGTCTTCTGGGTCCTCTGATTCTTAAGAAACGGTCACATCAGGTATACGATCCACTTTTTGGCCATCAGATCTCAAACTTTGGAACCATCTATGATATTCGTCGGGAATGACTCCTTTTTCACAAAGTTTCAATAAATCGGCTTTTTTGGCTTTTGAAATGCATAATGGTTCTTTATTAACGGGTATAGTATCTTTGGAAAACATGGGTCATTTGTGGTTTGTGGTGGTGGTTCAGTGACAACTTTTTGGACTGGCTTGACGTGCTCAGATTGGAGTCGCATACCGTAACGATGACAATTCTCTGAGGCGCTTTGGTCTTGTGTTTTTGACGGTGATTCCAAAGAGGGATCTTCATTTCCGAGATCTATATAAAAAAAAAGTTTCAGACATGTCGTAATTAAAAAATATTTATAATTCACTTTTAATGTAGCGCATTCTTTTTATTTTAAGCCGACACGTTTGTCCATTACTGGCTTTAGCAATAATCATACTTTTGGCTAGTCTCTTAAGATCTTTGAAGTCCGTGTACTTCATTTCTATTACATGATAGGGTTTTTTAGTTTGACCCTTACTTTTTCCCTTGCATTGACGTGATGATCGGGCCCGTCGAAAAATATTTAACCACTCTGTAATTGAGTAAATGTTTGAGTGTTCTTGGGCCGATTTTATGCTGCTGTGCATAGAATCGACCTCCATGTGTGAGTGGCCCGATTCTGAAAAGTGTTCAATCAGTTTTAGGTGGTCGATTTTATGGACAGCCCAAAACAAAACAACGGCCACATATTGGTTCCTGTTTTGTCCACCAAATGTGTCTGAAAATAAAGAATCCTCGTCGATATGATCGGGGATTTCGCTTAAGGAATGTAAAAGTATCGATCCAATCTTTGAGCTTCCTTTCTTGCTATTAATTTCCTTCCACGCATAACGAAATGCTTCATTTGGTATAGCGCTCTCATAAATCGTCAAGTTGTATAGTGTAAGTTTCCTGCAATAATACAAAAGACCTACATCTCCACTAGGTATTTGTAAAATTGTCTGCAAATCAAAGGATGCCGAAGTGAAGTTCGTTTCTTTTTCTGCTTTCTCTTTGTCCCTTTGTTTCTTGCTATTGCATGTATATTTTCTTTGAATGTGCTGGTTATACTCTTCTTCAATTTTAGTTTTCTCTATGGTATCCAAACGACGATACTTGGTGCACAAAAGACACTGGTCTTTTTTGGGAACAAAAACCCCCAAGTTGAATTCGGTGCAAAATACATTTCGATATGTAGCTTCCGGCATGGGTGTAACGTTCTCCTTCTCACACTCCTCCACATTCAATGCGTACATTTTTGTAATTGACAGACTACAGTCCAGATATTGGCGTTTAATATCTTTGCGCACATAATGGCTTTCCATCGTAGGGAAAGATTTGATTTGACGCCGGATTTCTTCAGCTTTTTCTGGTGGCATTTTGTTTTGGGGCTCATGTCCTCGCGGATCACAATCTCGAGAATAAAATCCCATCGCATCTCGGCTTTCTATTGCTCCTGTAATAACTGAAGCAGAAATGCACAAAGTTTTGCAGAAGAAGTTTTGGCATATCTGAGATTTAACGCCTTGTTTATAGAAGAAGTACTGATTTGAATTTGATCTCTTTGTAGTTCGTTTTCTATCAAGCACAGTTGTTTTGATTGGTTTTACTTCTATCAAGTTCAAAATCATGCTTTTCTTTGCAGTATAGCTTTGAGCCCAGTATTTCCTACAACATCTCTCACGATCAGTTTCTCTGAAAGTTTACGGTGCATTTAAATCTACATTTTGAGCAGTCTACAGCCTTCGGTACTTTGGCTGGTCTATATTTATTTGCAGTTATGTAAGGAATACGAGTACCATCAGCTTTCCTTTTATTTATACATTTCCCTTCCAGCTGGTAGGTCTGGCATACGCCAGCGACTTTTGGGTTTGATAATTTTCCAAGCTCTCTCAAAGATTTCGTTTATAGCGGTAGTGGCGGCTATAACGGAATCTTTTTGTGGTATTTTATTTGCAATGACATTCCAGGCTGTTATCGAATATTTCCATTAAAATTTGTGTAGCAATAAGAGAAGTATCAGACGACGACGACTACGGTTCTGATTCTTCAACAATATGTTTCCTCAGCAAACACACAAAACACACAGTAAAAATACGCAAAAATCCAAATAATGTACTATAAAGACCTCGTCGTTCGCTGCGCAAGATTCGACTAAATCCCCGTATCGCGGGAGGGGGACATTGGTGCCGATTCCCTTGTTCACAAACTAAACTAAATTTAAGTTCAGTGCATCTTTTTCTTTCTATTTCGTTAAGAAAAGGACAGAAGATAAATTTTAGTTTAGTCCTGTCAAATTAAACAGCGCTTGACGTAAATTGACGTAATTTTAGTAGGCAAGTTTTTAATCACATCTAAACTTGTATGGAGTAGTGACAGGCGGTGATTAATTTGACAGGACTAAACTAAAATTTATCTTCTGTCCTTTTCGTAATGAAATAGAAAGAAAAAGATGCACTGAACTTAAGTTTAGTTTTGTTTGTGAACAAGGGAATCGGCGCCAGTGGCAGCGCGGGGATGTACCGACTATAATAATTTAATCGGTTTTGTTTCTAGGCAATACGCTAAACATAAACCGAAAACCGAATGCCAAAATAGACTATATTTATATAATATTTATTTAGTATGAATGTTTAAAAACAAAAAGGTGCTAATCAAATTTATTATTTTGTACCATTCGTGAGTAAGACCTTCCTTTGACATTATTGTAGAACTAAAACCCACTAAAAAAGTTTGGTATTTTTTGCATCTATATTTCGAAATATTTCGGACAAATTATTACGAATTATTGGTTTTTAATTCTTTAGAGATACACTTTCTCGATTTATTTGTTTCTTATTTCAGTCTAATAACTATATAATCGGTTTTTACATTCGGTAACTCGGGAACGGTAAGTCCTGCGGTTTAGTTGGTTTTACCATTAGATAAAGAATCAAATACCGATTCGATTGGTATACTAAAGTGAAAAACTGAAAAAAATCTCAGATAGTCGGTTTTGCCTTTAACCCGGCGAAATGAGGATAGTTCTGTGTACACGAGGCTATAGTGACTAGCTTGCTAGCTTACTTGCTATCTTAGGTTCAAAATCTAGCCTCGTGTAATCGGGGCATTACTGAACTTATTCATGTAATAACTCATAAAGGCTAGAATTAACCTTTTTGCAACAGCTCCAGTCAATACTGTCAAATGCGGGCCTGAATGCAATTAGAGAAAAAAAATGAGCGAGCCTTACAGTAGTCGCATGTGACGTGTAACTTCTGACATCTCACCTTGGTAATAAGTAACTGAGCAGCGACAGAAATTAACCTCAATATTTAAAAAGCTTAATACTGAAATATTTATTCGAATAATTATTGATTACTAGTGGTCGTCAACTGGTCGAAATTCGACCTCGATCTACTTACAATCTATACAGTACTTACTAATTCCATGAGTACACTAATTCCATGTTATTACAAAACAATCGACTCCGGTCTTTAGATCTCTATTTTAGTTTTTTGCCACCGACTTCCGAAATTAAAGTTATTTTTCACTTTTTAGTGTTTATTTTGGAAGTCGGTTGTTTTTTAAGTAAAAAGTTTTTTATTTTTCAGTTTTTAGCGGTCAGTTTGTAATTTATCTAAGTTACAATAGCCTAATGTCAACAGTTTATCACATTTTCTTGATTCAGGAACGCGGCTATTCGATCGAATTGAGAAACCTCCTGCTTTTTTGAAGTCGGTTAAAAAATTACTCACATACTTTTTCCATTCTCATTTCCTGTCTACACACTTCCGTCCCTTTTCACGAAATCACTCCCACAGGAAGCGACAGGAAAGATGTCAAGCATCAAATAAGACAAAAGACAATTAATCATAATTACCTACACTTGATTGCAAATAAACAGAGGTGTTATAAATCACATCAATTATTTCATCACCATTGCTCTAAAAACGGTGAAGGAAAACATCGTGAGGATACCGGCATGTCCTAGAACCAAAAAAATCGAAGACATTTGTGTCATCTACCAACCCGCACTAGGCCGGCGGCGCCGCGTGGTGGATTACGGCCCACTCCCTCTCACAGAGAGGAGGCGTGTGCCCCAGCAGTGGGAACATTATAGGCTGATTATGTATGTGTGTGTGTGTGTTAAAATCTAATAATTGGTAAATTTACACTAGTACAGTTGTGTATTGTTACGTGAAGGTATGAGGTTCCATTTTCTTTAACGTATGTACTTTTGTAAGAACTAATGTTTTCGTGTGTACATTGCTTGTAGGTAACTGAAATAATTAGTATAATTACTGTGTTAATTGGTAATGTTTTTTGAGAGTATGTATGTATGTATGTATGTATATTTCTTTGGCATGCTTTGTAGCCTAAATGGCTTGATGGATTTTAACATATGAAGTGTCGTTCGATTCGTCTCAATTGTGGGAGTGAAATAGGCTGTATAATATTTATATATTGCATCTGCAAATACAAAAAAACGGGGACGGACTGTTTTTTTTTAAATAATAACAGTATTGGTGTCAAATAAAAGCTAGTAATGAGTCAATTCCAAATATATACATTAATTAAACTGAAAAGCTTATATACAAACCAATAACCTGAAATATGGTGTAACTTTTGTTTGTCCCCGCCTGCAATACCAAAGTTCTATAGATTATAATGCTTGTTTTTCTCTTTTCAGTTATGACTTTTTGCAGTCGGGTTTTTTGTTTTTTTAAATACATAATTTACTAACAAATTGCAGGGCAAATGCAATATCTACTGACCCTTCTCCAAAATTTGTTTGCACATAATGCTGTCTATTTATTTCGATGGTAAGCCTATAGATAAATAACATAATATAACATTACGGCTCTAATCCCCGAAGGGTTAGGCAGAGTGTGCCTATAGTATACCCGCGTATCGCCAGTTATGTTTAAGTCTCATGTAAGAGGGGACGAGCCTATTGCCATCAACCGGGCACAAATCCAAACCCCGGGTTGTTAGTACTGAGAAATTTGTAGTAGAACCCAATAACACTTTGCCCGATCTGGAAATGAAACCCCAGACCTCGTGCTCAACAGTAGCGCTTACGACCATTACACCAAAGAGGCAGTAAATAAATAAATCCTTACATAATTAAATATTATAAAAAAATCCATCAAGCCGTTTACGCTAAAGAGCGTGCCAAAGAAATAGACGTACATACATACATACTCTCGAAAACATTACCCTCCTTGCGGGGCGGTCGGGTAAAAAAGAACAGAACCACTTATCAATTTTAAAACACATATTTACGGCGTGGGAAGAGGCCCGAGACGCAATAGGAATATTTTGTGACATCTCCAAGGCATTCGATTGCGTCGACCACGAAACATTACTCTTGAAACTTAAGCATTACGGACTTGGAGACCTTGCGCTCAGTTTAGTAAAATCTTATTTATATGATAGACAGCAGCAAGTTCAAATAAATGGTGTCAATTCACTCGGCTTAAAAGTAGAAATGGGTGTACCACAAGGCTCGATATTGGCTCTTTTATTGGTTTATTTGCTTTGATAGATAGATAGATAGATAGAATACTCTTTATTATGTACACCATAAAAATTTTGAAAATTTGAGTTTGAGTTTTGAGTTTATTTTTTTTTTTTAGGGGTAACTATTCCTACACTAAAATCTAGACAAACAACATAGTCTACTAGGTAAATAATTTTGTTATGTTTAAGAAAATATCTGCTGTCACGCCCGCGATATCGCACCGGTTTGCACGAGCCTTTAAGGGTCGGGTAATAGCCGTTGACGTGGGCCATACAAATTTTAATGTGTGTCGCGCTCACGGCCGCGCGGCCGTTCGGTTTCATAGGGAATATTTATTTTTAGTAACGAGAAAAAGAATATTTGAAAAAATTCACAGATAGAATCTTGGATGATAAAGTAATTTGTTCATACAAAAAAAAAATATGAAAATATCTTAAAGTAGTTCGAAAGTAATAGTGGTAAGTAGTAAGTGTAAGTGTAAGTGCTTTGGGTAGACATTACTTCCTGAATTTATTTCATGAAGTATTTTGCTACAAAACTTAAATATTCACATATAGAATTGATGTGTATAAGTTCTAGTTTAACATACATTCTTTGCATAACTAACTTGCATTATATGAAGGCAATAGCAGGTTGAAAAGTCGCTAAAATCATATATCTGCGCCTTAACAATTAATTTCCCGGAATGTACCTTACCTATCACATACATACATACATAAACTCACGCCTTCTTCCTTCCTTCATGGGGGTAGGCAGAAACTGTAGAACACCACCTGCTAAGCTCCTTACTTACTCTTTTTGCTTCGTTTACGTTCATACATCTTGTTATACACGCACGCCGGTGAACAAAATGTCTATGGTCTATGCAGATGCTTGAGTACATTCATTTGTTGTATACGTCTGCTAAACCACGAAGAGGCTGAAACAATAGACCACACAGAACTTGTAATTTTCTTCAATGACTCGCAACACGACAACAAATTGTTACTTACTGCAGTTGGAAAGTGATTGGTTTGCCAAACTAATATATTTATCTAAGTATTTACATACACAATCACACATTGCGGTGAACCCAGCCCGCTATTGTTGGATGCCATCTCTTGTGAATCATACATAACTCTCTTCTGGCTTTCTTGACCTCTCTGTGTATAGGTTTGTTCATAGGTCCCGTGGTCAGAACATAAATAACATTATCAGCCTATAATGTTCCCACTGCTGGGACACAGGTCTCTTTTGTGAGAGGGAGTGGGCCGTAATCCACCACGCGGGCCCAGTGCGGGTTGGTAGATGACACATGTCTTCGAATTTTTCGGTTGTAAGACATGCCGGTTTCCTCACGATGTTTTCCTCCACCGTTTTGAGAGCAGTGGTGATGAAATAATGTACACAAAGTAAAGTGCCTGTCTGGGTTATAACCTACGACCTACAACTCGTAAGTCGCGGCCGTTACCACTGGGCCACCACTGCTCAGGTCAGGACACAACGTAATTTACCTCAATATTTACTGTCATTAATATACTGCAACAGGTAGGTACACAAGGACAATCAGAGATAATATAATAAAGAATTAATTTATCCATACCAATATTTTAAAGAGGCAAAATTTGTTTGTAAGTTTGTATGTAGGAGGTAATCTCTGGAACCAATAGTCGCACCAGTTTTGAAAAAACCTTTTTGCATTTGATAGCCAAATTCTTGAGGAAGGAAAAAGGGTATTTAACATCACGCTGCGACCCTTAGGAGCTGATCAAAGAGAGAAAAAAGAAAGAACGAAGTTATAGCGCGGGCGGGTGATGCAACGCGACGCAGTGGGTCGAACAAGAAGCTAGTCAATGAAATACGTTTATTTTAGCTATTTTAAGAATGACTACGGGGCAGGTATGTTAGGTGGGAAATAAATAAAATAATTCGATGTTAACAGGTAAACATGATAGCGTATGTATTAATGGCGGACGGAAAAACAAAAGAGTAAATAAAAAGAACGTAAAATAAAAGGAAATGACGGCACACAAAATAGTTCGTATACCTACGTCTTGAACAAACAGTTGTGATTGGATAATATACGATCAATTTAAGGCGCTGACAAGAGGCAAATGACCAAAATAAAAAAATGGCAAATCTGTATAGTCTGTGGTAGCGGAAATAATGTTAATTTTGAACAAACTTATCAGAACTTGGTTGTTACCAAAACACGTTTTGAAAAAAAATCTCGGTACAAACTAACGTTAAAATAACCTCTTGAGTTCTAAACCAAAATATCTGTATTGAATATCAACCTACGTTACGTATTTAATTAATAATAAGAACATCTTATTTGAATGCAGAACTTGGTTGTTTTTCATTTTCGATTACTCACCTCAATTTTGTGTTTATAGTTTATAGAATTGCTTCATATTTTGCAATAAATTACAAGTGTTGTGTCATCGCGCTTCTCTTTCTTTTCTATGCAGTTTGACAGTAACCGCGGTTTAGGTGTTGTCAGCGTCGTAAGTTGGTAGTCAATTTGAAACAGTTAATTTCCCTGACCTAACAGTAATGATCACCCTCTCAGACCAAATAAAAAAGCAAGACATAGCGCTGCGAACAATACAGTGAAACCATGCCAAAACTACACCTCGCTCCGTTCATACACGCTCACACGCACACATTTACAACCAATTTCAACCACACTACACCTCAATATGTGCACACATGTTTACGAAACGGGCCTCACGTCACTGTTGACAGCGCTGTTTTGTTTTTTATTTGATCTGAGATCACCCTAAAAAATCTTGTACAATCTTGATTCAAACTGTCAAATTTCACCAAATGATTTGAAACCTTAAAATGTTGATAGTTAAGTTCAAAATCGAATAAGAAAATTTTACAGTGGTAACTTGATGTACTTGCTTGTTCGTCTGTCACCCACTTTACGTTTTTAAATCACTCAAGTAAATGAACTGAGAATAACTCACCTAACCTTCTGTTAAAACAAATCATATTTATAATTATTATGTTTCAAGCATTTTGGCCCATTTCCCAGATTGTAAGTACATACCTACATAAAATAAGAGATGTTCTCTAAAAGTCTAGAAATTCAGCTAAATTGCCAACTAGTGTGGAGTGGATGCAACGTAGGTTAAATAGTGCAAAACCAACGTACCTGTTTCCGACATAACCGATACTAAAACAGCTATTATAGGTACGCAAAAAGCGGTATTACGGATCCATCGATCATTCGATCAATCAATCGAATCGAATACGAGTATAATCGATCATCTAGTTTATAACTGAATGCAAGTGCCATGTGATGCCCGGATGGAAACAGGGTCTGGTAACTATGCGGCGTGCTTACAACATTAAATGCTTCTTCATGCCAACACTTGTACGGGGTGCTCGGGCAGGGGGGAATACTCTCTAAGTCCGTGAACGAAGATACGGGTCCGTCCGAAAGTAGTTGATCCGTCAAAACAAGTGACAATTTTTTTTTTTGAACAGGCACAAACACATTGCGAGTACGGACAACTGTCAAATCGTGTTGTCATTCATTCTCAGTTCGGGCTCCGAAGTAATCTTATGTCTTAACTTGGGCCGAAACTACGGGTTTAGTGCATAGGGAGTACGCCCCCTGGGACAGACAGAGTGCGGGGGTGGTGTGTGCCTTGTTGGGCAATAGTAGCGTTCGGAAACCAGTAACAAATAAACAAAACGCATTTCCTTCTTCACCTCAACACTGCTCGATGCGTTGGGTAAGGTAGCCCGCGAAATTCAATTTTTCTTAAGTTTTTTGCAATTTCCTGCAAATTGCAAAGTGCATCAGTGTCAGGTTGTATCATCATCTTCATTGTTTCATACCTACACTGTACCTTTTTCTGTCGCGAACAGCTGTATTGTTTCAATTTCATCTATACATTAAATTTATTATTTTTATGATGTCATGAAAATAATAAATCAATGTTGATTTTACATTCTGTGATTACCACTCACACACTGATTACTTTATAGTTTTACAATGTTTGTAAATATCTGAGCACCATGTATTTATCGCATAATTAATGTATCTGTCATTGCTTCATTTTTAATCATTTTTACCTATTGTGGTAGGTATAGTATTTTTTTTTTAGGTGCATCGTCTTCACATATAGTTATGTAATTAATGTAACTATACAAAATATTGTAAAACATTTTAAATAACGGTGGAGTTCCTTGCCCTTTCTTCTCCATATGAAACTACCCTTTGGAAGGGGCAACTAGAATCAATTCAATGTTTTGTTCATGTGCCTTTTATGTACCTATTTTTACTTTTTACATTTCTTTGACTTTTTGACATTGATTGATTTTCGTGTATGACTGTGAAACCGCGTTATTATTCTAAACCACGAACGCATTTAGATGCGGTTGTCGCCATTATTTAGAGAATTTATTCCGGAACGTTTATATGTATACTATATTAATAATTTAACATTAAACTTACAAATAATAAAGAAATCTCGATGTTTTGACAAGTCATATAAACCGTGTGAAGCAGGGGCGACTAGTTAGACATAAGACATTACAGCTTTGTCTCTGCCGCACCGTTGATTTTTTCCATTTTTCAATCCCCAAACAAGTCCTCTCGGGCCTTATTTCCACCCTATTTACCAAGAAAACATTAATTACCTAATGGGTGTAAAAAGACGCTTAACTTAGTCGAGTAACTTGTTTTTTTGTATTGTCCCAGACCTGGGAACCTCCTGGTTACAGAGATATTGAAGGTCAAAGTTCCCAGTTTTTTTTTTGTATTTTTTTACAAAAACACGTTCTAAGTAAATGTTTGAGCTTTTATTCACTTTTAAAACCACCACGACCCGTTCCGTTGCATGCACATAAGCACAATGATTTGCTTACGCTATTTTGCGCGGTGCCGTGCACAGCGGTTTCGGACGACACACAAAAAATAAAACTTGTTGCCCAGTAATATTTTTTCAATGTTACTTAGATTGAATTTGTAGATGACGGCTCTGTGATGGGTCTGTATACTTCCTGTATAGTATATTTTATTTTATTTGTCTCCAGATGGTGACGTGCGACAACGGTAGCGCGCCTCTGGGCGGGTTCCGCCTGGGCGCGCGCGAGGACGAGCCCAGACGTGCGCGCGCGCCGTCTGTCTCGTCGCTCTCCTATAAGCACAAGATCGATGCGCTGTTCGACGACTCGCGCTCCCTCACCAGCCATCACTACGCGCCGGTGCCAGATAGAGACCCTAAGGTAACTGTCACCATGCAACATAACCTCCCATAATATCATAACATAATATCACCCCTTTGGCGTCCTCACCTTCCGCCTGACGCAGGTCCTCACCGGACACGGCAGCTTCGGGAGGTTCCTGTGTCGGATAAGGCGGGAGGAAACGTCTGGGTGTCACCACTGTGTGGATCGCCCGGAGGACACGGTGGAGCATACGGTGGAGGTCTGCCCGGCTTGGGCAGAGCACCGCCGTGTCCTCGTGGAGGCGATCGGCGGCAGAGACTTCTCGCGTCCGGCCCTGGTTCAGGCCATGGTACGGAGCGAGAGGGCATGGGCAGCCGTCACCTCCTTCTGCGAAGCAGTAAGGCTCGCGAAGGAGGAGGCGGGACGGTTGAGGGAAAGGCAAGTTTCGCGCCCTCTTGCCCCTAGCCGCCGCAGGAGACGCCCAGGGCGTCGGGAATCCCGAGTGGATTTCCGGCCACCGTAGGCGCGGGCTTGCGGACGGTGAGCAATGGGTAGCTCACCGTCCGGTAAGGACCAGGCCCGGGTCGACGGCGCGTTGTATTCCACGCGCGCCTCAAAGAGTTGTCGTCAGCACATATAGTAGTGGTCCACTAGGGCCGATGCCTGCCGGGGTCGCAGGAAGGTACTTATGGGTCACCGAGGCCCCCGCAACACAGGCAACAGGAAGGAATACGAGTGGGTTTTAGCCAGTAAGAGCACACCCTCCCGCTCCGCCCAGAGCGGGAGAAGTTATTTGATGATTTCCCACCCTCAAAAAAAAAAAACCCCTTTAATCCCTGAAGGGTTAGACAGAGGTATACCTATAGTACACCCACTTTTCGCCAGTTATGTTTAAGTCCCATGTAATAACGGGCGAGCTTTTTACAATCAACCGGGCACACATCCAGACTCCGGGCTGCTACTGAGCAATTCTTGATGAAAACCCAATAGCGGGCATCGAACCCAGGACCTGATGCTCAGCAGTAGCGCTTGCAACCACTAGACCAATGTGGCAGTCCTCTATGAATATTATCATTATAGCAGAAGATTGACAGCCGACAGCTGAACACCAGTATTTTACATGGAGCATCTGCCTATCTGACCTCCATAGCCCAGTTTCTGGGTAACACGATACCCCTTCCAAGACTGATTTAACAATCAGTCTTTCGGGCTTCTGACTACCCATAACGCATGTCAAGGAGCTACGAATAACAGCCGGAAGTAACGGCTTTACGTGCTTTCCGAGGCACGAAGGGGTCTCTGTATGTAATCACCAAAGTTACTACTAGATATTTAATAATATTACGTAAGTACTATTTGAGCTTAGCTGAAAAATATCAAAATAAGTCAAATTATTTTGACTTATTTTGATATTTTTGAGCGAAAGTGAAAGTCGCGTCAAAATTGGTCAATCCATTTTGGAGATTAGCCGGAACAAAAAGATAGACAGATAGCGAAAATAAAAAATAAAAATGTTTTTTCGTTATAAGTACCGTATATACTTTTATATGCATTAAGTATAAACCTTTTATTTTGACATTACAAACAAACGCTTCAAATTTATTTATTTGTAGAGATGTGATACGTACAGATTTATAGAAGTAGAGAATTTGCAAGAGTGAAATAAAAAATAAGTTTAAAATCGTGCGTGTAAAGGTAAAACTCACTAAGTGACATTTTACGAAACACTTGTTAAAGAAGTGGTAAACATATTGAGCTTAGACACTTTTGTCTCAAAGATTATCAGTTAATTTTCGTAAAAATGTCTCTTAGTAAGTTTTACCTTTACACCCACGAAATAAACACAGAAGCTCTTAGAAATATAGCAATATTGCGATGACGCAGATCTGTTCGCATGACATATGAATGTCTCACAAACCCACAACAAACGCACGTGTTTCATAATTATGTAAAGTAGAAATTCTTGGTGACATCTGTTAAGACTGAGTCGACATTAACGTTCGTGAGAAATGCTCACTTGCGGTCTTCATCATTAAGAGTTTCTTGCCCGTTCTTCTCCATAGGAACCTACTACGCATTGGAATGGACAACTAGCTTCATTTTTCTGACTGACCGACTCCTTGACAATTCAAAAGTGCCTGTAATTGGCTTATTTTAAACAACTGCTTTGAGTTTGAGTTTGAATATCAATATTGATATGATCCAGTCAGGGTCTGATGTTACTTTGTTATAATGTTTATAAACTATATATTACAGATTTCTTATATTTATACATCTCAATTGTTTCTATACTAGCTGTTCCCCATGGCTCTGCACGCGTATTCTACTCTTAATATGCTAAAGACTAGCCGGAACACTTCTTTTAACTGAAAAATTCACTCCCTTATCAGAAAAGTGTTCGTTGCTTTATTTGAATAAATGATGCCTCAACAAAAAAAAAATAAACAAAATCGGTTCATCCGTTCAGGAGCTATGAGGCCACAGACAGCCCTGCAGATACGGGGATAAACTTATAACACCCCTCTTTTAAGTTGGGGGTTAAAAAGACTTATAGCTACAACAGCTAGAATTAAGAGCCCTGAGCCCCGTTAGGGCACAGAAACAGGTCTTTTTATTTTTTAATATCATAAAAAACAAGTATAACTAACAAAAAAACAAGGTTTCTAAATTTTCTCCTATAGCATAAGCGCTCTAGACTCCTATGTAAAGGATTGGGCTCCAATTGCAAAAGAGAGACAAATGGAAAGACGGAATCCAGGCCTTTGCCCTGCTGTAGACCACAACAGGCTCATAATAATTGTTATAATAAGCGCACTAGGAGAATATAAAGAATATGACTTTGGCCGGGTAGCCTACTAAAAAAGGATGTCTTAAATTAAGACAATATCCTTTTGGTCAAGACAAACATTGATTCTTAAATGGGGAAAAACAATATATTCTTGTACGAAGTAAAATTTTGTCTTAGTTTTATTGTCTTCTTCGAAGACATTATACTTAAATGAAGAATTATTAAGTTTAATTTTAAGAGTATTATTTCTAAAACTAGATAAAAACTAGATATTTTCTTCAATTAAGATTATTATATAGTCTTGAATCAAAAATTATTTGCTCAAGTCAAGAATAAAAATCAAGTATTTATTATTCTTAATTTGAGTAAAAAGGTTTTTTTGGACTGAGTACATTTACTTACGTTAAGAAAATATTTACTTGGATTGAAACAATTTTTTGAGAATATTGATATTCTTCGCTGAAGGGATCCTTTTTTTCCGTGCAGTGGCGGATTTTCAGTCTTGGCCGCCCTAGGCCCCCCAGGCTATGTAGTAAATACCATCCGCCCCTTTCTCAGCACCCATAGTATAGACTACATAATGAACTTTACTTTATTGCCAACTTTTATCGAAATCGATTCAGTTTAGATAACTATAATATCTGCTAGTTGGCGTGCTATATTTACCGAGGTTTCAGGGATAATTGCACATTTAAAATGGTTTTAGGTTTTATTTATGTAACTACAGGTTTATTCTCATACAAGATAAGACATAAGAAGTGTTTTATAATGTGTTACAAAACTTGTCGGCACTTAAGCGCAGCAAAATCATTAATTAAATCTTCGCAATCCAATTTCCGCTATGTTAAGCAAAGCAAGTTCGTTTAATCTTTGCTCCGTCATTGTTGCGCGGCGGCGTGATGTCGTTCACGAAACTCCCGAGCACTAGTGCAGCGTGAGTATTTTAAGGCTCGCGCGTATATCAATATTCTTCCTAAATCAGTTATATTATGTACGAAATAACTTATACGTACATTTTATAAGTATGAAATTACTTTGCAATGTATTTTATTATACATTACATTATACATATTATTAACAGGGATCGGATATTCGGATGCATATTTACCTAAAGTTAATTTTTAGCTATGAAAGTGAAGCGGCATCTTAAAATTATTTTTTTTTAACAGAGACCACGAACAACGGGAATGCATAACTAGTCCAGTGTATAGTATGGAAGCGACTTCTAAAAAAATATTTATTAAAAAAAACCCAGGTTTATTGGATTGCATGTTTATTTAAAATTGATGTTTCTACCTACTTTACATCATAATATTAAGTAGGTACATATGTATCCAATTACATATGTAGTCAGAAAAAAACATTAAATTTGTCGATTCGGGAATGGCGGGCGGGATTTTTACGATCGATATAAAAGTGCATTCCATATAAGCTAACATTTGAAAGTAAGTTAATATACATTCGATTCTATAATGAGAAACCTAAATTTGTATTCCCAGAGCCGCGGGATTTTGCGATACAAAAGCGCATTCCATATTAGCCAACATCTCAACTTTAGGTGAATATGCATCCGAATATCCGATCTCTAATTATTAATCTATATTTTATACTAAAAATGTATGATTAATGTTGTACGATGTCGTGCAGTACGGCCCGCCATAATGTGCGCGAGCCTTTAGAATATTTAGGTATTTTCGAGTTAATTCTTGTTATCATCAGTGAATTTTTTGTCACCATTGGCCGCCTCTAATATCTGGCCGCCCTAAGCCCGGGCCTACTGGGCCTTAGGGCAAATCCGCCACTGCGACTAGCCTATTAATCGGTTGTAAAGAGGCCGAATAATCGGCTGACTAGTTGGCCATCCTATCTCGGTTTCGGGGGTTTTCGGTTATTTCCGTGACGCGGTGTAAAGAATTAAAGACAATACTGTTATTGTTAAAATATTAATTAAAAATCAAGATTGTTATTTTATTTAATATATTTCCTCCTAAATACATTTTATTGAGAAATACATACAAAGTAAGAAGCCGGATAGTCTGCTTTACCGAATAGTCGCCAACAAGTCGGAACATTTCTAATAGGTGCACATAAGGTGAAGCTTTATATGATAAAGTTATAGTAGTATTTAATCATATTCATTCAACCAACGCATTGATCCAACTAATCAACCCATTACACAATTTAGTTAGCCGAAGTCACACACAAAACGATATAAAAAAAAACGAGCGGGCCTTACAGTAGACGCATGTGATGTACAACATCTGACATCTCACCTTGGTAATAAGCAACTGAGCAGTGACAGAAATTAACCCCAGAATTAAAAAAGCTAAATACTAAAATATTAGGTCGCCCACTGGTCGAAATACGACACCCTCTACTTACAATCTATGTACTCGTAGTACTTACTAATTTCATGCTATTATAAACTACTTACTAAATACACGCTATTAAAAATACTTATTCAATGCTCAACCTGTAACTTCATGTTTACATACTTACATCCCTTTTTACGAAATCCCTCCCATAGAAATCGACAGAAAAGATGTAACAAATAAAAACGAAACGAAGTAAAAGAATGCAAAATCAGATCTTAATTAAGAAACGATTGCATCTTGTAACTAACAAAATAGTTACAATAGCCAACAATGCATTGAAAGGGTATTAGATCAAGACGACCTACAGTTACAAATTACTTACATATTAAAAGAAACATGTAACTATTACTACAATTAAGCCCAATGACTGCGGATGGCGAAATGTTAATTAAGTAATAAAACCCTGTAGTTAGAGGTAACACAATAGGTATGTACTCATCGTTTTGAGGTATTGTAATTATTGTTGTATTACTATTAGAGATGTGCCGACTATGATTTTGGCCGAATAGCCGATTACTAGGACAAATAGTCGGCCAAGCCGATCACGGTTTCCGTGTTTTAGTGTCCGTGGAGTTTCTTGCACGATCTTCTCCACAGGACACTTTTACTTTCAGGGTGCTGTTGAGCGCATCAGGGATGTTCGCTGACGCACATGTGGATTGTTTCTTTGCCACAATGCGTAAGTGCTGTGCGTCCCTGGTGCGTGGGGTGTAGGGCAGCAACAACAGTATCCTGTCTCTAATTTCGAGCAGGTTGGCTGTCCGTACGTGAATCGCTGCTGCGCTATTTCCCATGGAATGGTGCAGCCGCGGTGTCGGACAGTACTGCCGCTGTGTGTATTGGATATAGGATATATTGGATATAGGAACATAGGCTTAGTTATACTAACAAATGATGCATGGTTACTTGAATAAATAAATTGATTGAATTGATTGACTACGCTTCGGAACAAGACTAGGCTTCATATTTCTGAATTAGACTAGAGGCTTAGGCTAAGTCTTAATAGACTAGATTTGTAGACCATTTATTTTTTGTTAAGTACCTGGTACTTCTTGACAGGCCTACACTGTCCTCTCATACCTATTAACACTATGATTTGAAAACATTGTAAAAGCCAATTATTTTTAAAAGAGTAACTGTGGAGTTTCTTGCCGGCTCTTCTCCATAGGAAACGACCAATTGGAACCGTGCATCTAGCTTCTGACGTTTCATAAGTGCCCATATAGGTTTATGTGAAATAAAATATTTTGATTTTTAATGACCGACTCATTTAGCATACAAAAATGGTTTTGATTAAATAAATACTTTGATTTATTTTATTTTTTTAAAGTCGTTTTGTAATGAGATGGCAACACTTTATCCGAGTTTTATCAAAATTATAATACGTGTAGGTTACTGGGATTGGCAGTTTATCCTGAGCTCGAAAAACCTATTACATTGTATCAGGCATTTCTATGTGTCCACCTATCGTCGACTGGCGAGTAGCAATAGATCTCTAACATAAGAATAGAATAGAATATAATACTCTTTATTATGTACACCATAAAAATTACAGATACAAATGTTGAAATTTTACAAGGGGTGACACAATGGGCGGTCTTATCGCTAAAAGTGATCTTTTACAGACAACCTTTGGATGGATTAAAGGGGGGAGGAGAGACAATACTGCAGGTAGCCAGTGGTGTACCAGTTACATTTACAATAAATACATATATACATAAAGCATATACGATAACATTTTCACGCCTGTATTCCCCGACGGGTCAGGCAGAGGTGAGCGGTACCTATCACATTTCACATATCTAATAGAACTGAGCATAAATCTAGACTCCAGGCTGCTAAAAAGAAAAACCTAATGGAAGATAGATCTCGCCTCTTCGTTAATTGAATAAAGACAATGAATGTAAAAGTTTCGCTCATCAACCATCACGGTAGGCACGCATGCACGGTCTAATTATGTAAAGATAAATAGGTATTATATACAAAGTCATACGCGGATGTAGGTACTGTGTTTATAGGATTCATCAAAATAAAAATGTATGTGGAAAATTGTTTTTTTATTTTTCACCTGTAACAATTTCTTTTTTGACTGACCACAATCTCGAAAAAAAAAATCTTTTGGAACAGTTTATCACTGTTTTGATTCCCGTTATTTTCACAATACGAGTACATATATTAATGTTGAAGGAAGATGAGTCGTACATATCGAAACATTATTTTAAAGAAAACCTTCTTGTTCTCAGGTGAATTCAACGCACGAAGGCAAAGTAACGATCTACGAAGATGACGACGGCTACTGCCAGAGCAAAGTCAGTAACAACACAGTGCAGGATCGCATAGAGCGAATGTTCGCGGACATGGCGGGCGAGTCCAAGCAGGCGATCGAGTCCATCGGCGTGCACATCTTCAATGTGCACTACCTCGGCTCCACGCCCCTGCACAGCAAAGTCACCAGCCTCTCGGGACTCCAGACGCCCTTAAGAGACCTATACTTCACATATAGGAGAAACTACCGCCATAAAAACGCCCTAAATGGACGATTAGAAATCTCAAAAAGTGGACTTAAAGTAAGATACAAAGGCGACAAAAGCGACCTCGAACAACTGAACCCCTTCCCCACGATAGCAGTTTGGTCAGCCGTAAAATTCGTCGTTCAACCCTCCGAAGAAGACGACCACGATCTATGCTACGCCTTCCTGCCCCTTATCACCGATCCTGATAACATCGACCGACAAGCCCTTTTCAAAACTTTAGAGTCACCAGACAAAAAGTACATCCTCTCCCACAACGAAAACTCACATTCACCCCTTTTCGCTGTTGTGATGAGGAAGATCGGCGTCGCGAAGCAGCTGGAGTGTCATGGGTTTGTATGCCAGACGACAGAGGACGCTATCGTGATAGCGGCCACGTTATACAAATCGCTGATGGCGCACATGAGCCGACAGGGTCACAATGACAAGAAGAAGCTCAAGAATCGAAACGGAGTCAGCTGTATGAGCATTGGAAGCAGCATGTCGCCAAACGAAATACCAATCAGGCCGCCACGCAAGAAGAGAAGCACGTCTTCAATGAGTGGCGACAGTGATAGAGCAGATGGGTTCTCTGCCTGCGAATCTTACACAGAAAAACCCAAGCTGGAAAGGACGAAGAAGTTATCTTCAGAGAGCCTGCCGCGCCTTCCCCCACCTCCGTCGATCCCTCCCGCCGATATGAAACGAATCACGGTAGAAGAAGTGAAAGCCAAGCTGGATTCTATAAAGCATAACGACACAAGTGGCAGCGATACGCAAGGCTCGAAAAAGTCCATCAAAAAGGCCCAGAATCCCGGCCTTCGTCAGATTCAAAACCTCAAACACATACACAGCAGTGAATCGTCCGTCAGAAGCAAGGTTTCCGAGAAAATAGAACTGTTTAGAGAGTTGGAACGACGAAAAAGTTTGCAGAGACCACCGACCTTACCTCCTCCGATACCTATAAAACCGCCTGCGGAAGCCCCACCGGAGCCTCCCAAAGAGCCTCTACGGAGAAGTCAAAGTGGAAGAAAGTCTATAAACGAATCCGGAGATATATTGACTAAAGTAGCCATTCCTCGCTCGGGTAGCTTCCTGAACGCGGGTGGACTTACTAGGTACAAGTCGATTGGACACAGGTATGTATTTCTAAATTGTTCTAGTGTATAAATCAAGTGTTGAAATTTCGTTCTTAGCAATTTCGTTGGTACGCTTGAGCTGTTATTTCCTTTTACCCAATGCACGCTGACATCTTGAGTTTTTCACATGATCAATATGTTCGTTCAAATTGCTGTAACGAGAGGCGCATAGAGCGTGCTTAGTGGAGTGTTGCGGGCGTTCGCATGCTCGTAATTGTGGCAACGCAAGCGCGTCCGCTACATTCCTCTGATCCAATACGCCGCCGAGTTATTTTTAACTAACATTACACTTGCAACTTGCAACATCCTTATTGAGAAAGCTAATGTACGCTGCTTTATATTTTTATATATTTTTTTTTCCATTTATATTGTCGTTAATTTGATCAGTGACTGGCTAATGCTGCGGAATTGTGAAAACTTTAGCTCAATTATGATTTGTAGCATGCCTCAATTAAGCTAAAGCAAATCCTACAAATCATTGTGGTATTAGTTCTGAGAAATAGCAAAAGTTGTTTGATACAATCAAGGATGTTACTTTCAAAACCGTGTGCTCTAACCGCTATTTCCAAAGATATTAGTATCGCAGTTGATAATTATATGACAGAATAATTTAAGTTTAATTTGAAATTCCAGAAACAACGGTAAGAAAGGAGGCGGCTCACCGTTAGGGTTCAATGAACTTTTTAATGAATTCAAAGTTCAGGAGAACTTGCATTCGATGGACGAGATCCTAAACGCCATAATAGATGCTGAAGGGATGTCCTTTAATGATCTGAAGCCGATATACAAAGAATTCCTACTGAAACTAGCAGTAACCTTAACGAAAGACGAGATCTTTCAGCACAGCAAGGCAATCATGAAGAAGCAAAAAAAAAAGATACTAAGAAGAAACAGTATGTTTCAAAACAAAAGACGGAAGATACTAAAAGGCGCGAGCGGTCTCCGGATGGTCTTTCGGATGCCGTTCGGCAAAGATATAAAAAATAAAGAGAGCAAAACTCCCGGATCCGCGGACTTACCAAAAGACCCTGTTTCCGAAAGCTCCGTTTCTACCTCCAGCTACGATTTGCGGCAGTTTCGTCCCAAAGAGCCCATGCTACCTCCCCCAAAGCGACAAGCATCGAGACAAAGGCATTCGAAAAGATCCGACAAGATCGACCATGTTTCAAAAAGAACTGGAAAATCCAGACCGGGAGAGAGGACGTCGACGTCAGAAGACTCGGATTTTCTTACCCTGAGTAACAGACTAGGCTGTCAGAACAGGAATAGTTCGAGTGGTTACGTGTCTTGTTCTGAATGCGAATCTGAAAGTTGTGTGGACAGATGTTATTGCTCATTGAAGGGTGGAAGCAAATCTAAGTGCTATTGCTCAGCCGTGGAGACCAAGGATTCGGCCAAGTCCAAGCTTTTAAGTAAAAGCAAGAGCTGTAAAGATTGTTCGAAGTGAGTATCTTTTAATTTTTTATTGGTATGTTGTACTTTGATTCCATGAGCACATCGATTTTTATTCTTTATTTCCTTACAATTGTGACTCGGCTTCCGGTACGGTGAACAATCATTTAGTTTGAAGAAGAGTTTGAAGAAATTATTATAGATTTGCAAACTTACATTTCGTCCCTTAGCTTACAACACCGCTCAAATCGAAAATTGGCGGTTTTCACATTTTAATGCCTTTATATGGAGCTGCTCATTGCGCGTCTAACCATTGGTCACATGATATAGATTTCAGCCAATCAGAAGCCGTAATTCGAAAAGTAGTGACAGCACGCAATTCGGTTGGCCTCTCAACACCGCACAAGTTTTTCTTCTCCTGTAAAGTTGGTAAATGGCTTATGCGGTGTTGTTAGCTAAGGGATGATATTTAGTTAAAACGTTAGGCCTAGCCCGCACTGCGATTTTAATCGCAATTAAGTTACACATGATATTTTATGTATCTATACGCACTGGCGATTTAAAATTTGCACTAAAACGTACTCCGTACACTAAATATATCCCGGTCGAATAAAGATCGCGCGGTGAGATTTCGTAGTGCGGGCTAGGCCTTACGTCGGATTAGTGACTGCAGTTTGATCAATTACTATCAGTATTGTTATTGTTACGAAATTCATTAGTTACGTTGCTATTGCTATATAATATGTTTTATTAGTTCACTTACAAACTATTTGACCATACCATAATACGATGCATGCTTTCCGTGGATATAACACTCATTCAATTCATTCAAGACTCAATTAGCAGAATATTTTAATACCAAATAACACTCTTTCGAAAATGAAAACAATTCTAAAAATATAATTCATAAACCAAAAGAAAACACAAAATAAGCGAATCAAACAATTAATTAAAAAATATAAAAAATAACACCCTTGGGTGGATCATAATTTTATTGATACAGTGACGATTGTAACGAACCTTTTAATTATAATTTACATGAGATGTAGTATACGTAATTACGTATTTTTGTAGTATACGTAACGTACACAATTATACACAATTATAGTATACATAAATCTGAAGAATTCTAGGCATAAAGATTCACAAAAAATACACAAAGTCACTTACATGGGAATTGCTCTCATGTAAGTGACTTTGTGTATTTTTTGAGTATCTTTAAACCTAGAATTATCCAGATTTATTTAACTATTTCCAAGGATTTTGTATGTCTCATAAGAATTAATGTAAATGAGATTTATATCATTAGCTTCAATTTTAGATTTCGTAAAAACATAATATTTCGCAAACTTTAAAGATTTACAAGAAGCAAAATATGATTATTGCGTTTAGAACATCGAAAGTAATTTATATATATTTGCGATAATGGCTGCGATAAAACTAGAAGCGAGTTTTAGCAATTTGCGCAATGGCAGACATGTTTATATCATTGACATTTGGCTAAAGTGGCCACATTTTAACATCAATTGATTATTACAAAATATTGGCTAGATTTGTGAGCTTTTCAGCTTTAGTGAATAAGTTTTTTTTTACAAATCTTAGCATTTCCTTACCTTTTTACCCGTGGATAAATCCTCCCAGGATTCAGATACCCTCTGTCTAGAGCAGAGGGTTATGTCGCACTCCTATCGACTAAAACCCCACTGCCTCTTCTACTACCATTGGGTTGGGGGCCCGGGAGATAAATGATAAATGATTTATTTTTTGTAAGTAGGTTTGTACAAACACTTTTACACGTCAATCATATTTTTAAAATAAAGCTAGACGAGGTCGGCGTTTTCTATCTGACTACTGTGAGAAGAAAGGCCGAAACAAACTCAGAAGTCACAGTCTCCTTTAAAGTCCAGACATAATCTTGGTCAGATCATGTGAAAGCCATTTAGATTGGTGACTGAAATGGTCCTTTTGATGAAAGAACCACACAGATTGAGTGGACCTGTCCAGTCAGTGCACGCATTTGTCAGTAATCGTGCAGCTCAACTCAGAACTTAAGGAGCTCAACGATGCGACGAATAATACCAAAGAAAGAACATATGGGTAGGCCGCATAAATTACTCAAATTGCCAGACCATGATTAATACTAAATGAGAAAAAAACAACAATGACCCACATAGTCTTCACATTCACAATAATTGAAAACAATATAATACTTTACAAGTAAATATTAAATTACACACAATTATAAAATATTGAACACAATTACTTGTACCCCACCCCTGACTGGTATCAGCCCGTGCCTAGCGGGCCCCATCACCAAGTACGGCCAAACCCACGACCGCACATCGTCCCATAAAGGCGCGCATGGAAAACTGCGTGTAACCTCTTTAGGATTTCCTTACCTTCCCGTTAACAGTTATCACCTTATCAGTTAAGTGGTGATTTGGTCACCTGTTTCCGGCTACTGTCACTACTACAAAAAAAGGGGGTGATTCTACCCGTCATACTAAACAACTTTAGCTATGAAACTTATATTTATTATTCATTCATATAATTTATTTATTTATTCATGTATTTTTTTTTTCTTATTACATTCGCACTGTGTGCTGCAACGGTCGACGTCGTCACGTCAACGCCGGCTATCGCTGAAAATCAGCGCTGGGGCTCTGTCTCGCATAGGGTCGCAGCATTATGCTGAGCGTTGGCCGTTTTGCGTGGATGTGACGCATATTCTCCCCCAAATTGTTTCTTTTTGTATTTGTGTTCCTTCTTTGCGTCATGTTTACCGCAAATAAAAGTATTTTCTTTCTTTTTCTTTCTTATTTATTTATTTATTTATTAAAACTTTATGCACAAGTAAAACAAAAAATACAAAGGCGGACCTTAATGCCTGAGGCATTTTCTATCAGTCAATCTTAGGGTGATGCAGAGAGGAAACATGGCAAGTGCAATATATGGGATAGATAACACGAAAATAACTATGCAATACAATAATAAATACATACATATATAAATACATACATACATATATAAATACATATGTATACATATGTGTTGGGAAAAGGCAGGCTGATGATGATGATGATGTCATCATCATCATCAGCCTGCCTTTTCCCAACTATGTTGGGGTCGGCTTCCAGTCTAAACGGATGCAGCTGAATACCAGTATTACATGGAGCGACTGCCTATCTGACCTCCACAACCCAGTTACTGGGCAACACGATACCCCTTGGTAAGACTGGTTGTCAGACTTTCGGGCTTCTGACGACTTCTTCTTCACATACATATGTACATTTAAACAGAATAAACTTTGTCAGGAGAAGTAACGATTGGTAGAGGAGAAAACGAATCCAGCTAATCAGCGCTGGGTTGTTTCTGCCATTTTATTCTTTCATATCTGATTCCTAAGAAAAAAGAACTTTGAATAGCTACATGCATTGAAATAGTCTGTCTTCTGTTGTATAGTTTTTTTTTTTTGCTAATCTTATATGAGTTTCAAAGTGAAAGTTGTTAGTATGACGGGTTTAGAATCACAACCTTGGCGGATCATCATCTGCCCAGCCTTTTCCCAACTATGTTGGGGTCAGCTTCCAGTCTTACCAGAAGCAGCTGAGTACAATTTTTTTTTTAAACGTTGCACCTAGCTAGGAATTTCTTCCTGTATCGTGGTTGCATTTACAAACATAGAAAACTCACAAAAACAAACACCCAGATCCGGAACAATTACTTGCAGATCATACAAATATTTGTTCCGTGCGGGGGTCGAACCCGTGACACGCTGCGCAGCAGTCGATCGCTCAGCCATTACGCCAACAGTGTCGTCAAATTTTACATGAAGCGACTGCCTATCTGACCGTCACAACGCAGTTATTGGGTAATACAATATCCTTTGGTAATACTGGTTGTCAGGCTTCTGACGACTCGTAACGACTGTCAAAAATCCAGGAATCTCAGCCGGGATCAACCAACGGCTTAACTTACTTTCCGAGGTTACTAGTTATTTCTTCTTTTTCGCATATTATATATATTTTGCGCTGGGTAGATTGTAGATGTTCACACCATATCGTTTTTTTTAAAAATTAAATGGTTTACAATTTTTAAGTATGTGGTTTTAATGCGAGTGTTTTTAATCCTAACGTAACAGAGAGGATAGTTTAGTTGTAGGATTTAAAAGTTAGTTGAGCCAAATATTAGAATATGAATTGCCAGTATGAAGAGCCAGTGCCAGCTAGTGTAAAGGATGTAAGGATCGTAGCAGGTGGCGTTCTGTAGTTTCTGCGTACCCCCATGGGAGGAAGGCGTGAGTTTATGTGTGTATGCCAGTAATATTTTGCACATAGATTGAATTTACAAAAAAAAGGGTAGGTTAACGTAAAGAGAAACGGTTTTACGTTTGATAATGACGACTCAGCTGAAGTAATAGGGCAAAAAATTACTGCAATTAAAAACCCTATTACTAAAATTAAGAAAAAAAAACACATAACGATATAAAATTATTCATAAAAACAATCCACACACATTATTAACTTAGTTGTTTTAATGAAAAATTTCTCTACTTTCGACGTCTTGGTCACTTCAACCAATAGGAGTCGCAGAGATAGTAGTATTAATTATATTAAATATCCTTTTCAACAGTTAAATCTCGACCTTATTGCTTGATTTTATGGTTGATTTTAGTGTTAACTAGTTGGTAGTAGAAATGAAATGTGTGGAGGGTAATCAGAGCGTGTCAGACGGCTGGGACGTGTGAGTTACTGAACTGAATGAAGAGTTATTTATAGTTGAATTTAGGAATTAATTTCACCAAATATATTTGGTTTGATTACTGTAACTATTGGACAATTAAAATTTAAACGAAATTATTAGCAGGCGTTATTGTTTTATTGTAGTACGATCACCAGATTTGAAAAAGTCGCGTATCCCTTACCTTAAGGCCTATAATTCCAGAGCTTCAGCAATAAACTTGAGCTGTACAAACAGCGCAAAAAATATTCCCACATTTTTCATCTAAGCTGTCAACTAAATAATTATTCATCGAAAGAATAAAATTATCTTATAAATCCTACTAATATTATAAATGCGAAAGTTTGTAAGATGAATGGATGGATGGATGGATGTTAGTTACTCTTTCACGCAAAAAGTACAGAACGGATTTGGATGAAAGTAGGCACACAGATAGTTTATAACCAGGAATAACACATAATATACTTTTTATCCCGATATACCCACGGGGTCAAAACTTATGCGGGTGAAACCGCGGGGTGCATCTAGTATTATAATATTTCCAAAATAGAAACTCCTAGCGAAAAAGTTTTATTAACAAAGTACTTACGTAATTCTAGGGAATGTTACGACGGCGACTTCAGCTACTGTTCCTGCGACTCAGAAAGCTGCGCGGATAGCAATAAGTGCTACTGCACCGGGCCTCGGAAGGTACAGGCCTCCCACAGCATGGAGTACCTACGTAGCCCGTCCAATACCTACTGCGACAGAATCAGGACACAAGACGACAAGAGTGGCAGAACTAGGTGAGACATTATCATCGTTACAAGTAACTAGAGGCCTTCTACAGTAGAGCAGGCCTCCAATAACTACCAAAACAAAATGAGGACACAAGTCGACAAGAGCGGCAGAACTAGGTAAGACATCATCATTGTTACAAAGTAACTAGAGGCCTCCCACAGTAGAGCAGGCCTCCAATAACTACCGAGACAAAATGAGGACACAAAACGACAAGAGTGGCAGAACTAGGTGAGACATTATCATTGCTACAAGTAACTAGACATCTCCCACAGTAGAGCAGGCCTCCAATAACTACTGCGACAGAATGAGGACACAAAATGAAAAGAACTGCAGAACTTAGTGAGACATCATCATTGTTACAAGTAACTAGTGTTACTGCAATAGTGTGAGGGAGAGTGAGGCCTACCACAGTAGAGTTGTAGGCCTCCAACACGTGCTGCGACAAAGTACTGAAATTAATTTTGACCGATTCGGAATTCGTAATTCAGTTTGGTTGGTTGCAGTATTTGTCTGTCCTTCTGTTTTGGAACATACGAGTACTAGTCAGCCGTAAAAGATCTTCCGTGTACATTTAGCCTCGCTTCCAACTATACTGATAGAGCAAACTTTTTATCAGCATAATCAGCCTATAATGTGGGAACATTATAGGCTGATTACAACATTGTGACTGCTGGGACACAGGCCTCCTCTCTGTGAGAGGGAGTGGGCCGTAATCCACCACGCGGGCCCAGTGCGGGTTGGTAGATGTCACATGTCTTCGTTTTTTTTTTGTTTTTAGGATGTCGGTTTCCTCACAATGTTTTCCTTCACCGTTTTGAGAGCAGTGGTGATGAAATAATTTACACAAAGTAAAGCGCCTGTGTTCGAACCTACGACCTACAACTCGTAAGTCGCGGCCGGTATCACTAGACTACCACTACTCTCTTTTTTTTTATCACGATGAAATCAATATTAGTATATTAGGTTCGCCCCCTATTAGACGAGACCGAAACATAACTGGTGAAAGTTCTGCCTAACCTTTTGAAAAAAACAGGTTTTAGGGGATGTTATGTTGTGTTTATGTATTGTCATCATCATCTGCCTAGCCTCTTCCCAAATATTATGGGGTCAGCTTCCAGTCTGACTGGATGCAGATGAATACCAGTATTTTTACACGGAGCTACTGCCGTGTGACCTCCACAACCCAGTAACTGGGTAACTCGTCACCCCTTTGTAAACGCGTAATTTTCGTGAATGGGCGCTGTCAGTTCAGACTGGTCATCACTTAACTGCGGCTTATCTTTAATCTTAGAAGCAACAACCGTCAGAGCCATCTGCCGTCATCTGTTTGCACAAATGCCATCCAAAACTGTAACCAGAGCCGAATCCCCAGTCTGTCGTACTCTAATGATGCTCAATGCCTTTCTGACTGCCAACCCTGAATGTGATGTGTTTGTGGATGAATTGAGTAAAATTATGCGTATATGTGTGTTGGTCTTTTTTTTTTTGGGTGGGGAATCATCAAATAACTTCTCCCGCTCTGGGCGGAGCTGGAGGGTGTGTCAGACTCTTACTGACTAAAACCCACCCGTATTCCTTCCGTTGCCAGTGTTGCCAGGGGCCTCGGTGACCCTTTAGTACCTTCCTGCGACCCCGGCAGGATGTGTGGTGGTCTGCGAGATAAACTATGCAATCCCAGTTAACTGTTCCATGTTAGTTTTAATATCTTGATTTAATTGGTCAAGGACGGCTAATGAGACACAATTGATTTTCTATTGTTTGACTCCGAATCGGTGTCGCGCGGGGTTTAACAGGTTAAGAGTGAGTGTGTGTGTGTATGTATGTGTGTGTACATATACTAAAATAATGATGTTAATGTTCCAGTCGATGGGGCGCCAGTGCGGGCGGGCGGCGGCGCTCGGAGCGCGGGCGGCGCGCGCGCAGCTCCGACAGCGTCGCCCTGGACTATGAGCTGTTGCTGCAGAACAAGCCACGAGCCAGGAATATGCAGCGGCTTACTGGTAAGGATCCCTGAATTTTTTTAAATCCATCTACTGAATAAACATCTTAAATTCATTTATTGATTCACTGACACAACGCACAGCTTAAACCAGTGTCTAGAAGCATGCAATTTTGTACAAGAGGGCCTTATGAAACGAAAGTGAGCAGTAAAAAAGATTTTTGATAATTCATCACCTAAAGGGTTTGTAAATAAGGGATGAAAGGTTCTATGACGATGGGAAATCCCATCGGACACACGGCTTATATTTTTATAAATACATATAAAAAAAGAAGTTTAAAATATGTACAATGCTTATTTCTACTGTTGATGGATGTAGAGAGAGGAGAGAGACTTATTTACCTCGCAGGTAAGCGCTGTTAGTCGAACAATGTCCTAGTTTGGTTTGTGAAACGGATTTACAAAAAAAATCCTTCTACCCAGTCCGCAGCACAGGCGCGGGGTCACAGGACGCTCTCTCAGTGAAGAAGTCGGCAGAGATGGCCGCGCTGTTCGCCGACGTGCGCCTGTCGCAGCGCACCGACGTGCGCGCTCTGTGCGGGGCCCCGCGCGCGGCCCCCGGGCCCCCGCGCGCTGCCCCCGGGCCCCCGCTGCCCGCGCCGTGCGGGGTCCGCCAGCGGGTCCCCGCCGCCGCGCTGTTCGCACACGCGCCCCTCAGCAGGAACGCTAGTCTAGAGGACACGTTAGGGTACTTACCCTAAAGCTGAGGGTAACGTTTGAGGCCTGACGTTGATTTAACTCATTGTATAAAAATAATTACATTAATATGTTAACTCAATTGTAATTATTTTTTGCAACGTTATAAGGCGTGGTGTAATCTCAAACGAAAGTAACCGCAAATCTTAAATCAAGTAAGAATTGAATGTAAAATGATTGTACAAGTAATTACACTGATATTTCTTTAGGTATATTTACAAGACATCAAAAAAAAACTCACTTTTTGGAGTAATTATAGTTGTGTTGTCAGTGGCGCCGATTCCCTTGTTCACAAACTAAACTAAATTTAAGTTCAGTGCATCTTTTTCTTTCTATTTCATTAAGAAAAGGACAGAAGATAAATATAAGTTTAGTCCTGTCAAATTAATCAGCGCTTGACGTAAATTGACGTAATTTTAGTAGGCAAGTTTTTAATCGCGTCTAAACTTGTATAGAGTAGTGACAGGCGCTGATTAATTTGACAGGACTGAACTAAAATTTATCTTCTGTCCTTTTCTTAATGAAATAGAAAGAAAAAGATGCACTGAACTTAAATTTAGTTTCGTTTGTGAACAAGGGAATCGGCACCAGTATCTTGTAAATGCATCTAACCTAAGTCAGATAATAGTTTCTGTATGATAATAATATCTGTAATAGTCGATTAGCAATATCTGATACCGATGTTATTATTTACAGAAGCAAGAATTCATGGCCATTGTCAACTACCTAATAAAAACTACGAAAAGGGAATTTCTAAAAAATAATCATGGTGGCAAAAGGGTGTTACAATTTTGTTTCACAATAATATTGGATCTGAAGATTATTGTAATAAAAAATACGAAACCAAAATACATGAAAATTATTCCAAATAGTGGAACGTGCAATATTTTTAGCTATTTACTATATTTTTAACAAAAAGTGCAATATATTTTGGCAAAATTATTTTATAGGTACTTACACAAAATGATACGAAATGACTCAGTTTTTCATTTCGTTTAAACGTTAAACGGGTATTGACGTCACATAACGTAGCAACGGGTTTTATTCAGAGAAAAACGTTCCATACATATTTGGTCGGAATATCGTGCCAAAGCTTCGAAAGTTATAACCTTTTGGAAGAATGCCCATTTACACGATGCTTTTGAGCAGCGCCCACAAGTGATGAGCTTTTTTCCTATAACTATAGAGAAAATAGCATGCTAAATAACGTTACAGAAAACGCATGCTATTTTAACAATAACACGTTTTATTTTTGTATATTTCGCCTCATTGCTTGCAAAAAAACATCGTGTAAATATAGCCAAAATAGACCGTGACACATGCTTTCTTGATTAATAATTAAAAAAACTTGTATATTCACGTATTTTTACTGTTTTGTATCTCATACACGTATACCACCTTATTTTAAAATAAGGCTATAAAGTATATCGATTGTTAATGTTAAAACTATGTATGTAGTTATTTATTTTTGAAAATAACTTTTATACATAGAATAATTAAGTGTGCAGAGTGTGTATTGAATTAGGCAGGCTTTAAATACTTTGATAGTTAACTGATGATAACTAATTAGTTAAGTATAGTCAATTTAGACCTAATTAATCTTTTGATCGCCACAGTCATTTTTTTTTTCTTTTGCAACGCACAAACCGTGCGAAGCAAAAGAAAAAAAAAATAACTGTGACGCCACGCCACAGTCATGTATAGATGACAAACTAAAATGTGCCCAGCACGCCACGGTCCGATTTTAAGGAATAATTCGTAGCTTGGCGCCGAGGGCACGTTTTTGGTTTTTTGACGTGGCGGTCAATAGGACTTGATTGACGTACTTGTCGGATAATACGTTACGTTGATTTTTTCTGCTGAGAATTATTTGAGGTTCAGACCTCAAATAAATCTCAGCACAAAAAAGGGCCAGCCCGTGTCAGATATAAGGGATCTACCTAATAAGTCTGGGGATAAGTTCTCATCTCTACCTACTGTCTTTGCTGTGCCAGACAGGGTCCACGATTGTTCTAAAGTCAATGTTTACCACCTAAGCATTACCATTAAAAAGACATCCGTCTTTTTATAGGTACTCAATACTTTCAAGACTCGCCAGAATTTTCGGGAATCGTGTGTAGTCAGGTTCTATTTCTATTTTGTAGAAATCTGCTTTAGTTTGAATACACACCCTGTATTTAGTAATAACTTGGTGCAAGTAGGCGATGGTTCAGTCTGTTTCTACTCCACTATTGTGAACTGATTGCTAAACTTACCGACTCTGAAACTAAACGCGATAAAGCGTCTAATCGTTACTATACTCTATTCCAAAACAATTTGACGAAAATGTAAACAGATGGGTCAGAAAACGTATCTGTGGATAGCAACTTGTTGTGCCACTTAAAAATAAAATGATATTATATAAATACTTAAACCCTAAAACCTAATGATAAATGAATGATAAATCATAAAATGATAAATAATTGTTGGAAAAAGTGGTGAGATATAAATTTGAAAACTTTGACATAGAGATGTATGTGTTAGTAATTCCCTCTAGTGAGTGCTTCAGTAATTCTAACAGGTTTGTTTACACTTTGATCAAAAAGTTTTGGAACTGGATACTTTAAGGTTGTGTCCGATTTGAGGGACACGTGAAGACGTTTTAAATATGCTATACCCTGATATGATGAATACCTTTAACTGCGTATACTTGTACTACTAGAGTTTTGTCTATTATAAGCTAAGTAATACTGCGCGTAATTTTTGACTATACGTCCCTGTAGAGCGAAAACTCAAGTCCAGTTGGGATTCGAGGGAATGAAATCTAATAAAGGGATAAAACATTGTGCGTTTTCCTAAAAGTTATATAAAATGTATCAAGTTACTGGTAAATTTACGAAAATAAATGTTTTTTCTTCAGAGCAAATAAAGAAAAATTGTATTTTTTTCTTGTGATTTAGTGAGTTTTCGCTTTACAGAAGTTATGTTCTTTCCTGAAAATGAAACCAAGAATTTCGATTCTTTTCCGTTATTTTTAATAAGTCTATTTTAATTGAAATGAGACTGGTTTAACTTTGTTAATATAAAAGTCGGTATACATACATATTCTATTCGTGATGGTTCTCGATCTGCGCCTGAGCAAACTTGTTAGCAATTTTCCTTTTGTTATAACATATTTACTTTATAAAGTTAGGCGCCTGTCTCACCAATATTAATGTAAAAATAATTATTTTAAAGATAATAACATTAAAACTAAGAGTTGTTTTAGAACTATTTTTAGAGAAAATGTCCATTTTGGTGTACGGCAGTGGGTATTGCCCAGTCAAGTCGTAGAATCTCTTGTTATACCTAGATTTATTATTTATCTGAGAATGTATAATTAAAAGTAAGGGTGAGACAAGTGCTTGAAAAAAAATATATTTTTAAATAATTAGTGAAATGTAGAGTAAAGTTACTATTTATCTATTGAAATTAAATCAATTTTACGGAAACTTACCTAATTAAGAACATGAATGTTCTTTTATTGGCTTGTTTTTATATGATGTCTTGTATTGTAGCTTAACCGTCAGTTAAGACAAGGCGCAAATAACACGCTTTAAAGCAGATAAGTGTCTATCCACAAAACACATGATATTTATTTAAAAATATTCTGTAAAATGATGTTAATTTTAATAAAATCTATTATTGTATGAATGTATTACTTTATAAGTATTATGTGTAAACTGTTGATCTTGTAACCGGTGCAATGTTTGTGCAATATGCTAGATGTAAGTCAGTGCGTCGCGTCGCGGCACTTGCCACGTGCAATATTTTGTAAATACAATGTAATAATAATAATATATTTTTTTTGTTTTATTTTTGTCATTGAGATTTTTCGTCTGGAATTTCTCAGTAACAGTCTGGTTTCTGGATTTGTGCCCAATTAAAGGATTTCGGCTCGCCCCCTATTACGTGGGACTTAAAGATATGTAACTCATATGTATTCTTAAATTAAATTCTGTATTAATAAAACAGTATATCCTATATAACGTACGAATTACTTAACTAATAATACAATTTATCAGTTAACACATTAAACAGCCAGAGTTTCTTCCTCTGCCCTACTTGATCTTATGCTGTGTCCGACAGGGTCCATAATTGTGACTAATATAATTATATCCTACCAACTACAAACATTATATATGACGGAGAAGGTATGTTTCTCTCGTTATCATTAGCCATATTTTAACTACTGTGGGCGTACAGTGGGAAGTGTTGGTTATTGCACAAAAGAAAAACCGTTTGCAGTTATTTCAAATTATAATTTACGATCCAACAATCACACTAGCTATTCACTCACTGTAGGTACACGACACAACTATACGGAACGCGCGATGGTTCAGTGATCCGCACGCGCCGCTCGCCCACAGATAAGTGAGCCAACACTCGCTGGCGCGCGCCCCACCAGCTCCATCGAGCGCCACCGGATGGCGCTGGCGTACCGGATACGACTCGCTTGCGACATATATAATAATTAATTTAATCAAGTAACAAGACTCAACGTGTTAGTAACAAAATACTTACAAACTATGTTAGCAAAACATTATCACAAACAATATGTGACGTCACTGCTGCAAGGTCACAGGCCCAGCCGATACAGCAGCAGCTCTGCAGCAGTGGTTCACAAACGCACAATCTAGCCTGCTTGCTACCATAGACAAGATGCTGTTGTACATTATGGTACGCAAAAAAAAAAATTGAGAATTGAACTGATGAAATTTCGGTGTCCTACAGGAGCCTCTGTCTAGCCCCGGGAAATGTAGGCGTTATGTTATGTTATGTTATGTGTATTTTTATCAAAGATCTTGTCACCAACACGAGACAGGTGTCATACCTACATACTTTTTTTTTGTGGGTGGGAATTCATCAAATAACTTCTCCCGCTCTGGGTGGAGCGGGAGGGTGTGTCAGACTCTTACTGACTAAAACCCACCCGTATTCCTTCCGTTGCCTGAGTTGCGGGGCCCTCGGTGACCCATTAGTACCTTCCCGCGACCCCATACCTACATACTTAAACTACCAAAACCGCCTTGTTATTACGAGAAAAAAACTGTTGTCAACCTCAAACTACTGTCGTGTACTCGTACGTGCGGTTGATTGTACAGTAATTTAAGAGCGGCCTCTTAACTCAACACATAAACCGCGGTCACTGTCGGACTGCATAGAAAAGAAAGAGCGCGATGACACAACGCTGGTAATTTATTGCAAAATATGAAGCAATTATCGATTTACAAAAAAGCTATAGATTGTATAAAAAAAATAAAACACTATTATGCTAATATGTTGCTTGTAGAATAATCTGACAAAAAATCAGAATGATTGCATGTACGAGTATATTAATATGGTTTTAATCGTTAAAAGAATTTTTTAGAGGTATCTTCGTGATTTTTTTCTATCGTATCAAATTAGTTATATTATGTTTTCAACACACTATCTACCTAGCATATATCCTTAAGAATATCATATATTTTTCTGATTTTGTTTACTGCAGTCGATCATATACTTTAAAGCATTATAAAACTTATAAAAGTTGACTTGAACTTAAAAAACGAACTTTAGCTAAAGCTAAAGTTCGTTTTTTAATTCCAGATATTAATTTGACTGGGGCAAATGTCAAACTACAACTATCAATTTTTTTTTATGTACAAATTAATATTAATAATTACAATGTCAAAATTATAAAATAAAATAAATTATTTAAAAAACAAAAACCCGACTGCGAAAACACATAACTGAAAACGGAAAAACAAGCATTAAAGTCTATATAATTTTGGTCTTGCAGGCGGGGACAACCAAAAGTTACACCATATTTCAGGTTATTCGACTGTACCCGCCTGCAAGACCACAATTATATAGATTTTAATGCTTGTTTTTCCGTTTTCAGTTATGTGTTTTCGCAGTCGGGTTTTTGTTTTTTAAATAATTTATTTTATTTCAAGCTTTTTAGTTTTATTAATATATATATTTGAAAATTACTAATTACTAGATTTTATTTGATACCAATATTGTTGCAATTACTTAAAAAAAAAACATCCCCTACTTTTTTTTGTATTTGCAATTTATAAATATTATATAGCCTATGTCACTCCCAAAATGAAGACGAATCGAAAGACACCTCATATGTTAAAATCCATCAAGCTGTTTAGGCTACAGAGCGTGCCAAAGAAATAGACATACATACATACATACATACGAGGTGCATTCAATAAGTACCTAGCCTCATCGCCAGAGGGCGCTGTAGTTTCAAAAGAGTTTTACCACAGTGTAGCACATTCTTTTTTAATTCTTTTTTCAAATTTTCATTTTAATCCCTTCATTTGTTTTAATTTGACAACTTATGGAAGCGAACGTGTCGATCGGTTTTACAAAAATGGAAAAAGAACAATATCGTTCGGTGATTCGATTCCTATTTTTGGAAGGGAAAACGCGAATCGAAATCAAAGAGCGCTTGGATGCTGTGTACGGTGACTCTTCTCCATCGATGGCCACCGTCAAGAATTGGTTCAACGAGTTTGCACGTGGCCGTACGTCGGTTTTTGATGAACCACGTCCAGGTGCACCGAAAACAGCTGCTACGGAGGAAAACATTAAAAAAATCCATGATTTCGTATTGGCAGATCGCCGATTGAAGGTTCGGGAGCTAGCTGAGACTGTAGGCATTTCAGAAGGAACAGTGCATCATATTCTTCACGAGGAACTCGGCATGAGAAAGCTGTCGGCGCGATGGGTGCCGCGTTTACTCACACCAGAAAACAAGCGCAACCGTGAGACCACATCGGAGACGTGTTTGGCGCTGTTTAAGCGGAATCCAGCGGAGTTTTTGCGTCGTTTTGTGACCGTCGATGAAACCTGGATCCACTGGTACACACCAGAGACCAAGGAGCAATCAAAACAATGGATCCAGACCGGAGAACGTGCTCCAAAGAAGGCGAAAACTGTAAAATCGGCCGGAAAAGTTATGGCCACCGTTTTCTGGACTCACAAGGTGTGATCTACATCGATTACCTCGAGAAGGGTAAAACAATTACAGGGCTTTACTATGCCGATTTATTGGGCCGATTCGACGCCGAATTAAAGAAAAAACGACCCCATCTGGCGAAGAAAAAAGTGCTGTTTCACCACGACAACGCACCGGTTCACACGTCTGCCGTTGCCATGGCCAAATTGGTCGAATTACGCTACGAATTGTTGCCCCATCCACCGTATTCTCCAGATTTGGCTCCTTGTGACTTCTTTCTGTGTCCTAATCTGAAAAAATCACTCGCCGGGAATAGATATGGATCGAATGAGGAGGTCATCGCCGCCACGGAGGCCTATTTTGCAGAGTTTGACAAAAACTATTTTTCGGACGGGTTAAAAACGTTGGAGCATCGTTGGGCTAAATGTATCGAACTAAAAGGAGACTTTGTTGAAAAATAAATTGCCACTTTTCCAAAATTTTCGTTTACTTTTTGTAGGCTAAGTATTTATTGAATGACCCTCGTACATACATACATACTTACATACTCTCGAAAAACATTACCCTCCTGAGGCAGTCGGGTAAAAAAGAGTAAGATGGTTGTTTTGTTTTTACTTCACTTTTATATATTTTAAATATAGTTTTATTGAGATAAAAAACAAACAACAAAGATTTGAAATGTCAAATTACTATGTGGAACACGAACTTTATGTTATTTAATTTAAAAATCTTGATACAACAACAATAGATATTTGTAATTAATTGTTGAATTAACCTAATTGTTGTCTGATTAGTCAACCCTTGAAAAGTGAATTATTGTTTATGGTAGGTAAATTCCCGTAGAAATTGACGAAATTCAACCAACATAAGCAATTAGTGTCGTCGTGACCCTTAACTGTCGATAACAAAAGCATGAAGGTCATTATTACGATCAAATAATAAATTATTGTGAGAAATAATAATAAGTGCAGAAGTTTTAAGTTGGGCCTGCACGTCAGTGGTTACACCACGAAGATATACAAGTTGAAATTGAAAACTTGCGACAAACTGAAATGGGACATTGTATACATCATTATTAACAACTTTTACTAAGGGACCAAAGCTGTAATCCAAAAAAAAAAAATCTGCTTTTCCTACATTTTGATGAGGTATTGCGAACATAAATGTAGGGGACAGCAGTTTTTTTTTTTGGGATTGTAGCTTTGGTCCCTTAGTAAAAGTTGTTCATAATGATGAGTACAATCTTCCATTTCAATTTGTCGCATGTTTTCAATGTCACCCTGTATAAAGGCGCTGTCAATGTCAATTTGCTACCACTTATTTGCGATTTAGGTTAAAACAATCACTTAAGGGAATTAAAAAAGAAAGAAAGAAAAATAGTTTATTCTGCACGAACAAAACGCACATTACAAAAAAGATTACATAAAATAAACAAATAAAAAATTAGCCAAAAGCCTCGTATTTAAGCCATAAAAGTAACACATTCATCTTTATCTAGAAGGTTTCGACTTTATATCACCCCCTCACCCCTTTTTCTAACAATTATTTTTTGAAATCATGTTTAACATTGTTTACATTTTCATCAAATTCTTTTGGAACAAAGCATACATCACGCTGGCAGATCGTCATCGGATCAGTTGCAAAAGAAGAAAAAAAATACTTAGTTTCATACGTAATAAAATTCTTTGGCTTATCCTTTGTCCAAACAATGAATGAATATCGATAATTTCACAGCCCTAGAATTGTGTGGCTTGTGGAGTTGAGATTCAATGAGTCTTGTCTATGACCGACGCATTTGCATCCACTTTGTGGGGGTACATAAAAATAATTTATTTGCTAAGTGACACTACACTTTCGTGTCTTAAATACTGTGTCTTGATTTACGCCAGCGTCAGTAGCACAGATTACTAATATGTAGCAAGCTACAGATGCGACAGTCGAATTTGCTTAGTTCCTACATTAACAGTTATGGCGCTGGTGTCGCTTCATGTCTGTCATTATCTTAACCGCGGCTTGACACACACATACGAAATGTATTAGTGCTTTCAATTTATTAATATTCAATATGGCTGTTATCGATAATTATTAGTAGTATAGTGATGTACCCGATTTCGACAAAATCTGCTAGGATTTAGGGTATTTTATCATTTATTAGGCAAATAAATATCTATTAGGTAAATAAATAAAACAAGTTATCATTTTGTAGTCATTTATTTATTTTCTTTTGCCTGTGGGTTTTATATTTTCTTAAAGCTAACTGTTGCATGTTTTGCATTTTCGAAACATATTTCTCTTCTATTTTCCCTCGTAAAATTTTATTTATTATATTGCACCAGTTGTGGCATTGTAGGCGAATTATTAGTGCTATGTAATATTTAATTACATCGCTATTGTGCTTTTTGCAGCCCAACCAAGACATGTCGCATTTGGCAATCAGACGTTTTAGATTTTTTTTTACATTACTTTTGTGACCATTTTCATTTAAAAAATCGTGAATGCATTGAGAATTTTCTCTGTACAAGCACAGTAGTTTCGCAATTGGGTAAGCCAAATTATTATTTTTCAATCTCTTGTATTCTCTATGTTGTATAAATTCATGGATCCCCTGGATTTCTTTTGTCGCATAAGTTTTTGTGCAGGAATAACAATTTATTTTTTTTGTTATTTTCCTGCATATGTATCCCGCAGTATACGCCGATGTTTGGACCCTTACTTTTTCTGCTACTGCATTTTCAATTAGAGTTCCCTGTGACTCTGTCGGACCCTTTGAAGATGACGGCACATTTAAAATTAAATTAGGCGAAATATTTTCTTCATTATCTTTTGCGTTGCAGTAGGTAAAAAGATAATTTAAATCAACTAATGTGTCGCCGTCATCTTCTTCACAATTTGAAAATTTTGAGTGAGGGCTCAATATACTAGACATTAGTAAGGACTTGAAGGCGTACATAAAACTATTTCCATCGGGATTCACGTTGCGATAATTCATCGCTCTTATGCGACCAAAGAAATTCTCAAGAGGATCTTGATTTATTAATCTGGGGTAAAAGTATTTCACTCCAAATTCTGTAAATAATAATTTGGACAGACCCAGAAAACTCTGCAACGTAGTAATCCACCCTTCAAGACATGGAGGACGCACATGTCTCGGCTTTGCATTCTGCCTAGCCAATTTACTATTGGTGTCAACATATTTAATATTTTTTAGGGATTTTGTTGCTTCTTGCCAAAATTCTTGATGAGGGGAATTTGGTTTTACTGCGCATCTAAGTTTGCCCCTTGGTTGACCTGGCGATCCATTGACACTATCAAATAAGTCGTCAAAAATGTCACCACTACTGCTGTTGTATCCATTGTTTCTATAGGAGTGTTGAGCCGCTTATCTGAAATATTTAATTTGTTTTACATAAATATTACCGCTATTTATTACTTCCGGAATGTCACTACCTACCTATACACATTAGAGCATTTAAATTTTAGTAAAAATATAATGAACAAGTCCTTTTTACAGTTCTGGCTAATGAAACAGTTGTAAGTTTTCATGCATACATCGCACAAACATTTATTCAATCAAGTATAATTAATATTATAATACTACTTACGAAGAGCATCAGTATAATTAAGCATTGCAGCTGTTCGTGCACTTAGCACTTGGGTGGCTGCTTTAACTTTCATTTTATTTATGTGTTTTGGGTCCACATGTTGTGCAGTCAAATTTGGTATCGCTCTGGTGTGCCCTGATTTACTGTCTAGGTCATATATATATGAAATATCTGCCCATGATGCCCTTCTTCCATTAAATAAAATATCCTTGGTAAGAAAATTGTTGCGGATACTCTTTAAAAGATGTGGTGGATCGTGAAATAAAAAAAGATCGTGTCCAGCTATGTGAATTGTAACATCTGGAACAATAAAAAAAAATATATATATATATATATATATATATATAAAAGAAAACAATATAATGTAGCGCAACTGTATAAAATAGTGACAAAATTTACCACTTTCTCTGCATTGATTGCTGCGAAGTCGAGCAGTTGTTTGTTTTAACTGTCTAAAACATGACCTAAATGTTGATCCTTGATCACAGACAAGTGTAAGCGGTTTTAGACCAGTTTCCACAAGCAGAGGAATAATTTCTTTTAAAATTCTCATGAGCTCATGTGCTGAAATTGTGCCCTCACAAAAATAGTATGCAATGGGTTGCCTCCATGAATGACATATGCCTCTGATCATAAAAACCAGAGCATGGTCAGCCAGTTTAGGTTTTCTTGCTCCTGCTATCTCAACAAATCCGATAATTTTGTCCTTGCTTTCATTAAATGTGAGATGTGGTGAAAGCGCTACTTCATCAAATACTAAGGAGCAAAGCTTTTTTGTCGTGTCCCAGTCCTTAATGGTGTGTTTGATATGCTCAAAAATATTTTTATTTACTCCGCATTCAAACTCAATTTTATTTGAGAGTCTAGCCAGTGTTCTCTTGTTAGGTAAGGCAAACATTTTTTCTAGAAGCTTATATCCCTTTGGACTTTGCTTCATCAGAGCAAGGGCGAATAATTTGTCTTCTAAAGAAAACCGTCTTGCCATTTTGCTTCTTCTAGCAAGTCTTAATTGCATCAACAAGAAAGCTTTAGCTTTCTTATTAAGTTTTTCAAAATTTTGCATGAGCTCTAGGTTTTCGGCTTTATTTGCGTTTTGGAGATTCTGAGTATTTGTGTCACCCACACTATCTGAAGCAATTTTAGTACATTGCTTTATATAACGGCGAGTTTTTGAATGACACTGAGTTGCACTCTTTCCTGAAATACATAATAAATAATTGTGTTAGATTACACAATTAGGAATAATATAAATGAATGTATATTATTCCTAATCCATAAACAGTATAAAACAAAGTTGTCATCTGTTTGGCCACTCAGTTTTTCAAAACCACATAGTGAATTTTTTTTATGCAGTTTCCACCAACATATTAAAATTTAACTTGGATATAGTACAAAAATCTCAATGTTTTAGCATGCCGCCACCACATCAGTAGGTCACTCTCTCAAAGCATTTTACCTACTTGGAATGGGTTTCTGTAAGGATTTCTTGATTTCAACCATTTCAGAATCAGGTTGCCATTCTGTAATCAAAAATTTTTTTATGAGTAGAATGCAAAATAAAATGTTTTCTCTGTACAGGAATTTTGATAAGACAGACGCCCGTTGGTGAAATTTAATAACATAATTATTAACAGTTGGTGATTATTCAATCATACCTGCACTTATTTGAATCTCCTTGTTTTCTGCATTTGATTCTCCTTGTTCAATTTCTGTGGTTTCAGAAATGAAACCAGCAAATGTACAACCTAAAACAAAATAAAAATGTACATTTAAATAGCATGAAATGGTAGGGCCATTGGACATTAAATGAAAACATTGATGACATGACAACAAAGGTTGCACTTTAGTGCTACTAGGTTCTTTTAGCACTTGCATAACATTGACAGGAGGGTGCTCATTCTCTTTTTAACTTTTCCCACTACCTTTAGTTATTTAAGCATACCACTAGGCTACTATCACTGCAGCTAGATATGCCACAATAGGTGACCAAACTTATGTATGTACTTAAAATAAAAACACAAACCTTCATTCTGCAAATGAAGAGAGACTTCTGATTGGCTGGTTGAAGGAAGTGAATATACATGTTCCTGGGAAATGTCACCTGCAATTATATTTTAATGGTCAGGTTTTAGCCATGCAACTTAAGTGGGTACCAACTTGGCAACTTTGTCTTAGGGAAACTTAAAGAAGAAAAGTGGACATTAAAAAAGACATTAATATAGCTCTATAATTTTGTTATTAAATAGACTGAACAATCTATGTATATAAATACAAATGAAATGGGTGCCTGTTAGTAATCGCATCACTTGAGACTGATTTAGCATTACTTTTTTCTCCAAACTTTTATAATAGTTGTAATAGTAGAATAAGGTTTTTACGTTAAGAAAAATTAGAAAGTTCTGTAACTTCTAGTGCTTCTTTCTGTGGAACTTGGACAGGACAACGTCTGATGGGTCAGATAGTAATTTAGATTTTACAAAAGGGTTGACTTTTCCTTGTGATTCTGTACTAGTCTGTGAACTTAAATTATCAAGGTAAGGTCATTTCTTTCATACCTGTCATGGTAATTGGTTCTCCAGTTGAATTGTTATCATTTTGTTCTCGGCTCTGACAATAATTATGTTCATCCAGAAAATTACACCCTGGAATTATTAAAAACATTTAAACATTAATGCTTAGTTGTATATAAGTTGATGCAACTGAGCTGGAGATGTCTTGTGAATTTAAACTAAAAAAATATGTTTTGTGTAGTTAGACAGCCAAACCACGCGCAGGAAATAGAATTAAAGAGGGAAGGAAGTAGATTAGGAGGCTCTAGAATGAAAATTACAACCACTGCAAATTTAATCCTTTTCATACTATGAATACCTACTTTCTAATTTATGATTGTGTGGAAAATAGACATATGTACAATAACTTTTAAAGTGATACTTGAAGTTGTTCCTCTAGGATGTTATGTTGTTATGCTTTAAGCAACAGCTAGTTACATAAAAATCTGGTTAGAATAAAGGTTTAAGTATTACCTTTATCAAGTGGTACGCCATGAGCAATTTCCAGTTCCGTAAACAAGCAAGGATAGGAATAACGGATTCTAACACCAGCTTGGTCAAACTGAGTTTGATCAAAATGTTGTTCACAAACACGTTTTGTCATTATTTGGTTCTTTGTCAGTCCGAGTAGATTAGGGTTTGTCGGAACTAGTAACGACAACCACTAATTGCGTAAATTATCATTCATGGGCATGCAAAATAGTCTGTGAGTGTTACTTGTTGAATCACAACCACCAACACAACACTTATTTGGAGCCATGACGAAAAAGTTTGGAGCAGTGAAAATAAATATCACCGAGCACGGTACGGAGTACCACAAAGCGTGGAATTGTATCGTACAACAGAGGAAGTGGCTTCTCAAGTATCTCAACTCAACGGGGAGGAGAACACAAGATAACCTGCTCGACTCGATGCTGCACAAAACAATGGCTTATTTACATTAATTATCTGACATAATGTGTAAACTGTCAAATGACACACACACTGACACACAATGACGTTTGAGGACAAGATGGCGACTATGCCGCGACAGCAGAGCCAAAACTATAAAATTGGAACTAAAGCTGTCAGCCCCCTGGTCAGTAGTAGAGTTGCGAATAATAGTTCAATGAGAAGAAAAGAGAGATACGTATCTTTCCGGTACGATGAACTATATCTTTCATCTAGTTCACTAGTTCACTTAGTTCACTATTGACCAGTATAAACTGACCTATCGCTGTTGGGTACGCTTATATGATTCGAGGTCAACAGATATTGGTTTCTATACTTTTTAAAGATACATTACATCAACATGATATCTTATCTATTCTACTAATTAGCTAAGTTCTACTGTATTTTTTCACATATACACAACTTATATAATAAAGTTAGTAGAAAAAGCAACAAATTGATTTTCCTTCATACTTGTCAGGCTTAGGGCTGTCAACCTCCATACACAATAAATTTAGTTAAAATGGGTTCTATGTATTGTTTTGCTTTTAGCTATATTAAATTATTAAGTTTCATAATGAGGTTGGCGTATTTAAAAATCAATTACACGATTACGAATTATGAACTAAATAAGTGCATTTCAATTTTCAATATAAAATAATACCCAAAATTGCGGATGAAATTATAGTCTATTGACAAAATTCTGGAAAACTGTATCGTATTATTAAGTGCGTAATGTATATTATTGCTCGTTCGGCAAAGCGAGCGATGCATATCAACTGTCTCACATTATTACGTAAATAAAAACGAGGCAGCCGATAGGCGATACTTCGCGCTCTCAACTCGGCACACGCTCGTGCACGATCGGTTCTTGTCGCGATTCATTTAGTTCCGCGAAACGAGCGATCGTCGTTAGTAGTTCCCGAGTCAAAATGAGCGGTGAATCGCGAAGCGAACTAGTGAACTAGAGATACAGTCTGTACGGAACTGAACGAAAGATTTGTTACTGCTTTCATAATGAACTAGTTCATTATTGTCTTTCGTTCGCGAACTACCCAAGTCTAGTCAGTAGTGATCTTGTGTTATGTAATGAAGGAAGTGTTGAATATTTGTTTTATTTGTCACTAAAGTTGAAGTTTTTTTTTACAATTTAAACATGGGAGCCCAGGAATCTAAAAGACCGGCCGCCCCACCACAGTAAGTTGTTTTAAGTTCCTACCTACTAGTTTACTACATGTTGAGGGGCTCGCAGGTTAAGTAGTAACCGCCCGGATCAATAGATTTACGAAGTTAAGTTGTGCTTGCCGCGGTCAGTCTTTGGATGGGTGACCATTTTTTTTTTTAACATAATCATTGAGTCCATGCATCGGAGAGCACGCAAAGCCGTCCTTCCTGCGCCTAGTCTCTCCCCGGTCGTGTTGGATTGGCGGGGACGCCAACACAAGATATTCTCAAATGGGAATTTGAGAATAAGATATTCTTAAATTCCCATAGTGTGTTTGTGCACACACTTGTCCACTATAATATCTTCTGCGTTCTTGGCTTGTCTCAACTGAAATTAGCAGCCGTGAATGAAATCAGTTTTTCGGTATCAGCCCGGAGTATGGATATAAGCAGCTGGTTATAATTGACAATAAAATCAAAATCTAAATATTTTGTTCACATAAACCTGTATGTGCAATTATGAAACGTCAGAAGCTAGGTGCACGGTTCCAGTTGGTTGTTTCTTATGGAGAAGAGCCATTAACCCTTTGACCGCCACGACAAAAATTCAAAAACGTGCCCTCGGCGCCAAGCTACGAATTATTCCATATAAATCTGTCATGTAGTCGTGACCATGGCGTGCTGGGCACATTTTGGTTTGTAAGTTCAAAAGGTTAAGAAAATCCACGGGTACCTACTCTTTTAAAAGTAATTGGCTTTTACAATGTTTTTAAATTACAGTATTAATAGGTATGGGAGGACAGTGTGGGTCTGTTGACAAGTACCTGGTACTTAAGGTAGACCCGCAGTGGCAACCCGCGAATTTTATTACTTTATTTGCTATTAGCAATATCGGGTGAACTGAACAGACCTGCAAATTGCAAAAAACGTAAGGAAATTTGATTTTAGCCTCCCTTGCACGAAATGTGGAGATGATTTACAAAAATTATCATTAAAGTGATTTTGCTTAATATTACGCAAGTGGATCCTTGAATCGAAAAGTGGTGTTCACAAACCTACAATATTTTTGACCGCCACGTTAAAAAAGCAAATACGTGCCCTCGGCGCCAAGCTACGAATTATTCCTTTAAACCTGTCATGTACTTGTGACCGTGGCGTGCTGGGCACATTTTGGTCTGTCATCTATACATGACTGTGGCGATCAAAGGGTTCAAGGCTTCAAGGGTTAAACGGCTTCGGATTCAACGATACCCCACACTATGGGGTAGACAAATAAAAATATAGAGAAACAAAATATCATCCCCACATTACGTGCAAAGGAGGTTAAAAAAAATATTGTCAAGATTTTATTTTAGCACTTTGTCGGCGTGATTAATATGTACACCTATGCCAAATTACAGCTTTCTAGTACTAAGCGTATCTGAGCTACAGTGGGGACAGACAGACAGACAGACAGACAGACAGACGGACATGGCGAAACCCTACGGAACCCTAAAACGACTCGTGATGAACCACCGGAAAAACAATACTATTCGTCCATTTGTAAAAAGGCTGTAACGGCTACATTTCCAGTATAAGGCGATCTCGCATTGTATAGGATTTCCATACTATGAGAGGTTATCTTGTACTGGAAATGTATAGCTTGATATGTAACCGTGTGTACAGTGCATATCAAGTTACCGCAAACTGTCAAATTTCTCCAAATAATTTTAAGCCTTAAACGTTGACGGTTAAGTTCAAAATCGAATGAGAAAATTTGACAGTTATTTTGAAAGCACTGTTGCTACTGGTGCAATATATAAAATGTTAAGAAGATAAAGGTTTAGGCCGTGCGCTGCGTTAAGCGGGCGTTCGTCGCGGGTGTCCGTCGCGGGGACCCGCGCCGTGCTCCGTCGCTGACAAATTTAACCCGTCGCGGACGCCCGCGACGGTCTCCCGCCTCTTGCAGCGCCGCGTCTTTATATAAGTCATTAGACATATCCCATAAAACGGGGCGACATTGGACTTCCAAAATGACACGCTCCGTGTCAATAATACTCATTGTTATCAAATTATGAAAAATAATGTACAAGCACGGAACGTGCGGCACGGATAACGCAATGGAGCACGCGAGCGGAGATGTTTCTAGGAAATCAGTGAGCCTCACTGATTTCCTAGAAACATCTCCGCTCGCGTGCTCCGTCACACGGACACACGGGTCGCCCGTCGCCCGCGGGGCGGGTCCCGCCGCCCGCGCCGCGTGCGACGGGCGACCCGCTGCACGCAGCGCTGATCTATGAGATTACATGAAACAGCACGCCACGCGGGCGCCCGCGACGGACGCCCGCTTAACGCAGCGCACGGCCATATTGACTTAAAGAATGTGTTACATTTTCAGTTGAAGCTCTTAATCCAGCACTCTAATTGAATAACACATTATTAATCAACTGAATGATTTTGAAGTATCCATTGCTTCATGTGAACTCTCGGATATTGTGTCTGCTATTTAACATCCTTCATAATACTAGAACGCCATCCTATCTGCGGGAACGTTTTTCCTTCGCCCGTCCTTCTGATGCACCTTGCAGGTCGCATCTTAGAAATCTCCTTAAATCCCCTCCCCACTCTACCGACTTCTACTCCTACTCCTTCACCGTGCACGCGGTTCGGCTGTGGAATTCACTTCCGCCTGACATTAGGGACTGCCAAACTGTTGCTGTTTTTAAAAGAAGAGTGAAAGAACACTATCTTTCCACTTTGCCATAGTTGTATATTATATATTTATTATTTTATACTATTAATTTTATATAAGTATTTTAGTGATATTTTTTTTAGAAGTATGTATTTATAATTATGTAAGTATATTCTCTTATTGTATATTTAAATTAGTGAATAGTTTTTTTTGAATGGTCTATTATTGATTTCATAATTGTTGATTTTTACAAGTGTGGTAATCTACTAATATAATGGCGTCATTAATGAGGATCGGAACAGACCATTCTGACACTATTGTAATAGCAGACTTGAGGCCCTGGAGGGTAACCATCACCTCTTATAGAAGTATTATTTCAATATTACTTCTGCGTGAGAAAGAGATGGAGCTATAAGCCCTGTATAGCTTCATCACTTTCCCACTGTGAAATAATATTATAATGTGTGAGTGAGTGTCTGCACCCGTTTGTGGGACATTAAAAAAGATTGCAATAAAAGGCGAATGGCAGGCTTGTATGGGACTTTCGTACAGCTAATCAAATTTCGTGTTTTGGGATATTTTTATAGTATGCAGTACGAAATCTGCCGTTCACCTTTTAAAAATAAAATGCCTTTTTGCACTTGTGTGTGGGAGGGTTTGTGTAGGTATGCGTGTGTGTGTTGAGTTTGTGTGCATGACGAGTGTGTGTGTATACAGGTCCACATTAAATTACCTAGCAAAACCACAGACGAGATGGATATCGATATCTAAACATACTAAAACAAAAAAAAAAACATGATTTGAGGATTTTTTGGGTCACTTGAAATGTCAGTTTTCTTTGCTTAAGAGGCCGACAACAGCTAAAGCGCGGTCACTGTTGGACTGCATAGAAAAGAAAGAGAAGCGCGATGACACAACGATGGGAATTTATTGCAAAATATGAAGTAGTTGTCAAAAAATTAAAACACTATTATGCTAATATGTTGCTTGTAGAATAATTTGTAGAAAAAATCAGAATTATTGCATGTATATAAGTATGGTTTTTAATCGTTAAAATATTTTTTAGAGGTATTTTCGTGTTTTTTTTTATCGTATCAAATTAGTTGTATTATGTTTTCAACACACTACCTAGCATATATCCTGAAGAATATCATATATTTTTCTGATTTGGTTTACACAAAGACACCGCGTGTAGCACTACAAGCGCACACTGGTCCCGAATGATAAAAAAGTGGACATTAAGAAATTTTTGACAGAAGGTCAACGGATTCGGCTGATTTTTTTTTTTGTAGACAGCTGATGCAATTACAAATCACTTTTATAGATTGAGTTTTTGCCAAATAAGCCGTATTTTCAGAGAAAAAAAATATTCAAATATTTTTTGTATGAAAGAAATCCTAATTTTGTCTTTATCTTCCAAGATTCAAACGTATTCAAAATAAAACTTAGCGCAGCTTGTAGAGGTGCTAATTGCTCACCACTTTGTCATAGACACTCTTCTGCGATTTTGTGCTCCTTTTGAGTTACAGGCACTTTAAATATTTTTTGTATGAAAAAATCCTAATTTTCTCTTTATCTTCCAAGATTCAAACGTATTCAAAATAAAACTTAGCGCAGCTTGTAGAAGAGCTAATTGCTCACCACTTTGTCATAGACACTCTTCTGCGATTTTGTGCTCCTTTTGAGTTACATGCACTTTAAATATTTTTTGTATGAAAAAATCCTAATTTTGTCTTTATCTTCCAAGATTCAAACGTATTCAAAATAAAACTTAAAGCAGCTTGTAGAGATGCTAATTGCTCACTACTTTGTCATAGACACTCTTCTGCGATTTTGTGCTCCTTTTGAGTTACAGGCACTTTAAATATTTTTTGTATAAAAAAATTCTAATTTTGTCTTTATCTTCCAAGATTCAAACGTATTCAAAATAAAACTTAGCGCAGCTTGTAGAGTAACTCTTACAAATATATGAAATTATCAGTATGAAATAAACAAACAAGGAAATCTCAAAACGTGTTCAGACATGTTTATGTACAGGTAAGTTATTGTGTGACTCGTATGTAAATTTTTTTTTGTATAGAGTCATTGCTTAATTACCCTATAAGTGACGATTTCGGCTCTATTTGGTCATCTAGTCGAACGCGTCGAAAACGCTGAATGATGAATAGGTATATAAATTGCAATTAAAAATTCCCTTTGTAGTTTTGCGGTATTTATGTAGGAGCACATCTTAGTATGTTTTATTTTCTCGTGACTCATCCAAATTGCAAGAATATTTGGCTCATTATCTAACTACCCCATTAAGTAATGAGGTAGTTAGGTAATGAGCCATTATCTAACTACCCCATTAAGTAACGGGATAGTTGGGTAATGAGTCATATATCAATAGTATAAGGGCAAGCGGAACCCGTTTTTGTTCATTACGCGTCTTGTGCTCGTAAAAACAACACAATTTTTTATCAACTATCACCACATTGTAACTTTTATTTATTTGCCTGTAACATTTTTGTATCAAAATGACTACATTTGTGACTAATTTAGACATTTTTTCTTTTTTGAGTAATAGTGGGTGCCTTAAAAATAGTGATTTACTGTGTCAAACCATTATAAATCGTATTTCAAGTGAAATTCCAAACGAAGAGCTCAGTATTATCAAAAAGTTTTGCCAAAATTATACGTCAAACCTAGCTAGAAGATGGGACAATTCAGGTAGAAACGAAAGATTTGGTGTTAAAAACAAGGAGTGGTTGGAGTCTAAAATTTTGTGGCCAACTTTAACTTCTGTGAATTTTCCTATGTTGTTTGATCCAGAATATACCATAGAGGACATTTCAGTAGACGTAGAAGAGCATAATTTATCGTACGAAGAGGAAGCGGGTGCATCTACATCAGAAGCTACCACAAATACTCCCAGAACTAGAAATACTTTTTGAATTAATTTTTTAACTCTGAAAATACGGCTTATTTAACAAAAAATACATCTTTAAAAGTTACTTGTAATTGTATCAGCTGTCTACAAAAAACTAGTAAAGCTCATCCGACAACGAAAAATTTAAAGTGCCTGTAACTGAAAAGGAGCACAAAATCGCAATTGAGTGTCTATGGCAAAGTGATGAACAATTAACCCCTCTACAAGCTGCGCTAAGTTTTATTTTGAATACGTTTGAATCTTGGAAGATAAAGACAAAATTAGGATTTTTTCATACAAAAAATATTTAAAGTGCATGTAACTCAAAAGGAGCACAAAATCGCAGTTGAGTGTCTATGACAAAGTAGTGAGAAATTAGCCCCTCTACAAGCTGCGCTAAGTTTTATTTTGAATACGTTTGAATCTTGGAAGATAAAGACAAAATTAGGATTTCTTTCATACAAAAAATATTTGAATATTTTTTTTCTCTGAAAATACGGCTTTTTTGGCAAAAACTCAGTGATTTGTAATTGCATCAGCTGTCTACAAAAAAAAAATAAGCTGAATCGGTTGACCTTTTGTCAAAAATTTCTTAATGTCCCCTTTTTTATCATTTGGGACCAGTGTGAAGCGGTGCCTTTGTGTCGCATCACGTGTCGCGCTTGTTTGTAAGAGTCTTAACTCTGATATCGCCAATCCAGCTTTATCCGACGCTTGCTTATTACGAATGGGCGATAAGTATTGATCATCATCACTATTCATGCCTTATCTCCGTACAATGAAAACTCAAGTAGACGCCTACAGTGGAAAAATAATTGGCTGTTTTTAATAATATTGATCTAACGAACTTATTTATGCAATTTAGGATAAAACAACCGTACACCCGAGGCCGCGGCCTATTAAGCGTACGTCGCGCGAATACGCGATCGCCGCGCTCTTATGTCACTTTTTGTTCGGTGAACCTGAACGCGAGAGACATACCTATGCGGTGACATATGCGCGGCGATCGTTTTTAAATAAGAAAGTGGATATCTGATCTTTGCTGCTCCCGGGAAACATCTACATTACGATCCCTCAATATCCCTCAACCGACGAACACTTACAAAGGTCACCCAATTTAAATACTTGGGACACCATGTCACTGAGGACCTCAAAGAAGCAGCCAGATACAACAAGTTGGCTCACATATTCGCTCGTTGTAGTAACGAAGTCAAAATAACTCTGTTTAAAGCTTATTGTCAAGCGTTCTACATGGGCAGTTTGTGGGTCAACTGTACACAGAGGGCTCTAGATGGTCTGCGTGTGCAAAATAATAATGGCTTCAGGGTGCTGTTCAAGTTGCCCCGGTTCTGCAGTGCTTCTAGCATGTTTGCTGTAGCACGATCTGACGATGTTTATGCCAATATGGGGAAAAAGACCCCATCCTTAATAAGCAGAATGAGGGGCTAGCAGCAACAATATTTTGAAAACCCTTGCCTAGCCTAGCCGAACAACATGATACACCAATATTAAAAGACTCTGTCCAGTTGCTTGTGCGGCAGGTATGAATAAGAATGATATGTAATAAATAAATACTAACCCTTAGTTGATATGTGTGTTAGATCATTTAGCTCCCTTCAAAATGGTTGAGCTGGATGGTGCTGATCCATGTTCGTGAACGGGCGCCGTCAGATGGGACTGGTCACCTCTTAGATGCCTTATTGGCTTATTTTTAATTATTTTATTTTAAAATTGTTTATGTTGCTACTATGGACGCGTTTTTTTTTTAATCGTCCTCACATTTAGTTATACTTTCAACATTATTTATTTATATTAATCTATATGTAACAATGTAATTTAAAAGAGTGTCCATGGGAAACTCCATGGACACTCTTTTAAATTATATTGTTAATTATTGCCCGTTCTTCTCCATAGGTACCTACTACGCTTTAGAATGGACAACTAGCTTCATATTTCTAACTGACCGACTCCTCGACAATTCAAAAGTGCCTGTAAATGGTTTAATTGAAATAAATGCTTTGAGTTTGATAAGTTTTTTAATAATCCTTGGACCAATGTTGCCAAATTAAATAAGTATGTTATTATTATTAAATATAACGCGGGGTGAGAGCTATATTGGTATTGGAGGTGTTTGTTCTGGTTGCAGACTTCCACGCAGACGTTGTCGACGCCGAAAGCTATTTTAGGATGATATCATAAAACGAATTTTAGATTTTGATGGCCTAATATTTTTCTAAATCATGTCTTTTCTTTTCAGGTTGCGAATGTCTGAAGCTGATGTAAATCGTCTCCTCGAAGCCCAAAGAAAGGAATTTGAGAGAACACGCCGTCAAGAAGCATATGTTACCGCGCAGATAAAGCTCCAGGAGGAGGCCACAACTTTAGCTGCACAGAGAAAACTACAGAAGGAGGCCTTTATTGCCGAGCAGAAAAAACTACAGGAGGAAGCTGCCAAAGTAGCCACACAGAGAAAACTACTGGAAGAGGCTGCTATCGCCCTGCACAATAAACTCCAAGAAGAGGCCGCTAAGAAAAAACAACAAGAAGTGGCTGCTGAGAAAAAGCAACAAGAAGAGGACACTAAGAGAGCATTTCAAGAAGCGGCCGTTAAGAAAAAACAACAAGAAGAGGACACTAAGAGAGCATTCCAAGAAGCGGCCGCTAAGAAAAAACAACAAGAGGAAGACACTAAGACAGCATTTCAAGAAGCGGCCGCTAAGAAAAAACAACAAGAAGAGTCCGCTAAGAGAGCATTCGAAGACGAGGCCGCTAAGAAAAAACAACAAGAAGAGTCCGCTAAGAGAGCATTCGAAGAAGAGGCCGCTAAGAAAAAACAACAAGAAGAGGACACTAAGAGAGCATTCCAAGAAGCGGCCGCTAAGAGAGCATTCCTAGAAGAGGCCGCTAAGAGAGCATTCCAAGAAGAGGCCACTAAGAGAGCATTCCAAGAAGAGGCCGCTAAGAAAGCATTCCAAGAAGCGGCCGCTAAGAAAAAACAACAAGAAGAGGACACTAAGAGAGCATTCCAAGAAGCGGCCGCTAAGAAAAAACAACAAGAAGAGGACACTAAGAGAGCATTCCAAGAAGCGGCCGCTAAGAGAGCATTCCTAGAAGAGGCCGCTAAGAGAGCATTCCAAGAAGAGGCCACTAAGAGAGCATTCCAAGAAGAGGCCGCTAAGAAAGCATTCCAAGAAGCGGCCGCTAAGAAAAAACAACAAGAAGAGGACACTAAGAGAGCATTCCAAGAAGCGGCCGCTAAGAAAAAACAACAAGAAGAGGACACTAATAGAGCATTCCAAGAAGCGGCCGCTAAGAAAAAACAACAAGAAGAGGACACTAAGAGAGCATTCCAAGAAGCGGCCGCTAAGAAAAAACAACAAGAAGAGGCCGCTAAGAGAGCATTCCAAGAAGAGGCCGCTAAGAAAAAACAACAAGAAGAGGACACTAAGAGAGCATTCCAAGAAGCAGCCGCTAAGAAAAAACAACAAGAAGACGCCACTAAGAGAGCATTCCAAGCAGAGGCCGCTAAGAAAAAACAACAAGAAGAGGACACTAAGAGAGCATTCAAAGAAGAGGCCGCTAGGAAAAAACAACAAGAAGAGGCTACTAAAAGAGCATTCCAAGAAGCGGCCGCTATGAGGTAGAATTTTATAACAAAAAATAATAATTCAAGTTATTCAAGTCAAGAACAAATTTTATTTATACCCGAAAATAGAACTTGGTCTTGACTTACCCGGAAAAGGTCAAAGAAGAATGAATGGAAAAGTATGGAGCGACCTTTGCTCAGCAGTGGGACGGTGCAGGTAAAAATATAGGTAGGTAACTGTTAAATGATACCTTTATATGTCACTAGCGACTGCCCCTGTTCCCACAGTTTTTTAAATACCTTGACAAAGCATCGATATTTCTTTATTATATGCAATTTTAATCATATATAGATATACCTGGTTGTATTGTGTTCCTGGTTGATGGTTTTATATAGATAAACCTTCCCCAATAAATTCTCTAAATGTTGGAGTTGGGCGCAAAATATTTGTATGTTTTTGATGAAATGGCGTGAGTTTAGATAAAGAAGTGTACGCGAACTCATAGTAGTTAATTAATATAATATATACTTAATGAGAATGCACATCTAGTTATTATAACAATCGTGTGATACTATTCTCTTAAGGATCTTTTGATGCCTGAATGACATTGACAGGGGGGCGTTGTTCGTGAACATTTGTGAAATTGTTACAGAAATTGTATTGACAAAACAAGATGGCGGCGATTTCCGATTTTTAGTTTCGATTATGGTCACGCGCCAAAAGAACTTTGGTGCGTTGTAGCTATAAAACTATTGGATTTCATACTTGTCAATGTTTGTTGTTAACAGCTATTTGCCAGCGCCAGTTCCTGTCACACCAAGTGTCGCAAAGTACTTGATATCGTCTTATAAATCGATGAACGCCGGCTGCACGCACGAAAAAGTATGACTCATTGTCACGTTCCGCCTGAGCCGAGCGTGCAAGCGAGAGCGCGGAACTAGCGATAGAGAGGCACGGTCGGCCGTAGCGTTCGACTTGTGACGCATCTCTCTCTCGTTATCTCGTAAAATTATCGTCCGTAAACCGACCTTACACACAACCAAATTTTTATATAAAGTGCCAGGTCAAGGACAATTTCTAAGATGTAGCTTGGTTTTAGCCAGGTATGTCTAAATGTCCCAGACTTTAATCACAGAGTACGTAATATCAACGGTCTGTCCTTTGCCCCTACAACCTACAAAGGACAGACCCACACGGTTCGATTGAAAATGCTGGGCTACGCTTACCGAGGACCATACATTACATACCGAGACCCCTGCGTGTTTCTGAAAGCACGATAAGCCGTTGGTCCCGGCTGTAATTCTTAAATCCCCCACCGAGAACGAGATGACGGCGCCGTAGTAGCGATACATATATTTATTATGGCCGCGTCAGCCGCGTGTCCACTGCACATCCGTCATCCGAGCATCGCCATTCCGGCTGCCGAAGTTTCGAGTAATACAGCACGATCGCTAGAACACACTGCCGTCGCGCGGGGCGTCGTTCGCCCAGCTTTTGTTTTGTCTACCATAAATTCATAATATATTGAACCGCCGAGTTCAGTCGTGGTAGACGATAACGATTACGTCACTCCCGATGTTACGTTCGTTTCATCTCGGTGAACGGCTGCGGTGGGCAAACGCTATTAGACTGGAAGCCACAGATCATATATACCCTGACGGGCTGGAAGCCGACCCTAACACTTTTATGAACAGGTTAAGAGGATGATTTGTCTTTGAAAACGTACTAATTCTCAGCCTAACTTGAGTAATTTAATAATGCTCTTCTGTGATCCCATCATTCCCATCCACTTAATACTATGAATGTGAAAGTAACTTCGTCTGTCTGTGTATCTGTGTGTCTGTTACCTTTTCACATTGAATAATTCCCGTGGGATAATTTCCGACGTCAACACGTGCGAAACCGCGGACAAAAGCCAGTTTTATATAAAATCAACCTTATTTCTCGCCAGGCCTCGCGAGTTGCCCAGAGAACTTTTACGTTTACGTTACTGCTCTACCTGCTACACAACAGCCGTAAGGAAAATGTTTAAGTGCGAGAATGGGCATAGCTCCTGCGTTTACTGTAAGATTAAAGAGCGTGCATGCGGCATCTGCAGAAGGAATCTTACCAACTGGAGGAGTTATGACATTGACAATCATTGTTCACAGGTATTTAGTTAAAAATATTCCTTATTAAAAAAGTGCCTGTTTTCACCAACACTAGAAAACACCTTACCTAATGTAAAAAACCTAACACTAGGCGACGTCTAAATTAATGTCTAAGTAAAAGCGCGCTTTTAGATTTTTAACTTTCGGCGTGGAGCCGAGCGTTGAAAATCCAAAAGCGAGCTTTTACTTAGGCATTCATTTAGGTATCGCTTAGTGTTAGACATGTAAGAGGGCAAACGCGTAATTGAAGTATTACAAAACCACATACACCCCTACTTTCTTAATATTGTGACCTTACAAATGCAAAGAATGCTTTTGCCGTCCGAAGTTTTGCTCCTGAATTACATACATCCTATGACTTCGGTAAAACGTCACTTTGATTTTTTTCAGACGACAGTGCCATGCCCTCGTGCATGGCGAGGTTGTGTGCTGCATATAAAGATAGCAGACGTGGAGAATCATGAGCAAGAGTGTCCTTTCAAAGAACATGAGTGTCCCGTAGCTACAGTATTCGGAAAGTGTAGATGGTTCGGTAAGATAATTTTTTTCAAACGTTTTAATATCCAATCCGCACTGGGCCCGCGTGGTGGATGACGACCCACTCCTTCTCGCAGAGAGGAGGCCTGTGCCACTGCTGTGAGAACATTATAGGTAGATTATGATGATGATTTAAATAGCCTCCTCACCTAACTTGGAATTTGTGTACTCATTTTTTTTTGGGTAGTAAATTATCAAATAACTTCTCCCGCTCTGGGCGGAGCGGGAGGGACGGACGCGAGAGATCTCTGCCACCGATCGCCTCCACGAGGACACGGTGGTGCTCTGCCCAAGCCGGGCAGACCTCCACCGCATGCTCCACCGTGTCCTCCGGACGATCCAAACAGTGGTGACACCCGGACGTTTCCTCCCGCCTCCCGAAGTTGCCGTGTCCGGTGAGGACCTGCGTCAGGTGCAATGTGAGGACGTCGTGGCGCCTCTCTAGCCACTCCTCAAAGAGGGGACTTATCGCCGCAATTTCGGCGTGCCCAATTTTTGTACTCATGGAATGACATATTTATTGTTAAAACAAATTACAAGATGATTATTAACATTAACTAAATTAAATTAAAACTAACTTAAACCTAAAAAAAGGCCCTCGAGGCATTGTACCGAGGATGCTGGTGGCATTTCCTCGCTGAATTGCAATGCTAATGCGTTGCGCAAGAAAGCCACCAGCTGTTCGGTCACCAGTTACGTCAACTAGAAGTTTCGCGATTTCCGCAAATAACTTATGCACACTGGGACCCCATGGACCGAGGGTTAAGACGCCAAAGGGCACAAAGTTGTACTCTCTGCCAAGGCCTCTATATTTACCTAACTTAGATTGAATCCCTTTGGCCGCTTCATATTTTTTTTACAATGTGTGTATGTTCATGCTGTATTTAACTCTTGATTTCAGGTGAAATAAGAAAATTATCGAGTCATTTCGCCCACATGCATCCAAATGAACTTCATACTAAAGTGGGCACGGAGATGTATCTTCGAAATATCCACGTGGACTATAGATACATCCGTCTTGTCAAACTAGGCAACTATTTTATTTTCCACCTAAAAATAACCAAAAACGACGAAAAAGTCTACATGGCCGTTCAGCTTATCGGCACGAAAAGAAGCGCTAGGAAGTGGCTGTACGAAATACACGTCTACAACAAAACAGAAAACCGCAGGAAATATATGTACACAGACACGTGTCGATCCTCTATCGACGATATGGATGACGTGTTTGGGTCAGGAGAGTGTGCAGTCTTGCCATTGTGGTACGCTAACACTTTTTTCAACAATGAATTTAATTTCAAGTTTTTCATTACGAGGACTTATGAAAACAGAAAGAGTTTCGACAGAAACCAGCGCGTTACAGGTAAGACTTAATGTTTAAAAACAACTCGTGATTTTTTTATATCACGTGAAACTTCTTAAAAAATAAATAATACGAGAGCTTTAGTGTGAGAGACAGTGAGAGTTATATCTGTGTTCTCTTTCATGTAACGCAATATGCCTAAACGTGACGCGTCCTTGAAATTTCACTCTCAATTCTCGTCCAGTTATCGAATCGCCGGCTAAGAAGTTTCAAAAATAGTGTTTATCCGCATTACGCTCATTTGTATTTTGTCTCTCTTGATCTCAAACAATTAAATGTGCATTTCCTTTATTTGATTCCTATGTCTGTGTTCTAACTCTATGGACACAGAACGAACACCGACCAATCAGCGACGGTTCACAATTTCGCGAGTGATAAAATCGGACGGATTGTGAACCCTATCGGTTCGTTCACAATTTGGTGGTTTGACATGGATTGAGACGTATATAGAGAGATAGACACGTGTTCATTTTAGATAGTTTATGACTATCAAAAATTAATTTTAATTTAATTTAATAATTTATTTCACTCTCAAAGCACAACAAATACTCTATGAATTACATTTTTTTTTAAAGATGTTTATTGGTTGTACTTGTTGTTGTTCATAATATGTGATCTACCAAACCCCAAACTAAGTCAAGGTTGTATTTTGGTTGTATGGCACAGTTCACAATTTGTCACAGTTTTTGTAATCTATCTCGCAAGATAGATAACCTACCGGTACTGAGGATCATACGGTGGCATAATTATGTATTATGAAATGATTGAAAAAAACTTTATAATAGCTACGTCCATATATTTCTTGTCAAAACACTTAGCCTATTTTACAGTTTATAAAATGTGTTGTATCACCGAAATAATATCGTTTTTCCATTTAAATATATATTTATTTACTTAACCAAATTACAAGATGATTATTAACATTAACTAAATTAAATTAAAACTAAGTTAAGCCTAAAAAAGACCCTCGGGGCATTGTACCGAGGCTGCCGGCGCCATTTCCTCGCTGGATTGCAATGCTGATGCGTTGCGCGAGAAAACCGCCAGCTTTTCGGTCACCAGTTACATCAACTAGACGTTTCGCGATTTCTGGACCCCACGGGCCGAGGGTCTCGACGCCAAAGGGACATAGTTGTACTCTCTGCCAATAATCTTCTCTAAGTGAACAGACAGCTGTGCTGCTGGGGAGTTTGTTGGCCACTTCTTCTTCCCAGCTAAAGCACTGGGTAGTGGCGAAGGGTGGGCGTTTTGGGGGCCTGTCTTATGTAATTTTGACGTTCGAAAAGTGCTGATCCTCAGCCTAGTTTGAATAAATGACTTTTGATTTTGATTGAATAATTTTCCATTTTATTTTTATTTCCATTATATTAACAATTACACAAAAATCTGTTTTAAATTTGATTTCTTTCCAAAAAACAGCGCGGTGAAATTTATGGATATCTGTTGCATTGTAGCTATCTCAAATTCAGCCATTTTTTTTTGTACAGATACTACTACAAAGTCCTACCAAATTTTCAAAAGGATCCACCGGCTAGCTTTAGCTAGGCTTTTCGAGTTCTAAAAAACCGTCCCTTTACCGTTACGTCATGTAACTTTTTAAGGATTTTACTACAAATTCCAGGATCGGGCGTAGAAAAACGGCAAATTTTCTACAAAATATTGGTAGTACCCGCGTTTGAATATGAGACATGACTCCTCAATCCATACGGACACTATTCATATCGCAACTGTTTCTCGCCGAAGCTCACAATGAATTTTATTTTTGTTTTTGTCATTGCAGACTTTTCCGAGGACGAGGAAGAAAACCATGGCTGGAGTGGATCGTTTACATCGGTAAACACGAGATATAGACGAAGCAACTATCAACCTAAATTGTCTAACGAAAAATAAACTCCACCACAAATACATTACTGTCACTGGGTACCTACTAAAGCTACTCCTCTGCCTCCCCCTTTCAATATGGTTTATTATGTAATATTATTATGTGGAGTTTCTTGCTGTTATCGAAACATCGGAACCGTGCACTTTAATGAAAATATGACAGATAAAAACCATTTACAATTTGTTTTATATGACTGTATAATTATGTATACTGCAATGTCCTCACATACCTATACAAGACAACTCTGTAATTTTAAAACATTGTAAAAGCCAATTTTTTAAACAGTAACCGTGGAGTTTCTTGCCGGCTCTTCTCCATAGGAAACGACCAATTGGAACCGTGCACCTAGCTTCTGACGTTTCATAAGTACCCATGTAGGTTTAAGTGAAATAAAATATTTTGATTTTGATTTTGTAGCCGTATGACTATACGAGGATTATTTGGCGCCGGGTCACAACCGGAACTAAAGCCGCCATCTTGATTTTTAAACAATTTTAGTTTTTTACCAACAGCCCTGTCAATGTTATTCAAGAGCCAAAAAATCCTCGTAGCATTAGTATTATGACTTATGAGTTTATGACATTACGTGTTACGTTATTATATTATTATGACATCGCGTGTATTATTGTTATATTATTATCACATTGCGTGTATTATTATTATATTAAAAAGACATTGTACTGTGAATATTAGACTGTTACCTTATAAGGATTTATTCATTATCATTATCACCTGCGTTACCTTTTCACAGCTATGTTAGGGTCAGCTTCCAATCTAACCGGATGCAGCTGAATACCTACCAGTACTTTTCATGGCGCCACTGTCTATCTGACCTCCACAACCAAGTTGCTGGGTAACCTTTTTTTGAGACTGGTTGTGAGGATTTCGGGTACGGACTACCCGTAACGACTGCCAAAGATCTTCGAATGACAGCATAGACCAACGGCTTAACGTGCTTTCCGAGACACGGAATGGTCTCGGTATAATATGTAGGTAATGGACGGACATCCATCCAGGGACGGACCTCGGCAAGCGTAGCTTAATCTTCAAGCCTTCTTTCGTCTTACTCTTGCCCTTATCCCAATTTATTTGGGGTCGGCCCGACATCTCTTTTTCTTCAATAATTCTTTATTATACTCAATTATATTGTCTTCGTGCTATTTTATGTAATATTTATCTCTGTCTTTCTTTACATATTATTTTACTGTTTTGGTTTAAATCATCATAATCATGTTTTATTTTTCTTTTCATCTCATTCTCACAGTAATGTAATATTAAAATAATACTGCTATAAGAGGCCGTAGTTGCCCCCCTGGACATTTGTATTTATTTTATTCAATAAAGTGTATCGATAAGTATTTAGATACGTACATTTTTGTTTTATTGGCTTTTACTAAATAAGTACCTATAGATAGCATTTCGAATCAAATGGCTCGCGTCATGTTCCGCTACTCGAATCGGATGCTAGTAGCGGAACATGACAAGAGCCAGTTGAATTGAACTACTGCGGTTTCGCTGCTATGGTTTCGTGGCGGAGGTGTGCCACCAGCGTGACACTGGTGGTATTCGAGATTCCGAAGAATTTATTTATTTTAATCTCGAGGCAAAAGCGCCAGGTTATCCAGTGGAATACAAATGGTTTTTTTTTTTGCAATTTGTAGGTCAGTGTTAAGGCTCCTACATACCGGCGCGACTTGTCGCGCGACGCGTCGCGACACAAAGGCACCGCTTGTAGCGCTACACGCGTTGTCTTTGTGTCGCGTCGCATCGCGCCAGTATGTAGGAGCCTTTAGATTGTATGTTGATCAAAATATAATTCGCGACCGTAAAGAATATGTGTTTACAGAATCATAATCATTGAACGATACCGTAAAACGGGGTGAATAGAAATGCAGGGGTGAATCGGCCCCGGAGGTGACCGAGGTAGAAATGAGAGCGGCGGTACGCACGCTTAATGCCAAAAATACCGCCCCAGGACCCGTCCCTGGGTCCTGGCTTTGGAGGCTCTCGGGCCTTGACTTAGGGGGCTCCTAAGCGCACGTTGGAAGACGGGGAAACTGGTCCTCATTAAGAAGGCAGGGCACCCTGCGGACTCTCCGTCCGCTTATCGGCCCATCGTGCAGCTCGACGAGGTGGGCAAGCTCTTTGAAAGAGTCACTAGGACCGATGCCTGCCGGGGTCGCGGGAAGGTACGAGTACTTATGGGTCACCGAGGCCCCCGCAACACAGGCAACGGAAGGAATACGGGTGGGTTTTAGTCAGTAAGAGTCTGACACACGCTCCCGCTCCACCCAGAGCGGGGAGAAGTTATTTGGTGATTACCCAACCAAAAAAAGAAAAATGGGTGAATCGGGATGAAACTTTAAAATGGATTTTAACGTTGAAATAATACAGTTTGCTGCTAACAAGGAAAGTTTGTCGTTAATTATTAGACAATAAACACATTAGAGCCCGTTTTGGCAAAAAATTATATTATTTCAAAGTTAAAATCGATTTTAAAGTTTCGTCCCGATTCATCCCTGCATTTTCTATTCACCCCATTTTACTGTAAATGATAATGACGTATAGTAACGAAGAATTTTTGTCCATTTATCTGTTTGTGTGGATGTGTTGGCGCAAAAACGGCTGAACGGATTTGTCTGAAATTTGCCACACAAATAGTTTATAACCTATTTTTTTGGTAACGTGGTGGAAATCCTCATAGATGTCCTCCACCCTGGGGCGGACGGAGGGGTCTGTTAGCCTTCTACTGACTAAAACAACCCCGTGTTCCCTCGCACACGTGCACCGGAGCTCTTTTTTTATTTCTGTAAGTAGGTTTATACAAACACTTTTACACGTCAATCATATTATTTAAATAAAGCTAGATGAGGTCGGCGTTTCCTATCTGACTACTCTGAGAAGAAAGGCCGAAACAAACACAGAGGTCACAGTCTCTTTTAAAGTCCAGACATAATCTTGGTCAGATAATGTGAAGGCCATGTAGATTGGTGTCTGAAATGGTCCTTTTGAGGAAAGAACAATTTAGTTTTCAGTTTTTCTAATATTTTTTATTACACCATGAAATAGTGGCCGTCATGATATTACGTCTTACGGCTGTGGTAACTTTAGTTTCACTTTTAAAATGTCAACTGTCAACTGATCGGCGTATATAGACTTTGTACTTATTTTATTTTCGTAACCAACGTAATTTAAATTGAATTAACAGCGATAAGCGAACGAACGATAAGTAGAATAATAACTAATTTTAAATTATTTACAATTATCATAAACAATGTCAGCACATTTGTTTACACAGCCAACTGACGTCATAACCACAGAGCAATATGGCGTCCACTGCGTCCAGCGTTTTCGTCAAACTACGCGCGAAATTTGAAAATGTAAAATTTAAATGCATTTTTATGGCACTTATCGATTGAATAAAACGCAAGCACTATATAATTTAATTGAGACACTTTTAAAAAATGGGCAAAATGGGGTAGATGTGAGCGCCGCCCCCGAATATCGAGGCGGCGGCGCACAGTGGGCTGAAACGGGCCGGTAAAGGACTTAACATTTTAAAAAAAAAAGTTTCTTTTTCTGAAATTTTAAATATTGTGTTGGATTTATCTATCGATTATAAGTAATTATTTCTATGAGGGTCGTTCAGATAACTTAGTATTTTCGGAGTTATAAATATCCAAAGTAATTTATGTATGAAGCAAAAGAAAAAAATGTGAAAATCTCGAAATTCTCAAATTTTCTCAAAGAATTGACTCTACGTATGCATAGTACGTATATTTGTCCTATTTTAGCGCCTATTCTCGGGTTGCGATTTTCTGCGATTTGGTCGCAATTTCAAATTTTGTTCTCTATTCCACACCACCATAGAGGTTAAGAACTAGGCGCGTTTTTTTTTTATGTAGTGGTCTCCCCTTTAGGCCTAATCCACTAAGGACTAATAAAATAAATAAATAAATAAGTAAAAATCACAATCACTACTGGCCACTGCACTGTTTTAATTTAATCACTGTCAAGGGTATCCACATTAACGAATGCAAAATTTTCGTATTCGTCATCATCAAATGTTTCCGCTTGTTCAATTACTAATAAACTTTGTGCTTCTACTGACAAAGTTTTATGTTTTCTGCGAAGTTTGTGACGTTTCGCTGAGATGAGTGGATCAGAGCTGGTCAATAAATTATTTAAAATGTCTTCATTTGTAGTTTTTCTACTGCATTTCCTGGAATGGTGTTGGCGGTACCTACGAAAGTCTTTATTTCTAGCTTCAGCAGCTTCTTCAGATAGCTGTCCAATTGGTATTAGACCAAAACTTTCAATAATAGCTGCACCATGCATAGGAACTTTATGAACACTTGAAGGCATATAATACCAGCTATATAATTCCAAATACAGTTGCATGGTCACTTGAGCATATTCGTGAAATTTCGCTGTGTCAATGTGGTAACCTGATGAAATTGCTTCTAAAATGATTGCAAATCGCCTTATTAATTCTTCACTAACACCAGTTATCTCAGCAGTCATGTTTGGATTTGCAAAAAATCTTCTAGCAGTATTTCCGTCATTCGTGGAGCCATGCCCTTGTTTAACAACATCAATCAGAAGTCCCATTCTATTTTTAAAAGTGTCTTGTATGTCTTTCTTTCTTCTTTCCATGATGCACTTGTTGTCTCCCTTTACTGTCCATGTCTGTATCGTTAATCTGTAGGCTATATGCAGAATGCATTCCATCATTCGTATCCATGTATGCAATGATGACAATCCGTATTTACAGAGATCTGGATCAGTCGGTTTTGATGCAATTAAGGGCAAATTATTCATCTCTGTTGTAGTGGCTTTACAAATGTCGCATCTCTGAGATGAAGTATCACATAAAATTGATGTTGCTTTTCCGTCTATCATAGTCATTAATAAAGAGTGTGAAATTTTTATTTCTCCAACTTCTGTTTTCACTAAATTTACAATCTCTTCCTCAATAGCATTTTTTTCCCGCAATATCGTTATTTTATTTTCTTTCACAAATTCGAAAAAGATTGGACGACACCAGTAAGATGAATTTGGTAAATCGTTTTGCCAGATAACTTGTTCGCCGCACACTAATTTTATTAAACTACCCATAAATATGCTTGAATCGTCAAGTTGACTTTCTTGTTCATCGTCTGTTTGCATTTTTTGTTTGTAATTGGCTTGATTAGAAGCACCGTCAAATCCCCACTTACTGATTAGTGTAAATTCTTTACAACCACTATCTATGACGAGTGACGTCATTATTCTTGTTGTCGTTATATCCAATAGAGCTTGTAACTTTATTTTAGCTGAGGTTGTAATAGCATCTTTTGGTGGATAGCATTTCTGTTTCGCATGTTGCACTTGATAATAAGATGGAAATATATTACTGTCTTTTTCGTTAACACTTTTTCTTAAAGTATTGTATTGCCACTTGGTCAGCTTAAGTGATAAAAATAACCCTAAAGCCTCATCCGGAGAAAACACAGGTTTTGTTTCTTTAACAGATATGCACTTTTTAACTTTTTTTACATCTTGGGGATTCTTTAGTAAATGTTCTAGTATTTTAGCAACCTTCTCATTCCCATCCGCTTTCAACTGCTCAAAATATGCATATTTTATTTCGTCCGAAGATAAATGAAAGTTTTCTGCACGTCTTTTTTCTGTTTAGGCGCTAATTCACAAAAAGGTTTTCTTGGGCTTTGTTCGGTGGAGACACCGACAGAAACTTTTGATGGTGATACATACTGAGTTGATGTACTCGGTGCTGGTTGATCTTCATTACTGCCTATTAAACACTTAATAAAGTCTGGCCATATTATGTTTTCTTGTAACCATTCACTATTTTTAGTTCTGAATATATTTTCTTTACGATAAGCGTTTTCCCATCTTCTATTTAAATTATCACAAAACAACTTTAAGGTCTTTTCATGATCATCACTTAATTCGACTAAAAATTTAGACCTTATCTCACTACACAAACTGTCATCATTTTTAATACTGCCACTGTTTTTTTTAAAATAACGAAAAGATCAAGGTTTGTCACTAAATTTTCAAACATTTTCACAAATACAAAATAACAAATAAGTAAGTAATGAATGTGTGGGGGTAGTGCGTCTATTATGGTGGGTAATAGAACACTGAAGTACGTTTGAATGCAACCGAACATTCCGTAGATACCCCCTATCGTTGCACCAATCACGTTACGACACGTCATAACTTGTTGTTGCGCTCGCGCACTCTTATCCCTTGATTCCCGGAAATAAGTCTCAAAACAAATTACGTCATACCTACCTATGGTGGTGGAAAATGTCGAACATTGTTTTTTTTTTAAAGAACTAAGTAGGTATTGAGGTTTTCAGGCCGTTTAGTATACATTATTTTCAATTTCAATTTAATTGGAATAAATTGCTTAACTAAAATAACATGACTCTTCATACAAATTTGATATGGCTATATCTCCGAAAGTACTCGTTAAATTAAAAAAAGTCAAAGAATAAAACGTTTTAAATTTAGGCCTAGATACCAAAAAAAATAATTTGATCTCTTAAGACCCAACCTTGTAATCCCAGCCCACTGTGCGGCGTGCTGATGAATCAAGCTCGGCGTGGCTGATTTATAAGCAGTATAAAAAATAAGCAACAATGCAATGGTGCCGATTCCCTTGTTCACAAACTAAACTAAATTTAAGTTCAGTGCATCTTTTTCTTTCTATTTCATTAAGAAAAGGACAGACGATAAATTTTAGTTTACGGCTGTCAAATTTATCAGCGCTTGACGTAAATTGACGTAATTTTACTAGGCAAGTTTCAAATCACGTCTAAACTTGTATGGAGTAGTGACAGGCGCTGATCAATTTGACAGGATTAAACTTAAATTTATCTTCTGTCCTCTTCTTAATGAAACAGAAAGAAAAAGATGCACTGAACTTAAATTTAGTTCAGTTTGTGAACAAGGGAATCGGCACCAATACCTCGCTTTATTTATTTAAAAATAAAATAAAACTATTTTTCAAGCTAGGTACAAAATTATTCTTCTAGTTAATGTTTGCATTCTGTATATCGAGAATAAAAAATATTTTATTCACCCTTTGTGGATCTTTTTGCAGAAAGTACCACTATCCCCAGTGAGAGTACTTTCTGTAGCTGGCTACACTACACTGGGGATACTTGCAGGGCCACCTTTGCCATTGGGCCCTCTGGGCAAGTACCCAGGGCCCTGCGGATCCATGGGGCCACCTAGTTCCTACCAGCATCGTAGCTAGAGGCTGTCAAAAGCTAAGTAAATCTCAGATGGGGTGCTAACATTTTTAGTTTACTTCGCTCGCTCACATATATCCTACATTTTCTTTTCGAGCTCACTGTTGCATCCTACATTCTCCATATCCTAAAGTGCCCTGGGCCTCCAATAGATTAAAGATGGCCCTGGGTACTTCTACCGAGTACACACAGCAAAGCCCTGGCAAAGGTAGACAGCCAAGGAAAATCTTTTTACTTATCGTTCTAACTACAAAAAGATCCTCAATTTTGATATCCGTTAAACCAACAGCAGAAGCGAGATATCGCTAACATATAAATGTTAGCGATATAAGGTCTAGTGGATCATCATCATCAATTCCATGACCAGCACTGTTTCATAGAGAGTTTACTCAAAACTAATGAGGAACTGCTGGTATTTAACGAAACTCAAGTGTCCGTTTCGTTTCTTTCATAATTTTCGGGCAAATCATGCAACCTTATAACTTTCTTTATTTAGGAGGCAAGGAAGTCTTTGTCATATTTTGTGACTCCACATGAACCGCTTGTCCAAAACAGCACGGTTATAAAGAGTTTTTGCTCAGACTGGTATTTAATAAACTTGTCATTTTAAAACGAATTACAAAAAAAACGCCGAACCAAAATGGCACGTGTTAGCAAGCAACTCACGCCGAGCAGCAAGCGACGACGGCGGCGGCGCGCGGCGGCACCCATGCAAACATGATGCTAAGCTAAGCATGCTAAGGGCGCAACTTCCAATCTTACCCGTTGCAGCTGCTGAATACTGGTATGTAAATTTTACATGGAGCGACTAACCTCCACAACCCAGTTACTGGGGAACACGATACCGGTGGAGAAAGATAAAGGTAGTATGATGGACGAATGTTGTCATATTCATCAAAATATTTTATCCATGTTCGATAGCTCTGCCTTTTTCGTGCTAATCTTCTTCAATTAACTCAGCCTATAACAGTCCACAGCTGGACATAGGCCTCTCCTAGGCTGTGCCACAACACCTTGTCCTCCGCCTTCCGCATCTAGTCTGTCCCAGCCACCTTGTTAAGGTCGTCGGTCCATCTAGTTGGGGGGCGTCCTACACTACGCTTGCCGAGACGCGGTCTCCACTCCAGGTCCCATCTGCTCCACCGGTCCTTCGACAAACATGGCCGACCCACTGCCATTTCAGCTTGCTTACTATGCAGGCTATGTCGGTAACTCCGGTTCTCTTCCGGATAACTTCATTTCTGATCTGATCCATCAAAGAAACTCCGAGCATAGCCCGCTCAATGGCGCGCTGAGTGGCCTTTGTGGACCAGCCCGACTGTCAGTGTCCACGTTTTGGCACCTTATGTCATAACGGGCAGGACGCACTGGTTGAAGACCTTAGTCTTCAAACACTGCGGGATTGGTGACGAGAAGACTTGACGAAGTTTTCCAAACCCAATCGGATCCTCCTGTCGGCTTCTTTCTCAAAGTTGTGTCTACCGAACTGGATAAATTGTCCTAGGTAGACGTACTCCTAGCTGCTAGCTAGCTACGGCTAATCTTCTTATGTTGCTGTTATTACTCGTATGACATTAGTCCGCACTACCACATTCTTCAACATCTAAAGTATATTTAAGTGTCCTTGTTTTCAATTGATGTTATTTCTACCTAAACAAATATCTACTAAATGCTAGTGTAAATTAAGTTGAATTTAGAATGATGAGTACTGTTAAAAAGTCATAAAAATGTTTGTAAAATGAACTTTGTGTGAGTAATAAAGTTGTTTTTCCTTAACCACACATTTGTTAACATGTGTGGTAACTAAACCTTACCATGTTAGGTTTCAAAAAGTACCTCAAGCTTTGATCGTAACATTCGTGACTGGGATTCCTCATTAGTCCGGACAGCCGATGGTGTGTAGAAGTTGTGTTCCGAATGTATAAAGGTACAGTTAGGGAAATTAATTGTTCAGCAAATTGACACCCGACGACAGGTTGCCGTGTTATAGCGTTCCCTGACTTTAAACGGTGGCGCTTACGTACGATTCATATTTAGGAATTAAGTTCTGTTTACGTTTTTATTTCTGCTTGAGTATAGTTTTCGATGTAATATATATATTTTTTTTGTTAAAGTTGTGTGCTGACATCTGGCTAATAATTTAATGTTTTGTGTTGCTCGTAGTGTAAACTGTTTTGCATACTGTTGTATAGAATCCATTTTTTTTTCTATAACCGACAGAAAAGTGTGCTGCTGGGGAGCATGTTGCGCCACTTCTTCTTCCCAGCTAAAGCACTAGGAAATGGTGAAGGGTGGGCGATTTGGGGTGATTCTCAGTCTAGTTTGAATAAATGACTTTTGAATTTGATTTTGATGTAACCAAGAAGTAAGATGGTATTTCAAACATTGAGGCGTGTACGCACGAACTAACAAAACATGGGAAATAGGAACAACGAACACGGAACATTTGGTTCGTACGTGTGGACGTAAATTAGCATTGTGCACACGAACACTATACACGTCCACATAGAACAACGAAATTGGATCGCCACGAACATTTTTAAATTGTTAAACACAGTGTTTGATGTTCGTTGTCACCATGTTCTTGTTCGATAATGCGAACACGCCTTTAGTATTACTAAGTACCTACTTAGGTAGGTGCCTTCCCAGAAATGTTAGATTAAATACCATCTTCAAATTATGCAAGCCTAGTACCTACCTACTTTTTGTCAATAAAAAGGGTTCACCCTTGTTTGGTATAACAACTTTTGATGTAATGTTTCTAATTCGAACAACGTTTAAGAAAATAATCAATTTGTATAATATCGATTAACATAATTTTCATTTCATAGAATCAAAAGTTCATTTGAAGTAATGTTCAGGTGTAATAACATGTATTTTATCGAATATTCACTTGGTGTAATGTTATGCAGAAAAGAAAACATTGTAAATATTTGCAATTTTAAAATTTTGAAAAAGAAAACACTTAGACTAATCTTAAATTAAATGCGATCGCTTTAAGTAAATCTAATTCTGTGTAAGTTTCAAAATAATGGTTAAGTTAGGTTAGGTTAAAACTGTGACCTCCTACGCACGAGCCGAGCGAGCGAAGCGAGCGGTGCCGTGGCAGCGGCCGGCGAGTGCCAGAAACGAATAGATTATGTAGAAAAAAATATATAAAAAAGAGATTATTTTTAGCAGGCTATTGAGAACGATCATATCGAATATTCAGTTCATTAAGAACTGAATATTCGATACGATCTTTCGACTAAATCATTATTAGGCTAGTGAAACATTAGTTTAAATAAAATTATTGCATTTGAAAATTCGGTCAAATGACATTATTTCAAAGAAATAAATATGCTAAATAAAAATCTACCAATTAATTATTCGGTCAAATGAATAATTATACGAAATGACTTTATTGTAACTAAAATTAGCCGGATCGATTTTCGACAAAACGTTGTTATACCAAAGAAGGGTGAACCAATAAAAAGACTATTTTAATCAGGATCTAGGAGTTAGCTAGGTAGGTAACCCACGCGACGCATCTTCTGTCATATGTGTGACTACCCTTAAGTGTTTTTTAGTAAAAGAGGTGAAAGACGTAATTATAATTTATAGTACTAGAAATAGGGACCTATTAGCTCAACCATGTTTCAGACTGGCTGAAGTAGACTCATCTTTCATGGGGTACTGTTTAAAATTTTACAATAAAATTCCACCCTACACTTCAACTGAATGAGATGCAATTCAAATCTTGTATAAAACGCACACTATGCAGGCAGGCATATTATAAGTTGGGTGATTACATCGCTGATAAAAATGCTTGGCCCAATGCTGGTCCTGCTCCTCAACCACAACCAATTGAATAATTAACATTTGAAAATAATGTTGGTGTAGCTGAATATTGTAAGACTATATTTGCATTGTATAAATTGAATCTACTTTGTATTGTATAATTTCATTGCACAGGTGAGGTGAGTACTATGTAAAATAGAGCTACCATTTACTGGTTAATATGTCATTGACTTGAATGGGCCCTGGCGGCTGAGAGTATGTCATGCTCACTCAGATGTCTCGCTGATGGTGGCGCGTGTGTTGGATCATTTAGCTCCCTTCAAAATGGTTGAGCTGAATGGTGCTGATCCATGCGTCATGCTCGTGAACGGGCGCTGTCAGTTGGGATAGGTCACCTCTTAGATTCCTCGGCTTATTTGTAATCATTTTATTTTGAAAATGTTTTTTTTTTGTTTATTTTGCTACTATGGACGCGTTTTTTTTACATCGTCCTCACATTTAGTTATAAATTCAACATTATTTATACTAATCTTTATGTAACAATTTAATTTAAAAGAGTGTCCATGGAGTTTCTTGCCCGTTCTTCTCCATAGGTACCTACTACGCTTTGGAATGGGCTTCTTGAGCTTGATGAGCTTCATATTTGTAACTGACCGACTCCATGACAGTTCAAAAGTGCCTGTAAATGGTTTAATTGAAATAAATGCTTTGAGTTTGAGTTTGCACTTGACTAACCTCGAGGTCAAGTACTTGAACTTTTTAAACAAGTGCCTTTTGATTTGAAAATCGACGTAGCGGTTATAATTCAAAAATATGTAAAGTCTAAGTAAAGACAGGAAAACAAATCTGGTTATTGTAATGTTTACAGTTTTTATTGTTGAAAATCCTTTCATAAAACATGATATATTCATTTACAATCTATATTAACTTACAAATAAATTACAAACTTAAGAAATCGTTTCACTGAGATTTTTTACTATTCAGTAAAAACGTAACCAGTTTCACGTAACCAGAATTTAGTAAATCTGTAAACAAAGTGAGTTACACAGAGAAAACAGTGGTTAGAAGTAAATTTACATATTTCCTGAATTGATATTATTTTAAATTCTCAGTGAAACCATCCAAAAACTAAATTGAAATAAGTAATTTCCGAAAGAACTATAACATAAATTTTGAAAAATTTAACATTAAATGGAATTGACATTTTATGTTTATTCTCTTTCTCCAATAAAGTAATTATTATTGATATTTATTCGATAAAAATAACATTTTTGTAACAATATTTATTTGTATAAAATAACAATGTCTTGAATTTGTGTTCTACCTATAAAATAACAAAAGGTACTTCATTTATATTTACAAAAGTAAATTATTATTATATCTGTGACATTTACCGCACTTATGAGTATTTATAAATACAAATATATTTCATAGAGGCACTTAAATGATTTATTAATTCTAAAATTAACACACTGCTGTCTTACGATCCAACCTCGCAGTCACCGGTAAAATTCGAAAAGAAGTTTTACTTCCCACGCCGCCATGTTTTTATAATCCAGAAGTATGTTAACTAAATTTGTGTCCATTAATAAAATAGTTAAAGATTTAACGAATAAATCAGGTATTGATAACAATCCTACAGGCTTGCGCCTTCGTCCATCTTCAACAAAACGTGGTTTTTGGTTCTACAGTTTCAATATTCCAAAATTAACATCTATGAATCTATTATGGCATTCAGTACGGTCTGACAGTACCGAGTCGTCCCCTGGGAATCGGTTCCGCGTAGCTGTGGCGGAACTTCGTCTGCTGTCGGTCGGCCAGGTCACGGAAGTCTCGGTAATCCCGGTCGTAATACCTCTCTCTGTCACCCTCCACGTACGACTGGCGCTGGTCGTCCAGCAAACGCGAGCGACTGAACGCTCTCTGCCGGTCATTCCAGTCTCTCCTCCTATCTTCAATCACTGGCTCTATGATCTCGTCCTCCTCGATACGTCTGTCCAGCTCCCTCCTGCCGCGTCTCTCGAAGCTGTCGAACTCTTCTCTGTGCGGCTTCGGCTCGATCCTGTTCAAGTACTCTTCCGCGCCGTACTCGTACCGCTTCACCTCATCGCGCTTCCTGCCGATGCGCGGGAGTCTTTCAATCTCCCGGTGCGGTAGCTCCCTCGGCTCGATCTCGCGCATCCTGTCGGTCTCCTTACGCCTCTCGGGCTCGCGGTGGCGCTCCATGTCGCGATGAGAGCGCTCGGGCTCTCGCCGGGAGCTAATGTCTCTATGCCGGTCCTGTCGCTCGTCCCTCCTTTCCTCTTCGGGGGAAGAAGTCGAGCGACTGTTCCGCTCCAGCATGCTCCTCCTCATCGCCATGTGCGCTTCCAGCTCTCTGTTGAACCTCTCCCGCTCCAGATTCATGAATTTTTCTTTAGCTACGTTGAATCTGTCTTTCGGGGACGCCTCGGCGACTTTCAGGCTGCCTTCGCTAGCGCCCCTTTGGAGTTTGCCAAACCTCCGATCTTCGACCCTGTCGATGCTTCTGTTGGAAGGTTTAGTTTCTGCGACGTACCGTCTCCTGTAGTTGGTTGTGTCGTCTTGAAACTTTTCTACTGGCTTCTCTGGTTTGACGCGTTCAAGTGATTCGTGACGGAACCTTCGCTCGAAGGTCTGGTCACGGAAGGGGGCGAGTTGGTCGCGGAACTGGTCGGAGAAGTCATCGGGGAAGGCTCGGTCGTAGTTACGCGGGGAGAGAGCGCGGCGCGCAGGAGAGGCGCGGCGAGGGGAGGGCGCGCGGCGCGGGGGAGACGCGTCGAATGCTTCGTGCATCATGTACGCTGTGCTCTCCGCCCAGTCTTCCTCTGGAAAAAACAGAAAAGCTTGATAAGTAAGTATTCGTTGAAATAAACATTTGAATATATAATGGAGGTAAATAATCGTCCTAGCAGGCAAACATTTCAGAAGATTCATATGTCATAAAGATAATTCACATGATTTGTTTTCCAATAGAATGTAGAATGAATAACAATATTGGCCGCAGACGGCGCAGACGCAGGTGCAGATGCAGCTAACGGTAAACGATGTCAAAACGTTACGTGGAATGAGATTTGTTGCGTATTATCGCACGAACAAACTGCAGTTACTTTTGCCAAAAACTGCAACTTAAAGTAAGGTTATATTCATTACAATAGAATAGAATAGAATACTCTTTGTTATGTACAGTCGCCCGCACATCCAGTTACCAAAAACTGTAAAATTTTGTGATTCGATTTTGAAGTTAACCATCAACATTTTAAGGTTTAAAATCATTTGAAGAAATTTGACAGTTTGTGGTAAGTTTACAAGTCATGCTGGCCACTGTACACCATAAAAATGACAGATATAAATTTTACCAGAGGTGATGCAATCGGTCTTATCGCTAAAAGCGCTCTTTTACAGACAACCTTTATATGGATTAACGGGAGAAGGAGAGACTTCAGGTAGTCAGTGGTGTACCATTTACATATACAATAAATACATACATATACACATAAAGCATATAATATACCTATCTACATAAATATATAAGTATAAGTAATAAAAATCATCTTTATGATGATGATGATTATGTAATGATGATGTTTAAGGAGAGAGGAAGTCAACACAACAACAAGTCAGCACAATTCGATCTTTGACTTGACTGTGTTGTGTTTTTTTAACAAAACCTCTAAACTGTCATAAATTTTCGATATTTGATTAATATCTTAAATGTATACCTACAAATTTTTAAGATCAGTCAGTACTGAAAATACCGATTTTAAAAAAATGGTTCGTTATTGCGACCCCTAGTCAGAGTGTAACCTACAACCTAGCTGTGTACTAAATAATACATTACGCCTGTATTCTCCAAAGAATTAGGCATAGGTGAGTTAAATTTGCGAGACTATTACAGAGAAATGACCGATAACATGTTGCCAATCCTTGATAGAGAACCCAAGACTCCATGCTCAACTATCGCTTGCGACCCCCAGACCAGGACCAAAACAAGATGGCGACGTTAGTTCCGAATTTGAAAATTCACGCGCCAAGGAACCTTGCGGCGCTGTAGTAGTGATTAAGCGTGGGTAGATGCCGAACGAAGTTTGCCAATGGGCACGAGCTGAATGAAATTTGTTTTTCAAAAAATACCGACGAATCGAATATTCGACTCGAACAAGACACTCCTTAAAAGCTAATTAATTATGAAAATTATAACATTGGTGCTACTGTAGCGGTAGGGAGTTCTCGCCGGTTTTTAGGGTTGCGTAGTCAACAAGGAACCCTTATAGTTTCGCCATGTCCGTCTGTCTATCTGTCTGTCCGCGGCTAGCTCAGCGACTCTTAGTACTCGAAAGCTGTAATTTGGCATGAGTATACATATTAATCATGCCACCAAAGTGGCAAAATAAAGAATTGAAAAAAGAAATGGTATCGTTGGATAGGCCGTTCAAAAATATTGTGGCTCTTTGAAAACCATTTTTAGATTCAGGGGTCCGTTTGCGTAATATCAAGTTTTAAAGTACTCATTTTCGTTAGAGTCAAGTGTCCCTACCCCAGCCAACTAAATGGTTATTTTTAAATATGTGAAAAAATTCACGGCTGTAGTATATTATAACGAAGTTAAAAGGGAAACTATCAAAGCTGAGTAGGCTTTACAAATAAACGAGTTACATTTGCAGTTGGAAAATTGACCGGGACGTATATCGATGTATGGGGTACATGTTTTTCAACTTCAATGCTAAGTTTGTTTTTGGGATACATTCATCCCAACTACGGAACTCTTCATTGCGCATAGTCCGACACGCTTGGCCGGTATTTATAATTCCAATATATCGTTAATTGCCAAATTTAAGTAGCAGTGGGTAGGGCACGTTGCTCGCAGAACAGATGGCCTATGGGGCCGAAAGATTCTGGAGCGCGACCGCGTACCGGAAGACGTAGCGGTGGAAGGCCTCCACAAGGTGGACCGATGACCTTGTGAAGGACGCAGGATTCCGCTGGATCGGGAAGCACAGGACCGGTCGAAGTGGCGGTGCTTGGGGGATGTCTAGCAGTGGACGTCTTTCGGCTGAAATTATGATGTCGTTAATTGACAAATTGGGACCGTGAACCGAACGAGTAACGTGCGTATAACTAACGTGTCATTAGATTTAGAGACGACTCGAACAATACAGCGGTTTTATCCTATTTTATCCTCGGATTCGCGTATTTTATCTGTTCCTCGGCTTCGAGACTATCTCTCGAATACGTACGTCAAAAATGCTTGCATGGCCTACCGACAGGCTGTGTTTACCTATGCATGTAATAATATGTGTATGTAACGGCATTATGACCTAAAGCTTATATTCTTACAACAGCCCCGAAAATACCAGAAATCATTATGTATTTAGCACTATCGACTAAGAACTCGTAGAAATATTTCTGAAATACAGCTTACTGGCCTACTTTTATAATTATATGCGCCTGACTGGTTCGGAATGCCTCGTAGTAATCTCACTTTTGCGCTTAACGGGATCCCATCTCCGAAACACTTGCCAACATGTTTTTTAAATAAAGAATTGACATAGATAAGAACCTGTAGTCTGTGGTTGAATCGTTGACGGACGCTTGGAATTGGTAGGGTTGTCAAAGTTAAATGAAACTTGCATGTACAAGAGGCTGGTTGTTTTTTCTTTTTGTTGCTAAGTACCTAACTGTGAACTGGAGTAATTTTTAATAGGTGTGTGTGTTTTGATTGTTGTATTATTCTGAAGGTTTCGTAGATTATGGAACGTTTGCAATGTTGTAGCGTTCATTTGCTCATTTGTGTTTTTTGTTTTGTTCATTTGAAAAATAAGTTTCTTGTTTGTAAAGTTACAGTGTTGAAAGTGTTCTGTAACTCTTTCATATGAAACACACAATAAATGAATTTTGTGGAGCTATTTTCATGTGTGTGGTCCTTGTAGGATTTCCCGCTGACTTATTTATTACAACCCATGTGCCAATAGGTTCCCATCGGGAAATTTGACTTTCATACAAACTTTCATCCCCTATTGAACCCGTTTAGGGGTTGAATTTTCAAAAATAATTTCCTTGCCACTTCGTATATAACTCTCTCTTGTACAAAATTTCGTTGTATGTCAGTGAATAATAAGAATATTTTTTTGTAGATCCCTTGTACGAAAACTGATTGATTTGACGGTTTTTATTTTATTAAGTTCTGTTACGTTTTTATGTTGTAATTTTTATTTCTGCTTGAGTACCTACAGTTTTAATTGATTTGTTGGTACGAGTATAATTATTGGCGTGTGATAGATAACATATGGCAAGTAATTTAATTTAATGTTTTGTGTATTTTTGTGAGGGGTAATAGTAATGAGGGGCTTGTGGCTAAGTAATAACAGCCGCACGGGTCGATCGATCAGGTTAAGCTACGCTTGCTGCGGTTGGTCCGTGGATGGGTGACCATCTTTACATACCAAGATCCCTCCGTGCCTCGGAAAGCACGTTAAGCCGTTGGTCCCGGCTGTCATTTGTAGATCTTAAACAGTCGTTACGGGTCGTCAGAAGCTCGAAAGTCTGACAACCAGTCTTACCAAGGGGTATCGTGTTACCCAGTAACTGGGTTGTGGAGGTCAGACAGGCAGTCGCTCCATGTAAAATACCGGTATTCAGCTGTATCCGGTAAGACTGGAAGCTGACCCCAACATATATGGGAAAAAGGCTAGGCAGATGATGATGTTTTGTGTGTTTTTAATGTTAATTACTTTGCATACGATTTGTATACTCGTAGAATCAAGTTTTTCTAACTAAATAGACAGCTGTGCTGCTGGGGAGTTTGTTGCGCCACTTCTTCTTCCCAGCTAAACCACTAGGAAGTGGTGAGGGGCAGGCGTTTTTTTGGGGACTGTCTTATGTAATTTTGACGTTCGAAAAGTGTTGATTCTCAGCCTAGTTTGAATAAATGACTTTTGATTTTGATGTTGACTTTTTCTTCTATTAGACTGCGCAATTTAGTTGCATACACTATCTGCCAGATAATTTATAATGTAACACAATAAAATTGAAATTATTTTCTATCGGAAAGGTTACCCGAAACTTATCCGGAGATGTTGAAACAGGCCATAACACAATATTTAAGACGACTACAAAACTTTATACAGTGTGTCGTCCAATACGCACCTGTCAAGATGCTATTTTAAAATAGCGGTTTATATAACAGTTAAGTACTCTGTTTTTGATTGAAGCTTTAGGCGGTTAAAACTGTAGTGTTAATGGCTGCGATATTGTACTGTAAGCCGCACGTCAATGGTTACAAAACTAGTATGAACTGCCCTGGCCACGGAATTTCAATAGAACAACTATTAGTCAAAGTGTGACCACCGACGTGCAATCGTCTGTACGCTGCCTATCTTATCCAAATAATGTGGTCTGTTAGCTTTAATAGGCTTAATATATTATGGCCGATGTGGATGTAGGCCACATTTCAGACTGTTGATGGATTGATGACCGTTTTATGGGAGGTCTTTGAAGTGAAATGTACCTTTTGCAAATTAAATATTTGTTCTGGACACAAAATTTGTTGTGTGCGCTTTTTATAACACTATCGAGATGTGGCGTGAAAGTTAACTTCTTGTCAAACAGTTATACCAAGGTCTTATATTGTTTCAACTTCCTTAATTTTTTCACCTTATACAATAATTGCTGCTTATTGGGATGTTCCTTCTTGTAAATTAAAGTTGGTAACATTTTTTGGGATTCTGTTCTATTCCGTTACTATAACACCATAGAACTAGACGATTGAGGACACTTTGCAGTAGTAATGAGTCCTCAGCCTTAATAATTCTCATAAACTTTAAATCGTCAGAAAACACCCTGGTAGGTATATCATTTATAAAATAAATTAATAAAACTGGTCCGAAGTATGAACCCTGGGGAACACCGGCAACAAAGAAATATCTAACCGTTAAATTTGAACTGAGCCAGTCCAACAAGGACCCAGAGATGCAATAAGCGTGCAACTTACTAATTAAGATTTTGTGACGTTGTCAAACGCTTTGCTGAAGTCCGTATAAATAACGTCAGCTTGATAACCTGCATCGATAGCCTTTGTGAGAAATTCTGTAAAAGGTAACAGATTTGCACTAGTAGAACGGGCCTTACAAATCTGTGCTGATGGTCGCTAAAATACATCTTTAAATGATCCTGAATATATGTTAGTAGAGCAGTGGTGGCCCAGTGGTAACGGCCGCGACTTACGAGTTTTAGGTCGTAGGTTCGAACCCAGACAGGCGCTTTACTTTGTGTAAATTATTTCATCACCACTGCTCTCAAAACGGTGAAGGAAAACATCGTGAGGAAACCGGCATGTCCTAGAACCAAAAATTCGAAGACATGTGACATCTACCAATCTGCACTGGTCCCGCGTGGTAGATTACGGCCCACTCCCTCTCACAGAGAGGAGGAATGTGTCCCAGCAGTGGGAACATTATAGGCTGATTATGTGAATATATGGTTATATCAGTGACTCGAACAGTTTGGCGAACGAAGATAAAATTGAAATAAGCCTGTAATTGGTTACAACGTATTAACGTATTCGTATTGTCATCCGATTTGTGACCCGGAACATTTTTTGCGATTTTCCACTTTGTAGGAAATGTACCGGTCGCCGATGATGTGTTATAATACATCAACATAAGTGGGTAAACCAGTTCAGATGAACATGCTATAATAAATACTGGAGGTATTCCATCTGGCCCAAGTTTGACCGAAATATTTCACAATCAATGCATAATATAACGATTACCGCCTTAATGATATATCAAATCTTATAAATCCATAAAGATAAAAAGTTTAATAAAAAGAGAAAAAACCGTTTGACAACCATAATATGTTCTCACGCCGCCATTTTGTTTAAAAACGCGCCAATTACATGTGATACAAAGTTCTCAATTTAATTTAATTGTTAAAAGAATATTGTTCTGATTCCCCTGTGCTTTATGGGAAAATATAATAATTTTAAAAGCATTGTTTGTTGTTGAGTTTAATAAACTTTTGTAGGTAGGTACTGCGAAATAGTTGAAATTAAGTTTGTTGCAATTTGTAAGCTGTTGGTACAGTCGTCAGCAAATCAAGTTACTACAAACTGTCAAATTTTCTCATTCGATTTTGAACTTAACCATCAACATTTTAAGAGAAATTTGACAGTTTGTAGTAGGTAACTTGATGTGCTGACGACTATATATTATGTTTGGCGTTAGTAAATAAATAGTATAAGTACTCGTATGGCTTTTGCAATGCTGTTTTACTTGTAGTAGTTTCTCTAGCTTTGTCGAACACTGCTGAAATATGTTAATGCCTATTAAGATTTGATTTTCCTGGTGTGAAATTAATATGTAAATCAGGATTGTTGAAGCCAATTTAATTAGAATGCTGTTACTTAAACCAATATTTGGAAATTAAACCGACTCTTCTATGCGTTACCGAGCTTGCATTTAGCCTGGCTAAGAAAAGTTTATCAAAAAATTCAACAGATTTATTAAACTGTGACCTCGGCATAAGAACAATAACATTTCACATCAAATTACTTTCATCTAATGAACACTTTTACATTTAATTTCCAGTAATTAAAGTTTTAGACAGCTCTCATTTTTTAAGTAGATCAAAATATTTACCTAATTCACAGGTATTGTGCAGAGATAAGCCGTAAATACTCGTACATGTCTGTAACTTGCACGAGGTTGTGGGTTCAAATCCATCAACTACCAATGTGACTTTTTCAATTCATATATCGTCGCCAGATTTTGCGATCGCTACCTATGTCGAGACTGCAGTCCCTGGATCGGGGGCCCGGGGCGGTCCGCCCCTGCCTGTTGTAGTGGCTGTTGCACAATGGCATGCTATCTACTTACATACTTTTGTGCAAGTTAAAGGCACGTGTATCACGTGCTTTAGTCGTTAAAATCCAACTTGCTAATGACGTAATGAATTGATCAACCGTTAGACTGATTGCTTCCAAATGTTGGTTATTTTGTTATTACATATTTCAGTGTTTAGTGTGTGACCTACAAAAAGTAGATTGATGTTATCTTAGTTGATTATGATTTGATGCATGTTTATTAAGATTCTTAAAGGGTAAATAAAGTTATGTAATAAAGGTGTGTCTTAGTCAAATTATTGGTTAACGTAGAATCAGAGATGGAATTAATAAAAAAAAATATCAATAAATATCTATTGAGTTAATAAGATATCTTTTTCTTGAAAACAGATGAAAATATTCAGTCCCACGATATTCAACAACCCGATAAGGCTATACTCGTAAATGATAACTCGGAGAGAACTCCTTCTTCGTGCCTTGTGTTCAGCAGTTCTTCTAAAGTAATAACATCAGATAGTAGGTACACTCGGGGTAATTAATTGCTAAACAAATTGAAACCCTACGTCAATTAGACGTGTTATAGCCATTTCAAACAACTTTCAAAGAATTACTATTATTTCAAACAATTAGTTTCGGTTAGAATATACATAACATACATAATAGTCAGCCTATAATATCCCCACTGCTGGGACACAGGCCTCCTCTCTGTGAGAGGGTGTGGGCCGTAACCCGCCACGCGGGCCCAGTGCGGGTTGGTAGAGGTCACATGTCTTCGAGTTTTTGTTTCCTTCACTGTTTTGAGAGCAATGGTGATTAAATAATTTACACAAAGTAAAGCGCCTGCCTGGGTTCGAACCTTCGACTTACAACTCGTAAGTCGCGGTCGTTACCACTGGGCCACCACTGCATTAACACTGAATATAGGTACGGTAGGTAGGTAGGTAGGTGTAGGTAGATATTTCAATATAGGTACGTAGAAATTAAGTTGGAAATCAATTTACTTAACAATTAATTTACCTGAATTCACCTACGTTTGTCTATAAACAAAGCTGTCTTTTGTTTGTCAGAAGCTGCATATACCAGAGACCATTAAAACAAATTTAAACAAAAGAATCACCACTGTGAATAGGAAGGTCGTTCATTGAAAATCTTGTCAACACAATCGCAATTTTTTCTTCTTTGGGAAAACTGGCGTCCATAATGGAAAACCATCTCCTGTCTCTGTCGCACCTTATTGTTTTTAATGCGTGAGGCGTGGGAGTCTTTAAACTGCCTACTATTTGATGTGTGTGTATGAGAAAAACTTGCGTATTCTTCGCTTTTGAGGTTAGTTACGTTTGATAGTTTGTTTAGGGTTTTTGAAGGTACGTAAGTTACAATTATCATGATTAGAACGTAACATAACATCCCGCCTTATACCCCCGAGGGGTTGGTTATACGCCCACATTTCGCCAGTTATGTTTAAGTCCCATGTAATAGGGGGCGAGCTTATTGCCATCAACCGGGCACATATTCCGACTCCGGTACTGAGAAATTCCAGATAGAAAAACTCAATAACATTTTGCCCGACCTGGGACCCAGCACCTCATGCTCAGCAGAAGCGCTAGCGTCCACTATGCCAACGAGGCGGTTTCATGATTATTTACCTACTATAAAGAAGAGCGACCACTGACCACCTACTTATAGATTGGCGTCAATAGATCGTACGATTACAGTCAATTCTTTAACGTAGACGCTAAAGAATTGACTGTAATCGTTCGATTTAGTGATTTCGAACGCAAAAGAAAGCTTCTCAATGAAAGCTTAGAGGGTAAATTGCCTTAATCTGCATATTTGGAGAAAAGCATTAGTTTACACAACATAATCAGCCTATAATGTTCCCACTGCTGGGACACAGGCCTCCACTCTGTGAGAAGGAGTGGGCCGTAATACACCACGCGGCCCAGTGCGGGTTGGTAATGTCATATGTCTTCGAATTTTTGGTTCTAGGACATGCCGGTTTCCTCACGATGTTTTCCTTCACCGTTTTGAGAGCAGTGGTGATGAAATAATTTACACAAAGTAAAACGCCTGTCTGGGTTCGAACCTACGACCTACAACTCGTAAGTCGCAGCCGTTACCACTGGGCTACCACTGCTCTCACAAGCTTACACAAGAATTCTGTTAAAAGCAGTATGGAAGAATAGATTATTATACTCGTACTATATTATTTTGCAATATTGACGGAAAACCTACCTATGGATTTTTATTTTGTAAGAGGGCCTATTAAAATCTATTTAGAAAATAAACCTTTAATATCACCAGAAGGCCAATATTCTCATGATTAACAACGTATAAAATCTAGTAGTGTAGCCAGAAGTCTCAATTTCATCACAGCAATCAAATCAAATCAAAATATTTTGTTTCACATAAACCCACATGGGCACTTATGAAACGTCAGAAGCTAGGTGCACGGTTCCAATTGGTCGTTTCCTATGGAGAAGAGCCGACAAGAAACTCCACGGTTACTCTGCTAAAATAATTGACTTTTATAATATTTTCTAATTATAGTGTTAATAGGTATGGGAGGACAGTGTAGGCCTGCCAACAAGTACAGCGACATTCAATATGAAAACTTTTATAAAATGTGGGGAAATTAGAGGTATTTATGACAAATTGAGACTAGGATTAGATAGCAAACTTTCTTAAAAAATACGGGAATTCCCCCTCTGATCTGTCACTGCTTACTTTTTAAAGCCTCTATGGGAAAGGCAAGTATCGCATAGATCTCTTTTCAAAAATTGCGTGTCTAAAATAACCGTCAAAAATTTTGAAAGGGAACGCATTGCTCGAGTCCTCTTGTAAAAAACACATATCTACATTGCACATATGTATTTTTAACTTTGCACCCTATACTTTCGAGCATAGAGTTTTAATTTCCTTGTCAGATTTGAACCAAGTAGGTCGGTTATAAAGTGAGGTGTGAATATCTTGGAGGCAAATGTTTCACAAGTCATTAGGTGTCTCAATGCTTTGATACGTCGAAGGTTATGGTCTTGAACTATTTGAGAGCAAACGCAGATACGTTATAATGGCAATGTATGTAGCTTTAATGTTTCTTTTTATTATATGGGCGTTTGAAAATTATGATGATTTGTATGCTAATATATCTGTCACTGGTGATACCGACCTCTCGCGTCCGGCCCTGGTTTAGGCCATGGTAGGGAGTGAGAAGGCATGGGCAGCCGTCACCTCCTTCTGCGAAGCAATATTGCTCGCGAACGAGGAGGCGGGACGGTTGAGGGAAAGGCAAATTTCGAGCCCTCTCGCCCCTAGCCGCTGCAGGAGACGCCCTGGCCGTCGGGAATCCCGGGCGGATTTCCGGCCACCGCAGGCGCGGGCTTGCGGATGGTGAGCAATGGGTAGCTCACCGTCCGGTAAGGACCAGGCGCAGGGCGACGGCGCGTTGTATTCCACGCGCGCCTCAAAGAGATGTCGTCAGCACAAGTGTAGGGGTCCACTAGGGCCGATGCCTGCCGGGGTCGCGGGTAGGTAATAAAGGGTTACCGAGGCCCATGGCAACACAGGCAACGGAAGGAATACGGGTGGGTGAATTATTTGATGATTTCCCAACCAAAAAAAAAAAAAAGGTGATACCGTCCGAACAAAAAATTCGAAGACGTGATATCCACCAAGGCACCAACACGCACTGGGCCCGCGTTGGATCATGGCTCACTCCCTCTCAGAAAGAGGAGGCCTGTGCCCCAGCAGTGGGATTATACATTATAATGCTGATAAGTCTTATACAGTATATCTCATGTTTTAAAAGGCGGGGAAAAAAACCTACCAATACAAATTTCGTTCCTGATCCAATCCATTTTTTATCATAGAACAATTAAGAATACTAACAACAATGGCTTGATACCATGTTCTTTCAAGTAATAACCGTCTCATGACGTCACTTCCTATAGAAAACGACTCCCATACAGTAATTGGATATTAATCATATGTTAGGTTTTATATTGTAGCTTAATAGCACCCATATAATTATGGGTAGATGATTAAAGTTGGGGACGGGTTATTAAAACAGATTAACTCTATAACGCTGAAGTAGTTGCACGATGGCTGCGCTGACGTTCATGTTTTGGGTCACCAGCATAGTAGCATGAGTATACAGGCATGTGGAACAGGGTGTAAAAAGTTCACTCATCCTCCATAGAAAAGGGAGAAACCTCCGACCTGACGGGTGTCGTGTCTGGTGGGCTACTGCCCGACGGTTGATGTCGGGACGTTGTATATATGCTAGTTGCGCGGTAAACTCTGCTTGCGCGATGCAGGATAATGCGTGACGTCAGAGTGTTGCGTAGTTCAAATGTGGCGGTGTAGATGCCGCCACAGCATCTATGAGAATAATTGTTTTGTTCCAATATATTGGAATGTTTGTTTTTAAAAGTCCTCAATCAACTCAGCCTATCGCAGTCCACTGCTGGACATAAGCATCACCCAGGCTGCGCCCCAACACCATCCTCCACCTTCCGCATCCAGTCTGTCCCCTTGTGCCATCTTCTTAAGGTCGGTCCATCGTCACTGGAGGGCGTCACGACTCGTCTGCTCCATCGGCCATCGGTCCTTCGACAAACATGGCCAGCCCACTGCCTTTCCGTTATTCTACTAATTTTGACATAGGTACATACCTACGTAGCACCTGTTATTTTTACATTGAACGCTAAAATCTCTAATTTTTGCTACTTAGCAAATATAGTATTTTTATTTGACAACGCCACGCGCGTTTGCTTGTGGTAAATAAGTGTAAACACTCGCTGTGAATGTGTGTGTAAGTGCAGGAGCTCTCGGTACCTTCCCAGAACCGGGCGATTGAAAGTGTGTGTGTGCGCTTGATTGTGTGTGTGTTGACGCTACTCGTCTTCACGCACACATTCACGGCGTGTTTTTACACTTTTTTACCAAAAGTAAAGCGCGCGTCGCTTCTCGAGTTAAAACTACTGTACAATGATCCATGTTTCATCAAATAATATAATAATAAACACAATTTACTTTAATAATTATTATTTATAACCTATAATAAGAATAACAAAAAACCTTCTGTTTATCGCACATTGAAGGCTAAATATGTAATTACTTTATATTATAATAATATAGCGAACAATAATAATAATTATTATTATGCTAAACTTTGTGTGAACGTCGTTAATCTTCATATATTCGTGAACTATCAATATTGTGCGCTAAGGGCGTCGAATATGTGTTATTACATTATTGTGTTATACATAAATGCAAGATGAGTCCGACCGAAAAAGGATTTTTTATCGGCTGAAAGCGATAGTGAAAATCGGCCTGATTGTTTTTATTTTCGGCCGGAAACCGAACAGGGTTTTGTTTGGTAAAAGTAAAATAAATAGGATGTCAGTCTTCTAATCATGAAAACGAAAATGGCCGAAATTCGGTCGGACTCTATTTTTAAGGTTAAAAACAACATTTATTTAACCTGAAAAAGCAGCTGGTGAAAACATCGATTAGGACCTATTAAAAATGTAATTTAACCAAAAATATTATATTTCCTGTGTGTTCCGAAAACATTGATATTTCTCTTTTTCAAAATAAACAGATTTTTCCGATTTCATTAAATGTTATTTCTATTGCCCCTGGGTGTTTATTGTTTATAATCTTTATGAAAATTACTTCTAATTTTTTCCCTTTCAACTGTACTTCTGTATAAAGGCTCCCGCAGACAGGCGTGACGCGACACTAGTAGCACAATTTCTATGGAAACTTAATGGAAAGATTCCGTGATATCACGCCAGTCTGCACGAGCCTTTACATGACATAACATCACGCCTGAATTCTCCGAACGGTTAGGCAGAGCTGTTTCATATTATTAAGAATAATAATATGAAACAGCTCTGCCTAACCGTTCCCTGAAATATCGTACATAAATATGTAGTTATTAATTGTGATATTGGGGTAATGACTTTAAGATCCATTTGGGGATTAGTATCTATTTTGAGGTTAAATATATTCGGAATTAAATTAATTGTATTAGAGTAAGGGTACTCGTATATAATATTGTACCGACACTCACATTTCGCCCATGTAATATGGGGCGAGCCTATTGCCATCAACCGGGCACAAATCCAGACACCGGGCTGCTACGAGAAATTCCTGATGGAAAAACCCAATATCACTTTGCCCGACCCGAGAATCGAACCCAGGACCTCATGCTCAGCAGTAACGCTACCGCCCACTAGACCAACGAGGCAGTCTACTTTTAACCGGGAAGTGACCATAAATTAACTAAAACAATAAAAATTGTCTGATGAAACTGATACCAGTGAATGTTGACCAACATGTCGTAAGCTCTTCAGCGCGCAACTTTTCTTTCGACATTTGTGTGCAGATATATGATTTTGGTGACCTTTAAATCCGCTATTACGCCTTCATATAATGCAAGTAAGTTATGCATAAGATATATGTTAAACTAGAACGAATACACATCAATTATATATGTGAATATTTAAATATTGTAATAAAATACTTTATGAAATAAATTCAGGAAGTAATGTCTACCCAGAGCATAAAAAACGATATTACTTTCAAATTACTTAAGATATTTTGATGATTTTTTTTTTTATGAACAGTATCTTACTATCTATAATTATATTTACTGATTTTTTTCTAATGTTGATGTTTTCGATACTAAAAATAAATATTCCGTCCCAATGAAACCGAACGCGCGACGCGCATTTCGTCGGTGATATTCTGAAACCGCGGAACTAACAGTGTTTAAAACCGCGTAAGGTAGGTGCAGTGAATTTTACAGGAACGAGGAAAAGCGTAATATTTACTAAACCACTTGACTTTCTATTGTTTAAACTTTTAAATTGATAAATTCCTCTTAATATTTGTAGGCATTAGTTATGTAAAATATATATTAATGAATTAGAAAATCCGAAATCTCGATTTTGCTACTTTTGTAAATAAGCGGTTTTAAACACTGTTAGTTCCGCGGTTTCAGAATGTCACCGACGATTTGTATCGCCAACATCAACGGCGATTACCAGAACCTTAATTTCATGAAAGCAATCGAAATATGAATGTGTTGGTGATCATGTGAAGACTGCGGGACTGTTTGTAGATTTTAGGCTGTATATATATATTATAAATCAAAGTCGCTTTTCGTGTCTGTCCATGTGACCGCGTTGTATTCCTAAACTCCGCGACAGATTTTAGAAGTTTTGCCGGAAGGTTTATGTGAGTAGTATGTGTTATTTAACTAAAATGTAGCACAGAAATTGCAATGCTTGACATGTCACCATTGCACCCGTTCGATACAAGGGCTGGTCGCTAGACCTAACTAATTGGGCACGCCACGATTGCGGCGATAAGTCCCCTCTTTGAGAAGTGGCTAGAGAGGCGCCACGGCGTCCTCACCTTCCGCTTGACACAGGTCCTCACCGGACACGGCAGCTACGGGAGGTTCCTGTGTCGGATAAGGTGGGAGTAAACGCCCAGGTGTCACCACTGTGTGGATCACCCGGAGGACACGGTGGAGCATACGGTGGAGGTCGGCCCGGCCTAGGCAGAACACCGTCGTGTCCTCGTGGAGGCGATCGGCGGCAGAGATCTCTCGCGTCCGGCCCTGGTTCAGGCCATGGTGCGGAGCGAGAGGGCATGGGCAGCCATCACCTCCTTCTGCGAAGCAGTAATGCTCGCGAAGGAGGAGGCAGAGACGGTTCAGGGAAAGGCAAATTTCGCGCCCTCTCGTCCCTATCCGTCGCAGGAGACGCCCTGGGCGTCGGGAATCCCGAGCGGATTTCCGGCCACCGTAGGCGCGGGCTTGCAGACGGTGAGCAATGGGTAGCTCACCGTCCGGTAAGGACCAGGCCCGGGTCGACGGCGCGTTGTATTCCGGGCGCACCTCAAAGAGATGTCGTCAGCACAAGTGTAGGGGTGCACAAGGGCCGATGCCTGCCGGGGTCGGTACTAAGGAAGGTACTAAAGGGTTACCGAGGCCCCTGGCAACACAGGCAACGGAAGGAATACGGGTGGGTTTTAGTCAGTAAGAGTCTGACACACCCTCCTCAGAAGTTATGTGATGATTTTCCACCAAAAAAAAAAGATAATAATAATAATAATAATATAAATAATAATAATAATAAGGCCCGCATTGTGAGGAGGTTCCTGTCTCTGGAGTCCTAACCACCGGTAGCTTGGACTCTGCTCCCGACACCGGCGGACCACTATTTTTTATATTTTTAAATGTTTTTTTTATACCTTTTTTCAAGAAATATTTAAAAATATATTTAATATGTAAAAAAATAAATAAACATAATAATAATAAATAATAATATAAAACTAATATTATAAATGCCAAAGAAAGTTTGTTTGTTTGTTTCGCTTTCACGCTAAAAGACCGTGCGCTAAACCTCGCGCGGGTGCACGCTCGCGTGTCTGTTTTTAAAAATAGTACCTATGAGCAGCACTGTGTAGGCACGGGCGCGTGCGACGGGGTTTTCTGGCAAGTTGCACTAGCGCTGCTGTTTGCTAACAACGGGTCGCACGCGTCGGAAGTTACATTGTTATAATATTAATCCATGGATGACACAACTGTACACGCACGACGAAAGCTGTACTAACGGCGCTGAAATGAGGTGGGCGCCCCGGTCTGCGTCCGGCGCACGGAGCGGAGACCCGCTTCGTGCGCCCGATTGTGGTTTAGCGTACGGCCTAGCGGCTGAACGGATTTGGATGGAATTTGGCACATGGGTAGACAATGACCTCGGTTAGGTCCTAGGTTACTTTTTATCCCGGTAGTACGTTCCCGTGGGATAATTTCCGACCGCCACGCGGGCGAAGTGCGGACAGAAGCTAGTTTTGCAATAATTGGAAAACCATTTTATGTCCTAGGATTGTGTCCTATAGGCAGGTATCATCGGTTCGAGACAAATCTCATTTGAACAAACATCCTGACCTGGGGAAACTACATATACCTATGTAGGTCGTTTGTTTTGGTTGATATTTTCCTAACTGTGCTGGTAATATTCTGTTTAGAATTTCACAGCGATCCGGTATCCTGAAGTTAGAATGGTCAGACTTTCTGGCAACTCCGTCTAATCTAGTGGTCCTGGGTTCAATTCCTATTTCGGGTAAAGTGTTAATCATAACTGGCGAAATATGGGAATCCCCGCCATGATGTTATGTATCCTAGTGTGGCGGCATCTACATCGCCACAAGCGAACTACGCAACACACTGACGTCACGCAAACTCCTGCATCGCGCAAGCAAAGTTTACCGCGCGACTAGCATATATACAACGTCCCGACATCAACCGTCGGGCAGTTGCCCACCAGACACGACACCCGTCTGGTCGGAGGATCCTCCCTTTTTTATGGAGGATGGACTTTACACCCTATTCCCCATAGTTCTATACTAGTAATACGATGCGGTCATACATTTATATGACCATGCATAAAAATCCCAATAACTAAGAAGTTGTCAAGCAGTTTATTTAAACACATTAGTCAACAGATAGACATAATACCACCAATATTACATGAGCACAAGTCATTAATAAATAACAGAATACTACGTAATATTTTTATAAGTTATTCAAAAACTTGCGGTGTTGATACGAATCGGTCGGTGATGCAACTGTAACTGGGTGGTCACGACGAATGACCGCATTTACTAATAATATGATTACTTAGGTTTTTGGAGAATTTATGATCGTTAGGGTTCCGTAGTAAACAAACCCTTATAGTTTCGCCATGTCCGTCGTGTCTGTCTGTCTGTCCGCGGCTTAGGTCAGACACTCTCAGTATTAGCTAGCTACTAGCTGTAATTTGGCATGGGTAGACCATGGGGAAATCTTTTTTTGGCATTGTTTGTCGTTGTGATGAAGATTGCGACTAGATGGACGTTTTTAGGGTTCCGCAGTCAACAAGGAACTGTCCGTGGCTTAGCTCAGAGACTGTTAGTACTAGAAAGCTGTAATTTGGCATGGGTATACATATTAGACACGCCGACAAAGTGGTCAAATAAAATCTTGAAAAAATTTTTGTACAGGGATTATATTTTTTTTCTCGTCTATCCTATGGTGTGGGGTATCGTTCGATAGACCGTTTAAAAATATTGCGAGTCTTTGAAAACCTTTTTCGATTTAGGGGTCCGTTTGCGTAATATTAAGCTTAGTGCAAATTTTTGTTAGAGAACAAAAATTTGCACTTTCCCTGCCAGTTAAATGGTTGTTTTTGAATATGTGAAAAAATTTATGGCAGCAGTACATATAACGAAATTAAAAGGAAAACTGGAATATCAGCGAGGAAACGCCGCCAGCATCCTCGTCCTTTTTTAGGTTAGTTTTAATTTAATTTAGTTAAAGGAAAACTGTCACAGCTGACAAGGTTTTACAAGTTAACGAGTAATGTCAACCAACTTACATTTGAAGTTGGAGAATTGACCGTTACATATATCGGTGTATGGGAGAACATGTTTTTCAACTACAATGTTAAGTTTGTTTTTGGAATAAATTCATTCCAACTATGGAACCCTTCATTATGCGTGGTCTGACGCGCAATTGGCCGGTTTTTTTGTTCAACTTTTCGATATTATTATCTGCTGTCTCTTCTCATTTTAAGAAGAAGAAAAAAAGCAAAGAAGAGAATACCACAAAATAAATTAGTCTGTATATCAGGTTCCATTGGACAACGATCTTTCGAACCCAGTATTTAAGATCCTTTTTCATAAATGTTTACACGAGCGCATTTTTCTCTGCTAATGAAAAATTCAATCTTGATCGGGTATAAATCGGCAACATAATTCCTTTTGGTTGGCTTTGTTGTTTTGTATCGAATCGAACTATCTCTCGAGAAAGTGTTCGGCAGTAGAGATATGTACTTTGAAAAAATATTCACTTGAGCTTACCTAAACAAATATTTTGATTTTGATACTAAAATGTTAATAACTATATTATAATTTGATTATGTAAATCAACGAATTATAATGAATATCAAAATATACAACATAGCTGAGTATTAATTTTTTTTACCAATCACGCCCAAGAACGCGGAAACACATTTTTTGTTCCAGCCGTAGGTACAGTCTCATCTTGAAATGTAACAAAAAAACATCTGACAATCATCCTGGCGATGATACACGCGTCTGCCTAATTGTACCCATTATATTTTTTGTGTTACTGATTGTGTAGTAATATTTTTTTTTACCTGACAGTGTGCGAAATAGGATTTTGAATTTTGATTTGTGAGGTTTTAAACGGGATCTGAGAATTGTGGTTATACTAAAACGTTTTGTAGCAAATTAGCTTTAGATTAAGGGGACTACAGGACCTAAACGCAAATTGTATAAGTTTTATAATGCCTTAAAGTACATGATCCACTGCAGTAACCAAAATCAGAAAAATATATGATATTCATAAGGATATATGCTAGGTAGATAGTGTGTTGAAAACATAATATAACTAATTTGATACGATAGAAAAAAATCACGAAGATACCTCTAAAAATTTCTTTTAACGATTAAAACCATACTAATATACATGCAATCATTCTGATTTTTGTCAGATTATTCTATAAACAACATATTAGCATAATAGTGTTTTATTTTTTTATACAATGGTGCCGAGTCCCTTGTTCCAAACTAAATTAAATTTAAGTTCAGTGCATCTTTTTCTTTGTATTTCATTAAGAAGAGGACAGAAGATAAATTTTAGTTTAGTCGTGTCAAATTAATCAGCTCCTGTCACTACTCCATACAAGTTTAGACGTGATTAAAAACTTGCCTACTAAAATTACGTCAATTTACGTCTAGCGCTGATTAATTTGACAGGACTAAACTAAATTTTTTCTTCTGTCCTTTTCATAATGAAATAGAAAGAAAAAGATGCACTGAACTTAAATTTAGTTTAGTTTGTGAACAAGGGAATCGACACCAATAATCGCGCTTCTCTTTCTTTTCTATGCAGTCCAACAGTGACCGCGGTTTAGGTGTTGTTTATGATTTTTGATGTGTAATCTTTCTTCTCGCTTTCTATGGAAGTGATTTCGTGAAAAAGGACGGAAGTATGTAACAGGAAGTGACAGCTTGAGCATGGAATAAGTAAGTACTTTTTAATAGCATGGAATTAGTGTACCTACTCATGGAATTAGTAAGTACTATACAGATTGAAAGTAGAGGGGGCGAATTTCGACCAGTGGGCGACCACTAGTAATGAATAATTATTCGAATAAATATTACAGTATTTAACTTTTTTTTTAATTTTGAGGTTCATTTCTGTCGCTGCTCAGTTGCTTATCACCAAGGTGAGATGTCAGAAGTTACACATGACATGCGACTATTGTAAGGCTCCCTTGTTTTTTTTGGCTTTTTTTTTTGGGTGGGAAATCATCAAATAACTTCTCCCGCTCTGGGCTGAGACTCTTACTGACTAAAACCCACCCTTATTCGTTCCTGTTGCCTGTGTTGCCAGGGGCCTCGGTGACCCTTTAGTACTTGCCCGCGACCCCGGCAGGCATCGGCCCTAGTGGACCCTTACATTTGTGCTGACGACATCGCTTTGAGGCGCGCGTGGAATACAACGCGCCGTCGACCCGGGCCTGGTCCTTACCGGAAGGTGAGCTACCCATTGCTCATGGCTTGGGTTCCTGCTTAATACAATTATCCTTTTTATCTCCTATGGGACGTTTCGTAGATTACACTTAGAGTAGGATTGTAACCGGTTATTTCGAGTTTTCGTCCACACGGTCCCTGTTCTAAGCACATAATTATGGTAAGAATATAAATGATTTATCTAATGTAATGCAGATTGCCATTTTATGCTAATGTCATAATCTGCCTAGCCTTTTCTTAACCATGTTGAGGTCGGCTTCCAGTTATACCGGATGCAGTTTAATACCAGTATTTTTAGACCTCCCAGTAACTGGGTAATACGATACCCCTTGGTAAGACTGGTTTTCGACTCTCAAGATTCACGAATGACAGCCGGGACCAACGGCTTACCGTGCTTTCTGAGGCACGGAGGAGTCTCGGTATGTAAAGATGGTCACCCATCCCGTGACCAACCCCGGCAAGCGTTGTATGTTAAAGTTAAAATAAATTAATTAATTCATGTCTGTTAGTATGGGCTCAGGGTTCTATGGTTGAACGCAATTCCTGTGGGCTCACAACACTATATTAACAAAAAAAAACAATAAGTTTTAACTCACCACTAGTACTATGATTATCATGCTGTCTGTACTCATTCCTCTCGGGCGAGGGGGCGAGATCGCTTCCTATTCCGGAACTCCCCCCCGAAGACTCGAGCTTACGCCTCGCATTCACCCCCACTATGTTCTGGTTGAGGCAGCGTCTCGTGTCGATGTTAGAGAGGTTCCCTTTCTGGCGGTGGACCGTGTCGTAGTCTCGAGGAGGCAACAGGATCGGGCTCTTGCCTGTAAGATTGAGGGGGTGAGTGAGTGGGGGTGAGTTTGAAGGGGTGAATTTGTGGGGTGAGTTTGTGAGGGCGAGTGAGTGATCAATTTAATAAGGTGGGGTTTTTTTTAGTTATTAGTTAAGCAATCACAAGGGCTTTGGGGGTAGATTTACTCATCGGAATTTCAGAAACTGGGGACTTAAAAGTTGCAAGCGTTGTGCTAATAAAAATTTTGCTAACTTGTAACTTAAATTTAGAATGTTGTTAAAATAAGGGACTTTACGTGTGTAGGAGGATTATAAAGATTTAAATTTTCTTCAACAGCAAAGCTTGTATTAGGGAACATACATAAAAATAATAAAAAATGAAAAAATAGCAAAGTTTTTCTCTCAGCTAGACTTTTAGAGCAAGTACCAAGAACTTCATCAGTATCTTTGGAAAAAAAACTCTGTTTTAAGCTTTTGAACACAAAAACATATTGTGGATGTGGTAGGTTACCATCTACAAAAGTTTTATTTAAAATGCCTACATAAGTAACTCCTATTTAGCTGAATCTTGCTTACAAGTACCAGCTTGGTTGTTAATCACGATAATTAACCTTTTGACCGCCACAGTCATGTATAAATGACAAACCAAAATGTGCCCAGCACGCTACGGTCTCGACTTCATGACAGATTTATAAGGAATAATTTGTTTTTGCATTTTTGACGTGGCGGTCAAAGGGTTAAATAAGCCTACATTACTTCTGTCTTCATTTCAGCAGCATACAGCATAATACACAAATAAAAAATAAGCTTTAGGGATGATTTATGTTAGACCGCACCGGGCGCGAGCTGTGCAAAATTTCACGATTTCAATGCTATCACTGTGCAGCGTCCGTGTCCCGTCAGTCTTTGTCCATACAAACTGAGCAGACAAGGACGTGGATCGCGCCCGTGATGGTCCAGCGCAGGGATTCCCAAACTATTTCGGGCAAGAGACCTCTTTTCCAAAATGAACCGATACCTCAGACCCCCAACGCCAATTTTTTTCTTCTTGTACGAACTTGTGCACGCTTATCGACTTGTTGAGTTTTTTTAAAAAAGTACAACAATGATATGTACTTTCTACTAAAATATTAATCATTCTTATAACAAGTTGGTACAAGTAATTAATACAGTATCTTGAAAGTTTCAAATAAGAACTTGTGTTAATTAATAGGGGTCGATTTTTAGACCTCGTCGACCACTAAAATCAGATTTCGTTTATGTCGACCCCTGGGAAACTAATTTCGACCCCGAGGGGTCGATATCGACCACTTTGGGAATCCCTGGTCTCCATAAAACTACATACCAAACCGCTGCACAAAAAGGCGTGGAGAAGCAAGCGACATCTACCTACGAAAAATAATCAAAAAGACTGACCTAATCCCCTTTTACCTGTCGATAGCTTTTGTTTCAACTCAGCGGCCAAACTGTCATATAAGTTAGCCACACATCTCTCCTCGTTGCTCCCAGAGTCCGATTCTCTGGATACTTCACTGCCCAGGGAAGAGTCCGGGGGTTTTTTCGAAGATGGTAAGGCTCCACGCATTTGTAGTTTCCGCTCGATGTCCGCGAACTTCTTCTGGTTTTCTGGTCGCTCTATTAGAGCTTGAAGGTGCGTGTATAGCATCTCGGCTGTGTGGTCCGAGTCGCATCTGTTGACAAGGACAGGTTTGTGAGATTTGTGTTGTATGATTAAAAATATATAAGTAAGCCAAATAGTTTTTTTTTTCTGTTGCATATATTGGTTCCGAATCTGAATGGTATTGCTATATTTTTAATAAATTAAGAGTGTGTCCACTTGACTAGGAATGACCGAACTGGGATCCTCAGTTCCAAGCTTATTTTATTAGAATAATACGAGTTTTTAACTGGTTTTTAAAAGGAGGTTATTGGTGCCGATTCCCTTGTTCACAAACTAAACTAAATTTAAGTTCAGTGCATCTTTTTCTCTCGATTTCATTAAGAAAAGGGCAGAAGATAAATTTTAGTTTAGTCCTGTCAAATTAATCAGCGCCTGTCACTACTCCATACAAGTTTAGACGTGATTAAAAACTTGCCTACTAAAATCACGTCAATTTACGTCAAGGGCTGATTAATCTGACAGGACTAAACTAAAATTTGTCTTCTGTCCTTTTCTTAATGAAATAGAACGAAAAAGATGCACTGAACTTAAATTTGGATTAGTTTGTGAACAAGGGAATCGGCACCAATGTCATGTTTGTATTAAAACAAAAAATCAAAATGTCATTTTGACATATTTTTAGTTTTGATAATCATGCAAGCAAGTGTACCATTAACTAGCGACTTCACAATCCACATCGTGCCACAAACTAAATACTATTGCGCAAAGCTATTGTTTAACAACAAGATGTCCAATTCTCATGCAAAACGCCAAGATAAATATTACAATATAAAACCATTTTCAACATCCATCATTACTCGTGTCGTTCAAACACGATCGCTTTGTGACAAAGTATGCATTGCAAAACACTAGTCACGCATACGCATTCCGAGAGCACCCGAAAGAGAGTCGAAGTCGACCGCCCCCGAAAGCCGAGGTAATGTCAAAGTTGATTGCAATATGGCGACGGCCTCATCTGTCAAAGGTTGACAGGGTAAAAACTAAAAACGTTGGGTACTATTATTTGCAGAGGAAGGACTGATTGACACCTAAAGTCGAATGATTTATTCACTGGAGTAATCTGGCATTTGCTAGCTGTCACTTTGTAATAAAATGGTCACGTTTATTGTAATGGTGATCGTTTAGTTTCATCGATTTATATAAGTGTAAAATAAATGCATGTAAATGTATAATTAGTGTAAAAGGCTTAGAATACAATAAATATTTCCATAATATTTAACAAAGTGTTAGCTAGCTGTCAATTTCCTCCAGTGAATTAATCATTTGACTTTATACATAGATTCTGATATAACTTTCGACAGTTTTTGTTGCTTTTATTTGACTTAGATAATTCGAAATTCTTTGTGTCTCACAGTCTCACTAAAGTGGTTGCTGATTGCCCAATCTGCTTCCCAAGTTTATGTGCAAAAAAAGTGGAGTATCCAACACTTGTTGGCAACCAATAGGTTTATTTATAACCGTTGCTAAACTTTACGTAATGATCAATTTGTGCTTAAGTAACCATACATACGAGTACATTTTCTGACGTTTAAACTTCTCTTTAGTACAATGTTGACAAATAAACCCTTATGTGGTTCATAAAAGCTCGGAATTATCGAACTGTTCAGACTTAATAGCTGCCCGAAAGAAATGTCATAGATATATATTGGTTTTTGACACCTAGATCAGCTATTCAGATTTCACAAAAGGGTCCCAAAACTACCACAATCTAACAGGTCATCAACAACGTCCAGTTAATCTAGTCTTAAAACCTCAGAGTTCACAGGTGTCACGGCTAATCTGATTACGGTCGATCACCTCTAAAGCAATCTACCGGTATCTACTTCGGACGGATATGTTGCAAGAAGGACCACGTATAGGCGGGCCGGCCCTGCGATTACCATAAACTATAGAACATTAGCATAGAGTTATGTCATCCGAATAACTGGCTGGTTATACAATGAGAATGAGAGCAGAGTGACAGATGGTTCCAGTGATAGTGTTCGAAATTTAAATGGTTTATTTAACGCTTGATAAAAAGCTGTAACCTTTCCCTTGGTTCTTCTGTCAAATCTCATGTTGGTTGCTTACGTGTGTAAGCCAGGTCTTAGTCTGGGTTATATGCATGTATTTCCTTTCTTTCTTTCTTTGAAATTTTCGAGCTGTGAGCATAACATTATTCCTAAGCTGGTTACTTGACTATTGTTTCTTTGAAGAATGAAATCGATACTTGTAATTCTGTAACCTTGTTTAAATGACAGTAGAATGTTCTTGTCTAATCTGTGGTCACTGTCATATGACCAACTCTTTCTTAACGTGCTATCTCTTTCTATCCTTTTGCACGTCTGCCATTGCAAAGTATGTATGTGCTGCTCTTGTATTTTTACTGTTATTCAATATACAAATATTATTCTATGAAAAACCTAGTTTATTTTTACAAAAATCGTACCATTTTTGATCCTTCTTTAATGTTCTACGTAAAAAAAAACAATAAACCCGACTGCAAAACACATAACTGAAAAGGGAAAAACTAGCATTATAATCTATATAATTTTGGTCTTGCAGGTGGGGACAGTCGAATAAACTGAAATATGGTGTAACTTTTGATTGTCCCCGACTGCGATACCAAAATTCTATAGATAATAATGCTTGTTTTTCCTTTTCAGTTACGTGTTTTTGCAGTCGGGTTTTTTGTTTTTTAAATAAATAATTTTATTTCAAGTTTTTTAGTTTTATTATTATATATATTTGAAAATTACTCATTACTAGCTTTTATTTGATACCAATATTGTTGCAATTAATTTAAAAAAAAACTTCCCCTTCCTTTTTTTATATTTGCAATGCAATTTATAAATATTATGTAGCCTATGTTACTCCCACAATTAAGACGAATCGAAAGACACCTCATATGTTAAAATCCATCAAGCCGTTTAGGCTACAGAGCGTGCCAAAGAAATATACATACATACATACATACATACATACATACTCTCGAAAAACAGTACCCTCCTGAGGCAGTCGGGTAAAAAGACCATAATTTGTTTTAGTAATATTGACTTTATTTGTTTATTTAATACTTTAAGCACACAAATGTACAGAGGCGGACTTAACGCCATAGGCATTTTCTACCAGTCAACCTTTGGGTGATGCAGAGACAGACAGCAGTAGGTGCAATAGCGAAAACTGTGGAATAAATATTTATTTAAATATAAGGATATACATACATTGTACCTATTAAAAACTTTAAATATAATATATATATACCTAAGTATACATAAATATAAGATCTAATAAATACACGAATATACTAAAACAGATAAGACAAACAATGGGAAAACATTACCATTGTGATGATACTGCCAGCTTCTTACGAATATGCTCGCTAAACTAACTTTGACTTTAAAGGATAATCGGTTGGTTGCCATCCTGATTTCCTGGGGGAGCGCATTCCACAGAGAGATAGACTGAACGAAGAAGGAAGAGTGAATGAAGTCAGTGCGGTGAGTGGGACATTGAAGAAGACGATTGTGTGATGAACGTAGGTTTCTACTGTGGTTCGCGCAAATGTACTGAAAGTGGGGGGCGAGATAATAGGGGAAGAGGGCGAGTCAAGAAATGAAAACAAGGTGGTCAGCGCCCTTTGCTCTCTACGCTGGCGTATGGGCAACCACTTTAGAAGCGACCGATGCGCAGAGACATGATCATATTTATGCAGATTGAAAACGAATCGAATGCAGTTATTGAGAAGACGGCCAAGTTTGTCGAGGAGATCTGTATTCAGGTCGTAGTAGCACACATCACCATAATCGATGATAGGGAAAATCTAGTGGAAATAATTGGTACTTGATGGTAATAAATGTTTCAGTCGGTATAGAGCCCGCAGCGTTCCAGTAACCCTCTGGCTCACCCTAGCGACTCACACTAATGACTTTCATTTACCAATTTCACCAGCACAAAAAAATAGTTTCATAACTGGTAGATCAAGTTAGAAAACCACATTGTATCTAAATGCCACCAGACAGCATGGCAGCTATTTGATTCTATAATAATAATAATTTATTTAATATTTAAATCCCCTGATTAATGCAGGTTTGACAACTGGTGGTCCGTACATGAATGTCATATTATGTACACACGACAAGCAAGCTATACATTTCTGCTGACCTCTCTTTGTACGGAAACCCTATACAGAATCAGAATCGGAATTTATTTATTTGTAATGTTTTATAAGTTTTGTACGTTCTACTATAACATATTCAAATGTCATTCTTAACTAAGTCCAATTAATTTTAAGATTTGTTATCCATTAGTAAATCTATAGAATGGGTTCTCGTGAGTCGCTTAGAAACAAATTCAAAGAAATTAATGTTTTAACTCTGCCTTCTCTTTATATTTTAGAAAGTATTTTGTATGTTCGGAAAAACTTCCGTCTTTATTCAGTAACTTGACTTCAGTACGTTATTGTGAATCACTGCGTTGAAAATTTTCGATGTTTATTTAAAAAAAATGTTATGACTACATGAAAAAGTAATTCAAAAGAACAAATCTAACTAAGAGAGATGTTTTAATGATTCTAATGATTGTAATTCTGTAAATACATATTTGATATGGTCGCGAATGATATTTTGATCAAGATACAGCCTGACACAGACCTGCAAATTGCAAAAAACACAAGCAAATTCGAATTTCGCGGGCTACCTTTGCGGATCCACCTTAATGAACGGTGCGAGGTCACCTTATTCTGGATAACTTGATAAGTTGTCGTTTGTACAAAATGTAGTGCCTATTACCTATTGAACCTGTTACTGGTTGGTGCTGTGGGCAGGCAACCTGACTGTTGTGGCCTGTGGGCTTGTAATCGTATTGCAATGTACATTGGTATTTGAATTACCTTGCAGTGGGGCTTGATTCCCCGGTTATATACAGAGTGGGCGCCAATACAATAATTTACGAGCCTTTTATAGTTCAAGAGCTAGAATTAATTAAATTAGGAGCCTTTCATAGTTCAGGAGCTAGAATTAATTAATTTAGGAAACTTTTATAGTTTAGGAGCTAGAATTAATTAAATTAGAAGCCTTTCATAGTACAGGAACTAGAATTAATTAATTTAGGAGACTTTTATAGTTTAGGAGCTAGAATTAATTAAATTAGAAGGCTTTCATAGTACAGGAACTAGAATTAATTAATTTAGGAGCCTTTCATAGTTCAGGAGCTAGAATTAATTAATTTAGGAGACTTTTATAGTTTAGGAGCTAGAATGAATTAAATTAGAAGGCTTTCATAGTACAGGAACTAGAATTAATTAATTTAGGAGCCTTTCATAGTTCAGGAGCTAGAATTAATTTTAGGGCATTTATTTGTTAGAATAACTTGTTTAGTTTTTTTATAACCCTTTGTCAGACTCAAAATACATATTATGGAACTCAGACTGTAGACAATTAAATGAATTCTCGTTAATGTATGTTTCTTATTGAGGCTGACTGTGTACAGCGAGGGAAGGATTACTTGTAGAATTGAGATGACAGATACAGACACAGTTAACAAGGTAACACTTATAGGAGACCTAGAAAAAATCGTTTTATTTAGGGTTTAGGTAAGTTACTAGTAACTTCTTAATATTCTCCGATTCCCTACGTATGTATGCGTAGATATGTCGTAATGCAATAAAATTCTAGATAGCTAATTTAAGAACATACTGATGACATTTAAAGGTCAAATTCCTCAAGAGACATCTCATCACCTGCTATGTTATTTTATAAAATGGGTAGCTGCTGCTCGCGGCTTCGCCTGCATGGCTTTTTTTTTTTTGAGGGTGGGAAATCATCAAATAACTACTCCCGCTCTGGGCGGAGCGGGAGGGTGTGTCAGACTCTTACTGACTAAAACCCACCCGTATTCCTTCCTGTTGCCTGTGTTGCCAGGGGCCTCGGTGACCCATAAGTACCTTCCCGCGACCCCGGCAGGCATCGGCCCTAGTGGACCCCTACCTATGTGCTGACGACATCTCTTTGAGGCGCGCGTGGAATACAACGCGCCGTCGACCCGGGCCTGGTCCTTACCGGACGGTGAGCTACCCATTGCTCACCGTCCGCAAGCCCGCGCCTACGGTGGCCGAAAATCCGCCCGGGATTCCCGACGCCCTGGGCGTCTCCTGCGGCGGCTAGGGGCGAGAGGGCGCGAAACTTGCCTTTCCCTCAACCGTCCCGCCTCCTCCTTCGCGAGCATTACTGCTTCGCAGAAGGAGGTGACGGCTGCCCATGCCCTCTCGCTCCGTACCATGGCCTGAACCAGGGCCGGACGCGAGAGGTCTCTGCCGCCGATCGCCTCCACGAAGACACGGCGGTGCTCTGCCCAAGCCGGGCAGACCTCCACCATATGCTCCACCGTGTCCTCCGGGCGATCCACACAGTGGTGACACCCGGATGTTTCCTCCCGCCTTATCCGACACAGGAACCTCCCGAAACTGCCGTGTCCGGTGAGGACCTGCGTCAGGCGGAAGGTGAGGACGCCATGGTGCCTCTCTAGCCACTCCTCAAAGAGGGGACTTATCGCCGCAATCGTGGCGTGCCCAGCACTGGGTTGCGACAACCGTACTTTCCATGACGCCTTGAGATCCCGCCGGAGCTCCGTCCGCTGTACCGCCATTTCTCGCGGCAGCGGACTTACGCCCCGGCGTTTCGCATCCTCGCGCCACTCCCCGCCTGCTCTCTAAAATAAAAGTAGCCTTAGTTACTCCTTATAACATTAGCTATCTGCCAGTGACAGTCCCGTCGAAATCGGTCCAGACGTTTCGGAGATTAGTCGGAACAAACAGACAGGCAGGCAATTTTTTTAAATATATTTTTGTTATAGGTACCGTATATTATTTCATATACATTTAGTAAAAAGCTGTTATTTTGACATTATAAACAGAATTTTGTTTATTTGTATGTATAGATGAGTACTTACCTAATTGTCAGTAATTAACGAGATAATTGATAGCATGCGACTTTATCGACGATTACAATTCGACCAAATGCGATTTTTTTTTGTATTTTTTGGTTGTTGGTTTCAGGCAAGTTAGTACAAGAAATTGCTGGTATATTATAAGTTTTTAAGTGTAACTATATGCCGCTAGTAATGCTCGAATAACTATATCATACTGAAGACACGCTGATCTTTCCAGCAGCTTTTATTAAAATAAGGTTACCGACGCAGTTTATTCTGTTCATGTTTAATTTAAGCGTCGCGTCCATCTTTTTAATTCAGTCAATCAGTTGATTTATCCTACAAATTCTAACAGAAAATGCCTTTTCTAAAATTGTTGAGTCTTAGTAAAGGACCACACAGATTGATACGAACACTGGATGAATATGATTAATGAGATTAATCATATTCATCCAGTGATCTTCGCATCAGATTAACTTTGAACAAAACAATCACCTTTATGACATTCCATTAATCTTAATTATTCAATGAATAATTAATCCTATCAATTTAATCCTCTTTAAGACTCCGGTGTGGCAGACGATCGTCAAACATCTTATTACATGCGCACGGGCAACAAAAACGAAGCAACACGAACTTACACGATTCGATCCGATGTTTGAAACTCGCTTGATGAAGGAATGTTGACATTTTAATGTCAAGGTTGTCACTTGTCACTTGGATCTTGCACATTCCTGTTTATTTTCTGTTTGAGAAAAAGAGTATGTCTTTAAACTTTTATTTTTGGGGATAAGCAGTCTGAATACATGATACAGATGTTGATCACTAATGAACTGTAAACTCAGTACATTTATCTTGAGCTTTGATCCTTAATTACTTTAAGCGATTTTGGACCTCATACTTCTGAGACAATACGACGCGCATACAAACCCCCACCACTCCGCCGCGAACTCAAGTTAAATGCTATTTTTATATTGGTTTTTGTGGCGATAAGTCCCCTCTTTGAGAAGTGACTAGAGACTCCTCACCTTCCACCTGACGTAGGTCCTCACCGGACAGCGGCAGCTTCGGGAGGTTCCTGTGTCGGATAAGGCGGGAAAAACGCCCGGGTGTCACCACTGTGTGGATCGTCCGGAGGACACGGTGGAGCATAAGGTGGAGGTCTACCCGGCTTGGGCAGAGCACCGCCGTGTCCTCGTGGAGGCGATCGGCGGCAGAAATCTCTCGCGTCCGGCCCTGGTTCAAGCCATGGTACGGACCGAGAGGGCATGGGCAGCCGCCACCTCCTTCTGCGAAGCAATAATGCTCGCGAAGGAGGAGGCGGGACGGTTGAGAGAAAGGCAAATTTCACACCCTCTCGCCCCTAGCCGCCACAGGAGATGCCCTGGGCGTCGGGAATCCCGGGCGGATTTCCGGTCACCGTAGGCGCGGGCTTGCGGACAGTAAGCAATGGGTAGCTCGCCGTCAGATAAGGACCAGGCTCGGGTTGACAGCGCGTTGTGTGCCACGCGCGCCTCAAAGAGATGTCAGAAGTGTAGGGGTCAACTAGGGCCGATGCCTGCTGCCGGGGTCGCGTGGAAGTTCGAAAGGGTTACCGAGGCCCCTGGTAACACAGGCAACGGAAGGTACACGGGTGGGTTTTAGTCAGTAAGAGTCTGACACACCCTCCCGCTCCGCCCAGAGCGGGAGAAGTTATTTGATGATTTCCCACCCAAAAAAAAAATCCCTAGTTGCATTAGCACTCGCAAATGAAATTCCCTACCCTTCTGCCATTATCTTAATTCACAAGAATGTTAGTTATGTTCCTGCTTGTCAAATATACCCTCATTCAATCCAATGCTGGTTAATCTTTAAATTATCTTGTCAATTATAATACTTTCAAGCTAAGTATTTGATGAAATTGCTTGAAATAAAGAAGATGAACAAAGTGCACACATTAATACAATATTGTGCTCAATTCTGTTGCAACTACGACCTTTAACGAAAAAGGTAATTTATCTGTTTATTTTGCTTATACGTTGTAAGAATTTCAATTGAGTAATGTTTATTCAATGAACATTGAACATCGATGATTTTAAATGCGAATGATCTCAGCAGCATTCAGTTTGTGGCTAAAATTATATTGATATGCAAATAAAATAAAGATATATTTTAGTAGGTAGGTAGGCCTTTGTAGGTATTCTTTGTAGTATAAGTAACAAATACTGTTGTTGTAGAGCCAACTGTTAAGTAATGTTTGGCTTCGTTTGCAGTGTTTGAGTATTTACTAGAAGAGCCCTATTTTTTACCTTGGTAACTTACCCGATGGAAAGTATCTACCAGGGGCGACGGCTTCATACAATCCCATTTCTACCGGCTTCCCTTCGAAACAATTTAGTACATACATAGTCACATTACCAGTATTTAATACATCATAAGATAAAAAAAAAACATTACAGAAACGCGTACTTATAGTCAATCATTATTCGCGGACGCATTTCTCATTTATGCCTCAACTAAGAATTCCGACGACACTAGCGCCAATAAGCCGCACATGGTGTGGCAGAACACAGTATTAATCGTAATTCTACGCTACTTCGGGCACAGATCAGTGGCAATTGTGGGTTTCGAAGCACCATTCGTTACGGTGCGAGGTATGCCGTTCACGAGTGAGTTATTACTGGGACAGAAAGAGAAAAAATGCATAAGCGAGAGATAGAATGACGTTTTGTCGAATTTCGTAGCTTTGCAAATATTATTGTGTCGATTTGTTGACAGATAAACTAACAGCAGCATTTGTTTAGTGAGTTACATTCTCAACATAATTTTAAAATCTATAGTAGGTACCTGCCAGCTAGATTTTTGGGTGATTTGTGCCGTACAGTGATAATATTTTGATTCACGTGAGTTTGTGTTTGAAGTGGTTTAAAACGTTGTCATTTTGATAAAAAAATGAATTAGTAATGTACCATTTCGTAGATTTGTTGTGTGGATTTCTTGATAGATAAATTCACGTTTATTTTGTTTTCACCTGTTCCCCTCGCATTTTATTCCTTATAACATAATTTAGAATTTATAATAGACTGTTTTTTAGAAATAAAACTATAATCGATAATACTGCTTTTAGTTTTATTTCTGTAAAACATTGATAATTTTGTGTATGTACAGTTTAACTACTTGACCATAGATGACGTTGAATTAAGAAAAGTAAAAATATAACTAAATCTTTTGAGGTACCTAATAAATTTGAATGTTGTTTTGAGTTCATGAGAACTGAATATTTTTTTCCTCGGTTTCCCTCTAATCGAAGTTCTAGCTTCGCTACTGGTGTCTACCACCCCGTATGCACCTAAAAACCAAGGAGACACGTTACTGGCCTCAGAAACATAATTGAAGTTTCATTTTCATATGCTAGTTATATCTAACTTGAATGACTACGGCTATTTTAATAAAACCGTGAAACAGAAAATTACAAGCTACGTCAATAAATGGTTACAGTAATTTTTCATCAAGTGTTTCGATGACCTTTTTACTGACCACAGTTATAAGTGAAATATGGCAAAACTCAAAGTGAAATTGATAAATTCCACACCCACAAAATTCAACGAATCCATCCTATGCCTAAATAAAGGCATGCACAGACCGCATCTCACGAGTGATCTGAAGGCTATAACTCATTTCGTAGGCGATAGTCAGCAGCCTGTCACGGCCTGCTCACAATAGACATCCTCAAGGTTCCTATTAACAAGTAACAAGTGTTATATACAAGTTACAACCAACACACTGTTACTTTAGTATATTCTGATAAAAATGACGTGTGAATCATTAATCAAATTATTGATTTAATTAAACAGTTAGGCATTCTACTTGCATTCTACACATACACTCGCGATGGAAAGTTCAAAACCCACATCAAACGTGTCCTTATCAAAAACGCATATTATAAGATTAAAGACTACGTTGAAGACAAGGAAGATTAGCAATAATTCCTTCTGCAAATGTGGCTTCCCAGGTACCTCATAAACGGCATAACTACTCGTAACTATGTAAATGCTCCCAAATTACGATGTTTATTTTTTTTTTTTTGTTTTATACATACTTTTTGACATCATATTTTCATTATTTGACATTATATAGCTACAATTTTGATATCTAACTATTTATTAGTGGCTGTTGTGGTCAGGATTATTCATTCAGACTTATTACAGTTGTAATGGCAAACATGTCATTTGGTTTAAATTGGTTTTTATTTTTATAATTTTATTAATGTTTTACATAGATTCTTTTGTATTTTGTGATTCTCTTTTATTTATACCAGGTACCTGCTTTCAACTTGCGTCTCAACATCACGCTGTATTCTTCGAAGGGGTAAAGTCCCAAGTAATTATGACCAACCCAAAAAATAGGTAGGTAGTCATGGGGACTGCACACAGAAAGTAAAAACTTAAAACTTTAGAGCCACTGCTGCGCGTCGCCAGTCTGGCGCAACACGTCACATTAGAATGTCGCGGTTAGCATGTCGGTGACGCGAACCCATAAGTTTTAGTTTTAGCTCCTACCAAAAATCGTTTTCACTTCAAAAAACAAACCCAGACTCCGTGGTGCCACTGAGAAAACCTAATAAAACTGTGCCTGACCCGGAGATCGAACTCAAGACCTCACGCTCAGTATTAGTTCTTGCCACCACTACACAAACAAGGTTATCAATTAAAAGATTCTTAAAATTCAATTAAAAGATGGATATGCAAATGAGTGGCAGGTATTTTTATAATGGTTGATGATTTTAATTATATTATTATTCTGTTTAATGTGACCTCACACGAAGCCGTCTGATTCATATGACCCATTCTATTGAGAATGTCAAGGTAAAGATGTTTCTTCTATTAAAAGTGTGAAGGAGTATTTTTGGTGTGGTGATAGGTAGCCAATGATATTTTATCTTTTCTGGTTAGATTAGAAACTAGCGACTTGACAAACGATCGAAATTTATTTATTATATGTAAGTTTAATATAAATGTAATTTATAAATAAATGTTCCGGAAGAACATAACATTACACCTTGTTTCCCCGAAGGGTTGGGCAGAGGTGTACCTGTGGTACACCCACATTTCGCCATGTTTAAGTCCCATGTAATAGGGGGCGAGCCTATTGCCATTAACTGGGCACAAATCCAGACTCTGGGCTGCTACTGAGAAATTCTAAATAGAAAACCCAATAACACTTTGCCCGACCCGGGAATCGAACCCAGGACCTCATGCTCAGCAGTAGTGCTTGCGACCACTAGACCAACGAGTAGTCAAAGTCTTTCGGAATAAATTCTCTAAATGATGGTGAAAACCACTTCACCAAAGAACAACGCAGTCATACAAAACGAAACGAAAGGCGACTTTAAGTTCAGGATCGCACTGGTGATTTTTTTCGCTCATTGGATCTTCAACGCTCTGCTTAGCGCTGAGAGTTGAAAATCCAATAGTGAGTTTTTCGATGCACTGGGATGCACTCTGTTGGATTCTCAATGCTCAGCTTAACACCAAGAGTTGAAAATCCAGTGTGCAATAAAATCCCAGCGAGATATTTTTACGTCCGTGCAAACGAGGGCTAATTTATTATATGAATGTATAGTTATAGAATAGAAAGATACTAAAGGCTCGTGCAGATTAGCGCGATATCGCGGGCGCGACAGGCAGAAATATGCTTGTCGCACCCGCGATATCGCCCCAGTCTGCAGGAGCCTTGATACGGCAATAATCGATGCAAAGACTACTCAATGGAAACCTTAAAAATTGTTAAGAAGTACAAAGTTTCTCGAGTATAAAGACTAAGTACTGAAATAAGGCGTTAAAAATGAGTATAGAAAACAAATCTTTAATTTATTACTTCGCAATGAAAATAAAAACGAAGAAGAACTAAAAAATAGAGAAAAGTTATTTGAGGAGTTATTGGCGCCGATTCCCTTGTTCACAAACTAAACTAAATTTAAGTTCAGTGCATCTTTTTCTTTCTATTTCATTAAGAAGACAGAAGATAAATTTTAGTTTAGTCCTGTCAAATTAATCAGCGCCTGTCACTACTCTATACAAGTTTAGACGTGATTAAAAACTTGCCTACTAAAATTACGTCAATTTACGTCAAGCGCTGATTAATTTGACAGGACTAAACTAAAATGTATCTTCTGTCCTTTTCTTAATGAAATAGAAAGAAAAAGATGCACTGAACTTATATTTAGTTTAGTTTGTGAACAAGGGAATCGGCACCAATAGCTTGTTTATAAGGAAAACTATATTTTGGTTTTTTTTATTGCTTTTGTGAGGAAATGGGCCAGGACAATTTTTGACATAGAGAATCATCAGGGATCGAAAAAAATGCGTACCAAAGAATAACATGTCTTCTTAACGTGTGAATAGGACGACGAACGAAAATGCTTAATGATTTAGGTGAACTTAATATTATGACTTTCGTAATATATAACCTATTGAAATCTTATGAAACGAGAGGTTATTCAGAACTTCTGGTTCTGAAACTAATGATTTATTGATCAATTCTGACATCAATGGCCGTTAATGAATGATCGAATTTGCTATTACATTAATACAGCTTTGAATTAAGACTTACATACAATTTGAATTGCGAACGTCGAAGTGTAAATTCAAGCTTAATTACTAATTAGTACGTAAATCGTTAAAATAATAATGAGCTTTAGTTTTAGGAAAGAGCTATTTTATGTTAATCCTTTTCTTTGAGGTGTTTTTTTTTCATTTTTCATGTAGACATTAGTTATCTAACTCTTATTATAAATTATTGCTCAGTTCCGGTAAGCCACTATTTGTACTTACACACCCAAAATGGTTGTCATGATGATATCATAATGACCTTACGGAGACCAATCATATATTTTATAATCTTTGGCGTAATTTGACATATTGCGCACTGTCATTGCTTATAACAACTTAAAACAACGTCTATAATAATCGAGAGTGTCACAACAAATCGATGTTATAAATAAGAACATCGATACAAAGCAGAACTCAACAGTGCACAGTGCCAGTGTCAAATAGGAAAAAAAAGTCAGCCGCCATTTTTAATTTTCTCTTCACGCAACATTAGCAAACTATCTTCTATTATATTTAACACCCAAACGTGTTCTATTGTTGCCGCCAAAACTTATTTGTACCGACGAAATATAAGTGAAAGTATTTTTTTATTGAAGTCAGCTATTTTGGAACAGCTGTCAAATGTCGCGAGCTGTCAAAAGGCGTGAATTACTCGCGGCTACGTGACCATTGATTCGGTGAAAGGGTGTAACAAAAACTTATTGCATAGACAGCGATCGATGGATATGTTTTTTATTTGTTTAGTCGTATAATATGTTTCCATGTCTTTGTAGAGGTCGCCCTATTCACCTTTGCGCTAGAAATGCTTTTATTTCTATTCATTAGAAAGTATACGCTATCCTTGGTTTTTAAATAGTGTGGTTTTGCCACACCTTAGGCCATACCTAATGAATTTATCATCAATTTCATATAAAAAAACAAGTTTTTAAAAGCTTTATTGGAGGTTAAAGATTTTTGGGTAACCGCAGTGTGATTAATCTTACAGTAAAGAAAGATTAGAAAATTAAATTCAACATGATCATTGAAGCCAGTTGTACCTCTTCTTAAAGTGAAACAAGTGAATTCAATAAACTATTATAATACGTAATGAACTTTAATTATAATAATATTATGTTCATATTATTATTGTAGTGACATTTGAATCTAACCTCTAACAGAGTTAAATAATACTTGGAGTTCAGTGGCACCTTAATACTTAATTATAATTAACAATTATGGCAGTTCCGTTTTGACTTTATACCATTAATGCAATTTGCATTGCCAGATTAACAATCAATTCGGGTCCCTATCACAAGCCATTGCCTGGACATAGCCTCTGGCTGCGACACAACGCCCTAACGCCTTCCGCATCCAGTCGATCGCAGCCACCTTTTTAAGGGCGTCGATCCATCTAGCTGCGGGGCGCCCCACACTACGCTTCCTGATAGGCGGTCCACTCCAGGACTCGTCTGCTTCACCGGCCACCGGTCCAGATTTAAGCAACAGAATATTTAAAAAAACTTGGGCCTCCCTTTCGGGGCTTTGCACGTTATCTATGGTCTTCCATGACAGTTTACTTTTTCTAATTTTCCAGTCGTCGGCGTCGACAACCCAAGTTCAGCGATAACAAAAAAGGTCGCATCAAAAATTCAAACCTTTCCTACTTCCAGTAAAAACCAACTCCAGTCAAGAACAAGCTTATAAAATTGGCATAAGTGAAGCGTAGACCGTACTTTTACTGTTCAAGTACTAACAGGTTTCATGATTTTCATTTAAATTCTAATCAAAACTGCCTCTATTATACAGAGCTTCTAACGCAAACTCGTTAGGAAGATAACTGAGAGGCACTGGTTTTAAGGGCTACTCCTTTTATCAATATTTTAATATATGCCTGCAATTGTTTCGTTGTAGGGAATTACCACGATTGTGCACTGCCGTTTGCTGAATTCAAGTGATAATTTCGTTTACTGTAAGTTCTTTCAACTTTATTATTAAAAAAAAAAAAAAACAATTTAAAAATAGGAGACAAAATAAATGTTCACTCTTCCTTCTGTCCATTTTTATTTAAAATCGTTCAAGATGTGAATTTAATCTAACACTACAATAATTTTAAATTTTAATTCTACTGTATGGAGAACCAAACTCATCTATAATAAAAAACCACTGACAGACAACCCACAGAGTTCCATAAATAATGAAAGTGAGTAATTACGGAAGGACTTTTTAAAAGTCATTCCTTACAGGGGTTAAATAGGGATGAAAGTGTATATAGAAGTTCCCAGTATTATTGATTTTAGCTTGACATGATGAAGAGCTGAGGTCAAATTAGTTTGAACTAAAACTTCAACTGTAAATTAAATTGACAGTTCTCAAGGTTTTCCATCTGTTTCTTGCTTTGCTTGAAGCAAAAGACAGTAACACTTATTCTATTTGTTTTATTTTTCGGTGATTCTAGAATCATGACTTATTAGTACTTACTACTTTACTTAGGTTTTACTTTGTAAAGATCGTATATTCATTAATTCACTGACAGAGTGTTTCCTATACAACGAAGGTGAATTGTCAAAAATTCTTGCTTAGTGGTCAAGCAAGTCGCGGGAAGGTACTAATGGGTCACCGAGGCCCCTGGCAATACAGGCAACAGGAAGGAATACGGGTGGGTTTTAGTCAGTAAGAGTCTGACACACCTTCCCGCTCCGCCCAGAGCGGGATAAGTTATTTTATGATTTCACATCCAAAAAAAAAAGTGCTTAAGCAAGGATTTTTGACAATTCATCCTTTTAAAGGGGTTTAACAGGGGATGAAAGTTTGTATGGAAGTTCGCCATTTTCGCGATAGAAAATCCGATCGTATGGCTTGTAAATCCTAATCCTACCTAATATATAAATGCGAAGTTTGTTTGTTAGTTACGCTTTCACGCTAAAACAGCTGAACGGATTTGGATGAAATTTATCCCGATATTCCCGCGGCATCGAGACTAATGTGGGTGAAACCGCGGGGCGAACCTAATAATAAAATAAACAAGACAGCAATTTAGATTTTTTCGCCACCCTTATGCCAATTTCCACGCCACGAAGTTTTTGCCACGTCTATTGACGGTGCCCAGTAGTAGGACCAATCTACGGAGTAAAGGCCCTATAACGCGTACTTTGCGTGTACTTAATGACGTAGCAGACAGCATAGATCTTTTAACTTGTTCTCTGAGTGAGTTCACGAAAACCACAATGTACATACTATGTTATGGTAAATAATAAAACGGTAACTATGACCACACTATTGAATTAGGAAACCTTGTCATGATAGTGATGATGAGTGAATAAATAAATAAATTTCATTGGGGTTTTCATTTGTCAATTTGCAATATTTTTTTTTTGTTTAGCTGGAATCAGCACCAGTATTTTCAAACACCAACTCTCTAGTTCAAGGGACAGCCCTAGGACCCTAGGTTATTGCCAGTCACTACCGGTTTTAAAACCTTTTTGCAGCTATTACAGTAAAGCAGCTTTAATTTACAATCTCAGCTGCCTGTATTCGATATCAACCTGCCTATATGATTGTCGTACACATGGATCGTAGTGCAAATTAGATTTGCGGATAGAGTGAGCGTTTTAAATATCTATGTGTGGGAAGGGTGATGACCTGCTGATGTTGATTTCATGTAGGAAAGCTGTTTTGAAGGGGAGAAAAATTATAACAGAACATAACATCTTCCCTTGTTTCCCCGAAGGGTTGGGCAGAGGTGTACCTGTAGTACACCCACATTTCGCCAGTTATGTTTAAGTCCCATGTAATAGGGGGCGAGCCTATTGCCATCAACCGGGCACAAACCAGCACCAGACTCCGGGCTGCTACTGAGAAATTCCATATAGAAAAACCCAATAACACTTTGCCCGACCCGGGAATCGAACCCAGGACCATATGCTCAGTAGCAGTAGCGCTTGCGACGATTAGACCAACGCAGCAGAGGAGAAAAATTATAGACTAATAAAATACAGAAATCATTGAATAAAATAAATACTTAAATAGGTGTCTGGCTTAATAATTAACAAATAAAATAATAATATTATTGAACGTAGAAGGATATGTAAAAAAATCACATTGAAACTGTGATTATATTATCAAGCTTTCTGAAAAACTGGTAAATAAAAAAATATGATATTAGAGAACAGCTTTGTTTATCAAAACAAACTAATAGGTTAATGAAAAACGCTAAGCGTTTTTTGATCAGTGTCATTTCAAAGTTAAAAAAAGATCCTGCCAATTTAGATTTTATGTAAACACAATATTAAATTGTATATACCCTAACTCAATATTCTCTAAAAAACCTAACCTTTGACCCTGACCTCAGCACCTAACTGTCATTAAAACCTCGTGACACCAGCAAACCGACTTCTGCACCAGCCAATAACCATAAACTACAAAAGTGGGTCTCGTAACGAATTCTCCACGAGTCTCCGCTAGATGTCGCTCTGACCTCTAGATGCGCAGGCGCACAAACGTGATATGTCAGCAGTTGCTACATTGAGATGGAAATCCTAAAGTGGTGGGTTTGTGCGTGTAATGCAAGCATTATTATGAAGGATAATCTGAGAGTTTATTTTATATTTATATTTATTTTATATAAAATATATTTAGCCTCGATTTGTAGTTGGTATACATCGCGATGGATGATTATTGTTATGAAACAGCATAAAACAAAGTGATTTTTAATTAAATACTTTAAATGTGCCTTGTAAGTATTTTTTTTTTGGTAAACACAAAACTATAAATTTTAAAGTCTCAAGTTCACGTACTGAAATAAAGAAAACTGAATTAATATTGTTCCGAAACAGCATGTAGGTATTTCGCAAGTCAAATCATAAATCAATCAATACTTGGGTTTTTGATAATAAGAAGAGATTTTAAAAAGTCATTCTGCTTAATAACTACAAACAGTTGCTATTCTGGTGCCCAAGATACAGGCTTGCCTATTTTGGGGTCAAAGTCCTTGTTAAGTAAATGATTATTTTCGCAATCAAGTTTTATTTATATATTTATACGTACATACGTATTTTTCTGGTCCTTTCTTCTTGTCTGTTTTTATGGGTGTACATAAACTGTTAAATAAATTATTATTACCAGTGTGTGGTGAAGCACAGGCGAAGCATAGATCCTACATACTCAAAGGTCAAAACCTCAATAGAAATAGCCAATTTCTATTTAAATAATAATTATTATTATTTCCTAAACAAAATAACTTTGAGATATTATTGTTGTAACATAAATAATGGACGCTAAGTTTACAGAGTTGCACAAGGATGCTGCGCGGGAGTTGCGACACTAAATGTCAAATGTCAGGTGAAGATGCCACCCTTTGTGCTAGCTTTTGTGCTAAATATTTAGTTAAGGTGTGATGACATGGATTGTGTGAAAGTTTGGCGTTTAGAAAAGTTTCTCTGTAGGTTTTGTTTGAAGGAAAATGTCGTAAGGAAATCGGGTACTGGGCTGAAAAAGTGTTCTGAAATTGTCGTTGTCACAGTTTTGCATCTTAATAAATGCTGAGAATGAATGACAGGTTTCTGGGAACTTAGATTTCTGAAGATCCGTTTTGGTAAATTAGATGAATTTGACAATACTTTAAGTGTTCTACGGGAAAATTGAACGATTCTGCTTCTTTTTTCAAGGAGAGTTCTTGTATCTCGATTGCTTAGTGGACTATACCGTATTTAGAACTATAAAATACCATTCTTTACCGTTGGTAATACTAATACCTAAAGATCTATTTACCTACTAACCTCAATCGATTGTTTTCTAGCTCTCCTTATCAGTTAATCACGGCAGCCATATCAAAAACATTGTAAACAGAATCCAATTTATTTTACATCAGTCAATAAACCTTTATGCTTATCATAGCGCTTGGTTTTATTATGGGGTCAGTAGAACTCTTTACAGTAACTGCAAGTGGTTTATTACACGTAGATTATTTACCCTATTATACACATACGCCTTCTTCCCATTGGGATAGGCAGAAACTACAGAATGCCTTACATAGCTTTCTAAAACATTATTCTAACTAATATTATAAATGCGAAAGTGAGTTTGTTTGTTAGTTACGCTTTGGATGAAATTTGGCACATGGATAGACCATGATCTGGAGAAATCTTTTTTTAACATTTTTTGTTGCTGTGATGAATATTGCTACTAGATGAGCAATAAAAAAAAAAAAAATGACACCCTCACACCAACCCCTTTCATTTGATATGTCAACGGTACAGTTCGCAAAACTTTTTATTTTTATTTTCTAATCAAAAGTGACCCTCATATTCAAAATTCATTTATTTACGTTACATTCCCGTGTTCGGGTCACAGAAATTCATATATGTACCAAATTTGAACTTAATCGGTCTAGTAGATTCGGAGCAAATTGGCTAAGACAGATGGACAGACAGACAGACAGACATACACACGAGTGATCCTATAAGGTACGGAAGCCTAAAAACTACTAATACATAATTAAACATTGGTATTTTAAACATATCAGTAATAAATGGAACTCAATAAATGTAATATAATAAGCTAGAAAGAATACAAAATATGAGGGGCTTGTGGCTAAGGAATAACAGCCGCACGGGTCGATCGATCAGGTTAAGCTACGCTTGCCGTGGTTGGTCCGTGGATGGGTGACCACCTTTACATACCAAGACCCTCCGTGTCTCAGAAAGCATGTTAAGCCGCTGGTCCCGGCTGTCATTTTGTAGATCTTTGACAGTCGTTGCGGATCGTCAGAAGCTCGAAAGTTTGACAACCAGTCTTACCAAGGGGTATCGTGTTACCCAGTAACTGGGTTGTGGAGGTCAGATAGGCAGTCGCTCCATGTAAAAATACTGGTATTCAGCTGTATCCGGTAAGACTGGACGCCGACCCCAACATAGTTGGGAAAAGGCTAGGCAGATGATGATGATGATGAGAAAGAATTTAAAATTAATGTGATTACAGAAACGAGAAATAAATATTCACATATTTCTGAGTAACCGCTTTGTAGCTTACGAGGGCTGAGTACTCGTATTGGGCCAACAAACTCTGAAAATCTGTCGTGCCAATGACACGTTAAATAAAGAATATTAAGATGAAATACCGTGATTGTATCTGTGACTATACTCCTCTGAACCACTCCTACACAGTGAGCAAACAACGACAGACATCAGTACATCGTCACCGCTAAATCTCACAGATTTACACTGCTAGATCATCTCCTATTTGAAACCAGTCTGTGAATACATACATTCTTGACATTAACGGCGTGACCTTACAATGTGCTAAAATTTAATGTCATTCTGTTTCCTGCAATTGATTTAGAGATGACTATATTTTAATATTGATGTATGCATGGCAGGACATGAGAATCTTTAAAGTTGGTTTTAATTCTTACATGTGTTTTGTCTGCCTCATTGTCCTACATTCGTGACTCCTGAGCGTAGGGTGCTGGCATTAATCTCAGGTTTGGCAGTGATATTGGTTTATTTATTTAAGAAATTGTAAATATGGAGTTTGGATTTTATGTTTTGGCATGGCAAATAAGCCCACGGTCTACCTACCTGCCTAAAGGTACCACAAAAATTAAAATTTACAAGTTACAATTTTCAGATTTATAAATCTTACAAGTGTCTGTACCACAAAATTCTAAGCCACATAATTGTAACGGAAAAGCCTTACAAATATGTAAATTGTAGTGAGCTGTAGATTGTAAATTGTAACTATTCTATAACAATTGTAACTCCTTTGATACGCATTTTTTTTCTAGAATTTAACAATTTTGTAGAATTGTAGACTTGTAAAGTTTTGTAGGGCCCTGATTTTAAGTGGTCATCGTCGCCAATAAACATTTGTAATACTAAAAACACTGCAGATGCATTTTCATCTCAGACACAAAACTGAAAGGTTTCGTATGGCTGTACTTACATAGTCACCCATCCATGCTCTTCAAACGGAAACACAGCAACGTTACTTGACGGCAGAAATAGGCATGGTACGGTGGATAAAACAAAATGTATTTATTTATATTATTATTTATTTAATTATTTATGTATTAATTAATTATTTTTTTTATTATTACCACTTACATTTGTTTTTACAGGTAGGAAACCCGATACAACAATTTAGTCCCAATTTAATTTAATTTAAAATAGACTCTTAGTAAAGACAAGTCATACATATGACAATATGTTAAGTGTCACCCTCTGGAATTCCGCCAAAGAGCAAGTAAAGATTCCCAATCGCAGAGAGAAGCTGTTGAGTATCTTTATCGCCCGCCCCACAGTGCACCTGTGCAAACTTTAATAAGTTTGTACGGGCCACCCGGACTTTAAACAGCCTCTCTCTCGGCCCTTACCGCAACCTACCGTTTGGAACGAGCAACCCCAAAGATTCTGGTATTTGCGGATTATTCAGTATACCACGAAAAGCCATAAAAATATATTTAAGCAGTGCGAAATTGCGCTTAAAAATGTTATGCTTTTATCCTGCACTACACTACGTGACACTAAATAACATTAATGCGATATAAATGGCTTCTCAAACTGCGCATTAAAAGCCTAAAGCTACTTAACCTAGGCATAGTAATTAATGGTAGCTATTAGGGCTTTAATTTGTCAAATAAATCTGTCAACAAATAGCTGAGTAATAAAATATTACATCACCGACGTAAAAGACGAATGAAAACATACGAGTATATTTAGTGTCAAGTAATCGGTATCTAAAATTATGTAAAATTCTACTAAAGATAAATGGTTTCTTTTGAATTTATTGACGGGAAAAAACTACAAACGTAAGATATAATTGATAGTGGTAGTGAGAATTACTGCTTCAAGATGAAGCAGTAATGCTCGCGAAGGAGGAGGCGAAACGGGTGAGGAAGAGGCAGAGATCGCGCCCTCACCCCCCTAGTCGCCACAGGAGACGCCCTGGACGTCAGGATTCCCAGGCAGATTCCAGACAACCGTAGGCGCGGGCTTGCGGACGGTGAGCAATAGGTTGCTCGCCGTCCGAAAAGGACCAGGCCCGGTTCGACTGTACGTTTTGTTCCACGCGCGCCTCAAAGAGATGTCAGCACAAGTGTAGGAGTTTGTTAGGGCCGATGCCTGCCGGGGTCGCAGGAAAGTACGAAAGGGATAACGTGGCCTCTGGCAACACACGCAACGGAAGAAACACGGGTGATATAGCAGTAGTCTCTTTATATACTCACGCCTTTTTCCAATAGGGGTAGGCAGTAAATGGTCCATTTTGTTTCATCCACGCTCAAACACGCACCAGTTGCGAATACTAATCACCTGACGACCTCTTCTCGAAAAGCATAAACAACAGTAGTTACATGTCCTGCTCCAAGGCGTCGTCTACCAGTTTTCCTAATAAGATCTGACTAAAAAAAAGTTAACTAACCTGTAAGCATGTACATGTACTGGACAGCCAGTCAGCGGGTTGTATAACAACAGGACACACGCCACGACATCCGACTGGACCACGGCACTGGTGATGCTGCCATGTGGTATGAAGTGTTTGATCGTCTGCTGTTTGCCCTTCGCCGTCACATTCTGGATTATCTTCAGGCCTTTGTGGGATACCTGGAGAGAGACGAAAAGATGGTGAATCGAAAGTGGTAATTTGATTGATGCAGTTGCTGAGCGGTTTTGATTCTAGTACAAAGTGAAAAAACACTTTAGTTTCGGAAGTCTTTGTCTTTAGTTTTGTTTAATTTTTTTGCCACCGACTTCCGAAATTTAACTTTGTTATTTTTCACTTTGTAGTATTTTCTTTTTAAATAAGTTGTTTTTTTGTAAAAAAAAAATGCGAAAGTTTCTCCTGTTTTTGGAGTCGGTTCAAAATTGTATGGCCTAAAGTTCTGTGTCTGGTTTTGTAAGAGTGGGTTTCTGCTTAATTTGGTAATACACGGAACAGTTATTTTAATAGATAGATAGATATATAGAATACTTTTTGTTATGTACACCATAAAAACTACAGCTATAAATGTAGAAAATTTACATAGGGTGATACAATGGGCGGTCTCATCGCTGAAAGCGATCTTTTAAAAACAACCTTTGACTAAAAATTAAAAATAGTAAGTTGTTCTAGCCATACTTAAACACTACGAAGCAGACAGCCTATGGGTGATTTTGGCAGCTATTATTTACTGTCGACGTTTAGGAGAAATAAAATTTAAAAAAATATTCGACCCAGGTTTAAGGCACACAATAGTCCCATACAAAAAAAAAACTGTCAGTCGTACGACTGCACGTCAGAAGTGAAACCTTCTTAGCTTCACAAACTTGTCAACATCTGTATTTTGTCAAGTATATGTATCTGAGCGTGTCGGTCACGCGAGTTCAGTGTTTTTTTCCCACCCCAAAGGTGCCCAAGTTGCCTAAAGAAGTCTTCATTTCAAAAACAGAAAAACTTTGAGACATTATTGTGTGTGTGAGACATGGCAAACAGGCTGCACCAAATAGGCCCAGTTCAGTATAAATGCTAGACAACTAGTGCCTGACCCTGGTTGTCAGAAGATACTTTGCTTTTGGCCTATCATGACAAAATTAATATCTTGATTTTGGCTGTGGTGTACCCATATTTTACAGCAGGCTTAGCATGACGCTTTCTATATCTACGAAGAAAAGACAAAGCTCTTTCTATACAAAGTGACATTTCGTTTCTCCATGTTTAACATCGCACCGTAGAAATCCTTCTATATCAAAAAGGACCTAGACAAAGATCGTTAGAAAGATTTCTACGGTGCGATGTCAAAAATGGAGAAACGAAATGTCACTTTGTATAGAAAGAACTGTGTCTATTATTTGTAGAAATAGAAAGCGTCATGCTAAGCTTGCAGTTGATTGATGGTTTCTATTGAATTTAATAAAAAAAAGTTCAAGTGAAGTGCAAAAAAAACAGAAAAATCTTATATTTATTGCACTTCATTTCAACTTTTTTTTGGTATATTATAGTGTATATACAGAAAAAATCCAAATGAAGTTAGATCAGCTGAAATTAAATAAACATGGCGCCTTCTCAGCCAAAGGGAATGTTGCAATAATCACTACCTATGCTTAGTGACGGCCTAACTTGACATTCCAACCATTCAACTAAGGAAAAATAATTTCATTCAATACAAACCATCAATCAACAACTCAGATCTGAGGAAGCTTCCACCCATCGCTTACATAACGTCGTTGCCTGTTAGCAAGTAACGTAAGAGAACAAACAAATCAATTATAACGATACTAAAACTTTCGCTGCCAATACTATTGACGGATTGGAACTAATGAAGTATGGAATATGCTTTATTATGTAACAAACATTTATTGTTGACTACCGTCGGTCTAGCGGTCGCAAGCGCTACTGCTGACCATGAGGTCCTGGGTTCGATTCCCGGGTCGGGCAAAGTGTTACTGGATTTTTCCATCTGGGTTCTCAGTAGCAGCCCGCAGTTTGCATGTGTGCCCGGTTAATGGCAAAAGGGTCGCCCCCTATTACATGGGACTTCAACGAAACTGGTGAAATGTGTTTGTACTATAGATACACTTCTGCTTCCCCCTTCGGGAATTAGAGGCGTTAAGTGTTGTTATTGTTACTTTGGCACCAAGTACAATACATGTAAGAATATGGCACGATATCGCGGGCTTGACAGACATATTGCTGTCTGTCGCACCCGTGAATTCAAAATCAAAAATCAAAAGTCATTTATTCAAACTAGGCTGAGAATCAGCACTTTTCGAACGTCAAAGTTACGTAAGACAGTCCCCCAAAAATGCCCGCCCTTCTCCACTTCCTTCCTTGGTTTAGCTGGGAAGAAGAAGTGGCGGAACAAACTCCCCAGCAGCGCCTCTGCCTGTTTAATTATATAACTTGATTCTATACAAATCGTATGCAAAGTAATTAACACTACGAAACACAAAACATGAAATTAAATTACTTGCCATATGTTAGCTAGCACACGCCAATATACCAACATGTGATATCGCGCTGGTCTGCAGGAGCCTTAATTCAGTAATATCATTTAAAGTCTACACTGATAATATCATGGCCATGTTTTCTAGTGATATCATGGCCACTTTTCCCGCGCTTATGTGTTAAATTCCTAATTAGTAAAAAAAAAAAGGCCATAGACAACAACGACTGGTAGGGTCACAAAATATCAACCGTGTGAAAACTCTTTACTTAACAATTACATCAAAAATACCAAATAAAACAGCAATAACAGAAATATTTCCGTCTGTATATATGTCAACAAAAGTAAGTTTGGGCGCGCCCTCGCTGTAATAAATGTATTTTTCCTTATTGCTCTAACACACCCAGTTGTGACGAAACGCGAAGACATTCGTGAGAACTTCACAGATACTAAAAAGTCGAGATCTGATAAAGTGTTGTTAACTACTTACCCAAAATTATGCACGTTTATAAAAACTTTATGATATTTATTTATTGGGACAGGCTCTCCACACTATTCTCTGCCACTGTTGTAAGCCAGAATCTTCCAGACCGAATTTCGGCCATGGTGGTCAATCTATATGGAGATTTGGAGACTAGCCATCAACGCGGATATATTATATTTGAGACACAGATACACTAACTCTGCCCTCACTCTCATAGTCCGAAAAGACGGCAATCCGACACCACCGGGGAGAGGTCAGGCGCAGGACCAACGGCTTAATGTGATTTCTGAGGGACGGGGTATCACACTGCCGTCTCCCAGAATCAACTACTCTATATGGTGACTAACAGACAAGCGCCAATCGAGATATTAAGCTTGGCACAGTCTCTGAGAAACGTTTCAATTGCTTTTAGACCTCGCAAAGACAAGTAATCGGAAAAGAGGAAGAGACGTTCTTTTGCGGAGCTTCCGCATTTATTTAGATCTCCACATCCGCGTTAATCATTGCTGAGCTCATGCGCATGCAGATGTGGGTGGAAAAGGGTGAATATAAGTAAAATCAACTTTGTGCCCTTTGGCGTCGAGACCCTCGGTCCGTGGGGTCCCAGTGCGCATAAGTTATTTGCGGAAATCGCGAAACGTCTAGTTGATGTAACTGGTGACCGAAAAGCTGGCGGCTTTCTCGCGCAACGCATCAGCATTGCAATTCAGCGAGGAAATGCCGCCAGCATCCTCGGTACAATGCCCCGAGGGCCTTTTTTAAGCTTAACTTAGTTTTAATTTAATTTAGTTAATGTTAATAATCATCTTGTAATTTGGTTATGTAAATAAATGATATTATAGTAAAATCATGATCAACAAAATGGAAATTATAATAATTTAAATCATCAATATAGCTAAATCGTCACATTATCACAAAATAGTCTTATATCCATTTCATATCATTTCGAGAGCCATATTGTTTTTTAAATGATTATAATTTAGTACTTAATTATAATTATAATCAGCCTATAGTGTTCCCACTGCTGGGACACAGGCCTCCTCTCGGTGAGAGGTAGTGGTCCGTAATCCAACACGCGCGCCCAGTGCGCGTTTGTAGTACTTAATAGTTTATTATATAAAATTTATAAATATATTGCCGCGAATTGAATTATGATAAAAGCGAAAGAAATTAAAAAAAAATTGCCGTCCTGGCCCCTCCTATCTCTTAAAAAATCTTGAGATCCGCATCCGCGCATGTGAGCCCCTAAAATCCGTTTCCGCGGATGTAAAACATCTGCATCTGCAACATCCCTAGTCGATACCCTAGGATTTCGTCCTATATGGCTAAGCTCATGGTATACACAAACGCCCAGATCCGGAACAACTCTTGGTAGACAAACGTACAAATATTTGTCTCGTACTTGAAATACATTCTTGACCCGAAGCGCACAACTGCACAAGTCAATAGCTCAGCCACTATGACTGTAGTACCAATAGAGTGGTTTGTTTTCTTAATTTGAGTAGCAATAGAAATAGAATATTATATACCCATTGCAATACTGAAATGAAGACAGCCTAAAACTTCAGTTACAAATAAACGCTCCCGCAGACAGGCGCGACGCGATTTTGGTAGAACAATTTCCATGAAGTTTCATAGAAATTGTTCTACTGGAGTCACGTCGCGCCTGTCTGCGGGAGCCTTGGAGGGCATTGTTTATACGATTCTGTTTGTTAGCCAGATAGCTAATTGTGGTTCAGGCCATGGTACGGAGCGAGAGGGCATGGCAAGCCCTTACCTCCTTCTGCGAAGCAGTAATGCTCGCGAAGGAGGCGGGACGGTTGAGGGAAAGGCAAATTTCGCGCCCTCTCGCCCCTAGCCGCCGCAGGAGACGCCCTGAGCGTCGGGAATCCCGGGCGAATTTCCGGCCACTGTAGGCGCGGGCTTGCGGATGGTGAGCAATGGGCAGCTCACCGTCCGGTAAGGACCAGGCCCGGGTCGACGGCGCGTTGTATTCCACGCGCGCCTCAAAGAGATGTAGTTAGCACAAGTGTAGGGGTCCACTAGGGCCGATGCCTGCCGGGGTCGCGGAAAGGTACTAAAGGGTTACCGAGGCCCCTGGAAACACAGGCAACGGAAGGAATACAGGTGGGTTTTAGTCAGTAAGAGTCTGACACACCCTCCCGCTCCGCCCAGAGCGGGAGAAGTTATTTGATGATTTCCCACCCTAAAAAAAAGAAAGCTAATTGTAGTTTGTAATTGTGCTATTTCTTGGTTAGCCCTTTTAACAAAAACAGAAATATTATGATCACCTCCACACTTCTAGAATCGAATCTAAGAAGTTATTGGTGTAAAATCTACAGTAGGAACTTTTTGATTAATGAATTTTATTCATTATCAAAAAGTGTGCTGCTGAACACAGGATTCCACTAATTCACCCCTTTCTAACCCCCCTCTAAACCACCTCTGCTGAACATATTTTTTTTACGAAACTTAAAGACGTTCACAATCTTATACTGGTAAAGATAGTAAATACCAACCTGAAGAGTAACTTTAAAAGGCTCCAAATCCCGAGCCCTCTCCTCCAATATCCGGATAGCAGGCAGACCAAACTCCTCGCCCCGCAGACCGCGCGACTCCTGCGCTCCCAGGAACCACACGTAGTAGGAGGCCTTCTTTATGTCTTTCTTCAACCGTAGCGCCATCTTGTGGGCTTATGTCATTGTTGGGGGACTGGAACAAAAACAAGAATTTGTCAGGACAATGTATTTTAAACGTATGCGCGTAGGTCAACAAAACTAGCTTGCTTAATTTAGTGGAGTTAATCTAAAAAAACCTAGAAACCTATAATTTTAAAGAATGTTGCTGTGAATTATAGTTTCATAACTGTCTGAGATTTTGGCACAGATGTATAACATTAATTAATTATACTGGTTCTGCAGAAGCATCTTAAGATTGCATAAGTGCCTACTGAGTCAAGCCACCTTTAAGTAACATTCGTTTGAACTGGTATAGTGCCTAAGATAGGTAATACATCTGCCTAGACGCACATAAGTTAACATAGTCAGCATATGCTGACTATGTTAACTTATGTGCGTAGAGGCCTATGTCCAGCAGTGGACTACTATATAGTAGTCCACTGCTGGACATAGGCCTCTCCAATAGCACGCCAATTTACTTCATCCTGTCCTGGCTTCTCTCATCTAGCTGTTACCAGCCACCCTGCAAAGATCGTCGCCCCCACCTTGCTTAAGGCGCTGACAAGACCCAATTGACCAAAATAGGCTTCTCTTAAGAAAAAAAATTGCCAAATCTGTATAGTTTGTGGTAGCGGAAAAAATATATGTTAATTTTGAACATATTTCCCAGAACTTGGTTGTTACCAAAACACGTTTTGAAAAAAAAAACTCGATACAAACTAACGTTAAACTAACCTCTTACTTTGAGTTTTAATCTAAAATATCTGCATTAAATATCAACATACGTTACGTATTAATTAATAACAAAAACGTCCTATTTGAATGCAGAACTTGGTTGTTTTTTATTTTCGATTACTCAACTCAATTTTGAGTAAATAGATAATTGCTTCATATTTTGCAATAAATTACAAGCGTTGTGTCATCGCGCTTCTCTTTCTTTTCTATGCAATCTGACAGTGACCGCCGTTTAGCGCATCACGTATACGCCGCGCCGCCCTGTTCGGTTCAAAGGGAATATTTAGATTTAGTAACGTAAATATAAATATTTGAAAAAAATTCATAGATAAAGTTATTGATAATATAATAGTCTGTTCAGACAAAAAAAAGTCATGAAAATATCTTAAGTAGTTTGAAAGTAATATCGTTTTTAATGCTTTAGGTAGACATTACTTCCTGATTTTATTTCATAAAGTATTTTACGATACTTAAATATTCACATATACAATTGACGTATATGCGTTCTAGTTTAACATACATTTTTTGCATAACATAATACCTGCATTATATGACGGCGTAATAACAGATTTAAAAGTCACTTAAATCATATATCTGCGCCGAGCTTTCTACCCTTTTCCCCAAGTTGATCGCGATCTCCACCCAAAACTTGTTAGATAAAGTATAAAATCCCCCAAACAATTTGGGATTCCTGCCACGTATCTTTAAATTCTTACATAAGTTGGTAACGGATCATTTACGAGCACATTATTTCTAAGGCAACTCTTGAAACTTGAGCTGAATTATAAGCAGATGAAACATTCCATTTAAATAAAATTGGATATATGGATTATGGAGAAGATCATATGGTTAAAAAGGAAATTAACGCTAAGATGATATTTTACTGGCTCCAAATATATAACAATAAGTATAAAAATGCCCCAAACAATTTGGGATTCCAGCCACGTATCTTTAAATTCTTACATAAGTTGGTAACGGATCATTTACGAGCACATTATTTCTAAGGCAACTCTTGAAACTTGAACTGAATTATAAGCAGATGAAACATTCCATTTAAATAAAATTGGATGTATGGATTATGGAGAAGATCATATGGTTAAAAAGGAAATTAACGCTAAGATGATATTTTACTGGCTCCAAATATATAACAATACAGACAGGGAAGATGCTGAAACTTTTACAACAACCACCACCGGTATGCCTATAGAATATAATAGAATAGAATACTCTTTAATGTGTACACCATAACAATATACAATACACACACATAGACAATTTATTTACAAAATCACTGTGACGAATATACTGTGACTTCTTATAATGCCAATAGAATACACAGTTGAATGAGAATGAAGAATCGGAAAATAATATTATCTTTTGAGATTATTTTGAGATTCTTCATTCTTTACAGATCAATCAATCAATGGATGAAAGATGTGTGGTTGGTGGAGTCTTCATATAAAACTACGAATTAAACGGTTAGCAGACTCAGCCAGCAGGATGCTGATGCCAACATTTTTAGAAATAATATTAAACGGTCCCCGAAACGATCAATTGCAATCGTCAATTTTTACGTGATTTATACACATTGATGCGCAAATTGATCATCTACCAAATGCAATTGAAGCGATTGACAATATTACTACAATACGTTCGGGGACCCCTAAGAATACCCTGATCATGAGACGACAGACGATAAAAATGAAGAACTGTACAAACATAATTATAGCTTAGTGTTTTTATGACCAAAACAAACTGCTGCAGTCAAAATTCCACACACATTTCAGATTGCTCTGTTTTAACAATGCACGTCAAATTTTGGCATTCACAACATCAGTTTATTAGTATTCGTTGATCGAATACAAAGTAGGACAGTTGGCAGTTTCCACGAAACTATTTTGTGGACGCAACAAGTTACCTAATAGGTTGTAGTACAATTAACCTTTTGTAAAAGTGCTAAATAGTAGTGTTAATAGATCGCAAGGTTAAGCCCTTTGTTTCACAAGTTTGAAAACGATGCTCTGTCTTATTTTGAATACCAGCCCGTATTTAATCTACATTCTCATATATAGTCTTCAATGTTAAGAGCGACGTGTGGTGTGATACGAATGGATAGAATAGGAAACGAGTACATAAGAGGAAATCTGTAAGTGGCACCGGTGACTGAAAAGTTGTGCGGAAATCGGTTATCATGGTATGGCCATGCGGAGGAATGAGGAAAATGTCGCGAGGAAAGTCTTGAGTATGAATTTCGATGGCTATAAGAGTAGGGGAAGACCAAAGAAACGATGGATGGACTGTGTGAAAGATGATATGGCTAGAAAGGAGGTGACTACCGAGATGATAACTAATAGAGAAGTATGGAAGAAAGGGACATGTTGTACCGACCACAAATACATTGGGATAAGGGCAGGAGAATGATGATGATGACTCATATATAGATTTGAGTTTGTTAACACTCTGCTATAAATAATCAACTCAGCATCCAAATTGCGTCAATACTTTCAACCAAAATCCGAGGTTTTGAAGAAAATTCCTAATCCATTCAGGTCCATCCAGGTTTGCAATATTCTTCTGCTCAACAACGAAAATGACGCAATGAACGTCGCTGAACTGTCATTATGAAAGGCATTGCGATCGATTGCCATTTTATGTGTGTTTAATTACCCCGCTGTTTTCTGTTTAACGGAGGTTAAAATATTTTTGTGTAGGTGACTGTGTGATCCCGAAAAGGTTTAACGGAAGAGCATTGTAACTTACTGTTTTATTTCATTCACAGCCGAAAAAGGTTTTGATATTTGCAATTTTATTTAATATTTTTATTTTTTAATAATTCAGTAATTTTGATGGATTTGCCATCATCATCTGCCTAGCCTTTTCTATGTTGGGGTCGGCTTCTAGCCTAACCGGATGCTGAATACCAGTATTTTATATGAAGCGACTGCCTATCTGACCTCCACCACCCAGGTACTGGGTAACACGATACCCCTTGTTAAGACTGGTTGTCAGACTTTCGAGCTTCTGACGACCCGTAACGACTGTCAAAGATCTACAAATGACACCCGGGACCAACGGCTTAACGTGCTTTCCGAGGCACGGAGGAGTCTTTTTTTTTTTTGGATAGGAAATCATCAAATAACTTTTCCCGCTCTGGGCGGAGCGGGAGGGTGTGTCAGACTCTTACTGACTAAAACCCACCCGTATTCCTTCCTGTTGCCTGTGTTGCCAGGGGCCTCGGTGACCCTTTAGTACCTTCCCGCGACCCCGGCAACGGTCTTGGCATGTAAATATGGTCACCCATCCACGGACCAACCGCGGCAAGCGTAGCTTAACCTGATCGATCGACCCGTGCGGCTGTTATTACTTAGCCACAAGCCCCTTTGATCGATTTCCCATCTTACGTAATAAATCTTAGAATCTTAAACACCCACTCGAGAGGTCACAATGACCCTAATTATGACTTATTTTTTATTACAAACAAAACCTTCAATCCTCAGCAAAACAAAGATCCGTTATTTACCATCTTAACAACACACTTAGTGCCTAATATTTAAACAGCGATAAAACCAAAAGAACGGTGAAAATCATGCTAATAAAAAATATCTCACGCGTGCTTCGTGGTTGCGTCAACCGGCCTTGAGTTCATTGTAATTGGTTGCCAACAACCAACACTCTTGTAATGATATTAGGTGAATTGGGCAAGCTGTAATTGTCTTTACTTCATAATTTGAATGTTGTGTCGTGGTTGCTGCAGCTGTGAGCAGTGGTGGCCCAGTGGTTACGACCGTAGGTCGTAGGATCGAACCCAGCCAGGCACTTTCCTGCCGGGGTCGCGGGAAGGTACTTATGGGTCACCGAGGCCCCCGCAACACAGGCAACAGGAAGGAATACGGGTGGGTTTTGGTCAGTAAGAGTCTGACACACCCCCGCTCCGCCCAGAGCGGGAGAAGTTATTTGATGATTTCCCACCCTAAAAAAAAAAGCCAGGCACTTTACTTTGTGTAAATAATTTCATCACCACTGCTCTCAAAACGATGAAGGAAAACATGGTGAGGACACCGGCATGTCCTAGAACCGAAAATTCAAATATATGTGACATCTACCAACCCGCACTGGGCCTGCGTGGTGGATTACAGCCCACTTCCTCTCACGGAGAGGACGCTTGTGTTGTCTTGGGAACATTATAGGCTGATTATGTGTTGTAGTTGCTCGCGGTTTTCGGGCTTAGAACTCGTGGTTGGTCTAGCGGTCGCAACCGCTACCGTTGAGCATGAGATCCTGGGTTCGATTCCTAAGTCGGACAAAGTTTTATTGGGTTTTTCCATTTGGACTTTCTCAATAGCAGCCCGGAGTCTAGATTTAGGCGCGCCCCCTATTACATGTGAAGGTAAAAAGTGGGTCTGCCCAAAAAAAAAAAAATTTTTCCAAATCGGTCCAGCCGTCTTTGAGTTATCGGGGAACATACATAAAAAGTAAATATAAAAGATTCCGACGAACTGAAAACCTCCTCCTTTTTTGAAGTCGGTTAAAAATTATTAGTCAAGGAAGCGTGAACTATCAATTTCAAATACTGAAAAGATCTAGAAACGTATCATTATAATCTGTACGTTCCCAATCTTTAATAAACGAAGTGTTTGCCAGTGGTATTTTTCGGGCGATCAACCAGAACCCGCAATGGAGCATCACGAATATAATATCAAATGTACATTACAGTTGTATTGTATTAGCGTTTCGTTGAACCGGTTGGAACACCGTTAGGTGATGCACCGATTTGAGACTGGCGTTTGGCAGACTTTTTAATTCCAGTGACTAAAGAATTGTGCTTTCCGTCTGGTGTGTCCAAGCCTCTGCCATAGCTCTGGAGGATTTTAGATTTGACAACAAATTAGTTTGTAATTATTACATGTTTATTTTAATACAGACAGTTTTTTATTAGGAAGAAGCCCAACCTTTTTTTTTTTTGTAAACAAGTAAGTAGCAGAGTCTTTCAGAAAGCCAGAGAAGGGTGGGATCTACGTCGTTTACTCATCCATGTACAGACAAAACACTTTATTAGAGAAAAATACATAAATATAGAAGAGCATTTATAATACTACAGCTATACTCCAGCTGGCTTAGCATGACGCTTTCTATGTCTACGAAGAATCGACACGGCTCTTTCTATACACATGACATTTCGTTTCTCTATTTTTGACATCCCGCCGTAGAAATCCTTCTACACAAAAAAGGACTTAGACAAAGATCGTTAGAAACGAAAGACAAAATGACAGATTGTATATATAACACACATGGCTAAACAGCTTTATATATTTCGCCAGTCTTGGTAAGTCATTTAATACAAGCCTGTGAGAATCTGGCCGGATTTGAGGATATACATTCTCCGCCTTTTTAAATAAGTCTTAATGCTTCTTAAGAGTCGGATAATCGCCGTTTATCTTGGCCATACAAATGCGCGTCGCACTCACGCCGCGCTGCCGTTTCTTTTCATACGGTTTATTTATTTTTAATAACGAAACTATGAATATTTGAAAAATCACAGATAGATTTATAGATAATAAAATTGTTTGATCATACAAAAAAAAATGTCGTTTTTAATGCATATTTCATAAAGTATTTTACTACAATACAAATATTCCCATATAGTATTGATGTGTATACATTCTAGTTTAACATACATTTTTTGCATCACTTACTTGCATTGTATGAAGGCGTTATAACAGATTTAAAAGTCACTAATATCATATAACTGCGCCTTAACAAACATGCATACTTTTTGCAGATGATAAGGTGTCGATAGCCTTTATAGCCACCTTTGTGACCACCAAAATGAGCCGAAGAACAAAACATTTCATGCTTACTTTTCAACACGCACATTAAGTATAAGAGAAGGGGCATCCTAAGCCATCAGTCCAACTGTCTATCCATTTAATATATTTACCGCTAAAACACACACCGTATTAAAAGTAATAGCGGTCATCATATACCGTAATAATAGAAATAATTCCATTAAATTACTGCCATAAAATAATGGTTACTGTAGCGAGCGATGGACCGTTGAAATTCAGGTTAATAGAGCCAGTTTTTATTTTTTTATTTTAAGATTGTATTTGTAATCCACATTCTCTTTGAGATTGTGGTAATTGTCCAACTTTAGGGCAAAAGCATCTTCTCAAACTTATTGAGGGATATTGATCAACAGTTAAAACGCTGTGCAATTTTCTATTACATGTCGAATGTCGACATGTGATGTGTTAAAATAAATAATACACATAATTTTGATACTAGAAATAAAGATAAAATAGATCATCTTTTATGGGGTACTGTGTTAAATGTTACAACAAAATACCTTATGATATATTGCAATTAAATGAAAGAAAATGTAAAACTCATATTAAAAGTACAATTTGTAAACAAGCATATTACAAATTAGAGGATTATATCCAAGATAATAATGCTTGAAAATTCGCTGGTTCTGCTACATACATAATCAGCCTATAATGTTCCCACTGCTGGGACACAGGCCTTTGGAAGGGGCAACTAGAATCAGTTCTATAAATATGTAAATTTTAATGTTCAAAAGTTTTTTAAAAATTTTTATGTGCCGCTTTGAAATAAATGTTTTGACTTTTACTTTTAAGAATGATTTCAGGTTTTGTAAGATTTATTGTTGTTATTTTGTTTTAAAAAAGATGTGTTATATAATATTTTGAAAACCGAAGAAGTACGTTCAAAAAGAATATTTGAAAAAATTAAGTTTTAGGGGCAGTTTTCAAATAAAGAACAAAACTGTTCAAGCATAGAATAAAAAAAAAACTGGTTCAAACTCTCGTCATTATGGACTACTCGTATGTGCTATTAAGAAACAGTAAAAGCGATTCCTAAGATATTTGCGAAGGTTTCAGTACAGCTATTACGAGTATAGCTCAATTATCGAATCCGTGTAGGTTGGAATAACACGATTGTGTGGATAATTACAGTTTGTCGGTATAACGCCAACGCGGCAACGCAGTAAAGCTCTGCGTTGCCATTAACTTGAACACAATATTAGAAACGTAATTATCATTAAGTTTAATGAAGCTCTAAAAGCATACTAAAACTTATTGTAACTTTAAACTTTTGTCTCATTCTAGTAAAGCCGGTTGGTACGAGATAGCAATACATTCAGTTTCGTCTACAATCTAATTATATCGGCTCCATTTTACCAAAGGACTCAAAGAGAGGTCTTGCATATCTAAACTACAAATCATAATTCATAACAAAAAGAAGAATATATACACAAAGAGAAGAACATTTTGAAGGTAATTCTTACAAGGCCAATTAGAGCTCCTATCTTAACGTATGCTGCAATAGTTACCACAGATCCAGAAACTCAGAATAAGGATTTTTCCGTCGAAATATGAATCTTCCGTTTGAAGCTGGTTAAATATCTATGAATCAATATTGCAAAAGCAGAAACGACAATCGAATTATAAAAAAACTCAAACCAGAAAATAGTTAATTAACTTGTTCACCCAAAAACAAAAAAAAAAACGAATTCATACCTTGTTTTGTTATTGCAACCATTGGCCGCCATCTGGGTTTGATTACGTCATAGCCCTGTATTGTGTAATTAACTGACGGAAAGAGTTTTGATACTTTCTCACTATCTCGATCGGAAACGCCTTGAGGGCATCACGTTATACGGATATTATCTGGCTTAATTTATGAAATACTAACGGAGCCCCGCGGTTTCACCCGCATAAGTCTTGATGCCGTAGGAATGTCGGGATAAAAAGTATCCTATGTCTTAATCCGGGTCATGTTCTATCCATGTGCCAAATTTCATGCAAATCCGTTCAGCCGTTTTAGCGTGAAACCGAAACAAAAAAACCAATAAACAAACTCACTTTTGCATTTATAATATTATATAAGATTAGGACATTACATTGGCAGTTCCCTGCGGGTATTTAAGGTCGTGGGTTCAAGTATCAAATTATATATGTTGAAATATATACCTATAGATCGTGTTGTCAAAGTCTGAAAACCATAACTACAGACCACAAATAATTCTTTATCATCATCTGTTTGGCCTTTTTCCAACTATATTGTTCCGTGGATAGGTGACCATCTTTACATACCAAGACCTCTCCGTGCCTCGGAAAGCACGTTAAGCCCTTGGTCCCGGCTGTTATTTGTAGATCTTTGACAGTCGTTACGGGTCGTCAGAAGCTCGAAAGTCTGACAACCAGTCTTACCAAGGGGTATCGTGTTACCCAGCAACTGGGTTGTGGAGGTCAGATAGGCAGTCGCTCTATGTAAAATACTGGTATTCAGCTATAAAGGTAGCGGTAAGACTGGAAGCCGACCCCAATCATCATTATCATCATCATCATCTGACCTCCACAAACCAGTACGATACCCCTTGGTAAGATTGTTTGTAAGACTTTCGGGCTTCTGACTAACTGTAGCGACTGTCAAAGAATTACGAATGACAGCCGGGACAACTGCAGGCTTAGCACGAGAACCGTAGACAAGCGTTTTGTGGACGGGAGAGTAGACAAAAATGACGTTTCCGTGTAGACAGTTGACAGTTTTCTACCGAGAAATGTAGACAAGCGATTTCTATTGTATAGTAGAGTAGGGATAGAAAGCGTATGTAATGGATGCTCACCCATCCACGGACTGACCTCGGCAAACGTCGGCTGTTATTACCCCGCTATGTTATATACACCTGTACCTATCATCTACCTATATAATAGCATAATCAGCCTATAATTCCCACTGCTGGGACACAGGCCTCCTCTCTGCGAGAGGGAGTGGCCCGCTATCAACCACGCGGGCCCAGAACCTTCCTGAAGGTATACATATACAAGGTGTTGTTTTGGATCTGCAAAACGTTTTAGGAGGTAATTATGTTAGTGATTCTCGACCCGAATCAACAATAAAATGGGCAGGTATTTTTTTTCATTTTATTATTATTTACGGAAATCGGTAAGTGTGAACTCCCCTTTTTAAAACGCGGACAGTCTGTACGTGTCCTTCAACTGCGCTTTCACACACACAAACAAACGCAACCGACATTTCTTTCATAGATCTTAGATAGGGTTAATAAAGAGAGTTATTCTGAAAAACAATAAAATTTAAAAATGTAAAATATAAAGTATTATTGATTATTGACTTGGTATCGTATTGTTATATGACTATTTACGAGTTTCATAACAACCTCCTGAAATGTTTTGCAGGTTCAAAACTGCATCTTGTATTAGATGCTAATCTATAAAATACCTTCACGAAGTTTTTGTGGGTGAAATAAAATGTGACGGCATGAATCTACTACGCTGACCAATCATAAAACGATATTAAAGCTCGTGCAGACTGTCGCGACCTGTCGCGCGACGCGACACCGGTAGAACAATTTCTATGAAAACTTCATGGGAATTGTTCTACCGGTGCACGGTGTCGCGTCACGCGACATACCGCGCTAGTCTGCATGAGTCTTTATGGTTTGAATGCGATGTCATATGTGATGTTTTGAACGTTTGACGATCAGTTTCGTCTACAATCTAATTATATCGGCTCCATTTTACCAAAGGACTCAAAGAGAGGTCTTGCATATCTAAACTACAAATCATAATTCATAACAAAAAGAAGAATATATACACAAAGAGAAGAACGTTTTGAAGGTAATTCTTACAAGGCCAATTAGAGCTCCTATCTTAACGTATGCTGCAATAGTTACCACAGATCCAGAAACTCAGGATAAGGATTTTTCCATCGAAATATGAATCTTCCGTTCATATTTGATGTTTTGAACGTTTGACGATCTACCTATGATCTAAACGATATCACACAATTTCAGCTACGTTATGCAATAGGAAACGATCGTAATAACTAACAGTCGGTGCTAACCGCAGATGTGTTGTAAAAACTCTCACTTCGAGTGGTATGGAATTCACTACGATTAGATTATTTATTGGAGAAACAAGAGTGAAAGATATCTTTGGGAATCTGGAAAGTGTTGACGTGATTTGGGGAACCATGAGAGGATGCTTGATTGGTCTACTAGTGATATCAAGCACGACTGCTGAGCAAGGGGTCCAGGGTTTCATTGCCAGGTCAGACGAAGTGTTAGATGCATAGTTGCAAACAGAAACCTGGATTTGTATCCGGTTGATGACGATACCGAAGCTGGCATTCTAACCCTTTTATTCATAAACGTTGCTTAAAGTTAAGAGACATTTAAACGTCATAAATGTATGGTTAAACAGTCGCTAATCATTACTGAACCTTTAAGCAACGTTTGTAAAAATTTCGACGACATGTGACATCTACCAGCCCGCACTGGGTCCGCACAGCCGTCACCCTTTCGAAGAGAGGAGAATATATATATGAATAAACCTCTAAATATTACGGAACTCGCAGAAATAACAGGCAATGTGAAGGTGTATTTAAAACTCTAAGCCGTTTTGAGGAATAGGTACAGGAGTGATGTTACACCGACTATGTATAAAATTCTGATAGGAATTTTGACTCTTTGGAGTTTAAAAATGCAAAAGTAGAAATACCTAGAGAATAAGAGACCATACATAACATAATCAGCCTATAATGTCCCCACTGCTGGGACACAGGCCTCCTCTCTTCGAGAGGGAGTGGTCCGTAATCCACCACACGGGCCCAGTGCGGGTTGGTAGATGTCACATGTCTTAGAATTTTTGTTCCAGGACATGCCGGTTTCCTCACGATGTTGTTCTTCACTGTTTTGAGGACCATACTTAGATTAAAATAGGAAACCCTATTTTGGTCTGAAATTCCCCAGCTAATACCACACACTTCTACCTACCGTATAAAACATCAACCATTACTTCTAATCAACCACGTTTTCACCAGTAATTAAGACATGAGACTTTAAGACCTGACAGTGAGAACTCAGTGACCGACTTGCCTTATTCTGCGTCATTGTTCTACTGCATTGTTTGCTGAGCTTTGAACGTGAACGTTGTTAGGCTGTGGTATTGGTGTCATCTATGGGATCTAGTTTTTAATTTATGGGATGTAAGAGTGTGCTTGTCTTTTTCTGATTAGTGGAAGAAGATTCGGGTGGAAGAGGTTTTTGGGTTGTCTCAAAATGTGAACGCTATAATACAATGTAATTTGGTTTAAATAGGTTTTTATTTTTATTATTTTATTAATATTTTACATAGATTCTTTTGTATTTTGTGAATATGAGAACGTTGTAGGCTTAATAGACTGGATTTATAGACCATTTATATGTTGTAAAGTACCTGGTACTCCTTGACAGTCCTCCCATACCTATTAACACTGTGATTTGAAAACATTGTAAAAGCTAATTCTTTTTAAAAGAGTAACCGTGGAGTTTCTTGCCGGCTCTTCTCCATAGGAAACGACCAATTGGAACCGTGCACCTAGCTTCTGACGTTTGATAAGTGCCTGGATAAGTGTCTAGATTTGTGCCCGGTTGATGCCAATAGGCTCGTCCCCTATTACATTGGACTTAAACATAACTGGCGAAATTTGGGTGTACTACAGGTACACCTATTTTTTTTTTGTGAATGGGAAATCATCAAATAACTTCTCCCGCTCTGGGCGGAGCGGAAGGGTGTGTCAGACTCTTACTGACTAAAACCCACCCGTATTCCTTCCGTTGCCTGTGTTGCGGGGGCCTCGGTGACCCATTAGTACCTTCCCGCGACACAGGTACACCTCTGCCCAACCCTTCGGGGAAACGAAGCGTGATGTTATGTTACTTTTACAATATGCTGTTACTTTACCTACTAAGTGACTTAAGATTCTAAGACTTCTAAGATCCCAATTATTCGATAACGACCACCTTCCTTCTAAGGTAGACCCTTCATCAATGAAACGGTAACAGATCAGCACAATAACCAATCACCAACATGACCGTACTAAATGTCAGTACCGTTTATTCTCCCTACAATTATTCGACAATCCGACATATAACTACTTTTTCTTTCATTCCGACACGAGCGTGTAACTCAACTGTGTCAACGGTTACACGTAACTAAAGGTTATGATGGTCGTACACGGTACTAGAATCACCGATGTTATTGAATAACCCTATGCGTTATCTTAATCTATAAAATTTTGAAGATAACGTATTTTGTGCTTTATATAGGAAAATGGGAAGGCTTTGTACATACAAAGCCTTCCTCCTTCCTTTCTTTTCTTCAAAGGCCAGGCAGATGGTGACGTAGGTAATGACTGATCATTACCTACGTCACCATTTCCTTTAGTTAGACTGGAAGCCGACCTCAAGGCTTACAGTCTATCCGGATGCAGCTGAATACCCGTATTTTACATGGAGCTACTGCCTATCTGACCTCCACGTAATACGATACCCCTTGGTAAGACTGGTTGTTAGACTTTCGGCTTGTCGCGGGAAGGTACAAAAGGGTTACCGATGCCTGCTCTTCTCATCAGAGCAGGCATTGAGCATTGATTAAAATAATAAATAATCCTGGCTAGATAGTACTTAACAAAAAAGTTAATAATTGGTGGTGATTATTTAAGAATTTAAACACCAAAAGTTTGGAAAATTTAAAAAATCTAGAGTCTAGATAATTAAATTCTTCATTATGGCGTTTGTCATACGCCAAAGACCATGATATCATAATTTTTATGTTACCCAACTACCCGATGAAGTGTCCATTAATTTTGATAAATTTGTGACAACACCGACGCATCTTCAATCGGTTATTTCAGTGTCGTGTGAGCGTGGCTTTACCCGTCAACTAATAATGCTAAAATTGCCGCGCGCGCGCCGTTAGCTCTACAGTTACCGGTAACGGTGACGTAAGGTGCCGGTCAACTTCATACTTAATTGTTTCACAATTAGTGCTATTATTACTTTTTAAATGGGGTAATTTTATTGCAATTATTAAGTTTATGGTGATTTTTATAAGTGAGTTTAAGAAATTCTTGTAAAACAAGAAAACATTGTAGGTAGTTGACTTACAGAACTTGTAGACTTCAGTAATTGTCCCTTTGTAACTGATTTTTAACTCTAATTTTGGTGCAAGTGAGTCTAAAAGTATTTTTTTAACTCCTGCTTCTAATTTCTTGGCTATATGCTCTTTTGTTTGCTACATGCTGTTGATAGCTTGTGGCTAAATAATAACAGCCGCACGGGTCAATAGATCAGGTTAAGCTACGCTTACCGCGGTTGGTCTGTAGATGGGTGATCATCTTTACATACCAAGACTCCACCGTGCCTCGGCAAGCACGTTAAGCCGTTGGTCCCGGCTGTCATTCGTGAATCTTTGACAGTCGTTACGGGTCGTCAGAAGCTTGAAAGTCTTACAACCAGTCTTACCTAGGGGTATCGTATTACCCAGTAACTGGGTTATGGAGGTCAGATAGGCAGTCGCTCCATGTAAAATACTGGTATTCAGCTGTATCCGGGAAGACTGGAAGCCGACTTCAAAATTGAGAAAAGGCTAGGCAGATGCATGCTACATGCTGTTGATAGCTTTATGTAGTAAACCTTTGCGGTTCCGGTCACAGATTATCACCTCAAAAGTCTCAATAATATTAAATAACATTACAATCTAGATGACAAAATCATAAACGTTAATGGACACGTAATATTTCAACAACCCGGCACGGCTCGGACCCGCACAAAAGGAGTTTTTTTGTTTATTTTATTTGGTGTTTCTTTATCTCGTGTTTATTGTGTCAGAAGTCGTGCCCTGGGGCAGTGCGTTACCACCTCTATTTAGAATGGGGGCAAAAAGTTCACCTACATTCACGATTATTATCTAAGCATTTAGGTGTGCGTACAATTTGTGCAGAATAATATATTTTTTTACTTTTTCTTTAGTTATTATATCTTAAGCAAAGGCTTTTGGGGTGTTAAATTATCAAATAACTTCTTCTGCTCTGGGCGGAGCGGGAGAGTGTGTCAGACTCATACTGACTAAAACTCACCCGTGTTCCTTCCGTTGCCTGTGATACCAGGGGCCTCGGTATCCCTTTCGGACTTTTCCAAGACCCCGACAGAACCAAAGGCTGCTGTAAGCTTTTTAAATTTAAGCCGAAAATATACATTCCAGTAACTTCTGGTTGGTGAGGGCCACAATGATGGCATGCAAGCTACTTGCATGGTTTTGTTTAAGTTACAGACATGTGTAACGTGCTTTAAGCTAGTTATATCACATTATTATTTTGATCAACCAGACACAGATTTCATCTGCCGGGGTCGCGGGAAGGTACTAAAGAGTTACCGAGGCCCCTGGCAACTCAGGCAACAGGAAGGTATACGAGTGTTCATGTTTTTAAAGCTTCGCCAACTAAAAAGACGTAAGTTTAAAGAAAAGAAAAATATTTAAAACATTTTGCAATACGAAACCCCACGGGACTCGCATTTGTGTAATCCTACCAAAACAAACCATTTCTATTCGAAGTCACGTACAAATACACTGGCGAGCAAAACATTAGGAATCGTACCCACAGTCCCACACCGTGTTAAAAGCGTGACTAACGAATAACAATGGGTTATTAAGCTTCGACGGAAGACAGCTATATACTTTTACTTATAACTTCACAGTACAAATGTATGGAAAAGCAGAAATGAATATATTAAGAAAGGCTTTGTTTTTATGGCCTCAAGTGTATGGCAGACAGAATCCCGATTATTCAGAGCTTGATCAAGAATCTACTGTCAATATCAAGTGTTGTGATTTGTAGGGTCATGGGGCCTGAGTGCGCGTCTCCTTTTTAAGGAAATTTCACGCCGACTGGTCGACAATTTACGTGACCAGAGGGCTAGCTCGTTCTCTGGCCGCTGCCAGTCTTCTGAGCACGTTTCCAGATGACAGCGATGTGGACGAGTACTTCGACACCTAAATGTGTTTTTGTGTTTGTATTTACTTGTATATAAGTGCGGTAGTCATTTAGTTTTGTAAAAAGAAATAGTTACGTCCAATCGAATTACTTGTGATGAGAGCCTAGCCTTCCAAAATGTAGTGTTTGTGTGATTGACTTTAAAACGCTGTCTTTAAATAAGACAAAACTGCCCAAATTTTAAAGAAAACAACGTAAGGAAACGTGCTTTCAAATTATGAGGACACGAGTGTAGTCTCGGACACAGTGAGAAGACGTTGTGGGCAATGCTCCTTCTACCACGCCATACTTTTACAACGAGAGTTATATCAAACATACTTCAAGATCATCCTCCTAACCTGATCTGAATATATTTGGTTTCGGCACAGCATTTCCTTTTTAGCCATAAATATTATTTTTAACACAATCGATCCATCGTTTTTGTGGACTCTACCTAATCTTATAGCCACCTTAATAATACTTACACACAAATATTTCTTAAATTATTGTTTAAGGAGTTTGTTTTTTATTATTTTTAAATTAGTTCTACTGTTTATTTTACATATTTTTTACAAGTTCACGATGTAGTACTTTCGATTTTTTTGTTTTTTAATGCAACCTAGTTTGGAAGGGGCTGGTGTTAGTGGTACAATGTTTTTTCATTAGTACAGACAACAACGACATACTTATTTCTGTTTTGTTTCATTTTACTTGAAAAATTGTTTTTGTGAACCGAAAACGTGTTTTTTCGAAAAAAAAAAAATTATTACTCAAAATTTTCCTCACAACATATCCCTCATTCCTCCCTTCATTTATCGTAGGTACGTGATAGACACAATGAAAGTGATAGTTTCCATACAAAGTAACTCATTTGAATAATCATACAACCTCATTTAACAATAAAAGCCAATCAGAAATACAATAAAACGAGTCTTGTATTATGATGTTGATGAAAAACTAAACAATGCCACAGTATAAGAAAGCGCAGTAATTTAAGTCGGAATTGTGTTCCATATGATCGGCTTTTGTTGACTATAAGAATGAACTATCGAATTTAAACTAGGTTACTGGTTTGATTATAATCTAGATTTTTATTATTTTCAACTTATATGATTGAAGATTGTAACTAAGACGTTTTTTTATTTTTGTGTCAATCTATAATTTAATTCTGTCAATTGTATCATAAGATATTGACAGTTCGTAAAGATCAACTGAAAACTGATAAAATCACATGGCGTCGCCCTAGATTCTCAAATCTTATCAGAGATCGAATGTTAAAGATTCAGCTTCAAACTTTCTTAGCCATGAAGAAGACGTTAAAATTATTTTTAAGATATTGTTCACCATCATTATTCAGTATCTTTAGTTAAGTATTTAATTTTAAACTAATATTTATATGTAGCGACATATACTTACTGTGGCAGGACACAGAGATACCTACATCCCACATTATAAATTCTGCTGTGACACCTACCTTAAACAAGTGTGCACAAATAAACGTGTATTGTTTATTTAAAATTGTTGTTTGTGTGGGTTCATGTTAGGTACTTGGACCCTTTGTGTGTGATGGATGACTTATGTCAAATGAGTGCAGTATGTTTGAGTTTGAATAAATTTTAATATTATTTCCTAATTGACCTACTGCATCTTTACTATATTCCTCAAGGCGCCTGCTGATTCGTTTTTCATACATTTAACGCTAAATGAAAGTCGGAAACTGCATTCGATCAATTAAATCGAACATGCACTAACTACTGCAGTTTTTGTTACACATACTTCAACGAAACGTACGCATTCCACGAAATAATTCCGTTCTGCTATTCATGCTTGATTTACTGGTATGCTAAAGTGGATAAAGATAGAGATTTTTTTATTGTTGTTTTTAGTTAAGCATGATTGCCCTTGTTATGATCGAGATCTTGAATTCGAAAATAATTTTATTGCGTGCTGTTTATTTAAGAGCTACATGTATTAAATAATTATAGTGTCTTGAAATATTTATTTAAATGACGTCACAATGATAAAAAGCCAAAAATACCAAGTGTTAAGAGTCATTAAATCAACGTACAATGTGGGATCTAGTTTTTAGTTAAATTAAAAAACCCGAAACCTAACCAAGGTTTATCGAACTTTTCTATTTCAGCCCCTAAAGCCGTTCGCCCACTGCACCACCACCGTCAACCAAACGTCAACGAGATCTAGATGACGGCGCAGAAGTAGCCATACATATATTTACTATGGCCGCGTGTCCACAGCACGTCCGTCACCCGAGTACCGCGATCCCGGCCGCCATATTTTCGAGTAATTCGGCGTGACCGCTAGATGTTGACCCGAGATTATGTCGGGCCGATGTACCGGCAATACAAAACACGTTTGATCTGGTCCACACACTTGCGTCGCACCGGCACCGTTCACCCGGCTTTTTGTTTTGTATATCATAACATACTGAACCGCCGAGGTCGGTCGCGGTGAACAAACGATCGCCGCTACTCGTCACGATCGGTTCGAATAATCTTGTTTTTCGTTGACGTTCTGTTGACGGTGGTGGTGGACAAACGGCCTAGGGCTAAAAAAGCTCGTGAAACATTAGAAGAGGTTACACAAAAATGTTAAAACATCCAGCGACCAACTTTGCTAAATAGCTACTATTTTAACACATCATGAGCTATGCTCATCATGACTCATACATCGATCAAAGTTGACCTTAGCTCGAGACCCATTGAACGGAAAACATTTTTTTTTTCTTAATAGTCCTGTTTTTGCCCTTGATCACGCCTGATGGATAGATGAGGTCTATGGTGGAACGAGCATGCCCAAAAGATGAGGCATTCACTCTTACTTTGAAGGCAGACGGGTTTTATGTGGAAGGGAACACAGACGCTGGCAGAGAGTTCCACACTTTCGTTGTGCGCATAATAAATGTGAAGGAGAAGCTGAGTACGACTGGTCGGAATATCAACCAAGTGCGGATGGTACCCTGCAGTACGTCTGGCTTCCGGTAGTAAAAGGGCGATGGTAGGATCAGGGCGTGGAGCTCGTGCTCACACTCTCCGAAGTACAGTCTGTAGAAGACCGATAGGCAAGTAAAATTACGCCGATGAGCCTAGACACCAACGTCTCGTCGCCTATAAGCGTTTTTGCTCTGCGTTCCACCGAATCAAGTGAAGCAAGCTGGTATTTTGCTGAACCACCCCATAAGTGGCTGTAATAATTCAAAAACCAAAAACATCATCACTCTCATCTCCTTATCCCAACTTATTTGGGGTCGGCGCAGCATTTCCCCTTCTTTCACACTTCTCTATTAGTTTTCATCTCAGTAGTCACCCCTTTTTCAGCCATACCATCGCACACACAATCCACCCATTATTTTTCTGGTCTTCCCCTACTCTTATAGCCATCCACATCAAAACTCTCCTCACGACAATTTCCTTATTTCCTCAGAATCAAATAAGAGTTATAGGCATTCAGTCATTTAGAATATTGAGGAGGGCCTAAATATTCTATATGACTGAATGCCTACTCTGACTCTGTCACACATTAAAATATCCCTAAAGGGTTTACATTACCCTGTGGTTGAAAGGCCCCAGTGATGATGTGTACCTAACGATAATAACCACTTGATGGCTTCGTTAGGAAGTATAATAGTTGACTCATTAGCCTGCTTACCTAAATACAGTTTAACTATAGGAACTTAGAACTTTTGTTCAACAATACCCTACTCTTATCCACATCATACTCAAAACTTTCCTGACTACATTTTCCTTATTTCCTCAGAATCGAATAGGAGTAGGCATTCAGTCATTTAGAATATTTAGGAGGGCCTAAATATTCTAAATGACTGAATGCCTACTCTGACTCTGTCACCCATTAAAATGTCCCTAAAGGGTTTACATTACTCAGTAGTTGAGAGGCTCCAATGATGATGTGTACCTAACGATAATAACCACTTGATGGCTGCGTTAGGAAGTATAATAGTTCACTCATTAGCCTGCTTACCTCAGTCGCGGGAAGGTACTTATGGGTCACCGAGGCCCCCGCAACACAGGCAACAGGAAGGAATACGGGTGGGTTTTAGTCAGTAAGAGTCTGACACACCCTCCCGCTCCGCCCAGAGCGGGAGAAGTTATTTGATGATATCCCACCCAAAAAAAAAAAAAAAAAAGCCTGCTTACCTCAATACAGTTTAACTAGGAACTTAGAACTTTTGTTCAACAATAGTTAGGAAGTGAAATATTGTCTGTGGTAAGGAAATGTGCGGTTATAAAACGGTAAGATTATGTTCAGATGAAGAGACTGGCGCGAGAATTGAGAAGTGCATTTTTGATCGAGAGGTCGTAGTTAAATTGACGTCTGGAGAACTCATAGCCGTTCAGCCGGCTTCCAAGTCTATGAATGGCTTATCCTATCCTATCCTTCCATAGAGAATTAAATCACATCCTATTATAAATGCTAAAGTGAGTTTGTATGTCTGTTTGTCACACCCCCCACATTTCACCAGATATGTTTAAGTCCCATGTAATTAGGGGGCGAGCCTATTGCCATAAACCGAGCATAAATCCAGACCTCGGGCTGCTATTGAGTAATTCTAAATAGAAAAACTCAATAACACTTTGCTTCACCTGGGAGTCGAACCCAAGACTTTATGCTCAGCAGTAGCGCTTGCGACCACTAGACCAACAAGGCAAAACGAAAAGTTTAATAAAAAAATAAGCACATTGTCTGTTACACCGGAAGGAACTTATGTTTAAACTAAGGAAGGTTTACATAATAATGTTCTAAAAATAAAATGGCGTCACCAGAATATGGCCGCCCATCTTCGCGCCATAACTTATCAAACATGTCACGATCACCATAGGAAAAGAACTATCTATTAATAATAACTTAAATAAAGTTATTACATAATCTAACAGCGCATATTCAATAGACAGCTGTCATGGCGTAACTTCCGGTGACGGAAGTGTGACGTCACTTCTGCGGAGCTTTCGTTTTAAAAGCTTTAATTTATTGGAGAGTGGAGTTTGGTTGTGTGTAAAGCATTCAGTAGTTTTTGAGAATTTTGCACATATGGATGTGACCATGAATAAACACTGGAACTGTACCCTTTTAGAATATCATCATACTCGTATATCATAAAAAAATACAAAATAAATTTACCCGGTTCCTTTATATGAAGCAATTTGGCGTCTACCCATTCTATCCACTTATGTATCCAACCCTCTTTGTAATTAAGATGGTCGGTTACTATAAGTTGGAGGTAAGGCGCAATTTCGTACTGGTTAAATAAGTTTTTATGGTGTTTCATGGTCTAGTGAATAATCCGCAAATACTAGAATCTTTGGGGTTGCTCGTTCTAAACAGTATGCTGAGGCAAGGGCCGAGAGAGAGGCTGTTTATAGTCCTGGTGGCCTGTACAAACTTGTTAAAGTTTGCACCGGTGGGGCGGGCGGTAAAGATGGTAAAGGTGACACTCAACATATTCTCCTCTGTATGACTTGTCTTTACTCAGAGTCTATTTTCTAATTTAATTTAAGTTAGGACTACATTGTTGTATTCGGTTCCCACTTGTAAAAACAAATGTTAGTGGTAATAATAATAAATAAATAAATAAACAAGATACCTGTATTCCTCGAAGAGTTAGGCAGATATGTACCTATACTAGGCTCACCCAAATTTCGCCAGTTATGTCTCAGTCCCGTGTACAGAGAGCGAGCTTTTAGAGTAAGGACTATAAAACAAAAACTTTGTTAGGTCCACTTGCACCTAAAATTGCACATTTAACTGAGTTCCTGACAATGAGGGAGGCAAAGTTAGCGCCCTCACGCCCCCCTAGCCGCCGCAGGATTCCTGACGCCCTGGGCGTCAGGAATCCCAGGCGGATTTCCGGTCACCGTAGGCGCGGGCTTGCGGACGGTGAGCAATGGGTAGCTCGCTTTCCGGTAAGTACCAGGCCCGGGTCGACGGGGCGGATGGCTGCCGGGGTCGCGGAAAAGTCCGAAAGGGATATCGAGGCCCCTGGCAACACTGGCAACAGAAGGAACACGGGTGGGTTTAAGTCAGTAAGAGTCTGACACACCCTCCCGCTCCACCCAGAGAGGTAGAAGTTATTTGAAAATTTCCCACCCAAAAAAATACATTTTCCTGATAATTGTTTGAAGATGACAAGAGACAGAGTGTTGTTTTAAATTCATTTAGCGTTAAATGTAAGCATAACTGTTAAGTTATTGGTGGTGCAAGCAGACCTTAGTCTACGAAAAACCTGAAACAACTTTTTGTAAAAAAAGTGAAAACATCTTGAGGCACTTTGCGCTCTTTCTGAAAGATGAACGAAACTGAACCGTCACGCTCAGGTCGGTGACTCTGAATCGGGTATACTCGGCCCCAGTCGGTCGGTGACGCTGAATCGCGTATACTCGGCTCCAGTCGTATGTGGACATAAGCACACATCCTCTATTTTAGGGTTCCGTAGTTAACAAGGAACCCTTATAGTTTCGCCATGTCCGTCTGTCTGTATGTCTGTCCCCGCTGTACCTCAAAGACGCTTAGTACTAGAAAGCTGTAATTTGGCATAGGTATACATGTTAATCACGCTGACAAAGTGCTAAAATAAAATCATGAAAAAATTTTTTTTTAGGGTACCTATGCACGTAATGTGGGGATAATATTTTTAGGGTACCTATGCACGTAATGTGGGGATAATATTTTTAGGGTACCTATGCACGTAATATGGGGATAATATTTTTAGGGTACCTACCTATGCACGTAATGTGGGGATAATATTTTTAGGGTACCTATGCACGTAATGTGGGGATAATATTTTTAGGGTACCTATGCACGTAGTGTGGGGATAATATTTTTAGGGTACCTATGCACGTAATGTGGGGTTAATATTTTTTTTCTCGTCTAACCCATGGTGTGTGGTTGGATAGGCCGTTCAAAATATTGCGGTATGGGAGAACATGTTTTTCAACTACAATATTAAGTTTGTTTTTGGGATAAAGTCATCCCAACTACGGAACCCTTCATTGTGCGTGGTCCGACACGCACTTGGCCGGTTTTATATTAATATTATGGTCATGGTTCAACGTAACTGTACGATAAAAAATTATCGACATAACTAAGTAATTAAGACGCTGACAACACCTAAACCGCGGTCACTGTCAGACTGCATAGAAAATAAAGAGAAGCGCGATGACATAACGCTTGTAATTTATTTCAAAATATGAAGCAATTATCTATTTACTCAAAATTAAGTTGAGTAATCGAAAATTCAAAACAACTAAGTTTTGCATTCAAATAAGACGTTCTTGTTATTAATTAAATACGTAACGTATGTTGATATTTAATGCATATATTTTGGTTTGAAACTCTTAGTTTGTACCGAGATTTTTTTTTCAAATCGTGTTTTGGTAACAACCAAGTTCTGAGAAATATGTTCAGAATTAACATATATTTTTTTCGCTACCATAAACTATCCAGATTTGGCAATTTTTTTTCATAAGACAAACCTATTTTGGTCATTTGCCTCTTATCAGCGCCTTTAATATTTGGATAATATTTACCTTTCAATATAATATGGATGTCTTATTCGTAGATCTGCAACAAAAAGAAAAAAATAAAAACATTAGTTTGTTAGTTTTTGGTAAACTTATATACAATTATTTAAAAGAAGTGTTCATGATCTGTAAGTACGGTAATATAATTTAACTGTCTGCACATAATGTTATGATAAATTCTTGTGAAACTCGTTTATGTTTTACAAATTACACTTTTTATTTATTTTATTATTTACACTGTATCTGTGTTCACTGTTTATTTATGGTTATCTCAGAAACTGACGGACTTAGGTATAGCTACAGACATTTTATTTATATCTAGAAAAATACTAGTCCCCTAAATCTCGAATTCGAAAATAAAATGCCAATTAAACCAACTAGGGTTCAGCAAACAGACATACTTTACTTTATTATACAAGAACTAACGTTCAATAAGAATAGATTAACGTAACATTACCTAAGTCCCTACTAACATAAGTCCTTATCAATTTCGATTCAAATTCAGTTCGAGAGTAGACTGCCGAAAGTAAAATAAAATGCCAATTAAGGCGCTGACAAGACCCAATTGACCAAAATAGGCTTCTCTTAAGAAAGAAAATTGCCAAATCTGTATAGTTTGTGGTAGCGGAAAAAATATATGTTAATTTTGAACATATTTCCCAGAACTTGGTTGTCACCAAAATACGTTTTGAAAAAAAAATCTCGATACAAACTAACGTTAAACTAACCTCTTACCTTGAGTTCTAATACAAAATATCTATATTAAATATCAACATAAATTACGTATTTAATTAATAACAAGTACGTCTTATTCTAATGCAGAACTTGGTTGTTTTTTATTTTCGATTACTCAACTCAATTCTGAGTAAATAGATAATTACTTCATATTTTGCAATAAATTACAAGCATTTTGTCGTCGCGCTTCTCTTTCTTTTCTATGCAATCTGACAGTGACCGCAGTTTAGGTGTTGTCAGCGTCTTAAACCAACCACGCGTTAAGGTTCAGCAAACAGAGTTAACTTTATTATAAAAGAACTAACGTTAAAAAAGAATAGATTAAAGTAACATTAAGTCCCTTCTGACGTAAGTCCTTATCATTTTCGATTAAAATTCAATTTAATTCGACAGTAGACTGCCACCTGCGGTTAAGTTGTTGCCTTATCTCGAGGTCGACGACCGGAGATAACAAACTATTAGCATAATAGACTTATAAACACGCACTTAGAAACATTGTAAAGCGAAGTGCAGAAAATCCAGTGTAAGGTTAAATTGAGAGTTTTCCGCCTTCCAATTGAGTTTGGGATTTTAAGGAGCTGTCGGGTAGACATCAGAAAACGTTTAAAATCTAGTGGCAGTCTTATCTCAGCGACAATAAATTTCATTTATTTTTTTCTGAAATTTAGGGAAAGAGGTATTTATCCCAAATAGGTATATTGAGCCTGAGGTTAGAATGTGAACGTTCCTAAAAATACGGGAATTTTCTCTCTGAATTTCATACATTGGCTTGTCCAATTTATACGTAGCATAATTAGCGTATATTGAGCCCATTGCTAGGAACTGGCCTCTTCTCTGAGAGAGGGAGTGGGCCGTAATTCACCACGCGGGCCCAGTGCACATTGGTAGATGTCACATGTCGTCAAATTTTTGGTTCTAGGACATGCTGGTTACCTCACGATGTTTTCCTTCACCGACTTGAGAGCAGTCGTGATGAAATAAGTTACACAAAGTAAAGCGCCAGCCTGGTTTGGAACCTACGACCTACAACTCGTAAGTCGAGGCCGGTAATGTAGTTTAATTAACCGGTAAGTCCCCGTTGTCTCTGAATAGGAGTCGCACTCCCGAAATAGAGTTGCAAACCGCGTGGCCCCTGACTCCGAATAGGAGTCAGGGGCCACGCGGTTTGCAACTCTATTATAACGCAATAAGGTGAGCCCGCGGAACGAGTTCGGGGCGCGAGGGATCTTGACTTCATGCGACAGCGGCGCGCAAGCGGTGTTGATAAAACCAAGTTATGAGAGCTTAAGAGGACATTTCGAAATGAGAAGTGGTTTTTAATCAATATTTTTGTCCCTTATCGTCATCAGCAATGGAACTGCTCTCATTAAAGGTATCCTTGATGCCTCTTGAGATTTGAAAAACCTTTTTTTTTTCAAGTCAGAATATTCTAAATTAATTTGATTTTCCTTTTAACTGATTTGTGATTAGTTTAGTTATAAAAAAATATGAATACAAGATTGATGTCACGGAAAAATAAAGAAACAAAGAGGTTCTTTTATCCAGCATTATGTATGAAGTGGTATTTCGGAATTACTTTTTGTTGTGCAAAAAACTTTGAAGGTTCTAGGGATGGGATTAGTAGTCGATTTAGGCTAACCGACTATATTAGTGACGGTTAAGCCGACAAATTTACTATTTCATTGAGATTCATTTTATTTAGGTTAATGTGTGGGAAATTAGAGGCGAGCAGCTAGATTCAATGTTTCATTCAGTTATGGATGAGGATAGTTGAAAATGTTGTAAACTTTATTTGTACACATGGCTACACATCAAGCTATACATTTCCAGTTTACGCTGACCTCGCATTGTGTAGAAATCCTATACAATGCGAGATCAGCTTATACTGAAATATATAGCTTGATGTGTAGCTGTATGTACATAATAAACCGGGGAGCATTTGAAACAAATAATCACTATTGGTTTGAATTGTTTAGTTCTGCAATCATAGCAAAAACACTATTTGCATGTTTTTGCATTTGCTTATAATATTCATAATTATATCGATCACCAATTTTCTTGAAAAAGTCCTGTTGATAAAACTGTGCATTCTAAAAGCGAAACACATTTTATTTTATAGCTATTTTCTTTACAAATAAACTGTGAACACGTAGATATGAATCATTATGTTCACGTTCTCTTGTGGTCGAGGGTCGACCACCCGGTACCCGCAACCACGAAGAAGGGCTTAAAAAAGAAAACAACAAAAAACGGGAAACGAATGTGGATTTTATATCTTTTTTGCTTTAAAGTTAGTAGTTAACATCCCAGGCGGTATCGCGTTTTTATCTACAAGAAGTCAACTGGAATAAGATTTAAACTAAACTTAACACGTAAGTTACTGTTATAAGCTCCAAAAGCTTCTTGCCTGTTTTTATATTTGTTTGTGTACATAACAGAAGGCTTTATAAATATAATTAGAATAATAAGTATTAACTACGGATTTAATAGAGGAAGAACAATCAATAACATTTTAATAAAGTATAATCTGAAATTAGTTACTAATACCACAATCTCTAACCGAAGCTTGATAAAAAATGGAGAATAGCAACGATTAAAAACCAATCTCTTCAATAAAACATTTAGTCGATTAGAACCGTATAATCTTCTTATCATAATCGACTAAGCTCCTAATTGCACATCACTACGGCCTAAGGCGCTAAAAAGCTTGTCTATGGACGCAGAGGTCAATGCCCTGAGCATAGGACCATTGATCTTCACACGTAGTCATTATTTTGGTGAGTAATTATTTTGTTAAATATCAAAACTAACCCTTCAGGGTAATGTTTAATATCATGCAGGGGATGGGCAGGACTCTGCCTGCTTTATTACATAATGTCAGTCAAGTGACGAGTTTCTCACGTTAGGGATATTTTTTCGTATACAAACTCGAATAGTGACTGGAATTAGAATGTTATTATTTTTTACATTTTTGTTGGTAGGCCAAAAGCCAGGAGGGTGAAACTAAGGCCTAAAGTCGAATTATTAATTCAATGGAGTATTCTGACATGTGCTAGCTGTCACTTTGTGACACAAAGTGACAGCTAGCACAATACATGTCAGATTGCTCCAATGAAGTTCGACTTTACAAAGGATCACGGGTAAGACCTGGATGATACTCGCATAGACCAGGGAAGCATGGCGCAAAAGGGAGAAACTTACACTCAGCAGTGGGTGGAACAATGCTATCAATAATAGGGTCTTACACCCATTTTTGAAAAGTGTCTTGAACTAATTCTATAGTGCTAATATGCCCCAAAAAAAAATCACAAAATTTTTATTCAATCGATAAGTGCCATAAAAATGCATTTAAATTATACATTTTCAAATTTCGCGCGTAGTTTGACGAAAACGCTGAACGCAGTGGACGCCATGTTGTTCTGTGGTCATGACGTCACTTGACTATGTAAACAAATGCCCTGATGTGATGACAGTTGACACGTTTTAGTTTACATAGCGATATGACGTAATAACATGGCGGCTACTATTTCATGGTGTTTTTTAACAGATTAGAAAAACTGAAAACGTTGCATTGAATTTTAAAATTTATTTTGTTATTTTATGAACTAAAAGTAACATTTTCCGACTCCTTTTTGCCTAAACTATCTCAATAATCTATTTATAGATTTTTTCTCGTATATAGTAAAATATCCTATTTTGATAAATCAATAAGTTCTTTAGGAAACCATCTCAAAAATAACTATCAAAATTATTACGTAAAAAACCTGACACGGTTACAAATATCTGTGAAAGCACAACCCTACCACGCGATGAAGCTACCACCACACGACAGATACGCATGTTTATCACCCAAAGCTCGCTCATAATCACACATGTAGCTATTTGCGCTAACAAAACTAGACATGTAAAGCAAATTCAGCGAAGAATTTGAAGCGGTGGAGGGAGCGAAAGTTTCGTTCACTTGGTAGTTTTTGTTCGTCACTGTAACGTTTATGGGTATTCGTGTCATGGCATTAAAATTTTTAGGTGATATTGATGACAGGTTTTTTTTTTTTGCGAAAGTTAAAGTAGTCTTTAGGCATTTATTGCAGTTTTTTTATCGGACAAATTTTGTTGATAACTCAACAAGTGAAGTTAGATAAGCTTGTAAAAATATAACCAAAAGTTTGTATTTCGGATACATTTTCTTAAATTTTCAGTGAGTCCAAATTGAAATAAGTAATGTGAAAAGTTAGACCTGCATCCTAACTGCATAACATACTATCAATCATTATCTGAATGACTTTTGACGTATATTGCTAATTCATTGCTTCATATGTGCGAAAAATTTGTCTACTCAACAACGTAAGTAACACAATTAATGTTGATGAACTGTCAAAATGAAACGCATTGCTACTAATAGTGTGTTACAGAATTACCCCGCAGACTTAAAATTCAGTTAAGGCTCATACAGACTGGGGCAACGTGGGGCTTGTGGCTAAGTAATACCAGCCGCACGGGTCGATCGATCAGGTTAAGCTACGCTTGCCGCGGTTGGTCCGTGGATGGGTGACCATCTTTACATACCAAGACCCCTCCGTGCCTCGGAAAGCACGTTAAGCCGTTGGTCCCGGCTGTCATTTGGTAGATCTTTGACAGTTGTTACGGGTCGTCAGAAGCTCGAAAGTCTGACAGCCAGCCTTACCAAGGGGTATCGTGTTACCTAGTAACTGGGTTGTGGAGGTCAGATAGGCAGTCGCTCCATGTAAAATACTGGTATTCAGCTGTATCCGGTAAGACTAGAAGCTGACCCCAACATAGTTGGGAAAAGGCTAGGCAGATGATGACAGACTGGGGCGATATCGCGCTAGTCTGTACGAGCCTTAATTCCGAAATTCAGCAGTGTAAGTTTACCGACTCGGCTCTGTATCATTATTGATTACCTAATCACTTAACTTTACATTGAGTTAATTAGTATCCCACGAAGTAAACTAAACCAGGTGATAGTTTTGGAAACCGATGCTAAAATTAAAAGTCTCCTTGACCCTTTCAAAGCGGCTTAATTTTTTTAATGTGTCGATTTACTGTTTGCACGCACGTAGTTAAAATTATTTTACGTAAACTTGTATAGAAACGCACGACAAAATCGTATCTAATTCAAGGTATCTCTTTAAATACAGGCTACTTCCTTGTAAGAAGCACTTTTTTCTTTAACTAAGGCACGATTAATCGAATTGAGTTAATAGTAGAGCAGTGGTATCGGCCGCGACTTACGAGTCGTAGGTCGTAGGTTCGAGCCAAGACAGGCGCTTTACTTTGTGTAAATTATTTCATCATCACTGCTCTCAAATCGGTGAAGGAAAACACCGTGAGGAAACCGGCCAGTACTAGAACCAAAAATTAGAAGACATGTCACATCTACCAACCCGCACTGGGCCCGCGTGGTGGATTACGGCCCATTCTCTCTCACCGAGAGGACGCCTGTGTCCCTGCAGTTGGAACATTATAGGCTGATTATGAAGTTAATAGTGATACAGTATAAAATTGGTAAAGTGTAGTATAATAATAATCTCCTTAACTCTAGTAGCGGATACTGGAGAAAAAACAGTCAGGCCGAAGTGGGAGTGGGCTGGACACGTCGCACGAATGCACACGGAGACATGGGCAAAGATCGTCACTCACTGGACGCCTGATCGACATCGCCTTCGACGTAGATCACTGCGAAGGTGGGCAAGACAGGGAGGTTTGGAAGGAAAAAGGGGAGGCCTTTTCCCAGCAGTGGGACATAACATATAGGTACCAACTGAGTCATCACACAACAAGACAGCAAAAGTTCAACGGCCTCCTTGAAGACTGATTGACAAAAGAAAATGACAGTACTCTTTACTTAACAAAAATATTTATTTTAAGCAACTTTGACTTTAATGCTATAATTTGAAGTGCCAGATTAAAAACATGGGGTTGCCACAGTTAAATCAGCCTGTTCTGACTGACCCATCAAATCTTTCTAAACCCCCAAAACACTGGCTAACCCAACCTACGATAAAGAACAAAAAACGGTCAAAACTGTCTCCATCTTCACAATATCCTTCTCATCTTCCCATTAAGGAAATAGGCGTAAATATAACTGTAGTTGGTCCGGCCTTAGCTGTACCTAGGCATACCTAGGTGGCTAGGCGTCTAGGTATAAACTGTTCAGGCTAGGACAGGAAAGGTAACGGTGCTAAGAAGTTAGTACATGCGGCCACGGGCTAGTGCCCAGTTAGCTCCTAGGTTTTATGTGATAATGTCTTGGATTCTAGATGTACCTAGAGATTGTTTTTATTTTGCATAGATTAGATAGGTATATTGGGATCTGACTAAACTGAAGGAAATTATGAAGTTGGATATCAAGGTGCCGAATTTGGTAAATTAAGGCATCTGACAAAAATAAAAGATGTTGATGAAGATGAAAAAAACAAGTGATACATTCTGAAAAGTCTGATGTTTGTTATCGAGATTACGCTGCTAACTACATAGTTGATTAAAATAATATATAGTCAAATAAATAAACGGTTACCCTTTGTGGCATTATTACTGTTACTGTTAGCTTGTATCACCCCACTGCTGGGCAAAGCCTCTCCGCATGAATTCCAGTTTTTGCGATCAAGAGCTAAAGTGGACTACTGGTCGTTTGTTTTGTCCAGCTCACCCCGCCGTCTTCTACGGGGTCTGCCACGACGCCTTCTTGCTGTCTCAGGGTTCAATATAGTGGCTATTTTGGCCCACAGGTGCGGCTGCTGGACTGCAGCAGACGTGGCCAGCCTAGTCCCACTTCAACTTTGCCGCTTTTTGAGCAACGTCAGCAATCAACGTGGCATTATTAATCATTGTAAAATGCAGAACGTATGGTAGTAAATAAATGTAATAATATTCCAGAAGCTACCATTGTTGGTGGTATGCCTGCCACTTCGAAGTGTATTCACAACTTTTTGGAATCCCATAAAATACTTTAGAAGAACCTTCTCAAGTCTTTTAAGCGATTCCAAAAAGTTAGTTTATCCAGGTTTTTTTTCTGAACATTTTCACTTACAAACTACATAATATAGAAATTGCACATTGCAAACAGACCTATCTGGAAGTTTATTTGCATCGACGACGATGAGTGTTCATTGTAGTTAGATTTTGGTCACCACTTCAAAGTGCATTCACCTCACAAAAAATCAAAATACTCAAACACACTTTAGAATTCCTTCCACCTTTTAAAACGCAGTAAGTATATTCGAAGCTCTAACGAACTCGAAACAAAAAATAAACACTAATACTAACTATTAAAAATACGTGAGTTTGTTTGTTACGCTTTCACGCTAAAACGGCTGAACAGATTTGGATGAAATTTGGCACATAGGTAGATTTGGCACATGACCTTGATTAGGACATAGAATACTTTTTATCCCGATATTCTCACGGGATCGACACTTATGCGGGTGAAACCGCGGGGATCAGCTAGTGCTTCAATAAATATACCAAATGACCAGTCACTATAACCCTAAAGATCTGGAGTTGACACAAAAAGTGGTATTTTATAGTCCTGCAAAAAGTTTCGAGCACTTTTTCTGGCACTATTCGAGGTGGTATGTTGTTCAATAAAGTACTAATTTGGTGGTATTGTGTACGTTTTTGTTTGATTTATGGAATATACTGAACTTTTAAGTACTAATGTTTGGGTCTTACTAAACGAAAATAGGACCAGCATTGCATTCTTGATTTTGTGACCAATTACATAGCGTAACATACAATAACAACAACATATAAATAGCATTAGACAAATAACGGCCAAATTGGGACAGTTCATCATAATCATAATCAGTGGGCCATAATCTACCATGCGGGCTCAGTGCGGGTAGGTAGATGTCACAAGTCTTCAAATTTTGGGTTCTCGGACATGCCGGTTTCCGCACGATGTTTTCCTTCACCGTTTTGAGAGCAGTGGTGATGAACTAATTTACACAAAGTAAAGCGACTGTCTGGGTTCGAAACTACGACCTACAAACTCGTAAGTCGCGGTCATTACTACTGATCCACCACTGCTCTAGCGACAGTTATTGTGTGATATATGTAAATGGTAAATAGATTACATTGCTTTGTACGAACCCATTATTTGTCTTATGTTATAATAAATGGAGTATTATATTATATAATAGCTTAGTTCACTAAGCTAACTTCGATTTAAAGCGCTGTTTGATAGATAATGCGAACAAAAAGCGCTTTTAATCGAAGGTTGCTAAATAAAAAGGCAAGCGGCACGAGGAGCGCCTGCGCTGTCAACGACCGGCGCTTGCGCACCCGATGCCACGCGCGCTGTGTTGTGTGCAATAAACCACTGAGTGGCTATAAAATAGTGTTTGTTAGTATTGAGTGTCAATTATGGCTATAATGATTAATCAAAATCAAAAAAATCAAAACCAAAATCACAAGTCATTTATTCAAACTAGGCTAAGAATCAGCACTTTTCAAACGTCAAAATTACATAAGACAGTCCTAGTGCTTCAGCTAGGAAGAAGAAGTGGCCAACAAACTCCCCAGCAGCACAGCCGATAATAATTTAATAAGGAAATTCCGAGAGTTACGTTTTTTTTTTAATAACAGTTTTAGTTAGAAACGATGATGTATGAAAAATGAAAAATGTATTTATTTTCTGTGTTTCTTAGATGTCTGCTTGTCCCTGAACTAATTTACCTAGCTACCTGATATACCTGATAGATAAATTAACCAAGGAAAAAATACCTTCTCATAGAGTTTCTGGAACTACAAGGAAAATCACTGAAAATGTCGCCATAAGTCCAAGAAATCTGAAACCAGTCTTACCAAGGGGTATCGTATTATCCAGTAACTGGGTTGTGGAGGTCAGATAGGCAGTCGCTCCATGTAAAATACTGGTATTCAACTGCATCCGGTTAGACTTGAAGCCAAACCCAGCGTTGCTGGGAATAGGCAGGCAGATGATGATGATGAGGTCCATGAAATCTGCCTCTAACCGTCTCTAGGCTTTTGGGTCCTCGCTTAGAAAATGTTTTGTAATACTCCTTTGCTATGGAAATTACTGATGTACAGTTTTCATGCAAACAATCTTACAGGAGACCTCTAGTTATAGAATAATGTACACATTCTCGAGTCCCGTGTACAACATGGAGCGGTGTCGATACAAGCAGTTATAGCCACAAACTCTGCTTACACCGTAAACGGTAAGAGCGTGAAGATTTAGTCGTGATATCATTCCTGCAGTTTTTGTACCCATTAGCACAGTACGACTTTGTTGTCAACATTTCTTTCAAGAGAAATTCGATTCTATGGTTTTACCTTTAAAGTTCATAATAAGTGTGTGATGTTCACTAGCTGTTCCATCTACACGGTGATTTGAACTTTAAAGCGCATACGTTAAGATTTAAATTTGAAAGAATGCATATTGATTAGAAGTAGCGGAATTCCTAAGTCCTCATACATGTTTATTTATCTACAAGATAGTTCCGTTTTGGTATCAGCAGTGTTGACGATAAGTAAAATAGATCAACAAAATGTATTTATATTAGTTGAAACTTTCTATATATTTGTGGAATGTCGAATAAATGTCGAACGATTCAAGGCTCCTTCAAACAGGCGCGACACGCGACGCGACACAAAGGCACCGCGTGTAGGACTACAAGCGGTGCCTTTGTGTCGCGCTTGTTTGTAAGAGACTTCATATAACAAAAATAAATGTAGGTATAAAATCCTTCCTTTGAGCTGACTTTCGCTACACCTATAAGGAACTCTAGTGCCAAATGTCATGCTTCTTGACCCAGCAGTTCCTAACTTGCTGGGTCACATACATAACATAATATAACATCACGCCTTGCCTCCCCTAGGCGTTGGACAGAGGTGTACCTGTAGTACACCCACATTTCGCCAGTTATGTTTAAGTCCCATGTAATAGGGGGCGAGCTTATTGCCATCAACCGAGCACAAATCCAGACTATCCGGGCTGTTACTGAGAAATTCCAGATAGAAAATCCAATAACACTCTGCCCGACCCGTGAATTGAACCCAGGACCTCATGCTCAGCAGTAGTGCTTGCGATCACTAGACCAACGAGGCAGTCAGCCTGCTGGGTTGCATGAAATGTTGCCAGAAACCTTGCTGCTGTGGGTTTCTGGCTATTTAGTCCCTGATGCTGTAATGCTGTGTGCCAATATAACGTTCTTACCTATTTCTATTTATTTAACTTTTGAAGAAAAGTCAAAAAGCATTTTAAGCCTTTTCGCCTAATACATTAGGTATGTTTTAAGTATTAGACAAACAGGAGACCCCTTTTAATATTTCTAAGAAAAGCCTTTACAGAGATTGCCAAAACTTCCTCAACAAGATAAGCGATAAAGCTATCGCTCTATGAAGAAACCGGCCAAGTGCGTGTCAGACCACGCACAATAAGGGTTCCGTAATTGGACGTTAATTAATCCCAAAAACAAACTTAACATTGTAGTTGAAAAACATGTTCTCCCATACATCGATTTACGTCACGGTCAATTCTCTAACTGCAAATGTAAGTTGGTCGACTGTTACTCGTTAACTTGTAAAGCCTACTTAGCTGTGATAGTTTTTCTTATAATTTAGTTATATGTACTACTGCCATTATTTTTTTCACATATCCAAAAACAACCATTTAGCTGGCGGGGGACACTTGACTCTCACAAAAATAAGTACTTTAAAGCTTACTCAAAAATATTACGCAAACCGATCCCTGAATAGAAAAATGGTTTTCACAGACCGGCAACGGCCTATCCAACGATACTCCACACCACGCGATAGACGAAAAAAAAATCATCTCCACTTTACGTGCAAGGAGTTGCCTACAAATTGTATTTTAGCACTTTGTCGGCGTGACTAATATGTATACCCATGCCAAATTCCAGCTTTCTAGTATTAAGAGTCTCTGAGCTAAGCCGGGGACAGACAAGTAGATGGACATGGCGAAACTATAAGGGTTCCTTGTTTACTACGGAACCCTAAAAAGTGACAGATTACCGATTAGTCCACTCAATATGTGTGGTTCTTTCCTCAAAAGGACCATTTCAGACACCAATCTACATGGCCTTCACATGATCTGACCAAGATTATGTCTGGACTTTAAAAGAGACTGTGACCTCTGAGTTTGTTTTGGCCTTTCTTCTCAGAGTAGTCAGATAGGAAACGCCGACCTCATCTAGCTTTATTTTAAAAATATGATTGACGTGTAAAAGTGTTTGTACAAACCTACTTACAGAAAATAAATCATTTATCATTTAGTTATTTGTCACTTCCAAACAGAGATATCAAAATATCAATCACTATTTGAACAACCCATTTTCTTTAGTTGTTTCGAAATAGCTAAGTAAAAGATAAAGTTGGAATGTAGGGAATTCCTCAAAGATTTATGACCGGAAATATCTATAGAAGATAAGATACTATCTATGCAATGAATGTGATGGTTATTTTCAGCTGATATGAATAAATTCCAAAATATGTAAACGGATTAGGCGGGTCACGTCAGGTGCATGCATACCGACGGCTGGGCTACAGTCTCCACGCAATGGGTGCCTGACTTTGGACGGCTTCGATGAGGCCTGGATAGAGTTGGCGAGATGACCTGGATGCGCAACGCGAAGGCTGGTTCGAGGTAGCGAAAGAAAAGAGTACCTGGAAAGATTCTAGGCTGCAAAAAAATATTCTTCAGGAAATATGTGTAACAGACTACATTCAAAGACAGTTCATGCATCATATAGTGTCAGTAACCAAATGGAACATTTTAACGTTGTCTCTAAAGTTGGCGTCTTCATACTCGTAGGTACCACTTTCAATAAGGGGAACACCTTCGGCAAGTTTGCCAATCTATTCAAACATTACATTCACTGCACATTCTTCAAACAAAGAAAACAAAGAATCAGGAATAAATAATATTACAATTAGAAATAAAATGTTGTCGACCTCGGCGTAGTAAACAACGATCTGTGACATGATGACGTGTGATTTATTTATTATTAATAATAATACCAGTCCATAGTTGTGATTTTAAATAATGATTTGAATGAGTTTTTGGAAAATGAACTAAAACGGATCAAACAGTTCTTCAATTTACAAAAGAGATGATTTTTTTTTTACCAAATTATTCGTTCTCCGGACAAGAAACCGAACATAGGAACATAATTTTTAGCTTAATTATCATCAAGGCGAAAGCGGATTATTAGGATGGTCCAAGAAACTCAAATATTCTTAAGTTTTTTCAATTTGCAGGTCAATATGGCGTTGTATGTTGGTGAAAATAGGATTCATGACCGTAGCAAGTAAGTATTTACAGAATTATAATATTAAAATCATAAGAACAACTCTCTGAACGACGACATTCAGACAACTTGGACTTTAGTTACGATAATGCTTGCACAAAAATGAAAATCAATATTTCTCACTGTGACAAGAAACGGTTGAGGCAAGAAAATTGTAAAATAGACGTTTTTGTAACATCAACAAAACCGTTAAATGTTTAATTTGAAGTAAAGCAAGTAGAGCGCCTTATTGAAATCGAATTAGTTCAACAAGTTTGTTAATAAATTGAACTTTTTTTTTTTTTTTTTTTTGTGTGGCATCTCGTAGTTGACCTTGAGAGGTCGTGACTACTTAACCGGACTTTCCTGTGGCTGCCTTAAGCGAACTCAAAGCCTCCAGCCAGGGGCGAATTTCTTATATTACTAAGCGACTGCACGCTAAGGGCACCCCCTGTGGGGTACGGACCTCGGCTTAGGGCGTCGCTGGGGGGAGGACAGCAAGATGGGACAGGCTGGATCTGGTTAATATTATTATTATTAATCGGGGAATTTAAAGCTACAGGCTCAGCTGCGGCGCGGGCTGGCACTTCTTCGAGCAAGGGTCGGGGGGGACAATTACGTCGGGGTTTACGCGAGGGACCTCGGCGGCGAGGTCGGAACGTAGGTCGTCGGTGTGTTTTGTGCACTGTACTCGTTGCCCTATTGCTTTCCTGGAGGAGGGTAATGGGGTCATCGGGGTCGGAGAGGGTATGCCTTGGACGGCGAATAGAACTAATGGTGGAGGGCCTATAACTGGCGGCCTGCACAACCAGAGGGTTGCGGTGGGTGGTGGCGGAGTCGAAGAAGCGCTTCGTGATGCGCTTCATGAACTGCTTGATGGTGGGGATTCTAAGATCGAGATGGAGGATCTCGTTTCGAACGAACCAGGGGGCTCCCGTTGCCTTTCGGAGGAAACGGTTTTGGAGGGACTGCATCCTGTGGATGTGGTGGGGTTTAGCGTGTGCGAAGACTGCACAGGCATAAGTCATGATGGGACGGATGCACGCTGTGTAAATACGCAATTTGCCCTTAAGGGACAATTTGCTGCGCGCATTTAGGACGGAGTGAAGTCTACCGAGAGCGAAAGCGGCACGCGAACGCACCTGCTTGATGTGCTCTGAGAACGAGAGATGGTGGTCAAGGGTCACGCCTAGGTATTTGGCTCGCTTCTCCCAAGGGATAGGCTTGCCGAACATGGTGAGCGGTCGGGGGGCGATGAGGTTTTTACGCTGTTTGGTGAAGAGAACAGCCTGACTTTTGTCGGGATTGACCTCGATTCTCCACTTTCTAAACCAAGCGCCAAGCTTGTTGACCTCGGTCTGGAGAGTGCGAGATATGTGGTCGTGGACTAACCCGGTGTAGTAGATGGCCGTGTCGTCTGCGAACAGAGCCAACTGCGCCTTTCTACTTTTCGGGATGTCGCTGGTGAAGAGAGTGAAAATGAGAGGGGATAGTACAGAGCCCTGAGGGACGCCTGCACGGATAGGGTGAGGGGAGGATAGCGCTCCTTCGATGCGATAGCGGAAGGTGCGGTTCGACAAGAAGTCTCGTAAGATGAGCACGAGACGATCGGGCACACCGAGTTTGTAGAGCTTATATAATAAGCCGTTGTGCCAGACCTTGTCGAACGCTTTCGCTATATCGAAGAATACAGCACCGGTCGTAAGACCACGTTGAAAGCCGTGGCTTATGTGTTCAACGATGCGGTGGACCTGTTGGACGCAAGAATGTTGGGCTCTAAAGCCGAACTGCTGGTCGGGGATGAGGCCCTTTGTTTCCGCAAAATCTCTGAGGCGCTTTAAGATAAGCCTCTCATAGATTTTGCCGAAGACATTGAGCAGACTGATGGGCCGGTAGCTGGTGGGCTCCGTTTTCGGCTTACCGGGCTTCGGTATGCCGATGACGGTGGCCTTCTTCCACTCTTGTGGGAAGATGTTATTGCTCAGGGCTCCATTGAAGATGGTGGCCATGAGCATTATGAGGTGAGCGGGGAACAGTTGGAGCACCCTATTGGTGATTCCGTCTGAGCCGGGGGCTTTGCGAGGTTTTAGACCCTTGATGATATCATGCACTTCGTCTGGAGTGACGGGAGGCAGAGGATAGTCAGGGTCTTCAACGGGCGGGAGGGAGGCTCTACGTTCGACTTCCGCGTCGACCTGGGACAGGTGAGCTTGGTCTACTGGTTGAGAGCTAGGTGAGCATTGAGCCTCAAGACTATCGGCTAGGCATTCTGCCTTGTCGACGTCATCGAAAGCGATGGTCTTGTCGGGGCGCACCAGGGGGGGCATTGAGACGACTTCGTCGGATTTGAGTTTCCTCTGAAGGTCCCAGAACGCTCGGTGAGTGGGCTCTAGCTCGCTCAGCATCTTGTCCCATCCAGCGTCACGCAGCTCCGATAGGCGTGTCTTTACAGATCTCTGTAAATAGCGCATATGGGCTTTGTTCGCGTGGTTGGGAAAGTTACTGTACGCACGGACAGCCGCGTTCTTCTCATTCAACAGTTCGCGTACATCGTCCGGGAGCTTCCAGCGATGGTCGTCCATCGCCGGAACCTCCCTTGAACAGTCGTTCAGGACTGATTGTACGTGCACTGTGAATGAGTCAATCGCGGCTGTCGTGTCAGCGATAGAGTCGAAGTGGTCGGGAATGGAGTCTAGTCGGGGACCTAACGTGGTGGATTTCAGGCAGTCGCTTACTTTCCTCCAGTCTGTAACTAACTTGGTGAGAGGGGGTCTATCAGGGTCATGGAGACCTAGGCGTGGTGCCAGCTTTACAACAACTGGACGGTGGTCGGAGGAGAGTTCGTCAAGCGCCTCTATAGAGTCCAACCGTAGGTTGATACTCTTCAGAAGCGCTATGTCAAGTACGTCGGGGGTTTGGTTAGGGTCGTGGGGAAAGTGAGTGGGAGACATCGGGGCGATGATGTCGAAGTTGAGGATGGGACATAGGTCAAACAGGTGTCTGCCTCTGGTGGAGATCCTGGTGCTGTTCCAAGCATGATGTTTGGCGTTTAGATCGCCCGCTATGATAACGGAGTCACTCAGGCCAAGTAGGATGGAAAGGTCGTCAGAGAGGGGGGGAAGGGCTAACTCCGATGAGGAACAGGGGGGAACATAGGCCGATACAATGGTGATCGGTTGATGGCCAGTCATGCCTAGCTTGCATATGGACACTTCTAAACGCGAGAGAGGGGGCGGGTCCATTGGGATGCAGTGGAGGGTTGATCTGAAATAAATTAGGGTGCCGCCCCTGTGACATCTAGTCCTGTCATTGCGAACTATGCGATAGTTGGCAATTGACGGGTTTCGACGGCTGGGCTTTAAGAATGTTTCCTGTAATAGGAGAATATCAATTTGGTGGTCGCGGAGGAAAGCAGCGATTTCATCTCGCTGGTTAATCATGCCATTGGCATTGAAGAAACCTAACTTTAGGGATCGGGGTTTGGTACGTGCTTTTGGATGTAAATCCATTATTTGGGTTTCGCGAAGTTCTCCAGGGCTTGCGTAATCTCTGGATACGCGTGGAAGATACGCTGTATCTGAGCGAGATCGCAGGAATTACGGGCGGCAACGAGCTCGTTGGCCATTTTGCGCGCGCGGGGTGTGAAAAATAACGAAAAAGTCCCAGAGATCACACTGAATGGATCAATTGGGATGGACGGGCCGACCACCGGGGTGGTTGAAGCGGCGACGGGCCGTGGCGCAGCGGTTGCGGCAGCGGCCATGGGAGCGGGGGCGGGTTTCGCGGGTTGGATAGGCGCGGAAACGCGGATGCGGGGGTCCATCAGCGGTCTGATGGGAGGCGGGGTGGGTCTGGGCTGAACCATAGCAGGGAACGCCTGCTGATGGTTCATCGCATTCCATGGGCTAGGCCTTTGCGGGCTTAACCTCAGGGGGAGTTGAGGGAATGTCTGAGATTGGGGGGGGAAGAACCCATATGATGGGCACTCTCTCTGCTGGCGGGCGTCTGCACGCTTCACCAGTTTTGATGAGGACGTCTTGGGGGCCATACGACAGCCCCGGTAGTTTGCCGGGTGTCCAGCCTCACCGCACAGTACGCAGCTGGGCGGCTCGGTGCACAGAGACCGGTCTTTAGGGCGGGGGCAGTCCGAAGTGCCATGCTCCCCCAGGCACTTGACGCACCTGGGAGTCGCATGGCAGTTCTTCTGCGCATGCCCGTATAACTGGCAACGGTGACATTGCCCGACGACGCCGCTCTTCCGGGGCTTCTCGATGACGAGGCCCGTGAGATGGCAAATAGAGGAAACTTTGTGGATAGGGTGATGCCCTTCGAACGGGGGGCATACGACAAGGATCATGTCGTAAGCCGAGCCCCCCCTGGCGCGGTGCATGCGGTGCACCTCGTCCACGGGGACGCCTTGAGATTCAAGGTCGGCCTTGATGTCGGCTGTGGGGATTTCTTTCGGGATCCTACGGATCACCACGCGGATCTGTCGTTCCTCGGGGAGCGAGTAGGTGTGGTATGACACACCTCTCGCCCGGAGGACTCTGGTTAGGTCCCTATAATCGCGGGACGTAGGGACTGTAATCTTAATTCCCTGTTGGGTCGCGGTGGCTTTAGAGAAGCCGATTTTTTGTTCGACGCACCATTTGGATACGTCTAACCATCTTGTTTTGTCCTGCAAGATTACAGGAGGGGGAGGGGGGGTCTTTTTAGGGGCCGGAGTGGCCGGAGTGTCCTTAGCGGACGAAGCGGTCGGGGTGGGGATAGCAGCGGAGGGCGCCACAGATACAGGGGGAGTGGGGGCAGAGAGAACCTCCGTGGCGGCTATTTTAGTCGCCTGCGAGGACGTCGCCTTCCTCTGTTTCCTCTTTTTCCCCTTTCCGGAGACGGCCACGAAGCCGTCGTCCTCGGAAGAGGGAGTAGAGTGGGCAGAAGAAGAGTCGACTGACTCTACATCAGAGTAGGAGAAAGGGGTCGGGCACCTCTTGTCTTGCGACAAGGGCTCCTCGATGTCCATGGACACTGAGGGGCTAGGAGGGGTCACGGTCGCGGTCGCGGTCGATGCGGGGGTCAGAGCGATGGAGTCGGTTGATAGCGGCTGGCTAAGAGCCGCAAACCTAGCGCCATATCTGGCGAGGAAGTCTGGGTCCTTGAAAAGGACCTCTTTGAAGAACGCCAGAATTAAGGCGTCCTCCATGATGGGGGAGGGGGGGGGATTACGGGGGCGAAATCTTGGAATCTAAATTCCTCCTAACATAGACCTAACGGCCCTAAACCTAACTCCCCGGGTGGATGGGCCCGGGGATGAGTCGCCCTCCCTGTCGGGTGCAGACAGGGAGGTGAGTACCTAATTGTGAGCCCTAAGCTTGTAACCCTTTGCCAGTCTTAATGTGCAAAGGGGCCCTGAACCAGTCTAGCGCGAAGGGTGTAGACACACCCTAGAGACGCTAGGTGAGTAGCTGAAAAGGAAATCAGTGCACCAGAGCCGACTAGGAGATCCCCCAAGGCCGGTTAGCTCTGGGACCCTTCCAATTAACTGCCTAGCCCTGAAGGGGTTCGGCGGGTGTATTGGGACAACAACACCCCACTCGGTTTCGTTGGCACCGTCAGGTATCCACCGAGGACCACGAAACAGTGGATTTAGCCCAGAGGGGGCCTATGAGCTACTCTGACACTTTTTCTGTTAAAGAAATACCTGCCTTGAAAAAGGCACTTTTTGAGATCAATACGGCCGATTAATAAAATTAATCGACCGTGGATCGGTAGTAGTCGGCGACTACTGAGAGTTACGGCAGCGTAACGAGATCCGGAATTCGAGAGCGCAGTGATCGAGTGCAGCGAGCGGGAGCGGCAGCACGTCCGTTCACGGCGGGTGTCGAGCGCGGAATCAAATTGAACTTGCTTAAACCACTCTTCATATTTTCGCATCAATAAGGTGGATTCGCCGTGGTAGCACGCGAAATTAATATTTTCTTACGTTTTTTGCAATTTGCAGGTCAGTGTTAGATTGTTGATTGATAGATTGATTGTTAGATTGATTAAAAAAAAAAAAGTGTTAGATTGTACAGAATTATAATCATTAGAAAATAAAGAAAAATAGTTGTATGTGTTACAGAAACACGTGCATACAAAAAGATAATTAACTCAATTAGCTAAACTGAAAAAATAAAACAAAATAGTAGATCTATTTTGTTTTATTTTATCAATTTTTTCTTAAATAATCACGATCAGAAAACTAAAATAGTCGGCAGCTGCACGGCACGACTGTAACAAGAAGGGTTCCACTCAGCATTGTGCTGTGCTATGTGGGACCTGTGGGTCCCAACTGAAAGTCAGCGCTGATTTTCAGTGGTCACCCGAAAAAGACGTACGGAAACTTTAATTCTTCAAGTCTGAAGTCAGGTTTTATTAAATCATAATACATGTCTCTTAGTTAGATTTGTTCCTTTTAAAAAAATCTCTTAAGGCGCTGACAAGACCCAATTGACCAAAATAGGCTTCTCTTAAGAAAAAGAATTGCCAAATCTGTATAGTTTGTGGTAGCGGAAAAATGTATGTTAATTTTGAACATATTTCCCAGAACTTGGTTGTTACCAAAACACGTTTTGAAAAAAAAATTCTCGATACAAACTAACGTTAAACTAACCTCTTACCTTGAGTTCTAATCCAAAATATCTGCATTAAATATCAACACACGTTACCTATATAATTAATAACAAGAACGTCTTATTTGAATGCAGGACTTGATTGTTTTTTATTTTCGATTACTCAACTCAATTTTGAGTGAATAGATAACTGCTTCATATTTTGCAATAAATTACAAGCGTTGTGTCATTGCGCTTCTCTTTCTTTTCTATGCAATCTGACAGTGACCGCGGTTTAAGTGTTGTCAGCGTCTTAAGGAAACGTTCTGTAACCACATTGATCATCTATTATAGTAAACATATCTTACTTAATATTATAAATGCGAAAGCTAGTTTGTTTGTTTGTTACGATTTTACGCTAAAACGGCTGAACCGATTTGGATGAAATTTGGCACATGGGTAGACCATGATCTAGGTTACGACAAAGAATAATTTTTATCTCGATATTCACACGGGATCAAGACTTATACGGGGGAAACCGCAGGGTGCAGCTAGCATTATTATAAATTAAAGCCAGTTTTCGTGTCTCTCTTTGTGACTGCATTGTATGTAAACTTCGCAACGGATTTGATGTGGATTTCGCATGTCACATAGTGTGCGCCATGTCTATGAATGAATGAATGAAATGCACCGACCCCAGCGTGGTTAAACCAGACTCGATTGCTCGAATGAACCCAAGGATTCGCACTAGTCCCTGGAGCCTCATGTTTCATGGGACTACAGAGACCATTACATATCAAAGAGTAGACCGGGGGCGCGGTAATGGTCAGGAAGACGTGCCCTTAGGATAGGAAGGATTATTAGAGCCTACCGGATGTGCATCCTTGAGCAAGCAATCGAATAGTATAATGTGCGCCATGTCTAAATATAATATTAAAAACAATAAATGAACAATACGTCGAATGAATGCTACATGAATTAATCTTTTCCTAATTGATACTATATTTGGAAAGATTCCAAAGCCGTTGTTGCGTAGGATGATAATCTGTTTGTTTTCTATGTCAATGGAATAGATAAACAAATTCATCATTCAGTCATTAAATAACATAACATCACATAACATAACATCAAGTCTGGTATTCCCCGAAGGGTAAGGCAGAGGTGTACCTGTGTTTGAAGACTAAGGTCTTCAACCAGTGCGTCCTGCGCGTTATGACATACGGTGCCGAAACGTGGACACTGACAGTCGGGCTGGTCCACAAATTCAAGGTCGCTCAGCGCGCCATGGAGCGGGCTATGCTTGGAGTTTCTTTGAAGGCTAAGATTAGTAATGAAGTTATCCGGAAGAGAACCGGAGTATATCCTGCAGAGTAAGCAAGCTGAAGTGGCAGTGGGCTGGCCATATTTGTCGAAGGACCGATGGCCGGTGGAGCAGACGAGTCCTGGAGTGGAGACCGCGTATCGGCAAGCGTAGTGTGGGACGCCCCCCCAGCTAGATGGTCCGACGACCTTAAAAAGGTGGCTGGGACAGACTGGATGCGGAAGGCGGAGGACAGGGTGTTATGGCGCAGCCTGGGAGAGGCCTATGTCCAGCAGTGGACTGTTATAGGCTGAGTTGATTGATTGTTGATTGTACCTGTAGTACACCCACATTTCGCCAGTTATGTTTCAGTCCCATGTAATATGGGGGACGAGCCTATTACCATCAACCGAGCCCAAATCCAGACTCCGGGCGGTTGGGCAAAGTTTTATTGGGTTTTTCTGGAATTTCTCAGCAGCAACCCGGAGTCTAATCATAGGCTCGCCCCATAATACATGGAACTTTAAACATAACTGGCGAAATGTGGGTCTACTACAATTACTCCGCTGCGTAACTCTTCGGGGAATACATTATGTTATCTAGCACATTCTATTTCGTAATAATAACTATAGAATTTGTCTTTAATCCACACCATTTCTATTACTAGAAAATATACAGGTTAACGTTTTGTCAATTCAATTCAGACAGCGCCATTATTCAGAATTAGTTTCGAAGAATTCATCGGAGCGCGAACGTAACGGGTCACTCAATCAATCAGCGATTCAAATAATTGATTGATTGATTCAACGTATCGAAATGAAAGAGCGGTGTCGGCATTATGGAGATTGAATTGACAAGGTATATTTTGATGTAAATAGTTTTTTTCAAATTCCATTCCGATTTTTCTAAATATAATAGATATAATTATATTATAGTTCCTAGGATGCACGAACGTAAAAGAACGTATTCGGCTAATATGACACACCATAAGTGCCGAACTTACGCGGCAGAAATTCAGTTCCGCAACTTTGTGTGTGTATTCAGTGTCTCGAACGCTCGAACTTCGGTCGAACCGAACTTCGGTCGCGTATAATGTGTGGTCACAGAATAAGTTGCCGCTGAACTTACGCCCGACCGAAGTCAGGCTGTACGCTATGACGCGACGTAATTTCGGCATAGTGTGTTTAGACACTAAGGATCGTAGCAGGTGGCGTTCTGTAGTTTCTGCCTACCTCCGTGGGAAGAAGGCGTGTGTTTTATGTATGTATGTTTGTTTGTTTGTTTGTTTGTAGATAGAACCTATTTATATAATGACTGAATTCATGGAGGCCTTAATTTCTCGAGGCACCTACAGGAAAGTCCGGTTAAACATACGACAACCACCTAGGTTTTCCTGTGAGATGACAATTATAAAAATAATAAAATCTTTCAGCGAGGGCAAACATTACATGTATAATCTGCTGTTTTACACAGAAAAGCAAAAATATAATTATGTACCGTAAAACGGGGTGAATAGGGATGCAGGGGTGAATCGGGACGAAACTTTAAAATGGATTTTAACTACTGTTTGCTGCCAACAAGGACAGTTAGTCGTTAATATTATACAGTAAACACAATTAGAGTCCTTTTTGGCAATAAACTATATTATTTCAACGTTAAAATCACCCCTGCACCCCTGTTCATCCCGTTTGTGGACAACTTCTGGAGGAAGGTTGGAATAACCACCGAACGGCCGCCATGGCCCACGCACAATGGTCCACCTGAAGGACTAAGTGCGGAAACCAAACCCTCTAACATAGAACATAGATGTTCCTGAACAACTGTAGAAATTAACTAAGACAGAATTTTGCGAAACTCAAGTCGTTTTTTTTTTCGGGTGGGAAATTATCAAATAACTTCTCCCACTCTGGGCGGAGCGGGAGGGTGTGTCAGACTCTTACTGACTAAAACCCACCCGTGTTCCTTCCATTGCCTGTGTTGCCAGGGGCCTTGGTAACCCTTTTGTACCTTCCCGCGACCGGCGGTTAAATTTTCAAACGCAAACAACTGCAGCTGGTGTGCCCATAAAAACTGGCTTTAAAATACGGTATCTTTAATGACATAACTATTAATATATGTAGGTACATATAAACTAAGTATGTACTTCAAAGCTGATAGGTTAATGTGACGAACTATTTGGCTATAGAAATTAATGACAAGGGACCGTTACCAACGCATACAGTAATGAATATTTTAATATTGTAACGGTTTATCAAAGAGCTCTATCTAAATATTTCTTGCGACTGTCTGCATACAAACTCTAGACCCCGTTCCTATTGTTTAAGTCCCATGTAGTAGCAGGTACTAAAAGGTCACCGAGGCCCCCGCAACACAGGCAACTGAAGGAATACGGGTGGGTTTTAGTCAGTAAGAGTCTGACACACCCTCCCGCTCCGCCCAGAGCGGGAGAAGTTATTTGATGAAAAGACCAACGAGGCAGAATCGAATATACAGATTACACATATTTGATTTTGTCGAACGGCTTTGCGAATCATAAACATGTTTGTAGCACACCCTTAACGGTTAAATAGTTACATAGGGCGTTGTATGCAAGTCAGGCAGTCAGTCACGACACAATTTTAAAAGATTTTACTGTACATGTATGTTTGACCCATTGACATAATTAACGTCCTACCCTAGGTTAGGGCCTCGTTTGTGGATAGAATTAATTATTCTTCACGCTTCCTTTCCTTATTAAGATAGGCTTTACTTAAAGTTAAGGATATCGATTTCCATCAATGATTTTATAATTGTAATAATAAATTCTTGATGGTTGACAATGAATAATTCGATTCGGAAATCAGCAATTTTTTCAGTAGATTCTGTCACGCGAAATTAAAAAAAAAAAACTTAAATAGATTAATGTTTATTTACACATGAAAGTAAAAACGACAAAAATCGACAAAGTGCGAGTCGGACTCGCTCTTGAAGGGTTCCGTACCGTATTAAGATCAACCAAAAACGTCAAAAAAACACGTTTCTTGTAGAAATTAAACATAGTTAATAAATAAATATTAACTTTGTAATTTTTCGTGATAGCGGTAATAGAAATATACAATCTGTGAAATTTTCAACTGTGTACCTATTACGGTTTAAGAGATAGGGCGGTCGGGCAGCGGAGGCTTAGTAATAGGGTTCCGTTTTATTTGGTACCCTTCGGATACGCAACCCTAAAAATAGTGTGAATTACCTATAGCACCGTCTCATAGATAGAGATAAAAATGACACAATATTTACCTACTATGTATATCACTTATGTAAAGCACAGCGGCCTATTTTCCTCTGTTGCCTCTCTCAATATTAATATAATACAACATCTGTCATATAACTGGAAATAAACACACCATATGTAAATACGAGATGGGAGCAGTGGTGGCCCAGTGGTAACGGCCACGACTTACTAGTTGTAGATCGTAGGTTCGAACCCGGGCAGGCACTTTACTTTGTGTAAATTATTTCATCACCACTGCTCTCAAAACGGTGAAGGAAAACATCTTGAGGAAACCGGCATTTCCTAGAACCAAAAATTCGAAGACATGTGACATCTACCAACCCGCACTAGGCCCGCGTGGTAGATTACGGCCCTCTCCCTCTCACAGAGAGTAGGCCTGTGTCCCAGCAGTGGGAACATTATAGGCTGATTATGTATGTAAATACACATCCTTTTCGAATCTTAAACTGAATACTTATTCCAATAGGCAAGTCAGCGAAATCTTAGAGCATATCAATTATTGAGAGGCGTTATTAAAAATTCCTCCCTTAATTGCAAATAATTTATTCTTAGCGTGTCGACAGCAACTTAATTTGTGTCAGCATACAACTTAGACACGAGTATTACTTTATATTTACAATAGCGTCGAAAAGATTCTGTATTCCAAAATAATTCATTCAATATCCTTACACAAAAGGCCAGAATTAAATGGTCAACGAACCATAGATTTATTTTTGCGACATTTAAATCGATAAAAGACGTATTCTACCTCCCAGCAGGATAAAAACAGATGCTGTTAAAGATCACACGACTGATTGAATTCGAGAAATCTGAAAAAGTTTCGATTTTCACTATTGCGTTTATCGATATAATAATAACTTAATATAAAAAAAAATTAAATTGATTCGTTTCATCTCGTTATGGACGTATTGAAATGTTTTATTGGATAATAAAAATCAAGGAAAAACGCAATTGCACATATTGTTAGTGGACTAGCCTTTCGCTTCGACGACGCTAAAGTTTTTATCATGAAAAGGAGTTATATGAAATAAATGAAAATATCAACTCAAAATCATTAAACCACACAAAAGATGGTTGCGGCGTAGAATAGAATAGAATACTCTTTATTATGTACACCATAAAAATTACAGATACAAATGTTGAAATTTTACAAGAGGCGACACAATGGGCGGTCTTATCGCTAAAAGTGATCTTTTACAGACAATCTTTGATAATGATGTAAGTATACTACAGGTCAAGCATATGACAGGTTAGTTTGTTAATGGACAAGAAAAAAGAGATACTGACAAGATTTTTCCCAAATAATCTTAATACTAAGTCAAGAACAACAACAAACAAATAATTAGACGGAGGTTATGTCATTCCTAAATATCTCCAACTCTCTAAAGATTGATAAACTTTGATTGATTGACTAATTAACAATCAGCAGTGATTGCTAGCCCTACCCACATTAGCACCGTGCGTCACCTGCGACCTCTAGCGGGACGTGAGAAAAAACTGCGTGTTGCTATTATATTGCACTCAATGTTACGGTGAATTGAATATGTATGGGTATTGACATTGTGAGAGGCGGAGATTACATGCAGCGGAGATGAGAATGTTGAGATGGATGTGTGGAATGATGAGAAAAGATAATGTAAGAAGTGAGTATATCAAGGCAAGTTTGAATGATAAATGATAAATAATTTTATTTCTGTAAGTAGGTTGTACAAACACTTTTACACGTCAAACATATTTTTTTAAACTAGACGAGGTCGGCGTTTCCTATCTGACTAATCTGAGAAGAAAGACCGAAACAAACTCCCTCTGAGTTTGTTTCGGTCTTTCTTAAAGTCTCTTTTAAAGTCCAGACATAATCTTGGTCAGATCATGTGAAGACCATGTCGATTGGTGTCTGAAATAATCTTTTGATGAAAGAACCACACAGATTGAGTGGACCAGTCTAGTCAGTGCACGCATTTGTCAGTAGTTGTGCAGCAGAAGGTGGCGTCAGTGACAGAATAGTTGAAAATTTGAGTGCTAGTTTATCATTTCTCACTTCGAGTTACAGCTACGAGTATAGCCTTATGTAAGCGGGCACGCCCTTTATGCCTGGAGGCTTTTATTTAGGTATTACGTTCTGTTTACATTTTTGTTGTAATTTTAAGTTCTGCTTGAGTACAGTTTTCATTGTTTTGTTGGTATATTGGCGTATGCTAGCATGCTAGCATATGGCAAGTAATTTAATTTAATGTTTTGTGTTTCGTAGTGTTAATTATTTTGCATATGATTTGTATAGATCAGGTGTGCTGTTGGGGAGTTTGTTGCGCAACTTCTTCCCAGCTAAAGCACTAGGAAGTGGTGAAAGGCGGGCGTTTTTGGGGGGACTGTCTTATATAGTTTTGACGTTCGAAAAGTGCTGATTCTCAGCCTAGTTTGATTAAATGAATAATCGTTTGGCTTGTTATGGGCCTGTGATGAGGAGGAAGGAAACGCTTCTGACTAAAAGAGTGATGAATATGAATGTTGATGGGTGGGGAGGGAGAGGAAGGCCAAAGAAAAGATGGATGGATTGTGTGAGGAATGATATGAAAGAGAAGGAAGTGAATGATAGCGTGGCGCTTGACAGGGAGAATGGGAGAAGAAAACGTATTGCGCCGACAGACAAGTAACATGGGACAAGGCTAGGGAGATGATGGATATGAAATTCAGGAAACTAAATAGGTACCAAGCAATGTTCTTAAAACCAGATCAAGACTCTGATTATTCTATCTGATATCAAATGAAATTTAGCGTTTTATTGGAATAAGGAACTACAGAAGAGGGTTGATTTCTCAATATCTATTCAGAAGTTTGTTAGTGCTTAAAGGCACTGATGATACCTACAAAACAAAAAATGATGATGATCACTGTCCCGTGTCGATAAAGGGTGCTCGATCTTTAACTACATTTAAAATTCAGGTAAAAAACAAACTTTCTCTCTCCTTAAACATCATAACATAACATTATTCCGTGTTCTGGTTTCATGTTTATTATTGTTGTATATGTATGTAGATAAGTATATGCTAAATGTATGTATGTATTTATTGTATATGATGGTACACCACTGACTACCTGCAGTATTGTATTTCATTATCCCTTTAATCCATCCAAAGGTTTTCTGTAATCGCTTTTAGTGATAAGACCGCCCATTGTGTCACCCCTTGTAAAATTTCAACATTTATATTTGTAATTTTTATGGTGTAAATAATAAAGAGTGTTCTATTCTGATGATAATAATAACCCTCATTTATCAATACTGTTTCAAAATCATGTACATTTTATCAAAAGTTACAACATAAGACGCAGTTCCACTAAGTAATATTTAGGTATATATTTTAGCTCATGGACGCTAAACAGTCAGCTACTCTTACTTAGCGAGTAACCGCTAAAATATTTCGCTAAAGTCTTTTCACTATAATATTGAAAAAACAAGAGGTAATCATTTGTAAAAATAATGTTTTTACACTTGTTAAGATTAAGGAGTTTCTTGTTAAATTCAGTCAGACAAAGAAAACTTTATAAAGGAATCTTTACTCACTAATATGATTTTGATTATGACTTTAGAGCCACGCCAACCACAATAGAATTCTACGTTCATAATATAAACGTCTTCTTCAATGTCTCACTCATCGCACTGACTTCATTCACTCTTCCTTATTCGTTCAGTCTCTCTCTGAGGAATGCGCTTCCCCAGGAAATCAGAATAGCAACCAACTAATTATCCTTCGCGAGCACAGTGGTAAGAAACTGGCAGTATCATCACAACGGTAATGTTTTCCCATGGTTTTTTTTTTTGTACATATATAATATTTAAAGTTTTTAATAGGTATATGTATATCCTTATATTTAAATAAATATACATTCCGCAATTTTCGTTATTGCACCTACCACTGTTCCTTTTTTTTAATTCAAATTCCTATGGCATTAAGTCCGCCTCACATTGGCGCCGATTCCCTTGTTCACAAACTAAACTAAATTTAAGTTCAGTGCATCTTTTTCTTTCTATTTCATTAAGAAAAGGACAGAAGATAAATTTTAGTTTAGTCCTGTCAAATTAATCAGCGCCTGTCACTACTCCATACAAGTTTAGACGTGATTAAAAACTTGCCTACTAAAATTACGTCAATTTACGTCAAGCGCTGATTAATTTGACAGGACTAAACTAAAATTTATCTTCTGTCCTTTTCTTAATGAAATAGAAAGAAAAAGATGCACTGAACTTAAATTTAGTTTAGTTTGTGAACAAGGGAATCGGCGCCATTGTGTGCTTAAAGTGCACATTTGTGTGCTTAAAGTGTTAAATAAATAAATAAATATTAACTTAATGACTGACAACACAAGCCCAAATATATTTTGCGCACACCATTTCACCATTCACCAAACCAAAGAGCTCAAATCAACCTTACCCTTGCTTCTAAAACTAGCTTAAAATACAAGTTTAAACAACACATAACCTGCGTAAACGGCTCAGCTAGTCTCCACCAACATTGTCCACCACAAGTTGCCCTCCAACCAAGGCTAGTTCGACCGGTCACATTCCTTTTGACTCGCGCATTTTGTTTTTTACACAGCCTACATGCTTACGGTACTTGAGTTTAGCAGTGCTACTGGGTATACTGTTTTGGTTAGGCTGTGTCCTGGTGTAAATGAGGTTCTATATGGAGCAATGATGCTTTTGTGATGTTGAATGGTGATTCTTTCTGGAGGAAGTTAAAAACAAAAAGTCAATATGCAGAGTTTTTGTCTTTGAAGAGAAAACTCCTTTAGTCGCGTTGAGTGATTTTTGGTAGGGGAGAATCTTACGGACTCGCATCACCGACATGCTAATGTTAACAGTATCTGTGGCTATGTTATTTGGTAGTTTTAAGTTTTGACTTCTGTCGGCAGTCCCCATGACTGCATAGGTTAAGTTGTTTTTTTAATGTTTTTGTTAGTATATTGGCGTTTGCTAGCTAACATGGTACATAATTATTATCATTTAATGTTTTGTGTTTTTTTGTTTTGTAATTTTAATTTATTTGCGTACTGCTGTATACAATCAAGTACTTCTAACTTAACGAACAGATGTTCTGCTGTGGAATTTCTTGCGCCACTTCTTTCTAGCTAAAGCATTAAGGAAGTGGGGCAAGGATGATGATCAATCAATCAATCAACTCAGCCTATAGCAGTCCATTGCTGGACATACGCCTCTCTCTGGCTCCACAACATCCTGTCCCCCGCCTTCCACATCCAGTCTGTCCCAGCCACCTTTTTAAGGTCGTCGGTCCATCTAGCTGGGGGGCGCCCCACACTACGCTTGCCGATACGCGGTCTCCACTCCAGGACTCGTCTGCTCCACCGGCCATCGGTCCTTCGACAAATATGGCCAGCCCACTGCCACTTCAGCTTGCTTACTCTCCAGGCTATGTCGGTAACTCCGGTTCTCTTCCGTATAACTTCATTTCTGATCTTATCCTTTAAAGAAACTCCGAGCTCATGATCGTATCTCCCGAAACTTGATGTGTATATATCTGTCGAGTTTCTGACAGATATATAGACAAAATTATATTCTTCGCAGGCTGTGAATCAAATCTGTTTTAACTCAAACACCTTTCTAACGACACAAACTTATTTACAAGTTGCAAACAAACAGGTAGTCATATGCCCAGAGTTATAAATACACTTAAGCCTAGACATAAACACAGAGCGGTTAACATATCAATAGTTGTGACCTTGCCAGCTTTCGCCACCAGAGGTCAGCACCAGCGAAAAGTAGAAAATTACAAGTTATGAGCAAGTCTATGCATTTCTCTGGGCTGTTGATTGTTAGATATATGTCGTTTTGTATGGAACAAGGTCATAATGTGTGGTATGTAATTGTTTTTGAGTGTATGGAAAATATTTTTGAGTTTAATTGGACAATACGCAAAATAGGGTAATAGGTACGTTTATTACAAAAAGGATATATAAATACCGCTGAACCTATATTTCTATTGCCAAAAACAAGTTGTGCATTATCTATATATATATATATATATATAAATATAAATGAACCCCTTTTTGCCTTGGTCACAGCATCACGCTTAAACGGTTGAACGGATTTGGATGAAATTTGGCACATGGGTAGACCATGACCTGAATTAGGAGATAGAATACTTTTTATGCCGATATTCCCACAGGATCGAAACTTACGCCGGTGAAACCACAGGGCGCAGCTAGTTAGAATATAATATTTGGCTGTTACTCAAACTCAAACTCAAACTCAAAGCATTTATTTCAAATAAACCAATTACAGGCACTTTTGAATTGTCAAGGGTTCGGTCAGTCAGTCAGAAAGATGAAGCTAGTTGCCCATTCCAAAGCGTAGTAGGTACCTATGGAGAAGAACGGGCAAGAAACTCCAAGGACACTCTTTTAAATCAACGTATTATGGTTACAAAATATTGTTTACATCATTCATTTTGAAATTATACATGTGAGAACGATGCAAAACGTAAAAGCGTCCGTAATAAAAGATTACAACAAAAACAAAAGCAATTCAAAAACTAAAGTTAAAATAAGCCGTGGCCGCTAAGAGATGACCAGTCTCTACTGACGGCGCCCGTTCACGAACATGACGCGTGGATCAGCACCATTCAGCTCAACCATTTTGAAGGGAGCTAAATGATCCAACACACGCGCCACCATCAGCGAGACATTAGAGTGAGTACTTATTTGGAATTAAGAGGCTGACCACACCTAAAGTGCGGTCACTGTCGATGTCGGACTGCATAGAAATGAAAGAGAAGCCCAATGACACAACGCTGGTAATTTATTGCAATATATGAAGCAATTATCTATTTACAAAAATCTATTGACTGGATAAAACAATTAAAACACTATTATGCTAATATGTTGCTTGTAGAATAATCTGACAAAAAATCGGAATAATTGCATATATATTAGTATGGTTTTTAATAGTGAAAAGAATTTTTTAGAGGTATTTTCGTAATTTTTTTCTATAGTATCAAATCAGTTGTCATATGTTTTCAACACACTATCTCCCTAGCATATATCCTGAAAAATATCATATATTTTTCTGATTTTGTTTACTGCAGTGGATAGTTAGTACCTAGTAGTAGTAGTGGAAAATATATGTACTTTTAGGCATTATAAAACTTCCAAAATTTGCGTTTAGGTCCTGTAGTCCCCTTAACTAAAATAAGTCCCCAAAAGAAGGTACTTATCTCATAAACTAATCTTGGAATTGCTGACTGAGGAAAACAAATGTAATAAATTTCGAAACATTGCATTCAATTATTTGAAATAGTAACTGACTTATACACTTTCATAAATTACCAAGAAAACTAAAAACAAAAGGCATTTGTATTATATTTATCATTAATTGAACTTGCAATTATTCATCAATTATAAGTAAAACAATGAAATATATTAAAACAATACCACCAATGACACCAAAATATCACGAACAAGTTTACTTCAAATCGATGCAACCCGAATCGCACTTGATACCGATTACGCAAGCGCTTATATCGATTTTCCGGGGGAATCGATTCTCGGTAATTGGCGACTGAATACCGTAAGTCGGCCAAGTGCTTGACAAATCGGCCAGTGAGACCATTCTTTTGGGTTGCTAAGCATTTTGGAGCGAACAAAGAATTTGCAGAATGGACAGACTAAATAAATATTATGATGTGTTGATCCACCGGTTGATTATTATCGACACAAATAAATAAAATTGAAGTGTCTGTTTGTGGACGGTGAGCAATGGGTAGCTCACCGTCCGGTAAGGACCAGGCCCGGGTCGATGGCGCGTTGTGTTCCACGCGCGCCTCAAAGAGATGTCGTCAGCACAAGTGTAGGGGTCCACTCGGGCCGATGCCTGCCGGGGCCGCGGGAAGATACTAAAGGGTTACCGAGGCCCCTGGCAACACAGGCAACTGAAGGAATACGGGTGGGTTTTAGTCAGTAAGAGTCTGACACACCCTTCCACTTCGCCCAGAGCGGGAGAAGTTATTTGATGATTTCCTACCCAAAAAAAAAAGTGTCTGTTTGTAATTAATGTCAAAATAACAGCTTTTTAGTAAATACCTAAGAAAGTATATGGCACGGCACTTATAACAAAAAAACAATTAAAAAAATGTTTAGTTTGTTCCGGCTAATCTCCGAAAGTGCTGGACCGACTTTGACGGGACTTTCACTGGTAGATAGCTGATATTATAAGGAGTACCTAACCATAACCTACATTTATTTTAGAAAAGCCACGCGTGCGAAGCTGCGTCAAGCAGCTAGTTATAACTAAAATAAGAGCTTTTTCAATGTCAAATAAAAATCTTCCACCCTTCACTTTTTTCTCTTACATATACGTTCGTTCTGGCTAAGTTATATACTCCTTCTGTGGGTCCATAAGGATATAGAATATGAAGTAGGTAGGTATTGGTATAAGTAGTTGGTACCATAGATAACTAAAGGTTGTTCCGATCCCGCCTGACCCTAGTTGTCCGGCGACGCCCTAAGCCGAGGTCCGTACTCCACAGGGGGTGCCCTTAGCATATAGTCGCTTAGTTTTTAAGTTTTATGCTCTGGCTGGAGCCCTTAATTTATTGAGGCACCCACAGGCATGCCCGGTTAAGCAGCAGACAACATCCTACGTTGACCTGCGAGATGTCATATAAAAGAAAAAAAAAGGGATATTTATGAAGGGTACTTTTACGCTCTGTGGTTGCTCCATTCCCTAATTGGTACAGTGGTCAAAAATGGTTTAATAATATGCCACAGTTGCCACAAAATGCAATTATATATTTACTTTCAAATTTCCATATGTTTATTTATAAAATAAAATAAATAAAAATCATTATGGCAGACCACATGATCCATAAAAAACAATTTAAAAAATATTGTTAATTATTACAAAAAATATACAATAAAATGGCATTATAAACACACGCCTTTCTTAATATTTACACACACACGCTACGTTCATTTTAGTTTATCTCACATTCAAATCTGCATACAATTTACAACAGGTACAGGGAAGACTGTGTACAATGACATCACGATGAGCTCACGGCTATCAACTTGATGGTTAGTCTGACACTATAGCAAGCAAACATGGCGTTTAAATAAAGAACATAGCCGCTTTTTTATCTGTGGTTATTGATCGTTCTTTTAGCGGTCAAGAGACGTATTATCTGATTTAATATAGCATTACGGCTGTATTCCTCAAAGGAGTAGCCAGAAGTGTGCAGTCTATACATTTCGCCAGTTATGTTTGAAAAAGACGTGTTGTTTCGACTCTTAACAAATTGGGATGCGCCTGGCAGGAGAATGATGAGAATGGTGATAATGTTTAAGTTCCAAGTAAAGGCTCGTGCAGACTGGCGCGAAATCGCGGGCACGACAGGCAGCGCGACGCGCAGCGCCACACTTTCCATGAAGTTATCATAGAAATTGTGATGATGTCGCGTCGCGCCTGTCTGAGAGAGCCTTAACATGGCGCGGCGCTTAGCGATACATACATTTACTATGGCCGCGTGTCCACCGCACACCACCAACCGAACGTCACGTTCGGTTCGAATAATCTCGTTTCTCGTTGACGATGTGTTGGAGACAAACAGTGAAACTGTGAGTTGCTACTGGAAAATCTCAATACCACTATTCCCGACCTAAAGTCCAACACCACGGTATTACAGGGAACTTGATGGGACTTAACGCAAAACTAGTAAAATGTGGATGAAATATAACCCCGTCCTACCATTTCGAAGAATACTAGCGTGATGCTAAGTTATGTGTCTAAACAAAAAAACAGGGACTTTTGGTTAGTTTCCAAGACCTTAACGAAAACCTAGGGATATAAATAATTGGTCCAGTACATAAATGTAACATTATATTAAAAATAAACGCTAATTAAATGAGTCACACGTATATTCTACTAATCTAATTAACAAGTGCATAATGATTACTTTTCTCACGCTTCTCGGCTTCTAACTGAACAAAAAGTAGACTGTTTATTATCTTCCTTATGGATTCATGATTCGAGAAAACTTCGTGTAAAAAGTACAATAATTTAAAAAGGGGGTTTAATTATTTAATTAGGATGAATTATAAGTCACCCTGTATAATTACGTTATACAGGGTAAAATCAATCCAAAATACAATAAGGTCCTTGGTACGGCTACTGTATGAAGCAATACCTAAAGATATAAAATAAAAAATATACAATTCCCACATTAATAGGTGTTCTAAAATCGAAAGTAGGTAAGAACTAAGAAGGCTTTATAAGCCTTGACAGTTTTCAGGCCATGGTACGGAGCGAGAGGGCATGGGTAGCCGTCACCTCCTTCTGCGAAGCAGGCTCGCGAAGGAGGAGGCAGGACGGTTGAGGGAAAGGCAAATTTCGCGCCCTCTCGCCCCTAGTCGCCGCAGGAGACGCCCTGGGCGTCGGGAATCCCGGGTGGATTTCCGGCCACCGTAGGCGCGGGCTTGCGGACGGTGAGCAATGGGTAGCTCACCGTCCGGTAAGGACCGGGCCCGGGTCGACGCACACTGGTCCCAAATGATAAAAAAGGGGACATTAAGAAATTTTTGACAAAAGGTCAACCGATTCAGCTTATTTTTTTTTTGTAGACAGCTGATGCAATTACAAATCACTTTTGTACATTGAGTTTTTGCCAAAAAAGCCGTATTTTCAGAGAAAAAAAATATTCAAATATTTTTTGTATGAAAGAAATCCTAATTTTGTCTTTATCTTCCAAGATTCAAACGTATTCAAAATAAAACTTAGCGCAGCTTGTAGAGGGGCTAATTTCTCACTACTTTGTCATAGACACTCAACTGCGATTTTGTGCTCCTTTTGAGTTACATGCACTTTAAATATTTTTTGTATGAAAAAATCCTAATTTTGTCTTTATCTTCCAAGATTCAAACGTATTCAAAATAAAACTTAGCGCAGCTTGTAGAGGGGTTAATTGTTCATCACTTTGCCATAGACACTCAATTGCGATTTTGTGCTCCTTTTCAGTTACAGGCACTTTAAATTTTTCGTTGTCGGATGAGCTTTACTAGTTTTTTGTAGACAGCTGATACAATTACAAGTAACTTTTAAAGATGTATTTTTTGTTAAATAAGCCGTATTTTCAGAGTTAAAAAATTAATTCAGGCGGATTAGAAATAATCTTGTTAAAGATAGACTAAGATGTAATAACATTTTCTTCATTAATAAGTAACTCTTATAAATGTCTTTCTATTAAAAAAAGTCTTATTTTAAATATATCAAATAAACAACTTGGATATCTCAAAACGTGTACAGACATGTTCAGGTACAGGTAATTTATTGTGTGACTCATATTCAGATTATAAGCATTTTTTGGTAATGAGTCATTGCTTAATTAGCCGATTACTTACAATTTGGGCTATATTTGGTCATCTAACGCTAGTGAATGCGTCGGAAACGCTGAATGATAAAAAGGTATAAATTGCAATTAAAACTTTTCCTTCGTACTGTAACGGGCTTAGGACCGTCAAAATACAAACCTATATAATAATATAGGTATTGTATTAAGGCGTACTTAAAAAATTTGAACTACCTGTAACCCTAACGCTTAATTTATCTTTACATGCATGTTTTGTTTATTTATTTATTTTATACTTTATCACTTAATATGTATTTGATTTAGGGCAGGGATCTTGGCGTGCTTATCTGTTTTGGTCACTTTCTTCAATAATAAACGGCACTTGCACTATTAACAGTCTTTTAATTATAGTTCCACAACAAAACACACGCTTTTACAATTATTTTCACAGGTTAATTCACAGAGCAATGTTCGTGCGATCAAGATTCAATGTCAAGTCATTGTCACAATAAAATATCAGGGTATAATAAAAATAAACAATATTGTTCTACCCTACTTTGTCCTAATAAGTCATATGAAATGTAAAATACAACTTTTTATTTGACTACCCCAACAGTGGGTAGTCTTTGTTTACAAATGTAATACTTTGCTAGGGCTAAGCTAAGTTTTATTTTGAATACGTTTGAATCTTGGAAGATAAAGACAAAATTAGAATTTTTTTATACAAAAGATATTTAAAGTGCCTGTAACTCAAAAGGAGCACAAAATCGCAGAAGAGTGTCTATGACAAAGTAGTGAGCAATTAGCATCTCTACAAGCTGCTTTAAGTTTTATTTTGAATACGTTTGAATCTTGGAAGATAAAGACAAAATTAGGATTTTTTCATACAAAAAATATTTAAAGTGCATGTAACTCAAAAGGAGCACAAAATCGCAGAAGAGTGTCTATGACAAAGTGGTGAGCAATTAGCTCTTCTACAAGCTGCGCTAAGTTTTATTTTGAATACGTTTGAATCTTGGAAGATAAAGAGAAAATTAGGATTTTTTCATACAAAAAATATTTAAAGTGCCTGTAACTCAAAAGGAGCACAAAATCGCAGAAGAGTGTCTATGACAAAGTGGTGAGCAATTAGCACCTCTACAAGCTGCGCTAAGTTTTATTTTGAATACGTTTGAATCTTGGAAGATAAAGACAAAATTAGGATTTCTTTCATACAAAAAATATTTGAATATTTTTTTTCTCTGAAAATACGGCTTATTTGGCAAAAACTCAATGTATAAAAGTGATTTGTAATTGCATCAGCTGTCTACAAAAAAAAAATCAGCCGAATCCGTTGACCTTCTGTCAAAAATTTCTTAATGTCCACTTTTTTATCATTCGGGACCAGTGTGCGACGGCGCGTTGTATTCCACGCGCGCCTCATAGAGATGTCGTCAGCACAAATGTAGGGGTCCACTAGGGCCGATGCCTGCCGGGGTCGCAGGAAGGTACTAAAGGGTCACCGAGTTCTCCCGCTCCGTACAGAGCGGGAGAAGTTATTTGATGATTTCCCACCCAAATAAAAAAAGCCTTGACAGTTTAATAGTACCTGTAAATGTTTAAATGGAAATTAATTATTTTTTTAAGCAAAACGTATTTAGTGAGAGTATATTTAGGAATACACCCAAAAGAATTTATATATACAACAACAACAAAAAGAAAAGTGACACCCAAAACGGGTTTAAATAATCCATTTTAAGCTTAAAGCCCGACACCCGATCTTCAAAATATTCAACCAAAAAACTGGTAACAAAAAACCGGTAACAAAAAAGGAAAAGTATAAAAATTCCTAAAGACGGCACGCGATCGGGAATCGAACCTGTACCATTATCGCGTGGATACGCCCACTCGACATAAAAAGATGACCCAACTTAATGGATGAGCGAGCTCACAAGTGGGTTATCTATATATATATATATATATATATATATATATATATACATTTTATAAATTAAATTAAAGTCGCTTTTCGTGTCTGTCTGTGTGACCGCGTCGTTATCCTAAACTTCAAAACGGATTTTAATGTGGTTTTCACTATAATTTCGGACATTTATTCCAGAAGGTTTATGCCATGTGTATAATATTAAATTTACATATAAAAAATATATCCCGATGTTTTTATTCTGAATGATTTTTGTAACAATATTTTAATTTTAAAGAGTGTCCGTGGAGTTTCTTGCTCGTTCTTCTCCATAGGTACCTACTACGCTTTGGAATGGACAACTAGCTTCATCTTTCTGATTGACCGACGCCTTGACAAATCAAAAGTACCTGTATTAGATTTATTTGAAATGAATGCTTTGAGTTTTAGTTTTGTCTAGTCGTAAAAACCGTGCGGACCGGTCGATATTATATTATATAAGAAGAACTTTGTTTATAAACAGGTTAGTTGTCTTTTGTTTTTATTTACCTACGTCGAATTTTGGTGTGCAAGAACATGGATAATCATGCCTTATTGTTTATTGTAAAGGTGCAAGGCCCAGACATAGAGTTTTATTTCGTTTTTTTTTTTGGTGTGGGTAAAGGCAATGTGATTTATTCAGTTTAAAGGGTCGGAGTAAAAAAAAAGATCGCTTGGCATGTTTTAAAGGTTTTTTGGGTTAAATCTTATTCATATTATTTGGTGCAGCATTCAAAATGTGGTTAAGGCGCTGACAAGACCCAATTGACCAAAATAGGGCTCTCTTAAGAAAAAACATTGCCAAATCCGTATAGTTTGTGGTAGCGGAAAAAATATATGTTAATTTTGAACATATTTCCCAGAACTTGGTTGTTACCAAAACACGTTTTGAAAAAAAAATCTCGATACAAACTAACGTTAAACTAACCTCTTACCTTGAGTTCTAATCCAAAATACCTGTATTAAATATAAACATACGTTACGTATTTAATTAATAATAAGAACGTCTTATTTGAATACAGAACTTGGTTGTTTTTTATTTTCGATTACTCAACTCAATTTTGAGTAAATAGATAATTGCATCATATTTTGCAATAAATTACAAGCGTTGTGTCATCGCGCTTCTCTTTCTTTTCTATGCAATCTGACAGTGACCGCGATTTAGGTGTTGTCAGCGTCTTAAAGAGTGCTCATTTTAGGTCTAAACTGATTCAGTCCAATAAATACTACACCGTTTACTTAAAAATATTTTTTGTCATACCTACATGCAATCAGTAAATTATAACTAGCTAAATAATTTGCGTACTTTGATTATGTACCCAAGATTATTGTGTGCTAAGTATTATGTTGTTTACAGTATAAAAATATCTAGACTATAAGCTTTGAAAGGTGAATTGCTAGCCTCATAAAGTGTCTTAGTTATAATAAGTTAATGTAGCTTAGGTTAAGTGCATTTTGTTTATTGTTTCCCGTGCTAAATAAAGTTATTTGAAAATGAATGAAATTATTCAGTCCAAATATTTCTAAGCTGCATCAGATAAACTTTCAGATTTTTTTTTTTAAATATTTCTTTGGGTCTGCTATTTACTTAATAAATAGAATTATTAATTACAAAACATAAAATTTAACTACTATTGTTACCTGTTATTTTAATTGTATCTGTACCAAAATATTGTGCTCCAATCTTAGTTTGGTGTTTGAAAGATCTCGCGTTACTACGAGTCAATAATGCAACCTCCAGAATGAAAACTTTCCTTCAGCCTTATCTCAAAATCATAATAATTATTTTATTTCACATAAACCTACATGGGCACTTATGAAACGTCAGAAGCTAGGTGCACGGTTCCAATTGTTCGTTTCCTATGGACCCGGCAAGAAACTCCACGGTAACTCTTTTAAAAATAATTGGCTTTTACAACGTTTTCCAATCACAGTGTTAATAGGTATGGGAGGACAGTGTAGGACTGTCAACAAGTACCAGGTAGGTACTTAACAAAATAGAAAATTGTCTTCAAATTTACAGTCTATACTAAGCCTACAACGTTCTCACATTCACAAAATATTAATGAATCTATATAAAACATTAATCCTAAATAATATTATAAATGCGAAAGTGAGTTTGTTTGTTACGCTTTCACGCTAAAACAGCTGAAGCAATTTGGATGAAATTTTGCACATGGGTAGACCATGACCTGGATTAGGACATACAATACTTTTTATCTCAATATTCCCACGGGATAGAGAAACCGCGGGGCGCAGCTAGTAAAATTTAGAAATTAAAACCTCACATAATCAGCGTATAATGATCCCACTGCTGGGACTAGGGCCTCCTCTCTGTGAGAGGGAGTGGGCCGTAATCCACCACGTGGGCCGTCATCCACCACGCGGGCCCAGTGCGGGTTGGTAGAATGTCTACGAATTTTTGGTTCTAGGACATGCGTTTCCTCACGATGTTTTCCTTCACCGTTTTGAGAGTGGTGATGAAATATTTTACACAATGAAAAGTGCCTGTCTGTGTTCGAACCTACGATCTACAACTCGTAAGTCGCGGCCATTACCACTGGGCCACCATTTCTCTCAATAAAAACCTATTTAAACCAAATTACATGATTGTCATTACAATGCTCACCTACTCATAAATATGCTTTACTATATATGCTAATATTTTGCATTTATAAAAAAACTACTGCGGAGTAATTTCGTTACAAACATAAACTGACAATCGATCACAATGCCTTTTATTTTGTCATCCATTGCTTCATAGGTTTGAAAAATTCGTTTGCTCAACAATGTTAATAACACAATGAACGTGGTTGAACTGTCAACATGAAAAGCATTGCAATCGATTGATATTTTATTCGTGTGACGCAATTACTCCGCCTGGTGTGGTCATCCTGACATTAGCAAGTACAGTTAGATGAATATCCATGAACTAGAACTCTTTATTTGTTGTTCAATTGTATGTTAGGAAGATTTAAGTTCAACAAAAGTCGTAAGGCTTAAAAGTCATAAGACGCTGACAACGCCTAAACCGCGGTCACTGTCAGATTACATAGAAAAGAAAGAGAAGCGCGATGACACAACGCTTGTAATTTATTGCAAAATATGAACCAATTATCTATTTACTCACAATTGAGTTGAGTAATCGAAAATTAAAAACAACCAAGTTCTGCATTCAAATAAGACGCTCTTGTTATTAATTAATACGTAAGTTGATGTTTCATTTTTTGTTTTTTTTTTTCATTTGGTCAAGCTAATGAGACACTATTGATTTTCTATTGCTTGACTCCGAATCGGTGTCGCGCCGGGCTTAACAGATTAATACAGATATTTTGTATTAGAACTCAAGGTAAGAGATTAGTTTAACGTTAGTTTGTATCGAGATTTTTTTCCAAAAAGTGTTTTGGTAACAACCAAGTACTGGGAAATATGTTCAAAATTAACATATCTTTTTTCCGCTACCACAAACTATACAGATCTGGCATTTTTTTTCTTAAGACAAGCCTATTTTGGTCATTTGCGTCTTGTCAGCGCCTTAGGAGCGTTTACGCCGTACGGTATTTCATACAAATTTTCAAGTCGTTATATTTCGAAATGACTGAACCGATTTTAATGAAACTTCACACACATAAGCAAGATACATAAGTCTAAAAAGTTAGTAGAAAACATTTTCGAAATGTGTATTTAAAAAAGATAATTAGACTACATTATGGTGGCTCGGAACATGAGGCGAGTCTCACTAACAAATTCACGAGTCAGCGGGGTGAGGGGTGCGGTACTGCGCAGCGAATGTAGCGCACTTCAGAGCAGCCATCAATTTTGAATCGAGCTGTAGTTAGTAGTTAACGATTATAACTAGCTCAAATCAAAAAATTGATTTTGGAGTACCTCAAGGATCAGTACTTGGGCCTACTTTGTTCCTTATTTATGTTAATAATTTATGCAATACTGAAATACCATCATTTGAATGTTGACGTATTTTATAATAATGTTCTACAATATTATCTTTACAAATAAAATATTGAAACAAAGGCTTTGTTAGTTGCAGATTGCAGTGGTGAAGGCAAACATGTACTCTTTAAGTACTGACCGGCATTGAGAGGTTGTTGATCAGTTCAGCACAAATACTGCAATCCAATCTATTGTAAATACATTGTCGATTTGTAATAATTTAGCAACAGTAAATTGATTTCTTTGTGAACAACACCAAGCGAATGGAAAGATCTGCGGTGGTAAAATTACTAGGAAACTTTTTGAAGTGACAACTTTTTTAGGCACGTCGAGCACTTTTGGCGTGGGGAAAAAGCACTGAACTCGCGTGACCGTCACGCTCAGATACACATACTTAATAGAGATGTTGACTAAAGTTTGTGAAGCTAAGATGTTTTCACTTCTGACGTGCAGTTCTACGACTGACAGTTTTGTTTTTATTGTTTTGGGTGGAAAACCTTCAAAAGACTTCGGCTTCGGGGATAAGACAGGATGTGTGGGACTTCTACCGCACTAACCATCCCAATGGTCATCATCTGCACATGGTATGGGCACCGTTACCTCTAAAAAGACTGATCCGGAACCCCCTCTGTGCCTCGTCTGTTAGAGCACATGTCTGGGGGGAGGTCTCCCCGACCATAGCCCAACTCCTCCTACCGTACGTACCTACGTACCATTAAGGTCAACCGGTGATCTTTTAAAAGCATTATATCCGTTGGCATATAACTTTACAACCTTAAAATTCAGGGTGCCCATTCATCACGTCAACAACACTCAATTTTACCCATATCCCCAATTTCCGTCACGATTATTTGTGACAACTCTGCCCACCATATTATGTTATGATAGCGTCATAGTATGCAATGACACACAAACTCACAATAGAACCTTCAAATCGTTCAGCTATGAAATATGTAGAACACGACGTAATGGATACGTTTATATAATTGTTACTATGTGTTAGATATTTTGGTTTTAAAGTCTTGGTCTAACGAAGTTATGCAGGTCGGATCGAAGAACTGAAATGATGCAATACCTGAGATATCTATTTCAAGTAACACAGGTCAGAGGAATTATGCTAATAAAATAATGCTACCAAAATGGCAGAATCTCGTTTAATTCTTGCCTCCTGAGCAAGAAAAAATCAAGATTCTGGCATTTTGTTTGTTTTGTTTACGTCAAATGAAATACTAGGAACAGCAGGCTTAGCATGAAGGCTCCTACATACTGGCGCGACGTGTCACGCGACGCGTCGCGACACAAAGGCACCGCTTGTAGCGCTACACGCGGTGTCTTTGTGTCGCGTCGCGTCGCGCGACAAGTCGCGCCAGTATGTAGGAGCCTTGACACTCTCTATTTCTTCGAAGAATAGACACGGCTCTTTCTATACAAAGTGACATTTCGTTTCTCCAATTTTGACATCTCACCGTAGAAATCCTTCTACAATCTGTCATTTTGTCTTTCGTTTCTACCGATCTTTGTCTAGGTCCTTTTCTATGTAGACTATTTCAGAAGAAACTTTCTATACCAAACTGTCAAAATCACACTGACAACTGACAGTTGTCTAAGGTAGTGAAGACAATTTGCGTTTTTCTACTCGACGGCCACAAAGTATATACGGTTATCTACAAAATCATGATTTTACAGGAGAGCGTTTTGAACGCAAAACTTTGATAAGTAATAGAAGAACAAGGCTATCTTCTCCTATTTTACATCATTTAGTTAATAGGACATTACAAAGGAAATGGTGAAGGCCAATATTACTATAATATGTTTTTGTTCCAACATACGCTACTTCGACACTGAGAAAAATTGTTGTAGTTGTTTTTATATAAGTACGTGACTTAAAGTATCAGTAAAAATTGAGAATCAAAAAGAACAAAAACAATAAAAAATCAAACAGAACAAAATCGACAACGAATTCTGAGTCAAATTATGTAAAAGAATGAATTTCGTAAAAAGTGCAGTTGACTCTGTCTACTTTGCTGTCGTCGTAATTTCTACACGGAACGTCATTTTTGTCTATTCTTCCGTAGACAAAACGGTGCTCGTGCTAAGCCTGCTGCTGGAAACATACGATCTTTAGCCATTCTAACGTTTGAAAAATGCTGTCTGAAATGAGTTTTATTTAATTTAAAAACACGTCCAATCTTTGAGCTTTAAATTGATTTACAAAAGAGTAGGGCGAAGGATCAGTCAATACTTCCATCGATTTGATCAATTATTTGTGAAAACTACCGGCCTTCAGTCCCACGTGCCATATGTTTTTGCACAGGTAAACTACAAAGGTCGATCATGTCTTTGACAAGTTAACCGAGTGTTGGAAGGTTACATAAGAAGGTTACCTACATAACTGCGTGACTATTATACACATAAAAACTGTTGCAGTGTCACGTTCATTCAGTTTTTCTTGAAGGCACATGTGCTATAAATGTACTTAACAAGAATTCATGTTGTAACAGAATGATAAAAGTTGTTTCATTACGAAAAATAACAAACACTTTTTTTTTTAAAGCGTTGCCCCACACTAGGAATTTCTTCCTGTATTGTGGGTGCGTTTACAAACATAGAAACTCACAAACACAAACACCCAGACCCAGAACAATTGCTTGCAGATCATACAAATACTTGTTCCGTGCGGGGATCGAATCCGCGACACGCTGCGTAGCAGTCGATCGCTCAGCCATTACGCCAACCGTTTCGTTACATTACACATAAATAACTTAGTTTAAATCATGATTATCTAAGAATAGTCTCGCCCTGCCTGCCTCGTTGGACCAGTGGTCGCAAGCGCTATTGCTTAGCATGAGGTCCTGGGTTCGATTCCCGGGTTGAGTAAAGTGTTATAGAGTATTTCCATCTGGAATTCTTTAGTAGCATACTGGCTGGATTTGTGCCCGGTTGATGGTAATAGGCTCGCCCCCTATTGCATGAGACTTAAACGTAACTGGTTAAATGTGGGTGTACTATATTTACACCTCTGTCTAACCCTTCGGGGAATACAGCAGGCTTAGAATGACACTCTCTATTTCTTCGAAGAATAGACACGGCTCTTTCCATACAAAGTGACATTTCGTTTCTCCTTTTTTGACATCCCACCGTAGAAATCTTTCTACATAAAAAAGGACCTAGACAAAGATCGTTAGATACGAAAGACAAGATGACAGATTGTAGAAGGACTTCTACGGTGAAATGTCAAAAACTGAGAAACGAAATGTCACTTTGTATAGAAAGAGCCGTGTCTATTCTTCGAAGAAATAGAGGTTGTCATGCTAAGCCTGCTGGCGTATTGTTATGTGTGTTTATGCAGTAAGGTTACACGAGCTAGCGTTGAGGGCTCTCAGATTTACCATAATTTGTTTTGTTAAGCGTCGCTGCCGTAAAGTTTTAAAATATAAAATATATTCGTATCCAAAATGGAAACTTACGCCGATGACAAATATCGTAACACCTACTGTATACTAATTAAGACATGCAAAAAATACAGTCACCAAAATATCTTGAGATATCACAGTTACGCTGCTTGCGTAGTGATCTGTCAAATGCAGTACATTCATTTATTTGTGTTTTGGGTGAAAACTAAGCACATACTTTTATAATTTCACACCGCACATAACACTCCACCAATTTATCTCGTCTGCTCGACGTCCGTATGTCACTGTAGGGATCCAGCAGAATATCAGTGTCAGGTATATTTGCCTAATTTCGCGCCCTCTCGCCCCTGGTCGCCGCGGGGGACGCCCTGGGCGTCGGGAGTCCCGGGCGGATCTCTGGCCACCGTGGGCGCGGGCTTGCGGGCGGTGAGCGACGGGTGGCTCGCCGTCCGGTGGGGACCGGGCCCGGGTTGGCGGCGCGTAGTGTTCCGCGCACGCCTCGAAGAGATGTCGTCGGCGCAAGTGTGGGGGTCCACTTTGGCCGATGTCTGCCGGGGTCGCGGGAAGGTACTAATGGGTCACCGAGGCCCCCGCAACACAGGCAACGGAAGGAATACGGGTGGGTTTTAGTCAGTAAGAGTCTGACACACCCTCCCGCTCCACCCAGAGCGGGAGAAGTTATTTGATGATTTCCCATCCAAAAAAAATGAAAGGTATATTTGCCTGACACATACTGAGCTGGACTCCCATTTGGTGCAAACTTGAGACGCACACCGCACCTTGTACATTCGATATTTGATTTGAAATATGTCATAGTGTCTCTTTAAGTATGTTTTTCTTTTTTGTATATTGGCACCTTGTTTTCATATATATTCCTGTAATTTGTTATCTATTAATTGTTCCTTTGTGTGTTGTGCTATGTCTTTTGTGTGCACTGAATAAATGTTTTATCTATTTATCCACCTATCTGATTTTAAATGGTCACCGCCACCTATAAAGTCGAATTATCAATTCACTGGAGCCGGGCTATCCTGTGGATCCCTTAATAAATTAAGGCCTCCAGCCAGGGCAACAGAGCTTCTTCACAAAGAGCTTCTACTAATATACTAATAGTGTCATATTCTATCGTGTGTCAAACTAGGCTGGTCAACTACACCATCTAAAATATCGTCACGGTGGTGTCCTTATAGGGCGAGTAGTATTCCAAACGGTATAAAGACAAGCTATAAAATAAAGTACCGGTATCTTTGGAGGTCAGATGGCAGTTGGTCGCGTAAAATATTAATGTTCAATTGTTTCTGGTTAGACTGGGGCCTCATTAATAGAACCGACAGGCGACAATCTAATAATCCGATAATTTTATAAGTTTCTTTCATACATTTTCTGCTTTATTAAGCCTGCAACAATCGTTACGTTATTGTTTTTGTTTCTCTTTTTACTATGGGCGCGTTTTTTTTATTTTACATCGTCCTCACATTTAGTTATAATTTCAACATTATTTTTGTACTAATCTTTATGTATCAATTTAATTTAAAAGAGTGTCCATGGAGTTTCTTGCCCGTTCTTCTCCATAGGTACCTACTACGCTTTGGAATGGGCCACTAGCTTCATATTTCTAACTGACCGACTCCTTGACAATTCAAAAGTGCCTGTAAATGGTTTAATTGAAATAAATGCTTTGAGTTTTTGAGTTTTGAGTTTTACATTTTGTCATGTTTGACCAATATGTCGCAGTCTCTATAAGGCCCGGAATTAATTTTTTCGACTTATTTTTTGGGTGGGAAATTATCATTTAACTCCGCTCTGGGTAAAGCGAGAGGGTGTCTCAGACTCTTAGTGACTAAAAAACACCCATGTTCCTTCCGTTGCCTGTGTTGCCAGAGGCCACGGTATCCCTTTCGGACTTTCCCGCGACCCCGGCAGGCATCGGCTCTAGTGGATACTTGTGCTGACATCTTTTTGGCCTGGTCCTTATAGGACGGCGAGCTACCCATTGCTCACCGTCCGCAAGCCCGCGCCTACGGTGGCGGGAAATCCGCCTGGGATTCCCGACGCCCAGGGCGTCTCCTGCTGTGGCTAGGGGCGTGAGATGGCCAGAGACTGGGTTTCGTATCATGACCGTTTTCAGGGCAGGTTACATGACATTTTACAAGCTTTTTATTAATTTGTGTCATTTGTATTCTAACATTTTTTTTTAAACATCGGCTTATTAATCGCCGTCATCGGCGAATTGCCTAATACGTTTTTTTAAGTTGTCGATTCGCTTAGTAAAATATTAACTTCGCCTACAGAAAAATAATATTGTTTAAAAGTGTCGATTCGCCCGTTTCGGGCAAATAAATTCTTACTAATTTACACAAAAACCATTTGGGCAACTATAAGAGCCCATGGTAACCCCAGGAATGATTTTATTCATAATCTGGTTTACTTATTCGTTTTAGATTAATCTAGAATAATTATTTATAACGAAGCAGTTACTCTTATTTGACATCCGTAATCCAATTACTGTAATGAATACGACCTAGAGTTACGAATAACGGCTTATATCATGAGATACGGTGGTTGATCCAGCTGTTGATTATTATCTACCCATAAAAATAAAATTGAAGTTTGTTCCGGCTAATCTCCGAAACAGCTGGACCAATTTTGACTGGAGTTTCACTGGCAGATAGCTGATGTTATATATAGAGTAAGGAGTAGTAAAAAGCCACGCGGGTGAAGCCGCGAGCAGCAGCTAGTATTTTAGCATACATATTTCTATGACCATTTATTGTAGAGGTCTTTGGGACGATTAGGCAAAAACGGAAAGTTATGATACTTCTAGTTTCCGAGTCTTTTGAAAGCAATGTTATGTGTGTAAATAGACAAACTCTGGGAAATAAGTATTGGGGTTCTGAAAATTAACTATCAAAGTAGATTTGACAGAACCACAAACCCCCTTTACTTATTTCCCAGAGTTTAGAAAATAGCAACTGTGTTAAAAAAATGTAATAGGTACTTGTTCCACTTTGATTGTTAAATTTTTAAGGCAAATATTATTATTTTTTTAAATTTACAAATAAAAAAAAATCCGTGAGGTCCCAGTGCGCATAAGTTATTTGCGGAAATCGCGAAACGTCTAGTTGATGTAACTGGTGACCGAAAAGCTGGCGGCTTTCTCGCGCAACGCATCAGCATTGCAATTCAGCGAGGAAATGCCGCCAGCATCCTCGGCCCCGAGGGCCTTTTTTAGGCTTAACTTAGTTTTAATTCGTAATTTACAAATATAAGTACATTCATTGTTCTTTTTATAAATTTATTCACCAAACTTGTCAAATTGACAAATTGTTTCAAAGGTGAGTCATACGTAGTCATAACACCCATTTTCTTATACCAAAAACAAGTGAAATTCGCAAACTGCCGACAGTTTAACACAAAACAGGATTTGACGCGAGGTCAAGAATGCAATGAAACGTTCTTAGTAGAAAGTACATACATAATACATGGACCAATTGTTTTCACTCCATCGCGTGCATGTTAATGGTATATAGTAAAAGTGATTTTAGATTGGTTTGCCGAGTCATGTGTGGTGAATTCGGTCCCGTTGTGCTGCCACTACAAGGTTTAAGGCAACGCTATAAGGTTCTATTCAATTCTATTCTATTTTTCTCTGTGGCAATAGTGCCTATGTCGACAATTCAGCCAATGCCAGATGTGTTGAAAAACTTGGTTGTCTGTAAAGTCGGTTTACGGACGATAATTAATTAATTTTACGTGATAAACGATAGAGAGATGCGTCACAATCCGAACGCTTAGGCCGGTCGTGCCTCTCTGTCGCTAGTTCCGCGCTCTTGCTTGCACGCTCGGCTCAGGTGGAACGTGACAATGAGTCATGCTTTTTCGTGCGTGCAGCGTTCATCGATTTATAAGACGTTATCACGTCAAAAACGTGCGGAGAAAAAATAAAAATAAAAACCTGATAACCTAAATCCATTAATATTTTGATGGAAAGCTACAAGGTTATTTTGGCGCATTGCCAGAATCAGAACTAAAGCCGCCATCTTGTTTTGTCAGTACAATTTCTGTAAGAATTTCACAAATGTTTACCAACAACGCTGAATGACATTGACAGGGGGTCAATGTCATTCAGCCGCCAAAAGAACTTTGTCAAATCAAATCAAATCAAAATATTTTATTTTACATAAACCCTAATGGGCACTTATGAAACGTCAGAAGCTAGGTTCACAGTTCCAATTGGTCGTTTCCTATGGAGAAGAGCCGGCAAGAAACTCCACGGTTACTCTTTTAAAAATACATGGCTTTTACAATGTTTTCAAATTACAGTGTTAATAGGTAAAGAAGGACAGTGTAGGCCTGTCAACAAGCACTAGGTACTTAACAAAAAATTAATGGTTTACAAATCTAGTCTATTAAGCCTACAACGTACTCACATTCACAAAATACAAAAGAAACTGCAAAATATTACTAAACCAAATGACATGTTTGCCAATACAACTGTAACAAGTGTTAATTAGTGTCCTGTCCACAAAGTGCACTTTGTATCACTCTAGGCTATGTTCAGACAGAGGCAGTAATCGTAATATCTGACATAATGTCAGATATTACAATTACTGTCAAATTATTTGCCACCGCTTCTTTCTGAACAACGCATTAATCATTGAATGTTATCTGTTTTTTCCATTGGACCCCAAAAAGAGATGCATGTATCGTATACATAACTGGCGAAATGTGGGTGTGCTGCACACCTAAGCCTATCCTAGAGAAACTGGTGAGCTTTAAATTAAGTGACCAATTCATTATGCTCATTTCTAGGGAGCAATGGGCAATGATGCTGGCTCACTTCGCATTGGCAATTTCCTGTAACAATCACAATCACATTTTTGGTATCATGTGGTGGAAAAGTTTCTAGCATTATCTAGCGACATAACAAAGTAAACTCAGGGGAATTAAATGTCAAGAAAATTGACTACCTACCAACTCAAATTGTCCGAATATTCAAATCACAACTACCATTCTGTGAGAGTTGTATAAAATGGTTATTACACGGCAAATTGACGTAATTTGTCAATTTACTTAACAAACTTATTTCCCTGATTGCACGAACGTAGAAGTAAACTTCTTCTTTCCCTGTATCTATAAGGGTGGGCCCGCCCACGTCCGATATCGGTGACCGATTTATGTAGGAGAAAAATAGAACGTACTTTTTGTAAGACTATAATGCAATTAACGTACTTTTTATAAGACTATAATGTAAGGCAATAGTGCAACGCACACGTCCTACTAGAAGTCGCTCATGTAAATGTATAGAATTTGAATCGGCCCGATAATCAGCTCTACAAAAAGTCTGACGTGTGCGAGCACCCTAATACCAATTAAACTACACTTTGCATAGATACACACTTTTTTACATATACTTGCGTACATAATTAAGAAGTTACGCACAAAATATTTATTATTTCCTTTTATTCATGAACTATAGTGATTTGATTTGAATAGACTTTCTTCCTGACGATATAATTTCCTTCTATAAATATTGATTGTGTTCATACTACACTACTCTCTGTTTTAATTATTTTAGAGTGTAATGTGCTGTTTGTTATGAGAGTCGGTGAGATTTATAGAAGTAGAATTTGAATGACGTGGTGAAAAAACTGTATCAAAATATTTCATCGTTACGGATTATGAATAAGCACAGGATGAAGAAAAAATAAATACCTAATACTACTTCTAAAGCGGGTAAAGCGGCGGAAAATGTTATAATATAATGTTATAATATTATTGTTGACATGCATGTAAACTCCCTGTATGTACCTATATTTAATGTTCGCCCTAAGGGCAGAACATAGCTGTTCGCAAAGCACTAAATTAACACCAGTTGTATTATTTACACTTTCCTATGATCCACAATAAAGATGAATTGAATTGGATTGAATTGAAAATGCCGAAAATCTGAAACTTATAAAATATAGAGGCCTTGGCAGAGAGTAGGTACAACTTTGTGCCCTTTGGCGTCGAGACCCTCGGTCCGTGGGGTCCCAATTATTAAGTTACTTGTTATTTTAATTTTATTTGTTTTTTAAATTTTGGTATTTTACAGTTAAGTTATTTGGGGAAATCGCAAAACGTCTGGTTGATGTAACTGGTGACCGAAAATCTGGCGGCTTTCTCGCGCAACGCATCCACATTGCAATTCAGCGAGGAAATGCCGCCAGCATCCTCAATACAATGTCTCAAGGGCCTTTTTTATGTTTAACTTAGTTTTAATTTAATTTAGTTAATGTAACTAACCATCTTGTATTTTGGATTTATAAGAATTACCCAGTTACTGGATTGTGTAGGTCGGGTAGGCAGTCGCTCTATGTAGTAAAACCAGCCTATAATGTTCCCACTGCTGGGACACAGGCCTCTCTTCGAGAGGGAGTGGGCTGTAATGCTATATATTATGATAAAAAGTCACTCGCATGAAAAATAAAATCAAACAGCGTTTAGTTTAGCTGCTCGTAGTGCTGTTACTGATTTCCAACTTAATTAGTCCATTACATTTCGTTTTTATATAGAATCGTACATAATATATAAATAATATTTTAGTGTTAGCTTGTATATTGTCTTTCGTAATCAGCCTGTAATGTATCCACTACTGGGACACAGGCCTCCTCTCTTTGAGAGGGAGTGGGCTGTAATCCACCACGCGGGCCCAGTGCGGGTTGGTAGATATCACATGTATTCGAATTTTTGGTTCACGGACATGCCGGTTTCCTCACGATGTTTTCCATCACCGTTTTGAGAGCAGTGGTGATGAAAGTTTTTACACAAAGTAAAGCGCTTGCCATTATTTCATCACCACTGCTGATTGTATTTAAGATCTGTCATTATGAAAAATATAACAACTTAAGACGTAAACAGTTATTCCCTGACTGTACCTAACTTATATCCATTGCATAACCATAATTCATACCTAATCACACAAAATCTATGTCAACATGGTTGTCACAGGCACAGAAATAATCAAAATGACAATCTTACAAAATAGGAGACAGGTAAGGAAGAGATAAGCAGTTAGTAAGTAGAAGTACGAATATAACTTAAGTAAACCATGATAAATCTAGATAAATGCGTAATTTACGTTGGAACTAACCTCTTTGCTTATCAAGATAGCTTCATTAATCTTGTCATTATGATCTGTTATGGCTGTATGTCATTGTGGTCTTTGCTGGTAATTAAAAAAATAATCATCTGTCGTCATTTGTTTTCTATTGTGAGATGGCGTGTGATAGGGTTTTTTTTTGACGTGAAATAGTATTATAATTTTTATAACAACTAATATTTTAATGATAAATGGTATTAAAAACTGACAATAGTAATGCATAGGATTATTTTGAAAATATCAAATAAATCCTAACATCGATTGTTGAAAACGTGATTTTTCAAACAAAGTATATAGCAGTAATTATGGGTTTTGCCAATCTTTAAGTAGCTATAGTGATTAAACTATTGGATTAATTTGGTTGAATTTTTGTGTGCAGACCGATAACGTCATCTTTAAATATACGAAGTTTAATTTATTGTCTTAATGTGGTATCCACCTTGTATTTATATTATAATAGCAGTTTTATATTTGGAGGGACATGTGGCTATGTAATAAGCCGCACGAGTTGATCGATCAGGTCAAGCTACGCTTTCCGCGGTTGGTCCGTAGGTGGGTGACCATAATTACATACCAAGACCACTCCGATCCTGGGAAAGCATGTTAAGCCGTTGGTCCCCGCTGTTATACGTGGATCTTTGACAGTCGTTACGGGTAGTCAGAAGCCCGAAAGTCTGACAACCAGTCTTACCAAGGGTTATCGTATTAAGTCCAGTAACTGGGTTGTAGAGGTCAGATAGGCAGTCGGTTCCACGTAAAATACTGGTATTCAGCAGGTAGACTGGAAGCCGACCCAACATAGTTGGGAAAAGGCTAGACAGATGATGAAAAACAGTTTTATATTTACGAGTATTATGAATTATTATGAAGTAAAGTTGTTTTTCTTGAATCAAATTGTATAATCGCCAAGTAAAACAACATATTCAGAACATATCACAGATCAATACTGAAGAACCTTCTTCGAGACGTTCGACTATTTAATTTAATGAAAACATTTGACCATTCGTGTTTTATTAATGTTATTATTAGCGAGGTGGTGGTACATCTGATGGTAAGTGGTGAAACATGTAAGAAATTACATAACATAACATAACATCACGGCTGTATTTCCCGAAGGGTTAGGCAGAGGTGTACCTATAGTACACCCACATTTCGCCAGTTACGTGTAAGTCCCATGTAATAGGGGCGAGCCTATATGATTGTCATCAACCCAGACTCCGAACTGCTACTGAAAAACTCCTGATGGAAAATCCAATAACACTGCCCGACCCGGGAATCGAACCTAGGACCTCACGCTCAGCAGTAGTGCTTGTAACCACTAGAACAACGAAAGAAATTATATCGGAAAATTACCACCATTTTCTAAGTTACCGTTTGTTGTGAGGAGTTTTATTACACGTTGTATATCCATATAACGGTTCTAATCTGCACAGATAACAAAATCTGTTTACGTTTTGTAGTCAGATGAATCACTAACCTTTTAAACCGTTTACCATGAATTTTAATCTTTACAAGGACATTGTGTGATCATCGCACGTAAGTATAATTAACTCTTAACTGCTAACGCTAATGCTCGGTTCAAGTTGAACGGGTTTTTTATAAACATTCTTTGTAACAGGTGTGCGGTTAACTTTGATATAATAAAACGTAGTTTATTGGTGTGAGATTGTTAATGTGGCGAATTTAGGTTAAGTTTTGAATCAGATAAGTAAAGGGTTTATTTCGTGAGAACAGTTATAGATTTGTGTTTTGATAAAGTTTAGTACGTACAAAATGGACCTTAACTACTTTATTTAGATGGACGATTTTATCATGTTATTATATTTACTTAGGGCCTGCACAAGTATCCCAAACTTAATGAATTCATAATTAGAATGAGCTAGAAGATAAAATAAAATACACGGATCTTAGTTTTATTCAAGTAGATTATGAATATTCTAACTATAGTGGCTCACATTTGACTCAGAATATAATTTTATATCTCAATAAATTACGCATGAAACCAAAATGTTAATTAAACATTCTGATTACTGTATCAGGTCAACCGCAACGAAAAAAACAGCATGGCTAGATAATAATTATGCCGCACTTTCTTTCTGATCACATTCACACTTATTTCATTTAATCAAACGTATCACTGTACCTAATTGAAAACCGTAACTATACAAAATAACATAATAACAAAACCTTTGAACGCAACATAAAGAACTTTAATTTGACAGCTGTCAAAATGCGCGCCAAAACACGCGTCGTCAGGAAATGAAAGTGGAGTTTTACGTGTAAATCTATTTGCTTGAAACTCTTTGGCTGGTCAGCTTTCACGAATTTATGTTTCACACGTTTCGAACGTAACTGAGTATTTGCAGTGCGTTGTGATATAATAATAAATGGTGTGGGAACCGTTTAGTTACTCGGCTTTTTTATTTCAATAACATATTGTCAGCACTGTACATATGATTGCATAGTAAGTCTTAAAAAGATGTAAACGTCGACAAGAACTCTAGTTAATCTATGTTTATGAGGAACTTTGGCTCTTGAGATACAAGTATCTTTTTACTTAGTTCAGGAGCCAGCTGTTCAACCTGATTTTGACCACCATCATGTTTAGTGTATGTAACTTTATTTGTTTCTCTTTGTGCAATAATCTTATTATTTTTATGTGATTGTCCATAACACCGAATCAATGTCAATTACATAATTATTACGTGGCTACAAATTGAAACAATATTATGAGACAAAGATTGTTGACAATTATAAGATTTTTTGCCATTGTCTCATATTTTTGAAGCTGTACGTATCCTGTCGCGATGTTATGACAAATGTTTGTTGCATGCGTCATCAAATGTTTTGTTTTGTCCTATAGATGTACGACATAGATTGTTTCAGACTTCTTGTGCATAACAGCTCATTAAAAGAGTATTGAAAACATTCGTTTTATGGTTTGTAATTGTAGCATTGCTTGATACTAAAACATCTTTAATTTGAATTATGCTATTTATATTTCCATAATCTTCCAACCCCGCAGGCAGTTGACACTTTCATATCATTACATACTAGCTGTGCCCCGCGATTTCACCCGCATAAGTCTCAAACCCGAGAGAATATCGTGATAAATAGTATTTTATGTCCTAACCCAAGTCACGGTCTACTCATGTGCCAAATTTTATCTAAATCCGTTCAGCCATTTTAGCGTGAAAGCGTAACAAAGAAACATACAAAAAACAAATCTTTTCTCTTTATAATATTAGTTTAAAAATATAAAACATCATAATAACTATGAAATAATATATAATGATACCTAAGGCCTTCTACTTCAACATAAAAAATCCTTACACTATAAAAGAGAAAACTTGCATTCTGATCGACACATAAAAAGTAATAAGCCGCTTCTATTCAATGAAAAGACGAAAGGCCATAATTATGGAGCAAAATGATTCATCTCCAATCTTCTATAAGATTGCATATTATTCATTAACAAGACTACGTAATTATATAAAACTTAACGTTAAGCTGAGTATTCAACGGAAAATAAATGTTGGATAACATGTTGTCCGGACAACTTGATTAAAGACTGTTTAAAGCAACCCAAGTTATCAGAACCACACTGTAACTACTTACATACTGTTTCATTTCTCTCTAAGTATGTATGAACTATCTACTTTACATGTAGGTCGCAAAAGCTGGGCCTCCTCCGTGCGCGGGCCTCCTTTCCTACCTACCTCCTAGCTTGTGGCAAGCCCCGCAAGCCAGGCCCGTGGGGGGCCCGCGCAGGCTAGAGCCCGGCTGGCAAATGCCACCTCGACTATACAGCCAGTCCGACGCTGGTTACAGCAGCCTATACATTTAACAGGACCCCTGAACATTATAGGTAGGTACTAACGCGGGTGCGCTCATCGAACCACCGTAAGGACTGTTCCTGCTTGCAGGGCTCGGCCGCTACAAGTAGTTTCATAGTTCAACGTAAAAAGGGGCGGTAAACAGATGTGGTCATCGTGAGCACGGGATTTTGTTTTCGAAAGTGCATTTAACAGGACCCCTGAACATTATAGGTAGGTACTAACGCGGGTGCGCTCATCGAACCACCGTAAGGACTGTTCCTGCTTGCAGGGCTCGGCCGCTACAAGTAGTTTCATAGTTCAACGTAAAAAGGGGCGGTAAACAGATGTGGTCATCGTGAGCACGGGATTTTGTTTTCGAAAGTGGTCAAATACCCGCGATAATACCCACTTATGTCCTGAAGTGCAGTATGGCAGTACGGGACATAAGCTAAGCTTACTTACCCCCAGACCCTCCGCAGGATTGCTCAGTGTACACGACTTATTAGTTACTCTGACAGAACAATGAAAATCCATGGGGAAGCCATAGCATTGGTTATGACTTAGCCTGTCGAAAGCTTATGCCAAATCCAAAAAATACATTTTTGATTGTTAGCTTAAAATTACATTTGTGTGTCATGCTTTTTATCATTAATTAAGTTCTTCGACATATCTCGGGACTTTGGGGTCCCGGACCTTTGGCAGGCGTACGAGAGGCTGAAGCCAACTCAGAGAAGCCCGTTAAGACATTTTTTATGAAATGAGGCAACAACCGACGATTATCCCTGTACGCACAATGCAAGTGCACCCAAGTACAACCCAGGGTTGGTGTTGGACTATTGCAGGATAATATGGAAATAAAGATATTGGAATGTGTTACCATTATTGTTATTGTGAACCCGGGAGCTTTTAGCGAACCAACCGTAAAGTGCTGTGATTGGTTGAATGATTGATCATAGCCAATAGGAGCAGTTACGCGCGCTTCACAATTTGTCACGGTAATTTTGCGATAAATTTCGTTCGAGAAACCAGCCCTTAGTCTGGCAAAAAACAGCGATGTTGTAGCCAACGATGCGGACATTTGAAGCCCATTGAGTGAGTACACGGCTTTACACAATTAATGATTGTACTTGAATGCTTGGAATGATGATGGGCTGATGAGCATAAATGTCTTGTAGAATAAAATAACCAGCTTGATATAGATGTAGGTAAATCATAGTTACCTTCATGTATAACAAGCTGATATATAGAGTTACTAAGTATATATCACAACATGTTTGCACAAGATAAACCAGGAAATTCCTGAATATTGACTTGAGATTAAGTCACGCCTTGAATTATTGGGATTATACTCGCTTATCAGATAAAGTTGATTAACGATAGTCTTTGTTACCTAAGTCGTAAGTTTGTTATACTTAAACAGTACACTTAATCAAGGTTATGGCTGAAATAAGCTGTTAAAATCATTAAGGTTTATAAGAGTGTCTATGGAGTTTCTACCTGTCTTTCTTCGTACGGGCAATTGACTCTAACTTTCTGCTCTACAACTCCTTGACTCCAAAAGTGCCGTGGTTAAATGAAACAAATGCTGACTTTGACTAAAGAATTACATCAAATCAACAACTAATCTGTCAAATCTCTGTAATATCATCATCATCATCATACACTTAAATAAATGTGTAGACAGCGCAGTTAGTTACTCATTATTTTCATTACGCGCCGCTGTACCGTCGGCAACGTAATCACATGATATCACTAATGAGGTAAAAGTGAACATATGAATGTGCTGTCTGTACCTCTTTAGTGATGCTGTTATGTACTTTGTGGTAATGTGTGGTAAAAGAAGTGGTAAATAAATGGGTTAGTAAATAATGATGATTTAACAATGAATTTGTTTCGATTTTCGATACTCGGCTACTCAATTATATTCTGACTGCAAGGTGCTTTGGGTCCGGCAGCTCTTTGTGCTTGAATCCATCTTGAGGAAGCATCGATCAGTTCCCCCTCCTGATACTGCCAGACGTAAACAGAAACTAGTTTGTCATACTTCTTCACATCACACAGTAGGTATTTGCGAGAAGACAGTATTATGTTACACACACACACACGCATTTTATTAATAATTAAAACAGTAGCACAACGTTTTTTAGGCTATGAAATAACGAAATTGTCAGCTGAGTGCTATCTTCTGAGATACAGGCCTTACCTAGTTCGGAAGATAGAGTCTATGCCCTAAGCTAACCTTTCTTTACCACCACAAATACTGCTGAATTACTAGTGTATAAAACAGTAGTATACTTACCTAGTAGTACTTTTAATGTTAAATCCTTGTTGCTATGCTGGTGAGAAATAAACTATTCTATTTTTATTTTTTTATTATTAATTTCAAATTTATATTAATATATTATTTTCTCAAAAACGGTGAAGGAAAACATCGTGAGGAAACCGGCATGTCCTAGAACCAAACATTTGAAGACATGTGACATCTACCAACCCGCACTGGGCCCGCGTGGTGGATTACGGCCCACTCCCTCTCACAGAGAGGAGGCCTGTATCCCAGCAGTGGGAACAGTATTATTAATTTCGAGGTTCATTGGATATAATTTTTTTTTTACAGTCTGACGGCTTGTTTCATTGATTGAAAACAAAAAAACACTGATGGAGATGGTTGTTATAAAAACTAAGTAATTATGTGAGCCCTTTCTTCCTTCTAGACACAAGACAGTTCCTGTCAACTATAAAACTGTTCCATCGATCTGGAAAAATACATAACATAACATAACATCAACCCTTCTTTGAAGGGTTAAGCAGAGGTGTGCCACCCACATTTCGCCAGTTATGTGTAAGTCCCATGTAACGAGGGGCGAGATAAGGAAAGTCGTAGCCAATACATTATTTATACCACCATCAGTGCCAGCTTATAAATAAACCTATGTGATTTTCAATCATAGTATGTACTTAGGTACTATATTAAGATAGCATGCTGGCAAGTTACCAAACTTGGAAAGTAATAGTGGTGTGCAGTTGCCAATTCAAAAACCTGGAATTATTTACCATGCTACCTTTAGTCGACAAACAATAGCCTACGTCACTTTTTAATAAAGCAAATTTAATAGACAAACATAACACCGTGTCATTCAAGTTGAAGTCGGCAATAGTTAGCACTCGAATACATCCGCGTTGTGACATGTTGCATGTCTCTCGTGACAATATGTTCTCGATTATATCATTATTGTCAGGGCATTCAACTTGAACACTAAGTGCTAGGAGCACTAAGAATTATATTATTAAGTATTTGAGATGGGTACTTACAAATTAAACTGGAAAAATCGCCAGATCTGGAAAATACAAAAAAAAAATTATATAAAAAAATTCGAAATGATAGTTCATGCAAAAACAACGTTTTATTAACAATAAATTCGAATGCAAAAAATTATTGGTACAGAAAAAAAATTGGCCATACAAATAAAATTTTTAGAAGGCGGAAGCTCCAAACAAAACTATTTTATGTACCCACTTAATTTAGATATTCTAGTTTTTAAAACTACGCTCTTACAAACATCAAACATCGATTTTATCTCTGTCCATACATATATGTAAATTAGATTAAATTCTGAATTCAGGCACACGTAAGTAAATCGGATAAAAATCGTAAGTTTATGTGATTACTTACATGTACTATGCTAATTTTTACTAACAACATTTGCCGGATATTTCTAGCCTTGACTCGTCTGACATTTAGATTTTAAATACGTTTAGTTTTAAAATACAAAATAATTCGGTATTACTTATTTTAAATGAGCTTATGTGTTTTATTCCGAAATTGACGCCATCTTTAAGTAACATTCTGTTGTGTTAAAAATGATACTAGTGTTGAGACCTTCTTTCGAAATTAAAATAAGGAAGTCGAGACACAAAATTTGTTATTCCTAGATACTTACATATCATTACGACTGTATTCCCCGAAGGGTTAGGCAGAGCTGTACCTATAGTACACCCACATTTCGCCAGTTATATTTAAGCCCCATGCAATAGGGGGCGAGCCTATTGCCATAAACCGGGCACAAATCTAGACTCCGAGATACTTGCTATAGTTATTTGAAGATGGGTCGTCAGACGACGTCCCAGCGCACCTTGTGCCATACCATGGATATTTGTATAAAATACGACGGAGCGACAACACTCAGTCGTCGCAAAGCAGTGCAACGCACCCGTGTGACTTCTCTTTAAGTTGTCGTTGTGTTGTTGTTGTTGTTGTGAAAAACGTACCTACATAAAATGTGTAGCATTATAATCGTTTAAGGCGCAGATATATGATTTTAGTGACTTTATTACGCCTTCATACAATGCAAGTAAGTGATGCAAACAATGTATGTTAAACTAGAACGCATACACATCAATTCTATATGTAAATATTGAAGTATTATAGTAATATACTTTATTAAATAAATTCAGGAAGTGTGATGTCTACCTTAAGCGATAATACTTTAAAACTACTTAAGATATTTTCATGATTTTTGTTTGTATAAACAGATTATTCTATTATCTATAATTCTATCTGTGATTATTTTTCAATTATTCAAATTTTCGTTACTAAAAATAAATATTTCCTATGAAACCAAACAGCGGCGCGGCGTGAGCGGGACGCGCATTTGTATAGCCAAGGTCAACGGCGATTACCCGATCCTTAAAGCCTGCACTTTAAACGATTAAATAATAATGCCAATCGAATTGCCTCTACAGGCTATACAGGCTTGTATAATAACAATATAATAGTGAACATAAAAAGAAAAGGAAAAGAAATAAATAAAAAATGATTATTCTTCACAAACAAACGCACAATAGAAAAAAATGACAAAAATACACACATACAAAGTAATCAAAAGCCTCATATTCAAGCAATAAAGTTTGTAAATTTTGTCTATTGCTTGACGTCATGGCCAGGGACCAAATACAATTTACATTGCGTAATAATTACTTTGCGTTGCAACGCTGGTAAATAACAACAAACAAACAATCAAAACAAAAACAAAATTCCGATGATAGAGTGGAAAAATAACTACTTTTGTAACAGACAAACAACAATAACAAGATCAAGTCTGTTTATGTTAACTATTTAACAGATAACCTGATTTAAGTTCTCTTGTATCTTACATCTATTAATTAATTTAACTTAATACTGTTTTATCTGTACACACGATGCACCTTTGATGCGTTACCAAGACCATAACTGATGGTAACTGAAAGTTCACTGAAATGTTACAATACTTATTTAGAAACTCTTTTCATCTTTTACAAAAACTACCAATGTGCAAAATCTATTTTATAACTGGACTCGCTCAAATAGCAGACTAATGTTTGCTACATAAGTTTCCATAGATATCTAATAAATTCAACATTTTAATACATGCTTAATTTACATTAATGAAACTTAATTAACCGTAATTCTCTGACCCGTAAAACAGCCTAGGTAAATGAGCTCAAAGCTCAAACTAAAGTAATGTATTGAAAGAGGCAAGTCATCGCAGGCGCAGGTGAAAGCGGTCGCCTTTTGCGTCCATCTGTGTATCGCCTCAGGCTTTAAGAGTATGTTTGGAGCCAGTGTAATTTTGTTGTGTTCACTTTAGCTGGATTGGTAGGTTTGCAGGTAGGTGAATGAATAACACAGGTATGACTTAAAAAAAAGTATGGTATGTGAGGTACCATTAGAATGACATTTGAAGGAGCACAATTAGGCCAGGTAGGCACGGGCGTTTTTCACGCATTGTTTTCATCACTCTGCTTAGCACTGAGAATTATAAATCCAACAGTGTGTTTTCATGACGTGGTGGGATGCGTTTTATTGGATTCTCAATGCTCGGCTGAATATTGAGACTACAAAACCCAGTGTGCAAAATGAAAAAAATATATATTCATTCAATGCATTCAAGACTCAATTAGTTGAATATTTAATTGCAAATAACACCCTTCCTAGAAACTATTATCATAATTCATAAATCATAATTGATGCAGTGACGATTGCGACGAACTTTATATTTATAATGCCTAGAAACACTGTTTGTTTTAGAAAAAATATCTTTAAATCTAACATTACTAGTATTTCTGTAAACTCTTTGGTAAACAGGCTTATGCTATCTGTTATTTATCTCACAGTTAAATATTAAATACCGAGCTAGGAGTGAATTCAAGTCATTACTTATCACCTACATACGAGTGGGTCGAACTCACGACTTTTCGCTGATCAGTCAGACTTAATCGTTGGACTAATACAGTTGAATTAATAAAAAACTGTGTTACAATTAATTGAAACACTGTACCTAATAACAATCCTACATATATATTTTGGCGCTTGAATGACATTGACAGGAGCCGTTGTCAGCAAACTTTTGGAAATTGTATTGAAAAAACAAGATGGCGATTTTTGCCACGCGTCAAATGATCCTTGTATCGCGCTATACACAAAACTGACTTCTGTCTATATTACTGGCAGTTTTATTAATTCTTCTAAATGTTTTTTTTTTTAACAAATAGAGAAATGTATGGTCGTCAAGAGTTGCAAGCATTAGAACACGGTCTCAGGAAAGTCTTAAAAGGAATAAATATAAAGGCTTTACTGAACAGATATAAATAAAGAGTAATCGGAGTTTTAACGTGACGATATTTTACGGCGCAATGGATTTTCATCTTTCAGTGTTTAACCGAACATTGAGAATTCAAAATCACCTATCATGTCATCCCAGCGCGTCATTAAATCTGTGGGATTTTTAACTCTCAGTGCTAAGCAGAGCGTTGAAATCCAGTGCGCGAGAAAAAATCGCCCGTGCGTACGAGGGCTTATTTCTTATTAGCCACGTGTATTTTCAAGTTTACCCATAATTGCGTTTACTTGATTTCCTAATCAACCTACCAAGGTTTATCGCTCTTATTTGTGTATTTTATTTACTGCAAAAACTTGATAACCCTGATTAGATTTATTTATACCATAGAAAATCAGAAATTACCCAACTGGCATTGGAAATTACCGGAACCGGACTTGTTTTCCGGAGTTTTTTAAATGTCGTAGGGTAATCATCCTAAGTTTTGGGTGGGAAACTATAAAGTAATTTCTCCCGCTCTGGGCGGCGCGGGAGGGTGTGTCAGACTCTTACTGACTAAAACCAACCCGTGTTCCTTCCGTTGCCTGTGTGTTGCCAGAGGCCACGGTATCCTTATCGGACTTTCCCGTGACCCCGGCAGGTTTCCCGCGACCCCGGCAGGTTTCCCGCGAGCCCGGCAGGTCCCGCAACCCCAGCAGGTTTCCCGCGACCCCGGCAGGTCCCGCAACCTTTACCCTAATACTATGTTTACCCACTTTTCCCGCACATTAACCTTAACATTTAAAACACAACATAACATCACGCCTTGTTTCCCCGAAGGGATGGGCAGAGGTGTACCTGTAATACAACCATATTTTGTTAAGTCCCAGTTCCAATAGGGGGCAAGCTTAAGCCTATTGCCATCAACCTGGCAAATGCAGACTCCGGGCTGCTGCTGAGAAATACCTGATGGAAAACACCAATAACACTTTGCAACCCGGGAATCGATGCCAGGACCGCTACCACCGCTACCAGGACCGCAAGCGCTACTGCTAAGCGTGAGCTTAGCAGTAGCGCTTGCGGCCACTAGACCAAAGACGCAGTCAAACATTTATTCTTATATTTAAATTAATTTAATGCCAACTACATCCAACAATCTAAAGTATTACAGTATCAATGTGGAATGCCGTCTTAAGGCCGTGGAGTATACATGAATGTATTATAAATACAAACTTGTTTCGCGAGGTACAGCTTTATGACCATAATCGATCTCAGTTAATTTCGAATAGTGCGAAGTGTTCAGCTTTCTCTGTTAATCACTTTTATATAATAATAAAATAAATGATAAAATTATGTTTATATATCTTCACAAAATTACAATCTTATCATCAAATAACTTCTCCCGCTCAGACCGGAGCGGGAGGGTGTGTCAGACTCTTACTGACTAAAACCCACCCGTGTTCATTCCCTTGCCTGTGGTGTTGCCAGGGGCCTAAGCCTGTATTTTAGAACTCCAAGTCCGCATTATATCACACAGTAGAGGTTGTCAACGTGGTACAATTGTGAGTGATTGAAGGTGTGTGTGTGTATGTGTATGTATGTACATTAATTGCACGTACAATATTTCATAAATATATAATATAATTAGTTATATACATGTCTATAAAAAAAAATATATTAATATTAAAGACATTAAGCATTAAGCATTAAGTCCGCCTCTGTACATTTGTGTGCTTAAGACGCTACATCACCTAAACCGCGGTCATTGTCAGATTGCATAGAAAAGAAAGAGAAGCGCGATGACATAACGCTTGTAATTTATTGCAAAATATGAAGCAATTCCCTATTTACTCAAAATTGAGTTGAGTGATCGAAAATAAAAAACAACCAATTTCTGCATTCACATATGACGTTCTTGTTATTAATTAAATACGTAACGTATGTTGATATTTAATGCAGATATTTTAGATTAGAACTCAAGGTAAGAGGTTAGTTTAACGTTAGTTTGTATCGAGATTTTATTTTCAAAACGTGTTTCAGTAACAACCAAGTTCTGGGAAATATGTTCAAAATTAACATACATTTTTTTCCGCTACCACAAGCTATACAGATTTGGCATTTTTTTTTCTTAAGAGAAGCCTATTTTGGTCAATTGGGTCTTGTCAGCGCCTTAAAGTATTAAATAAATAAATAAAGACCGCCCATTGTGTCATCCCTTGTAAAATGTCAACATTTATATCTGTAATTTGTATGGTGTACATAATAAAGAGTATTCTATTCTATTTTATTCTATTATATTATTCATAGAAAGCTACCAAGCACTTGCCTCACCATCCCCGAGTATCTTCCCGTTGGTAATATGGCACTTGTTAATGTAGCAATATGTCCATTTAACATGTTTTAAGGATTTACTCGTACTTGGTCAACACAAAAATAATAATAACATATAAATAGATGTTTCGATTAATTGGCTGTTTCCTATTTTGTTAAGTACCTGGTACTTCTTGACAGGCCTACACTGTCCTCCCATACCTATTAACACTGTAATTTGGAACATTGTAAAATCAAATAATTTTTAAAATAGTGACCGTGAAGTTTCTTGCCGGCTCTTTTACATAGGAAACGAATTCAATTATCTTTGGTTCACTTGTGATACTGCGTAGCCTTAAGAACATAGTTTTAATGGGGTTACGAGTACATATTATATTTCGTGTATTCCCGTTCGTCCCCTCCGTGTATTCCCGTTCGTCCCCACGACTTCGTCCACCTAGTGGGACGAACGGGAATACACGGTCCCCTCGACTTCGTCCACCTAGTGGGACAAACGGGAATTTATAAAAATAATACTCAATTTGTTGCCGATCGTCCCACTCGGGATTTAAGAGGGACGAATCGGAATATGTTCTTAGATTAGTGCCATTCGTCCCCCTAAATAATATTGTGCATGAAATGTTAATCGTGTTGTTTTACAATTTACTTTTCAAATTACTTGATTGGATTTAATCATTATTTTACAAAATAAATTGTTCTGTATAAATATTACACTGCTCGGGCGAGATGCACCGGCCGGCGATGCCGCTACTCAACAAAAGAGTGCCAATAACATTGTCACATTTGCATGAACCCTATTGAACAACCAGTACGAAATTATTTGGTGGGACCAATGGGACTCGAAAAAAAATTAATAAATTATTCCCGTTCGTCCCACCAACAAAATCAGTGGGACGATCGGGAAAAAACAACGAATTCCCGTTCGTCCCACTAGGTGGACGAAGTCGTGGGGACGAACTCCCGTTCGTCCCCTTATACGTAAATATAACCTGTATTCCCATACAGGTTATATTTACGTATATATGTATCTGTACTTAATTATTATATATTGAATATCGAGAATTTAGAATAGATCAACGCCAATCAGTTAAAATGAAGGCTCCCGGAGACAGGCGCGACGCTACACTTATAGTAGCACAATTGCGCACAATACGCGTCGCGCTGCCTGTCGCACCTGTGATATCGCGCCAGTCTGTACGATCCTTAAAGGCTCCCGCAAACCAGCGCCACGTTACAGCGCGACGCGACACTAGTAGCACAGTTTCTATTATAACTTTATCGAAAGAATCTGGCTGCGCGTCGCGCTGCCTGTCGCGCCCGCGATAGCGCGCTAGTCTGCACGAGCCTTAAGGCCGCCCTATATTTTTTATATTTTGTAGTGCTTGATGTATTTTTTGTTAGGTGAGTGTGTATTTTTTGGTGTAAAATAAAGTACCTATATACAAATAAAAAAACATTTCGAAAAAACCAGTCTTCTTTCATTTGACCTATGTCATTGACCTATCTCACCGCTTTCCTCAAACAAAGATAACCACAGTAAACTAGAGATAAGACCAGTAAATTGTCGTTTGTCTGGCAACGATCTCGACTGGGGACTACATTTTCAAGATGGCGGCTATAATTCAATTCGAATTTTCTTGTGATGTAGGCTGTGACGTCTTGGAAGTTTACTGTCGTTTATGTTGTTTTAAGTTTACATGGTTAAGAGATAAATGGAGTATCATCTCTAAAAGATAGGGTAGATATTGACGCAGCTTAGTTTTGCTGAAGAAAATTGGTTACAAAACAATGAACAATACCTTATCGTATATTGACTCTAAGGGCTCCCACACAAAACTGCGAATTCGCATCGCATCGCAAAAATCTGCGATCTCGATGTCAGTTTTTCATAATAAAATGACAACGAGCTCGCAGATTTTTGCGATGCGATGCGAATTCGCAGTTTTGTGTGGGAGCCCTTACTGACTAAAATCCACCCGTATTCCTTCCGTTGCCTGTGTTGCTAGGGGCCTCGGTAACCCTTTTGTACCTTCCCGCGACCCCGGCAGGCATCGGCCCTAGTCGACCCCTACATTTGTGCTGACAACCTTGAAAACACCTTTTCTCTGTAGGACATCAATAAAAAAAATAAAAAGAACAGATACTTATTACAATTTTTTGAAATACATTTCATTATCTAATATGAGTATCTAATTTAACCAGATAAAAAGTTACTGTGAAAATAAAGACAATCTAACAACAAACAAAAAATCGCTGTACAAAGAAAAAACACCAAGAATCACTCACATCGAATTACAAGTAACAGCCGTGTTAACAGTTAAATACATCTACGATTCTACGGATCTATTTGATTCGAATGATTCGAACTCGTCCACCACATAACGTACAATCAGCACATCAACACTTGCATTACGAAGATCGCTCTTACTGCTAAGACATAAAGGCGCTGCACAGTGGAACGAATGTATGGGAGCGGTTGGACGTAGACATGTCCGAAAAAAAAGAGTAAAATTATGCCAAACTAATGATGCCATCTTATTCGATTACTTAATGCCTTCATAACTTGTGGTGATGAATTTCTTCATAACTCCCATATTTCGGGAGTAATTTGAGAAAATGTGAAATTTTACTATGAAAATGAGTGTATCAAGCTCTCTCCCTCCTGATTCCGGGCTTGTTTCAAGTAGCGGTCTCTAATATCATAATGCTAATACTAAGAGCTATATTTAATACTAAGACACATAGTGCGCCAAATGTGCACTTTCTGGGATAAAGAGTGATGTTTATTTTATAACACAATTTTTTTATTTTTTGTTTATTTTGTTGATTAAAACCGTTTTTCTAAAGGTTTACCTTATTACAATAACATTTCTGAGCAGCCAATTAGAGAAGATATAAGCTAATTAGGATATATAATTAGGGACTTAAGGTTTACATATAAAACTGATGCACTAATGATTACTGATAAGAACATTGCTATTATTTAATTACTAAATGGCTCTTAATACACTAATTTAGCATGCATCATTTACTAATTATCACAATAACTAATTACCTTGCAATATTTAACAAAGGATACCTGGGATACCTGGATTTTATATAAATAGGTCACTATTAGTAACTTTAAAATCAGTGTTGATTTACACCTCGTTGTATCCAAGCTAATCTCGCAATGTATTTTCCAAATTTTAATACAAATCTTGATATTCACGTTGCTTTATGCGCACCCGCACATAAAGATTTACGCGACTTTAACTATTTGTTCAGTGTTTTAAAAGATAACAGTTGTGTTCAGTTATGTGAAAGTGCTGAAACAAGTTTAAAAGACTGGTGTCGTCGATTTTGCTACCGCATTTATGCAAAATGGACACAGTCTGGAAGAAGCACAGATAAGTTTCGGAAGAAACATGAGATTTGGCTACAGGCTGCAATTCAATGGCCGGAATTACAGAATGAAAATATGGAACCTTCTACAGAAAATATAAGTGACGTCATCGAGCCCATAATTTCTCCTGCTAAATCTGATGCTTCAACTTGTACACATCCTAGTCCTCGTAAATCTTTTGAGGACCTTAGTAACCGGCAAAAAAGAAGACGCACTGAAGATAGTCTTTCATGCAGCAGTAGCAGCGCTGAAATTATGTTTTCGGCCGAAAGGGCGCTTCAAAAGGCAGGACAAAGCGATACAGCTTATGTTATGAAATACTTGACGGAGAATCCAGAAGAGGCCTCAAAAATCAAAGCCTTCATTGAAGGTAAATCAATTCAGGTACGGGAAATATCCCCTTTGAAGGCATTGGCTCTTTATGTATCGATGAACTTATCGAAATGGCGCTATAACACTCTTCGGGATTTCAACACTCAAGAAGGAGCTCTTCAATACCCGAGTTACTACATGTTGGTTAAAGAAAAAATTAAGTGCTATCCGGCCAAAGAAGATCTCACAGTTACAGAGAGCTCTGCAAAAATCAAATTACAAGCCTTGATGGATTTAACCTCAAGAAGACTTATTAGGTCGTTAGAAACCCCTGTTGATCCCAATCAACAGCTCGTATTGACCAGCAAATGGGGTTTTGACGGATCATCTAGCCAAAGCATTTATCATCAAAGGACGAGTGAAGATGAGCAAATCGATCTTGCTAGTAATTTTATGATTAGTCTTGTACCACTGCGGCTCGTCTCAAAAGGTGTAACAATTTGGGAAAACGAGCGACCATCTTCCACTTCATTTTGCCGGCCAATATTGTTTAAGTTTATAAAGGAAACCAAAGAAAATGTGCAGAGAGAGATGGCTGAAATCGAAGCAGAGATTGAAGCCTTAACTCCATCCACCATCACTGATGGAATTAGTGTCAAACACCAACTGCTGTTGACAATGATTGATGGTAAAATTCATTCCATTATATCCAATACAGCAGCTTCAGTGTGTGACATATGCAAGGCTTGTCCTAAAGAAATGAATAATTTAGAGTTAATCAAAGATAAACACGCAAACGAGGACATGTATAAATATAGCTTAAGCACCCTTCACGCTTGGATTCGCTCAATGGAATGCTTATTACACATTTCCTACAAATTAGACATAAAATCATGGCAAGTAAGGGGTGATATAGCAAAAAGGCAAGTTGATGACAGGAAGAAAAGAGTTCAAGAGGCTGTAAGAAGAGAAACGGGCTTACTTCTCGATGTTGTGAAACAAGGCAGTGGATCCACCAACAATGGCAACTCGGCAAGGAGATTTTTTGAAAACTACACTAAATCTGCTGAACTGACCGGAATAGATGCTATGCTTTTAAGAAAAATCTGTGTGATCTTGCAGTGTATTTCATCAGGAGAGAAGATCAACGTAACTAAATTCCGAGAGTTCTGCTTTGATACTGCTAAGCTTTACGTGAAGTTATACCCATGGTATTATATGCCTTCTTCACTTCATAAAATTTTAATGCATGGGCCAGACATAGTTCAGAACATGTCAATTGTGCCCATTGGTTTTCTATCCGAAGAGGCATCTGAGGCTAGAAATAAAGATTTTAGAAAATATAGAGAGGGGCATTCTCGAAAGCATAGCAGTATCTCATGCAATGAAGATATTATGCACAATCTTTTACTGTCTTCTGATCCACTTGTTACAAGTATCCGTCCAAAAGGAAATAAGTTTGTAAAAAAATCTTCTTTTAAGGAATTTTATGAGCTTACGGATTCTGAGAAAAGTGATATCGAATTTGTTAACATAAATGATTTAGCGGACATCGATTCTGAATTTGAATTAATTGATGATGATGATGATGACGAAGATAATTAAATGATGTTATTGTTTTAAAATGTGTAACTTAGTAAATTAGAGCTTACATCTTAATTATTTATTGTACTTTTAATGAAACTAGGTAATTTATTATCAACTTACTTAAAAGTCATACTCTCATCAGTTCTTGTGAATATTTTTGTTAATATATATTTCTGTATATATATAATATATTTATAGACCTCTTAATAAGTCTGTCTGCGGTTTAAAGTAAATACAAATGGGGAAAAAACGTTTTTTTTTTTAAATTTTCATTTCCTTTTATCCCAGAAAGTGCACATTTGGCGCACTATGTGTCTTAGTATTAAATATAGCTCTTAGTAATAGCATTACGATATTAGAGACCGCTACTTGAAACAAGCCCGGAATCAGGAGGGAGAGAGCTCGATACACTCATTTTCATAGTAAAATTTCACATTTTCTCAAATTACTCCCGAAATATGGGAGTTATGAAGAAATTCATCACCACAATTTATGAAGGCATTAAGTAATCGAATAAGATGGCATCATTAGTTTGGCATAATTTTACTCTTATTTTTCGGACATGTCTACGTCCAACCGCTCCCATACATTCGTTCCACTGTGCGCTGTCAATGTCAAATTGTTACCACTGACGTGCCGCTGACTCTACGTAACGAGATGATCACAAAGACTTTGAAAGTCTTACGTAACGCAATTGACTGACCGCGTGGAGTCACTTTCCAATAACTATGTAGGTATATGCACTTGTTTCGGAAGCTGGTTTGAAAACGGTGGATTGATTTTGCAAGTTGGACCTGCTTGTATATGTTTTATAATAAGAAGCTTAGATGACGAGATGTATGAACGTAAACGAAGCAAAAGGAGTATGTAAGGATCGAAGAGGTGGCGTTCTGTAGTTTCTTCCTACCCTCTGGGAAACAGGCGTGAGTTTTGTATGTGCGTATATACGTGCATACAAAAACTCACGCGTTCTTCATACATAAATACATTCACTCAAGCTTACATACATATATATAATGTATGGAACTTAGAGGTTACAAAAAAACAAAGGGAGAAGAGTGAACTATAGAAACACTTCAGCCTAACCTCTCTGAGTAAACAGGCGTGATGTTGCTAAGAGGTTAATCCAAGATTGCTTAAATTTTTTCCCTTCATCTTTATCAATAGTGTCCCAGAACAACATAGAGGTTGAAAAAATCGAATAAAAGAGGAGAATATTTGTAAGGTTCAGAGGGGCAAACAACGCGGGCTTGCGGCCGGTGAGCAATGGGTAGCTCACCGTCCGGTAAGGACCAGGCCCGGGTCGACGGCGAGATGTATTCCACGCGCGCCTTAAAGAGATGTCGTCAGCACAAGTGTAGGGGTCCACTAGGGCCGATGCCTGCCGGGGTCGCGGAAAGGTACTAAAGGGTTACCGAGGCCCCTGGCAACACAGGCAACGAAAGGAATACGGGTTGGTTTTAGTCAGTAAAAGTCTGGCACACCCTCCCGCTCCGCCCAGAGTGGGATAAGTTATTTGATGATTACTGGGTACTCAAAAACAAAAGATGATTATCAACATTAACTAAATTAAAAGATGATTATCAACATTAACTAAACTAATTTAAACCTCCGAGGCATTGGACCGAGGATGCTGGCTGCATTTCCTCGCTGAATCGCACTGGTTAGTAAAAATCCATTAAAATTTAATGAAACAGTATTTAGACATGCACTCTGTAAGGGCACTACCAATTTTATATAACAAATTATTATTGCAAAGGTAGGTGTATATTGCCTGCTAAACTGTTTATTTCCGCCAGAGCAAATACACCTTAAAGGTTAATTTACTTAAAATATCCTGAATGGAAAATATAGAAAGCGTGCCGTTCAACTTTATGTCTCCAAGTTATCAAGTCAAAGTAAAACCTTATCTCCGTATATTACATCGATTCGGCGGCATTTATTTGAAGATTCAATTAACCTTAATGTTGTACCTACCTGCTTATGTATGTTAACCTGAATATTATGTACTTATTATGCTGGAGTTTCGAATTTCAGATGTCAATGCAAGTTCATGAAGAGTTTTTGCGAACAATCATACATGACCTGGGGCACCCCTTGGAAGATAGTGGTTTCCTTTAAAAATAATACTGGTGTTATAGTTATTTATATGAATAACTATAACACCATATATATATTTTTTTTTTATCTTTAAAAAATCATCAACTCCATGTGCAGTATTTCCATCTCACGAAGCTACGTGCGCTTTACTTGTGTTAACCAAGTGTACAAACACGCTGAATGTGTGTGAAAACGAGTAGCGCAAGCGTCAGCACGTAACACACATACGACGACGGACGGTACCGACAGCTCCTGCGTTTGCACACACATTCACAGCGTGTTTGTACACTTGGTTACCACAAGTAAAGCGCGCGTCACTTAGTGAGATAAAAATACTATAATGTCCTTAAAAGACATAAAATGTATAGATACCTACATAATTAATTATGTTCTTCTTAACGTAACGACTAGGCCGAGCGCAGATGTAGACAAAACAGTTCAAATCTGTAGTCTATCGTTGATAAATGATAAGATAATACAAGTTTTCTGTACTTTTTGATAAGTAAACTATTTATTATGTATGATAGGTCCGCACAGCCTTAAGAAAACAAGATTTTAGGACAGCTTTAAAATCGTTGAGAAAATGCGTATAAAACGTAGCTGAAATATCCTAAGCTACAATTTTAATTAACAAATTCATAGAAAGTGTTATAATTTCATACAATTCGCTGCGTGTTATTAATTGACTTTGCTAGTAAACGTCAATTCGGTGTCGTATAAAATATTAATTAGCATGGCGTGTAGTCGTATCGATCGTGTAATCTTGCGCACATTACATATTTTCCTCTAAGTTACATGTTACACGAATTCTTTCGTTTTTCGGGTCCCGTACCCAAAGGATACCAACGGCACCCTATTACTAAGGTTCCGCTGCCCATGTCCATCCGTCTGTCATAGGGCTGTATCTTTTGAACCGTAATAGGTAGACTCTTGAAATTTTCACAGTGTGTACTAAAATGGCTGCTATAACAACAAACATAAAAATTAAATAAAGTTAAAAATTTAAGGTAGCCCCTATACAGACCAAGTTTTTTTTACAGAAGTATTTTTTTATAAATAGTACCCCTCTTGTGCGACTCCGACTCGTACTTAGCAGCTTTTTTTTGTAACTAGAAAGAGTTTACATCACCTCATTAGTGGTATGAGTAGCTGGCCACATGCCACGAATCCACAATCACAATTCTAATTGGCAAGCGATTCTTTGGCTTCATCCGTTTTTCTCGCACGCAATTTTTAAATTTTCGTCATTGATTATTTAAAGACTCAGGATTCAGTTGGGCCACAATTCAAACTGTACAAAAAATACACATTAACACAAACTAATTTCTATTACAAATAACTTATCCAAGATTTTCTCAATAATTAGTACCTGCTACAATCTGTCACCAGTACTACAATCTGTCACTAATTATTTTTGTAAGATTTGCTTTATAAGTGATAACAAAATTTTTTATACTGCTTGTGGACATAATTTATTATTGTATGCCTAATAGGCAGGACATAATGGATCTGTAATTTACCTAAAATCTGTATGTATAATCTATGGCCACAACAAAAAGATTTGATTTGATTTGAATATGTTCTCATAATATCTATAGTTCATGCCAATACGACTGAAACAGGCTTAAAGTTAAAAAAAAAATAAGTATCAAGAAGGTTCATCCCAAGTACAATTTTCGAACGTTAACACCCTGCATAATAAACACGGCAGTTCGTGCCCTTCCTGTCACGCGTAGCACGCTCACTTTGTATTATATTATACACTGTTGGGCTATAACAGACTTAATTATAAATAATGATTATGTTGAAGAGTTGCATAATCAGCCTATAATGTTCCCACTGCTGAGACACAGGCCGCCTCTCTGTAAGAGGGAGTAGCTGGTAATCCACCACGCGGGCCCAGTGCGGGTTGGTAGATGTCACATGACTTCGAATTTTTAGATCTAGGACAAGCCGGTTTCCTCACGATGTTTTCCTTTACCGTTTTGAGAGCAGTGGTGATGAAATTATTTACACAAAGCCTGCCTGGGTTCGCACCCACAAACAAAAAGAAGAAAAAGAAATAACTAAGAATTGAAGAGTTGAAGCAATGTTTATAATTGCTGGTATTGTTCAGCTTTATAATATATTGTGGTTATTTTGATTATTCAATAAATTCAAGTAAAAATATACTTCCTTTCTCCTTAAACATCATCATTACTTATCAATTTATCATAGTTCTTGCTGTTGTTTCATGTTTATTATTGTATATGTATATATATTTATGGAGATATGTATATGCATTATGTATGTATGTATTTATTGTATATGTAACGAGCACACCACTGACTAACTGCAGTAATCTTCTCGCATTAATCCATCCAAAAGTTATCTGTAATAGATCGCTTTTAGCGATACGACCGCCCATTGTGTCACCCTATGTAAAATTTCTACATTTATATCTTTATTTTTTATGGTGTACATAATAAAGAGTATTCTATTATAATCTATTCTATTATTTTGTTAGTCTATATACTTATTTAGTTTATTTATAAAAAGTTCTCATCATTTAGCAATTATAATAGTAAATAGTCTATGTTCTGTGTTTCCATCAGTTTCAATCGATTTTAGGTACTTTTTATTCCTTTTTTTCTGACTGTATGACCCAACAGACGTTTGAGAACTGATTGATTTATTGTAGAAAACTACTGACATTTATATTTGAGTTAATGATGAAAACATTTAAATAAACTCTCGCGTTGATGTCTTTTGTTCGGCAAAACTAAAATGACTGCAAATCGATTGCACACATCTGGATTTTTTGTTTTCATAGCTACAATAACAAAATGAATAAGCTAGTAATCGATATAATTACTTGCATAATATGTATACGGGTGTGCGCGTTTAAGGATCCGGTAATCGCCGTTGACCTTGGCCATTCAAACACGCGTCGGTTTCATAGGGAATATTTATTTTTAATAACAAAAACACGAGTATTTGAAAAAATCACAAAACGAATTATAGATAATAAAATAGTCTGTTCATACAAAGACAAAATATGAAAATATCTTAAGAGGCCGACAACACTTAAAGCGCGGTCACTGTCGGACTGCATAAGAAAAGAAAAAGAAGCGCGATGACACAACGCTGGTAATTTATTGCAAAATATGAAGCAATTATCGATTTACAAAAGATTGTATAAAAAAATAAAACACTATTATGCTAATATGTTGCTTGTAGAATAATCTGACAAAAATCAGAATGATTGCATGTATATTAGTATGGTTTTTAATCGTTAAAAGATTTTTTTAGAGGTACCTTCGTGATTTTTTTCTATTGTAACAAATTAGTTATATTATGTTTTCAACACACTATCTACCTAGCATATATCCTTAAGAATATCATATATTTTTCTGATTTTGTTTATTGCAGTGGATCATATACTTTAAGGTATTATAAAACTTATAAAATTTGCGTTTAGGTCCTGTAGTCCCCTTAAGTAGTTTGAAAATAATATCTTTTTTTATGCTTCGGATAGGCAATATGAAGCAATATTCCTGAATGTATATGAAGGTGTAATAATAGATTTATAAGTCACTAAAATCATATATCTGCGCCTTTATAACACAACCTGCCGTTTTATCATTGTACCAAAAACCTATCTAAAATATGTTTTCATAAATATTACTGCAAAGAATGTCATACATACTGATGACCAGTTAAATGCGTGTAACATTGCCCTGTCTATCAACATCGACACTTTCAGTCAATCAACAACACCGATTGATTTAGCTTTATAAACAAACAAACAACATTCCTGTGTTTGTTATTATTTATGTGTTGTACTTTTGTTAAGTCTCGTGCAGACCAGCGCGATATTGCGGGTGCGTCAGACAGCCATATGACTGTCTCACCCGCGATATCACCCCAGTCTGCGCGGGCCTTTATAATGAATCGATTCTCCTTTCATTTGCGAGGTTTTTATATGTGTTTATAAAGAGTTGGTTTTATTGTGATTATGTGGAGTGAAAGGTGTTTTAATTCTAGTGGGATTGGAAGGTAGTTTGAAGTGCCAATGATCAACGTATGTAATTGTCGATAGAACTCTTTTGTGTGAGCAGTGGTGGCCCAGTGGTGACGGCCGCGACTTACAAGTTTTAGGTCGTAGGTTTCAACCCAAACAGGCGCTTTACTTTGCATACATTATTTCATCACCATTGCTCTCAAAAACAGTGAAGGAAAACATCGTGAGGAAACCGACGTGAAGTGACCTCTACCAACCCGCACTAGGCCCGCGTGGTGGATTATGGCCTTCTGCCTCTCACCACAAGGAAACCTGTGGCCCAGCAGTGGGGACATTATAGGCTGATTATGTTTTATGTTATGTATGTATTTTATATAAATTGTTATGAATAATTATTTGAAGCTGGATGCTGATTATAATGTGACAATTGTGAGTAGATTTTGAACGTTTATAAATATGTGAATTAACTTACAGATAATCTACACCTACATTCTTAAAAGTATTCTTTAATTCCCTATAAAAACTACCTTTTCTCAAAACAATTCATCCATCTGTCAATTTTGACAGATAGAAAACCTAGATAGATAGATAGATAGAAGATACATAGATAGATAGATAGAATACTCTTTATTATGTACACCATAAAAATTACAGCTATAAATGTAGAAATTTTACATAGAGTGACACAAAGAGCGGTCTTATCGCTAAAAGCGATCTTTTAAAGACAACCTTTGGATGGATTAGGGGATAAGGAGAGACAGTACTGCAGGTAGTCTGTGGTGTACCATTCACATACATACAATAAATACATACATACATATTAAAATTATCTATATAATATATTCAATAATAATTGATCATAAAACTAGCGCTAAGAATCAAAACAGGTGCAAAGAACAAAGAAAATAAAAATATGTTTAAGGAGAGAGATAGTGAATTTTTACCAAAAATTCTGAAACAGAAACCTTAACTTTCATAGACTAAATATACTTTAGCTATCAACAGTATCGTTGCCAAATAACCTAAACTTCTCTAACAATGGTTCACCAAAAAGTTCATCAGACAGGATTTAAACCCACAACCTTTAAATCTGCTGACATTCTAACTTAGCTTGACGTACTTGAACTCAAGAGTATTTAACTGTTACTAAATGGCTTTGGGTTCAAGATCAACTGCTTAACTGAACTTAATTTAATAAGGAATGCTAACTATATTGAAAAAAGTGGAGCAGAATAATAATAATGGTGTTCAATACAAGTATCGTATTGCAACGTCTAATAAAATTCCAGGGCTTCGCACTCAGCAATGAACTTTTTACCCCTCCGATCAATAAACAATTAATTATATTACTTATCCAATATAGTTTTTTTTATCGTTATCGCGGGATAGTACGAAAGGCTTACCGAGGCCCCTGGCAACACAGGCAACGGAAGGAACACGGGTGGGTTTTAGTCAGTAAGAGTCTGACACACCCTCCCGCTCCGGTTAGAGCGGGAGAAGTTATTTAATAAATTCCCATCCATAAAAAAAAATATGGTGTTTTGACATTTACAAACTCACTAAACATTGTTTTAAAATATCACCTAAGTATTAGTTTCAAGTTACTATTAACAGCTTATGCCAAATTGCTAACCCATCCTAAGTGTCGAATAGCCGACACAAAAGTCTTGGCTACAGTTCGAACCCACGACCTTGCTATCACCAGCAAAAAACTAAAACTTATTTTTACACGTAGCTTATCAGTGTCTTCCTTATTTCAATCAAAACAGTTGTTATGCGAACTGGAAAAATGTGGGTTACCTCATATAGGTTACCTTAGCCTAACCCTTTGGGTAAAACAGGCTTGATTTTTGTTCATGTTAGGAGACTGGTGTGATTACTGAAGCGTTATCTTGAAGTATTGGCTGGAAAAGGCGAAACAAGGTTACGGGGAAGACCGTTGCCAGAGTTGCGAAAACGTAGATTGAAAAAAAGTTGGCGTACAATTACAATAATAAACAGTAGTGTCCAATAAATTTTGGTATGCATGTAGTAAACTGTTTTGTCGACCTTACAGAATAACTTTGTACACACAAAATGTCGAACCAATACACAAAGAGGCGTGAACGATCACTTAATAACACAAACAAACTGCTGCGCTAATGAAGTTACACAGTTTAAATTTAAACACAGTGTAAAAATTGCTGTTTGAACTGCCTACGTCATGTTCACTTTGTATGCTAGGTGATTGCTTAGAATCAAACAATATTACTCGTTGACAAAAGTGAAACACGCATGAGTATCCACTTTATCAAAATACAAAATTCATTTTTTTTTATAGAGAAAGATCAGTGGTGGTGGCCCAATGGTAACGGCCGTGAGTTACGACTTGCAGGTCGTACGTTCGAACCCGGACAGGCGCTTTACTTTATGTAAATTATTTCATCACCACTGCTCGCACAACGATGAAGAAAAACATCGTGAGGAAACCGGCATCGTGAGGAGTCCTAGAACCAAAAATTTGAAGACATATTACATCCACCAACCCGCACTGGGTCCGTGTGGCCCACTCCCTCTCACAGAGAGGAGGCCTGTGTCCTAGCAGTGGGAACAAGTGGCTGAATATGATTATGCTAAATGATAACAATAACAGAGGCTGTTGGGAATCGAACCAAACACCCTGCGCACGGTCTGAGTGTGCAACAACTTCCACGGACTCCACCGTGATGAACGATACTCCTCCCTTAAACTCAATTATTAATTCTTTGTCCGGGGTAGTATATTTCTGTAAATGAGAATGGCAATAAATCATTCCTCCTAAAAATAAACTACAACTTTTTACCGCCAAGCTAATACAGGTTTTTCCTTTTTTTTGTAACTATCGGATTTGATTCCTGGCTAAACTTTAGTTATTCCCAAAATCGGACTCATTTTTCCTATGGCTACTTTTCTGTAGGTATGTATCATTATTTTAGTTGGCACCTTAAAATCTTATGTCCAAAATTCACCCAGTATAGTTTGTGCTCATACGCGAAGATACGGGCTACATATCACTCACACATTCTGCCTACCGAATTTTGAAAGCAAACGTCAAAATAACACGAAGAAAACACTAGATCAATCCAAATGCAACTTTCACTATTGAAATCCTTCGACGAAATCGTATTAATCATAAGTTATCACGCTATGACTAAAGGGGGCTAGTTGTAATGTGTAATATTATGTATATTCATACTACACAAGGCGTAGGTTTGATAGAGAAAGTCCAAAGTAACAGGAAAGTGAAAAAGAAGTTTTAGGTAGAAAGGCTTAAGACTTGCACAGATTCAGAAAGAGAAGAAAAACGTTACAGTTTTTTGTTGATAGGCAGTGACGATCCACCTGAATAAAAATGGTTACTAGATACCTGCAACACTGAGGAGATTGCTGATGCTTTAAATAAATAACAACATACATAAAAATACGCCTGTATTCCCTGACGGGTTAGGCAAAGGTGTACAAATCTTACACCCATATTTCGCCAGTTATATTTAAGTCCCATGTAATAGGGAGCGAGTCTATTGCCATCAACTGGAAATGAATAAAACCCAATATTACAGAACATTTTCACATTTATTAGGATAGATTAGAACAAAATAAAATGTCAAATGTACTTGCAAAACTACCTTCACGTGCCTGCAATTTCAACGTCGACAGAGAACCGAGACACAACAATGCTGCTTGGCGGCATAATTACTTAAGATAGTTGCACTTCCCCGGTCACTCTGGGAACCCATTCTGGAAACTCTGCTACTATTTTTTTTTGCCAAGCTATCTCTTTGCTAAATTTCACCAGCAACAGAAGTATTAAAACCCACCAGTCAGACAGACTCACTTTCGTATAATTGATTAATTTTAACCTATATTTACGCACTAGTGAAGGCATAGACAGTAGACACTTCATAACGTACCATCTAAGCAATTAAAGTGGAACCAATGATTTATAGTCGTGTACTGACTTACAAGAAGACGTAAGAACGTTTATGTAAGAGGCGTAAATTACTTCATTATCGCTCATTATGATTCACTTATGTGGTATACGGAAATAATGTAATATCTGGAATCTTTTGCTTGTTATTTTAATGGGAGGTAGAAAAGGTTTTGTTTTTTGAAACAAGACAGACCAGTTAGATACCTGCGACGGATTACGACCGTGAAATCAATCAAATTAAATACATCTACCCACTTATTAACTCAAAGTAAAGTTGCAATTGTCGGATAGGATGGATGTAGGCTAGTTTTTTGAAATTAGCACTTTTAAAATATTGGCGTAGGTAACTTAATTCCATATTTACGGTGCTAGACTGCTTCAAATACCTATTACCCATAAAAATTATATTGGGTTTGCGGTTTAAAGAAAGATGTAGTGACAAAAATTGAAAAGAGTATGCTTAGATGGTTTGGTCATTTTGAGATGATGAATGAAAGGCGACTAACAAAAGGTATTTACAAGGCAGATGTGAGTGGAAATGCCGGGAGGGGACGCCCCAGAAAGAAATATAGTGACCTCATTGGCGATGTTCTTTAAAAAGGTCAGGTGCGTAGTACTCGCAACCGGCGTGCGTGCGTAAACGAAGTATGTAAGGAGCGTAGCAGGTGGCGTTCTATAGTTTCTGCCTACCCCCATGGGAAGAAGGCGTGAGTATGTATGTATGTATATTGAGTTTGCGTGTTTATATGATACATATACAGCTACAAAACCGAACGAAGTTTTCTGAAGTTTTGCAAAACTAAGAATACAAACTATTAAAAGGTAAGGCAAATTCTCGGACTAAAGTCGTTAACAATGATACTACCCAAATTAATACGTGTTAATAACGCTAACCTGGGGCCTATATAATATCACTGGGCCATAGAATAGAGTAGAATACTCCTCGTCCTACCTTTTTGCCATAAACCGACAGGTGCTTTTTAACACGTTGAGACCGGGGTGTACCACCGTTGGAGCACGGAGTACTCGCTGATATGGCGGCGTGTACCACCGGTGGAGCACGGAGTACTCGCTGATACGGCGGCGTGTACCACTGGTGGAGCACGGAGTACTCGCTGATACGGCGGCGTGTACCACCGGTGGAGCATGGAGTACTCGCTGATATGGCGGCGTGTGCCATCGGTGGAGCACGGAGTACTCGCTGATATGGCGGCGTGTGCCATCGGTGGAGCACGGAGTACTCGCTGATATGGCGGCATGTACCATCGGTGGAGCACGGAGTACTCGCTGATACGGCGGCGTGTACCACCGGTGGAGCACGGAGTACTCGCTGATACGGCGGCGTGTACCACCGGTGGAGCACGGAGTACTCGCTGATACGGCGGCGTGTACCACCGGTGGAGCATGGAGTACTCGCTGATATGGCGGCGTGTACCACCGGTGGAGCACGGAGTACTCGCTGATATGGCGGCGTGTGCCATCGGTGGAGCACGGAGTACTCGCTGATATGGCGGCGTGTACCATCGGTGGCCACATCATACTACACCTCTCAATGTTCTAAGAAAATTGCGCCGCCTTGAGAGAGCGTGAGGTAGTTTTCATGTGGTCCCGGTCTGAACGTCAATAAAGTACTAAAGCGATGACTAAAAATAGTAAAGTTGTTGGAATCTGTTGTTTAATTAAACAGGCCCCACGTTACTCAGCAAGCAATGTTTCATTCACAGTCACACGTCTCAACCCTGAACGGTTGATTCGTTCAACTCAACCAGTTTGTCCGCAAGTATGCTAATACCATCGGGTACGGTTATTGTAACCATTTCCTATTATTAATAGGCGAAGAGAAAACCTTTAGACTTCCGTATTGTATGAGAATTTACTTGAAAAGATAAAGCTCTGTTCACACGGTTCCAGTTCCAGTAAGGCAAGAATTTAGTGATATCAAAGTGTGAACAATAAGTTTGCTGATTATTAGTTTATTAAGTGATACATACATGATTAAAATCAGTTTAAGTAACTAATAACTCGTAATCCCAAAAAAACAAGTTCAAAATCAAACTTCGAGAGAAGGACTATGCCTACTGCAATCTGTGTTTTGTTTAAATTAAATTATAAAATTCCGCAGCCTATGTCATAAGGCTAGATAAATTAAGTAACTTTCCGTTGGCTTTGCTACAGACAGATCGTGAAATCGACTTCAATGTAGAATTTTGCAACGTCTAATCGTACCTAAATTACTTATCACTAGCTCTACACCTATCTCGGTAGGCTTAATAGACTAGATATTTTGTAGACCTTTTTCTTTTTTTTTGTTAAGTACCTGATACAGACAGTATATCGACAGGCCTACGCTGTCCTCCCATACCTATTAACACTGTAATTTGAAAACATTGTAAAAGCCAATTATTTTTAAAAGAGTAACCGTGGAGTTTCTTGCCGGCTCTTCTCCATAGGAAACGACCAATTGGAACCGTGCACCTAGCTTCTGACGTTTCGTAAGTGCCCATGTAGGTTTATGTGAAATACAAATATTTTGATTTGATTTTTGATTTGATTTGGTCTCGGTAGTTAGTATTAAGCCAAACATTGCTAAGTTTCAAAGCATTTATTGCAATTAAACCATTTACAGGCACTTTTGAACTGTCGAGGAGTCGGTCAGTTAGAAATATGAAGTTAGTTGTCAATACCAAAGTGTAGTAGGTACCGGTGGAGAAGAACGGGCAAGAATCCCCATGGACACTCTTTTAAATTATATATATTTTTTAGCAGCGGACGTAAAACTCGAAGTAAGTATTCATCTCCCCACAAGGTCGATTAAACTTAAAATTCCACCGTAATTAAAAACTCGCTAAAGAGCGACCGAAGAATCTTAATCCGCTAATAATAAAATACCGGCCCATCCGATAGGCAATCACCTCAATTTTCCATACAACACCTAAACGGCCTCAAAACTTGTATTGACATTCGCAAACGACAATTTCTTCACTTTTACTCGTGTGAAAGTTAAAATTCTGGCTTCAATTAAAACTTGGCCCAGTTTCCGTACATTATCCTTGAGAAAACGTAGATTTCGAGTCTGTGAATTAACATCACTTTTTGAGTTTTAAGTCGTAAAGAAAATAAAGTTACAATCACCACAATAATAGGGTTAATAAACCTTCTTCGCTGAACCATCTTGTAAACTATTTTTTTTTGGAATGCTATTTCATTCATTGACCTTCAAGTCCTAACTTAAAACACAATTCTCTTCAGAGAAAATGACTTTACAACATACAGCACACACACATTCAAATAGTTAAGTTCCGTCTAAGTTAACTGTACTAAGTTCACCGCGCAGCTTACCTACGAACTAAAACTAACAAAAACCTTAACGAATTAATAAGATTAAACGTTTTTGTAACTAACCTTTTCAATCCACAATGGCAATCCCGGAATCGAACAGAAATTGTTACCAAAAAACACTTGAAATAATTTTACAAATCTGTTGTAACACTGTCCTTGAGAACAAGACTTTCCTACACAAAACTTACCGAAAAGTTTGATTTTATGACAAGATAATGTGTTTAAAAATGTTTTGTAGAACAAACACAGTTAGCGACACCAATTAGTACATTAGTAATGTATTTCGTTAAGAACTGTCAAGAACGTACGTTCGTCTCGCGCGGCGGCTCGCGGTTAACTGAAGGAAGAGAAGTGAGAAGACACGTCACTCGCTGCGTCTGAGCACCTCACCTTTACTTATTTTTAGATGAACCTAACAATCTTGATACTTTGATCAAGACTGGTCAATTAATTTTTATACTTTTTTTAAGAAAATTGTATCTACATTCACACTTATTTATTTAAAACCTATTACGATTATGTTTAATGAAAAAAATCTCTAATTTCGTTCACCATTATGATGGTTTTCAACATCATTAACAAGGTATTTAAGATCATTACCGAAAATGTGTTAAACGTTTGAAATCACCGCCTCATAACACTATTAGTAAATAATTACTGTTACGATGCCAACATTACCGGCTTGTTGTACAAACTAAACATAATTAAGGAAATTCACGCTCGTTTCATTGTTTTGTGAATATTTATCCTTGAACTTGTATAATAAGGCTTCTTTAATTCTTAAAACAATAATTATATTAAGAAAACGTATAAGTTTTTCTGTTGATTTAAGTAGACAAGTAGGTACTCAACAATTATAACCTCTATGAACGATTTTCACACTGCAGGGATAAATGACGTTAACTTATAATGCAGGGACTCTGAGGGATTATAAGTAAAATCGTCATCCCTAATAAAGTATCTAGTACTTGCATGAAAGAACAAAATATCTCTAAAGGCGCTCCCTCACCGGGCGGGTGTATTCGTCTGTGATGTAACATTTCAGATTGGAGCATATTACATCAGTGGAGGTGAACCGAGCATTATAGTGCGCAAGCTGTAATGATACAATTTGTAACATTACAGTAGTGAGTGGGGGTACCCGTGATACAATCCTACTTATTTATCCTACTAATATTATAAATGTTAAAGTTTGTAAGGATGGATGGATGGATGTTTGTTACTCTTTCACGCAAAAATAACTGAGCGGATTTGGATGAAATTTGGCACACAGATAGTTTATAACCAGGAATAACATATAGAATACTTTTAATCCCCATATACCCACGGGGTCAAAACTTATGCGGGTGAAACCGCGGGGCGCATCTAGTTTGTAACATAAATGCGCACCACTTGTAATGACCGTATAACTGCGCAAGTTCAGTAACCTAGACCGCAGCAATAAATGCTCGTCAGTCAGTGAGGCAGTATTGTAACGTAATGCTCAAAGAAATCATGGATTGTTACATTACAGGCTCACAATTAGGGAGCACCTTTAAACAGTTCCGATTATAACAGGAAAAAAAAGACAAAAAAATACGTGTGCAGTCGGGGGAACCCCGGCAGGAGCAAAGTTCCTTCTCACGTATGATTACAAACACGAAACAAAAATTTATTTTTGACACTTGTGACAACTTTCTCTCTCTGTCTCTTTTAATATAAAGACTGTTTTACCCACCCACAGGCGCGTTTTTAATACGTGATTTTGAAACGCTTATTAAAAAAGGTCCAAAAAATGAGAGAAAAATTCTTCATAACACCTCAGAGGATAAATAATCTATAAATGGTGTGGCTACTAAATACATTAGGCACTCTTATCGTCTTGCCTTAATTATGTTGTCTATTATTAATCGTTGCTTCATTTATGATTGTTGGAAATATTTGGTGAAATTAAAGTTAATAGACTGTAGAAACTCGAATTCTTGACATTATGACTTACGTGTGTTCATTTCATGCTTCAACGCTTAAACCGAATGCAATCGCAATAGAAGTCAAAATTAATTTTGAAACTATAGGCATCCGTCAAACTGTCATAATTCAGCAATCCATTTTTTCTTTGCTCTTCTCAAAAACGTTGTCTGTTGAATTGTTATTTTCCATTATCCATTTCCATTTATAGTAATATATCCTAGCGATTTTCTCTGTCTCATTTAACAAAAAACTAAGGGAGCTAAAATTGTAGTGGCCATGTTTAACAAAAATACAATCAGACGAAAAAAATGTAAATTATTCATTTTACAACTCCTTTCGAATCACCAGTTTTAATGGATCATCATTCAAATGAAAGCAACATGTTACGAGTATATCAAATGAATCCCCAACATAATTATAATATATTATCAAAGACAATTTTTCTTCCTGCACAAACAGCATCTTCTTCAAGTATCAAGCACACTCAGTCCTCCTACACAACATCTCGCGTCCTCGTTATTCGTAGTCGCACAGAACACAGAACACCTCTCTACGCTCCACCAAGCTATTCCACATTCATGCGTGCCAAGCGTTTGCCAAACGTTAACACACCGAAATCTATAGGTATGTGTTTATTTGTTAGAAACGTGGGGTAGACAGAAATATAGCCATTTCATTAGGACTGATATAATACATATAATATGTAATGTTTTTAATAGGTATATGTGTATGTATATACTTATATTTTAATAAATATTTATTCCACAGTGTTCGTTATTGCACCTACCACTGTCTGTCTCTGCCCCAAAGGTTGACTGGTAGAAAATGCTTATGACATTAAGTCCGCCTCTGTACATTTGTGTGCGTAAAGTATTAAATAAAAATAAATAAATAAATATAACTCGTCTAGTCTACTACAACTTAATACTTAGTTAATTTGTGCTAAGTAGGTACCTACAATTTACATACCTTGTTTTCAGTAGTTTTTAAACGAGCTTTTAAAGATGCGGCAGCATTCTGATTCAAACCTATCGGTTAAACAAGTTTTTTTCAACAAGTTTCAAACCTAACGAAGAAGGAAGAGTGAATAAAGTCATTGGACTTTATTCACTCTTCCTTCTTCGTTCAGTCTATCTCTCTGTGGAATGCCATGAAGGTCTTATATTTATGTATAATTAGGTATATATATTATATTTAAAGTTTTTAATAGGTATACCTCTAAATGTATATCCTTATATTTAAATAATTATTTATTCCACAATTTTCGTTATTGCACCTAGCACTGTTTGTCTCTGCATCGCCCAAAGGTTAACTGGTACAAAATGCCTACGGTATTAAGTCCGCCTTTGTACATTTGTGCGCTTAAAGTATTAAATAAATAAATAATCAATATTTTAAGGTACTACAGAGCGGTGTTTCATAATTTCATTTAGTAATTGATAAATTAATCAATACAGCGAAATATTAGCGTAATATTAGAAGATTTATCGGACGCTATAGCAGATGTAAACCGAGACTTAGACGCTATAAAAAAATGGTCTGATAGTTTTGGGGTGTCAGTAAACCCCTCAAAGTGCCAGGCTATTGTAATTGGAAGCTCGCGCATGATGGGTAAGGTGGCACTTAGCTCTCTTCCTTCTCTTATTTTTAATGGTACCGTCATACCCATTACCTCTACGGTTAAAGATCTCGACTTGCATCTTGACCCAACGCTGGGCTGGCAACGCCAGGTGCCTAGTGTTAGTCAAAAGGTCAACGGTACTCTGCGATCTCTGTATCGTCTAAGGAGCTTTTTGCCCGCTAAGACGAAGACTATGCTAGTGCAGACTTTGATAAGCTCGACAGACTACTCAACAATGGTATCCGGTTCATATTCAACTTAAGGAAATATGACCATGTTTCGAGCTACAGGTCTGAGCTCAAATGGATGTCCATTCGCCAAAGAAGCTTGCGCGCTTTGACCACTCTTTTCTCCCTTCTCAACTCTCCACCCCTCCTTCTTATCTTATGTCTAGTGAGACATAAGATAAGAAGGTGGGGTGGGATATTGGAAGTGTCCAATACTCGTATCTATGTTCTTCGCACGCTAAAAGCCTGCGTTCTTCCAACAATCTTCTTCTACTCTGTCCTTCTCATACTTCTGACTTTGTTCATTCTTCCTTTCATATTCAGTCCATTCTTCTTTGGAATGCGCTTCCTCTTGATATCAGGATGGCCACGAGTCGGTATGCATTTAAGCGGAAATTGCAGAGTTATTTTCAAAACAAATAGCGTAGAGTCATCTCAATTATGTATCTCTTTTCCTTGAATTTGTATGTATATATATATGTATACTGTAGTTATATATGGTAGTAAATATGTATGTATTTGTATTTTATGCTTGTAACTTATTTATGTATTTCTGTACTTATTCTATTTATAATCTATTATGTAATCTTTAATATGTTTCGTTATTTTTATTTCCTCTCAGAGCACCTGCCATCTAATCTCTTCACCACCCTTGGTTGACTGGTAGAGAATGCCTAAGAAGGCACTAAGTCCGCCTTTGTACTTAATTGTGTGCGAGAAGTTTAAATAAATAAATATTTCACAGCTATTTACGACATTGAGAACGCACCCTCTTAAGTAATCACATTAATATAGGTAGTGTTCACAAGTTTTGGGTTATCTAGGAAATGAATATCGGTCTATTTACTTTATACACACCTGCATCCCGACCTATTGAAGTATTCAAAATCAAAACTTATTAATTCAAACTTGGCTGAGACTCAGTACCAACTAACGTAAAAATTACATAAGATAGTCCCCCAAAAACGCCCGCCGTGAAGAAGTGGCGCAACAAACTCCCCAGCAGCACAGCTGTTAGAAAAACTATATATATTGACAGTAAAAATACCAGCACTATACCTGTTCGACCCCAAGATAACTGGTTAGAAAATACCACGAATATTTTGACTCCTAAACATCAATTTTCGGGCACAAAACTATTTTTATAGCTTCAATTAAAAATTTCTCTATGATTTTGTTTTGAACTGTGATATATTTACTGTCTATGGTATTTAGTGAGGATACCATTAAAAACTGGTGTGGAATTTATGGTTCTAATTGGTATCAATCAGAGATAAGAGGTAGCGATGGATAAAGCTGTGAAAGGTGATCACAATTAATCATCATTAGAGACTCGATTAGGGCAGTGGCTGAGCCATTATATCCTAAGATGTGGGTTTGATGCTCGCACCCAGCCAATTGCGAGTCTGACTCGCGCATTAAAGGTTCCTAACCACGAAATTTTGTATAGTACCTATCAGGTATCAGGTAGTTTTTGTTAAGAGGGATGTGTGGTGTGACACGAATGGATAGAATAAGAAACGAGTACATAAGAGGAAATCTGAAGGTGGCCCTGGTGACTGAAAATTTGTGCGGAAATCGGTTGTCATGGTATGGGCATGTGATGCGGAGGAATGAGAAAAATGTTGTGAGGAAAGTCTTGCGTATGAATTTCGATGGCTATAAGAGTAGTGGAAGACCAAAGAAACGATGGATGGTCTGTGTGAAAGATGATATGGCTAGAAAGGGAGTGACTACCGAGATGACAACTAAGAGAGAAGTATGGAAGAAAGGGACATGTTGCGCCGAGTACTAATAAATTGGGATAAGGGCAGGAGAATCATAATAGGTACCTATTATGTGAAAACTTTAACAGGTTATAGATCAGTCTGTGACAGACAAACAGTCCCGTTGGCAAGTAATAATAATTACCTGCCGGGGTCGCGAGAAGGTACTTATGGGTCACCGAGGCCCCCGCAACACAGGCAACAGGAAGGAATACGGGTGGGTTTTAGTCAGTAAGAGTTTGACACACCCTCCCGCTCCGCCCAGAGCGGGAGAAGTTATTTGATGATTTCCCACCCTCAAAAAAAAAAAAAAGTAATAATAATTAGCCCGACTATAATTAATTGATTACACACTTTCGTACGCCCTCTGGCATAACATAGCGCACTCTTTACGGCCATTATTATTGTACAGTCGCCAGCACATCAAGTTATCACAAACTGTCAAATTTTCTCATTCGATATTTAACATAACCATCAACATTTTAAGGCGCTGACAAGACCCAATTGACCAAAATTGGCTTCTCTTAAGAAACAAAAAATGCCAAATCGGTATAGTTTGTGGCAGCGGAAAAAATATGTGTTAATTTTGAACATATTTCCCAGAACTTGGTTGTTACCAAAACACGTTTTGAAAAAAAAACTAACGTTAAACTAACCACTTACCTTGAGTTCTAATCCAAAATATCTGTATTAAATATCAACATACGTTACGTATTTAATTAATAACAAGAACGTCATATTTGAATGCAGAACTTGGTTGTTTTTTATTTTCGATTACTCAACTCAATTTTGTGTAAATAGATGATTGCTTCATATTTGGCAATAAATTACAAGCGCTGTGTCATCGGGCTTCTCTTTCTTTTCTATGCAATCTGACAGTGACCGCGGTTTAGGTGTTGTCAGCGTCTTTTTTTTTTTGTGGATGGGAAATCATCAAATAACTTCTCCCGCTCTGGGTGGAGCGGAAGGGTGTGTCAGACTCTTACTGACTAAAACCCACCCGTATTCCTTCCTGTTGTCTGTGTTGCGCGGGCCTCGGTGACCCATAAGTACCTTTCCGCGACCCCGGCAGGCATCGGCCCTAGTGGACCCCTACCTTTGTGCTGAGGACATCTCTTTGAGGCGCGCGTGGAATACAACGCGCCGTCGACCCGGGCCTGGTCCTTACCGGACGGTGAGCTACCCATTGCTCACCGTCCGCAAGCCCGCGTCTACGGTGGCCGGAAATCCGCCCGGGATTCCCGACGCCCAGGGCGTCTCCTGCGGCGGCTAGGGGCGAGAGGGCGCAAAACATGCCTTTCCCTTAACCATCCCGCCTCCTCCTTCGCGAGCATTACTGCTTCGCAGAAGGAGGTAACGGCTGCCCATGCCCTCTTGCTCCGTACCATGGCCTGAACCAGGGCCGGATGCGAGAGATCTCTGCCACCGATCGCCTCCACGAGGACACGGTGGTGCTCTGCCCAAGCCAGGCAGACCTCCACCGTATGATCCACCATGTCCTCCGAGCGATCCACACAGTGGTGACACCCGGGCGTTTCCTCCCGCCTTATCCGACACAGGAACCTCCCGAAGCTGCCGTGTCGGGTGAGGACCTGCGTCAGGCGGAAGGTGAGGACGCCGTAGCGCCTCTCTAGCCACTCCTCAAAGAGGGAACTTGTCGCCGCAGTTGTCAGCGTTTTAAGGTTTAATATAATTTGGTGAAATTAGACAGTTTCGTATAACCTGATGTGCTGTCGACTGTACTCGTAATTATGTGAAGCAAATTAATACATCACATAACATAACATCACGCATGTAACCCCCGAAGAGTTAGGCAGAGGTGTACCAGTACACCCACATTTCGCCAGTGACCTTATTGCCATCAATCGCGCACGAACCCAGACTCAGGGCTGCTTCTGAGATATTCTTGATGATAACACTTCGACCCGGGAATCGAACCCAGCACCTCATATGACCAACGAGGCTGTCTTTTTTTTTTGGGTGTGAAATCATCAAATAACTTCTCCCGCTCTGGGCGGAGCGGGAGGGTGTGTCAGACCCGTATTCCTTCCGTTGCCTGTGTTGCGGGGGCCTCGGTGACCCATTAGTACCTTCCCGCGACCCCGGCAGGACCGAGGCAGTCTAGAATCTGCATTAATGTTCCACCAAATTCATTCAATCGGGTCAGACAAATTCCACATTAATCACGTCCAATATTCTACACAACTAAACCGGTGTATAACCATAAAATATAATTTACTACAGCTAATTTATGTAATATCGGTTTCAACAGTTATATGAGGTGGCTCGCTGATAGCTCAGAATGGACTAATTATTTTACAGCTTGTTCTTATTGATTTACAGTAATTGTAACTTACTGACCTTATTCAATTGTTTTCTTTGGTACAATTATTATCGTTAGGCACTCTGTGAGCCTTGAAATTCCAGGTTTGGTTTTTAGTGATAGTGTCAGCAAGAAATTCGATTCTAAGAGCAGATGGGATTTTGGTCAAATTTGATTATGTAGCGGAACTTCACAGAAATGTGGGTACATAATCAGCCTATAATTTTCCGCTGCTGGGACAGGCCTCCTCTCTGTGAGAGGGAGTGGGCCGTATTCCACCACTCGGGCTCAGTGCGGGTTGGTAGACGACACATGTCTTCGAATTTTTGGTTCTAGGACACGCTGGTTTCCTCACGATGTTTTCCTTCCCCGTTTTGAGAGCAGTGGTGATGAAACAATTTACCCAAAGATAAGCGCCTGTCCGGGTACGAACCTACGACCTACAACTCGTAAAGTCGCGGCTTACCACTGGGCCACCACTGCACTCAAATGTGGGTACTTCTATCTAATAATGCAAAACAGAAAATAATATGATATTACACACACGATGCGTGTATGACCGCACTGACGATGTCGTCTCGTTTTAGAAAATTCGTTTCAACCATACATATCAGACTGTGCGTGCGGTCGACACACCATGTGTGTGCCAGCCAGCAGCATGGCGGTCTATCATCATCATCATTTTCCTGCCCTTGTCCCATGTTATTTGGGGTCGGCGCAACACGTTGTTGTCTTCTATCCTCCGCTGTCAGCCGTCATGCTATCATTCATTTCCTTCTCTTTCATATCATTCCTCACACAATCCATCCATCTTTTCTTTGGCCTTCCTCTCCCTCTCCACCCATCAACATTCAAATTCATCACTCTTTTAGTCACATGCGTTTCATCTCCTCATCACATGCCCATACCAAGCCAAACGACTTCCTTTCAACTCTTCTGTCACTGGCGCCACTTTCAAGCTGCCCCTTATATATTAATTTCTTACTTTATCCATTTTCGTCGCTCCACACATCCATCTCAACATTCTCATCTCCGCTGCATGCACTCTTTTTTCATCCGTCTTCTTCACGGCCCAGCACTCCGATCCATACAGTACGACAGGCCTTATCACGGACTTGTAAATTTTCCCCTTTAACTTGAGGGGCATCCGTGGGTCGCAAATTGTGTCTGTGACCTGTCGCCATTTCATCATCCCGAGTTGATCCGGTGCGTTACATGTCTAGCCCAGCTATAATTTGCCACGAGTCAAGGTGTTAACTCATTATTTTCAAGCTTATTTCAATACCGAATGCATCTGTTAATTTAATTTGACGTGGTGTATATATAATGAAATTCGTTCCTCTTCATTTCGTTCGACCCGAAAGTCTGCTTCTAATATCACCTTTCATGATGGCTCCATTACATCATAACGGCGGTATCTATCAATAACTCAACACACACTACATAATAATATTAAATATCCGTCCTCTAATAGCTTTTATGTAACTTTAATAAACAACCGACCAAGGGATAGTTGCACAATTGTCAGAAATACAGCGAGCGACAATTAGCCAAGAATTGCGTCGACGTATTAGCTAAACGATGTTAATTGATCTGTTTTAGGTGGTTTAAATTATATAATTTAGTTTATTATTGATTTAGTTCCAATCAACTCAGCATATCACAGTCCACAGCTGGATAAAGGCCTCTCCAAAGTGACGCCATAACACCCTTCTCTGCCTTCCGCATCCAGTCTGTCCCAGCCACCCATGGATGATGCCTGTGTAAAAAAAAAGAAATTCTATTTAGTCCGTCAGTCAGATAATACAAAAATATTGGACACGTATTTTTTGCTTTGTCATATTAATACTTAGATAAAACGCATTAAAGTTGGAGAGCGGGGGCTCGCTACGACACAATTCAGTATAAAATCTAGCAAGGCGTGGCGTCATGACAAATTTTAACTCAATGTATCGCCGTAATCTTTTGATTACGTAAAAAAAGAAAAAATACGTGTCCAGTATTTTTTAATAATCTTCCCGATGGACAAAAGAAAAATTCATGTAAACGCATAGAAATAGAAAAATCATGATCACATTACCACACTTCAGTTTGGACCTAGGTCCTTACAATAGAATAGAATACTCTTTATTATGTACACCATAAAAATGACAGATATAAACGTAGAAATGTTACATAGGGTGACACAATGGACGGTCTTATCGCTAAAAACAATCTTATAAAGGCAACCTTTGGATGGACCTTAGTATTCAGGTACAATATCTACATATAAATAGAATTTATGAAAACCTGGCTGCGTGACGGTTGATGATTAAATCTATAAAAGGTAATTTTCAAAGGGCAATGGAGAGGGTTATGCTTGAGTTTCCCTACGTGAACGAATCAGAAGTGAAGAGATCCGCAGGCGAACCAAGGTTACCGACATAGCTCGAAGAATTGCCACATTACTCGCAAAACAGATGGCCAATGAGGCCGAAAGGTTCTGGAGTAGCAACCGTGTAATGGAAGATGTAGTGTTGGAATGCCTCCTACAAGGTGGACCGATGACCTTGTGACGGCCGCAGGAATCCGCTGGACGCGGGAAGCACAGAACCTATGTCCAGCAGTGGACGTCTTTCGGCTGAAATGATGATGATGATGAGATAATTTTCGATAAACTATCTTTATGTATATCTAGAAATGAGGACATTGACTTTTGAAATAACATGAATGAATTAGCATTATGCATATTGCAACCTAAGAAAAAAAGAAGTTACGTTTTGACTGTAACGCTTGGGATGTTCCATATAAAAATATCACACCTGCATTCCCCGAAAGGATAGGCAGAGATTTATAAGTCCCTATCCTACACTCAAAATTTGCCAAGTAATAGAGGGCGAGCCTATGGCCATTAACTGGAAAACAACCGAGACTCGGCTGCGCCTAAAAAAAATCATATGGAAAACACCAAAAGCATTGGCCGGGGATCGAACCGACGTGATCAACGTCGCAATTAATCTAGACAAGTTATTAGCTAGAATTTCGCTACATAAGCGTATATTTGATCAGTCTGATCGTAATTAGGGAATAAGTAGGTCATACCGTTGGTCAAACCGAAGCCCTAGAACCAAAAATTCGAAGACATGTGACATCTACCATCCCGCACTGGGCCCGCGTGGTGAATTACAGCCCACTCCCTCTCACAGAGAGGAGGCCTGTGTCCCAGCAGTGGGAACATTATAGGCTGATTATGTATTATGTAGGTCATATATTAGACTGCCAAAATAAGCACACTTACAAAAAAAACACCATATAGTACTGTATAAACTGCGTTTCAATGTCCCTCAGAGATCAGTTAGATTTAATCCACCTTTCTCCATACCTTTTTCTTCTTATAACTATAGGCAAAGCTCATACATAGTGCGAGCGAGTAAGGATTTTAATATTCTTTGTAAAGAGTTCTCATTTGACCCATTTACCACCAAAACCTATTCTGCACGCACTCAGCTGAGCGCCGACTTTTTAAAAGTGCATATAAGTGCTTTAAGTACCTTATATTTTTTTTCTATCGTGGTTGTTAGTGATCCTAAGATTTCAACTACTTTTTTCGTTTTTACCCGTGAAAACCTGTAATTGGCTCTGTGTAGCTTATACAATTGTTATCCATTTAATATAGCTGTTGGTTCTCCTATAAATTAATACACGAAAAAGCCTTTAAAAATAAAAAATCGACTTGTAATTGTATTCAGCAGATCTGTCACCAGCGTGGGCCGAATATTGTGAACCGAAGAAAGTTTGTATGTATGTCACAACCTGTCTCGAACCGGTCCGATTTGTCTTACGAGCCGGCACGACTGATATGGTCAAATTATAGGTCACTAACACACTATCCGATGGATACTAATCGATTTGGATATCTTATCTTTTAACTGTTTATTTTGTGATCTTTTTGATGGGTTTTTAAAAGAATGTTGATGGTATCTGCATGATAAGTTTTCGGCCACCCATTTGGTGCAAAGTGATAACTGGCACCGAATTAATCAAATAACTTCTCCCGCTCTGGGCGGGGCAGGAGGGTGTGTCAGACTCTTCCTGACTAAAACCCACCCGTATTCCTTCCGTTGCCTGTGTCGCCAGGGACCTCGGTAACCCTTTAGGACATTCCCGCGACCCCGGTGGCATCGGCCCTAGTGCCCTAGTAGTCCTACACTTGTGCTGACATCTCTTTGAGGGCCTGGTCCTTATCGAACGGTAAGCTACCCATTGCCGCAAGCCCGCGTCTGGCTATGGACACCTGCGTTGCAGTATCAAAAGAATTGCTGATGCGATGAAATTGTAGAGTTAAAGTTGACGTACCAGGCTGGCAGCAGGTGGAACAGAGTTGCCGAGGTACAAGCATGGGAAGGTCTTCGCTCCACCAGGCCTGAAGGCGTACCACACTACCTTATAACACAAGTAGCATAGTGATAGTAAGTAGTTAGTATATAATGATCCCACTGCTGGGACACAGGCCTCCTCTCTGTGAGAGGGAGTGGGCTGTAATCCACCACGCGGGCCCAGTGCGGGTTGGTAGATGTCACATGCCTTCGAATGTTTTCCTTCACCGCTTTGAGAGCAATGGTGATGAAATGCTGTACACAAAGTAAAGCGCCTGTCAGGGTTCGAACCTACGATTTACAACTCATAAGTCGCGGCCATTTCCACTGGGCCACCACTGCTCCACACGCTGGCACACAAGTGTTTGGCCCAAAATAAATGTTTTATTTTTTTAGTTTTAGGGGCCGTCCTTAAATTACGCTTCGTGACGTTACATGTTCAAAACTAAAGTATTAAATCTCTGAACTTCAATTCTAAGGAAAAAACTTTTAAATATTACCAACTCTATTAATATGATGGGGTTTAATTTAAAAATGCAAACTACGTGACTTGCGACAAAGGCGGCGGTGACTTTAAAAATCATGAAATTCGTGTGACGTAATTTATGGATACAGGACAAATATTCGTTAAATAATGGACAATTCAAAAGTATGAGTTGTATTTAATAATGTAATGTGTATCACATCCATTGTTGTTATTGAATTCGAATGTATTAATAAACACATTCCTATGTATAAAATGTGCTAATATGCATCCCAGACATAGCTAGAAATGCAATAATTTCGTTACAAAATGAAATAAACGGATAATATATTTATTTACATAACCAAATTACAAGATAATTATGTCGGTCGAGCAGGCAGGTTGCAAGAAAACTCGATGTACTGGAACAGGTTTAATGAAGGGATTACAATTTTGTTCTAAAAATAGGATAATGGTGACAGTCGTTCGATGTATGAAGCGAAAGTGAGTCCGTCATGGAGCGCGGCGTCGCCGTCCGCCGCCGATGCACGTCACGTTGCGCCGACTCAGCACTAGACTTTGTGTCGCCGGCTGATGCAATAGTTGCGAGGATTCGGGTCAGTTCATCAAAACAAAAACATCAAACATCTTCCCCCTGAAGATCAGCGACTATTAGAGGATTGGTTCGAGAATAGCGCTGATAATCTTGGTTGAGCACTTGCGGTGTGGTTGTTAACCTCGGTATATATATCGCCATGGTCTGTTTCATCGTTAGTTCGTTCTGGTGCTGTTTCCAGAGTGCGCCGTCTTATGTATCTTCGTAGCGCGAAGGCGATTCCCATTACGCTTGTACCTAAGAGTACTAGGTAGAGCGGTGTGATAGTGTAGTACACGCCATGAATGTCAGCTGTATTCAGGGTCAATGGTGGTTCTATGGTTATCTCCTTATTAGCAGTATGGAGGCTGTGGAGGTTGACAGAGTTGAGTGTTAATTTCCTATCCTCAGTATTGTGGTTGGTTCCGTTGCTGAGTGGGATGTTCATAATTTTCAGTACCTGTCCTTTTAATCGGTCGTCCCTGTTTGCTAGGATTAGGTCCGGGGTTTGTACATCGCAGCCTTTCGGGATTGTGATGAGGTAGCTTCCTCGTACTGTGTTGTATTGAGTATCGGTGCAGGCCAAGCGAATGTTTGTAGGTGCAGGAAAGCTCGCTACATAGTGTCGGTCGTCGAGGGCTTCCACGGCTTCAGTTTTTAATTTGGCTATGGTGAATAGGCAGGATTTGTCGACTTGCTGGGTAGAGATGAGGTGGTGAATGCAGTCGCCTTGATTTTGGTAGTGTTGATTGATGCTGTCCTCGCAGAGATAGTATTGGCTGGACTTCGGGCATTCTGCCTCTATGTACATAAAATCTTCATCGTGAATTGCTAGGAAGGGATAGGATGGAATTAGCACTTTGTCATCTTGATTGGGAACTGCGGATAATTTATAAAGGTTGTAGGTGTGGGGAAGGACAACCGGGAATTTAAATACCAATACTAAATTTTGACTATTATAATAGTACCCTAACTTAATTATGTCGAAATACTCCCTGTAACTAATGTTTAGTATATGTTCCCTACCATAGAGGGCATTTAATTGTTCTTTCATCCTGTTGAATGTATTTAATTTAAACATAAGAAAATGTGTGCTCTTGGCACGTATGAAAGCTAGTAAGTTTTCTAGTTTAAGCATTTCGTCGGACAATGATTCGATGTTGTCCGCTAGCATTATTATGTATTGAGCCAGATGGGCATACCTAACTAAGTCTTTTTCCTGACGTAAATCATTAATCATGATTTCATCTACCGTTTCCCTAATCTTGTTCTGATTCTGGAGTAATTTGCCGAAAATTTTGGAATTTTCCGACATCCAGTGTTTATTTAAACTAACTCGGTTATTTAGTTCTGTGACCATCTTATTTTCATTCTCCTGCAGGGTTTTAATTGCATTATCATAGCGGATAGCGTCCGTATAATCCAAGTTTCCGGAAATGCTCTTAACAACTGAACCTAGCCCATCAATAAGGCCTCTCTTGACGCGGTTAGACTGGAACAATTCTAACTGGTCGGACAGCTCCGTGATCTTGTTACGAAGATGTTCGATATGTGGTTGGTATAAAGAGAGCGTTCTATTGTGGAACTCAGGTGACATAGTATCTAATTGTTTCCTTACTAAGTCTATATTACTACGAATAATGTCTAAGTTAACCGGTTGGACAAACGAGTGGTAATGGGATATAACTTTTGTTTTCCCTAGCATGAAAGGTAAGATGCCCGGTCCATTGTCCAGACTACTTAGCGTAATTTCCTCCGCTTGTGTCAGGCCCAGGGCCAGGAAGATGATCCTGTAACAAGTGGTTGCTATTAGGGACCCGTTTCAGGCGCGACTTGGCAATGGGACCACGTTTCTTTTTGGTGTAAATGTGGATCGGTAAGTTGGCTAGGACCGTGTCGCGAGTAAATCTAGGGGCCAGTTTTTGGCGGCTGGCCATTGGATTCTGTACAAAAATCTGCTGATCTGCGGAATATTCTTGTTCGGATTCCCTATCTTTGTTGATATTTTCGATAATCCGTGTTCGATCGTGCAGGGATGAACTATTAATCATCTCGAAAACTCTTTGCATCTTAGTGCGATGTTCTTGTGTATATGACTGTAGCATGTTTTCTGACAGGTTAATATCTAATGGATCGCGGGGGTCTAGGTGACCAGTAATTATATCCAAAGGTCTGCATTTGGTAAAACTATGAACAGAACTATTGTAACCTAGAATTGCATAAGGCATTAAGTTCATAGCGGAGTTTCCACGGTGCTCTAATTTTAAAATACGCAAGTGTTCCAGAAGTGTGGAATGCAGCCTCTCCACCATGCCATTTTCATTAGGCGTGCATGCTGAAATTTTGTGGTGTTGTACTTTATGAATTTTGACAAATTCCGAGAATAGTTGATTTGTGAATTCTGGGCCTCTGTCTGTGACAATAGTTAAGGGAAATCCATGGTGGGTACTAAATGTTAGGAGAGCTTGTACGACGCTGATTGCTGTCGCGTCCCTTAAGTAGTAAGCTTGAGCATATTTTGAGAATGAGTCGATGATTGTGAGATATTTTTGCGTTTCGACACTCAGTAAGTCAAGATGTACTATTTCAAACGGTTTGGTTGGAGGTGGTACTATATTAAACTTTTGTTTCACGGGGTTTCTATCGTATTTGGCTTGACCACACACGTCGCATTCGTTTATATATTTTGTTATGTGTTCCCTCATTTTCGGCCAGTAAAATTTATTGGATAAGGACGTGTAGCACTCATTAATTCCACGGTGATTGGTTTTACCCTCGTGGTACTTGCGAATTATCTCCTGCTGCTTTAAATAATCCTTGACATTTTCTAACTCTACTTTTGTTAAGACTAGGTCCATGGATGAACTTTTAAATTTACTTTGGATAATGGGAATAATTTCGTACATGGCTAATGGGGGATTAATGAGAATACCGGTCCTTACCTTGGGGTTAATGTACTCTTTCACAGCGTTTTCGACATCCTCTTCGAGATTACTCTTGGAAATCTGAATATGTGTTTTGACTCAAACGGTTTTGAAACTGAAGGGCGGCTTCTTACGTCATCGACCAACGTGAAAATGATTTGTCTATGGTACTTGTTAAGTGGGAAATCGGTTATAGGAACTTCTAATATCGGGTTTTCGGCGTCAGTGTGAACTGTATCAGTCTTTGAACTATTTAATAATGAGGACGGTCTTTCAGTAGGGTTGGCTATAAGAGAGCTAGTCTCTTCGTTGTGTAGTTCGATGCGGGATAATGCGTCAGCGTTAGTGTTGGACTTTCCTTGCTTGTAAACTACGGAAAAGTCAAATTCACTTAGTTTTAGTCGCCATCGAGTAAGACGCGAGTTAGGTTCTTTGATGTTCATTACCCATTGAAGTGGCCTATGGTCTGTGACAATTTTAAATTTTCTGCCGAATAAATACGGTCTAAAATATTTGGTGGCCCAGACTATCGCAAGCAGTTCCTTCTCGATGGTGCTGTAGTTGATCTCACTACTGTTCAATGTCCTAGAGGCGTAAGCAATAGGCTTATCCGTACCTATGGTCCCCTGAGACAAGACAGCTCCTATTGCTAAATTCGACGCGTCCGTCGTTAAAACAAATTCTTTAGAAAAATCAGGATATTGTAAGATGGGGTCGTTAATTAAGAGCGTCTTACACTTCTCGAAACAGCCCGTGTAATTTTGGTCTAACGTAATTTTTGAGCCCTTTTTCAAGCATTGCGTCATAGGTTTTGTTACTTTCGCGAAATCGGGTATGAATTTTCTATAGTAGCCAAGAAGACCCAGGAACCTTTTAATCTCGGTGGAGGTTTTCGGAAGTGGATAATTCTTTATTGCGGATATTTTGTCGGGGTTTGGCTTAATGCCCTCTTTGCTAATGACATGGCCCAAGTAGGCTGTTTCCAGTTTGAGAAACTCTGACTTGTCCATTTGAATTTTAAAGTTGGACTCACGTAGTCTATTGAATACTTTTTCCAGATTGACCATGTGTTCCTGTAATGACGTAGAAAAGACTATGACGTCATCTAAATAAATGAGGCATATGGTGTTTTGTAGGTCTCTGAGAACGTTATCCATTACGCGTTGGAAAGTGGATGGGCTATTCTTCAAACCCATGGGCATTCTCAAAAACTCAAAATGGCCATGTTCTACTGTGAATGCTGTTTTGGGAATGTCTGCAGGGCTCATCTCTACCTGGTAAAAGCCACTGGCTAAGTCTAAGGTCGTAAAATAGTTACAATTGCCTAGTTTATCCAAAATATCCGCAATATTTGGAATGGGGTATTTATCATCCAAGGTTTTTTCATTTAACTTCCGAAAGTCTACCACTAATCGCCATTTGGTCTTACCTGAAGCGTCCGCCTTTTTAGGGACAACCCATATAGGAGAACTCCATGCAGACTCTGATGGTTGAATAATTTGCTGGTCTAGCATCTTACTAATCTGATCCTGTACCTCTTGTCTGTGCACAAAAGGATACCTATAGCTTTTGGTATATATAGGGATTTCGTCACTAGTTCTAATTGAGTGTTTTATTTTATTGGTAAAACTCAATTTCTCCCCTTCTAAATAAAATATGTCGGCATAGCGCGCGCATAACAACTCCAAGTTAACGCGTTCCTCGTTGTTCAAATGATCCGTACGTAAGCGCGATAGCACTTCCTGTACACGTCGAGGCGCTTGCTCGGTGCACGTGTACTCGGTATTATAAAGCTGCGCACACACCGGGCGGTCGCTACGATTCGGGTTATGAATTTCTAATATGCCCCTCTGGTTTTTTACAGTAGTTAAACACTCGCTAATATGACAGTTGGATATGATCTGTTCCGGGATAATTACTTCTCCGTTTCGGATATTAATTGGTAATTTCACTAACTTTGAAGAACCGGCGGGTATGATATCTTCGTATAAGTTAGCGTTTCGTGAATCATAAACCCATATAGGATTTACTGCATTTTTTGTTACTAATGACTTTGTCTTAAAATCAATGGCGGCCTCCCACTTGTCTAGTAAATCTGACCCTATCAATCCGTCGAAATAATCGTGAAAGTTATATACAAAAAGTGTAACGCAATCCTTATCGTTCAATTCAGAGAAGCAAGGTAGTGTTATCGAGTAATCGCTACGTGTCACAGCGTGCACATTACAAACTTCGAAGGGGTCATAGTTCAACTGTATGTTATTGAAATAAGCTCCGACCGCATTAGGGCTAATAAAAGATTGGTTAGCGCCCGTATCTATTAGAAGTTTTAGAGGAGGATCTTGGATTTGCAAGTAGGGGAGCTGGCGTTGCGTTTGAAGGTTGACCTCTATTTTGGTTTGTCTAATTTTTGAGGGCTCTGAAAATCCTCGTTTGGACAAGCCGGTTTAGCTGGCTCATCTTTTACCGTGTCATTACTTACCTCCAGCTGTGGGTGATGCATTTGATCATTATCGATGTAATAGTATCCTTCATCGTACTCGTTAGGTTCGTAAAACATATAGTTGTCGGTATCATAATCTCCGTAACCGTAATAAGAGGAGCAATCGTTGAAATTCATCTCCTTGCTTCCGAAATTGTGATTAGCCGGGGAATTACCAAATTTAGCCCAGTCATGTCCTTTTGTTGCGTTACTGGGCGGTAAAAGTCTAGGCACGAAATGGCTGACGCCACTCATTGGTCTAGGCTGTTGAAAGTTACTTTGCGGTACGATATTACGCGGTACAAATTTAAATGCATTATTTTGGTTGTAATTAGGAGGGGGAGCACGAAACATCTGTTGCGTGCGTGATGGTCCGGCCTGATTTTGATTATTGAAATTAGGTCGCCATGGTACGGGTGCATGTGGCATCATTGGGTGACCGAATGGACTCCTAGAGGGTCCAGGCATATTAAAGGGGAGCGGTCTAGGCTGCGGTATATTAAAACCCGTTGCTAAAGGCAGAGGTCTAGGTGGCACGGCTTGGGGTGTCGATTTCTTATCCGGAACTTGACTATTACGCTGCTGCAAGTACACTACGTTTTGTTCCTCATGAACAAACTCTAAGGCTTTTTCAATGCTTTCGGGGCGCATACACCTAATCCGTGAACCTAGTGGGTCCTTGAGCCCACGTACAAATGCCTGCAAGGTCAATTTTTTATATAGGTCCCTTTTCGCATTGATAGTAGTTGCTACTTCCTCATGTAGAGAGACATAAGTCATTAACGTGCTGAACAGGTTTTGGCACTTTTCATAAAACTCGTGAGGGCTGTCAGGCCCCTGTGACAGTAACGCTAAGTCATTGTATAATGCCGTCTCATCGCGCTGATCTGAGAAATTGTTTACGAGAGATTTGCGTATACCCGTCCAGTCGGACGGGATGCCGTTCGAATTGATCAATCGGGCCGCGGGACCAGTTATTTTGTTTAATATACCGTTGATAAGAGCAACTTCCGAAAGTATGTTAGGCGGCTCTGGTTTTTTTACAAATTCGTCCACCAGCTCGTCACACAACTGTATGAACCTAGTTAATACGTTAACGTTACCATCAAACTCGGGCACCAACCGAAGGGCCTTAAAAATGCCATCTAAATCTGCCATCCTATTCTGTGGACTATCTGACCTAGAGTCTAAGCTAATTTCTCTGTTTAAATCTAAAGCACTATTCCTACTACTATGCCTACTCTCTAACCCTACACTCCGTGATTCTCGTGGATGGAAAATCTTGGAAAATTCGTGGACACAGGAAACTTAAGGACTAGGGTGAGCAATTCACTTAAAAGATTTTAACGTACTCACATGAACTGCATATCTCGTCTTCTCGCTGTATCGATGGCTGGATACCCCTGCTGCAAGTCACGACGTGTAGATTCGGGTCCTCGAACGGCCTTGATGACCGCCACGCCAACTCACAGGTGCGTGAAGTTGATTCTCGAGGATCCTACCGACTGCGCCAATTATGTCGGTCGAGCAGGCAGGTTGCAAGAAAACTCGATGTACTGGAACAGGTTTAATGAAGGGATTACAATTTTGTTCTAAAAATAGGATAATGGTGACAGTCGTTCGATGTATGAAGCGAAAGTGAGTCCGTCATGGAGCGCGGCGTCGCCGTCCGCCGCCGATGCACGTCACGTTGCGCCGACTCAGCACTAGACTTTGTGTCGCCGGCTGATGCAATAGTTGCGAGGATTCGGGTCAGTTCCGGTGGAATGCGTAGTTCGTGGATTATTGGTAGGTAGCCTTAACAAGATGATTATTATTTTTAATAATATAATTTGATTTATTTACTGATTTATGCAAGCATTGAAATTCCCTAAACAATCGGCCTTCTGGGATTTTTTGGACTACTGGGACTCAGAACTCCTCTCCGTGAGAGGTAGCGGGTCACAATCCCATGCCGGGCATACAGGATTGATGTGATACGATGTGATGTTTGCCTTCGCCATTTTGAGCAGTGATGTTGAAAAAATTGCCTGAATTGCCTACGGCCTGGTCGCTGCAGCCTGGTCCACGACGATCTACTCGTCGGGAAGGTACTAAAGGGTTACCGAGGCCCCTGGCAACACAGGCAAGAGTAAGGAATACGGGTGGGTTTTAGTCAGTAAGAGTCTGACACACCCTCACACTCCGCCCAGAGCGGGAGAAGTTATTTGATGATTTCCCACCCAAAATAAAAAAAGTTGTAATAAAAAAACAACCATTGTTTGTTTGTTGTAAACCATTTTGTAAATAATTTGCAAATAAATAATTCTTGATTTTTGTTTAATTGCCCGTGTCTCGTGTCCGTCAAAATGTTGCACTTCTATCCAAGGTGTATTTGAAAAAAGCTGAAAACCAGAGGATTCGTGGAGCTCAGCACTATGAATAACTATTACTGTGGGAACAACGCTGAAATCGTTCACATATGAATTTAATTCAACTATAAATACTCCATATATACTAGTCAAAACAAAATAAGGGCCACCACGTTTTTACAGCATTATCATGAATTCTTGAGGTTCAAGGGTTGATTAATGATAAGATCGGGTAATTTACTTGATTTTTATTGTAAACAGCATAAAATTGTTATGGAAAAATTAATTTAAAAAAAAATACACTACTTTTACAAAAAAATTAAAATTTTGAAAACAAACAGCGAGATAAAAAATTAAGTGAAAAAAAAAAAAACTAAATGTGTTGGTTGATTTTTGAGTTTCCTCAATATCTGGTGTGCCCTCCTCGTTTTCTAATGCACTCTTGAAGCCTGGAAGGTACACTCTCCTCCAGGTGTACCACTGTTTCTTGAGGAATTTGTTCCCAGCTTGATTTCAGAACGTTAATTAGCTGTCTTTCATTGTACACGGGTTGGTTTGTGCTTCGAACACTGCGTTTCAGTAAATCCCACATGTGTTCAATGGGATTGAGATCCGGACTGTTTGCAGGCCAGGGTAGTACCTGTATACCAGCCTCCTCTAGAGCTTCTCTGGTGGCCCTAGCTGTATGAGCGCGAGCATTATCGTGCATTAGATGGAATCTCGCGCCGATTCTCTGTGCATATGAGACCACATGGGGTCTTATGACCTCCTCGATATATCGTTGAGCTGTAATTGTGCCTTCGTTCAGAATTACCAACTCGGTTCTACCTGATATAGAGATTCCTCCCCACACCATAACATTGGGGCCCCCAAATCTGTCACTTTCATCAGCATCCGAAAATCGCTCACCTTCACGCCTCCAAACCCTAATGCGACGGTCATCACTAAAAAATTTCACTTTGCACTCATCCGTAAACAATACCGTGCTCCAATCACTCATATCCCATGCCAGATGCTGCCTTGCGAACGATAATCGGTTTGCACGATGAGCACTTGTTAATGGTATCCGCACTACGCGTCTCCTGGAGAACTGCTGGTCCTCGTGTAACCGATTTCTAATGGTTTGATCACTAACGCGTGTACCCGTCGCCTGCCGCAAACGGTTTTGTAAGGAGCGGGCAGTGACGCAGCGTTCTCTACGCGCAGTCAAGCGCACGTAGCGGTCCTCCTGTGCGGTAGTTGCTCGAACTCTGCCAGATCCCCGTCTCCTGGTTAGTCTCCCAGTCTCTTGAAATCGATTCCAAGCATTCTGAATCGCTCGCCGGGAAAAACCCAGCTGCAACGCCACAGAGCGCTGCGAATGGCCTTCTTGAAGCAATGTTACGGCCCTAGTTACAGTTGGTAAATCCATATGTCGTCGAATTCTCGGCATAACTTTTTTAAATGTTACTTCAGCCACTAGTTAAACAAAACTTAAACTGTTCTTGACTGAATCGTCACTTTGACTGAGTTAAAATCTGTCTTGAAAACGGGTAAAATCAAGTGGTTACAAAAAATTATCAAAAACTACCCACTTTAAACCATTATGCAGCTGGAATACTCAAAAAATGTTTGTAAACAAATAAGGTAACACCACAATAAATAATCAGCTACTTGAGAACACATAAAAAATAAATTATCGCTACCGAGGTAAAAAAAAACAAGTGGCCCTTATTTTGTTTTGATTAGTATATTATAACATTAGAAAAATAACGGCCAAATTACAGCAGTTATTGTGTAGGTAATATTGTTGAAATGACAACATTTTAGAGTTAATTTTTAATACAAAAGCTGAATAGATAACATTGCTTTATATTTATCATCAAATAACGGACTTTGTATACGTTTATATCGAAATAACGAAAGAGTTATAACCGTTATTTGTCTAGTATTATAATACATGTAGTATCTGACAAAATGTATGGAACAGCTGCTTTTTTATTTTATTTTAGTTATAAGAGTCACATGAGTCACCTACACCTTATATATTTTGGTATGTCTTACCCCGTAAGGTTTTCTAATCTGGCAAGCTTATTAGGTATACCGCTGTGTTGACCGTCAGATCAACACGTAGTCAGTAAATTATATGCCGCGGTCCTCAATAGACATACCGACGTTATTATAGTGCTGTTCCAACATATTTGTGTCGATAATAAGTGGTGCTGCACTAGCAGAGATTATTATGGGTAAAATTATGTCGATAATGGTCCATATACCAGGATTTAGTCCATATACCTAGATGAGACAGCAGACCGTTGTAAATTTAAATAATGTTGCAAATAGGTAGTTACCTACAATGGATAATAGGACACAGCGGATCACTGGGTAATGACGCAGCTGACGAACTAGCCAGGAGAGCGTCCGGCACGTCAGTCTGCGGACCGAAACCAATCGTACCTATCCCCTTCAACCAACTACACAGGTGGCTACAGGAGCTCACCCACACACAAGCGGAGAGCTGGTGGTCCTCGGCACCACGATGCAGACAGTCCAAGAAGGCTATGCCATCCTTGGATAGTAAGTTAACCAGGCGCTTATTATGCCTGGACAGTACCGGCCTGCGCCTGTTGACGGGGACCATCACGGGACACTGTTCGCTAAACAAACACTTCCACTCAATAGGTATAACGGGCAGCCCTCTGTGCAGGGCTTGCATGGAGGCAGAGGAAACCGTTACGCATGTGGTCTTTGAATGCACAGGCGTCACCCACATTAGAACAGAAACCCTCGAGGCACCCAGATCCTACACAGATGTTCTAAACAAACCAGGAGATGTGATCAACTTCGGGAGGAATGTTGGAATAACCACCGAACGGCCACCATGGCCCACGCACAATGGTTCACCTGAAGGACTAAGTGCGGAAACCTCTAACATAGAACATACTCGTAGGTAGCTACCTAATTTGTTTTTAAAGTTATGCTTGGGTTTGCAAGTTTCACAGATAGATAGATAGAATACTCTTTATTTATTTATTTAATTATTTATTTATTTATTTATTTATTTATTTATTTATTTATTTATTTATTTATTTATTTATTTATTTATTTTTTTATTTATTTATTTATTTATTTATTTATTAAAACTTTAGGCACAAGTATAAAAAAAATAATACCGTACAAAGGCGGACTTAATGCCTGAGGCATTTTCTACCAGTCAACCTTAGGGTGATGCATAGAAGACACATGGCAGGTGCAACTTAAGGGATAGATAACACGAAAATAACTTTACAATACAAGAATACATACGTAGATACATACTCGTACATATAAACAGAATAAACTTTGTCAGGAGAAATAACGATCGGTAGTGGGGAAATATCGATCAGTAGAGTAGAAAACGAATCCAGCAAAATATCAGCGCTGGGATGTTTCTGCCAACTTCTTACGTATATGTTCACGTGCCTTCAGTTTAAAAGACAACCGACAGGTCACCGTTCTGATGTTCAGAGGGAGCGCATACCAAAGAAAGACAGCCTGGACTAAGAAAGAAGAGCGAATGAAACCAGAGCTTTATTGTGTATACCATAAAAATTACAGATCTAATTACATACATAAACTCAAGCCTTCTTCCCATGGGGCTAGGCAGAAACTAGAACGCCTGCTACGCTCCTTACATACTCCTTTTGCTTCGATTACGTTCATACAAATCTGGTCAAAATTACAGATATAAATGTTGAAATTTCAACTTTAAACGATTGCCTTTATTTAAACATCGGTAAAGTTTGTACCTGTATTATGCATTGGGGTATTTTATAGAATTACAAGCCCTGAGCCCCATGGGATTTCTCATCGGCAAAAATGAAGAACGTTCAATACTCAATATTTGCTTTCCACAATATGTGTGTGTGGTAACTTAAAATTATATGTGATCATTATGAACCCTGTCGGGTACAGCAAAATAGTAGGAGAGAGGAGTCTTTGAAACACTTAGCTCCTCAAAAAAAGGGGGGTTGAATAGGGGATCTATTCAACCCCCCTTTTTTTTTTGGTTGCCAAATTATCAAATAACTTCTCCCGCTTTGGGCGGAGCGGGAGGGTGTGTCAGACTCTTACTGACTAAAACCCACCCGTATTCCTTCCGTTGCCTGTGTTGCCAGGGGCCTCGGTAACTCTTTTGTACCTTCCCGAGACCCGTTTAGTTCAATCGATTTATATAAGTGTAAAATAAATGTAGTTAATGTAGGTATAAATGTAAAAGTCTAGAATACAATGTGAATTAATAATTCGACTAAGTATTATATTACCTCATATTTTTCATTTCTGAAACAAAATATTGTATCCTGCAGAATGTTTCAAAATTGTATGCTCATCACAGTCATCACATTGAGACAATGTGACCTCCAATAACAGTGAAGATTGATCTAAATGAGATTCAATATAATCTAATAAATTAAAATGTTATTGTTCCAGAACAGTCGTGATGGACCAGGCACGGATTTTGGTTTTCGCTCAAGATGGGGGGCAAATGTTTCTCTCTGTACGGGGCGGGGCTAAAAGCTCAGCTTGCTCCAAGCCTGTGATGGACGGTCTAGTTATGCCTACCTACTATTTTATTAATAGACACTGATTAATATTGTCATGTTTAAAATTATTGTTCTCAGCAAAATCAAATATAAAATTACCCTTGACATATTACAGAGTATGATCAGCATACCTAGAATTTCCAGCTAATTAAAGCGGTTAGGTACAGAATCTTGATTTTATTTCTCTCAGTGCCAGTGTAGGCTTAAATTAATTTATATCGTAGTATATTAATTTATACCGTGCCAGGTTAATGATGTCATAGTTATTTTGACAGTGTTCCTTGTTTTTGTTAAACTATGATTGTATGAATTAAATATGATATCACGCCTATTAGGTACACTTGCCTGTTGGTAGAAGTAGGTATTTTTTTTGGAGTCTCATCCACGTAGGTAATAGGAGGATCCGAGTGACAGTCCAGAAACTCAGAATCCGGTGTGCTATTAAAATTATATTTATTTGTTAAAAATAATATGCAATATTTTAATTTAAAATCTGATGCTAAGAGAAACATTCGCAAACAATATAAATATGACATAAATTTACCTGTTATTAAGAATATAATTTATTATAAAAGTAATTATGTAAGTGCTATTTGTGTGTACAACCAGATCCTTAAAACAAATAGGTATAAAAAAATGTTAATTTTTAATGTATTTTATAATCTGCATGAGTTCTTTTTTATGTAGGTTCGTATGTAATTTATTTGTAATTTGTCTGTAATCTATTTGATTTTTATTTTGCATATCCGTCATAGGTAGACTGTTGAGCCTAAAAAAATACGATTAAAATAAGAACTTGACTAACTTATCTTTATTGAAAATTCTTCAAATAATATTTTTTATGCAGTTGCCACAACATATTCCAAGCTTCATACTTCGAAAATGATGTATGGAGCTGATAAAGTATTATTAGTTCTATCTTCCCACCAACTTTGACGCTTTTGCCTTGCCTTGTGGCGAACCAACTAATTATCTATGGTTCCCCTGTTAGATATAAAGGACAACATTATTTTGGTCTAGAGAAATTAGTCTATGGTTCAAGGGAGACTTGGGGATTTGGACTCCAAATGTAAAACTTGTAAGATTAATTAGGATTAATATTACTATTCTCTGTGTCGTTATCTAACAAGATTATTATCCCGATTTGTGTATACGTATATTCCGCTGTCGTTTGGATAATGTGCTGTGATACAAATACACATCTTATTACAACTGAATCAAGATTCATTCAAATAAACAGGACGCCATAACGCGCCTAAAACCTTATACCTACACCATAAGCCTAAACAATGAAATGTCAATCCACACTTAAAGGCTCCCGCAGACAGGCGGGACACGACGGTGCGACGCGATTCTGATAGAACAATTTCCATGAAGTTTTCATAGAAATTGATATTGTAACGGTGATATTTTAGTTTAATCGATTTATAAAAGTGTAATCTAAATGTATAATAATAAGTGTAAAAATATATACCTACATAATACAATAAATATGACCACTTTATAACACAAAGTGACAGCTAGCACATGTCAGATTACTGCAGTGAATTATTAATTCGACTTTAGTGTCGCATCGCGCCTGTTTGCGGGAGCCTTCATGGCAACTCACCCACTTATAAAATTATTCGCATTAATTTCATCCATAATTTTCAAACCAGTTACCACTCGTAAGAACGACGAACAGTTATCGGTAGCTCACCCGTCGCCGACAGGTAGTGTGCCGTTGTCGCAAAAAATCTTTGAATATGACTTCACTTGACAAATCCACACAATAGAAGGAAAGGTATTCTTAGGCCTAAGGCCTTTTTTTCTCATTTGTTTGCTGTCGAGATTCTTGTTAGATGGTCATGGCTAATTTGACCGCGTTTTTTATGTTTGATAGAGGAAGGATTGTTTGCATAATGCAGGTACAACCTCGTACTAGCGGACCAAAGTAATTGGACATCAGCAGGCTTAGCATGACGCTTTCTACTTCTACTCTAGGATGCATTCTATTTCTACACTACTGTACAATAGAAATCACTTATCTACCCTTCTCGGTAGAAAACCGTCACCTGTCTACACGGAAACGTCATTTTTGGCTACTCTTCCGTCGACAAAACGCTTCTCTACGGTTCTCGTACTAAGCCTGCTGACAGTCGTAATTGGCTATAATATTGTGCAGATTACGAAAAAACGGAGGGTAACGACCAAACGTTACCTCCGTCTTTTCGTAATCTACACCCAAATGCAGTTGCAAAATACTGGGGACTGCCTCAAAAGTAGTTTCCTAGTTTGACAGTAGCTGACCGCGCTAACCACCCTCACATTACCGGCTGTTGATACCCACGTACCGACATGCACGGTTACCCAGCTGAAATTGTGGCCCACTGTATCACTGGAATCCTTATTTTATTGTCTTTATCCGGGTCGCGATTAATCTTAACGATCGTTCGGTGCACCTTGGGGCTGAGCCCCGCATGGCTTGGCTTTAACTATTATTCTCATCGCTACACTATAGAAGAAGAGGCAACACACTTGCTAAGTAATGATGCTTCGACGATAATGGCAAGTCAGATAGATAAATGTAACCATAAGATGTGTGAAATGAGAAATTTACTTTAGTCTCTGCACTAGTAAACCGATTCTATGCAAATGAGATGTCAATCGATTCGTTTTAGTAACGCTCGTGAGCCTATTATGAACGCTAATGTTTTTTCACATATTCTAATACGATTCTAGTAAGTAAGTACTTATATATGTAGGTATGTACCTACATTCGTTTGAGGTTACATTTGTGTATGGAAATTGCTTTTATTTGCCTATCACATAACCAGGTTATTTCTGAAGCTCTAATTCATAAGACGAAAGTAGAGTTTAATACACATTGGTAAATATCTATGTATTCTCGAGCACCAAGATAAGAATGCTTGGAAATATGCTAGTCCAGCTCCATAGTACAATCTAAAGTCTAGAAAAAATCAAACTGGTTGCCATTTTAATTGTACCTATAATTTATTATTTTTATGATGTTAAAAATAATAAATCAATGTTGATTTTACATTCTTTGATTACCTTTATCTCCCACACTGACCTAATACTTTATTTTTTTTAGGAAAACGTGTTCTTTTACAATGTTTGTAAATATGTGATCACCATGTATCTATCACATAATTAATTTATCTGTCATTGCTTAATTTTAAATTATTTTTATCTACCTATATAAGTGTGGTTTAGTAATTTTATTCTAGGTGCATCGTCTTCACATATAATTAGGTATATAATTAATGTAGGTCATTACAAAATATTGGAAAACATTTTAAAAGAGTAACGGTGGAGTTTCTTGCCCATTCTTCTCCATACGAAACTACCTTTTGGAAGGGGCGACTAGAACCAATTCCATTTTTTTGTAAATTTTGAGGTTCAAAAGTGCCTTTTGTGTGCCTATTTGAAATAAATAATTTGACTTTGACAGCCGTTTTCGCATGAAAGCGTAACAAACAAACTCACTTTCGCATTAATAGTTTATTAAAAGGATGACACATATATACATAAGCCTTCGTTTTTCATAAGTCAACATATTTATCTACCATCGCTCAAAACTAAAATGACAGTTAGGTACTCGTATCATTTACGAATGTGATCTTTCAGAAAAACAAACTTGATTAGCAGGTTCGCTACGGAGTGATGGAACTTTGTCAGAGTGTGTCGATTGTGGCTCTAAGAACAGCGGGTTTAAATGTCAATCAAATGTCATGAAATATCAGTAGGTATCTCCACATAGATTTAGTTAATAGTGTATAACTAAGGGGCTTGTGGCTAAGTAATAACAGCCGCACGGGTCGATCGATCAGGTTAAGCTACGCTTGCCGCGGTTGGTCCATGAATGGGTGATGGACCATCTTTACATAGCAAGAACCCTCCGTGCCTCGGAAAGCATGGTAAGCCGTTGGTCCCGGCTGTCATTTGTAGATCTTTGACAGTCGTTACGGGTCGTCAGAAGCCCGAAAGTCTGACAACCAGTCATACCAAGGGGTATTGTGTTACCCAGTAACTGGGTTGTGGAGGCCAGATAGACAGTCGCTCCATGTAAAATACTGGTATTCCGCTTCATCCGGTTAGTCTGGAAGCCGACCCCAACAAAGTTGGGAAAAGGCAGGCAGGTGATGATGATGATGTATAACTAAATCTATGTTTCTCCTGTAAGCATTTTAAGTTCTTCAGAATCATCGCTCAGGTTTCTAGCGAATTCTGAGCACATAGGGTAACCTAGGAAGGGAGACGATACAAACAAACGAGTGACAAGTGAGTAATACTTGTACCTACCTAAAGGAGTGAAAGAAAAGAAAGAAAAATAGATTTATTTGTCACAGAAACACGTGCACATAAAAGATATGGGTAATTCTTATAAATAATAAAACTAAACAGACTTACACAGAGAGACACAGAACATATACATATAGTCGGCAACTGCACGCCGTGACTGTGACAAGTAGGCTTCCACTCAGCATGATGCTGTGCTATGGGGGACCCACAGCAAAGCGCTGATTCCTGATTGAGTGCTCCTTTACATGTTTTACTTTTTTCTCTGTTTTACTTTTGAACGCTCCGACGTTTGCTATTTTTATTGGTTAAGTTAGGCCCATATCTCAACCAATATTTTCAAGCCTACACAGCTAGATGTTCCGAACACGGCTTAGCACGAGGACCGTAGAGAAGTGTCTTGTCGACGGAAAAGTAGACAAGAATAACGTTTCCGTGTAGACAGTTGACTTCTACCGAGAAATGTAGACAAGCGATTTCTATTCTACAGAAAAGTAGAATAGAAAGCGTCATGGTAAGCCTGCTGAAGTACCTTCTAGGAGTTTTAGGTAGGTATATTGTGTATTTTGTATCTGTACCAAAGCGAGGTGTATTCAGGAAATGTATTTTTGTGCTAATAGCAGATATGAATTCCTCTAAATCCGCTTCTGTCAAGGGCCCAGAGATTAAGATAAATGAAGCTCGCCAACCTCATTCTTCAAAGTGACATAGTTCCACCATACACCTGCTCAAATAGATCACTACCGCCATTATAATACAAGTTCACTTACAACTCAATTATAATTGATGTATGACTGTTGTTTCGTACTGGCTCGCATTTCACTTGTCTCGAAAGTTAATAGTAGGGCGAGATCGCTTCGGGCAATGTAATTTGTTATAGTTTTAAGTTGATCTTTCCTTGTAGAGTTGAAGTTGTAGTAGTTGAAGTGCCATAGATTGATGGACCTGTTTGTCTATGGAAGATTTTAGAAATAAACACTTAATTTTTAATAAATAACGATTGTCTTTCTTTTCCAAATCACCTAAGCAGGGTCAGTTTTGACACGGGGCTTCAAGGCGAACACAGAACCTGATAATTCGAGCAAAATGGTCAAAGATACCATGTGCTTGGTTTAAGAAAAAACTTACAAAGTTTGCTCAAATTTTCAACACTGCCAGGGCTAAAACAAAGGAAATGTTTTTTTCTGTGTTACATCATTCCTCTCGCTTTCTGTTTTCGTGAAAAGGGACGGAAGCGTGTAGACAGGAAGTGACAGCTTAATTAAGCATGGAATTAATAAGTACTTTATAATAGAAGTAGGGGGGGACAAATTTCGACCATTGGGCGACCACTAGTAATGAATATTATTCGAATAAATATTTCAGTACTAGATGCGCCCCGCGGTTTCACCCGCATACGTTTTGACCCCGTGGGTATATCGGGATAAAAAGTATCCTATGTGTTACTCCTGGTTATAAACCATCTGTGTGCGAAATTTCATTCAAATCCGTTCAGTACTTTTTGCATGAACGAGTAACAAACATCCATCCATCCTTACAAACTTTCGCATTTATAATATTAATAGGATTTAGCTTTTTTAAATTCTGAGGTGACATGAGGTCCTGGGTTCGATTCCCGGGTCGGTTTTATTGGGTTTTTCTATCTGGAAGTAGCCCGGAGTCCTATTTTTTGGTGAGAAATTATCAAATAACTGCTCCCGCTCTGGGCGGAGCGGGAGGGTGTGTCAGGCCTTTACTGACTAAAACCCACTCGGTGTTCCTTCCGTTGCCTGTTGGGGCCTCCCTTCCGGACTTTCCCACGACTCCGGAGTCTGGATTTGTGCTCGGTGATGGCAATAGGCTCGCCCCCTATTACATTGAACTTAAACATAATTGGCGAAATGTGGGTTTACTACACCTCAGCCCAACCATTCGGGGAAACAAGGCGTTTCGTTTCAAATTCTGAGGTTAATTTCTGTCGCGGTTCAGTTGCCATGGTAAAAACGGCTCGCTCTTTTTTTTTTCTTCTGAAATCATTAAGGCATGAAATAAAAAACAGCATACAATATAAACAGATGATATAATTATTTTGACACTGTCAACTTATAAATCCGTACCACGCGTGAATACGTTGACAACTCGAGATGTCGTTTTTTTTTATTTTTAGCTTAAACGCTTCTGTGACCTTATACCCTACCGGTATTAAAAACTCAACTCGAAATACTCAAACAAAATCAAATTATTGCTTTCGTACATAAGTGAGTATTTACAATTATGGCAATAAATATTTGATAAAACGACATGTCAAATTAATAATACTTAACTGACAGCGTTTATATTATTGCATTTCGATTTATCAACATAAGTCAGAACATGCATTAGTTAATATATCAACATATACGTTTGTGGATTTGCGAGTGTAATATGACAAAATCAGTTATCAAGTTATGAACGTCTTTGAGTACGAAACACGCACATATATGTCGAGTTATCTAGTTATGCATGCTATCTAAAGTTGTGATATTTAAGAATATTTCGAATTGTCTAGTTATGCACGCTATCAAAAGTTGTGATATTTTAGAACATTTCGAATTGTCTAGTTTTATCATTATAAAATCACACGAGTCATTTATGAAACTCTTTAAAATGGACATTATATTGTTTATAATAACAAAGCGTGAATTGTTACGTTTACTTACTTTGAGAATACTTAAAATACGCATATAATTTAACTTTTATAAAAATAAAATCATTCCATCGTTTTAAGAGTTTGATGACCGAATTTGACTCAAAATCAACTTTTAGGAAAACTTTAAGCGCAAGGTAATTTGAACTCAATTGTAAACATATAAGGCAGGTTTATACTTGAATGCCTTTCATATTACGAGTCACTGCCGATCTGTAGGTACATGAACAAAATCAGTTCGTTCGTTCAAAAGATCGTGTCGGAACTAGTCAGTATCGAGTATCTCGTCGTCTGAGAAGGTTTTATTGTAAGTACGTTACTTAAGTGTTTTGTATTACAACAACTTTATATTATTTTTATAAAGAAAAACAATTATTGTGGCTTATAATAATTATGAGTGATAATGAGGAAAAAGTAAGTACACAAAAATACGTCTGTGTTTATCAGATAGGTTATAATATAAAATTAAATTTGCATTGTGTGCTTGTTATACATACTGATTGTACAGTTGTTTTTTTTTTATATTTTAGCAGAATGCTTTCAAGGGCTTATTACATAAAAATCGTAAATTGCTTGAGCTACGAGATCTTGTTATGTCTAAGTCACCTCGTAATCTTTTGGTGGATGAAAAAGGTCAGACAGTTTTTATGCTTTTGTATCGTATTTTTACCATATTTGCTAATTTATTAAATTATGAGTTTAACTCTTACGTTCTTAGCTTTTTTTTTGTCAAATGGGTTTGCTGGTGTAGGAGGGAATTGCGTGACAGGTGATGGAATTCTGTTGTTTTAATCACTTTACTGTATTAAGACGTTCTATAATAAAAAAAATGTTTTCAAATCAAGATGTTAAATATTATAGGAAAATGTGGAATGAATAGCTTAATGAATTAAAGATGTTATAAGTAACTTAGTAAGTTTGAAGTCTGAGAATGCTGTTGAAAAATAATCTATTATGTTAATATCTTTTCAGATACATGCAGTTTTGAAATGTTATTTTCAAATGAGCCACCCTCTATTTCTCCTCCCCCCTTTTCTCCATTGACTCCTTTGATGCAGGAACTAAGACATAAGAACTCAACTCCAGGCAATTATTTATTTTTCTTTTTTTATTATTGGATATAAATGTTATACATACTTTAAACGAAATCATATTATTTCAGGTGAGTCTAATTTTTATGTAAGAAGTGACACATCAGAAGGATTGAGATCGTCTCCATTATTAAAAGATCTTGAAAATGAAGATCATACTTCGTCCCCTATTCGGCCTATGTCACCGGAAACGAAAGAACTTTATGATGTATTAAATGAACCAGACCTAGAATTTGAAAATATTGACTTGATGTAATCTCCTGATTTAATGGCAAATAAAACTGTACAGGATAACTCTGAAACTGATTGCGAATCTTGTGATGATATTTTATCTCCTAAAGATTTACAAAAAAATACATCTAATACTGATAAAATCGATAACAACCTAGTGGAAAGTGCTGTTTCTGTAGAAAATGAAAAAATAAGAGCAGAAAACCAGGAAACTATCACTAACATTTCGAACGATAATACCTACACAAAATATAGCTACAGCTTCTACTTCAGGTGAGTATAATAAGTTAAAATCAATGTAAAATAGGAACAGTTATTATAAAATAGTTTTATGAATATACTGAAATACATATTATTTTGTTGCAGATATCAACAGTGTGACAGAGGCAAGGAATGAAGATCCAACTAAATAAAATTCGAAAGTGAAAAAAAAGGGTAGATCAAGGAAGGAGAGGGAAGAATCTAAAAGACTAAGGAATTCTGGTAAAGGCTATGTAACGGAAAAAGGAAAAAAAGTGGGTGAGAGGAAATTGAGTTCACTAAGAACTTGTAGATTAAAACGTTCTGAACGATTTTCTGAATTGGAATTGTGGTCCTTCAATCTAACAATTCATAACTTAGCTAATGATCAAGCTATTTGTTATATGTGGGACGAAACGATTGGCGCACGAGGTGCTAACCAAATCGCTTCTTGTTTATGGGATTTGCTTCATAATTTACCTGCAAATGTAAAACAGGTCACATTTTATTCGGACACATGTGGGGGGCAAAATAAAAACACCACAGTTGCTATGATGTTCATGTTTCTATTGCATCAACATCCAACATTAGAAGTGATCAACCATAAGTTTCTTATCAGCGGACATAGTCATATGGAATGTGACTCGGACCATGCTATAATTGAGAGAACTAAAAAGAAGACACAGATTAAAATTAACCATCTTAATGATTGGATACAACTGGTTCGGTCTTCTAAAGTTAAAAACCCCTTTGAAGTGATACCTATGAAGCAAGAACAGTTTCTAAACTTCTCTGAATTAAGTTCAAAAAAAGGGCCGTTCACAATTAAAAAGAAAGACGTCTCTGGAAGCAAATTCCCATGGCAACCTGTGAGGTGGTTGCAATATAGAAAGCCCATTGGAGAAATATACTTCAAGACAAACCTTGACAGTGACACTTCATTTAAAGCAATAAACTTCAAGAAAAGAGGCAAATACATTATAGATAACATACAGTTAGAACCAGTGTCCAGAGAGCAATTGCCAGTAAGTCGAGAGAAGAAAAAAGATTTGCTGGATCTATTGCCTCTAATAGATCCAGTATTTCATGAATTTTATAGAAATATAAAAACGGATAATGATACAGAAAATATCGACCCCGATCTTGACGAAGAAGATCCTGATAAAGAAGAAAACACAGAAGAATAAGTAATTTAAAGTGTTTTTTCTTGTCATTTGGTTAAATTTCATAAATTTAAAAAATATTTTTTTTCTTTGATCTTAATTTGTTTCTGCGATTAAACTTTGTTATTACTTCATTTGGTTTTTATTTAAATTCAATTATGACAGTTAGAATTTTTATCTTCCTTCAGGGAATAAGTTGATAAGTCGTCGGTGAACAATTGGATAAGTCTGTTTTTAAATGCATTAACAAATATTACATTTATTTTGTAACGTGGACTTAAAACAGCTCCTTAAAGAACCTAAACTCAACTATTAAAAAAGTAATCATCATTATTTTCGATTTACCAGAAGATCGTAAACTTTAAATTGGCTGCCCTGAAAAGTATGCATAAATGACATATCAACTTATTCACGCCAGGTACGGAAATATTACATTAAACATTAGGTACCAATGTCTTTACAACATACCAGCGCTCGAAGATCTTTTGGCGGTTGAATGACGTTGAAAGTGGAGCGCTTTTGGTAAAGATTTGTGTATTTTTGTATTTAAAAAAACAAGATGGCGGATTTAGTTACGATTTTGGCCATGCGCTAAAAGTACCTTGTACTACCTATATGATCTATATAGCTGTACAAGGCAATTTTACGTAAAAACTTTTTAAAAGAAATTAGTCAGTTTGAATAGGCAATGGTATCAAACTAAAGTGCCTGTGTTCCCGATAACCCATTGGAAATGTGTTTTGAATTAAAATAAAGAGATATATTTGGAGAGTATTGTATTTTTTAATATATAGTGTCAATTACAATTATTCTTAATTTAAACTAAAACATACAACAAAATTTATAACTTATAAAAAATATAACTCAAAGATTGTTTAAAAAAAAATGTATTCTTAAAAAGCAAAAATAACTGCACCATATTTACAATTCCCGCCAAAAATACCTCTTCACAGTAATCAACCCCTAAAATCTAGTACCCAGAAGCACTGTGACTAGAATTAAAATAAAAATTAAGAAAAAAACGACAGCTTAAAAATTACGGAATGATCACCTAAACCTACACTTGCGGACATCAAAATTTGCCCACTCGATACAGATAACAGACAGCACAATATTTTTATTTATATTTATTATAAATAACCGTAAAATCTACTACGAAACTGCTATTATATATATATTTATATATAGATGGTTATTGTGATGAGCTGTAGGCACTTCACATCATAATAAATTGTTGCGTCGTTATTATGATTGGGAAAAGGCAAGAATATTTGAAATTATCAGTCCGTTACCAATATTTTGTTTACTACATAGAAAAACTATAGGCTCGACTGAGAAAAGGAATCAGATAAAAAATCCGTGGATTTATTATATAAATTTTAGCCCCATTACCGATGTGAATCAACTGGTACATACATTAAAAATAATTATCTTACGCATTGTTTTTTTTTTTCAGGAGAATGTGATTAATAAATGTAAGCGTACACACAAACGATGTCGTCAATTATTATAGAAATGTCTGAGTAATAACAAGTTAAAAAAGAACTCAAAACATTTGTACCTACATACTTAAGTAATTTGTTTTGTTGAAGAGTATTTAGTGTTGATTAGAAAATTCCTTTTATCAGCCGAATGCCTTCCCAAACACAATACCGGCGCATGCAATGGAAAGAGTACCCTATTTGTGTAAATCCGAAAAAGTCCTTAACCGTTACGCTATCATCCGGTCTATTACTCCTAAAACTGCGGGGTAATTGCATAATACAATATCATTAGCAATGGTTTTCATTTTGACAAATCAACAACATTAATTGCGTTATTTACGTTGTTGAACAGACAAATTTTTCGAACATATGAAGCAGTGGATTAGCAATATACTTCAAAATCATTCAGACTGCGATTGATAGTGTGTTACGCAATTAGGGTGCTGTTGTCTATTCCTGAAAAACTTCAACTGGGTTTCTAGTCTAGTCATTTCTAAGATTTTCTCAAACGTATTTCAAAAACGTGTCTTATTGTCGCAGTGCTACAATTTGTATTATCTAGTGAAATAAATACGTTTGCAGTTTTCGAGTAAGCAGTAGTCGAAGACGATTTGTGATATTTTCATTCCCAGTTTTTTTTCTCGGCATTTTGTTTGTGGTTTTATCGTTACTTATCGTGATGAAGCGACCCTATTTTAGTACCATAAGAACTGTGGCACTGGCAGTATGTAAAGGTAGCATTTGTAAGCACCACAGATATTCCATTATCTTTGATTTTTTACCTCTGCTACTGCTTTACTCGACAACAACTGCAAAACTATGAAACATTTAGGCTATTTTTATTTGGTAACTTAATACTTTAAATATGAAAAGAATAAAACTAATATTAATATCAATCATATCAATCATGTCAATACATTAAAATATATTTAGGCCAAGAGTGAAAAATACTGATGGTCCACAAATATAAAACTACATAATGTAAGTTTTAAAGAGACAGTTAACCATTTCTTTGGCCGTAGTAGTGCACGATGAAAAGTGTGTATATATATTTGGCCAAAAGTGTACGATTAAGCGAATACAAAATGTTCATAGCCGACATATCGAGACAAAACGGGATATGTTATGTTTGGCATTAAATTAGACCAAGATTCATGGCACTCACTCTTACACGAAAAGATGGATAGAAAAGTTACCATTTTAAAACGGTAAATGATCAAAAACATTTGGAATCTATAGTTCTGTCGAAGACGGAAAACATTTGATTGTTTTTTGAGTATGTTCATGATTAACTTAGAAAATATACATCTGTGACAAAACTACATTTCCATAAAAATGGAAGAACATTACCATCTGCTGCGATATCACATACAAAGTTTAGTATACTTCATACACACAGTTAAAAGTCAAGTAAAACACAATAATAGTCACTCCTGTATGAGAGAAACATTTGTCTACATCGTTTTACGAAACAGATATAAATAGAATCGGGAACAAGTTGTTCAACAATGTAATTTACTAGAAAATATCTTTAATTATTTAAAAATATTTGTTTTTTTATCGAGAGGCGTCTTTGATTCATGGTCGATACTTATTTATTTTCAGTTTCGTAAAACTGTCATGTCATACTAGATTCCATTACGGGACATTCGTAAGTGTAAAAGTAGCTTGCCTTTGTATATTCTTAAGCTTGAATATAAAAAATAATTGATATTATTAGTTATTGATATCGCTGTCATTAGGCGCTAGGTAAACTACAAAATGCTGACCGCGAATAACAGACGCAGATCTGCACAAATTTACAGAAGAAACAATACAAGCTACATATAGAATTAACAAAATATACAAAAGATGTAGGTTCACTTTTTCTGTCCCGAAGTGTAATCTTTTTTTCATAAATACAAAAAGGTTTACCTTTCCATACATAACAGAGTCATTTTTTTTTTGTTTTGGAAATTGACAAGAATACAGTATATCGAAGAATAAGGCGCTAACACTCATTAGTTTCAATCTTACGATTGTACTTATAATAATCTAGAATATTCATATAATTTTAATGTTGCTACGTAAGAGGCGAGAAGTTAGACATCACATTAGACTGGCATACTACCTAAGGGAACAAACTCACGGCATATACTGTTATAAAATTAGTATAACTATAGGAAGAGTACAATTTTTATTTTACATCAATTAGGGAAAGAGATGGAGCTATACGGCCTGTATAGCTCCATCTCTTTCCCACACTTAAGAAAGATTAAGATTATTGATTCTTTGAAAGATTCTACTACAAGAGGTTGTGGTAGGCCCACAGGTGCCCAGGGTGGTTTTTAGTCTGACAGACCCCTCCGCCTACCCATGGCGGCGGAGGACATCCATGAGGACTTTCCACCTTGGAACAAAAAATAAAAAGGCCCACAGATGCCGTATTATGACGTTTTAATGCCATCACGTAAACGTATTTTCATCCTTTTTTTTTTGTCTTTGTAGTGGTTCCAGTGCGAGTGAGACGGAGCTACATAGGACCGATAGCACCATCCCTTTTTCGGATAGAAATCATGATAGCATGAATACTTCATAATACGGCCTAAGTATCGACGAAAACCCCTAGATTTAAACATTCTTTTAAATCTCCGATGCGGTTCTTGCCCGCGGCCTCTGCAGTTGCATTACTTTTGTGGTTAGGGACCGCATAGAGCGTCATTCAATAATTGTTTTTCTGCTTTCTTTGCGGGCTAACCGCATGTGGGCACGGGATAATATAACAGAGTGAGTATAGCCTCATAATAAGACCAAAAAGCAGTCAAAATGTGTTGTCTATTTTAGTCAAAATGCAATCACTGCTTATTGCAGCAAGTATCAGCAGCATAACAGCCTAATGTGTTACCCAAAATAATATATTAAATAAGAAAATAAATAAAAATCACAGTGACATACATTTCGTTTTTCGCAAACCCAATAAAGACCAAACTATCCCTACCAAAGGCATAAAGAAATTATATAAAACTTCTTTACGCTAAAATTGCTGTATCGCAAAGTAAAAGATAAAAGCTGCTAACAGTAACATCGAACAACACTAGAACATATTAATAATTCTAAACCAGATTAATATCATCCAATTCTTAAAATACTGATTAACTGAAATGTTGCTATCTTTTCTAATAGGTCTAATAAGAAAGAGACGGGACACATTTAGACCTGTTAAACTTCAACGTCAATTCCGAGTTGCTATCAAAACCAATTCTAATTTGACAGCTTTAATTATCTTCCATCCCCTTTTTATTTCATCTCCTAGAAAGAGATAGCAATATTTTATATCGAGTTTATTACATAAAAAACAACAATATTTTTTTGTTGACAGACTCATGACTGTAATATTAACCCATTCCTGTTTGGACCGGAAATTAGTTTCCTCAAATTACACACTTATCCCCTTATTCATAAAACTTAGCACGCTTATTTTAGTTAAAAAAAGGTTTTGTCACTTTCTAACAAACACAAATGTCAAAGTGACAGATAAGGACAAACGAACCTTAGCAACATTTTAACTAAAATAAGTTTGATGGACGTTTATGAATATGAGCCTTATATTTTAAGGACACTAATTTCCCGTAACGTTCAAATTGGATGTCATTATCCTACTGATTGTGGTCAAAATGTCTCAACCACAGACCTAGCATTAACTTCAGTACATGCATTATACACTTGTACATCTCACTATCATTCAGGTTATTATTCTCGTCCGAATATAATTTCCTACTATTACAAGAAACAATTTTAACGAACAACTTACTTAGCACACTCCGTGCGAAGTATCTTCCGTCACCCTCGTTACATATTCGACAATCACATTTCCTACTTATTTCTACGTAATTGGAAGTATTTGATATTTTGGCAACACCGTGGGAATCCGCGCGGGATATGATTATGGTGGGCACGATGACGTTTGAGTCAGTGTTGCCCGGTAATGGAACATTCTTTTTTAGTTTAACGAAAGTTGAGTTTACATAGCTGCCTTTTTGAAGACTTTTGGAAGATTGGGCTAGTTCTGGTGATCCTCGATTTCTTTCGAGGTTTTCGTTACTCTTAAACTCTTGTTTTATCAGAACTTTCCTTCTCAAATCTGTCATCACATCTTGGACACCAGACCGTCTTTGCCGCACTTTACTTCCCTCCCCTTGGTTCCATTCTACAGATATGCTCCTATAAAACGGTTTTTGTTCTTCAAACTCTTGGTCCTCATCATCAGACATGTTTGTTTCAAAATTGTCAGTAGAATTTCGGAAGAAGTTCCTCAACCTTTTGATTTCTGGTGAAACGGGACAGCTGTTACTATTTCTCCTGTTCGGGATCTCCAGCCTAAGTTTCGGTCTTTCTCTTTGGACCAAATTTTCCACTGAACGGTCCTTAATACTGTCAAATGTTCCGGCGAATGTGTAACATCTTTTCAGATTCCTTATCTGTGGGGAAACACTACCGCTTGTGGCGCCCAGACCTTTATAGCTTTTGTTCAATACCACTAACGCTATATCTCGCTCTGAGAACGTTCCCACGCCAAAAGATGCACGCCTACTTCTCGCTTTGTACGGAGAAGCGGGGATATCTTCGAAACTCCTGTACCTATCTGTCATACTGTCTCTTCCTTCCGAATCGACCGTCCATAAGGAACTTACACTGTCTGAACTTTCCGAACCTATAGCCTGCAAGTGATTGAAGATGTCGATACCTCTGTCGAGGGAGACAGACCGCTGCAAGGGAATACCGTGCTCAAACCTTTCGTCGTAAGATACATTTTCGTACTCTTCATTCTCTTCGAACTTGTCTCCGAGCCAACTGTCAAATTCTTGCGTCCCGAGGTTTAAGTTAAGTAGTTCTTGTCTAAGGTCAAGTTTTGAAACGGGAGGGATCCTGATGTCGGAGTATCGTCGATGTGTCCGTGCGTGCGTGTGTGTGGCGTGTGCGTGTGCGCGTGCGGGGGGGACGCTGTGCCTACGCGGGGGCGGAGGGGGCACCTGCGGGGCGCGGGGGGTGCGCGGGGGGCGCGGCGGGAGGGGCGGGGGAGCGAGCCAGCGAGGATAGGGAGCGGCGCTGGAACCCGCCCACGGCGAGATCAGACTCAACAAAGAGCTTGCGAAAACTGAAAACAGAAATTATTACAGTAAGTATAAATACACGTCAACTTTAATGAGTTCACCAATACTGATGATTTTTAAGTTACATTTTTGAACTTCAAACGATGAGGATCTTTTTTAATTACTACGCTTCTTTTTAATTTTTGCCGTTTTATAAACTAACTGAACTTTTAAAGTTGGTAAGAGGAAAATTCCTATTGTGATCTTTTATTACGCGGTGCAATAATATAATTGATATTTCTGATTTTCAATAGATATTCTAATACACTGTGTACGCTTCTTTTAAACTGTTTTTACCTCTTTATAACTAAACTGCTTTCTTCAATACTTATATCTGCTAATAATTGCCAAATGGTCCACGGTTATGTATGGTTTATAAAATTATTTAGTAACTATAATGTCTTGATTTGATGATTATAATCAGCCTATAACGTGCCCACTGCTGGGACACAGGCAACGAACATTTTTATCTTTTTTCATTAATGTTGTTTTCATGGTTTTCGAAGGTGCTGATGCTGATAGTGAGGTCAAAATGATAATCCAAGATGGCGACTGTGAAAACTTTAATAATTTTCATGATTTTCGAGTGAGCTGATGCCGCTAGTGAGGTCAACATGATAATCTGAGCAGACCTAGCATGTCGAAGATCATCTTTCCCTCAACAGCGCGTTCGAAAACCAAGATAACCGACATCCATGAGGACAATTTTTAAAATTTTCCGCCGCCATCTTGGATTTTCATTTCGACCCCATCGACCCTAGACCCTGTTGTCATGTCAAAATAAAATAGTTTTTTTTTTAACTAGTTGCTTGTTGTAAATTTTTTTCATGGATCAAAATACATTAAAAGCGTGACATAGTATAATGCACATATCATATTTCCAGTGAACCAAAATATTTGACTTTAGCAAAGTCCATTAAATTGCAGATCGCATCTGATTTTTAAAGGCTCACCTGTAGATGACCGGTTATTTTTTTGGACACCACAAGTCAATTAAACTGCTGATCAAGGGATTTAAATAAAGATGATTTTGTATTTTGCAAAATGGAAATTATTAGACATTCATACATGCCAAAATAATTTATACGAAAATCATTGGAGTATCCTTACTCCTTTAAATCATTGGAGTAAGGATAATTTCCAGAATATGGTGAATACAAACCCTAAACTTGAAAGAAATACTTAATAATTATTTATAAAAGGTTCAGCGACATCGGCCTCCCCCAAGCACCGCCACTTCGACCACCGACCACTTCTTCCCATATCCAGCAGATTCCTGCGTCTTTCACAAGGTCATCGGTCATTAAAGGCAAATTAATATGTTAATGCTGCCTCAATATTTGTTGCTTAAAATACTTAGTATTCAAGTTAATCACTGTTGACAGGCAAGTATTTCCTGGACAAATATCTTCATAAAATTTGTCTTATTTATTAAATATGAGTGTCTCTACTGCATTGTGTGAATGTGAAAGCTGTGTAATAACCAGAGATCGGATATTCGGATTCATATTTACCTAAAGTTAATTTTTAGCTGTGAAAGTATGGAAGCGGCTTCTTAAAAATCTTTTTTTTTTAACAGAGGCCACGAACAACGGGAATGCGTAACTAGTCCGGTGTATAGTATGGAAGCGACTTCTAAAAAAATATGTATTAAAAAAAAAAACCGGGATTATTGGATTGCATGTTTATTTAAAATTAATGTTTCTACCTACTTTACATCATAATATTAAGTAGGTACATATGCATCCAATTACATATGTAGTCAGAAAAAAACAAAATTTGTCGATTCGGGAATGGCGGGCGGGATTTTTACGATCGCTATAAAAGTGTATTCCATATAAGCTAACATTTGAAAGTAAGTTAATATACATTCTATTCTATAATCAGAAACCTAAATTTGTATTCCCAGAGCCGCGGGATTTTGCGATACAAAAGCGCATTCCATATTAGCCAACATCTCAAATTTAGGTGAATATGCATCCGAATATCTGATCTCTAGTAATAACTAAATATATTATGCAGTCAAACAAAACTGCTTGATCGAATTAAGCGACGCTCTGAAATGAAAGTGACGACGATTGGCATTTTGCAAATAAAAATATGTGATTCACTACTTACTAAAACAGTTACAAGTCGAATATTGATTTTAATCAAATGTAACCGCTGTTAACTAGGCGTAAATGTTGCAAACCCCGCTGATCACTGGCGTAAATATTGTTAATTCTTACCAAATTTTTTGCTGTTAACGCGGTGTATTCTTCGTAAAAAAGAAACCATTTTAGGATTCCCCTTGCTCAAAACCTTCATTGCACTTAAAAAATGTAAGCAGTTAACTTACAAACTTCTCATATTTTTACATGGTGAAAGTACCAGATTCAGTCCATTTCATCTTTACTGGTCTATATGTCGTAAACATTCTCAAATAATCGCTTCAGCGTTACTCATGCCCATCTCGGCAACAACTGATCATTAGGCCTCCATTACGAGACGGTATGCCCTTTTCGCCTCGAGAACTTTGTCACCAAGACTTCCGAATCATTTTACTCATTCTCCAATCGTCAGTCTCCTTTCAAAGCATCCCCCAATACCCCCAAACGTACCGCTGACGCAACACATCTTCAATACCAAGGGCCGAAAGAGATTCTTGGAGGCGGCGAGCGACGTCCCTCTGCGCGCGACGAGAGCGCCAGGCGGAACCTACCGCGCGGGGAACAAACAAACGTCAACAAAATAGGGGGAAAATAAAATGGGGAAGGGAGAAAATAAAATTGGTCGGTTTTCTTGTAAAATAAATTGATGTTGATAAACACACTTTTTTAAATATCTTTTGAAATCGACTGGATTCAATCGCAAAATATTAGGTATTGGTGAAAATCCAAGGTTGAGGACTCCAGCCGTTTATTCGACTAGGTTCGGTCACGAAATATTATTTGTGGCAAATATAGGTCAAAGAAATTGTTCATTTCCTACCTATTTACTTAAAAAGAATATAAAAAAAGTAAATTATATTTTTATGTTACATAAATTAGCATTGATCTACAGCACATTCAGATAGTACTGGAAAAAAATTATAAACTCGGAAAATTATGAAATAAATGTGCAAAAATGATCTTGCTGACCGTGTTTATTTAGCAAGAATATAATGAAATAATCAAAAAATAAATGAAAAAGTGCTGGACATAAAAATGTGAGTGGGTTAAACAAAAATGGGATAGGATCGGGAATAGTGGTCAAGCGTGAAGCGTTCATGACAGTGTAGTGTCGTATGTCGTATAAAACATGCAACACAGTGCAGCACATTGTCGTATCGTGCGCCATCTCTTTCGGCCCTGGTTGCATTTTCCATATTTTTTTTAACTACACAAAAACACCTAAAAACAAAGAAATTTTGAATAAAACAACCAAAGAGTCTCTTAAAGCTAAATGTTTCATGCTTTCATAGAAAAAAAAATAGGGGAAAATTTACCAGAACCAAATATAAGCTGTAGTGTTAGGTTAGGAGTTGGACGTTTCCATAGGGATAGTTCTCCCATAGACAAGTGCGCGTCAGACAGAAGATGGAATCATAGAGAAATAGGAAATGTCTTTATTTAAGGAGATAGAAACCTAGAGATTTCATTAAAAAAAAAATTGATTACAGAATATACTCTATGTTTCTGTGTAACGCGTGATAACACAAAACGAAGAGTTAGAGTAATGATATTAAATGTATTGATGATTTGTGATTAATTAGTAACACTAATTTATAATTATAATACCACCACAATATAGGACAAATGGCAAAAGACGGACACACGACGAAAACAATACTTAAAGGCATATCCGCACATAACAGTGTCTACACGTGACCGAGAGTTTGTACCGTACAGTATCAGTTAAAATTAATATTGTTTTATAAATTTCATAAGACACCATTCGAACTTGTCAGTGTCAGTGACGTTCGGTGACGTCAGTGTCAGTGACGTTCGGTGACGTCAGTGTCAATGTCGTTCGGTGAAGTCAGTGACGCTCCGACGCGTTCAATGACGTTCGGTGACGTCAGTGACGCTCCGACGCGTTCAATGACGTTCGGTGGCGTCAGTGACGCTCCGAAGCGTTCAGCGATCCGACGGAAATTTGTGTCAGTGACGTTCGGTGACGTCAGTGTCAATGTCTTTCGGTGACGTCAGTGACGCTCCGACGCGTTCAATGACGTTCGGTGACGTCAGTGACGCTCCGAAGCGTTCAGTGATCCGACGGAAATTTCTAGCGGAGAATATTTTGCCTAACACTAAGCATCTTGTTTTCTTAACTTTTCAGTAAGTTTAAGATAAGATAAAATATGTCGAAACAATGTTTTGTCATTCTGAAATACTCAAAAAACTTTGATTCATATTAGATGTGGTGGCGAACTCTCGGGTCGTTTTCAAATTTAGGGCCAGAGGAAGGAATTTTAATGAAATAAAAAGAAAAAAAAAACTCGTATATTTTTGTACTTAGGTACGTTCAGTAATTAAAAAAACATGACAATCGATGATCACGCGTGATGAGAGTGAGGGTATAACAGAGTATTAATCCCAGTTGTTTGATGCGTTTAATTACAGTTACACAAATGAGATTACATAGACAACTAACTCTTTTAAAACGCTATTAAATGTTATTTTATTGATAGATATCTCAAGATTGTCTCAACAATCACTATCCTTCCTTTAGAATTAAACACAGTAAAAATAAATTTCCAGTTTCCAACACATGTTTTTGTTTTATATAGCAATCTAGAAAATAAGCCTCTAGAACTAGTGATATTAATGAGAAATGGCGACGTTTTATAGGCCTACATTTCCTTAATTTACAGTGATGAGAAAGCCGTTGTAATAGGCCCTAAGGCGTCTCAAAGAAGTAGTCGATTTAAAGTAAGTTACGTTAACATGTACTCCACGAGAATTAAATCAAATATAATGCTTTTTGGCCCAAAATTTTAAATCGACCCTCTCCTTCATCTTCTCTTTTCCTCCACGCGTTATGAACCCATTGCCTTTTTCTCTCGACCATCATCATCGATACTATTGTGGCGGCATCTACATCACCACATGCGAACTACGCAACACACTGACGTCACGCAAAATCCTGCATCGCGCAAGCAGAGTTTTCGCGCGACTAGCATATATTCAACATCCCGATATCAACCGTCGGGCAGTTGCCCACCAGACACGACACCCGTCTGGTCGGAGGATCCTCCCTTTTCTATGGCGGATGAGTGAACTTTACACCCTATTCCTCATGCCTCTATACTCTATGTACTACCCGAGCTGAGCAGTGCAGTCTTTGTGGTATCTACTTTCTATCTATATTATATTTTTATAAATAGAATATTCTCGGTTAAATATAATCTCGAACAACCATCCTAGAACTTAGGTCTCATAATAAAAAAACTATGAGAACTTAAGTCCAATTTAAATATGGAATTTATTTTTCTTGGACGGCATCGCTGCTAACTGTGCTCTTGAATATTGAGGCATTTTTAACAAGCACATTTAACTGCGATTGGTACCCCAAATGTACTAAAAATCACTGCACGCGTCTGTGTCGGCACAGACATGAACGAATAGCACGTCACGGAACTGTACGGTACGGAACTGTCGGTCACGTGTCGGCACTGTTGTGTGCGGATGGGCCTTTCATAAGAGGGAAATATTAGTTTGAGGCCTATTTTTGTTTATTTCATGCACTGCGGGAAGTTATAGATCACTCTCGATCGTGCATATTTCAAATGCAAATTAATTATTTAAATACATAATATATTTTATTTTTAATAAATAAAAAACGATTCGAGCATGTAAACGTATTTCCAGCATCAAATTGTATAATTATATGGCAATGTAACATGGAAACTGTTCAAGTGGATGTTAGTTATATTTTATGCCTTGTTGAAAAAAAATAGGTTTACACAACATGCTTGTTCGTTTCATGCGTTCATAATTTTACAGTATTGAAGCCACACTACTAACAATTTGTCCCACGGGCCAAATGCGACATCGACCTTATTTAAAGCCATCACCAAATTAAACCAAATTATTATTGTGAGCTGTGCGTATTTAGGATTACACTAGGATTCATGCAGATTTATTTATTTACAGTTTGTCCGATTTGAATATTGATAAGTCTTCATAATTGTTCAGGAAGCGGTTCGCGGAACTCTTCAGAAGTAGCAGTTGAAGTATTAGAAGGTATAAAGTTCCTTGTACGAATTCATCAACTTTGCATGTGCGCTTAACTACAGACCACCTTTACCTTACAGAGAACCGCGCATCGCTTCCTGTTCCAAAGTTTTATTTGTATACCAAAAGAAATAGACTTTTAGAAACCAGAGAAATGATGAAATTTAAAGTACATTTATAGTTCCTTAATACCATAAATATCAGGACATTCAAGGTAGGTATGTCTTGTCCAGACGAGCGTAACACAGCGTAATTTTCGTCGCTCAAAATGAGTTGATAAACATATCTGTTGAATTTGAATTTGTTCACTATTTGCGTACGGCTTATACAGCAACACTTCCTCCAGTCCCCGTCCGAGGGAATCACAGGCGTAAACAGTTATCTATTGTTATGTTAGTGCCGTAACGAAACAGTAGATACTTAATAATGTCAAGACTTGACAGGTTACACGGAATGTAACCTTATTACGGCAACTCATTTCAAGCAGCATATACACAGCGTAAGGCACATCGACGCGCTAACTGTTACCATGAATTTAGCATGTCAGCAGTGGAACGGAGAAAACGCTAAAGCGCCAAAATGAAACTTTTGGGAAATCAGGTTTAAAGTTTATTTTTATTTAATTCATATCTTTTTAGGGTACCGTACGCAAAGGGTAAAACGGGACCCTATTACTAAGACTTCGCAGTCCGTATGTCACCAGGCTGTATCTCATGAACCGTGATAGTTAGACATTTGAAATTTTCACAGATGATTTATTTATTTCTGTTGCCACTATAACAACAAATAATCAAAAACAGAATACAATAAATATTTAAGGGGGCTCTCATACAACAGACATGATATTTTTTGCCGTTTTTATAGATAATACTTCGGAACCCTTCGTGCGCGAGTCCGACTAGCCGTTTTTTTTTATAAATAACCAACGAAATTTTTTTACGCTTGTGGGTCTAACATCACGTGCTGAATTCATGGTAACTGTCTGCGCGTCGATGGTCCAACATCCAGAATAAGCCCGAGTTACGCTCATCTACCCAAACTCTTTAACTACACAAGACAGACTTCCTAGCTCCCTTACCACAAAACAACAAATCTACTCACAACTTTCTGATGCCGCTGTTCCTCTTCCAGGGCGCGTCGTCCGGCTCCGCTGGTAGCGGACCCTGGACCGGAGCCTCTTCCTCCTCAGGGTGGGCTGTGCTCACTGATGGTGATGTGTCTGAGCCACTGAAAGGAGGAGGGAAGATTAGATGATCTGAACTTGTAGACTCATACTATGCTTCGATTGATTGTCCATTTTCTATTTAGTTAAGAACCTGGGCCTGTCAACGTCTGAACTGTCCTCCCATACCTATTATCACTGTAATTTGAAAACATTGTAAAAGCCAATTATTTTTAAATGGTAACTGTGGAGTTTCTTGCCGGCTCTTCTCCATAGGAAACGACCAATTGGAACCGTGCACCTAGCTTCTGACGTTTCGTAAGTGCCCATGTAGGTTTATGTGAAATAAAATATTTTAAATTGTTTTTTATTGACTCTAGAGCTAACATAGTTGCATAATTCCACACAATTTTATGTACACGCTATACATTATAAATTCCCAGTATAAGCTGACCTCTCATTTTACGAAAATCCTATACAATGCGAGATCAGCATAAACTGGACGACTGCCGTGTGTACAACCAGGCTGCGGTCGATCTACGTCGACTGTCGACTCAAAATGTGGTAATTACCTCATACATAAAAAAAGAAAAATCATTTTATTTGAGACTCTTAATACAAACAAAAAAAAAAACCATACATGTCTGAAAATAGTAGGCACTCTTCTTCAGTAAGGATGGACTGATCAATGTCGAAATAAAAGATTAGGCGAAGTGGTATAAGGGTCAGATCCTTAAAATAACTGAATGAGGAATATGAGGTCCATATTTCGACCAGGAGAGCCCTTTCTCTGCTAATGGATGTCGGTTGGCTAATTTATAAGCTACTTTTATGTCAAGCAAGTGTCAAGAGTTGCTAGCATTACTGAAGCTGTTTCATTCTTAATAAGACAGGCCTCTTTAAGTGGACTCTCTGACCCAGGTGATCCTGATGAGTACCTGTCATGTTGCTGGTCGGTCTGCAGCGCATGCAGCTGTTCCTCGGCGCGGCTGAGCTTCAGTTTGAGCTCGTTGCGCTCGTGAAGGATGGCGCGCAGTTCTCGTACGCTGAAGGTTGGTTTAAATGACTGGTCGTCGTCGTCAGTGCCGTCGGGAGTCACCACGCCGCATGTTGGGCACTTCTGTCAATAAAAGACAGAAGATATTTAGAGGAGGTTTTCAATTCAAAATTTCAATTGTTTACGCAAGTGTGTAGACAGGAAGTGACAGCTTGAGCATGGAATAAGTAAGTACTTTTTAATAGCATGGAATTAGTAAGTACTATATAGATTGTAAGTATAGGGTGTCGAATTTCGTTTCTTTTTATTTGAATTACTTATATTCGCTCGTTTTTTTTTTTATTTGAAAAGATATACTCCCAGATTGGTCCCGTTTTTATCAAAATCCAGTTCTGATCGTAGGATCCATGAGGAATTAAGAAACTCTTCAAATATTATAGGCATACCTATAGCGATTTTTGTTATTTCATAAACCCTCAAGAAGTCAAGCACTTGCTTTCAGAAAGTATCATTTGGTGAAGTGAAACTGATGAAGAAGACCACAGATGGCCACCGGAACCACTCCATGATAAGTATTTCACGGGTGGCGATAAGATATCTCGATTATATCGAAGTCAAATCAAATAAGTGTTAAGTTTAAACCGATCCTAGAGTTAAGTAACGACGTCAAGAGAAACCCAGATCAATTTAACTTATCACACAGTCTAAGTGTCATAGACAGGGTTAATTTTACGTGAAAAAACCTAAATTGACATCATCATCTTCCTGTGTCCTTCCCATGTTACCTGGGGTCGGTGCAACACGTTTCATACTTCCATTCTCCCTTGTCAGTTGTCACTCTGTCATTCACTGCTTTTTAAGGTTCCATAGTAAACAAGGAACCCTTATAGTTTCGCCATGTCCGTCTGTCTGTCTGTCCCTGCTGCAGCTCAGAGACGCTTAGTTCTAGAAAACTGTAATTTGGCATAGGTATACATAATAATCACGTGGTCGAAGTGCTAAAATAAAATATTGAGTAATAATAAGCATTAAGGCAGGAACGCACCCCCGTTAAGGTGCTGACAAGACCCAATTGACCATAATAGGCTTCTCTTAAGAAAAAAAATTGCCATATCTGTGTAGTTTGAGGTAGCGGAAAAAATATATGTTAATTTTTAACATATTTCCCAGAACTTGGTTCTCACCAAAACACGTTATGGAAAAAAAATCTCGATACAAACTAACGTTAAACTAACCTCTTACCTTGAGTTCTAATCCAAAATATCTGTATTAAATATCAACATACGTTACGAATTTACTTAATAACAAGAACGTTTTATTTGAATGCAGAACTTGGTTGTTTTTTATTTTCGATTACTCAACTCAATTTTAAGTAAATAGATAATTGCTTCATATTTTGCAATAAATTATAAGCGTTGTGTCATCGCGCTTCTCTTTCTTTTCTATGCAATCTGACAGTGACCGCGGTTAAGGTGTTGTCAGCGTCTTAAGTGGTAACACTAAGCTACGATCCGGGGCGCTACCCATAGCTTCCTTCTCTTGCTTGTCAACCGTCGCGGAATACGAACTAGATTTTAAGTCATTAGTTTATTTTATCTCTACTAGTTTAATTAGCCATATTTTACTAGTCATATGTACTAAATAGTGTACCTTCCTTTAAATATAGTCCGTATCCCGTCGTTATTGGCGCCGATTCCCTTGTTCACAAACTAATCTAAATTTAAGTTCAGTGCATCTTTTTCTTTCTATTACATTAAGAAAAGGACAGAAGATAAATTTTAGTTTAGTCCTGTCAAATTTATCAGCGCTTGACGTAAATTGACGTAATTTTAGTAGGCAAGTTTTTAATCACGTCTAAACTTGTATGGAGTAGTGACAGGCGCTGATTAATTTGACAGGACTAAACTAAAATTTATCTTCTGTCCTTTTCTTAATGAAATAGAAAGAAAAAGATGCACTGAACTTAAATTTAGTTTAGTTTGTGAACAAGGGAATCGGCACCAATATGTACTTATTCACATCCAAAATAGTCCGTCCCGCTAATTTCCGCACTCTTAATATTTCACGCATTTTTTCACTTCTCTATTGTTGTGTTTATGGTTTTTTTTCACTTTGATTTGGTTTTTGTTATTGTTATGCTCACCGCCTTCACTTTTACTGTACAATAATTATGTTTACACTCCGTCTGGTGGGACTCTGGTGATCAAATGCTACAGGTTTTCCTAGTGCAGTCTCTCACAAACTTTCACGTAGGTTTTAAGCTTGTTTTAAATATTTATTATGCCATTGTTTGTGAAGAGAAAATAAATTATTTTAATTTGAAATTGTTATTTTCGCGGAAGAGTTACGATACAAACCTTGTTCTGTGCGCTGTCTTGCTGTAGCGCGGCGATGTCTCTCTGTTGTGACTGTACTATGGCCGTCAGCTCGGAGCGCTCCTCACATACTAAGCGCATCTGGAAACAAAGACACATATGAACGTTAGTAAGGCTGATATTGGAAGCAAAAACTTATTTTGTAATGGTGAGGTAGACAGAGAAAATAAACCTGACTAATTTAAATTGAAAGAAGAAGAAAGAAGAGCTTCTATGTTAAATTCTTATTTATGTTAGAACGTGGCGAATACCAATGGAGGTTATACCTACAAGTTTGTGAAAAGATTTCAATATTTTTAAACCCTGGGTTCCTGAGACGCAATCGTCCATACATTATAATAATACGATCTAGTCCTAGGGTCCTTTCAATATTACCTACGTAAGCAGGATTTTTGTAATTTTTATCACCCTCCCCCTTGTCAGCAATGGTAAGCAAAGCTCCTACCTTTAAAGCTCCTACACAACATACATAATCATCCTATAATGTTCCCACTGCTGGGACACAGGCCTCCTCTCTGTGAGAGGGAGTGGGCCGTAATCCACCACGCGGGCCCAGTGCGGGTTGGTAGATGTCACTTATCTTCGAATTTTTGTTTCTAGGACATGCCGGTTTCCTCACGATGTTTTCCTTCACTGTTTTGAGCAGTAGTGATGTAATAATTTATACAAAGTAAAGCGCGGACAGGCGCTTTACTTTGGGTTCGAACCTAGGACATACAACTCGTAAGTCGCGGCCGTTTTTAATTTTATTGTAAAATCGCATTAAACTCTACACGTACGAACGTATGAACCAAGTTTTCAAAAAATCTTGAGAAGACGATTAATAAATCTTTAAATATTTGGCAGCGCAAATACGGACGATACTTGAATCAATTCAACTATGGGTTAAGACGAAGCAAAACTTGCATGCAATAATTGCCTTTCAATAAAATTGCCTTGATGTAAGTTGCATGCAATTTTATTGAACGGCAAAACTTAAAGTCGATTATTGTATGCCACTTAGAAATCGCACACTTGCATCCAACTCTTGAATGGCAATGACTGAACGTGCTTTATGGCATGCGATCATTGAAGACGCGGCACGCTGCTGTTCGGCCTTTTTTGTCGAAAATGTAGTATTGATTTCATAATTACTTGCCATATGACAGTATGAGTCATCACCGTGTTTACATTTTTTAATCTATACAGGTTTTCTGTTATTCATAAGTTTAGAAATTAGGGATTTATAGAGTAAACGGGAATTTAAGTAATTTCCCTTTTTCAGAGCTTTCTAAATTAATCATAAAACACCGCGTGAAAGCGAGTTAGTAATATCAATTATTTTGGGGAATCCCTGAACATGCTTTTCTATTTCGAGCATAGACAAATATATCCCAACATATTGTTCCAAATTTTGCAGCAAAATTAGAAAAAGTAAATTCATAAATATTGATGACGTAATCACCATCCAGACCGTCCCCCATGTCATCAAAAATAAGCAAAGCAGAAACCCCACACCCCTTTGGTGCTTACGTAATGCTATTATGAAACTCAGTCCTTATCACGGATGGGGTAAATAGTATCTAGCATTATGCATCCATGCCCCGTGACGTACAAGACATGTTCTAACATAAATAAACCTTTAGTGGCTGCAGTAACGTGTACGCCGGTGATTTGGTGCCAAAAACTTACCGAAATGCTTACACTTGAGCAGCAATCATTTTGATCAGAATATAGGGGGCTTAGGAAGTTTTTGGCACTGAAAATCTTTATACGGCCTGCATAAAGTTTTGCATTAACCTTTTAAAGTTAATGGATCCGCAGTAGTAGCCCGCGAAAATCAAACATTTCTTACGTTTTTTGCAATTTGCAGGACAGTGTCCTGTTGTATCTTGATCAAAATATGATTCGCGGCCACAACAAATATGTATTTACAGAATTATAATCATTAGAATCATTAAAACATCTTAGTGAGATTTGTTCCATATGAAAAAAAATCTATGGAAAAGTTCTTAAGGAACACCACTGCGGGTCCTCCTCAAATACCTTACTGTCTAAAAAAAAATATCCAGCCGCTAAAACTGTAAACTCCGTGCAGAAACGCATTTAAAGGAAGCTTACCTAGTTCCAAAAGTTGGCACAAGCAAATCATACACAAAGAAAAAATAAAATGAAGAGAGAAATGAGCAGAAGTCACAAACTTTTTCTAATGAAACCTCTGCCTACTTCATAAGAGGCATAACGTGAATATATGTGTGATATGTACAAATGTGTTACTGCATGTATGTTTTACGTAACTTTTTCGTAACTCGTTCGCAATTCTATGTTAATATTTGATGATCCTGCCAGGCCCCCATTTGACATATCGCAATAGTACATACCTCCGGTTTTTGGTTGGTCATAGCTTTCATACAAGGTACACCCCGTCAATAACCGTTCAGTATTAGTGAGATGTAGCTGGAACATACAGACATACGATCTAAAACAGGTTGATTTTATGTATGGTTCGTTTCCAGCCACCGTTTTTGTTCTTATATCTATTTTTATTATTTTTCGTGTGACTGTCTGTCTGTCCGTCTGTGACAGCCGATTTGATCCGAATCTACTGGACCGATTAAGTTAAGGTGCACATATGAATTTCTGTGACCCAAACACGGACGTGTAACGTAAAGAAATGAATTTTGAATATGAGGATCATCACTTTTGGGGGCAAATAAGAAAATTGAAAAAAGGGTTTTGCAAACTACACCGTGTGATATACCAATTGAAAGGGCTTGTTGTCTAAAGTATTTTTTTAATATTTAAATAAATAGTTTTAAAGTTTTTTTTTTAAGAAAATATATGAAATTTGAACATTCCTCCCTTATCTCCGAAATCTAAAGTCAGTCAGTCTAAATTTGAAAAAAAAAATACAGAAAATAGTTGTTTACAAGAAAACCTATAAGAAGTCTATGGTCTTCAAATAACATGGTAAATCTCTCAATATTGTGCGTACAAACTTACATTTGCAGTTGGAATGTATGGGAGAACATGTTTTTAGACTATAGTGTTAAGTTTGGTCTTGAGATAAATTATCTTGGGATAAAAAACATGTTAGATAACATAGTCATTGTACGGAACCCTCACCACGCGACATCAACTTGCACTTGTCCGGTTTTTACAATGAATTTGATTTATCAGATTATTCAGATTCCATGTCTACGGGACTTCTAAGTATGGGAGTTTTCGACATAAATTCATACATATGACTTTTGCCGTAATAACAGATGCTTGTGCATCCATATTCGGATACTTATTGCCTATGGAATTCCGGCCACCGACCTACTATAAATAAACTTTTTCTTCAGACGCTGACAACACCTAAACTGCGGTCACTGTCAGACTGTATAGAAAAGAAAAAGAAGCGTGATGACAAAACGTGACAAAACTAGTAATTTATTGGAAAATATGAAGCAATTATTTATTTACTCAAAATTGAGTTCAGTAATCGAAAATAAAAAACACCCAAACACACAGCAACACCTCCTGCGATTATCACACATTTTTCATTCATTTAGCGGTGCTGAAAAGTCGTGACGCGCGAACCTCGTGCGGTGTTAGCCCCGGCGCACTAAGAAACGGGTCGAGATTATGTTTAAGTGTGCGTGCGGCGACTCATAGATACTTTGGCGCACACATACAAGCCGCGTGCGGTGCTATGGTATGAAGATACAACATATTTGTCAGACCAAGTGCTGACAAATATGTTCAAAATTAACATATATTTTTTTCCGCTTTCACAAACTATACAGATATGGCAATTTGTTTTCTTAAGACAAGCCCATTTTGGTCATTTACCTCTTGTCAGCGCCTTAACGCTCGTTCTCGAGCAAGTTCGTCCATCATTGTCGTCAAATTTCAAAGAAATTAGACACCTCAATTCGTCAAGCCTGCCAGTGTTATTAACGTGTCGGATGGCCAAATTTATTTGAACGTCATCCGAATACCTGGGGCCAACCATCACCTCTTATAGCAGTATTATTATAATATTACTTCACAGTGGGAAAGTGATGGAGCTGTACAGGAATTACAGCACCATCTCTTTCTCACGCTGAAGTAATATTGAAATAATACTGCTATAAGAGGTGATAATTGCCCCCCTGAACTCCGGTTAACGAACCTTAGTGTAATAACGCCTTAACTTGTCGTTTTACTTATTTTGCTACACCTACCATTATAACACAAGAAACAACCTTAACATTGTAGTTGAAAAACATGCTTCGCAGAAGGAGGTGACGGCTGCCCATGCCCTCTCGCTCCGTACCATGGCCTGAACCAGGGCCGGACGCGAGAGGTCTCTGTCACCAATCGCCTCCACGAGAACACGGTGGTGCTCTGCCCAAGCCGGGCAGACCTCCACCGTATGCTCCACCGTGTCCTCCGGGCGATCCACACAGTGGTGACACCTGGGCGTTTCCTCCCGCCTTATCCGACACAGGAACCTCCCGAAGCTGCCGTGTCCGGTGAGGACCTGCGTCAGGCGGAAAGTGAGGACGCCGTGGCGCCTCTCTAGCCACTCCTCAAAGAGGGGACTTATCGCCGCAATTGTGGCGTGCCCAGCACTGGGTTGCGACAACCGTACTCTCCATGACGCCATGAGATCCCGCCGGAGCTCCGTCCGCTGTGCCGCGATTTCTCGCGCCACTCCCATACGTGCTCGAGGACTTTTGCCTCCAGATCCCATGGCGGCAATCCGGCAAGGAGGCTCGCTAACTCACAGGAGAAAGTTGGTCGACTACGAGGGCTGCACTAAAAGTATCGGGAATGGACTATTTCCACTGTTCCTGTCATATTAAAATCTTTTTAATTGAAAACTCCTTGGTTTTAAAAATCGAATACCATTTATTTATTTAATAAATAGTAATGTTGTGTCACTTCCTTGATTCCCGAAATTTTCAGTGCCGCCCTCGTATTACTCGTTAACTTGTAAAGCCTACTTAGCTGTGATAGTTTTCCTTTTAACTTCATTATACAGGGTGGCCCAAAAGTCGTGGATCAACTAGGGGTTAGATGGGGTCATCAGCTGCAAAAAGTTGTTCTACGGGAGGTTCTTAAGGTCAACCCCTGCTGAGTTATAATTTATTTTGTGTTATTATGAGAAAATTTACTTTTTTAACTAATTCTTATTAAAATTCGAAACTCCCTTATCCTGTATCTTTTTTATAATTTTCACTAGATTGGTACTGATGAGGCCTTGCGTTAGACATGCTATTTATGGTTGTTTATTGGGTGTGTTGAAGATAATATTAAGTTTTACGATTTTTTTTCTCAAATCATAACTTTTTATTTACTTACGACCCCACTGTGAAAAAAAAAATACTCTACCGAAAAGTGACCCTGTATTACAAGTTTTGGCGTATTTAATAGGGATTCTGAAAAGGTATTACACATGGCCATGAGTGAGGCTTTCTAGGACGAAAAAACAAAACAACGATTGTGAAATAATTGTTTTATTAAGCAAAACATTTTACAATAAATGCTCAAAATTCCTGCCTCTGACCATAATACATAATCTGCACCGTCTAATAAAATTCCTACGTAACCTACGGAATGCACCTCTGTTGTTAGTAACTTGTACCCTAGCAAATTCTAGCTTTTGTCGTAGTTATTGTTCGCTATTGTTCTCTCCTTGGTAAACTATTTCTTTAAAATAGCCCCAAAGAAAAAAATCTAATGGATTTAAATCGGGCGACCGGGGTGGCCACGCAATATGTTCGCCTCGACCAATCCACCGGTTGGGAAAGCGCTCGTTCAAATGATCTCAACTGCTCGAGCGTAGTGAGGCGGGGCGCCATCATGTTGCAGCCACATTTCTGCTATTCTTTCTTCTGGAACCTCAGCATCGTTAAGAATATAGTTTAAATTATTTTGCAAAAAATTTAAATACTGAGCACCATTGCTGGCATTTCATGCAGCACCAACTGCTGGCCAATTATACCAGCCCACATGTTAATACCAAACAGATGCTGGAATCGATCATTTCTTATGATATGGGGGTTCACTCTGGAGTAAAAATGTAGATTGTGGATATTGAATACTCCCATTCTTCTAAAAGTTGACTCATCCGTCCATAAAACCTTGTTGAAGAACTGCGGATCCTCTCTGTGGTATCTTAGCATCTCTCTGCAAAACCGCCCTCTATATCTCTCATAGTCACCGCGCAGCAAAGCTTGCACCCTTTGCACGTGGTAGGCGTGATATTTGTTTCTGTTAATGACACGTTGCACCGTCGATCTTGGAATCCCGAGATTACGGGATATTTGGTGTTGACTTATACTAGGATCCAATCTTAATTCTCTCAGCACTTCATCTTCATTCTTAAATTGCACCACTGGTCTGCCTGCTCTCGGAGCATGCTGACCGGGTAAGACTCCCTCTGTCTCCAAGACTGTAGTCCGGAAAACGATCACGGTTAGGGTAGCGTTGACGATATTCCCTGGCAGCAGCCCGGGCATTACCGTCGCAAAAGCCATACAGGTAATGCATTTCTGCATACTCCCGTTGGGTGTATTCTCTCCTCGCAGCAGCCATCTGTCCACTTTTGTAGCCAATCCGTCCGATTCACACAGCACTGGTCACAGGTAGGCAATCTATCACAGGTCCGAAAAGCAAAGCGTAGGTCAAAGGAAAGAAACTGATCACAAGTCGTCGTAAAACCGAGAAAAAGAACACGTGCGTACTCACAGGCAGGAAGCGAGTCACTAGAGAACACTAAACATTCTAAAGAAACATGCTCACGCGCATCCCCCGGGCCCCGCCCCGGCTGGCCCAGCCTTTTGTTTCCTAGAAAAGATATCGCTACCTGAACTGACGGGCGAACCGGCCTTTTATTGACGAAGGATTAAATGGTTAGTGTAAAAGAGAGGCAAAGAGTCTTTGTCATTAATTGTATTAGTTCCATTTTATTTTTAAATAAGCCTAACCGAGTTTTATGGTAGGGTTAACTTTGGCCTTGCTACGAATAATCGTCCTTGAAAGATATCAAAGCCACGCATAGCCATGTGTAATAACTTTTCAGAATCCCTAATAAATGCGCCAAAACTTGTAATACAGGGTCACTTTTCGGTAGAGTATTTTTTTTCATAGTGAGGTCCGATGTAAGTAAAAAGTTATGATTTGAGAAAAAAAATCGTAAAACTTAATATTATCTTCAACACACCCAATAAACAACCATAAATAGCATGTCTAACGCAAGGACTCATCAGTACCAATCTAGTGAAAATTATAAAAAAGATACTGGATGTAGATTTTTCGAATTTGAATAAGAATTAGTTAAAAAAAAGTCAATTTTCTTATAAAAACACAAAATAAATTATAACTCTGCAGGGGTTGACCTTAAGGACCTCCCGTAGAACAACATTTTGCAGCTGATGACCCCATCTAACCCCTAGTTGCGTTTGATCCACGACTTTTGGGCCAACCTGTATACTACTGCCGTGAATTTTGTCACATTTCCAAAAACAACCATTTACCCGGCAGGGAAATGACACACACTTGACTCTAACAATAATTAGTACTTTAAAGCTTAATTTTTCGGAAACGGATCCCTGAATAGAAAAATGGATTTCAGACACTCGCAACGACATCCCACACAACGGGATCGACGAGAAAAAAAAAAACATCCCCACTCTAGGAGTAGGAGCGGTACCCTAAAAAAAATGTTTTGAAGATTTTATTATACTTACCAATTTGTCGGGATGATTAATAAGTATAGCCACGCGAAATTACAGCTTTCTAGTACTGAGACCCTCTTAGCTAAGCTGCGGACAGATAGACTGAGTTCTTTGTTAACTACGAACCTCAAAAAAAGAACAAATAATGCATTTTTTTTTGAGGAAGTCTACGCCTTCATAATATCGCCTATTTACATACATTACTTTTGCCTACACCGTAGTACATACGTATAAAACACATTACCCTCCTTTTCACTGTCAAAGTCTAGCAAATAATCGATACAGTAGCTAATTCCAAATGTGTGTCAAATATAGGTACCTACCCATATTTATCGACTAGAACTAAGTGGATTAGTCTACTTGTGTCCGTTCAGTTTGTTTATAACTTCACGTTAAGATTCTCTAAAGAGGTGAGCAAGACTCTTAAGTAGCGATACTCAATCTCGTTTCGAAATGTCCTTGATCCTTTTTGAACAAAATACAATGAATCAATTAATATGGCTTATCGTTGCTGTAATTAATTACTGTCTACTGACTAACATAGGCTGGGATGCCTTTTTGCCAAATTAATACAAAACTCAGTGAAAGTAGCAACATTTTTGGGTCACCAAGATACAGGCTTTTTTTTTTTTGGGTGGGAAATTATCAAATAACTACTCCCGCTCTGGGCGGAGCGTGAGGGTGTGTCAGACTCTTACTGACTAAAACCCACCCGTGTCCCTTCCGTTGCCTGTGTTGCCCGGGGCCTCGGTAACCCTTTTGTACCTTCCCGCGACCTCGGCGGGCATCGGCCCTAGTGGACCCCTACACTTGTGCTGACTACATCTCTTTGAGGCGCGCGTGGAAAACAACGCGCCGCCGACCCGGGCCTGAAGATACAGGCTGTGACTAGTTTGGAACCTCCTCTTAGCATAAGCATAATGAGCTTATAATGTTTTACCTCCTGGGACACAGGCCTCTCTCGAGACGATGGGCTGTAATCTACCACACGGGCCCAGTGCGGGTCCATGTCAGATGTCTTCGAATTTTTGGTTCTAGGACGTCAGTTTCATCACGATGCTTTCCTTCACCGATTGAGCAGTCGTGATGAAACCTCCTGTTAAATCGGTCACAAAGTCTTCTGTTAGTGAGAAGTTCAATCCATGTTCCTTGTATGTTTAAGAACAATGTCAAGTTAAAATGAATTTGAAGGAATGAAAATTTTCTGCCAAGTGCCCACTCGAACGTCCCAGTTTTGCACCTAACTACCCTCCGACGCGTCCCAACTCTCACGAGCGCGCACGCGCGGTTTCCGCGTCGGTCATCTCCAACATAAAGCGTAATAACTAGAAAACTACTGCAGCTATACCTTAATAAAAAATCAAGTGTATAGCTGAAACTATGCAGAATCAATAGGTGTTAAAACTAAATTACGACTTCATAGCCCAAAGTACCGTAAAAAAATGTTAAACTTGAGAACGCGTGTTGAAATTTCCGTAAAATATTTGTTCTTGCAGAATTTTTGTTCAGAATTTTTTGGTTTGGGTCAGTAAAACCTATTTATAATTAAACTAGACTATCTAAGCTTTCTTTTCATACCCATATGTCTATACCCTGGTTTGTTCAGAGTAGCACAGTAAACCAAAACACACACCCCATTCCCTCACCAATTTAATACCGCCTATAACAAATGTCCTGCATAAAACGTAATAACTAGAAAACTACTGTAGCTATTCCTTAATAAAAAATCATGTGTATAGCTGAAAGTATACTTAATCAATAGGTGTTAAAACTTAATTACGCCTTCATAGCCCAAAGTACCGTAAAAAAAAGTTAAACTTGAGAACGTGTGTGAATTTCCGTAAAATATTTGTTCTTGCAGAATTTTTGTTCAGAATTTTTTGGTTTGGGTCAGTAAGGTCCTATTTATAATTAAACTAGACTATCTAAGCATTTTTTGATACCCTTAAGCCCTTAATTGGTTTATTCAGAGTAACACAGTAAATCAAAACAATCCCCCATTCCCTCACAAATTTGATAAAAAAATGTCCGGCGGGACGAAGTAAATCAGGTTAATCGTAACTATTTTTGTAGTATTTTAACGGTGTGAACGTCTTTAAATACTAATTATGAACATATGTCCTTAAAATAAGCACTAATCTATTACATTATTTAGTAAAACTTACGTAATTAATACGAAAATGCCGAAGCACAGCGTGTCGCCATGCGCCATATTTTTCCTGACGATTTTATCACAACACAACACATTCACAACCTTGGACACTTGTAGATATTCGTAAACCTTGTTTAAAGAGGTTTCTTATGGAATATAACACTCGTACACTGGATTATTCACTATATTCTAATTAAATAAGTTAAAAAAATAAAAATGAGCATGTTTTCATTATGTCAATGACAGCCAACTGAACGACGAAATCTTTTTTTTTTAATATGTTCTCTTTGGTCTGATACCGAGTGTTGCATACGTAAAGAAGCGGAATTTAATACAGCGCCATCTCGTAAAATCATTTAAATTACATCGGCTGATGCTAGGGACTATCACTATTGACAAGCTCACTTCACTTAAGTTTCAACGTGAGATTGTTATAGAATACATCGGCTGATGCTAGGGACTATCACTATTGACAAGCTCACTTCACCTTAGTTTCCACGGTGAGATTTTTATAGAACACATCGGCTGATGCTAGGGGCTATCACTATTGACAGCTCACTTCACCTAAGTTCATCACTACTGACAAGCTCACTTCACCTAAATTTTCACGGTGAGATTTTACAAAATATATCGGTTGTTCTAACTTGTGACACCATCTTTGGAAAGTGGTAATTTCAGTGTTTAAAATAACTGTATCTTTAATGCTTAACGTAAGATTGAATAGATCACTGCTCTGCCTAGCATAAGGTCACACTGCTTTAGAGCTCCACCCACCTAATGTATGTAAAAATAAACATGAAATTTAATGTGCGGCATGATCTTACATGTATTTTGCTGCCAACACACACGAAACATACACATCGCATGAAGCCTCGTGAAAGATGATTTATGCTCGACCGTGCCGCGGCGGTCTTAGTTGAGGCACTTTAGTATTCTAGTATACGGTAAACGAATCCATATTGTATAGTAACTAGTGGTCGCCCACTGGTCGAAATTCGACCCCCTTTACTTACAATCTATATAGTACTTACTATATAGATCCATGAGTACACTAATTCCATGTTCAAACTGTCAGTTCTGTCACCTATCTATCTTCAAGTCATGAGGCCCTGGTACTATGTGTCTATGTGTGTCAAACGAATGGTATATTTATTTATTTCTTTTAATGCATATTATATAAATAATATTAGCTTTCTGCACTCCCCCTCAATATAAACTTTAACTGTGCCAATATTCATACTCCTCCGTCCGCGTAATTTTCGTAAAAAAATGGGGTCCAAAGATTTCGCTTCACGTAGGTATTATAATGATATAATAAAGTTAAAGAGTCTGTTTGTTTGAACGCGCTAATCTCTGGAACTATCAGTTAGTTAAAGGCTATTTAACATCACGCTACGGCCCTTAGGAGCCGAGCAAAAAGAAAAAAGTTAGAAAGAACGCTAAGCAAACACGAAGCAATAACGCGGGCGGGCGATGCGATGCAACGCAGTGGGTAGGGGGCCGAGAAGTTTTGTAAAATTGTGGCTGTTATTTTAGTAAGTATATTGTGTATCTTAAGACTTCCACGGGAACGAAGTCGCGGGCAGAAACTAGTATCAAAATAAAGGCCGAAATCTCTTAGAATTTTACCATGCTTGCAATCCATAACTCAGACCCCGCTTGTCATAAATCTTCTTCGAATCGTAAGCGCAATGCTATGTAGCAGGCCATGAGCTACGCTATTACTCAGACACAACACGTCATAATTCAATGCAAACGCTACCTAGACAATAGATATGGTCTGTTCCACGCGTATCTGATGAAAATGTAAACAAAACGTACCTGTAGACGCCAATATCTTAGTGCCACTTACAAATTGAGTGATTCGATTATTTGTATACCCGAAATTCAAATTTTAAATTTTTTTTTTGTTTTTCATTTGACAATCGAGGTTAATTTACGTTTTCGTCGGTATTTTTCTATTAAATTTAATAACGTTATTCAAACAAAAAATTGTTGCAATTAATTGGTGAATATAATGTTAAGACGGCCTTAATACAAAGGAATGTGATACTAATTCCCTTAATTAGTGATTGCGTATGAATTTAACCAGAACAGGGTTTGTTTACATTCTCATCTGATACTTTTGAAACAGACTAGATATGCGGTTTTCCGAGTGCCCCTGACAGGTGTATTTGTGTGGTTAAGCCTCAAAAGAAAAAGTATAAAGCGAGGGTTGAAACATGTATCATGTTTTATGGTAACGAAAGGGGTTACCCTTAACATGCAAACATAAAACACAACAAGCTTTTATATAACAAAATGTAAATAATGCTATGTGTTGTCCGAAGCAATCTAGTAAATATGTGCATTAATCTAACTAAGCAACGAGATTTAATATAAGAATGTTTCACTCAAACTGTGATTCAAAATGCTTTGATTAAATGTAATATGCAATTAAGGTTGAATTTCAAGTCTTTGAAGTTTCTTTGGGCCGTTTTCAGGGAAAAAACCTTTCAATAAAAACCTTTAATATAAGAATGTTTCACTCAAACTGTGATTCAAAATGCTTTGATTAAATGTAATTTGCAATTAAGGTTGAATTTCAAAGTCTTTGAAGCTTCTTTGGGACGTTTTCAGAGAAAAAACCTTTAAAATTATTTCAAATTTACGATAGAAATCGTTGCCAAAGGGACGAAAATTATTTGTACAGGGGCCCTATTCAGATGACACAAATGAAGCAAACAATTTTCCTTAAAAACAAAAATAACATTTACAGGAACGACTAGCACCGGTCGTGCTCAAAGATAAAAAAAGAAATGTTAGCGTGACATTTCTTACCAATGACGTAATACGTCAAACGTCAAATTCCTGTCAAAATTATACACGGGCTTTCTGTGCAAACAAATCTCGACCGTAAAAGTACCAAAGAAAGACCATACCTGATTCTGTATCTGTTTATGCTTCCGCCGAAGGTCCCGGCTCACCTGCGCCAACTTCTCCACTTGATTTGACAACTGCAAAGTATCCAGAATTGCCATTTTTAGTCACACACGAAACTACAAACTTTAATTTTGACACGTTATTTCTTAAAACACGTGATGTTACTATGTATTATGTATAGTAAATCATGATGTGTATCGCAAGGAGTTTATCATTTGACAGCAAATGCAGAGATAAAAATGTTTGCTCGTCAATGTTATTGATTTCTGTTCGATGATAAGATACTGTCTTTGTTGCCAGATTCGGGGGTTTATATTGACGGGGCTATTTTAAGATTGGAAGAAATGGCGAGTTCTCGCTCCATTTGTTGTTATGCTGAAATAGTGATTTTTGTTCGAAATTGTCAGACTGAATAATATGTGATAAGGAAACGGTGCGATTTAAAGGAAGATGTAGTGACAAAAATTGAAAAGAGTATGCTTAGATGGATTGGTCATGTTGTGAGGATGAAAGAAAGGCGACTAAGGTATAAGGCAGATGTGAGTGCAAAATGCCGGGAGCGGACGCCCCAGAAAATCATATAGTGACCTCATTGGTGATGTTCTTCAAAAAGGTCAGTAGTACTCACAACCGGCGTGCGTGTATGACCAGATGTATGAACGTAAACGAAGCAAAAGGAGTAAGTATGTAAGGATCGCAGCAGGTGGCGTTCTATAATTTTCGTTACCGTTTCTTTCTATAAATTTTTACATGAATTACGCCTCCGGGAAAGTCTCCCCTTTTCCTTTTCCAAAAATGTTTTAAACAGACCACAACAACACACCACACACAACACAACACAACACAACACAACAGACTTCTGGTCACAATTTCCTCGCAAAGAAGACCCAATAATCAAGTCACCAATGCTCTTAAAACTCACAGGTGAAACATACCACAATTTTCTTTCAAGAATACAACGAAAATGTCTTATTGTGTCTATTGTTTCGTCACTCTACAGAATATAGATTGTTTGGCCGGTGGGCGGTCGCTATAAAAGCCAACACCCGCGGCGCAAATTACTAAGATAACCTTTCAAGGGTCCACGTTCTAGTCTGCCTGTTCTGTTATATGTATCGAGGTGTACATATAATTGTAAAGGCTTTTCTTTTTATAGAATTGTGATTATTTTATAATATAGAGGGGACGCCCCAGGATGACATATAATGACTTCATTGGTAATGTTCTTGAAAAAGATCAGGTGCGTAGTACTAGCAACCGGTGTGCGTGTATGAACGTAAACGAAGCAAAAGGAGTATGTAAGGAGCGTAGCAGGTAGCTTCTATAGTTCTGCCTACCCCCTTAGGAAGAAGGCATGAGTTTTATGGTAATTATAGAGCAAAGGTGTAATTATAAATATAAATTTATATTTTGCTATTCAAGGATTTAAATTAAGGATAACCTTTCAAGGGTCTACGTTTCTAGTCTGCCTGTTATTACAAATATATTTACACCTCTATAAATATTTTTATCCGTTTCATTAAGCATAATTTATTAAAATCTGCTGTCAAATTTCGTTTTGGCACCTGGAGGCCTAGCACCAGCTCTTATCCCAGTATTAATTTAATCTTTATTCAGTATGGGAAAGAGATATATGGAGCTATACGTCCTGCAAAGCTCCATCTCTTTCTGTTTCATTCCTTGTTAAGGTGGACTAAAACTCCAGCAACTGGATTTAATTTAGTTATGTTTTACGAAATATCACTGGACGGTCCACGAGTAAGCGGATTGAGTCAAACAGTGACAAATTGACTTCATAAATCTAAGGCTGCTTGGTCTTAACTTGACTGGTGAGACGACTTATTGGGTAGACCAATGAATCATCCACTTAGCAATCAACTAATACAAATGGACTCCCAATGAGTTGCCAATCATACTTCACCATATCATAAAATGCCTCGGTTTCTGTATAGTCCTACAATCTATTAGCATTATTTATATTTCATTATTTCTTTGCAAGAAATTTCATTTACAGCCACTTATAAATCGTCGTCGACTAGCAGATTGCACTTTTCTTTTAAAAATTATATCTAACGATGTTGACTGTTCTGATCTCCTTCATAAACTGAGTTTCAATGTCCCCCAGAGATCAGTTCGATTTAATCCACCTATCTCCATTCCTTTTTCTTCCTCTAACTACAGGCAAAACTCATACATAGTGCGAGCGAGTAAGGACTTTAATATCCTTTGTAAAGAGTTCTCATTTGACCCATTTACCACCAAAACCTATCCTGCACGCGCTCAGCTGAATGCTGACTTTTTTAAAAGTGCATAGTGCATATATACCTTATTTATATTATTTTCTATCGTGCTTGTTAGTGATCCTAAGATTTCTATTAAATTCTCTGTTTTTACCCGTGAGAACCTGTAATTGGCTCTGTGTAGCATATACAATTGTTATCCATTCGTTATAGCTGTTGGTTTTCCTATGAATAAATAAATAAATAAATAAATAAATTAGATACCCATAAATAAATATCGTCTATTTTTCCTGAAAAGGAAATCAGATGGAACGAATTTTCACGACAAAAATATTCCCAAACCATCTTCCGGAAACATTCCACCACTTCCAAAATTAAAAAGGAAATGTCCTAATTAGAAAAATCGAATCCCCACTCAATTTTAAAAGCAAAAAGATGTCCCTGTTCCTATAAATACAGAAGCGGAATAAAACAGTCTGGTATAACCTAAATTATATTAGCGGAGACGGCCAAATTGTTATCGACTACGCTCGCCAAGCTAGCTACATAACTATACAGCTTCGGTGGTGTGTCCGCATCCCTTTAAGCAACATATTCAGTGGTACGCACTTAACTAGTAGGAATAAAACAGTCTGGTATAACCTAATTGAATTAGCGGAGACGGCCAAATTGTCGTCAGCTACGCTCGCCAAGTTACCTACATAACTATACAGCTTTGGTAGTGTGTCCGCATCCCTTTAAGCAACAGATTCAGTGGTACGCACTTAACTAGTAGGCTACCCCCTTTTTTTTTGGGGGATCAATCATACCCCTTGGGGGCTGTGATTGGTTACTTGCCTACATAGTATGTTTAGTTGCCGTTCAAGAGTTGGAAAAGTGCAAAATGTCGGATAGCAGCGGATAGGATCTAGAATCTAGAAAATGCAGAACGTATATAGCCCGCAGGATTCAATTTGATGAAGATTTATACAACAAACAGCTTTTTAACTGGCTAAAAACTTCTGGTGCTGCAAAAGCTTCCCTCCTTCTACGCAAGTCTTACTTGAACTAATGTTCTTAACGTGGATAAGCAGTGGTAACCCGCGAAATCCAGATTGTCTTACGTTTTTTGCAGTTTGCAGTTCACTGTCAGGTTTTATCTAGATCAAAATATGATTCGCGACCACAACAAAAATGTATTTACAGAATTATAATCATTAGAAACATTAATACATCTCTCTAAGTTAGATTACCTAGTTGCATAAAAACTTTTCTATACGAGATTTGTTATTATGGAACTAATCTAACTAAGAAAACTAAACTCAACCTGACCCGCCACCCGATTCGGATATTGCTTATTCTTCAACCATATCTTGTACCATCGTTCAGTACATGCGTATATAAAAATAGTAAAGCGTTTTTCCTTTCCATTGTAAAGAAAATATTGGTCTGTATAAAAGCTTGTTTGCTTCTGGCATGGAAAATCCTATATCCTGCGCATTTATTGTAGAAGTGAGGCAAATATCCGAACATGCTGCGTCACGGTCAGTCGTCGGTCGTTACGAACAGACATCGTTTTCCAGTGAACGCTTGAGCGAAAACTAATATTCGTTGTGTACAGGTACCGTACTGTTTCGGAACATTTGGTCGTACTTACGTATTGCAATAAAAGCACGGTTTTGCTATGTAGAAGTTTTTTTTTTTGGAAATATTGCTGTTATGACTAGAAGTCTGCCAAAAAATCTAGAATAAATTTTACAATATCTTTAGCTTGCAAAAATGGAATTTTATTTGTTATGGCTTATGTGGCTTGTACGTAGTGTCTTTCAGTCTTTCACTTTGAGCCAAGGATCACCAAAACAATGCTAAATGTGCGTCATTAGGGACCATTAATATCCTAGGACATCTTCAAATAACAAATCGCAAAGCCGAAATTCCAACCCTTTTCAAGTTTGACTCATTCCTTCAGTATAGATTTATGCAAATGTTTCAATGTCTCCCCTTTGTTAGCATGACTCACAGACGTTATACCTATCTAAGAATGCCTATGTTCGATCGTTAGGGGTTCAATTTTTAAACATATTCCTGAATTTCAGAAAATCTTTTTCATTCGATTACTTACAATGTTTGTAGTAAAATAATACCTAAGTCTCATGCACATGAAGATAGAATACTCTTTGTTAAGTACTCGCAATTCAGCCGCGATTTCGTCCGCGTGGATTTCGTAGCTTCGCCTACAAAGTTCAACACTGGAGTGTTGAACTTTGTATCCTGTTTAAAAAATATAATTATTGAAAACGAATGATTGCGATCTTTATATTTATTATATTATGACAAATTCTAGTTTACAAATAAAACAAATTATTTAAAAAACAAAAACCCGACTGCAAAAACACATTCAGTTAGGTATGTGTTTTTGCAGTCAGGTTTTTTGTTTTTTAAATAATTTGTTTTATTTCAAGCTTAGTTTTATTAATATATATTATATGGAATTGACTCATTACTGGTTTTTATTTGATATCAATATTGTTGTAATTTATTTAAAAAAAATGTTACCCTACCTTTTTTTTTGTATTTACATATGCAATATATAAAAATTATATAGCCTATGCCTTAGCCTTTATATCACTCCCACAATGAAGACGAATCTAACGACACAAGAAATAGACTTCCATACATACATACATACATACATACATACATACATACATACATACATACATACATACATACATACAATACATACATACTTAGGCGGGTTTAGTAAGTATAGATGTACACCATGTCCAATTAAAAATTATCCTGAAGCTCCAAAATCTTTTCATCCCGCGAGTGTCGGTACGCCCAAACCGCACCACCCGCCTACACTTGACGATTTTTGCGGAGTAATTGATTAAAAATAGATGAAGCCTTAAGTGAGTTTTAATGAAAACAAATTGCCGGTCACAGAAAGTGTGGGTTTTCTAAAGGTTAATTTGTTCTGAGATGACGAAGATAAATATTTTGTACGAATTTTCGTCTTGTGGTTGTTGTCGTAAGATTTTTAATGACTAGTATGGCCTGACTGCGCTACTGCTGAGCATGAGGTCCTGGATTCGATGCCCGGGTCGGGCAGTGTCATTGGGTTTTCCCATCAGGAATTTCTCAGTAGCAGCCCGGAGTCGTGATGTGCGCCCGTTTGATAGCAATAGGCTCGCCCCATATTACTGTATTTTTTTTTTATTAATGTACCTATACAACATATTGGCGCCGATTCCCTTGTTCACAAACTAAACCAAATTTAAGTTCAGTGCATCTTTTTCTTTCTATTTCATTAGGAAAAGGACAGAAGATAAATTTTAGTTTAGTCCTGTCAAATTAATCAGCGCCTGTCACTACTCCATACAAGTTTAGACGTGATTAAAAACTTGCCTACTAAAATTACGTCAATTTACGTCAAGCGCTGATTAATTTGACAGGACTAAACTAAAATTTATCTTCTGTCCTTTTCTTAATGAAATAGAAAGAAAAAGATGCACTGAACTTAAATTTAGTTTAGTTTGTGAACAAGGGAATCGGCGCCATTGTGAAACATTTTAAAAGAGTAACGGTGAAGTTTCTTGCCCATTCGTCTCCATACGAAACTACTTTTTGGAAAGGGCGACCAGAACCAATTCTATTTTTTTGTAAATTTTGACGTTCAGAAGTGCCTTCTATGTGCCTACTTGAAATCAATCATTTGACTTTGACAGCCGTTTTAGCGTTAAAGCGTAACAAACAAACAAACTCACTTTCGCATTTACATTTATTATTTACACATATCTAACTTTTTTTGTGTTGGTAATTATCAAATAACTTCTCCCGCTCTGGGCGGAGCGGGAGGGTGTGTCAGACTCTTACTGACTAAAGCCCACCCGTGTTTCTTCCGTTGCCTGTGTTGCAGGGGCCTCGGTATCCCTTTCGGACCTTCACACGACCCCGGCAGTAGACCTGCCTGCCTAACCCTTCGGAGATTACAGGCGTGATATTATGTATATATTATCAAACTGTCCTATATTAGAAGCTACTGAACGACGAAAGAGACTTACTTCTACGCTCCACCATACATACCCGTCCACCATACACTTTAGTTTTTTTTTTTTCCACAAAAAATAACAACGGTCAGGCCAGCCTAGCCTGTTTCCCAACTATGGTGGGGTCGGCTTCCAGACTTACCGGATACAGCTGAATACCAGTATTTTAGATGGAGCGGTCGCTCCATGTAAAAGAGGAGGGTCACAACCCAGTTACTGGGTAACACGATACCCCTTGGTAAGACTGGTTGTCAGACTTTGTAGCTTCTAACCACCCGTAAAGACTGTCAAAGATCTACAAATGACAGCCGAGACCAAGCAACGGCTTAACGTGTTTTCCGAGGCTCTTGGACCATAGGGCTCTCTTATATAAATATGGTCACCCATCCACGGACCAACCGCGTCGATCGACCCGTGCGGCTGTTATTACTTAGCCACAAGCCCCTCAAAAAATAACAACGGTCAGGAAGACATAGAAATCCGGAACCCTCCTACAATATTAACACCTAACGTCCCTATACAATTTATTACACACGCATCAAGATACACCGCACATAGGTATTAAATTCGGCCAGCACCACAGCTAGTACAGATTTACAGCCTACAACCTGAACCTACAACCTGCTAGATAGTGATTGCTTACACGAGACTAATAAAGGTTTACGAGGTCGTTCCAGACACATTTAGGGTATTGAACTACAATTCTTTTCACGCAGTTTTGTTTAAGTGAATTAAAGGAAAGCGTTTTTATGTTTTTGGGTGGCAACACCAGATGGCAAGTCATGAAGTAAATATAATAATAAAAAAAAAACAAATACATTTTATAACTTAATGGGTTTAGAATAGAATACAGACTCTATTACCCTAAACCCAGTAAGACAATAGAGTACTACTCTCTCACACTTTACCTCTTACTCTGTTATGGAGTTCAATAAAACATTTTGACTTTAATTTGTTGACTTAATGGCAAGGGGTCAAACACATTTAAGGTATTGAGCTACAATTTATTTTCACGCAGTTTGGTTTAAGTGAATTAAAGGAAAGTGTTTTTTTTATGTTTTTGGGTGGCAACACCAGATGGCAAGTAATAAAAAACACAAGTACATTTTATAGAGTACTACTCTCTCACACTTTACCTCTTACTCTGTTATGAAGTTTAATAAAACATCTTGACTTTAATTTTTTGACTTAATGGCAAGGGGTCACCGTCGCCTATGCCTGCATCTGTAATACCTACTAGAGTTGATATTTCATGTACCTCAAATTCAACAGCAGAAATACTCCTCAAATCGGAACACAGCATCGTTGCTTTGGGGCAGAAATAGATACGGTTGAAGTACTTCACCATTAAGTAGAAAGTTGGAAAATATTTCTAGAAATTCAAAAGTCAAATCAAAACTGGAAAAAGGACGCGCGGACTCGCGAAAGATGGATGGAGTGGAGGGAAGCCTTTACCCAAGAGTGGGATATACATATTAGGTCAGAAAAAAACAATCACATAGCTCGAGAAAAATGCCTACATTAAAAAAAACAAAATTAAACCTGAAAACGACTTGACTTATACAAGGATTCCCACAGAATGAAGGTAGCAATGACTCCCCCTCTTAGCATATAAATAAAATACAAAATTCATCCACTACTAAGCCTGAAAGCTGACCAGAATCTTGCACAAGTCTCTAATTCATGCAACGAATGCAACCCGCCAACTCAATGCAAAACAAGTACTACATTAACCTATTTCGACCCCTTGACCCCAAAAACTGCAGCGGGATCAGAAGCACTTAACATTATAATTATAGTGGCTCTAAAATGAACCTTAGTGCTGTAGGTTTAGTTTTGTTCCTGTTGGTTTTTTTATCGTGGTCGATAGTTTTTTAAAAGAAGCTGATCTTGAGACTTGAGCTTATAAGTTCGAGATAATTTAACCGATTTATCATTCTTGACAAGAATATGGAGGTTCGATATTTGATCCCCAGACAGGCAAACATTTTTAAAGATTTCTGCCACATACAAATAAAAAGTTTACGAGTAGTTTTGGAAGGATAGGTGCCGTTCGTGCAATAAAAATAATATTCCTAAACTGTTCCACAGAAGCAAACTTACCAAAATTTTGTTTCGGTGCCGTAAGTGGAAAAGCTTAGGTGCCGTTCAGTAAAGTTCCTTTTAAATTGGTGTTGTAAATGGAATACCTGATATTTGCAATTTAAACACGTTGTGGTAAACGAATGAATGCCTCAGCACATAATATGAAACAGATCCTTTTCATCCCGTAAAACTTTTCACGCAGGTAGACGTGACGTTTATAATGCGTGACACGCAAAGTGCTTTCATAATGAGGGCTTTGTTATTTTGCAGCTGCGAGAGTGTAGTAATTATATAAGAGACTAGCGACCCGCCCCTGCTTCAAACGGTTTTTATGACTTGACAAAACATCAAGATTCCTTTATTATATAATGTAAGCATAAACTTTCTGGAATCAATTCACTAAATTATGAAGAAAACCACATCGAAATTCTGCGTATTTTAAAAAAACCGCATCGAAATTCTTTGTGTATTTTAGAAGAATAATACTATTTTCACATATCGTGACCTTCGCAAGTTTTAGACATGGGAGACCGTAGGTTACAGTCAAATATCAACATAACAGTTGTTACATTTGGCAATGGATCAATCGTCATACTAATAAGTCCGAAAGTATGTCTAACTTAATTAAAATATCAGTATTGCCAGTTGTGGAAGTTGGATGGTAGTGGACTTAGACCTAATTGCGGTCATAACTGTCCTTCAGCTTTGCAGTAGTCGGTTTTTTTTTTTATAAATGGCATCTGGCAGGTCATTCGAGAAGGCTGCTTAACCCGAACTTTTCTGTGGGTGTTTCAATAAATTAAGGCTTCCAGTCAGGACATAAACCTTAAAAACTAAGCAACTACCCCTAAGGGTGTGGCTAACCCCTGTGGTGGTACGAACCTCGGGATAGAGCTTCGCTGGGGGAGGGCAGCAAGGGTCAGGCTGGATCGGATTTTGTCGGGAAAAAACACTACTAACACTACGCTATTAAAACGAACCATAGCTTAGCTCTGGATCTAACCTATGGTTCGTTTTTTAATCCCAGAGACTAATTTGACATGATTGTTGTTTGTTTTTTCAATTGGAGTTTGACATTTGCATGTGTCAATTTAGTCTCCGAGATTAAGAACAGACTTTAGGCTCAATATAAATATGACCTAATTTGATAACAATGTAAAATATCAATCAGGTGTCAACTTAATTTTATCAGTGATACATTTTGTCTTGCAGAATTTTGACAAATCATTGTTATTGTCATGTTCGATGCAATCTGTGTGAATTAAATTTTAAGCTATCATGTCAAGATTTATTGAGGTATTATGATAACAGTATTGAACAATTACTATGGATGAAAATGTTCAGCAATTCTCAAACACATTCCTTTCCCAAATAGCGGGCGCCGGTTTTAAAAATTGTAAGAATAATAAGGTGCAAGTGAAAATGAACCTTACCTTACCTTAATAACTATTTTTATTCCTTGACGTACCTTGACGTGCGTATAATTTCAATAGACTGATATTACAAAACAATATTCTAGTTTCCAAATCCATGTTCTCGTCCAAGTTCATCATTCATCCAAGTCTCCCAGATACCAGGAACCGCTCGATGGTTCCTATAATCCGTCGACATTCGGATCAAATCTTCTCAATTAAAATCTTAAATTCATTCACTCGCTGTCACGTAACGCAGAGCCTAAATCGTGAGTCTTAGCAGCGTGAAAATTTTCACAAAATGTTTCATAAATATCCAAAGAAAACTAAGGAAGGATTTCAAAAAATCATCCCCTCATTAAAAAGGGGATGAAAGTTTGCATGGAAATACGCCATTTTTGCCGTTGGGAAATGCCAGCGGGGCACGGCTTGTCTAGCAATAAAATTGAAGATGTCTAGGGAACAAAAAGCCATATTATGACCCACTTTTGGCAAGTGGTTCTGTGATCACAGAGGATTGTTACTGGCCTTCTGCCCAACGTTCTGACAAAATCCTCCAGTCTACATCTACACTCTCCAATGAGCTGTTTTGTTTATTAATTTCTATAATAATATTATGAATGCGAAAGTAACTCTGTTTGTTACCTTTTAACGCCTAAACCACTGAGTCGATTCTTATTAAATTAACAGATAGGACCTGGAGAAGGACATAGGCTATTATTCAACCTGGATATTTGTATTAAAATACAGTGTAAACTCCACGTAACGTCAGTCGATTTAGCGACAAACTCTCTAAAGCGTCGAAATCAATCGACTTTGGTTGGTTTAGCTTGTCTACCATACAATGATACTCTCTACATAGCATCACACTCACTCTTAATAACGACCACAATTGAGTAATAAAAAGTACCTTTTAAGTTGCTAAAATTAGTAAAAACTGCGCAGCTGCGTACGTTTTTTTGTTGCTTTGTTAACCTAGCCCACAATAAACTCTACTGTCGGCATCATATATACCGAGCTTTCTAAGAAATTCATTCTTTTATTTACATATTCGGATTGCTTGCACGTGTAGACTGTTTTTGACCATGACTAATAAGAAGGAGTCATGGATCATCTATACCTTATCTATGTATCATTATTCTCAGTTGCTTACAAACTTTCAAGCTGTAAACATGGCGCAAACAATAGCATAAAATTCTTTTTTGTGTACATAACTAATAACACTACTCTGAAATAAACTTTTTATTTTTCTAATTCTGATTTTTCTTCTCTCCATTTAACGACAACTCTCTATAACGCCATAAAATGCACAGTCCCTTCAGTGTCGTTATATAGAGTTTACACTGTATATGAAATACAAAATACACGCAGATGAAGTCGCGGGCAACAGCTAGTATTGTATAAAAGACATTTCCAAAAAGTCATTAATCCTACAATCAATCTGCCTAGCCTTTTCCCAACTACGTTGGGGTCGGCTTCCAATCTAACCGGATGCAGCTGAATAGCAGTATTGTGAGGGACTGCCTATCTGACCTCCACAACCCCAATAACTGGGTAATACGATATCCCTTGGTTTTCACTGGTTTCGGGCTTCTGACGACCTCTAACAACAGTCAAAGATCCACGAATGACAGACAGGAACTAATGGCTTAACGTGCTTTCTGAAGTACAAAGGAGTCTCGGTATGTAAAGATGGTCACCCATCCACCGACCAACCCCGGCAAGCGTAGCTTAAACTGATGGACCGACCCTTGCGGCTGTTATTACTCAGCCATTATTAATTCTACAAATGTCTGTTGTTATAATTATTGTATTTAGACACGTGTTTAAAAGGTATTTTTGTTTTAAGCTTGCGTGCTATAACAATTTCACACGCAAAGAAATCATCCATTATGTTAGGCCGAAATTCGGAAACCCAAAATATTATGATGAAGTTAAGTAATATATTTGTCGGAAATACGTTAGCCACTCGTTTGACTTATCGGGACGCCAGCGCCACCAAGCGGCGCTCGACAGAGTCTACAACATAATGCTTGACCGGAGATAAGCAGAGTTGGTCGGAGGCGGTCAAGAAGTGAACACGTTTAGAAACTGTCGCGCGTTCCGTATAGTTGTGTCGTGTACCTACAGTGTGTGAATAGCTAGTGTGATTATTTGATCGTAAATTATAATTTGATTTAAACTGCAAACGGTTTTTCTATTGTGCAATAACCATCACTTCCCATTGTACGCCCACAGTAGTTAAAATATGGCTGATGATAACCAGCGAGTACAGTGTTCCGTCATATTTATTGATGTTATCTTTTGCGTAGGGGGACCAAGCAAGCAATGGCTTAACTTAAGTTTTTCTCACCAGATCATTATTAATTCATTTATGGACAAACAAAGCAACAAATCGACCGAACATCTACTATTCGGTCCCTCGTTTAAATTATTGCCAATATTTCATTTTCACACATCAGCACGCCTGTTGCCTCCTGTATTCCAAAGTCAAATCATTTATATCAAAATTGCTCATAAAAGGCACTTGTGAACGTCGTCAAAATGAATAAGAAAATAGAATTGATTCTAGTCGCCCCTTCCAAAAGGTAGTTTCGTATAGAGAAGAATGGGCAAGAAACTCCACCGCTGCTCTTTTCAAATGTTTTAGAATATTTTGTATACATTAATCATATTATTATATGTGACGACGATGCACCTAGAATAAAACTACTACATCGCAATAGGTAAAAAGAATGAAAAATGAACCTATGGATATAATCCTCTAATTTATTTTGTTTGCTTGCAAAGTGTACCTTAAATACCTTACCTTACCTTTTGCCATTCAACGTGGCAATGCTGCCAGTCTTCTGGGCACGTTTCCGGATGACAGCGATGCGGACGAATACTTTGACGCCTAAGTGTCCTTTTGTTTTTTGTATTAATTTGTATATATAGTTAGTAATTTAATTTAGTGTCTACCTAGTGTAAATAGTTAGTAGCATCAATATTGTATAGTTACTTTTTTTTTTCTGAATACAAATAAATGTTTCCTTAAATATGAGTTTTAAATTCCCTTCTATTAATTGCAATATATCACAAAGTATTCTGTTATTATAACATTTAACACAGTACCCCAAGAGGTATGAACTTTAGATGATCTGAAAAATGGTTGAACTATTTTATCTTTATTTCTAGTACCATTAAAATGATGTCTACCACTTTTGTCCACATTTTTATTAAAAACATATAGATTTTTTTTTTAATGAATTGGCAAGGTGCCGTCTTAATATTAATCCTTTTAAATAGTTCCCTAAGAGATTCGCGGCGACGTACATTATAAATGGCTCTGACAGCTCTCTTTTACAAAATAAGGCCTTCTCATAAGTGATAGACAGAGGTGTATAGTACTTCCACATTTTCCAAGATATATTTTAGAGCTATCACATAGGGGCGAGTCAATTCCATGCAGCGGGCACAAAACCAGCCTACAGGCGAACTGACAAATTAATATTAGGAAAACCCGCCGGAACCTTATTGGATGTTTTATTTGAGCATCAAAATACTAATAACAAAAATAAAAAAAAACACCCGTAAAAACTTTGCAAGTCTTCATTACCGACAATAGTTAACAAAAAATAAGAAAAGGAAATCTTCATTCTTGTTTTAGTCTGGTCCAAAAAGTTCCTAACTCAAACATCAACCTCATCATTCATCCCATCAACTCACTAAGTAGACCCGAGCGTAATAATCCAAGGTGTAAATAAGCAAGGAGGTCACGCGTAACGAGATTTTCAAAATGTTATATTAAAATTTTCATTACGACTGGCTGTTTATTTTGAGACCTTTGCGCTCTGGCCTTTAGGAGTGGGTTTGCGTGGGCGCCATGTTGTTCAGAAGGGCAGAATTTAATGGACTGAACTATTGAAGGATGCTTTAGAAGGATGATTTAGATTCCTGAAGAGTTTATGATTATAAAGAAGTTAATTAATAGCTACTTCAAGATTGAAAAGGGCAAAAAAGCTGAATTGTAGAGCGTGGCAGTCAGATCCGAAAGGCACTGTTTCGGATCTGACTGCCTCGTTAATCTAGTGTTCGAAAGAGCTACTGCTGAGCATAAGGACGATTCGATTCTCGGATAGTGCAATGTTATTGGATTTTTCTGAAATTTCTCAGTAACAGTGCGGAGTCTGGATTTGTGCCCGGTTGTTGGATTGCCAGCAACTGGGCACAAATTACCTATTGAGGTTCACCCTCTATTATATGGGATTTAAAAATAACTGGAGAAATGTGAGTGCATCATAGGTACAACTCAGCCTAACTCTTCGGGGAAACAAGGCGTGATTTAATGTAACCTTTCGGGCCCCAGGTTGTTCGAGACATGACAAAGATTTTGACGCGACCACAAGATGCATAGAATACTTTATGAAATTAACATAAAATATACAGTGTTAACATAAATAACATCTATCTTATTAGATACAGATGAAATCATCCTTGAGCTAATGATACAGCGTGTTTTCCATCGTCACGTCGTAAGAAACATAACTCTATTAGTTACATATGCCCAAACTATATAAACTCATGTCATGCACTCACTCATCGCCTTCTTCCCATGGAGGTAGGCTACAATCCTTACATGTTCCGTTTGCTTCGTATACGTTTATCTGCTCATACACGCACGCCGGTCGAGAGTTCTACGCACTTGACCTTTATGAAGTACATCACCAATAAGGTCTCTATAATATGTTCCACCAGGGCGACAGAAAAAAAAAATTGTGAGTGGAAACACACACATCTTTTCTTTGGTTGGGAAATTATAAAATAACTTCTCCCGCTCTGGGCGGAGCGGGAGGGTGTGTCAGACTCTTACTGACTAAAACCTACCCGTGTTCCTTCCCTTTGCTGTTTTGCCAGGGGCCTCGGTATCCCTTTCGGGCTTTCCAAGACCCCGGCAGGCATCGGCCCTAGTGGACCCCTACACTTGTGCTGACGACATATTTTAGAGGCGCGCGTGGAACATAACGCGCCATCGATCCGGGCCTGGTCCTTATCGGACGGCGAACCACCCATTGCTCACCGTCCGCAAGCCCCCGCCTACGGTGGCCGGAAGTCCGCCTGGGATTCCCGACGCCCAGGGCGTCTCCTGCGGCGGCTAGGGCCGAGAGGGCGCAAAATTTGCCTTTCCCTCTCCCTCAACCGACCCGCCTCCTCCTTCGCGAGCATTACTGCTTCGCAGAAGGAGATGACGGTTCCCCATGCCCTCTCGCTCCGTACCATGGCCTGGACCAGGGCCGGACGCGAGAGATCTCCGCCGCCGATCGCCTCCACCGTATGCTCCACCGTGTCCTCCGGGTTCCACTGACATCTGCCTTGTAAACTACTTTTGTTAGTCGCTCGTTCCTCATCATCTCATCATGAGCAAACGATTTAAGCATACTCTTTCCAATTTTCTGTTATCACCAAAAATATTTCCAGATAACTTCAAACAAGCCGCTTCCGCCTACTATGCTTAACACAAGGTTAACGATATATCAACAAGTAACTGATAAGAATAACACAAGAGGACTCCCCAGGATTAGCCTTGGTGATACCCGCGTAGCCTTCTACATGGACTTATTTGTACGTAAACACCGGAATACATGGCCTTATATAGGTGATAAGGTGATATGTGTTCGAGTGTTTCTAGAATTCTGGGGCAATATACGATATGGGTAGTGAGTCAGAACACAGAATCTAGAATGAGATGGTTAATGAGGACACGCCGTCTAAGGATCACTTTACTAGATATTTAAAGTCTATCTCAACATTTTCCAAATAAGATGGCGTCAGTTTCAGTCTAACCAAGTGTGGCATAAATATCAGAATTTCGCACTGGGCTAGCGTGGTGAGTTACAGCCCCCAATCTCCCTCAGAGGGGTGGTGGGTATCCCGTCCCTAACGGTAAATGCCGATGCTTGATCATGGAAACCCAAAATTCTTCAGTGGATCAAATGGATCGCCTTTCATGCGTCTAAATACCCTTGGCGACTGCCATAGCAGTCCACGATCTATAGCTTAACGTTTAACGAGGTAAATGCGTATATTCACAAGCAAGAGGTGATTCGTACTCTCTGAGGTACAAAGCCGACTCGATTCTAGTCATCTTAGTATTGACCGCGACAAAAGATGCTTAACCTCATCAATCTCGCGTTGTTTTCATATAACCAAGACCATCATCACACTAATCGATTATTTGATAACATCAATGATATAAATTGCTATTCCATAACGTACTTTCCGACCAGCCTAATAATGATATAGTTCCGTATGCCATCCGCTGTGTTGCCGACCTTACACAACGGCGTTGATTTTCATTCGATTAGCAATTATGACGAAGAAACTTCCCATTAGACTAACTCTTTATGTATGATGATGTACTGATTATCTGGTTAATATCTTAATGGTTTAGAATTGAAGAGAATGCCGTATGAATGACGTTTAATTTTCCTGTAAAGGTGAACGGCAGATTTCGTACCGCTTACTTTTTTGTTGTTTTGTTATAGAATTTGTACCACATATTAAGGCAAATAAGCCATTTATTTTCAAGTAAGTGTACTATTTTTAGAAGTTTGGATTAATTAATAATATTACAAAAAATAACTACACGTAATTTAGTCGTAAACTAAACGCAGTTATGTTGGTATTTAAGCTATGCTCGCCATGAGGGTATTACCCGACCTGCCCCCTTCTTAGATGAAGTAATATTAAGAATTAATTAATTATAAATAAAACAAATGTACTTAAAAAAACTATTAACGGTATTGTTTTATTTACCTACACTCTAAACCCCATCAGGACTTCATCATTATCAAACTGTTTCAGTCAGCTGCTGGACATAGGTATCTCCTAATGCACTCCGCTGAGTAGGTACGATCCTCATCTCAATTTACCTACTTGATAGTAAGTAAAACACTACAAAAATAGCGACAAGCAATCTAGAACATATACTTTATTACCGAAACAATGTTTATGTGCCTTTATGTAACAGTCTACATTAGTACACTAGTACATAACCTTAAAAAATAAAACTGGTTATAACTTTTACGTCCCAAGTTCTAAAATCCAAGAATTTAAAAAGGGCTTGTCTATCATATTAACTACCAATTAAAACAAAAAATATCCCAAAACACGAAATTTTATTAGCGGTACGAAATTCCCATACAAGCCTGCCGTTCGCCTTTCCTACTATTGCAAGATATAATCAAAGGCACAATGTAAGAATATCTTTTCGCTCCACGGGAACCCACTAACCCACTTAGAACCCACTAAAGGTTTGCCTTTACCCAGCTTTGGCGCAGAACACGTTATGTTTCTTGATCTGGTCATACGATGTCAAGGTGTATCGAGTTATACGCGATTCTACGATCATAACATTACACACGCCTGTTTCCCCGAAAGGTCAGGCAGAGGCGTAGTACACCCACATATCGCCTGTTATGTTCAAATCCCATGTAGGAAATAGTGACGCCGACGAGCCTATTGCCATCAACTAAACTCCAGACTGCTACTGAGAAATTCTTCACGGAAAAAACCCAATAACACTATTCTACAATCTTCGACAATTATGTCAATCTTGGTTCCTAAATCATTTTTCATAACATCACGATATTTGCAAAACAAACATGAGTCAACAAAACAATCTTATCGCGACAAAGATTGTGTTAGAATCGAGATTGTGAAGACTCGCGCGTTTGAAAATAAATTCCCGATATTTTAATAAAAGAGAGATATTTTAATAAAATGGAAAGGATGTGCGCAACCATGCGGCGACGAAGGCTTATTGAAGCAATCTATCACCAGCAGTCGGATGCTATCGACAGAGATGCTACGCGCGAATTGAGTCTTTATTAGGTATTTGTGATGAAATGTGCAGACGGTCCACCTGAGGTAGGTGGACGCCTTCCTGTTAGCCCTAATTCACTCGGTGTTTTTTTTTTATGAATACACGCGTTCCATGTAGTGCGCGTCGTTTGCACGTCGACGACGCGTTTTCTGCTTTGATAAATCAGAGCTAGCTGCATTTGGAGCGCGTATAAGTGCGTCGACGGCGCATTAAAAAAATTATTATATACATTAAAAAAGCAGTCATGGGGACTGCAGATAAGTGAAAACTTAAAACTTTGGAAAAACTCTCAATTTTTTTTTTTAATTCATTACTGATAGTATGAACAATATAAATTTCATAATTTGTTACTGTTACTGCCTCTATCAACCCACCAGTGGGACTGTTGGGCAAAAGCCTCTCGCCAAGAATGTGTGTGTGTGAGTGTTTCCGTTCCAGAACTAACGTGAACCACTGGTCGTTTGTTTTATCCAGCTCGTCCCGCCGTCATAATTTGTAAATTGAAAGGATTAACATTATTCTGGTTTGATCAGTCTTGCGCAACACGTCACTATAGCATGTCGGTGACGCAGTCACATTAGCATGTCGGTGAAGCAAACCCATAAGTTTTGCCCCTACCAAAAATCACACAACGGCTAAAGAAGTGTTCACTTCCAAAAAAGTGTACACATAGGCCCTGGTAATTGCACTACCTAATAGATGCTGTGTAGACATGTCGGGACATGTCGTACGTGTCATTCCATTGTACCCATCATACAGATGAGGCGCTTATTGAACTAATCTAAGCCATCCTTAGATGGCAGGCTAACCAGGCGTTTACTATGCCTCGACAGGAACGACCTGCGCTTGGTGACGGGGACAATCACTGGACACTGCTCATTAAACAAACACTTCCACACAATAGGCATACCGAACAGTCCTCTGTGCAGGGAATGCATGGAGGCTGAATAAGCCGTTGCGCATGTGCTATTTGAATGCCCAGGCGTCACCCAGATCAGAACAGAAACCCTCGGCTAACCCTGATCCTTTACAGATATTCTAAACAGACCAGGAGACATAATCGACTTCTGGAAGGAGGTGGGCTGGTTGGAATAACCACCGACGGCCGCCGTGGCCCACGCACAATGGTCCATGTGAAGGACTATGTGCGGAAACCAAATCCTCTAACATAGAACTAATCTATCACTAACCGTCAGATGCTATCGGCAGAGATGCTACTCAAAGAGAGTTTTAAAAACATACCTAAGAACAAATCTCTTATGAAAAAGTTCATAGGGAGCAAATCTAACTTAAAAGGTGATTTTAATGATTATAATTCTGTAAATAGGTACATGTTTGTTATGGTCTCCAATTATTTTGTGATCAAAATTAAACCTAACACTGACCAAATAGTTGAAAAAGAAATCGCTGGCTACCACCGCGTATCCACCTTAACGGGGATAAGTAATTGATAGATTCATGTTTGAATGCTCTTCAAACTTATAAATAGTGCAAAGAACAAAGAATTGTGATAGTTAGTGTGTATCGAAATTAGGCTGCCGATGATCGTTATGTCTGCCTGACAAATTGTATTTCCAATAGATAATGTCTTCAAACGACATGCCCTACGTGAAATTTTATTGTATGGGTACAATGGTGGTTCACGTAGGGCAGTAGTAGCGGCGTAGGGGGGTGATGGGTCACCCCCCAGATAGAGTTGAAACATCTCAGGTGCCTATAATTTTAACAGACTCTTTCAAACCGAAAAACACAGCAATATTGCGTTGTTTGTTGCAGAAATAGACGTTTTACTTTCCTGCTGGAAGAATTACTCACTTGCAAAGGCTTATTTCTCTTTCAAAAGTGCCTGCCACATTCCTGAGACTGCGTTGCATATACAAAAAGCCATGTTTAGCTTGTTCAGGTTTGATTTTTTTCATATAAACACCTGTTTAATCATTCCAAGCCCTAAACTACACAACGCAAAAGACTTTTTGTTATCAAGCCCATTAAAGAGAGTATTTACTGCCTAGTTTCACTTTACTGCGACATTCAACCTTATCGCTGTACACATAAAGACTACGTTGTTAAGGCGAGATAATGTTTACAGTACTTCGTTCGAGGCTTTATGGAGGATAGCACGATTTATAGCTTGTTGTTAGGCGGGGAGGCTGATGAAAAGGTTGATGCTAAATTTAGACTCGGTAATAGATTGAAGACGTCTACGTACCTGATTTAGTGTAAAGATCTTTTTTTTTGGGTGGGAAATTATGATATAACTTCTCCCGCTCTTGGCGGAGCGAGAGGGTGTGTCAAACTCTTGCTGGCTAAAACCCACCAGTGTTCCTTCCGTTGCCTGAGTTGCCAGGAGCCTCGTTGACCCTTTCGGACTTTCCCGCGACTCCAGCAGTCATCGGCCTTAGTGGACACTTGTGCTGAAATCTGGTTGAAGAGCGCGTGGAACACAACTCGCCGTCGACCCAGACCTGGACCTTATCGGACGGCGAGCTACCCATTGCTCACCGTCTGCAAGCCCGAGCCTACGGTGGCCAGCAATCCGCCTGGGAAGTTTTAAGTTCAGAGGGGCAATTCCTATATTTTTAAGAACGTTCGCATTCTAATGTACGTCTGATTTTCATACATTTTTAACAAGTTTTTGACATTGATTGTCGCTTCGATGGGATTGCGACCAGAATTTAAACGTTTTTAATTAGGGGAATTACCTTTCTGGTTTATGTTAAGGACATACTGATACTTGTATTCAGCTAACGAAAGCTGATCTCTCCTTGTATACTTGAAAGGGGCAAACGCATTTTTGCGATGGGTAAAATCAGGGTAATTCAGGTAAAAAAACACTTCCTCTCTCCTTAAACATCATTGCATAATATAGTTCCTTGCTCTTGTTTCATGTTTATTATTGTACTACCCGTGCGCGATAAGTTGGGACCTGAGCACGGTGACGTCATATTGGCGTGTTTGTACCGCCCGCAAAAAAGCGAACATAACAAGCAGCCGCCCGCGGCTTCGTCTTTGTTTTTTTTAACCTAATTTATTATGTTACTCAGGGAGGACGCTGATTTTTATCTAATCTTTTTTACACTATTTGAATAAAATAGGATACTAGGTATTTAATTATGTATCACCGAAAGTGTTGACTATGGTTTTGTAATGAATAAAAAACAATGTTTAAGTTTATACATTTATTTTGTCTATTATTTACATTATCTCATCTTCGTCACTACTTAGTGGATTTATGCCTTCTAGAGGTTGTTCTTCGTCCTCAGACTCACTATAATCACTTGACGAAGATGTATCCGATAAATTTACAATTAATTGCGATTCATTCGTCTCTTGTAAGAGGTCATCATCCCAATACTTTTGTCGAAGCCTGTCCACATGGTTGACTTCTTTTTTCCAGTCACTCTCACTTATGCTGGTAATTGCATCTCTCAACACAACAAAACAATAACACAAACGAAAACTAAAAGAATACCAGAGCGCGTCGTTACGTGACGTAGGCCAGTACGAGACTAAAAACCCTAGTAAAAAATAGTGATGCGAACGGTACAATACGGGCGCCATCGGGGAAGTGCAGGGGAAGCGGGCGGGGAGTCGCATTCCTAGCAGGTCCCAACTTATCGCGCACGAGTAGTATATGTTTATATATTTATGTAGATAAGTATATGCTTTATTAATGTACGTATTTATTGTATATGTAAATGGTAGGACGACTACCTGCAGAATTGTCTCTCCTCCCTTTAATCCATCCAAAGTTTGTCTGTAAAAGATCGCTTTTAGCGATAAGACCGCCCATTACGTCACTCCTTTTAAAATTTCAACATATTTATATCTGTAATTTTTATGTATGAATAGAATAATGACTATGTACACATAGTCATTATTCTATTCTATTCTAAATTGTCAAGCAAACACTGAAAAAAATTAAACGATACTTTTTACTGTTGTTGTACAGTAAAAAAAAAGGTTCAGGAAACTTATTTTTATGTTAAAATAATTGATAACTGACAGTGCACTGAAATTGGCAAAAACAGTAAAGAGCTAAACAGTTATTTCAATTGGATGAACATTAAAGTTTACTGAAACAAACAGTTTCTTTTAAGTATTGCCGTTTTCAGATCTTAAGAGATGCACAGTAAAATCTACTGTTATAAGTCAACTGTTTTTTTTTTTCAGTTAGTTTTACTTCTTTGGACAATAGGCTCTATTTTTACTGATCAAAGCGGTGAATATTACCGAAAAATCGATTGGGTTTACCGTTTTTTTTTTTCAGTAATTTGACTACCAATTAAATGGTCCGTATATTCAACACACAACTATGGATGGACCCTGTGAAAGATGATATGGCTAGAAAGTGAGTGACAACCGCGATGACGACTAACAGAGAAGCATGGAAGAACAAAACATGTTGCGCCGACCACAAATAAATTGCGATAAGGGCAGGAGAACAGATGCTCGCAGAACAGATGGCCGATGGGGCTGAAAGGTTCTGGAGTGGCGACCGCGTACAGGAAGACGTAGCGTTGGAAGGCCTCCTACAAGGTGGACCGATGACCTTGTGAAGGCCGCAGGAATACGCTGGATGCGGGAAGCACAAAACCGGTCGAAGTGGCGGTGCTTGGGGAGGCCTATGTCCAGCAGAGGACGTCTTTCGGCTGAAATGATGATGATGATGATGATGATGATGATGATGATGATGATGATGATGATGATGATGATGATGATGATGATGATGATGATGATGATGATGATGATGATGATGATGATGATGATGAAGGGCAGGAGAATCATGATTTAAATCACAACTGTCATTCTTTGACAGTTGTAGGAAATGGCACAAACACAGCAAATTGACGTAGGGCCTCATTTTTATTAGCAATTAATTTATCTGAACGTACTTATCGTGTCTCGATGTTCTGTTAAAATAAGACTTTCCCCTACTACAGTCAGACATCTCAGAGTCTTCCGCAGCGTAAATAACAAAAGATCTATCAATTATAGGTTTAGGTGACAGATAATAACAAAGTGGCCGAATGAAACAAGGCTTACCTCATCTAGGGATGAGTCAAGACTATGATCTCGTTGATAATTAACTAACCAATAACAAAAACTAGCAAATTCTCTGGTATTGGATCAGTCACGTATTCTCTGGACGCTTTTAACGTGCACGTCTTTTTTTATCATTCAACATTAATAATTATGAACAAATATTTTCTTTTTCTCCGTGTTGATACGACTCTTTAATTTTACAGCAGCATTTATCGCGTATTATTCTCAATTATAAGTTGACAAGGCCATCATAAAAATAACTAGTTTGGTAAAAATGCTTCGTGTTAAACGTTTTGATAAAAATTTAAGAAAAAAAAAACAGAAGTTTTGATGATATAAAAATGTCTCAACATTTAGACACCAAAATGGAGCGACGAATAACCCATATCTCGTAAAGGTACAAATTTTATCAGCCTAGCAAGTCCTGAAGGATTTATAGCTAAATACTTCACATTTAAAGCGAGAACAAGTAATATTACAGAGAGGCTTTGTTACACGAAACTATAACACAAAAGTTAAAACACTCGTAATTTTGTTCAGAGAAAATTCTTTGCCGGTCAAAAGAGATTTCGGCGTCCTTTGGGGTACGTCGAAAGGTTATTACTTTGGCATTTTTCTTTAGATACAATGCCTATAGTTCCCTTGAAGACAATTTCGAAGATTACATCAAATTGGTGAGAGCTAGTATTCAAATTGCTACTGATAAACATCATTCTATGTAACTCAGAGTGTTCGATAGGCACATATGATGTGGTCGTTACATTAAACTGGATTATCGCCATTTTATTTGAAGATAAAAGAGTATGCTTAGATGGTTTGGTCATGTTGAGAGGATGAATGAAAGGCGACTAACAAAAGGGATTGATAACAAAAGGTAAGATGTGAGTGGATACCGCAAGGACGGGACGCCCTAGGAGGACATAATTATAGTGACCTTGTTGATGTTCTTCAGAAAGGTCAGGTGCGTAGTACTCGCAACGATTTATGAACGTAAACGAAGCAAAAGGAGTATGTAAGGGTCGTAGCCGATGGCGTTCTGTAGTCTCTGCCTGCCACACCCAAGGGAAGAAGGCGAGAGTTTATGTATGAATGTGTATTTGATGATACGATCGGAAAAAGACGCATTAAGTACTTACTAAGAAATTCTTCCGAACAAAATGGGACGTGCCTGCTATTTAATGAAGCTTTAAACGTTATGAATTCTGAGGAGATGGATTCCAGACATTATCTCGCACTATGTGGCTCACAAAGTGGGGCATTCCTGACGGTACGACAGCAGTGTGTGGATGTAGAGCTGTGACGCAAACTAAGTTCCACCTCCTATCGTGCCCCCTGTGACCCAAAATATGCAGGCATGGCGACCTCAGCGCTGCCACCGACGATGCCGCAAAAGTGGCGAAGCCAACAAAATTTAATACGCTGTCGTGCCATCAACACATCGAAGATGGTGATGTGGGTTTTTGAAAATGGTGACAATGAATGAGTAAACGTCCGTTGACGCCAAGCGGGGACTTATCCAACTGTTGTTTTATATGATAGGTTGGCAAACAAACGGACGACCAAACCCAAGGGATTTGCAGATACGGTGGCATATTTTCGACAAAGTTGAAAATGCATAAATATTACCGGCATCGAACACCTTAAGGTGAAAGGCGCCTTAGAGTATAGAGAGTTGTATTGATGATTCTAATGATTATAATTCTGTAATTACACTTATTTGTTTCGGTCGCGAATCATATTTTGATCAACATACGATACCTGACACTGACCTGAATTTTGATTTCACGGGCTTCCTTATCGCATCCCCCTTAACTAATGCAAAAAAGCGTGTGCTGTTGCTGTGAGAGCAGCAGTAGCTCAGTGGTAAAGGCTGCGACTTAAGAGTTGAGGTCGTAGGTTCGAACCCAGACAGGCGCTTTAATTTGTGTAAATTATTTCATCACAACTGCTCTCTAAACGGTGAAGGAAAACATCGTGAGGAAACCGGCATGTCCTAGAACCAAAAATTTGAAGACATGTGACATCTATCAACCCGCACTGGGCCCGCGTGGTGGATTACGGCCCTCTCACAGAGAGGAGGCCTGTGTCCCAGTAGTGGGAATATTATAAGCTGATTATGTGTGTGCTGTCGACTTCCATTCTATAATATGAACTTAGTCACAAGTGTCAATAACTTCTTCTAGATTCAATAACCTATCGCCTATTAAATCTAGTTTTACGCAGTCACCGAACTTTTTTTTGATTCACATAAAATATTTTCGTTTGACATTTATTATCACCGACAATTGGTCAGTCGGCCGGAATGCCACCCGCTTTTTGTGGAACCTTTTTCTGTGATTGAAGTACGGTCTATTTTCGTCGCTACTCGTAGCAAATATATCACTTATATCAGTTGAACCAATGCCATGTTTCTGTATTTAATGGTTTTGGCACTATTTTAATAATAATAATTTTTATTTCTCCACCGAATGGAAACCAAGTTTTCTACAAACAGTTACATATTCAAAATGGACATTTATTTATTTATTTATTTAAAGAAACATGGAAGACTTACAGCTTAAAAACTAAATAAAAAGAAAACCATAGCCGACAGGAAGTCAATCACAAGTCTTCGCGTGTAGAATTAGACTGGAAATGTGGTGAGCATATAACAATAACACGTAATAATACATAATTGTCTAAAACTATTTCATTCACATTATAAGGTGAAAAATAAAAAAAAACCGACTGCAAAAACACACAAATGAAAAGGGAAAAACAAGCATTATAGTCTATATAATTTTGGTATCGCAGGCGGGGACAATCAAAAGTTACACCATATTTCAGGTTATTCTACTGTCCTCGCCTGCGAGACCAAAATTATATAGATTATAATGCTTGTTTTTCCCTTTTCAGTTGTGTGTTTTTGCAGTCGGGTTTTTTGTTTTTTTAAATAATATATTTTATTTCAAGCTTTTTAGTTTTATTAATATATATATTTGGAAACTACTCATTAAGTACTAGCTTTTATTTCATACCAATATTGTTGCAATTAATTTAAAAAAAAACTTCCCCGCCTTTTTTTTGTATTTGCAGATGCATTTTATAAATATTATATAGCCTATGTCACTTCTACAATTAAGACGAATCTAAGAACACCGTACTCATACGTTAAAATCCATCAAGCCGTTTAGGCTACAGAGCGTGCCAAAGAAATAGACATACATACATACATACATACATACATACATACATACATACATACATACATACATACATACATACATACATACATACATACATACATACATACATACATACATACTCTCGAAAAACATTACCCTCCTGAGGCAGTCGGGTAAAAAGACGGTAATAATCGCACGAATTTATGTTAGCTATTTGAAACAAATTACATGTATCATTAATCAGGTGGGAAAAGCGTTGTTCTCCTAGCCAGATTATATCCCCAAAAAATGTGCCCTTCACCACTTCCTAGTGCTTTAGCTGGGAAGAAGAAGTGGTGGAACAAACTCTTCAGCAGCACATTTGTCTGTTTAGTTATATAAACTTGATTCTATACAAATCGTATGCAAAGTAATTAACATTACGAAACACAAAACATTGGATTAAATTACACACTTGCCATATGTTAGCTAGCACGCGCCAGTATACCAACAAAACAATGAACAAACTGTACTCAAGCAGATAAAAATTACAACATAAAAAACGTAAATAGAACTTAATACCTAAATAAAAGCCTCCAGACATAAAGGGCGTGCCCGCTTACATAAGGCTATTGCTGTAGCTCGAAGTGAGAAATTATAAACTAGCCCCATCGAAGTAAAATAAGTAAACAATTACTAATAACAATTAAAACCATGATCAGCAAGACGACCAGTCACCACAAACAGCACCCGTTCACGAGCATAACGCAAAGATCAGCCATCACCCCCCTCGCCATATTGGAGGGAAGGAGGCAACCCGACCCCCGACGCTACCGCAGGCAGTGACATCTAAGGGAGCATGACGAGCTTGCTGCCGGTTGCTCAGGCAAGAATAGTATAATCAATAGTCGAGGACGCTAGCTAACCACTTATTGCAATACAGCTCATAAAACACACATTGTAATGAGTAGATTATGTCACTAATAAATTAAAATTTTAACTAAATTAAATTACATTGACTTATACAGTCAAATAAAAAAATAATTAATTATATGAACTCATATAACCTGTCAGTAGGTAAGCTAATTCTGGAGAAAGAACATAAACATGAGTTAATCACAGCGACCATACCACAATGTATTAAGGAGTAACAGTCCCTGTGCCAGTATTTTCAACAAGGAATCATTTTACTTGTAAACCATGCCTAGTTTGGCTCACGTGATTAACCTACATATATCAATTTGCATTTGCAAGTACGATTTATAGTTTCAACCTTTATAAAGAGTTTATCTGAATGATGATGAAACCACATCAAAATCCATTATTTAGGTATCTAGAACATCAATTTCTAACACTAGAGCTGCCCTTGCTACTTGCAGTATTGCGAACGTTTGGTGGGTAGACTTAAATACCGCACGCTCAACATTACATGTGTAGCAAGGATGTTGCGGATTTTCGCATCCACAATTGCGGAGCTTCCGCATTCATTTAGAACTTCGCATTCGTATCCGCATTAATCAACGCGGAGCTCATGCGGATGCAGAGTGGTAGAAAAGGATGAATACCTATAAGTCAAGTCACAATCAACAAAATGGAAATTAATCATCCATATAACTCTAGATCGTCACATTTTTACATTTTATCCATCAAACACATATAAATTCGAGAGCTATATTGATGATTATAATTTCATAGTTATTTTATTATACACATTACATAACATAACATAACATCACGCCTTGTTACCCCGAAGGGTTGGGCAGAGGTGTATCTGTAGTACACCCACATTTCGCCAGATATGTTTAAGTCCCATATAATAGAGGGCGAGCCTATTGCCATCAACCGGGCACACATCCAGGCTCTGGGCTGCTACTGAGATATTCCAAATAGAAAAACCTAATAAAACTAATATTTTATTATAATTGCCGCGAATTGTCTGAATGCCGCGAATGATCAACATACAACGAAACTGCGCTGCAATTTGCAAAAAAAAAGTAAGATATGTTGAATTTCGCCTTGCCGTATGACGGATCCCTTAAAAACTCAAGATCCGCTCCCGCGGATGAGAGTCACCAAAAATACGCATTCGCGGAAGTTAAGAAATCTGCATCCGCAACATCCCTGATGTGTACAACCGCCAACGGTATCTATTGTGCACAATGTACCTAATGTTGAGCGTGGGCTAAGTATTTTTATCTTGGACACGGTATCAAGACCTTCATTTTTTTAGATGAAATACATCTACTTCTAAGTCGTCTGACGTTGAAATTGGTTATCTTATTGTAATAAATATGATCCGTTACATACGTGATTTTTTATTTCATGAACCGTTCAAAGCACCCTACTATTTATTACTGAACAGTGCACTATTTTACTAACTTATAATACCGCAGAGACCAACCTACTCACTAAACAATAGCTCTGTGGCGGTATCTAAACTACTCAAAACAAAATAGGGCCCACCTTGAATCAGTCACTATTTTGGTTTAAATAAACTTATCCAAGTAGTTGTTGACAAAGTTATGCATTGAACCGTCAAGCTGATATGTTTAGGAGCCCGTATCGATGTTTATTACGACAACATTCATATTGGTTTCAAGAGGGTAGCTAAAAAAGTGAAGTACTCGAAAAAAAAATCGAATGCACAAATTCTCAGTCACTTAAGTTTTCAGTATGCACTAAACGCTGTTGTGGAGCACTCACGTTTTTAACCATTTTGTTTGGTTCCTGTGTTAGTTGTGATCACTATGCCTGGTTCTCGCCGACATATGGACATGCAAACCGCTGCAAGAGCAGTATCTTTGCTTCAAGAGGGACAGTCTCAGAGATCTGTGGCTATACACCTCGGTATATCGCGACGAGCGATACGAAACGTTTGGGAACGGTATCAGGAGACCGGAAGTGTAGCTAGGAGACCTGGCTCAGGAAGAGTTAGGGCTACAACTGCCCAAGAAGACATACGAGGTGCATTCAATAAGTACCTAGCCTCATCGCCAGAGGGCGCTGTAGTTTCAAAAGAGTTTTACCACAGTGTAGCACATTCTTTTTTAATTCTTTTTTCAAATTTTCATTCCAATCCCTTCATTTGTTTTAATTTGACAACTTATGGAAGCGAACGTGTCGATCGGTTTTACAAAAATGGAAAAGAGCAATATCGTTCGGTGATTCGATTCCTATTTTTGGAAGGGAAAACGCGCATCGAAATCAAAGAGCGCTTGGATGCTGTGTACGGTGACTCTTCTCCATCGATGGCCACCGTCAAGAATTGGTTCAACGAGTTTGCACGTGGCCGTACGTCGGTTTTTGATGAACCACGTCCAGGTGCACCGAAAACAGCTGCTACGGAGGAAAACATAAAAAAAATCCATGATTTCGTATTGGCAGATCGCCGATTGAAGGTTCAAGAGCTAGCTGAGACTGTAGGCATTTCAGAAGGAACAGTGCATCATATTCTTCACGAGGAACTCGGCATGAGAAAGCTGTCGGCGCGATGGGTGCCGCGTTTACTCACACCAGAAAACAAGCGCAACCGTGAGACCACATCGGAGACGTGTTTGGCGCTGTTTAAGCGGAATCCAGCGGAGTTTTTGCGTCGTTTTGTGACCGTCGATGAAACCTGGATCCACTGGTACACACCAGAGACCAAGGAGCAATCAAAACAATGGATCCAGACCGGGGAACGTGCTCCAAAGAAGGCGAAAACTGTAAAATCGGCCGGAAAAGTTATGGCCACCGTTTTCTGGGATTCACAAGGTGTGATCTACATCGATTACCTCGAGAAGGGTAAAACAATTACAGGGCTTTACTATGCCGATTTATTGGGCCGATTCGACGCCGAATTAAAGAAAAAACGACCCCATCTGGCGAAGAAAAAAGTGCTGTTTCACCACGACAACGCACCGGTTCACACGTCTGCCGTTGCCATGGCCAAATTGGTCGAATTACGCTACGAATTGTTGCCCCATCCACCGTATTCTCCAGATTTGGCCCCTTGTGACTTCTTTCTGTTTCCTAATCTGAAAAAATCACTCGCCGGGAATAGATATGGATCGAATGAGGAGGTCATCGCCGCCACGGAGGCCTATTTTGCAGAGTTTGACAAAAACTATTTTTCGGACGGGTTAAAAAAGTTGGAGCATCGCTGGGCTAAGTGTATCGAACTAAAAGGAGACTTTGTTGAAAAATAAATTGCCACTTTTCCAAAATTTTCGTTTACTTTTTGTAGGCTAAGTATTTATTGAATGACCCTCGTATACCTAAGGTTAACCGCACGTCGGGAGCGTACTGTAACCGCTCGGACCTTACAAACTCGACTACGGCAATCCACAAGGACGAGAGTCAGCGATCAAATCATTCGGAATCGGCTTCACGAAGATGGACAACGCTCCAGAGTACGTGCTATTCGACTGAAACTGACGAGGGCTCATCGTGCAGCACGCTTAAGGTACGCCCGGGAACATTTGGAATGGACCATGGATAACTGGAGGAATGTGCTTTTTACGGACGAGTGTAAAGTGAAATTTTACAGTGACGACAGACGGATACGCGTGTGGAGAAGAGAAGGTGAACGTTTTTCTGAACCATGCGTCCATGAAACTGACCGATTTGGGGGTCCCAGTGTTATGGTATGGGGTGGAATTAGCTTACATGGCAAAACAGAGCTGGTAATTCTAAATGAAGGTACCGTAACCGCCGCCAGTTACATCGAGCAAGTAATCCGGCCACATGTCATACCATTTTCACAAAGAGTGGGCAATAACTTTGTCTTTATGCATGACAATGCTCGCGCACACACAGCTCGCGCTACACAAAGAGCACTCTCTGAAGCCAATATCACCATTTTGCCATGGCCAGCCATGAGTCCCGACCTCAACCCCATCGAACACTTATGGGATCAGCTCAAAAGACGCCTGCAAGAACATTACAGTGATGTGAACAGCCAGCAGGAGCTCATTAACGCCCTGAAAGTCTGTTGGGAGGAAATACCGGAATTAAACGTGACTCACTTGATTGAAAGTGTCCCAGATAGGCTCAGAGAGTGCACACGGAGCAGAGGAGGACCCACTCGTTATTAAAAAATAACAAGCACCATATTTTTTCCCACATTAGTTGTGCTTTACAAGATTATGTTTTTCCTTTATTTTGTGTAATTTTTCCTAAAAACTGTTATTTTGTGTTTTTATTAAACGAAATAAACAAAAGTTTCAATTGTTTGTGTTTACACTATTCCTGAATGATCACTTGAAACTTGTATATTCATAAAAACTGAATATTTAGGTTCAATTTTAAGTTACAGCAAAAAAAACATGGTGGGCCCTATTTAGTTTTGAGTAGAATACATCGCCACATGCGAACTACGTAACACACGTCACGCAAAATCTTGCATAGCGCAAGCAGAGTTTACCGCGCAACTAGCATGTATACAACACCCCGACATCAACCGTCAGGATGGATCCTCCCTTTTCTATAGAGGATGAGTAAACTTTACACCCTGTTCCTCATGCCTCTATAGCTCTTTTAGTGATTTTTAGGGTATTCCCGTTAGACGAAATACAATTATTACTAACACTGTAATCTAGAGATCGCACGGAACAAATCAAAAGATTTCATTAATTGACGCCACAATTTTTGGTGGGCCTAATCGCCGACCAAAAATACTATCCTTCATACGAGGGCTGCACTAAAAGTATCGGGAATGGAATATTTCCACTGTTCCTGTCATATTAAAATCTTATTAATTGAAAAGTCCTTGGTTTTAAAAATCAAATACTATTTATTTATTTAATAAAAGATTCTCGGTCTTGTCACAAAGTTTTGTCAAACTTGTTTAGTCGTTGAGAAAATGGAATTGACTCGAGAAAATTCAAGAGCGATGATTTATTATGACTTTCGAAGTGGTTTAACACAAAAACAGTGTGTTGACCGGATGATTTCTGCATTTGGTGATGAAGTCCCATCCAAAACCACAATTTATCGCTGGTTTGCTGAATTTCAACGTGGACGTGTTAAGCTCAGTGATGATCCCCGTCAAGGTCGTCCAAAAACTGCAGTCACCCAAGAAAACGTTGATGCTGTGCGTAAGCTGATTGAGGAAGATAGACATGTGACATACCGCGAAATTCAGGCAACTTTAGACATTGGTATGAGTCAAATACAAATAATCTTGCATGAACAATTAGGTGTAAAAAGTTGTTTTCGCGGTGGATACCGCATTCGCTCTGTGAAGAGCAAAAAGCGGCTCGCGTTACTTGGTGCGTCAGAACTCTCGAAAGGTTTCCACGCAGGATCCTCAAATGCTGTATACAATATCGTATCAGGTGACGAATCCTGGATATACGAGTACGAACCCGAAACAAAAAACCAGTCACGAGTTTGGGTGTTCGAAAATGAGTTAAAGCCAACAAAAATTCATTCACTCTTCCTTCTTCGTTCAGTCTATCTCTCTGTGGAATGCGCTCCCCCAGGAAATCAGGATGGCAACCAACCGATTATCCTTTAAAGTCAAAGTTCGCGAGCATATTCGTAAGAAGCTGGCAGTATCATCACAATGGTAATGTTTTCCCATTGTTTGTCTCATCTGTTTTAGTATATTCGTGTATTTATGTGTATTTATTAGGTCTTATATTTATGTATAATTAGGTATATATTTAAAGTTTTTAATAGGTATATGTATGTATATCCTTATAATTAAATAAATATTTATTCCATAGTTTTCGCTATTGCACCTACCACTGTTTGTCTCTGCATCACCCAAAGGTTGACTGGTAGAAAATGCCTACGGCATTAAGTCCGCCTCTGTAGATTTGTGTGCTTAAAGTATTAAATAAATAAATAAATAATAAAAATTGTTCGTTCACGGAGTGTTGAAAAAAAAATGGTGGCCACGTTTGTCTCCATAACCGGCCATGTTACGACTATTCCTCTTGAGGGACAAAGATCGGTTAATGCAGAATGGTATGCTAGCATATGTTTGCCACAGGTCGTTTCTGAACTCCGTAAAGAGAACTGCAACCGCCGCATTATCCTCCATCACGACAATGCGAGTTCTCACACCGCGCACAGAACAAAAGAGTTTTTAGAGCAAGAAAACATAGAATTATTACACCATCCGCCGTACAGCCCCGACCTAAGCCCTAATGATTTCTATACTTTCCCTAAAATAAAGAATAAATTGCGTGGACAGAGATTTTCATCACCTGAAGAAGCTGTGGACGCCTACAAAACGGCCATTTTGGAGACCCCAACTTCCGAATGGAATGGTTGCTTCAATGATTGGTTCCATCGTATGGAAAAATGTGTCAAATTTCGCGGAGAATACTTCGAAAAGCAATAAATACATTTTTAAATAGCAATGTTGTGTCACTTCCTTGATTCCCGAAATTTTCAGTGCCGCCCTCGTAGAAATGCAACATGAAGTGTAACACAACAACTAGGTGAATTTGTTTCAACATGTGTTACGTGTGTGTGTTTATTTTAATAGGTGAAAAATATGTTTATCGTTTATACGTTTTTGATACTCGGTATTTACTTAAATATCAATATCAATATTGAATAAAATATACGTATACATCGATATTTTTTCGACAAGCATTTCAGATATTTCTGGATGACGTCACGGTTGACAGTTGCCTGATTAACATGGTCTGCTAATCCTTAAATCTAAAATCTTATAAATACTACTCACGCTATCAATCAGCTGCTGCTTCTCCTGTAGCTGCAACTCTTGATGACGTAACGTAGCTCGTTGCTTCTCCGCTGTGCTGCTCAGTCGGGATAACACCTCCTGGTCGTGTTCCCGGGCTGGAGACGGTGGCGCACTTGAGCCTGTGGGATAATGGACTTTTAGTTTTAGTGGATATGGTACCGTTTTATTTGCAAGAGTTAGGTTATCATCAGTTCGATGATGTGGGGTATCTCTTCATCTTTTTGCGTAAATAAATTTGGCACTGCGGTGACTTCGAAGATACTGAAGATTTCGTAGCCATTGTATTGATACTATCGTTTAGAACTAAATTATACCAGTCCACTTATTAAGCCAGAGTATAGACAAACAAGGTATGAACTTTCTAGAATTCGTCACATTGTGTTTGACCTTTAACAAAACTCCAAATAGCGTGTATTTTAAACTAACAGGACTAACTTAATTTATTAATTTAACATTGTGTGAACCAATATTTTAGCTCACGTTCTTACTATACCTACTACAATAAATCTAAAGAATCTGTTTGTTAAGATATCAAAGAGAAACTCGATTGTATTGTCTATTTGTAGACTTAGTTATCACACAAAACCACTATTGTGACTTGGCTTCAATTGTCAGTGTTTAGACTACTCTATAATATTATTATTTATTGTTTTGCAGAATTTTGAATCATCATCTAAAAAGGCGAAATGTTGTAAGACTTGACAACTAAAAAAGAGTTCTCACGATGAGAGTCTAATTTATTTTAATGATGCAATAGGCTGAGGTTTTATGAGAGAGAGAATGATACTGAAATGGAGAGCCCAAAGTACATTTTTTGCTACTCGAATAATGATAATCAAGCTTGTCAAAGTCCGACTCAAACTCAAAGCATTAATTTAAATTAAACCAATTACAGGCACTTTTGATTTGTCGAAGGGAGGATGGTCAATCAGAAAGGTAAAAGGCAGGCTTAGCACGACGCTTCCTATTTCTACTCTACTGCTGAATTGAAATCACTTATCTACATTTCTCGGTAGAAAACTGTCAACTGTCTACACGGAAACGTCATTTTTGTCTACTCTTACGCCGACAAAACGCTTCTCTACGGTTCTCATGCTAAGCCTGCAGATAGGTAGGTAGTACTGAATGTTTATTAAAGCTTTTTAGGTTGCATTTGGACCCTACTTGGGATTGAATGTGCCATAACCACCAAAAATTAGCCCCAAGAATTGGCTAACTTTAGTGACAGTGCAGGGCACATTGTTTGCAGCACAGAAGGCCGATGGGGCCGATAGCTTCTGGTGTGGCGACCGCGTACCGAAAGTCGTAGCGTTGGAAGGCCACCTACAAGGTGGACCGATGACCTTGTGAAGGCCGCAGGAATCCGCTGGATGCGGGAAGCACAGAACCGGTCGAAGTGACGGTGCTTGGGGGAGGCCTATGTCAAGTAGTGGACGTCTTTCGGCTGAAATAGTGATGATGATGAAACACCAAAAAGTACATGGATAACATTTGGCTATTCTTATAAGGCGAATGTAACCAATGAATCATTTTACATATTCATAATAATATATTCAATGGTTAAGTCACTATATGATGTCACCTGCAGAAATACAAGGATGAGCTATCTGCATTTATGTATTGCAAAAAAATATTCTGTAGGTACAAACCTAAAGAAATAATAAAATGTTTAGCAACGAAAATTATTAGGTTTGACGTACATAGCAATGTGCTGTATTAATCACTAATGGAGTAATTCAGTTGATGATTATGACATAAATACTCAAGAAATTTATATTACGATAAAAATTGATGTTAGAAATAAGATTAATGATCTTTCTTGACTGTCGGCTCTGATAATGTGATTGTAACTGATAAGTAGAATGAATTCTGAAGGTGTGAATATATTGGTATATCCGTTGTAATCTATTATCTCCCAACAAATGCAAGCTTTTAAAATTCGTCCCGTCCATGAAATGTATGGAATTACGTGCACGTTAAAACGTTATCGTGGGGTGAAATTTAATGCGTCTTCATATATTTTACTGTTTAACAGAGTTGCCGTGACGAGGACGTGGACGCACGTGGACGCCCACGATAATATCGTCTCGTTGGAAATGTTTAAAAAATTAAAAGCGCACATTGAAGGCGTATTAGAGAAGACCTAGACATGACTGGCGTAAAAAATGGAAGAGTACCAAAGATGGAAGAGGCTCATGCCTTGGGACGACTGCATTTGTGGATGATGGTGATGACGTTTGAGTAGGACCAAAGGCACAGACTCTGTGTGCCGTAGTTAGACTGGGAACCAACGATATAACTGGGAAATTATTCTAAGGAAAAAGAATAAACATGAATGAAGTTTTGTTGTAGGAATATGTATAATGTAGCAACGTTAACTGCAAGTCCAATGACGGTCTTCTCTGCCGTCTAAAGTACTTAGCATGATATTTAGCGAAATGATTTAGCCGAGTTCACATTGATGCGTCAATGAAGCTTACTCCACGCTAATCAGGCGTTACACGTAAATAATCCAACGGATTGCTAGCATAACTCGCGAGTGAAACGACATAATGCCTCATACGGAACTGAAGGGAAATGGCACAGATTGATGTAAGAACACCATTGTTTTTGTTACTCAATATTAGATAATATCGTCGTTGGAAACAAATGGTTTCTAAGTTATTGTTTTGTAATTACAGTCATCGTCGGTGTCTGGCTCAAATACTGAATGCATAATCAGCCTATAATGTTCCCACTGCTGGGACACAGGCCTCCTCTCATCGAGAGGGAGTGGGCTCTACCACGCGGGCCCAGTGCGGGTTGAATTGTTGGTTGCGTAGATGTCACATGCCCTCGAATTTTTGGTTCTAGGTTTTCTCACGATGTTTTCCTTCACCGTTTTGAGAATAATGGTGATGAAATTGTTTACACAAAGAAATGCCTGCTTGGGTTCGAACCCACGACATACAACTCGTAAGCCTTTACCACTGGGCCACCACCTGCTCTCGTAATAAATACTCAATGCTGAATGATTTCTTGCTAATCAGGTAGCTGTGATAATTATATCCTTTATAATAAATCTCTCGCTGTTAGCCATACTTCTACTTAATAAAAATCTTCAATTCATTCAATGACAGACAAGACAGTCTAATCTGCTGGGTCTAGACCCATCAACCACAAGTTTCTTATAACGAAGGTGAAGGCTTTTGGACAATTAATCTCCTAAAGGAGTTTAATAGGGAAGGACAGTAATTTCGTATTTTTTTCTGATGGGAAATCTCATAGAGCACACGGCTTGTGAGAGATAAGGTCACGGTAACCGCGACAAAATAATATCTCACAAATATCAGACAGAGCAGAAACAGTTATATTTTACAGAAAGTAAAATAAAACGTCAAAGCAAGAACTTGCAGGGAGCTAGAACAAGAATTTGAGCACACATTCTGCGGAAACTCGAGAAAATACTCCATTTCAGTCGTATGGCTTTAACATACAAATTCCGGTGAGAATCGAGTCAGCGAAAATGCTTGAAAACATTCTTAGTTTCATTTAAAAGAATAAAATGCTTTGTGCTCATAAAAGATATTTCAGGAATGAAGAAAATATTAAAGCAACTCATGTATTGCGAAATAACTATAGTGGGAAATTTAGACTTGAAAGCTTCTGTAATCGAAATATGTAGTGAGCAAACTTGGTTATCAATGCTCCACCAGTCTCTATGTGAGAATAGGCTTTTTCCAAACAATGATACATTATTTTAAGCTGATATTGTTATAACTAGTGTTGACAATGACTTATGGTTCTCTGTGTACGTTGACAATCAACTGGTAAATGAAATACTACAATTATTATGTGTTTTAAAGAATGCACCATATCTCCATTGTGATGTCATCGGAATGACGAGATAGAGAAAAAAAATGCAGTTTCAGCAATATTATTGTTTACAGCAACAATTATTTGTTCTCTGATTGCTGAAACGTGGTAACTTTGTAAAAAGTGGTAGATACGTAAATACGCGCTCCACAAGTGACACGTTAAAACTTGGCTAATTAGCCACATTTCTTCGCCTTATCTCTTTTTCGCTCCAAATAATTACGACATGCCGTCCCACTTCCACGTGTCATCTAATAGTGTTACATTTTGCAGTTTTTGAAAATCGAATGTTGGGTAGGTAACCTATCTATTATCATTTATGTTCCGTTTACTAACTAATCTCAAGAAATCCAAAATTGAGGCCCTTAGTACACACCCGTTTTTCTTGCCGTGAAAAACTACGGTTTATTCGCCGTGTTTAGGCACGGTCGTCAGTTTTGTATGGATCACTATGGAAGCTTGTTGACAGACACGTTTTTTCTACGGCGTGTTTAGCACGGTCGTCAGTGTTGTATGGATCATTATAGAAGCTTGTTGACAGACACGTTTTTACTACGGCGTGTGTAGGCACGGTCGCACAGTGGAACGAATGTATGGGAGCGGTTGGACGTAGACATGTCCGAAAAATAAGAGTAAAATTATGACAAACTAATGATGCCATCTTATTCGATTACTTAATGCCTTCATAAATTGTGGTGATGAATTTCTTCATAACTCCCATATTTCGGGAGTAATTTGAGAAAATGTGAAATTTTACTATGAAAATGAGTGTATCGAGCTCTCTCCCTCCTGATTCCGGGCTTGTTTCAAGTAGCGGTCTCTAATATCGTAATGCTATTACTAAGAGCTATATTTAATACTAAGACACATAGTGCGCCAAATGTGCACTTTCTGGGATAAAAGGAAATGAAAATTTAAAAAAAAAAAACGTTTTTTCCCCATTTGTATTTACTTTAAACCGCAGACAGACTTATTAAGAGGTCTATAAATATATTATATATATACAGAAATATATATTAACAAAAATATTCACAAGAACTGATGAGAGTATGACTTTTAAGTAAGTTGATAATAAATTACCTAGTTTCATTAAAAGTACAATAAATAATTAAGATGTAAGCTCTAATTTACTAAGTTACACATTTTAAAACAATAACATCATTTAATTATCTTCGTCATCATCATCATCATCAATTAATTCAAATTCAGAATCGATGTCCGCTAAATCATTTATGTTAACAAATTCGATATCACTTTTCTCAGAATCCGTAAGCTCATAAAATTCCTTAAAAGAAGATTTTTTTACAAACTTATTTCCTTTTGGACGGATACTTGTAACAAGTGGATCAGAAGACAGTAAAAGATTGTGCATAATATCTTCATTGCATGAGATACTGCTATGCTTTCGAGAATGCCCCTCTCTATATTTTCTAAAATCTTTATTTCTAGCCTCAGATGCCTCTTCGGATAGAAAACCAATGGGCACAATTGACATGTTCTGAACTATGTCTGGCCCATGCATTAAAATTTTATGAAGTGAAGAAGGCATATAATACCATGGGTATAACTCCACGTAAAGCTTAGCAGTATCAAAGCAGAACTCTCGGAATTTAGTTACGTTGATCTTCTCTCCTGATGAAATACACTGCAAGATCACACAGATTTTTCTTAAAAGCATAGCATCTATTCCGGTCAGTTCAGCAGATTTAGTGTAGTTTTCAAAAAATCTCCTTGCCGAGTTGCCATTGTTGGTGGATCCACTGCCTTGTTTCACAACATCGAGAAGTAAGCCCGTTTCTCTTCTTACAGCCTCTTGAACTCTTTTCTTCCTGTCATCAACTTGCCTTTTTGCTATATCACCCCTTACTTGCCATGATTTTATGTCTAATTTGTAGGAAATGTGTAATAAGCATTCCATTGAGCGAATCCAAGCGTGAAGGGTGCTTAAGCTATATTTATACATGTCCTCGTTTGCGTGTTTATCTTTGATTAACTCTAAATTATTCATTTCTTTAGGACAAGCCTTGCATATGTCACACACTGAAGCTGCTGTATTGGATATAATGGAATGAATTTTACCATCAATCATTGTCAACAGCAGTTGGTGTTTGACACTAATTCCATCAGTGATGGTGGATGGAGTTAAGGCTTCAATCTCTGCTTCGATTTCAGCCATCTCTCTCTGCACATTTTCTTTGGTTTCCTTTATAAACTTAAACAATATTGGCCGGCAAAATGAAGTGGAAGATGGTCGCTCGTTTTCCCAAATTGTTACACCTTTTGAGACGAGCCGCAGTGGTACAAGACTAATCATAAAATTACTAGCAAGATCGATTTGCTCATCTTCACTCGTCCTTTGATGATAAATGCTTTGGCTAGATGATCCGTCAAAACCCCATTTGCTGGTCAATACGAGCTGTTGATTGGGATCAACAGGGGTTTCTAACGACCTAATAAGTCTTCTTGAGGTTAAATCCATCAAGGCTTGTAATTTGATTTTTGCAGAGCTCTCTGTAACTGTGAGATCTTCTTTGGCCGGATAGCACTTAATTTTTTCTTTAACCAACATGTAGTAACTCGGGTATTGAAGAGCTCCTTCTTGAGTGTTGAAATCCCGAAGAGTGTTATAGCGCCATTTCGATAAGTTCATCGATACATAAAGAGCCAATGCCTTCAAAGGGGATATTTCCCGTACCTGAATTGATTTACCTTCAATGAAGGCTTTGATTTTTGAGGCCTCTTCTGGATTCTCCGTCAAGTATTTCATAACATAAGCTGTATCGCTTTGTCCTGCCTTTTGAAGCGCCCTTTCGGCCGAAAACATAATTTCAGCGCTGCTACTGCTGCAAGACTAAAGACTATCTTCAGTGCGTCTTCTTTTTTGCCGGTTACTAAGGTCCTCAAAAGATTTACGAGGACTAGGATGTGTACAAGTTGAAGCATCAGATTTAGCAGGAGAAATTATGGGCTCGATGACGTCACTTATATTTTCTGTAGAAGGTTCCATATTTTCATTCTGTAATTCCGGCCATTGAATTGCAGCCTGTAGCCAAATCTCATGTTTCTTCCGAAACTTATCTGTGCTTCTTCCAGACTGTGTCCATTTTGCATAAATGCGGTAGCAAAATCGACGACACCAGTCTTTTAAACTTGTTTCAGCACTTTCACATAACTGAACACAACTGTTATCTTTTAAAACACTGAACAAATAGTTAAAGTCGCGTAAATCTTTATGTGCGCGTGCGCATAAAGCAACGTGAATATCAAGATTTGTATTAAAATTTGGAAAATACATTGCGAGATTAGCTTGGATACAACGAGGTGTAAATCAACACTGATTTTAAAGTTACTAATAGTGACCTATTTATATAAAATCCAGGTATCCCAGGTATCCTTTGTTAAATATTGCAAGGTAATTAGTTATTGTGATAATTAGTAAATGATGCATGCTAAATTAGTGTATTAAGAGCCATTTAGTAATTAAATAATAGCAATGTTCTTATCAGTAATCATTAGTGCATCAGTTTTATATGTAAACCTTAAGTCCCTAATTATATATCCTAATTAGCTTATATCTTCTCTAATTGGCTGCTCAGAAATGTTATTGTAATAAGGTAAACCTTTAGAAAAACGGTTTTAATCAACAAAATAAACAAAAAATAAAAAAATTGTGTTATAAAATAAACATCACTCTTTATCCCAGAAAGTGCACATTTGGCGCACTATGTGTCTTAGTATTAAATATAGCTCTTAGTATTAGCATTATGATATTAGAGACCGCTACTTGAAACAAGCCCGGAATCAGGAGGGAGAGAGCTCGATACACTCATTTTCATAGTAAAATTTCACATTTTCTCAAATTACTCCCGAAATATGGGAGTTATGAAGAAATTCATCACCACAAGTTATGAAGGCATTAAGTAATCGAATAAGATGGCATCATTAGTTTGGCATAATTTTACTCTTTTTTTTCGGACATGTCTACGTCCAACCGCTCCCATACATTCGTTCCACTGTGGGTCGTCGGTGTTATATGGATCACTTGAGAAGCTTGTTGACGGACACGTTTTTTCTACGGCTCGGTTGATACGCCGTACCGTAAAGAAACCGTGCCGTGTACAAAGGGCCTTAGAAGCTTCGCCAATTAAGATTCACTATCTAGGTTCTATTAACTATTCGTAGATTCGAAGCACGAACAACGGCTCAAAAGCGAATATTCGGAGATAGGATAGACAGCTAGACACACAAAGAACTTCGAAAACGTCATTCTCTAACAATGTTTGTCTATCTCTTGTCTATCTGAATGTCAATAATTGGATTTATGTCAGTTACTTTGACTGCGAAGTCTCTGGGGAAAGACTTGGACATTAGAACAGCAAAACAAATCAGAAACCATGTTTCAGAAAATACTGGCATGTTCAGTTTTCTTTGTATTTCATTATAACTGGTTACCCTGTGGAGTTCACGTGTGTGATATGGCGTGTCATGATAATATGCTAACGGAGATGATACGCCGGTTTTTGATAACATACCATAACGCCTGTTTTCCCGTAGGATTAGGCAGAGGTGTACCTAAGTACACCCACATTTCACCAGTTTTGTTAAGTCCCATGTAATAGGGGGCAAGTCTGTTGCCATCAACCGGACACAGATCTCTGCATTTGCTCCGGGCTGCTAATGGGAAATTCCTATTGAAAAAGCAAATAACACTTTGCCCGACCAGGGAATCGATTCCAGGACCTCATGCTTAGCCGTAGCGCTTACGACCACTAGACCACGAGGCAACGATTTTTTGATTAAGCCTCTTATCGTTCAATCTTCTCTTAAATCCCATGTTAGCACCTGCCATTATTTGTCTCTGCGTCACCCTAAGGTTGACTGGTAGAATAGAAAATGCCTCGGGCATTAAGTCCGCCTTACTACGATATTTTTTTTTTACTTGTGCATAAATTATCATATAAAACATTAATAAATAAATAAATTATGTTGAATAGAGACAGAGTCCAATTGCAAGAGTGCACAAAAAATACATTTATTGATTTATTTATTTTGGGAAAACCAACAGTTACACACATTTCTTAATTTAGTATAATAAAACTTAAAAAGTATGTTTATATGTGTAGCTCACGATTTGTGGTGCAAGCGGGCCTAGGAGTCATCATTTCAGCTGAAAGGCGTCCACTGCTAGACATAGGCCTCCCCCAAGCACCGCCACTTCGACTGGTTCTGTGCTTCCCACATCCAGCGGATTCCTGCGGCATTCACAAGGTCATCGGTCCACCTTGTGAGCCTTCCAACGCTACGTCTTCCAGTACGCGGTCGCTACTCCAGAACCTTTCGGCCCCATCGGCCATCTGTTCTACGAGCAAGGTGTCCTGCCCACTGCCACTTAAGTTTGGCGATTCTTCTGGCTATGTCGGTAACCTTGGTTCGCCTGCGGATCTCTTCATTTCTGTTTCGATCACGTAGGGAAACTCCAAGCATAACCCTCTTCATTGCCCTTTGGGTGACTTTCAGTTTCTGTTCGCTTTCTAATAGGTTCCATTGTGAGCGACCACGTTTCAGTGCCATAGATCATCACTGGCAACACGTGGCAACACTGGTCAAAGACTTTCGTCCTGAGACACTGCGGTATGTGGGACGAGAAGATATTGCGTAGCTTCCCGAACGCTGCTCAGCCGAGTCGGATACGACGATTGACCTCTTTCTTGAAGTTAGACCTACCTAACTGGTTAGTCTGTCCTAGATAAACATATTCGTCCACAACTTCGAGTGTAGCGACTCCGATCTACATCAGAGTGTGTGTAACATGGGCATTTTCACATAACATGGGCATTTGACATAACATGGGCATTTGACATAAAATGGGCATTTGACATAACGTGGGCATTTGACATAACATGGGCATTTGACCTAGGAGTAAACCGCGTAATCTAGAACTACTTTCAAATACTGCTATCTTCATAGATACTATTCAATTGATATGCCTATTTTAAAATCGATACCGATATATTAATTAATTAATCTTAGAAACCAAACACAAATAGCTCACTACACAAATTTACAATACCCTATATGGCGTACCACAATGTTTTCGTTTGTTCAAGTCAATCATTCTGGGGCTGCTACCAAGTACATACAACTGCGTCAGTTGTAAACACATGAACTTCTAAAACCGCCCTTACTAGAAAGAATATACGTTTATTTGCGGTAAACTTGACGCAAAAAAAAAACACAAAAACAAATTGGGGGAAAATATTACGTCACATCCACGCTAAACAGCTATCGCTCAGCATATTGCTGTGACCCTGCACGTGACAGCAGGCGTTGACTGCTACGTCATAATGGCGCTGTCAACGTCAAATGTATACCTTGTACATGCGGCTGACTGTCCATGTCTCTAGGGAAGCAGCAGCCCAAACTCCGACCAAAACTAATCAGAAACCATGTGGACGCGGGAAATATTGGCACTAACTTTTCCTCTATATTTAGAATGAACGACCAGTGAAATAAGGTTTATGAAGGGTTGAAGGCTCGAAGCTACAAGTTTGTGTTGATCGAAATTTGTCGACGGTTAGATTATACGTTATGATTATTGGGCTTTATTTGAGCGATATAACTATGTCTCTGGAGTGTATAAAGATGCCAAGGAACTGGCAGATGTCGCATAGACAAAAGCGTAGCTCCTAAGGTACATAAAGAGCAGGTCGGACAAGATTATGTCTAAAGGCTTCATGGCATGGCATATATGGAGAGATCAATCTGAACTGACGAACCTGCACAAGATCGGTCTGATCGGATGCGTTCACATCCACGAAACTAAAACTTAAACCTTAGTTCTTGGGATTTTCTTCAAATCAGACAGGTGTGAAGGTACGAGGGCGGGTCAATAAGTCCGTGACTTTTGGAATAAAACACAGATTTTTTGATAAAAAAATAATTTTATTTTTCAACGTAGTCTCCCTTGAGCTCTATACACTTTGTCCAACGCTTCTCCAATTTATTTATCCCGTCCAAAAAAAATGATTTGTCGAGGTCCTCAAAATAGGTCTTTGTTTGCGAGATGACTTCATCATTGGAGTCAAATCTTTTTCCACCAAGCCATTTCTTCAGGTTTGGGAACAAGAAGTAGTCGCTCGGAGCCAAATCTGGAGAATAGGGCGGATGAGGGAGCAATTCATAGCCCAATTCATGGATTTTTGCCATGGCAACTGCACATGTGTGCACCCTTGCATTGTCTTGGTGGAAAAGAACTTTTTTCTTGGCCAAATGAGGTCGGTTTTTTTTCAAATCGTCATTGAATCGGTCCAATAAATTGGCATAATATTCCCCATTGATTGTTCTTCCCTTTTGAAGGTAGTCAATGTGGATTATCCCGCGTGCATCCCAAAAAACAGTCGCCATAACTTTATTGGCTGACAAACCCACCTTGGCCTTCTTCGGCGCCGATTCACCCTTAGAAACCCACTGTTTTGACTGTTGTTTGGTCTCTGGTGTGTTGTGATGGATCCATGTTTCGTCCACGGTTACAAAACGGCGCAAAAACTCCTCCATATTGCGATTAAACAACGCCAAACCTTCCTGTGAAGTTGTTACACGATTGCGTTTGTGGTCGACTGTGAGCAAACGCGGCACCCATCTTGCGGAAAGCTTTCTCATGCCCAAGTGATCATTCAAAATTGAAACCACTGAGCCATGCGAGATCCCTACGGCTTCCACAATCTCTCGCACTTTCAATCTTCGGTCGGCCAACACCATATCGTGAATTTTTTCGATTGTTTCGGGTGTAGTGACCTCAACTGGGCGTCCAGGACGTTCGGCATCTTCAGTGCTTGTACGGCCACAACGAAATTCAGTAAACCACTTTTTTACCATTGAAATCGATGGTGCAGAGTCCCCATAGTATTTATCAAGCTTAGCCTTGGTCTCGGTAATGGTTTTTTTTCGCAAGAAATAATGCTTAATAAGCACACGAAATTCACTTTTTTCCATTTTCTCCTCAAATTAGTGAGTAGTCTGATAAAAATAGCTGTCAAACACAAACTAACTGACGCAGCAAGTTTAAATTTTGACAGGAGTCAACTGACAGATGCCTGTTGACAGGAGCAGTGTTGCTGTTTCAGTAAAGAGGTCAGAAATTCAAAAAGTCACGGACTTATTGACCCGCCCTCGTATGATAGCATTTAAACTGTTATAAGGTTGATCTTGAAACGACCAAAAACCCAATTAAAAGATGTAAAAGTCCTTACCGTCTGCAGGCGCATTGATAGTCCTTCGTAGACGTTTGTTCTCGTCCTGTAGCCGCGCCACTGCCGTCACCAGTTCTGCTGACTCCGTCCGCCATTGCTCTTCGATGGCTTCTATTTCCTGTAATACGGAAACTAGTGTGACTAAATTATCCTGAAAGCTAGGAAAACAAAGGAAACCGTTCCTGAATACAGTTTTTGGCAGATCCGTTTTTGCCGGCCATTTTATTCATATTTTGATCGATCTTTTGGTAATAAATTTTGACTACATTTAAAACATTCATATCAGCCTAAATTAACAATTTAGGACACCACTCATGAAAGTATACATAAAGCATTATAATGGATTGAAATTTCACCGTCTTCCCTAAACACCTACATCCCTAAACAAACAAGGCCCCATTTCAACAACCATGAAATTAACACTCTCTAATAGCTCTTAATATTACCAAGTTTTTAATCAAACCGGCTTACGCTTCACACAGGCTGGTAAACTAACAAACTTATGGAAAACTAGACTGTACGTTTAAAAATAAACCCCTATTTGTTTGTGCTAACTAAGCAAACATTGCGAAACGCATGTCGCAATTTCATTAAATGTTTATTCGGACTTTCTGTAACAATCCGAATATACATACATACATAACATAATCAGCCTATAATGTTCACACTGTTGGGACACAGGCCTCCTCTCTGTGAGAGGGAGTGGGCCGTAATCTACCACGCGGGCCCAGTGCGGGTTGGTAGATGTCACATGTCTTCGATTTTTTGGTTCTAGGACATACCGAACTAGGAATCCGAATATATGTTATATTTATTTCGTTACAGCCTGGTATCGCATCGTCCGTTGCTGAATAAACCACGAAATTAAAGTTCTTGGAATCTAATCCTTACTAAATCGCGAAACGTCTAGTTGATGTAACTGGTGACCGAAAAGCTAGCGGCTTTCTCGCGCAACGCATCAGCATTGCAATCTCGGCAGCTAGCATCCTCGGTACAATGCCTCGAGGGCACATTTAGGATTAACTTAGTTTTAAATTAATTGAGTTAATGTTAATAACCATCTTGATAATTTGATTATGTAAATAAATACTTTCGATCCTTACTTGATATTATAAGTGCGAAACTAACTCTTTATGTCTGTAATGTTTTCACGTCTTAACGGCTGAATATGGTACTCGGATAGACCATGACCTTAGAACTTAGGATACTTTTTATGCTTTACAAGTCGGAAATTATCCCAGGGGATCGTACTCCCTGGATTACTTTACGCGAACTTTTGAGAATGAAATCATTATTACTATTGCCATATTTTTTTACAAAATTCTTATTTCCTTTCGCAATATTGGGAAAATGTCAATGTCATACTGTAATCCAACATTGCTGTGACAACAGTAATTATGGAAATCGACTAAACATTCCATTAACTTCGCATTTACTTGAAAAAACAGAGATGAATCCTGCATATTTTGTACTTTAAATTAGTCAATGTCGATACTGGTGTTGCGGTCAATGTTAAATTATAAAGAAACGGTTTTCATTCTTTATTAAGTGTTGAATCCATACTAATATTATAATTGCAAGAGTAACTCAAGTCTTTCTGTCTTGTTACGTTGTCATGCCTTAGAGGGTTTCTAGCGAGGTAATCTGTGAACGTCCTCTCCACGGTTGCGAAGCGAGCTAACCGCGACTACGCGACGTGTTTTCCGCGTTTCCACAATATTCTACGCTCGCTTGTCTCACTCTCTCTTGTATACTCACGTCAATCGCTCTCGTTACGCGGCGTAAACGTTGCGCACACGTGGCGTGCTTGCTACGTAAATGCAGCGAGCGCATTCAACAATCGCCTCGCTAATAACTCGCTCAAAATTGCTAGAGTGATAAGGCCCCTAACAGTTGAACGGATTTAGTTGGCCCCCGCAACACAAGCAACGGAAGGAATACGGGTGGGTTTTAGTCAGTAAGAGTCTGCCACACCCTCCCGCTCCACCCAGAGCGGGAGAGGTTATTTGATGAGCTCCCATCCAAAAAAAAGACTTGTCATCTATTATTCTCATAACTAGAATCTTCAGATATCAATAATTGTTTACATACCTACTTGCTTCTCAAAAAAAAACACAATAAAATATGTTCGTGACAGATGCCCAGTTTCACTGACGATGTGCATAAGACCAAACAATACTACAGTTAATTAGTCGTGGCCCAACAGAGCGTGCTGATTGATGAATGAATGCATAATCAAATACATAACCGTCTGATTACTACTGTTGGACGTAGGCTCTCCCATAGACAGTTAATTAACAATCTAGCTTGTTTGAACGGATGAACTGTGGCGCAACAAACATGTAGGAATGAACATGGAGGCTTGAAGGTGATACTGTAAAGATCGGGTTTCCTAGTAAAGCGGTTGTCCGTCATATCATAGCGGGCGTCATGAAAACCTGTCATTTTCCCCAGTATTTGACAATAAGGTGTCGAAAAATGCTCTGTATTTGGCCAGCCGTTATCCGCTTTCTTAAAAGACCAAAGCCCACTTGCCCAACAAATCAATAAATACGTGTCACGCTAAAGATATTCAAAACATAATTCTGTCTCAGTCATCTTCAGAAGATTGACAGAAAACGAACGATATTATAAATTCGTTTAGTTCTAAACGTGTTTAGTAATTTGTGGCGCAAACGGGCCTAAATGTCACCTGTGGAATCTTTTCATTCAGCATTGGTCTTGATTTTATTTATTTATAGGAAAACCAACAGCTATAACGAATGTATAACAAATGTATTTGCTACACAGAGCCAATTACAGGTTCTCACGGGTAAAAACAGAGAATTTAGTAGAAATCTTAGAATCACTAACAAGCACGATAGAAAATAATATAAATAAGGTACATTAAGCACTACGCACTTTTAAAAAAGTCGGCGTTCAGCTGAGTGCGTGCAGAATAGGTTTTGGTGGTAAATGGGTCAAATGAGAACTCTTTACAAAGGATTTTGAATCAGTTTCTCCAAAAGACATCTGGTATTCAAAAAAAAATCTAAAATAAGACCGTTTTCTGAAAAGGTGCAGGTTTTTTTTTTATTGGGAGTTCAAGAATATGTTCTGATGGTTATAGCAATGTAACTAAAAAGTCGAATTTTTATTCACTGCAGTAATCTGACATGTGCTAGCTGTCACTTTGTGTAATAAAATGGTCATATTTATTGTAATGGTGATCGTTTAATTTAATAGATTTATATAAGTGTAAAATAAATGTATAATAATAAGTGTAAAAGTCTAGAATACAATCAATACAATAAATATGACCATTTTATTAGGCAAAGTGACAGCTAGCACATGTCAGATTACTCGTGAATTCATAATTCGACTTTAGTAGCTTAAGCATCTCATACCACTTGCGAGATTCCCGGTTTGATTTGCGGCCTCAAGCCATTAAGAATTCGCGTGAATATCATAAAATATGAACCAAATGTCAGTCCTAATAAAACAGCTGGATCTAGACAGCTATGTTGTCATTTATAGATAGGCCCGGCCCTCCCTCGAGACTCACAAATCTAAATGACGTCACTTGTCATTAAGTTCAGGATATCGTTTTCCGATTTGAGTAGCAACACAAATATTCAGCTGATTTAATTTTTGGGACATATGGAGACAAAATCCGAGGAACGAAAAATAATATTATCAAAAATGCCCGGTTTTTTTTTTCAGATCGGTTAACAGAAATCTGTTCATTTGATCTGCAGCAGAAAAATTCTGACCGATATTTATATTTTCTTTCTGCAAACACGAAATACAACAGTTTATCTTTTCTACTACTTTGCATGCCCTTATGGTCAAGTCACCAATGAATTCCAAACGTAGGTATTGTGTCATTATGAAGAGGCCTGTTACTTTTCCAAAACTCCGGTTTTTACTTTGGATTATATTCGTGCAGTTTGCCCATACAATTAAGTATTATGAACACAGTCTATAGAACATCGGTCCCCTCTTCCACCTCAACAAACAGTTGGTAACTGCTGAGTAATAACGTTACGAAGTTAGGGGGACCCCCTGTCCATCTTCATATAACCGTTTAGTCGACTCTAGACCACGTTCGGGAGATGGGGTGTTCTATTTGTAGTCGACCATACGTAGGGATCAATCTTAATAAATCAGCATACTGTCTGGAATGTATGGGAAATTCAAGCGATGCCTTTGTCCAATATCCGTTAGAAATCCATATTCAATCCGCACGGGAAATCGATTAAAGCTCACTTGAATATGCGTTGTCATGTGCCGAGTTTTTGATATATATTTCTTTTACATTGGTTAAGTTGGACGACCTTAAAAAGGTGGCTGGGACAGACTGGATGCGGAAGGCTGAAGACAGGGTGTTGTGGCGCAGCCTGGGAGAGGCCTATGTCCAGCAGTGGACTGTTATAGGCTGAGTTGATTGATTGATGTTGGGCAACAGTATTTTTATGGGGATTTTTTGATAATCAACAAAAGACAGAAAGAAAGCAAATACATTAATTTACGGTTAAGTAATGTGTACTGCCCGGACTTTTTTCAAATGTCCGGCTTTTTGTCAACCTTTTAAATTTGCAAAGGTATCCATAATCCCAACATATTTGGATAAAGGCTAGGCAGATGATGAGCTCGTTGAATAAACATTTCTTACAATGGAATGGCTAAGATTGCCAAACTTTTGTGGCGTAGATACAAGGCTTTTGGCTACTTTGTATGTGTGTATTTTATGTAATCTTTTTTGTAAGTGTGTTTTGTTTGTGCAGAATACACAATTTTTCTTACAATGTTGGTTGGTAGCACATGACTGCTGCTTTGATAACTCCTGTGGCTATGTTAAGTAATGTCTATGCTATTTGAAAATAAATAATATGACGATGATAATGCGGACGAATGAGAAAAATGTGAGAACAAAAATATTATTGTATTAATGATAATGGGGTAGCCATTATCATTAATACAATAATATGTCATGTTGACATGTTGAACCTTAAAGTTTGGGGAACAATTACCTAAGTAACCTTAGTTTCGGCGGCTGAGATCTCTCGCGTCCGGCCCTGGTTCAGGCCATGGTACGGAGCGAGAGGGCATGGGCAGCCGTCACCTCCTTCTGCGAAGCAGTAATGCTCGCGAAGGAGGAGGCGGGTCGGTTGAGGGAAAGGCAAATTTCGCGCCCTCTCGCCCCTAGCCGCCGCAGGAGACGCCCTGGGCGTCGGGAATACCAGGCGGATTTCCGGCCACCGTAGGCGCGGGCTTGCGCACGGTGAGCAATGGTTAGCTCACCGTCCGGTAAGGACCAGGCACGGGTCAACGGCGCGTTGTATTCCACGCGCGCCTCAAAAAGATGTCGTCAGCACAAGCGTAGGGGTCCACTAGGGCCGGTGCCTGCCGGGGTCGCGGAAAGGTACCAAAGGGTACCGAGGTCCCTGGCAACACAGGCAACGGAAGGAAGACGGGTGGGTTTTAGTCAGTAAGAGTCTGACACACCCTCCCGCTCCGCCCAGAGCGGGAGAAGTTATTTGATGATTTCCCATCCAAAACAAAAAATAGTAACCTTAGTTATTTTTTCCTTTATTAAAACCGTTAAAATTAAAGTCTTATTTGTTTCAAAATTCAACATTTTTTTTTAATTTTAGAATAAACGGTTTGTTACAAAATGATTTTCCTATCCTCAATTATAACTACTAGGACTGATAAAATGCTTAGTCATTATTTTCAGAATATTATGTTGCTCTCAGAAAAAGTTACAACATAACTAAATCAAGTTAATTTCTATCTAATAAGTTTAAAGATGGGCGAAAAATCACCAACTCAGATCGTAAAATCACTAACTTAATTGATTCAAGGGGAAAAAAATAATTACGTTCGTTTTTCCTAATTATCTTTAAAACAAATAATGTTCTTTTAATATTTTGTATTAAAACATAAGCCTGAATTAAATATTACTGAGATAAGAACATAAATTCAGAAATATCTATTGACAAATGAAAGTTACGATTTTTTTCTTTGAAGCCTCGTATCTCGTATGACTTCGCTCTATGGGGACGATATGCAAAGATTCAGACCGAGGAAATGAAAGATGGATAGTATTATGATTAGGAAGGAAGTGGAACTGAGATGACGATGATGAGAGATGAGAGCATGTTTCCAGCTGTGTTGTAAAAGGCAAAAGGTACCAGTATTTTACACGGAGCGACTACCTATCTGACCTCCACAACCCAGTTACTGGGTAACACGATATCCCTTGGTAAAGCCAGCTGTCACCCTTTTGGGCTTCTGATTATCCATTAAGACTGTCAAAGATCTACGAATAACAACCGCGATCGAGATTTCGGCGCAGGGTGGGAACTGAGATATACATCTGTAGAACAAAAAACTTTTTTACAAAAAAAAACCTCTCTACTTCTTATTTTATACTTTTTAGTTAAGGTACCTACCCCACACCAATTTTATTCCTATACCACCACTTGATATGTAAACAAAAGTGACAGAAAGTATTATAACATCTTCACGATACCCACAGTGGATTACTTACGTATTACCGAATCTTAACTCAAAGACCACCCAAGCAAAGTTAATAAAATTGATATGGGACCATCTCGCAAGCTTCCTCTATCAAATTAAAAAAAAAATCAAAATCGGTACAGAATTGACGAAAATATCGATCAAAATACATAGAAAAAACACATACAGACGAACATATAAACTCCTTTTTTGAACTCGGTAAAAAAGACGAATGTAACGCCGACCCCATATAGACTGGCTATGGGCAGGAGGAATGTGATCAGGTGCTGGGTTATCACCACTTTCTGAATCTCTCCGTTATATTACAAGTAATTTTAATCATTTCATGACATACGTCAACTAAAACCCTGACATTTTATTTTCAAACATCTGGTTCAACACTAGCTTTCAATATCACTTCGGTCAAGGTCGGTATTGTTGAGGCATTTCCTTTACAATGGTTGCACTTGTGGCTATTGCGTACGGAATTACGGCATTTACAGGCTAATGTGATTATCTTGATTTTGTACCTGATGTTACATAAACACCACGGTCTGGTATGGAATTGAATAATCTTTGTGATTACTAATATTTAAGAGCGGTAATGTTCAAGGACTGAGATAGTTGAGATAGTCGCGAAGGAGGAGGCGGGACGGTTGAGGGAAAGGCAAGTTTCGCGCCCTCTCGCCCCTAGCCGCCGCAGGAGACGCCCAGGGCGTCGGGAATCCCGGGCGGATTTCGGACGGTGAGCAATGGGTAGCTCACCGTCCGGTAAGGACCAGGCCCGGGTCGACGGCGCGTCGTATTCCACGCGCGCCTCAAAGAGATGTCGTTAGCACAAAGTAGGGGTCCACTTGGGCCGATGCCTGCCGGGGTCGCGGGAAGGTACTTATGGGTCACCGAGGCCCCCGCAACACAGGCAACAGGAAGGAATACGGGTGGGTTTTAGTCAGTAAGAGTCTGACACACCCTCCCGCTCCGCCCAGAGCGGGAGAAGTTATTTGATGATTTCCCACCCTCAAAAAAAAAAAAAAAAAAACCCACAAGTTGTAAATTGAATTAGTCAACGCCTAAGTAATGACCTGAATAAGCAAATAATGAATTCAGCTCAGTACTTTATTAGAAAATGTAAAACTTAACATTACAAAAGACATACGATTGCCAGCCAACAATCATCACAATGACCGGTCATTAAACATATTGACCAGTCAATTACAGCACTAACCGAGCATTTCCAGCAAACGATTATATTTTACTCAGACAGTCAATTGGCCATTTAAAAATTTCTTAAACACTGCTCTTAAAGATTACCACAAAGTGATTGCAATCGCTACTTACGTAAAATACATAAAATGTAGTAACGGCGTTGTCAAGTATGTATAATTAAAATATACTAAACTGTCGTAGTATCGCAATGATCTGCTCTCTTTAGCAAATGGGTGGGTAGAGAAAATTTATTCGACAGATTTATGTGGGTGATGGGTGTGTAAGGTTCGACCTTCTTTTTTTCATCGAAGTCCGATGTCGTTTTTCGAAGGGGATAAAACATTCTTCAAGCTATAAATATAGGAGCCGGTTTGAGATGGTAGACCGGTACGACTCAAGTTGAAGAACGCACTTTCGTATAATTTCAGGTCCTATCAGAATACTAGCGATGCGGTATTTATTGTTTAAATATCGCAGCATTATGTTGTGATAGGAGCCCTTTCTGGCGTCGTTTTTTTTTTCTATTTTGTTTAACAGTACAAATATGTTCATTTTGTTAGTTTTAAATCCTTTTTTTACTTTTTTGTATTTCTTGTGCGGGTCCCAGATAAACTATGTTTCGTTCTTTCTTTATTTCCAATTGTTGTATTCCCAAATAGCTTTTGCCCGCGGCTCCGCTCGCTTTGATGTTGCAAAATATCCCACGAGAACGTATTACCGAGATTAAAAATACCCTATGAGTTAATCCAGGTTATAAACTATCTGTGTACTAAATTTCAGCCAAATCCGTTCAGCCGTTTTTATGCGCCAATCCATCCAGAACATTCATCCAGACAAACGGATGAATAGATAACTTTCTGAATCAGACAGTATTAAGCATCATCATAAATAAGTATTCAAATGATAGAATTTCATCATATCCTTCTGAATAAATATGTACTTGAAAAGTAATTTGTAGGAAAACTTAAAAAATAAGAAAGTCGTCAGTCTTTGAACAATGAAAAGCCTTAAAGCAGCACTTCATTGAAGGACTATTTGCCACATCGTTTATGCAGAAGCAGTAATATTGTAAAGAACATTATTCCTGCAGCTAGTTCTTTAGTCCATATGATGTAATAATCTGATCTTTTTAACGAAATGTCAACCTGAGCGACCTTCATTCAATATAACATGCAAGTAGCCTTCATATTTTACCAAAAAGCTGATGGATTATTAACTGTATTACTCAATTGTCAATCTCAAGTATTTTCTGTTAACAAAAGCTGCCTGAGCACCACTGCTGACACAGTGCGATTTGCTTTACTTAAACTATCCCAAACTCATTCAAGTTCTACGCTGTATTTTTTTTCTAACATAGGTATCATACATCTCGAATTCCCAATAATATTTTCTTCGTCAGCAAATACGGCGAGAGATAGACACCAAGGTGATCAATTTTAATCGCATTTCAGTTGTGCACATCAATCATTGGACGGAGCCGACGGGCCAACCAATAGAATCACTCTAATATCCGCTTTATTTATTGAATCGATTAGAATCGGACTGCTTTTTATTGTAGCGTAACTGTAGAAATACCGAGATGGAATCACAGTATTTTTATTTCCAAAATCGTTGCGGTTAAAACGTGGCCGTAGAGACAGATTAAGAGGCCGACAACACCTAAAGCGCGGTCACTGTCGGACTGCATAGAAAAGAAAGAGAAGCGCGATGGCACAACGCTGGTAATTTATTGCAAAATATGGAGCAATTATCGATTTACAAAAAAGCCATATATATTTATTTAAAAAATAAAACACTATTATGCTAATATGTTGCTTGTAGAATAATCTGACAAAAAATCAGAATGATTGCATGTATATTAGTAGGTATGGTTTTTAATCGTTAAAAGATTTTTTTAGAGGTATCTTCGTGATTGTTTTCTATCGTATCAAATTAGTTTTATTATGTTTTCAAAACACTGTCTACCTAGCATATATCCTTAAAAATAATAAATATATTTCTGATTTTGTTTACTGCAGTGGATCATATACTTTAAGGCATTATAAAACTTACGAAAGTTGCGTTTAGGTCCTGTAGTCCCCTTAAATGAGTAATGCTAGATTCTTAGATGGTTTGGTCACGTTGCGAAATGAATGAATGTGAGGCGATCTACGAAAGGAAAGGGGACGACGGTGAAAACGACGGGACCCCACCGAACCGACTCACGTGTATGACAAGATGTATAAACGTGGACGAATCAAAAGGAGTATGGATGGTAGCGGTTCGGATTATGGAGTACTGCCTAGGACCCCCTCTAGTCCGGATTTGTTTGAAAAAGAGCACCTTTTAATAAGACAAATTACAGATACAAAATAATAAGATTCTATCTGAACTACAAATCATATTACATATAATATGTATGTCGGATTTAGTAAATTAAACAACACAATAGAGAGCTTACGTTTTATTATAACATTAACGTCATTAATACCATAGAACTTACAAAAAATAATAACTAAACTTTACTTAAGGAAACAATTGTGTACAAACAAATGTACATACTAAAATATGTAATCTATGAATAACAAACATAATATGAACCTTTATAAACATAATTTAAAAAATATTCATAGTTTTTTTGTTTAAACATTGTTGAAACGCAAGACCAAAGCTTTCCATTCTCTTCTGACCATTGCAAACCCAAAATAATGTTTGTGTTCCTAAATTCAACAGTGATAGGCGCCGGATTAGACAGGGGCCAGATTACCGGGGGTCCACTGTATTTATATAACGCACTTACTTGCTAGTTACTATGATCAGAAAAAGGTGCAAACTTTACGATGAAAATGTTCATCGTAAAATTTATGTGGCCCATTTCTGGTATACGTAGTTTAGGCTTTCAGGGGCTCGTGGCTAAGTAATAACAGCCGCATGGCTAGATCCATCAGGATAAGCTACACTTGCCGGGGTTAGTCCGTGAATGGGTGACCATCTTTACATACCGAGACTCCTCCGTGCTTCGGAAAGCATGTTAAGCCGTTGGTCCCGGATGTCATTCGTGGATCTTTGACAGTCGTTGCGGGTCTTCAGAAGCCCGAAAGTCTGACAACCAGTCTTACCAAGGGGTATCGTATTACGCAATTACTCAAATATCAAAATCAAAGGTCATTTACTCAAACTAGGCTGAGAATCCGCACTTTTCGAATGTCAAAGTCCCCCAAAAATGCCCGCCCTTCACCAGTTCCTAGCTGGGAGGAAGAAGTGGCGCAACAAACTCCCCAGCAGCACACCTGTCTGTTTACTAAATTTGTACTTGATTCTATACAAATCGTATGCAAAGTAATTAACATTACGAACACAAAACATTAAATTAAATTACTTGCCATAAGTTAGCTAGCCGACGCCAATATACCAACAAAACAATAAAAACTGTACTCAAGCAGGAGTTGGGTTGTGGAGGTCAGATAGGCAGTCGCTCCATGTAAATTACTGATATTCAGCTGCATCCGGTAAGACTGGAACCCGACCCCGACATAGTTGGGAAAAGGCTAGTCAGATTGATTGACGTAGTTTATGCTTTGTCAGTACGCAATCTATATCTTCTAATACTATAAAGAGGTAAAATTGAGTTTTTTATTCAAATTCAAAATCTTTATTTCGAGCGAAGACTCATATAGGGTTAATAACATTGCTCTTAAAACTAATTGTTAGTAAAGAACACGATACGACGGCACATGTAACTGACAGCAGTGAATAACATAAGGACAGTCCACTCTGTCAGCAATCATTTTCAGAACCCTGTTAGGGCTGGCCATGACTCGAGCCACCATGGATGCTGCGCGCTTGCGTATTATTGTGTAAAACCAATCTACACGCGCCGCTGCAAACATTCCTGATGCACTGCAACGCCATGGCAACACCATCAGTTTTCTGAACGCATTATTAAATTGGACACGAAGGGCTCCATGCAAGCTGCATGTGTAGAAGGCGGTTTAGAATGCTCTAAATAGCGTCACCTTTACGTCTGCAGTACAACGTGCAAACCTGCGGGCTATCATATTCGCACGCACAGAAAGAGTCCTCCGTTCCCTTTCAATGTCAGCATTGTCTCTAAGGTCAGTGGCGACCACGTGACCAAGATATTTAAATTGTTCCACTCGCTCAAGAGGAATACCGTTTAGCCGTATGGGAGGCACATCGAAATAGTATTTGGTCCCCGCCTCAAAAACAATGTACTGACTTTTCTGAACATTATACAATAACCCATGTTCAGTTACATAACGCTCACATGTGGTCAACAGTGTCCTAATACCGCTGACTTACGCGCTCAGCAGCACCATGTCGTCCGCGTAACTTAAATTATTGACACAGACACTGTCAATATGACAACCGACATGATGACCGCTAAGGGGGTAAATAATCTTCGGAACTAGTGATCCAATTCCGAAAATTCTTTCACTAATGGTAAGCCACAGTTTAGCCAAGTGTCATGTGTGTATGGAGTGGATATATTTTATGTTAAAACAAGAAATATCATGCGGACGAAGTCGCGGGGAGATGCTATTTATAAATAAAGCCAGTATTCTTCAACAGTCTCATCCCCTTATCGACCGAAATACTTAAGTACTTAGGCAGTTATGTAGGCACCAATTAAGGCACGAGCGCTCTCCAGCAAATTAAATCTGCTTAAACTTAGTCTGCTGCTAATCACATCTAGCTGAAACGGCTACATCATGTCATTATGTTGCGAAGCTTGATTCCATTTCACTTAAAATTAAGGCTGGGTCCTGGAGCCCGGAGTCTGGATTTGTGCCCGGTTGATGGCAATAGGCTCGCCACCTATTACATGGGACTTAAACATAACTGGCGAAGTGTGGGTGTACTATAAGGTACACCTCTGCCTAACCCTTCGGGGAATACAGGCGTAAAGTTATGTTAAAATGAAGAGAGAAATAATATTAAATTGTTTTTCAAGTTTGCATATATTTCAGTACAAAACAGAGCATGATTAGATTTTTTATCATTGATAGGTACTGGAGATAATACCTATTTGAAAACACTGATACCGCAGTACAATAAACATTAGATACAATACATTATCAGTCCTGAAACATACTCGGTTCAAAATGGCCGGCCCCCCTCCGGCCTTGTTACGAAAATTTATATAAATGCCCGTTATCTCATTTCTTCGTGTTACATCTTTTACCAAGACCAGGCCTTGCAGTCTGGACATAGACAGCGATCGCTTTAGGGTCCCTAGACGGTCAAAATTGCTTGTCAAAATTGTGATTTTTTTCGTGCTTGTGGAGCAATTTTGACTGTCTAGGGACCCCATTACGACTTGCGACCGAATTTGGTCGTAAAGCGATCGCTATCCATGTCGAGGCTAACCTTTAACTAGACGTAACTGCTGTGGTTAATTTGCTGGATATTAGTGTTTTTGAAGTCATCACCTACACAACAATACGTCTGGTGCTGCCCCCAGACGTATTGTTGTGTAGGTCATGACTTCATGAGTCATGACGATACAATTAAAAAAGGAGAAATAAAATCATGAAGTGAATGCAATCCTGATCATCAAATCTGATCATCTCTTTTGTTGTCGCGGATGACTTGCACCTCCCTAAGTCGTGGTGCTTATCGTGCCATTTCTTGATGGTAAAAACCTCATCAAGAACACTAATATACAGCAAATTACCCACAGCAGTTACGTCTAGTTAAAGGTTAAGCGCCTGTTTGCTTAGGGCCAGTAAACAGCGCCATATTACGTAGGTACCTTAATGAAACCGTTACCCCAAAATTACTGCTACACATTCAACCAGTAGGCAGCTACAATATCGAAGGCCAACATTTTACTTTTCATTTCATTATCGTAAATACAATAAAGTGTTAAGCAAAGTTTTACATAATGTGCCGTTACGCCTGGGAACACTCAAGTTAGGTGAGGCACTGACATTGCTGATGACAAGACCCCAAGTAGTAGGCAGGTGTAGTCGTTGACCAAGATCATACGTCAAACAAAGGAGAAACCAATGCTCCACGTAGAAGTAATGAAACCGAGAAAACTCATAAGTGGACATAACCAAAGATGGAGGTTAATAAATAAGGGATCCACGTAGAGGGAACGATTTTACAGGACTGTGGTTCAGCCATAGAGGAAGGTACAACACTATCCGTATTTAGAATAGAATAGAATAGAATACTCTTTATGTAAATTACAAGACATAAATGTTGAAACTTTACAAGGGGTGACAATGGGCGGTCTTATCCCTAAAAGCGATCTTTTACAGACAACTTTTGAATGGATCAAAGGTTCTCCCTTTGATGAGAGACAATACTTCAGGGGGACAACACTTCAGGGGGACAACCATCACCTCTTATAGCAGTATTATTATAATATTACTTCACAGTGGGAAAGTGATGGAGCTATACAGGACTTACAGCTCCATCTCTTTCTCACGCTGAAGTGATATTGAAATAATATTGCTATAACAGGTGATGGTTGGCCCCCAGGTAGTCAGTGGTGTACCATTTACATATACAATAAATACATACATAAATATACTTATCTACATAAATATATATATTCATATACAATAATAAACATGAAACAAGAGCAAGAACTATGATAAGTAATGATGAAGTTTAAGGAGAGAGGAAGTGTTTAAAATGTAGCTAGACAATTGAGTCAGAAACTTGTCAAGGGGCGTAATTTTAAGGCAACTGCGGAAAAAAGACACCCATCTTTAGCATGAGGCATTAATGAGAAAGAAAATTGAGTATTTAAAACTAAAACCAAACTATACATTTTAAATGTAGCCAAAAGGCCAGTATGAACTCATAATTATGATGACGCAATAAATACTCGAGTTTGAGTTACGATGAGAAAAATTTTGGACACATTTCAAATTCAAGAATGTTTATGAACTTCATTTTAGATCAACTGATAATATAATTACGTGACAAAAGAACAATTTTAACTGCTAAGCTAGCGTTAAACGAGAAACTGAATATGTAACACAGCGCTTATCTCGAAATCTCTTTATATACTATGAGGTTTGAAACCGCATCTGTCTGAGGTAACCTCATCATGTGGGTTTTTGTGCAGTTTTAAAACAATACCTTTCATTTAAACTTTGAGCAAGTTATATTATATATCATATTACACAATCTGTATACGCTTGGCCAAATCAAAAATCTCAACAATAGGGTACTATATACTAGAAAAAATCTATAAATATTATTATTGAGATAGTTTAGGCAAAAAGGAGTCGGAAAATGTTAGTTTTAGTTCATAAAATAACAAAATAAATTTTAAAATTCAATTCTACGTTTTCAGTTTTTCTAATCTGTTAAAAAACACCATGAAATAGTAGCCGCCATGTTATTACGTCATACGGCTATGTAAACTAAAACGTGTCAACTGTCAACTGATAGTTAGATAATAGAACAGCGCATTTGTTTACATAGCCAAGTGACGTCATAACCACAGAGCAACATGGCATCCACTGCGTCCAGCGTTTTCGTCAAACTACGCGCGAAATTTGAAAATGTAAAATTTAAATGCATTTTTATGGCACTTATCGATTGAATAAAACTTTTGTGACTTTTTTTGCGGCATATTAGCACTATAGAATTTAAATAAGACACTTTTCAACAACTTACGTGTGCACAAGTACAAGAAAAACCAAAATAACTGACCATATTTATAAAAAACACGGGCAAGTGCGTGTCGTACCACGCACAATGAAGGGTTCCGTAGTTGGAATGAATTTATCTCAAGAACAACATTATCATTGTAGTTGAAAGACATATTATCCTATACATTCTAACTGCAAATGTAAGTTTGTACGCACAATATTGAGAGATTTAGCATGTTTTTTTTTAACATCATAGAGTTCTTATAGGTTTCCTGTAATATATTAGTAAAGAACTACTTTCAACATTTTTTTTTTAATTTTAGGCTCTGTACTTTCGGAGATAAGGGTTGAAGAACGGTCAACATTCATCAAATTTCTTAAATAACTTTATAAGTTTTTATTTTAACATTATTAAAAAAACCCGAAATCCTTTTAGCAAGCCCATTCAATTGATATGTCACACGGTACAGTTTGCAAAACTTTTTTTTATATTTTCTAATATGCTCCCCAAAAGTCACTCCCATATTCAAAATTCATTTATTTACGTTACACGTCAGTGTTTGGATCACCAAATTTCGAATCAATCGGTTCAGTAGATTCGGAGCAAATTGGCTGTGACAGATGGACAGGCAGACACACACGAGTGAAAAGGCTCCGTTTTTTCCTTATGAGGTACGAAACCCTAAAAAGATCAGAAGTGGATAACTTGCGACAGCTCCTCACAGCTCGAGGAGTCAGCCTATCAGTCCCACTACCACTACTCACTGCCTAGAACTTTTGCCACTGATGAACTATTCCTGTATAGTTCGTTTCAATACGAACAACGAAGAAGTAAGCCGTAGCCCTGACCAGAGTCCACCACATATACCGGCTGATTTTTTTTATCGTCTCGAAAAACATAGGGTATAGTAGGTGAACGGAGTAGAAGCCTATGGCATAGTTAATTAAAAAAACAGAAAAAAATTTTTTTTCTGTTTTTATTGTTTTAGTATGAAAAGTTTACTTCAAATGGGTAGTATTTATTGATAAATCAATTTCTTTACAGGTTGAAGAAAAAAAAAATTGACTATGCCATAGGCTTCTACTCCGTTCACCTACCCCTATGTTTTTCGAGACGATAAAAAAAATCAGCCGGTATAGGCCAATATCAAGCTCCTGTTATTATTAGCATTTCTCATCTCATCATTATCTGCCTAGCCTTTTCCCAACTACGTTGGAGTCGACTTCATGTCAAATCGGATGCAGCTGAATACCAGTATTTTACATGGAGCGACTGCCCATCTGACCTCCACAACCCAGTTACTGGGTAACACGATGCCCCTTGGTAAGACTGGCTGTCAGACTTTCGAGCTTCTGACGACACGTAACGACTGTCAAAGATTTACAAATGACAGCCGGGACCAACGGCTTAACATGCTTTCTGAGGCACGGAGGATTCTTGGTATGTAAAGATGGTCACCCATCCACGGACCAACCGCGGCAAGCGTAGCTTAACCTGATCGATTGACCCGTGCGGCTGTTATTAATTAGCCCCCCCTTTGTTTAGAACTACATTCATTATACAATTATATGTGAAGACGATGCACCTAGAATGAAATTACTATACCACAATAGGTAAAAAGGAGTAAAAATGAAGCAATGACAGATAAATTAATTATGTGATACATGGCGTTCACATATTTACAAACTTTGTAAAAATACTTATACGTTTTCCAAACAAAAATAAAGTATGTGTTTCCTCCCTCATCATATGCCAACTTACCCCTTAAGACATAACCAATACGACCCAATAAGACCACGCAAGATGATATAATCCAGTCAAGAATGATTTGAGTCCATTAAAATCGTCATCCTCAGCCTTTAGTGCAACATAGAATGCAATAAGCGACCAGTCATGCATGCAGGCCGGAAACTAAGTAGGTAATTATTCAACTCAACAGAATAGTACAACTAGTTAATAAATTCTTGTTGCATTGTATGTTATTTACGTAGTACAGTAATGTCTATCAAAATTGTTTTAAATATTAAATGAAATCATGCATTTGCGTGGTACAATCGTTAGTTCGAGATTTTGAACGTGAATTTTGTGTTTGGGAGAGAATTTCATTCAACTACCTATAGCCTTCACAAAAAGACTAAGTGGTTTAACTAACTCAACATGTTCCTGGTGTTTTCCCAGTTCATTTGGGGTCAGCGACTCGGCGCGGTATTTTATCTTCTTTTATCGTTTACCCTCTCAATTAGCCTCTTATTTAGAAGATTTTATATCCAAGACTACCTGCTGCCTTTTCTAAAATAAAAGTAGCCAAATGACTTTAGATTTTGAGTTAATCATTATTATTAAATAAAAACTGTCTTAACATCAGACATAAAATTGTTACTCCTTATTACATCAGCTATCTGCCAGTGAGTCGCGTCAAAATCCGTTTCAGGGATTAGCCGAAACAAACAGAAAGACAGACAAAAATTGTAAAAAATATTATTTTGGTATATGTACCGTGTGTACATCCATATGCATTTAGTAAAAAGCGGTTATTTTAATATTACAAACAGACATTCCAATTTTATTTATCTGTATAAAAGATGTATTATAGATAAGAATGCTTTTAAACATGCTGACCCAGCTCCATAGCACAATCTAGAGTCTAGACAAAATCAAACTGGTTGCTATTTTGATTATATAATTTATTATTTTTATGACATTGATTTTACATTCTGTTATTACCTTAACTCACACACTGACTTTTTGGAAAACGTATACTTTTAAAATGTTTATAAATATGTGCGCACCATGTATCTATCACATAATTAATTTATCTGTCATTGCTTCATTTTTTATTCTTTTTACCTATTGTGGTATAGTAATTTTATTCTAGGTGCATCGTCTTCACATAATAATCATTATAATAAATGTATAAAAAACATTGGAAAACATTTTAAAACAGTAACGGAGTTTCTTGCCCATTATTCTCCATACGAAACTACCTTTTGGAAGGGGCGACTAGAATCAATTCAATTTTTTTGTAAATTTTGACGTTCAAAAGTGCCTTTTATGTGCCTATTTGAAATAAATCATTTGGCTTTGACTTTGACTTTCTAGACATATATCATCTTTAATTTTGTTCCTCTACAACGGGCTATACATTAGCCGTTCAAATGGAATCAGTGCGGAGGCACAGTTCTAAACAATGTTGCGGTTGCCAGCGATCAATACCGTTCAGATAATGATCAATCAAAGAAGACGGACGAAAAAAGAGTGCATGCAGCGGAGATGAGAATGTTGAGGTGGATGTGTGGAGTGACGAAAATGGATAAAGTAAGAAATGAATATATAAAGGGAAGCTTGCAAGTGGCGCCAGTGACAGAAAAGTTGAAAGGAAATCGTTTGGCTTGGTATGGGCATGTGATGAGGAGGGAGGAAACGCATGTGACTAAAAGAGTGATGAATATGAATGTTGATGGGTGGAGAGGGAGAGGAAGGCCAAAGAAAAGATGGATTGATTGTGTGAGGAATGATATGAAAGAGAAGGGAGTGAATGATAGCGTGACGGCTGACAGGGGAGGATGGAAGAAGATAACGTGTTGCGCCGACCCCAAATAACATGGGACAAGGGCAGGAAAATGATGATGAATGATGAAAGGCGTGGATATCGTTCGATCTTTTAAAAGTTCAGTAGTTTCGATTGTGTGCTTGAAACGAAAATGATTATATAGGCAGGTGGACCGACAATGTTAGGTTAAAAAGTTATGAAAAAGCTCGTATCAAGCTACACAGACTCCCAGTTCCTTCCCTATTAGATCAATGCAGAAAACACTTCTTGCCTCTCCAGTCGCATAGCAACTGATCTCTTTTGTTTTTTATTTCAGTTCACCGAGAGACCAACGGTCATTTCAAACGGTTGCTCGACTTCTCATTCATACAAAGATGTAAAAAAAAGAATCAATTAAAATGTCCTGTGCATGATGAATGCGCATTTTTTGAATAATAAAATATATAGGTACCTATTAACATAACTAAATAATTAATTTTTGTCTTATATTCAAGGTTAGGAATAGGAAATTCATACAAGATGCATTGAAATATCTGACTTATTCAAGGAATTTACCTCGACGACATCGAAAACAGCAGGAAACTATACACAAGAGCAGTCCAAGACAGGACAATGGCGGCGTAATAAACCATGAGGGCTTAGAAGAAGCACATAGTTACATGAGGATGTATACCATAGTCATTGCATACAGGCTTACAAAGCGAGTTAAAAATAACCTCATTAAAGTTCAATTTCGCATTTTCCTAGGCTTATCAGTTATCAGGCAAAAGGGAGAAGATTGATTGACAGTGTGATATTTTTAGAGTACCGGTGGTCGGTCCGTCGACCTAATAAGACCTAAGCTTGGCTTAATGCTAAGGGGTCGGGTAATCGCCGTTGACCTTGGTTTATGACCCAAAGATAGATAGACAGATAGATAGAATACTCTTTATTATGTACACCATAAAAATTACAGCTATAAATGTAGAAATTTTACATAGGGTGACACAATGGGCGGTCTTATCGCTAAAAGCGATCTTTTAAAGACAACCTTTGGATGGATTAGGGGGGATAGGAGAGACAATACTGCAGGTAGTCTGTGGTGTACCATTCACATATATACAACAAATACATACATACATACATACATACATAAAATATATTAAAATTATCTATATAACATATTCAATAATAATTAATCATAAAACTAGCGGCAAACGCTAAGGTTCCATTATAGGGAATATTTATTTTTTGTAACGAAAATATAAATATTTGAAAAGAGTCACAGATAGAATTATAGATAATAAAATAGTGTGTTCATACAAAAACAAACAAGACACTATCTAAAGTAGTTTGAAAGTAATATCGTTTTTTTATGTTTTGGGTAAACATTACTTCCTGAATTTAGAATTTATTTTATAAAGTACTAGATGCGCCCCGCGGTTTCTCCCGCATAAGTATTGACCCCGTAGGTATATCAGGATAAAAAGTATTCTATGTGTTATTCCTGGTTATAAACTGTCTGTGTGCCAAATTTCATCCAAATCCGTTCAGTACTTTTTGCGTGAAAGAATAACATCCATCCATCCATCCATCCATCCATCCATCCATCCTTACAAACTTTCGCATTTATAATATTAGTAGGATTTTACTACAATACTTAAATATGCACACGTAGAATTGATGTGTATGCGTTCTAGTTTAACTAACATGTTTTGCATAAAGAAGGCGTAATAACAGATTTAAATGTCACTAAAATCATATATCTGCGCCTTAAAAGCAAATATTGACCAAAACTAACACTAAACGGATAAAAACCGCTATGGTAGAGAATCACGCTATGACCAGCAGAACGTCTTTTGCCGGATATGACGTAGAAAGTGGTGGTGACGAAATTACAACTCCAAAGATAACTAAACAAAGATGAATAATGTAATAATAATAAGCCTTTTGGCCTCGTACAGGACTTTTTGTTTTTATTTTAATTTTACTTTTTGTTTTTTTTTTTTATATATATTTCTATGAGTGTTTTTTTTTTTTTTTTAGTTTAATGTGTGATCTCCTGTGCGAGTCCCAATAAATACTTTTTCTTTCTTTTTTCTTTCTTTCTTTCTTTCTTTCTTTCTAATAACCATTAAAACAAACGTTACACAGTAAAAAATAAATATGTAACACGAATCCTTGAACATATTACATAGATTACATGCACGACATGCTTGCATACCTCGCACATCTCACTCGTTTTCATTAGCATATGGCCATGAGAAAACTACTAAATATGGGCGTTTGTTATTGCGATAGAAATTTAAATATGTACCTAGTTCGTGACACGGTAGGCGAAATGTTGCAGCCGGCAGATGACTTGCAAGGGCTTGAAGGTAAAACCTGGGGGCCTAGCAAAACCTCTATATCAGTTATTTTAGTCTTTTTTCAGGATAAGAAAGAGGACAGAGAATGTGTGTAGTGATTTGTACTGCCATCTTATTTAAATTATTGTATGATTTATATATTTGAATTAAATGTCGTAATAATTAATAAGTAATATCATGAGTGCTTGTTAGTGATCCTAAGACTTTTACTAAATTCTCTGTTTTTACCCGTGAGAACCTGTAACTGACTCTGTGTAGCATATACAATTGTTATCCATTCGTTATAGCTGTTGGTTTTCCTATAAATAAATAAATAAATAATTGTAATTTTAATTAATAAATATATTTAAATGACAATTATAACACCTTTATAATTGTGATTTATCGCCTCATTCACGGCGAGATTATATGTCACAGTGTCTACACAAATTTACAAAAAAATAAACGATCAGCTGGCTTAGCATGACGCTTTCTATGTCTACCCTACTGTAGAATAGAAATCGCTTGTCTACATTTCTCGGTAGAAAACTGTCAACTGTCTACGCGGAAACGTCATTTTTGGCTACTCTTCCGCCGACAATACGCTTCAGTTCGGATCTCGTGCTAAGCCTGTTGAAAGCAAAATTACAAATAATGTTGAATTATGTAATTTTTTATTTATATTGTGTAAATACAGGTAAAAATGACTGACTATGTTAAATAGATAGAGCTGAACGTCCTGTATCGCACCATCTCTGTTCCACACAGAAGTAAGATTCAAATAATACTGCTATATGAGATTGTGGTAGACTCCAGGAAGCGATTAGCACACCAGGGAAGCATACCGCAATACGAGTAGGAATGGAGCTAGGGAACTCGTGAGATCAATCCGATCAGCATAATTATATAGATTCGATTGTGGACAAGATATTAATTCAAACTTGTAATGGCAAACATGTCATTTGGTTTAAATCGGTTTTTATTTTTATTATTTTATTAATATTTTACATAGATTCTTGTGCACCTTTACTTCACTAGATATTTTGTAGACCTTTTTCTTTTTTTTTTATTAAGTACCTGGTACTTCATGACAGGCCTACACTGTCCTCTCACACCTATTAACACTGTAATTTGAAAACATTGTCAAAGGCAATTATTTTTAAAACATTAACCGTGGAGTTTCTTGCCGGCTCTTCTCCATAGGAAACGACCAATTGGAACCGTGCACCTAGCTTCTGAAGTTTCATAAGTGCCCATGAAGTTTTTTGTGAAATAAAAATATTTTGATATGATTTGATATGATTCCCTAGCCTAAGCTCGTTACACAACGTAGAGACTAATCGAAGAGAGTTGCTGTATTATTATAGGATTAAACGAACTTACCTGTAAGTGAAGTTCTATTTCAATTATAAGCTACCCACCGTATCGTGCGTATTTCTGAACGAACCTGACAGATTCGTTCAGAAATACAAAGTTTTTGCTTTGGATGGGAGCTTTAAATATTGTGATGACGCCGGAGCACGAGTCGTGTACTACACTGTTAAACCATCTCGGAGAGGAGAGAATATAATGAAAATCAGCTTCTCGCGGACGAGTAGACTTGTTCTTGGCAGAACGGTCAGAAGGCCTGCAATAGTCGTTGGTGACATCTAGATGCAATTACAACACACCAGGGAAGCATAGACACAATAAAGACGCCTATAGACTACAATGCAATAGAGAGACGACAGAAATTCCTGAGAGAGCTAATTTGTAGACTAGCTGGCACCAACCTTGGTGGTTTTTTTTAGCAGGAAGTGGGTTATCCTCGTGGCAACGTGAGTTCTATGGATCAGTTGCACCAAACACTCAGCTTCTAATACAGCTTAAGCACTAAGAATCGGGCCGGTAACTATTTTGAATGCAGAAATTCTGAATTAATTCGCCGTAGCGTCGCGAATTGGTCCAAATGCTGTGGGAGCGACATTTTTTAAATTATTTTTATTAATTAAATGGTTTTTGTTTTAGTCTGCTATTTTCTCTTCTACTCTTACACACGGTGTCTACATCTCTATCTACTTTCCTATCGCAGGTACCTATGCTGGAAGAGATTTCTTTAGAAATAAGCATCACCTTTGTACGGTTTTTTTTGTCCATTTCCCTTATAAGTGTGTATATAAATGGTTCAAAAATAAATATGTAGTCAATTTTTATAAAGTGCTTAAATACTGTCATAATGAAAAAACCTACTCCTATTTTAATTACTTTAATATATTAGGGTGAGTATGTGAATGTTCTTTTGGAGATCAAGGAGACTAACACACACAATATTACGTCCATATTAGGTATGGTCCTTTTTTTTTTTGGATGGGTAATCATCAAATAACTTCTCCCGCTCTGGGCGGAGCGGGAGGGTATGTCAGACTCTTACTGACTAAAACCCACCCGTATACCTTCCGCTGCCTGTGTTGCCAGGGGCCTCGGTGACCTTTTAGTACCTTCATTAGGTATGGGTCTGCAGTCTCGACATAGATAGCGATCGCTTTACGACCGAATTCGGTCGCAAAATCCAAATGGGGACCCCAGTCGTTAGACAATCAAAATTGCTTGACAAGCACGAAAAAATTACAATCTTGTCAAGCAATTTTGACCGTCCACGAACCCCATTAGGACTTTGCGACCGAATTTGGTCGTAAAGTGATCGCTATCTATGTCGAGACTGCAGCGCCTGCAGGCTTAGCATGACACTCTCTATTTCTTCGAAGAATAGTCACGGCTTTTTCTATACAAAGTGACATTTCGTTTCTCAGTTTTTGACATCTCACCATAGAAATCCTTTTACAATCTGTCATCTTGTATTTCGTTTCTAACGATCTTTGTCTAGGTCCTTTTTTATGTAGAAAGATTTCTACGGTGGGATGCCAAAAAAGGAGAAACGAAATGTCACTTTGTATGGAAAGAACCGTGTCTATTCTTCGAAGAAATAGAGAGTGTCATGCTAAGCCTGCTGGTCAGGAAAGTTGGACAGGCTTACAAATAACTGCTCAGAAGCCTCAGACTGGTATTGCTAAAGTGATTGGTTGTAATTCAACATACCTGCAACTAAGTGGAAAGCTCACTGCACAATCTAATAAATTTTATTGAGTTATTAAGTTGTTCTAATGTTGTTACTTACTAGAAAGTACCGTGAGTCATTATTATGAAATTAAGTTAGTTAAAAAGCATATCCTAATTCGAGCTGTTTTTACCATTTTTCGGTACATGTTACCTAAACAAAATTGTCGTCTTTACAGTCGAAAATAAATACTTTTTTTTATTTTTACTCGTTGCGAATGGGCGTATCTGTTGAGTTTTAGAAAACTGATTTACATCCGTCACTTCACACTTCAGGTCCAGTTGAAAACCAGCGTCAAGGACTAGTTGTCTGGCCTTTTTGCTGAACTGGGCCTTTTTGGTGCAGCCGTGAGGCACTCTGCTAATTTCATCGCACTTTACACTTTTTTTACCTGCTTTGTTATTGTGACTTTTAGTCTGCGCAAAATAAATGTATTTTTTTTTTACTTTCTTTTACAAAGGTACTTGTGCCCCGCAAATGCATAGGTCCATACTTATAATATTACTAGATGCGCCCTGCGGTTTCCCCCGGGTTCTTAATCAAGGTCATGGTCTACCCATGTACAGTATTCCCAAATTAATAATGCGCATGCAGATCTTCGCTAATTGTCGTATTCCTGGAAACTTAATTATTAAAAATAATAATTCTACTAAATTATGCATAAAGAAAATGCACTTAACCACTCTATACACATATCGTCTTCCGACGCTCGGGGAATACGACCGTTGCCGAACAGTGACGAAGATTTCTATGCGCATTATCACTTTGGGAGATCTGTACCAAATTTCATCCAAACTTGTTCACCCGTTTTAGCGTGAAAGCGTAACAAACAAACAAACAAACTCACTTTAGCATTATGATATTTGGTTTTTTGTTGGTTTGGTTGTTTGTTTTTAGTGCTATTGTGTGTTGTGCTGTCTTTTGTATGCACTGAATAAATGTTTTATCTATCTATCTAATTGGTCAAGGACAGCTAATGAGACGCAATTGATTTTCTATTGTTTGACTCCGAATCGGTGTCGCACGGGGCTTAACAGGTTGATTAGGATAAATACGAAAATAACGCTGTTTATAACCTTTTCACGCAAAAACGTCTGAACGGAATTCGATAAATTTTGCACACAAGTACACTTGTGTGTCGCGGAAAAGTACGAAAGGGTTACCGAGTCATTGAGTGAGTGAATGAATGAATGAAAGAATGAATTTAAGAATTTTATGGCCGGTTCGCCAAAGTCGGCGCATCAGGTTGGCTAAATTAAGTCATAGTTTTGTTATTATAATTTTTACCTGTAAAATAATGCTTTCGAGCACGACTTCTGAAGGATATAATTTCATTTTAGACTTACAAACTCTGCTGGGGTCGCGGGAAGGTACTATTACCGAGGCCCCTGGCAACACAGGCAACGGAAGGAACACGGGTGGGTTTTAGCCAGTAAGAGTCTTGCACACCCACCCGCTCCGCCCGGAGCGGAAGAAGTTATTTGATAATTCCCCATCCAAAAAATAAAAGTTAACATGTGTGCAAAATTGTCCTATGCCCATAGGACAATTTTGCACACATGTTAACTATGGGGAGGTATGCGGTAGTAGGACATAGGATTTTTATCCCAAAAGTCCTCAAGTATCCTTGGGATAATTTCCGACCTCCACGCGGACAAAAGCTAATGGAGAAATATTCGTATAGCGACTAGTACTGTGAACGTAGCTCTAAGAATCAAGCTTACAAATACTTTTACTTGAAATCACCTGCCATCTAAGCTTTCACTAGCTTCAGCTTAACAGTTAACTTTCACTTATTTAATAATTCGAAATACAATTATCTGATAACTTGTCCAGTTACACCTTACATAATATTATAAGAATAAATTTTTTGATTATACCTTCTGATTGGTGTCTCAGGAAGTAGTCACATTATTCTTTGTGAAGTTATTCTATTATGATTTGGTTTTTTTTTGCATAATTGAAGTGGGTAGTCATGCTGCTTATTGTGTAAAGAAGACATTCTAAAGAGGGCAGATTTTTTTTTTTATTTAGTTGTACATAATTATTTTTTAAAAGCTTAATAACACTACGCCTGGTCTTCCCGAGCAGTTAGACAGAGGTGTACCTTTACTTAGTAGATGAACGGCAATCTAGGTTTAAAAATAAAATAGGTACCTACTACGCTTTCGAATGGGCAACTAGCTTCATATTTCTAACTGACCGACTCCTTGACAATTCAAAAGTGCCAGTAAATGGTTTAATTGAGATAAATGCTTTGAGTTTCAGTTTGCAACTATAGATACTCTTCCTTTTATGAGCTGAGATGAGATTTTGAATAATGAAGACTATAATATTATTCAACAAAACTAGTTCTTATTACCTATGTTGTTATATAATATTATGAAGCCGGTTAACAAAATAATCAGGTTTCTTAACTCAATACTCAAATGACAGAAAATCAATCATTGTATTTACATAATAGAATTCTATGTATTATAGTTAAGATTTTCCTGTAGGATTTAGTCGGCTATCATAAAATAAATCTCTTTAGACACCTTTTATATTCATTGTTAGAGTAAAAGGTTATTAACCTGTGTATTGCGTTTTAAAACAATTTTGCAGGACTCATCAGCAACATAATTACTTGAATGTAATTTCTTCATTTTGCTTATTTTATTAAACGCTTTATTGTACAGGAATTTCTCAGTAGCAGCCTTTTTTTTGGGTAGGAAATTATCAAATAACTTCTCCTGCTCTGGACGGAGCGGGAGGGTGTCAGACTCTTACTAACTAAAACCCACTCGTATTCCTTCCGTTGCTGTGTTGCCAGGGGTCTCGGTAACCCTTTAGTACCTTCCCGCGACTCCGGCAGGCATCGGCCCTAGTGGACCCCTACACTTGTGCTGACGACATCTCTTTGAGGCGCGCGTGGAATACAACGCGCCGTCGACCCGGGCCTGGTCCTTACCGGACGGTGAGCTACCCATTGCTCACCGTCCGCAAGTCCGCTCCTACGGTGGCTGGAAATCCGCCCGGGATTCCCGACGCCCAGAGCGTCTCCTGCGGCGGCTAGGGGCGAGAGGGCGCGAAATTTGCCTTTCCCTCAAGCGTCCCGCCTCCTCCTTCGCGAGCATTACTGCTTCGCAGAAGGAGGTGACGGCTGCCCATGCCCTCTCGCTCCGTACTATGGCCGGACGCGAGAGATATCTGAGTAGCAGCCTGGGGTCGGTATTTGTGTTAATGGCAATTGGTTTGCCTCTATTAAGTGGGACTTAATCATAACTGGCGAAATGTCGGTATAGGTACACCTCTGCCTAACCCTCTGGGAATACAGGCGTAATTTTATGTGTTACATTATTACATTTTCAAATACAATTCATTTATCAACTTCACGTTATCCCAATTGATTTGGATATTGATTTGGCATGTCTTCTTCAAAACATCTCTATTAACAGCCATCTCAGTATTCATCAGGTTTCACACTTGACACAATCCAGCTATTCTTTCTGAATCAGAACCATAGAGTAGATTAGAATACTCTCTATAATGACCACATGGTAACATATCAAGCTATACATTTACAGTATAAGTTGATCTTGCATTGTATAGGATTTCCGTACAATGAAAGGTCTGCTTATACTGGAAATGTATAGCTTGATAGGTAGCCATGTGTACACCATGGAAACTAGTAACCATTATCACCATTCAACATCATCATTCATCTATCATTTATTTGCAATCATTTCGTTGGTCTTCTACGCTTTTAGCCTTTTTATTTATTTATCAGGAACAATATTAATATTATGTTTGATACATTACATTACATTACATTACATTACATTACATTACATTACATACATCATAATTAATAATATTAATATAAATTCTAAAAGTGAACATGCAAATTTTAAAAAACATTTTTACAAAAATTATTAATAATAAGTAGCATTTTTTTTTATAGCCCTCCACATTAATTTTTTATATGTATAATGATGTAAATTTATGATGTATTTAATGCATTTTTGTATCCATTACACCACCTCCAGTTAAGTTCCAGAGGGAGATAATCTCAAACAAATTTGCTTCCATTTTTTTATTTTATCTCATAGATTGTGCCTATCAAGACATTGAAACCTATGTAATGCAGTCAGTAAGGTCTGATTAACAGTAACGCTGATTTTAATTTCTGTACTGCCCAAAGACATAATTATTAGGACTAATATTTGTATAACATTGGAAATAAAACAATATTTAATCTGATTACTCAAGAAACCATACTACCTTTCAGTGTTTGTTGTTATGATTAACAAGTGAAATAAATATTCACTGCTGAGATTAGACATGTCAGCTATATCTTAGCAAACTTCAAGGTATTAAGTCAAGGTAAAGTAGACTTAATTCAAACAATCCTTAGTAAATCCAAACATGGACACTATGAGACAAAATACCACATGACTTTTCATGTGGCATTTCTTTATTAAAGACTAGCTTTACCCGGCCCGGCTTCGCACAGGTAGCACTAAGTATCTACCCTACCCTTCCTACCTACCCTAACATTTCTCACCTTTTAAACCTTCCCTGGACTATGACAAACATTTCAAAACCAAAATCAGCTAAATCGGCCCAGGCGTTCTCGAGTTTCAGCGAGACAAACAAACAGCAATTGATTTTATGTGGTGTCATAACACAAAAGGGACATGTTTAAAACTATATAGTGTACAATGGGCGGTCTATTTGTACAAGTTGATCTAGTCCAGACAATGTTTGGATGGACTGAAAGGAGGGACATTTTATGGGCAGTTTAGCTCCTAAATTATTTAAGCAATCTAATCTCTAGTATTAATGGATAATTTAAACAAAAAATAAGTAATTTCATGTGAGTTTAATCTGATCCAAGAGAGACTATGACTAGATTTGAGTCACTCTACAGTTGAATTTGTGCAAAAAAGAGTATGGATAAGAATCTTACAGAGCAAACTAGTAGTAAAAATTTGCATAAATTGTAATTAGTTTACATAATGAAAGCAATGACTGATTAAATAGAATGAAGGTATTACATCACTTATATCATCGCTAAATTCCTTTAAACAATTCTTTATAATAATTTTTAACCAGTGAACCAACAATTAGAATGCTTAACAACTTTAAAATCAATTTCATAAAAAAGAAACAAGACTTGCCCAGTGAGAAGCCACTCAAATAACAAAAGAGGTTCTAAATTAGAAAAGAAATTTAAAACTATATGTACTCACAAAAAATGGGTATAATAGAGGCCAATTATCGTTTAGACGTGAACGGCGGAGTCGCAGTGGACACAGTCGCGCAATACCATCGCCCGAACAGTTCTGTTGCAACGCAGCCGCTGCATTCACAGGTGACGAAACATCAATGTTTCGTGTATTCGATGCACAACACGCACTAAAGCAACTAATAACACCTATTTGCCTAACAATGACCTCTAGCACCTACCTTCTCGAAACGCTGCCTGTATTCAGCCTTTTCTATCTTGTCATTCTCCAACTGCGAAATCTTTGCTGTCAACTCATGCAGCGCCTGATTTTCCTTCTCGTTCCTCACCGCTAGATTCTCCAGCAGCTCTAGCGCGTTAATCACCTTCGGCAGGAGCGCTGTAACGGCGTCAGGGCCGTATTTTTCGATAATTATCTCACATTCTTTGCCAATGTCCGATGCCAGGTCATAAACATCGACGACGGTGACTTCGTCGTCGAAATCTGGCATCTTGGCGGAGAAGCGCCTGCGGTACGGCATTAAAATCACTTGGTTTTCACTTCGCGGCACTACACAAAAATAAAAGTTACAGTAAACTAAACACCTTTCGCAAGTGCGCCATCGTAACTGAAAAAGTGAAATGTCAAATTGACTAGTGTAGGGCACCGACACGTCAGTAACGGTTTTAGTTTTTGCCTCAATAACGATAACGTTTAGTAAGATTTTCGATATTTTAATTTATTTTCGATATTTTATTTGTTGCAACATAATTATTCGTTCTTTTTAGAATGAGACTTATGTGATTGATTCGAAGCTTTATCCATTTTTTTTAATCTAAAGTAGTGTAGATATTCTATTCGGACAGAACAGATGGTAAACACCGGTTCCGTATGCCCGAATGAAAAAACGGAACCATTTTAGGATCACTCGTGTGTCTATCTGTCCGCCTGTCACAGGCAAGGCAAGCAGACGCGATTAAGTTGAAATGTGTTTTTGGTTTAGTTTTGGCTTGCCAGCCTCCCTATAGGACAAATTAATAAGTTTGTTCAGCTGCATGACAATCAGTTCAGATTTCAATCCGTACTATCTACTGAGAGTGATATCTTGTGTTTAAAGTGGGCTGTAAAGTACTACTCAGATAAAAAAAAATACCTACGTATGCTCGACTTCTCCATAAAAGCATTGGAGAAGTCGAGGAAGCAAGCATACGTAGGTATTTTTTTTTTATATCTGGTTGCATACAGAAGCGAAGCTGGAGTTCCTCCAGAGGTTATAAACACTTTTAAATGCTGGTATGGAGGCCAAATCAATCAGGTACTCTGGGCCTGAGCTTTTTCAGAGCCGTAAAGATTGGAATGCGGGGTGAAGAGAGCGTGGGTGAAGTAAACCTTCCCTGCTTCAGCAGGGAAGGTTAACTTCACCCACGCTCTTTAATCTGTATGTCAATGGGCTGATCGAGGTGCTAAGCAGAGAGCGGGCCAGCTATTACGTTGATGGAGTATGTGTAAGCAACATTAGTTACACCAATTATATGGCGCTGCTGAGCACTTCGGTTTATGGTCTTAGGAGGTTGGTGACCATATGCGAAGAATATGCTTTACTTCATGGATTGGTCTAAAACAACACTAAAAGTGAAGTCATGGTATTTGGTGTCATTGGTTGAAGTTCTGATCCTATGCCTCCGGTCAAGTTGAACAGAATATCGCTTGTGAGGGTAAATAAGGTGAAATACTTGGGACATCTTTTGACCGCTGACCTCAGAGATGATGATAATGGAAAGAGAAAGGTGGGCGCTGTCGGTGACAGGTAATATGATCGCTCGCAGGTTTGGACGTCGTTCTAGGGGAAAAATCTTAGGGGTAAAAGAACCTTATTTCGTGCACATTGCACCTCATTTTACACGTGCAGCCTGTGGGTAGGTTACACTCAAAAATCGTACAGCGCCCTTCGCATTCAATATAATAATGCGTTCCGGATATTGATAGGGCTGTTCCATTTCTGTAGTAAACCAGGGGTGTTTGCTGATGCTCGTGTCAATTGCTTTTACGCTACGATGCGAAAAAGATGAGCCTCCCTGATGCGGGCCAGCCTCAACATTATACTGCAGTGTGTTGCGAGCAGACTGGAGTGCTTGTGTGTGAATCGCTTCTTCAAGCTTTCTACATCGGTGTTGAGCTTGTAGCAGGGATTCTCATAACTATGGGGCAGTCTTAGGTTAAGTGTGTAAGTTAAGTTTATTAACATAGTTGTTAAGAAATACTGTTGCTAACACATTTGAGTCCATTGTTACTTTTATATTAAATATAAATAAATAATATCAATTTCTGTGACCTAAACACGGACGTATTACCTAAATAAATGGATTTTGAATATGGGGATCAATTCGGGGACAAATAAAATAAAATAAACGAGCGAGCGTTACTGTAGTCACATGTGATGTGTAACATCTGACATCTCATCTTGGTAATAAGCAATTGAACAGCGACAGAAAATAACATCACAATTAAAAAAAGCTAAATACTGAAATATTTATTCGAATAATTATTCATTTAATAGTCGCCCACTGGTCGAAATTCGACCTCCTCTACTTACAATCTATATAGTACTTACTCATTCTATGAGTACACTATTTGATAATTCCATGCTATTAAAAAGTACTTATTTAATTCCATGCTCAAGCTGTCACTTCCTGTCTACACGCTTCCGTCTCTTTTCACGAAATCACTCCCACAGAAAGCGAGAGTACAGATATTACACATCAAAAAATAAAAAAGTTTTGCACACTGTACCGTGTGACATATCTGAATGGGCTTACTGTGAGGGTATCCAGTGTATTTTTTATAATTTTAAAATAAATGTTTTTATAGTTATAGTATGTTTTTATAGTGGAAAATTTATGAAGATTTACCATTAAACACCGTAACCTCCGAAACTACTGAGAAAAATACAGAAAATAGTTCCGGATAGTTCCGTAGATCATGGAAAACTTTTAAGAAGTCTATGGTCTTAAAAGAACATGGTAAATCTCCCAATATTGTGCAAACAAAATTTGCAGTTGGAATGTATGGGACAACATGTTTTTCAACCACAATGTTAAGTTTGTTCTTGGGATAAATTCATACGAACTGCGGAACTCTTCGTTGTGCGTGGTCTGACACGTACTTGGCCGGGTTTTTTTTTATAGCAGGCATTGCCTTTTCAACAATTCTGCTAATGGTTAAAGTGGATTGGAATAGCAAAGTGTGCATAAAAATAGTAAGAAATCATTGAACAATGAAAAAACGGAAGCTTATAAATACATCATTATTAATCAAGTACAAGAGTTGCGCCGACCCCAGTTACATGTGGAGAGGGCAGAAACATGGTTAAAGTAGTCCACAAAAACGTAATTGCTTTTAAAAAGTAACAAATTACATCTTTCTAAATGCTATATTTTAAAACGGTATTTTAACCGTTATTGAATTCATAATCGTTCTAACATCGGCGCGTCCCTAGTGTCAGAAGAGAAAACGAGATAGAGCTATATAAGCTTCTCTTTCTACGTTTGGATACACCGATCATTGGAAATAAAATCTATGAAATCGTTTTGATTGTACTTTCTATTTTATGGCTTCCTTACAAATAACAATGACATGAATCTGTTTGAGAGGACAGTACGTCTAGCTGGAAATTACAAGGATTTTTTTAGTTTTCTCGCAATTTAATTACAAATTATTTGTATTCCACTGGTATTATAACGTCATGTGTGTACTCCCCTTTATATTGACGTCATATCCTAAAAATTGTTCAAATTTTTTAATGGTTTAAACATTTAAATAGTTTTGTTTTTGTTGTAATTTTACGTCATTTTTGAACTTCAACTACATAAGACAGATATTTCAGTAGGTTTGTATTCAACTAGAATGCATGGAGAACAACTTTTAAACAGAACTGGAAGTACCAGACAGCTTCTTTTCCCAAAATCCTGCTCCAAAACTCGTAAAAAAACTCATACCTATTACATTCTCTACGCATTACCCAAGCTCAGAGAAGCATTTTATTTACATGGTCATGTTTATCGCACTGATAAAAGGATGTCGCTGCTCGCAACATATTGTTAGTTTTCAAGAGCGTTGTTAAAATATCGATTATTATGAGCCGCCAGTCCGCCACGCGCGCGAAGCAACAGTTGAACGTAATCAACAGGCGCGAACGCGCGGCGCCACTTTCCCGCGCCTCCCGAACATTTTAAAATATTTTTCAATTTGTTTTTTTTTTATATGTGCAATGAATTTTCAAAGTAAAGCCAATAAGTATGTGTGTCCGAATGATCGGCAACTGTCCTTGAGAGCCAAGTAAGTAATTTTTAACTTTTGTAACTTAGCACAGCTGGTGTTTTGTTTATATTTTGGAATTTTGGCGTCCCTTTGATGTTAATTAATGTTATACGCGCAATGAATTTAATTTCGGGCTATTTAGTCGTGCTTGTTAAAAATATGCTGTAGGCACACAATTTTTGTTTTGCCTTGACGCTAAAAATACCGTGTTATTTTCCTTGATTAAAAAGTTGGGCTGTTTGATAAGTTTTAAATTGACTACTGACGTTATTTTCGTGGGTACCTATATAAAAATACTTTTTTTTCATTAATCCAAGGACTTAGATTAAATACAGACAAGAGGAAAAAATATATGTACCTACTTATCTGTTACATAGTGAAAAATTTCCTGAAAGGCAAATAAATAGGTAAGCATAGGTCAGCTGAGGTTTCTGTTAAGTCAGGATTCCCGTACTTACCTACAAAATTAAACAGATATGGGCTTTAGTGCACTGTTAGATATAACTTTTAATATGTTGTGGAATATGTCGTAGGTTATACATTTATATTGTTGTGTATTTATAACTTAGTATAGCTAATATTTCAATGAATAACTGTTTAATTTCCCGAATAAAAAAAATAATTTCTGCGAATCTTGCTTGTCTTTGTCGGATTCTAAATTTCAAGCCGGATTATTTTTATTGGATGACTTGATACTATTTTTATTAAATGTGACACTTGTGTATCTTACAGTTGATAGTTACTGGTTTCCATATTGTTATCATGATGTTTTGTTGGTGCGCGTTATCCTGGAGTTGTATTTTCGAAGCTTGGGTAGGGTAATCCGTATCATTAGACAAATAAATGCGTTTGTGATCCATAACGTAGTGTGATTACTGATTTTATGTAGGCTACCTACCTAATAAATACTATCCTAATATAACCAATATCCTAATATATACTATCAGCCTATTTCTGTCCCACTGCATGGCAGGCCTCTTCTCGTACAGAGACGCACTTGCTCAAAGCAGGTTGGCGATTTCAAACGGTTTGATGACGGTTTTTATTATTATTAACACGTTGAAAAACATTACAAATGACGTCATTCGCTGGCAGTGATTGTACGAAAATAAGACACTGATTAGGCTTTTGGGTGCATGCCTAAACTGACCATTTATTTTTTAACTGAAAACGGGACATGGGTATATAGGTACTTGTATACGTCAGTTAACAGGTTAACATTGTAAAAAACACAACTTTTTAATGTTCTTTATTTATAAAAAGTGTTACAATTAATGTTCACTATATTCAGATTAATTATAGGTATTTTTATTATAACAAATTCTGAAAAACAAATCAATTACCGGTTCACCAGCTAATGAAAATAATAAAGAAAAGTTCCTCTGACAGTAATTATCAAATCATATGCAACATATTTATTTAAATTATATATTTTATATTTGCTAGAGGAATTTTCGCGCGGTTTTGTAAAACGGGACTATTTTGCGTCCCGGATCTTTCTCCGAGGACAACAGGACAAGTGACCGAGAAAAGGGACAGCCCCGTTCAAAACGGGACTTATGGTCAGTTTATGCATGCCTGTCATGATTGTGTAAGTATTAAAAAAAAAAGAATATTATTTTCCCACTGTGGCACGAACATTGAACACCACACTTGCTCAAGACGGTTTGGCAACTTCAGACTTATATTAACCATAAGTCCTGGTTTCCTCGTCTCTTCCTCAACGATCTTTTTCATTCTCCAAAGTCAGAAATGTCAAAGATAAGCTCAGAAAGTAAAGTCGAACGTATGAATTCACTGCAGTAATCTGACATGTTCTAGCTGTCACTTTGTGTTATAAAGTGGTAAAATTTATTGTAATAGTGATCGTTTAGTTTAATCGATTTATATTTATTTATTTAATACTTTAAGCACACAAATGTACAGAGGCGGACTTAATGCCGTAGGCATTTTCTACCAGTCAACCTTTGGGTGATGCAGAGACAAACAGTGGTAGGTGCAATAGAAGAATAAACTGTGGAATAAATATTTATTTAAATATAAGGATATACATAGGTACATATACCTATTAAAAACTTTAAATATATCTAGCTCATTATACATTAATATAAGACCTAATAAATACACACAAATACACGAATATACTAAAACAGATGAGACAAACAATGGGAAAACATTACCATTGTGATGATACTGCCAGCTTCTTACGAATATGCTCGCGAACTTTGACCTTTAAGGATAATCGGTTGGTTGCCATCCTGATTTCCTGGGGGAGCGCATTCGACAGAGAGATAGACTGAACGAAGAAGGAAGAGTGAATGAAGTCAGTGCGGTGAGTGGGACATTGAAGAAGACGATTGTGTGATGAACGTAGGTTTCTACTGTGGTTCGCGCAAATGTACTGAAAGTGGGGGGCGAGATAACTAGGGGAAGAGGGCGAGTCAAGAAATGAAAACAAGGTGGTCAGCGCCCTTTGCTCTCTGCGCTGACGTATGGGCAACCATACGCAGGCATAAGTATAAAATAAATGTATAGGATTAATAAATGTAAAAGTCTAGAATAATATATTGTATTCTAGACTTTTTTGCTAGTATACAATAATCATGACTGTTTTATTAGACAAAGTGACAGTTAGCACAATCATGTCAGATCACTCCAGTGAATTCATAATTCGACTTTAGGTACATATAATTAAGAAAGTGATTGTGTATACGTTCTAATCCTAATTATAATACTGCTGATTTGATAAGATATCAGGAGGCACGGTTTTACCTTTTATCAAAAACAGAACCTACCTAGTTTTACCTTTCGTAACTTTCGGCACTGAACCAAGCGTTGAAATCCAACAGCGCGCTTTTATTAAGGCTAGCTTCAGCCCGCGACTTCGTCCGCCTGAAATTCTTGTTTTAACATAAAATATCATAATTATGACACGGCAATACTGTAGCTTTCCATTAAGGCGCAGATATATGATTTTAGTGACTTTTAAATCTGTTATTATGCCTTCAATGAATGCAAGTAAGTTACGCAAAAAATGTATGTTAAACTAGACCGCATACACATCAATTCTATCTGTGAATATTTTAGTATTGTAGTAAAATACTTTATGAAATAAATTCAGGAAGTAATGTCTACCCAAATATAAAAATCGAAATTTCTTCCAAACTACTAAAGATATTTTCATGGTTTTTTTTTTGTACGAATAGACTATTTTATTATCTATAATTCTATCTGTGATTTTTTTCAAATATTCATACTTTTATTACTAAAAATAAATATTCCCTATAAAATCGAACGGAACGGCATGCGGCGCTCTGCGCGGGCGACGGGCGGCAGTGTACCGCTGACCACTGTCACGGGTAGACGCTGACACTTTGCGCGACCGCTGAACTTACGTATTTTTTCGACAATATGGGTAAAACAACTAAAGTTCTGAAAGAGAAATGACGTATACATGAAATAAACATGATACTGAGGTAAGTTTCTCATATATTATTATAATATAACGAGGTTAGCAAAATGTTATTTTGATAATAATTTGTGCGCGAGTATATCCATTATTTATTTACGAGCAAGCACAAACATAACTTCAGATCCGTATCAATTTTTTTTTTAGTAGGATATTAAATAATACAGATTCCCGAAACGAAAATGCGGAGAGTAAGTAAGTACCTAATAAATTGTAGATTACCATTTATTATGGTTTTTTGAGGACAATCCCGTTATAGCAGGTTTGAAACTTACCTAGCTTAAAAAAAACAGGTGTAGTACATTAATACGATTATGTTTTAATATTTTAGTTGTTGCGACCCGACGGAAATAAATAATGATAAAAATAATGAAAGAACTGACAATGATTCCCAACATGAAAATGCGGAGACAAAGTGAGTATGAATTTGTAGATTGTAGGCATACCATTTATTATGGTTTTATGGGGACAATCCCGTTATAGTAGGTTAGAAACTTGTCTAGTTTAAATAAACAGATGCAGCTCATTAATAAAATTATGTTTTAATATTTTGGTTTTTGCGACCCGACGAAAATAAATATTGACGAAAATAGTGAAAGAACTGACAATGGTTCGTTATTTATTATATAAAATGTAGATTTACAGGTTTCGTTTCTATTTCCAGGACCATCAACTGGAATGGAATTAATGATTTTGGTTCAAGGCAAAATACAGACAAAGAAGAGACAGAGAAACAGGATGATCAAGACACTCGACAAGAGAAACATTTCGAAAAATGACTACATTTCTACGAAATGTAAAAAAAGTAATTAGTACAAACATAAACACGTACATTAATTCACGCCTTCTTCCCAAGGGGCAGGCAAATACTATAAAAAAAAAACAACCGACTTCAAAAAAAAAAACACTACAAAGTGAAAAATAACTTTAATTTTCGGGATTCGGTGGCAAAAAACCTAAAATACAAATCCAAAGGCACCGACTTCCAAAAAAGTTTTTTATTCAAACACCATGTCACCTTCCACATACCTTATTCACATTTCCTGCCACCTACCACCTTCGTCTTATTCACATTTATATTCATCCCATTCATCTTATATGCGTCATCCATCACAGTCACTATGTCTTGCAGCTGTTCTGCTGACGCTGCAAGTAGAACTTGATCATCTGCGTAAAGAAGGCATTTGACAACCCACTCATTAATTCTCTATCCACACTCACCCTCTTCTAAATCTATCAGACAACTATCCATATACAAGTTGAACAGCCACGGTGACGCCACACAACCCTGTCTAACACCCCTTAACATGCAGAACCAGTCTGTATATGCCCCATTTATCCTAACACAAGCATTGGAATCCTTGAATAAATATATCAGTGCCCGTACCAAGCGTCAGTCCACACTATACATGGATAGTGTTGAGCACAGTTCTTTTCTCCACATTGTCATAGGCATTTTCTAAATCAACGAAAGTACAGTAGACTTTCTTGTGCTTTGCCAGGTGTTTTTCGGCTATGCACCTTAAGGAGAAGATCTGTCCATACAGCCCATTCCCTCTCTAAATCCTGCCTGCACATCTCATATTTTCTCATCTGTCACTAAAGAAATGAATTGTTTTATTTTGGAATTAAAGGTGAACGGCAGATTTCGTACCGCTTACTTTTTTCGTTGTTTTGTTATAGAATTTGTACCACATATTAAGGCACCTAAGCCATTTATTTTCATGTAAGTGTACTATTTTTAGAAGTTCTGATTAATTAATAATATAAAAAATAGATTTTAATAACTACACGTAATTTAGTCGTAAACTTATCGCAGTTCTGTTGGTATTTAAGCTATGCTCGCCATGAGGGTATTACCCGATCGGCTCCCTTCTTAGATGAAGTAATATTAAGAATTAATTATAAATAAATAATGTACTTATTAAAACTATTTAGGGTATTGTTTTATTTACCTACACTCAAAACCCCATCAGGACTTCATCATTAACAAACTGTTGCAGTCAGCTGCTGGACATAGGTATCTCCTAATGCGATCCGCTGAGTAGGTGCGATCCTTATCTCAATTTACCTACTTGATAGTAAGTAAAACACTACAAAAATAGCGACGACCAATCTAGAATATATACTTTGTTATGGAAACAATGTTTATGTGCCTTTAAGCAACAATCTAAATTGGTACCCTAGTACATAACCTTAAAAAATAAAACTGGTTATAACTTTTACGTCCCAAGTTCTAAAAATCCAAGAATTTGAAAAGGGCTTGTCTATAATATTAACTACCAATTAAAACAAAAAATATCCCAAAACATGAAATTTTATTAACGATTCGAAATTCCCATACATGCCTGCCTGCCGTTCGCCTTTGTTTATTTAGATTTTTGGCTTTTTATGTGAAATAAAAAGCCACCAATCTGTATATTGTTTCTATAGCTAAAGAGCTCGTTAGTCGCATCACAGCCGCACGGGCCAATCAATTAGGTTAAGCTGTTCTTGCCGCAGTTGTTCCGTGGATGGGTGACCATCTTTACGTACCGAGACTCCTCCGTGCCTCGTAAGGTTGCGAAAAAAAAATCTGCTGTTCCCTACACTCGACAAAATGTAGGGAACAGCTGTTTTTTTTCGCAATTTCATGTTTAGTTCCATAGTAAAAGTTGTTTATAATGATGAGGACAATGACCCCTTAAGAGGTTGATGGTGTTTAAAATTACACCCTGTAAAAACCAACTTATGCAATGCAAACTATTAAAATAATATAATATATTATATACACAATCTTATTTTATTAACAGAATATTAAATTAGCCAGGACAGTCCTCACTAACTGAAACGTATGGTTACCCTACGTTACGTGCGTATGGTTGCGGGGTCGCGGGGGGTGACGCAAGCTCCTCCCACCCGCTCAAGGTCGCTGGTATTTACCGTCCTCTTAATGAAGAATTTTCGGAATCGGATCATAAGCTCCGAATATTACTCACATACTTGATCATTTGTAGCGGTTATTCTCTCAGCGTGTTTAACATTCGACGTATGTAGGTACGCAAATGAACGCCAATGTAAAATTCAGAAAGCACATTTGAGTCGATAGCTTGTTGTTCGAAAATAGTAACCATTAAACAATTTATTCACTCACCTACACTTTTGTTTTTTGTAACACTTCACTCAGCATTCCCTTGTCTATGACTGAGGAGAGGTTACAATCTCACAAACTTTCTTTTCTTTATAAGTATAGATGAAAAAACCTATAGAGCAAGTGGAAACGAACATTAAAATAGACCACCCTGGGTAACCATGGAGTTTCTTGCCCTTTCTTTTCCATCGCAACCTAGGTAAACCGTCCCTAAGACGACCCACTGACCTATACTACGCTTTGGAATGGGCAACTAGCTTCATCTCTCTGACTGACGGACCCTTTGACAGTTCAAAAGTGCCTATAAAATTTGAAATAAATGCTTTGAGTTTGAATTTGCAACTATAGATACTCTTCCTTTTATGAGCAGAGACTAACTATGGTTTTGTGCCTTGGCCATTACACAAAACCATAGTTCGTGTTATGCAAGCACTTAGGCAAGATTATACCATAGGTCTGGACATGGGGAGGACTTGTAACAATCAACAAGCGACAAGCGTGGTGATCAACGATAGTTTCTTCTCTGTATAAGAAGCTTTATACCATAAAGCAAAAGTCTAGAAAACTCGAAGAATAGTCTAATAGAATAGAATAGAATACTCTTTATTATGTACGCCATAAGTCAAACCAGACACAGCACGGATACACACGACAATAGATAACAGAACGCGGTAACAGGAGGTCTACTCCTTAAGCCCAAAATCCGTAGTTTCGGCCGAAGTTAGGGGCGATTCCTACTCCGTATCACCTACGGACATAGGATTAGTTTGGGCAGCGACCTAAGAATGAAAGATACCACGATTTGACAGTTGTCCCTACGCCCGATTTTGTCCGTCCTAAAAAGTTAATTAATCGGATGTGGATTCACTCCGAATTTTGTAACTTTTTCGGACGGGCCCGTGTATTCGTTGACGGACTTTAGAGAGTAGCCCCCTATTTTTTTTTTTTGGGTGGGAAATCATGTAATAACTTCTCCCGCTCTGGGTGAAGCGGGAGGGTGTGTCAGACTCTTACTAACTAAAACCCACCCGTATTCCTTCCGTTGCCTGTGTTGTTGGGGCCTCGGTGACCCATTAGTACCTTCCCGCGACCCCGGCAGGCATCGGCCCTAGTGGACCCCTACATTGTGCTGACGAAATCTCTTTGAGGCGCGCGTGGAATACGACGCGCCGTCGACCCGGGCCTGGTCCTTACCGGACGATGAGCTACCCATTGCTCACCAACCGCAAGCCCGCGCCTACGGTGGCCGGAAATCCGCCCGGGATTCCCGACGCCCAGGGCGTCTCCTGCGGCGGCTATGGGCGGGAGGGCGCGAAACTTGCCTTTCCCTCAACCGTCCAGCCTCCTCCTTCGCGAGTATTACTGCTTCGCAGAAGGAGGTGACGGCTGCCCATGCCCTATCGCTCCGTACCATGGCCTGAACCAAGGCCGGACGCGAGAGATCTCTGCCGCCGATCGCCTCCACGAGGACACGGCGGTGCTCTGCCCAAGCCGGGCAGACCTCCACCGTATGCTCCACCGTGACCTCCCGTTGATCCACACAGTGGTGACACCCGGGCGTTTCCTCCCGCCTTATCCGACACAGGAACCTCCCGAAGCTGCCGTGTCCGGTGAGGACCTGCGTCAGGCGGAAGGTGAGGACGCCGTGGTGCCTCTCGGCGTCGTGGTGCCTTGTACTGGGCACGCCACGATTGCGGCGATAAGTCCCCTCTTTGAGAAGTGGCTAGAGAGGCGCCACGGCGTCCTCACCTTCCGCCTGACGCAGGTTCTCAGGCCCCCTGATTCTAACACAGAACGTGTGATTTCCTAGCTACAGTTCTCTCCTTGCATCTGAGGGTAGGCAGCTGCTTTGAGAAAGACGCTCTCTTCAGCTTTCTCGTTACGTAAGCCGAAGTAGGTAGGTATTCATTTTTTATTTTATTTTAAGCATTTAATTAAGCATAACGTAGGTATGAGCTCCTACCGCCTGTGATATAGGTTTATCCTAGTACATCATCATCATCAGCATCTAACATAAAATTATTCCAAAGATCTTGATTTTAATATTTTACCAATTTGAATTCTGAATCATTTTTATTATTTAATTAAGACATTGACAACACCTAAACCGCGGTCACTGTCAGATTGCATAGAAAAGAAAGAGAAGCGCGATGACACAACGCTTGCAATAAATTTGCAAAATATGAAGCAATTCTCTATTTACTCAAAATTGAGTTGAGTAATGGAAAATAAAAACAACCAAGTTCTACATTCAAATAAGACGTTCTTGTTATTAATTAAATACGTAACGTATGTTGATATTTAATGCAAATATTTTGGATTAGAACTCAAGGTAAGAGCCTAGGTTAGTTTAATGTTAGTTTGTATCGAGATTTTTTTTCAAAACGTGTTTTGGTAACAACCAAGTTCTGGGAAATATGTTCAAAATTAACATATCTTTTTTCCGCTACCACAAATTATACAGATTTGGCAATTTTTTTTCTTAAGAGTTGCCTATTTTGGTCAATTGGGTCTTGTCAGCGCCTTAATGTCAATCTTGCTTCAACCTCATCATTAGGCGAAGTTATAATAAAAACCGTGATGTAATTTTTGCAAATGTGTCACATGGACCATCGCAAAATGAACGCAGTATAATCTGAAATTATACCGGTTGATGTTCTTCATTGTACCAGTAAAAAATAAATAAACTTGTCTCGAAGTACCGTCACGTTTTAATTGAGTTACTTGGCTTCACTTGGCCGACCAAACTCATTGCTAACTTGAAGCTTAACCGTAATGAGACAAGTTTCTTAATCAATGTCTATAAATTAGATATATTAGTTTGAAATTACGATTCTTGTTTTATCCTGTCTTGGGGTTATAAGTTCATGTTCGCTCACCGAATCATTCAGTTACATAATTTGTGATTGGTTATTTTTTTGACAAGTTTCTTAACGAAGAACCAACTGGGACTGGGATATCACTATAATCATCACACTTGGGCAAACGGATCAGCGATTAGGTACGGTTAATTATTTAACATAACATGATAGGAAACGCCAACCTCAAGTATTTTAAAAAATACATATGATGACATGTAAAAGTGTTTGTACAAACATACTTAAAGAAATAAAATCATTTTTCATTTTTCATGCCTGTATTCTTCGAAAGGTTATAATTGTAGTTAAATAATAGTCCATTTACAACATTTCTGATGATAAAACCAAGATATTTCCTCGAGGGAACGTCCTTTACACGGGGAGTAGGTACGTCCTTTACACTTTTTTTTTGGTAACAGGGTGGAAATCCTCATGGATATCCTCCGCCCTGGGACGCACGAAGGAGTCTGTCAGCTTTCTACTGATTAAAATCACCCCGTGGGATCACACACTTGCAATTAATTATGGGGCTACGGGGGCGTTAAGCACTCATCAACGCAGCCCCCGACTGGTGTCGGCCCGCCTCTGCGGGCTCCGTCTGGTCAAGATTCGTCTACAAATGCTTGCACTGGCTGGATAGGTCCACTCAATTTTGTGTGGTTCTTTCCTCATAAGACCATTTCAACCTACACGGTCCTCATATGATCTGACCAAGATTATGTCTGGACTTTAAAAGAGACTATGACCCTTGAGTTTGTTTCGCCATTTCTTCTCAGGGGTAGTGAGATATGAAATGTCGACTCCATCTAGCTTATTTTTATTTTTTTTAATATGACGGGTAAAAGTTATTTTGATACCCTATTTACAGACTAAACAATTTCATTTCATTTCTAGTCTAGTCAGTCTTAAATTTGGGTCTCTCTTGTTTCATCGAAAAGAAATTGCCAAATTATCACTTCCCAAACAATTTTCCGCATAATTTAATTTGCCAAATTATTACTTAGCAAATAATCTTTTCACAAATAATTGTAACGCAAACCTAATGTTTGGCAAGTGAACGTTTAAACAATAACTTGTTTACCAACTAGTACTTTTACCAATTTTTATGTAGGTAGTCAAATATTTCAGTTGGAATTAATTTATTATTACATTTATACATTTTACGCAAAATAAAATTTCTACCTCGTCTAACTAGTTCGGTTCTCAATAGCCTGCTAAAAATAATCTCTTTTTTCCATATTTTTTTATATATAATCTATTCATTTCTGGCGTAGGAGGTCACAGTTTTAACCTAACCTAACCATTATTTAAAATAATTAACCCACTCTAACTGTAGTTTCATAAGTAACCTATAAAATAAAATAAATTTGACTTGTTTCAGACAAATTCAAGCACATCTCATTCACACAACACATTCTCTAACGTTTATTGTCTAAAGATTGTTTGCTGTAATAAATAATTTGATTAATGACCAAAATAATGCCTAAATGACATTATCCTTGATAATATTCTGCCAGGTAAAAATTTGACCAAATGAAAATGTGCGTACTAAAATCATTCCAAACATTGCATTGGTATAAAAAAGGTTGCTTAATTTGGGTAGCGAAATTTTGGCAAAATCTTTTCGGCAAAACGGCAGGATCCCCTTAAATTTAATTCAGATCTTATACATCTTTTTCTATAATAAATAACAACTACACTAGACAAAAGTTTTGCCTTTAGACGTCATTTACCTTACTTCAAGTAGGTATTGTTAGGATTAGACCTTGACTTAAAATTCTCCAACGAATGTTACGCCCAAATCTCTGCAGGAGCGCAATCATTTACTAATGTTACTGTAATCAGTTTAATCGTACTAATTTCTGCGGAAGTGTGTTTGTTTGTTTGTTTGTTCTACTTTCAGGCAACAATGGAGCATGAATTCTACCTGATTTTTAACATCGTCATAGTTTAAAGGCCGGAGAGTGAAACAGGCTACCTACTACTACTGTATGGTTCTTTCCTCAAAAGGACCATTTCAGACGCCAATCTATATGGCCTTCACATGATCTGACCAAGATTATGTCTGGACTTTAAAAGACACTGTGACCTCTGAGTTTCTTTCGGCTTTTCTTCTCAGAGTAGTCAGATAGGAAACGCCGACCTCATCTAGCTTTGTTTAAAAAATATGATTGACGTGTAAAAGTGTTTGTATAAACCTACTTACGGAAATAAAAATTATTTATCATTTATCATTATCCACGAGAGCATGTGCATGAACAAAACCTTATTTTTCCTATCTTTTTTTCTCTTTTCTACGTTAACTACATATATTGTTAATTTACGACACAGTCCAGTATTTTATACAAATACAGGGTTTAAAAAGACTCATCACATTGTCGTCACTTACCCATTATGTACTTACATCAAACTAAGTAACATTGAGTAAAAAATATTTCTGGAAAACATTGTTCTTGTGAGAAAAGTCGCTGAAAAAGCCCTAGGCTGATAAAATTTTCGTTTTTCCTAATTCTGTTAATATGATTGTTTAGGTTGGTTCCTCCTTTGGAGGAAAAGCCGTACTCCGCCTCCGTACGGCTCTGTAGAGCTCGTCTCCAGACTGAACACTCTCCCACCGACAGAGATTAAATGAATTCCAAATATGAAGAAGTCCAACGCCTTGCCTCTTGCCTTGTTGTGTTAATAATAATGAAACGCACGCGAAACATTGTGCCTATAGTTGTATGCAAAGTTATGAAATTGCCCGCACTGGGACCGCGTGTCCGATTACGGCCCACTCTCTCTGACCGAGAGGAGGCCTGTGTCCCAGCAGTGGGTACATTATAGACTGATTATGAAATAATAGGCATAAAAATGCTTATGCTTTTATTTATAACTTGTTCTCGTAAATAAATGTCAAAAAAGTAGGAACTTTAACTTTCATTATCTCAGTAACCAGACGGGTTCTAGGTAATAATTTTAAAAACAAGCTGTTAATGAACTAAATAAAACTTACCTACGTAAACATAGAATTTTAATATTTCTTTGCTTGAGGTATAAAATAATGTCCTTCTTACACTCAAAGATAAGCCTCAAGCTTTTGGCTGGTAGTGTTGTCTTGGACGTAGTCAATCAGACCCTGGATTACATGTTAGTCTATAGTTTTTGTCACGACTCACCCACATCAGGGCTATCTAGTTTAGTTGAGGAGCTCCTGTGGCCACCTTCCAGCTCCAACATCAGACCTGGGGCTTCACCTTTGGCTATAGTTTTCGTCAAGACAAAACGAACGTATATACACAAGGAGCGCATCTTGTTTAGTTGAAGAAATCCTATGGCGAGCTTCCAGCTCCATCACGAGAACCTGGACTACAGTTTAGGCTAACGTACCTACTTGTCAAAACTAATCCAAATGATCGAACCAAAACAGGGCTAACTTGTTTGGTTGAGGAGTGCCCATGACCACCTTGTGGCTCCTTCATCAGACCCTGGGTACCACCTAGTGCACTTGTCAATACATATTCAATGAGTCCAAACACGGTGGTGCTAGTTTGTTTTGTTGAGGAGTTCCTATGGCCACCTTCTGGCTCCATCAACAGACCCTGGGCACAACCTAGTCAAAATAGCACTTGTCAATACATAACTAATGAGTCCAAACATGATTGTGCTATCTTGTTTGATTGAGGAGCTCCTATGACCACTTTTCTGCTCTTTCATCAGACCAGCTCCATGTTTGCGTTGTCACTGTACCTACAAGGTGTCGTTTTGCATCCTCGTCAAATTCAAGGAGGTAACTATGCTAATGATTCTCGACAAGAATCAAAAATAAAATAAGTAGGTCTTTTTTTTTCTTTTTTTTTCTAATTTTCGGAAATCGGCACGTGTGGGACACGCATGTTAAAACGCGGCCCGTGTGATACCGCACTGTAACTGCCCTTATACCTACACACACACTACCGCATACGCAACGGGGTGATTATGTTCTGTGAAAGTGGTGTATTCTAAAATACTGTCAAACTTAAATAACTAAAAAAAACAAGTATGTATTAATTATTGAGCAGGTATCGTAATTTTATTTGATTATATGTCTTTCATAGCAGCCTCCTGAAATTTGACGAGGATGAAAAACGACACCTTGTATAAGTATGCCAAGTTTCAACTCAATCAAATGCAGAAAGTGTTTGAAAAATAGATGACAATGCGACTAACTGGAAACATAAGAATGAAGCAAGCTATAATAATATAAAGCTTGTTGCTTGCACTTGAATTACACAAATTCGCTCATTCGCTAAAAGTCTTGATGTTAACCAAGACTTTTACACTAAATGAGAACACATACAAACAAGATACACACTCTAATACAAAACATGACTAAACTTACCAAAATCCCGCATAAAAATTAATTCAACAAGCCCTGAGTTGCGCTACACGATTACTGACAAATGCTTGCACTGACTGGACAGGTCCACTCAGTGTGGGTCTTTCCTCAAAATATCATTTCAGACATGGATCTACATGGTCCTCACATGATCTGACCAAGATTATGTCTGGACTTTTTTTTTTTGGGTGGGAAATCATCAAATAACTTCTCCCGCTCTGGGCGAAGCGGGAGGGTGTGTCAGACTCTTACTGACTAAAACCCACCCGTATTCCTTCCGTTGCCTGTGTTGCGGGGGCCTCGGTGACCCTCGGTGATTTCTACGGTGAGATGTCAAAAACTGAGAAACGAAATGTCACTTTGTATAGAAAGAGCCGTGTCTATTCTTCGAAGAAATAGAGAGTGTCATGCTAAGCCTGCTGGGAGCCTACTCCCTTAGCACTACATCCGTAGTTTCGGCCGGAGTTACGGTCGTTTCCTACTCCGTATCACCTATGGACATAAGATTACTTCAGAGCCCGGACTGAGAATGAATGAAAACTCAATTTGACAGTTGTCCCTACTCGCAATGTGTTTGAGCCCGTTCGAAAAATTTAATTTGTCTCTTGTTTTGACGGATCAACTACTTTCGGACGGGCCCGTATCTTCATTGACGGACTTGGGGAGTCCCCCTTTTTTTTTGGGTGGAAATCATCAAATAACTTCTCCCGCTCTGGGCGGAGCGGCAGGGTGTGTCAGACTCTTACTAACTAAAACCCACCCGTATTCCTTCCGTTGCCTGTGTTGCCAGGGGCCTCGGTGACCCTTTAGTAGCTTCCCGCGACCCCGGCAGGCATTAGCCCTAGTGGACCCCTACATTTGTACTGACGACATCTCTTTGAAGCGCGCGTGGAGTAAAACACGCCGTCGACCCGGGCCTGGTCCTTACCGGACGGTGAGCTACCCATTGCTCACCGTCGGGGAGTCCCCCCTAGAGCCCATATTACTGCAAGGCATGGATGTTGCATCATTCTTGAGACGAATACTATTCTTCCCACATTTATAATGATAAACTAGCTGCTGTCCGCGGCTTCGCCCGCTTGGCTTTTTCTAAAATAAAAGTAGCCTAAGTTACTCCTTATAACATCAGCTATCAGCCAGCTGTTTCGGAGATTAGCCGAAACAAGCAGACAGACAGGCATCAATTCAAAAAATAGTTGTTTTGCTAAAATATTTACCGTATTTATAAGTACTTTCAATTGCATTTAGTAAAAAGCTGTTATTTTGACATTACAAACAGACACTTCAATTTTATTTATTTTTATAGATATATTGTTCACACTGCTGGGACTCAGGACTCCTCTCTGTGAGAGAGAGAGTAAGCTGTAGATCGTAGTTTCATCAGTCATCACACTCATCATACATAAAATGTCGTCACAATGAAGAGGATGATTCGTTGAACATCGGCAATATTTTAACTAGTTTCCCCTGAGATGCGAGTGAAATCGCAGGCTACAGCTAATATCATTTATCAGCCTAAAACGTAGACAGCTAAACCAGGGTGACATAAATGACCGCATCCAAGAACAAAGGGGCTACCATCAACAATCACTTCGCATAGCCACAGTACAATAAAGTAAGCAGTATTACATTTCGGCAGCGTCCTTGATATAATTACCTACGGCCGCTTGGTAGATAAACACGCACTAGGGTTGCCCACTGACTGTGTTATGTATTTCATAATGCTGTATTAAATTGTCATATTATTATTTTTATATTTTTATTGTTGATTTTTTTCGGTTTGAGTTTGTTTGTATGCTTTCCGAGAACCATGAACTGCACTTTGTAAGTCCGCCAAATTTTATGATGGAAGAGCATTTTTTAAAACCTTGTGATTTATTATAGGAAGTAGGTATGTCCTGTAATTGATTTTCGCAAATCAATGTTGGTTGCAAGGTTTGTTTTCTAAATCATCAGGGCACATCAGCCGAAGCCGTTCGGCAAGTATATAGTCTGAAATAAAAACAGATATTATCCATTTACTCCGGTAAAAAATATAATTCCTAATTTCTATAGAAAAGTTACATATGAAGGCCTATAAACAGTCCGGGATGATACTATATCTATAAACTGTTGAAATGTATAAAAAAATATGTTAATTTGTCTAGGGTAATTTAAGTATGCTTAAAGCCTTGCTATATTATAATATGCTATAAGCTTATTCTTAGGGGTTTTTTATGTGGATAAAAAAAATATTTTAAGCCAAATCATTTGGATGAATATGGGATGAATAGTTTAGATTTCACGAACGTATTTTTGTAAGCGGGACGCACGATAAAGAATTTATGACAGACTGAAACCCGCGCGGGCGAGGCCTTAAGCGGAAGCTAGTCTAAGTATATTGTGACCCTTCACTCGGGCATCGAACGCATGGAAAAAGAGAGATACTCACCTAAAATAAAGAAATAATAAGTATTTATTGGGACTCGCCCAGGAGATGATCACAAATTAAACTAAAAAACACTCATGGAAACATGCTACCACCACCTCCTACTGTAAGTAGTACCTGTCAAGGAATTCATGCTCGCTTCGCTTCAATAAATATACAAATACCAACATAACACAAATAAATACATACATAACATAACATCACGACTTGTTTTCCTGAAGGGTTGGGCAGAGGTGTACCTGTAGTACACCCACATTTCGCCTGTTATGTTTAAGTCCCATGAAATAGGGGCGAGACTCCGGCTGCCACTGAGAAATTTCAGATAGAAAAACCCAATTACACAAAAAAAAAAAATTAAACTAAAAATAATGTAATATAAGCTTACCTTGCCGACTGAGTTGGTAATTTAAGAAATGTAATTTCTGGGGTCGATATTGATGAATTCAAACATCCATACACTGAATAATACAGTCGATAACATCGTGTAATATTTCCCATAAATAAATTTGCGGGAGCGTCTCACACTATCTGCGTCCGTACGTAACTGTGGCGCACTTGAATCGCGACTGTTGAGTAGGTACTGATGATAACCGAGATTACCTCCTGCGAAGCAGTCATGCTCGCGAAGGAGGAGGCGGGACGGTTGAGGGAAAGGCAAATTTCGCGCCCTCTCGTCCCTAGCCGCCGCAGGAGACGCCCTGGGCGTCGGGAATCCCGGGCGGATTTCCGGCCACCGTAGGCGCGGGCTTGTGGACGGTGAGCAATGGGTAGCTCACCGTCCGGTAAGGACCAGTCCCGGGTCGACGGCGCGTTGTATTCAACGCGCGCCTCTAAGAGATGTCGTCAGCACATGTGTAGGGGTCCACTAGGGCCGATGCCTGCCGGGGTTGCGGGAAGGTACTAAAGGGTTACCGAGACCCCTGGCAACACAGGCAACGGAAGGAATACGAGTGGGTTTTAGTCAGTATGAGTCTGACACACCCTCCCGCTTCGCCCAGAGCGGGAGAAGTTATTTGATGTTTTCCCACCCAAAAAACAAAAAAAAAACCGAGATTTGAAAACGCGTCGTTTCGGCCGTTTTGTATGAAGACGTAATACTGCTTACTGTATTATACTGTGGCATGGCAGATCCGCTTTATTGCAGTTTGGACAACCGAGCACTAAAGCCCATTGACGTATACCCTTTGTCACTTTGACGTGGTCATAGATAGGAAACTAATCTTCATCAATTTGAAATCTGGACCTTAGATTATTATACGCGAAAAAAATACGAGTAATTAATGATGTAATTAATTGGTCAAGGACAGCTAATGAGACACAATTGATTTTCTATTTTTTGACTCCCGAGTCGTTAATTAAGTCAATTTTGCAAAAAACAAAAGGTATTGCAATAGGCATTGTGTTTATTGATATAAAACTTCGTAACTAAAACATCACCAATCTTTCTAAAACTTTACTAATTGAAACAACCACCATTATTATTTATTTTTTGTTGTCGATGTGTTTCGTCAGCACACATCGTCAACAAAAGTAAAAGCTTGTAATATCGACACAGCAGTTTAGATCGTTCGATATTCAAATAGTCAACAGCTAACATTCTCGGAATTTCTGGTTGCGTACAGCGATTCCACGTGTAACTTTGACCCACATTTGACCTGATTTAAAAAATATATATCAAAGAGCTGTCAAAAAGGGTAGAAAAAACAGATTTGAAATTCATCTATTGAAGTTTTTTTTTTTAAGGAAAATCGTTTAACCTATACCTGCATCAGTGAGACCGACGAGAAAGTATCTATAATCTTGATAATTATCATCAGAAACCAATGTATGAAACTGCTTATCAAAATAAAAATAAAGAAATACTCAAAGCGAGAATCTTTTTCATTTTGATGCCTATGTAGATATGTGCAGATAAATTAAATGGGAGAAAATGCAAAAACGTATTTTGGTATTTGCAAATAAAAATAATGATCAAAAACGGTTCTGAATTAAAATAATGTTTAGGGTTCCGTAGTCAACAAGGAAGCCTTATAGTTTCGCCATGTCCGTCTGTCTGTCTGTCTGTCCGCGGCTTAGCTCAGAGACACTTAGTACTCAAGAAGAAGTACTGAAGAAAGCTATCGTTTGGCATGGGTGATTAATTAATTAATTAATCATTAATCACGCAGATAAAGTGGTAAAATATTTTTTTTCTTTTTGCTTACGTGCATGAAGAATAAAAATATTTAGTGGGAATTATATTTTTTCTCATTTATCCCATGGAATTGACGGACCAGAGACGAACGGCCTATCCAACGATACCTCTTCGTCTCTGAAAACCATTTTTCGATTCAGAGATCAGTTTGCGTAATATTAAGCTTTAAAGTACAAATTTTTGTTAGTCCAGTTTGGAGGGACACTTGACTATATCGATAATTTGCACTTGCCAGCTAAATGGTTGGTTTTGGATATGTGAAAAAAAAAAACATGTCTGTAGTATAAAGTTCAAAGGAAAACTATTACAGCTAAGAAAGCTGTACAAGTGAAGGAGTAATAGTCGACCAAATTACATCTGCAGTTGGAGAGTTGACCTGGACGTACATATATCGATGTACACACGGCTATATATCAAGCTATACAATTCCAGTATAAGCTGACCTGTCATTGTACGGAAATCCTATACGATGCGAGATCAGCTTATACAGGAAATGTATAGCTTGATATGTAGCTGTGTGTACATATGGGAGAACATGTTTTTCAACTACTATGTTAAGGTGAACGGCAGATTTCGTACAGCTTACATTTTTTGTTGTTTTGTTATAGAATTTGTACCACATATTAAGGCAGCTAAGCCATTTATTTTCATGTAAGTGTACTATTTTTAGAAGTTCGGATTAATTAATAAAATTTAAAAAAAGATTTTAATAACTATCCGTAATTTAGTAGTCGTAAATTAAAAGCAGTTATGTTGGTATTTAAGCTATGCTTGCCATGAGGGTATTACCCGACCTGCCCCCTTCTTAGATGAAGTGATTTACGAATTAATGAATTATAAATAAAATAAATGTACTTAAAACAAAACTATTAACTGTAGTGTTTTATTTACCCCATCAGGACTTCATCATTATCAAACTGTTGCAGTCAGCTGCTGGACATAGGTATCTCCTAATGCACTCCGCTGTGTAGGTACGTCTCAATTTACCTACTTGATAGTAAGTAAAAACTACAAAAATAGCGACAAGCAATCTAGAACATATACTTTATTACCGAAACAATGTGTATGTGCCTATAAGTAACAATCTACATTGGTACACTAGTACTTAACCTTAAAAAATAAAACTGGTTATAACTTTTACGTCCCAAGTTCTAAAAATCCAAGAATTTAAGTAAGGCTTGTCTATCGTATTAACTACCAATTAAAACAAAAAGTATACCAAAACACGAAATTTTATTACCTGTACGAAAGTCCCATACAAGCCTGCCGTTCGCCTTTGTTTTTTGGGATAAATTCATCCCAACTACGGGACATTGTGCGTGGTCCGACACTTGCCCGGTTTTATTACTAAAGTGTGGGTAGATCCCGCGCAAATAATTGCAAACACCCACTCTTGAGTCTTGACCCGTGGGAGTAGCAAAAGGTGAAGGATTTCTGAAAGTCTAATAAAGATTGATCTGAAAATCTGCCGTCAAATCGAATACTAATCACATGTTGTTAGCTCTTGTGATTGGATGACTGAAATAAACACAACCATCAGGCTTAGCATGAGAACCGTAGAGAAGCGTTTTGTCGACGGAATAGTAGACAAAAATGACGTTTCCGAGTAGACGGTAGAAAGTTTTCCACTGTATTTCCACAACATGGCGATTACAAAATTAAATGTGAAGAGACTTGTCTTCTATATCCTAGACAACTGTCTACAATGCCAATTTGACGTATAATTGTTCTCCGATTTTGGCAGTTTGGGACTACATAAAAAAACCGGCCAAGTGCGTGTCGGGTTAGTTGGGATTATTTGGGACGAATTTATTTCAAAAACAAACTTAACATTGTAGTTGAAAAACCCGTTCTCCCATACATCGATATAAGCCACGGTCAATTCTCCAACTGCAAATTTAAGTTGGTCGACTATAACTCGTTAACTTGTAAAGCCTACTTACCCGTGATAGTTTTCCTTTTAATTTAATTAAATGTACTACTGCCATGAATTTTTTCACATCTCCATAAACAATCATTTAGCTGGCAGGAGGGGGGGACACTTGACTCTAACAAAAATTAGCACTTTAATGCTTAATATTACGCAAGTGGATCCTTAAATCGAAAAGTGGTTTTCACAGACCTGCAATATTTTTTGAACGGCCTATCCAACGATACCCCACACCATAGAGTAGACGAGAAAAATAAATATCATCCCACATTACGTCATTTACGTGCAAGGGAAGTACGCTAGAAAATTTTTTTTTCAGCTTTATGCCCTGTCGGCGTGATTAATATGTATACCTATGCCAAATTACAGCTTTCTAGGACTAAGCGTCTCTGAGCTACAGCGGGGACAGAGAGATAGAGGGACATGGCGAAACTTTAGGGGTATAGGGGTTCCTTGTTTACTACGGAACCACAAAAAGGACCTAGGCCAAAATTCGTTAGTTATTTTTTCGTTAAAGCGGGTAATTTTAGGCGGTTCTTTGTTGCTTTTATCTTATAATAGGCTAAAATTAACATGTTGGGTAAAATCACCGGTATAAATAAGCTAGGAGATGGTGCAATATTTATGCGACGAAGTCGGCCAAAACTTAGAAGTAAATAATACATTTTTGGTATTAACTATGAACTAAGAACAACAAAAGATCCTACAGTTTATAGACTATGTTGTGCCACGTTTCAGATCCCACTAACGCCCACAGGCATCGGTATTCCGACGCCTGAGGGCGACACCGGGATCTGAAACATATTTGATTAAGTAAATCTTAATCTTTAATCTTCTCATCTTCTCATTGAACACTGACTACAGTTTCAAATATGGAGATTTTACCATTATATAAAATATCTAAAATTAAATGATATTGTTTTACATAAATGGATACAATAATAAATAACAATGTACCTAGTAAAAACGCCGACGCCATCAAAATTAGTATAATTATGGCTGTCTATTTAAATAATGGCTGTAAATTATACGCAATACACACAAATTCGTGAGTTTTAAAACTTAGTTGGTGGTTTTATCTTTTACGCGCACTTTGCGCAAAAAAAAGCCGTAAATCAAAATTATAGCATAGCAAATAGACCATTTGCGTTTCGTTATTGAAGAAAGATTCGCTTAAAACACTTTGTTTCATATATTTGTTTGAGAAAAAAAACGCAAAAATACGGTAAAATTGGGTAATAATACACATCACTTACGACTAACCTGTTGCTATAGAAAACTCACTGTCTACGAAGAAGCTCGAGTCTAGGTGTGATCTCGTGCTCGGAAGAAGATATTTCGAGTAGGGTAGACAAGCGATTTCTATTTTACATTAGACAAGAAATAGAAAGCGTCGTGCTAAGCCTGCAGTGAATCGAATAGTCCACTTCCCTCATACCCAGGACTGGAGGGCCTAGACAAAGAGACATTCTATCGGCAATAGGGTATTTCACTATATACGAGAAAAAATCTATAAATATATTATTGAGATAGTTTAGGCAAAAGGAGTCGGAAAATGTTAGTTTTAGTTCATAAAATAACAAAATAAATTTTAAAATTCAATTCAACGTTTTCAGTTTTTCTAATCAGTTAAAAAACACCATGAAATAGTAGCCGCCATGTTATTTCGTCATACGGCTGTGTAAACTAAAACGTGTCAACTGATAGTTAGATAATAGATCAGCGCATTTGTTTTCATAGCCCAGTGACGTCATGACCACAGAGTAATATGGCATCCACTGCGTCCAGCGTTTTCGTCAAACTACGCGCGAAATTTGAAAATGTAAAATTTAAATGCATTTTTATGGCACTTATCGATTGAATAAAAATTTTGTGATTTATTTTGGGGCATAGTAGCACTATAGAATTTAATTAAGACACTTTTAAAAAATGGGTGTAAACCCTCGTCCCCACTAGGAACATTTGTCGAGCGACATGTGTCCCCGGTGACATCGGGCGATGTCGGGCGACGTCGGACGACATCGCCGCGACATTGTTGAAACTGTTCCTTATCACTACTCTTCATCGACTGTGCGACAAGGAACAGTTTCAACAATGTCGCGGCGATGTCGTCCGACGTCGCCCGACATCGCCCGATGTCACCGGGGACACATGTCGCTCGACAAATGTTCCTAGTGGGGACGAGGCTTTAGACCCTATTACGATGACGAAAAGTCAAATATGTATGGAACTGACATAAGCTACCGAAAAGTTTATGTTAATCCCGTGGGGTAATTAGGTAACACAGTTACAGTAGCAATGGGTTTAATTTGAGAGCAGTGGTGGCCCAGTGGTCACGGCCGCGACTTACGAGTTGTAGGTCGTAGGTTCGAACTCAGACAGGCGCTTTACTTTGTGTAAATTATTTCATCACCACTGCTCTCAAAACGGTGAAGGAAAACATCGTGAGGAAATCGGCATGTCCTAGTACCAAAAATTCGAATACATGTGACATCTACCAACCCGCACTGGGCCCGCGTGGTTGATTACAGCCCACTCCCTCACACAGAGAGGAGGCCTGTGTCCCAGCAGTGGGAACATTATAGGCTGATTATGTGTGTGTTATGTGGGTTTAATTTTGTCAGATCAACAAGACTCAATGCGTTATTTACGAGCAGCAGACAAATTTTCCAAACATATGAAGCAATGGATTATTGCCTTCACGTTGTGTTACGCAATTAGGAAGCCGTTGATTGTTTTTTTTAGGCCCTCCGAGCATACAAAAGAAAGGAGCAATCTTTCCACCACGGCGTGATCTGTAATTCTAGTGATACAAAAGAAGAAGCATTCTTATTTTCACACCCAGAAACACATAGACCACAAAAATCTAAATAAAAAACCGGCCAAGTGCGAGTCGGACTCGCGCACGAAGGGTTTCGTACCATTATCTATTAAAACGGCAAAAAATCATGTCTGTTGTATGGGAGCCCCCTTAAATATTTATATTTATTAGAAATTCATCATCTGTGAAAATTTCAACTGTCTAACTATCACGGTTCATGAGATACAGCCTAGTGACAGACGGACAGACAGACGGACAGCGGAGTCTTAGTAATAGGGTCCCGTTTTACCCTTTTGGAAATGAAATGAAATGAAATGAAATGAAATTAAATTGTTTATTCTGTAAATAGGATATGAGAATTACTTTTACACGTCATATTAAAAAATAAGCTAGATGGAGTCGACATTTCCTATCTGACTACCCCTGAGAAGAAATGGCGAAACAAACTCAAGGGTCAAAGTCTCTTTTAAAGTCCAGACATAATCTTGGTCAGATCATGTGAGGACCATGTAGATCTATGTCTGAAATGGTCTTTTGAGGAAAGAACCACACAAATTTGAGTGGACCTGTCCAGTCAGTGCAAGCATTTGTCAGTAATCGTGTAGCTCAACTCAAAACTTAAGGAGCTCAACGACTCGACGAACAATACCAAGGAAAGGACAATTGGTTTGGCCGCATAAAGAACTCAAAATGCCAGACCATAATTAAAACTAAGAGAAAAAAAAAAAAAAAAAAAACAACGAAATAAATAAAGATGACCCACATAGTGCTCACATTCACAATAATTAAAGTAATATAATACTTTTCAAGGTACATACATAAATATTCACTTAATTTTGCTTATAATATTCATCAATGTCAATATGTACATATAGTTGTACATAATGATGATTTTGCATAATTTAAATATCAAATTTAATGGTTTTAGCACAAAGCTTATCAGAGCGAGCAGCTCAATCCCAAGCTTTTTTGTCTTCTAAATAATCTGAAATTTTATAGTACCCCTTTTTACAAAGTTTGGTTTTAATACAGCTTTTAAATCGTTTAATGGGTAAATTTCGAATAGCAATAGGAAGTTTGTTGTAAAAGCGTATACATTGACCCATGAACGAGTTGCCTACTCTGTGGAGGCGAGTGTGTAGTACAGCAAGATTATGTTTATTCCTGGTATTTAAACTGTGGATATCGGACATTTTCTTAAAATTTGATATATTTTTGTGTACATACATAAGATTATCAAATATATATTGAGAGGCTACAGTCAGAATATCTATTTCTTTGAATTTTTCTCGAAGGGAATCTCTTGGACCTAGGTTGTAAATGGCTCGAACAGCCCTTTTTTGTAAAACAAAGACGGTATTAATGTCCGCACAGGTTCCCCAGAGAAGAATCCCATAGGACATAAGACTATGAAAATAACTAAAATAAACAATTCTGGCCGTATCTACATCGGTTATCTGTCGAATTTTTTTAACAGCATAGGCGGCCGAACTTAGCCTTCCTGACAATTTTCCTATGTGTGGGCGCCATTGTAATTTAGCGTCAATAGTTATTCCAAGAAAAACTGTCGACTCAACAGGGTCCAACTCTATTCCATTAAGTTGAACATTGGTAGTTAGCTGCCTGACATTTGGCGTTGAAAATTTAATAAGTTTAGTCTTTTTTTCGTTCAGGAGAAGATTATTTACATTAAACCAATGGACAACTTTAGAGAGTGCATCGTTAACATGTTCAAAGTTGACCAGCAGTCGTTTGATTTTAAAAATGAGGGAAGTGTCATCTGCGAACAATACAATCTTGTGATTATCCCTTATGTGATAAGGTAAGTCATTTATATAGATTAGAAACAAGAATGGACCTAGAATTGAACCCTGCGGAACGCCCATAGTGACCGCAGATCCTGCAGATCTCTTGCCATTTATATCAACCCTCTGAATTCTATTATTAAGATAGGAAGTCAGAAGGTCGAGAGCCCTGTCCCTCATACCATAGTGGTGCAGTTTCCTGATGAGAGTATCATGATGGACGCAATCGAAGGCCTTAGACAAGTCGCAGAAAATGCCAAGAGCATCCTGCGACTCCTCCCAAGCCTTGAAAATGCTCTTCAGCAATTCCACGCCCGCGTCTGTAGTTGAACGACCCTTCGTAAAACCAAACTGTTTCAGATGAAATAAATTACATGAATTGAAATGTCCTAACATTTGTTTTAAAATTATTTTTTCAAAGATTTTGCTCAATGTAGGTAATATCGAAATAGGCCGAAAATTCGTGGGATCAGTTGTGCTGCCAGATTTGAACAGTGGAATCACTTTTCTAAGTTTCATCAGATCAGGAAATATACCAGATGCAATACAAGAGTTAAAAACAATTGCTAAAAAGGGTGAAATAACATCAATTATTGAAGACATTGTATGTACTGATAATCCCCAAAGATCAGTAGTTTTTTTTACATCAAGTTCTTTAAAGGATTCCAAAATGTCTTTAGGGCTAACAACTGTGAATTTAAAGTGTTTATCACATTCTGGTACACATTCTTTTAGTATTGAGTAAGCAGAAGTGGAGGACGACGATGACAGAGTTTTGGTTGTTAAAAAGGGAATATTAGTGAAGAAGTTTTCAAACTCTGTTGCCACCTCCACGTCTGCCCTAATATCTGCATCATCGATTTTTAGATGGAAGTCACGATTCCGTACTGTCGTTCTTCCCGTTTCAGAATTAATAATATTCCAAGTTGTTTTAATTTTATTTCCAGAAGATTTTATTTTATTTTTAATGTGTATGGCTTTTGCTGAGGAACAGGCTCTTTTAAAAGTTTTAGAATAATTCTTAACAAATTCTTTAAAAGTTTCATCATGGTTATATGTTTTTTCATGATACAGTTCATATAACCTCAACCTACTTTTGTAAATACCTGGTGTTGCCCAGTCACTAAATATAACGCGATCATAAACAGGCAATGTTTTTGAGGTGAATACCTTCCTAAATTCACAATTGATGAGGTTAAATAGTAAAGTATATGCTTGGTCCGGGTCAGTGTGATAAGGCAAACCCGGTAGTTTTTCCATTAAATTATTTTTAAATTGTTCTAAGCGACTTGTGTTAACAGGAATAAAACTCATAAGTTTTCTTTGAACTCTGATTATTTTCTGAGGGAAAGTGACCAACTGGCCACAGTGATCAGAGTCCAACTCATTTACAATTGAATGGCTAGAAGGTCTTAAATTTGTAAAAATATTGTCAATACAGGTAGCGCTAGTGGCAGTTATTCTAGTTGGCTCAAAGAATGTATTGTACAAATTATAGGATTTTAATAAAGTTATAAATTTATTTACTGCAGCAGATTTTTCCAATATATTAATGTTGAAATCTCCACAGACAACAAGTGTTTTATTACTGTTACAAGTCTTTAATAATACTTCTTCCATATATTTCTCGAAAATATCATATGAAGCACATGGGGGCCTGTACACGCTCATTACAATGAACTGCTCAAGCTCAATGCAAGCTATTTCAATAACTCGCTCAACAGAGAGGCTCACAATATCCTTACGTTCTTTAAATTTCATATTGTTACGAACAATTATTAGAGAGCCACCACGGTACGGGACCCTAAAAAAGAGAAAGAAAAGAGAGAGAAAGTGTATTCTATTCTATTATTGGTTATAAAGTGTATCAATCAATGCTTTAAAATTAAATAAATGATTTTATCAACACTTTAAACAATCAATCAATCGTATTTTAAAAACTAGATGAGGTCGGCGTTTCCTATCTGACTAGGTACTCTGAGAAGAAAGGCCGAAACAAACTCAGAGGTCACAGTCTCTTTTAAAGTCCAGACATAATCTTGGTCAGATAATGTGACGAACGAGCATGTAGATTGGTGTCTGAAATGGGTTTTTGAGGAAAGACCCACACTCCACACAGATTGAGAGGAATAAACTAAGAAAAACTGTCACTAAGTCAATCAAATTCCTTACTTAGCAACCCTGTTGCCTAACATTATCATTTTAAGTGTCTACTTCAATAAACTTCGTTAATACATTGTCAATGAACTTAATTTTTATCCGAATTTTTACGAGAATGTCCTTTTTAGGGTTCCGTAGCCAACAAAGAACCCTTATAGTTTCGCCCTTACAGTTAAGACGCTGACAACACCTAAACCGCGGTCACTGTCAGATTGCATAGAAAAGAAAGAGAAGCGCGACGACAAAACGCTTGTAATTTATTGCAAAATATGAAGTAATTATCTATTTACTCAGAATTGAGTTGAGTAATCGAAAATAAAAAACAACCAAGTTCTGCATTAGAATAAGACGTACTTGTTATTAATTAAATACGTAATTTATGTTGATATTTACTACAGATATTTTGGATTAGAACTCAAGGTAAGAGGTTAGTTTAACGTTAGTTTGTATCGAGATTTTTTTCTCAAAACGTGTTTTGGTGACAACCAAGTTCTGGGAAATATGTTTAAAATTAACATATATTTTTTCCGCTACCACAAACTATACAGATTTGGCAATTTTCTTTCTTAAGAGAAGCCTATTTTGGTCAATTGGGTCTTGTCAGCGCCTTAATCACGCCGACAAAGTGGTTAAATAAAATCTTGAAAACTATTTTCCCTTAGACGTAATGTGGGGATGATATTTTTTTTTAAATCGTGTTATCCATCGTTGGATAGGCCGCACAGTGGAACGAATGTATGGGAGCGGTTGGACGTAGACATGTCCGAAAAAAAAGAGTAAAATTATGCCAAACTAATGATGCCATCTTATTCGATTACTTAATGCCTTCATAACTTGTGGTGATGAATTTCTTCATAACTCCCATATTTCGGGAGTAATTTGAGAAAATGTGAAATTTTACTATGAAAATGAGTGTATCGAGCTCTCTCCCTCCTGATTCCGGGCTTGTTTCAAGTAGCGGTCTCTAATATCATAATGCTAATACTAAGAGCTATATTTAATACTAAGACACATAGTGCGCCAAATGTGCACTTTCTGGGATAAAGAGTGATGTTTATTTTATAACACAATTTTTTTATTTTTTGTTTATTTTGTTGATTAAAACCGTTTTTCTAAAGGTTTACCTTATTACAATAACATTTCTGAGCAGCCAATTAGAGAAGATATAAGCTAATTAGGATATATAATTAGGGACTTAAGGTTTACATATAAAACTGATGCACTAATGATTACTGATAAGAACATTGCTATTATTTAATTACTAAATGGCTCTTAATACACTAATTTAGCATGCATCATTTACTAATTATCACAATAACTAATTACCTTGCAATATTTAACAAAGGATACCTGGGATACCTGGATTTTATATAAATAGGTCACTATTAGTAACTTTAAAATCAGTGTTGATTTACACCTCGTTGTATCCAAGCTAATCTCGCAATGTATTTTCCAAATTTTAATACAAATCTTGATATTCACGTTGCTTTATGCGCACGCGCACATAAAGATTTACGCGACTTTAACTATTTGTTCAGTGTTTTAAAAGATAACAGTTGTGTTCAGTTATGTGAAAGTGCTGAAACAAGTTTAAAAGACTGGTGTCGTCGATTTTGCTACCGCATTTATGCAAAATGGACACAGTCTGGAAGAAGCACAGATAAGTTTCGGAAGAAACATGAGATTTGGCTACAGGCTGCAATTCAATGGCCGGAATTACAGAATGAAAATATGGAACCTTCTACAGAAAATATAAGTGACGTCATCGAGCCCATAATTTCTCCTGCTAAATCTGATGCTTCAACTTGTACACATCCTAGTCCTCGTAAATCTTTTGAGGACCTTAGTAACCGGCAAAAAAGAAGACGCACTGAAGATAGTCTTTCATGCAGCAGTAGCAGCGCTGAAATTATGTTTTCGGCCGAAAGGGCGCTTCAAAAGGCAGGACAAAGCGATACAGCTTATGTTATGAAATACTTGACGGAGAATCCAGAAGAGGCCTCAAAAATCAAAGCCTTCATTGAAGGTAAATCAATTCAGGTACGGGAAATATCCCCTTTGAAGGCATTGGCTCTTTATGTATCGATGAACTTATCGAAATGGCGCTATAACACTCTTCGGGATTTCAACACTCAAGAAGGAGCTCTTCAATACCCGAGTTACTACATGTTGGTTAAAGAAAAAATTAAGTGCTATCCGGCCAAAGAAGATCTCACAGTTACAGAGAGCTCTGCAAAAATCAAATTACAAGCCTTGATGGATTTAACCTCAAGAAGACTTATTAGGTCGTTAGAAACCCCTGTTGATCCCAATCAACAGCTCGTATTGACCAGCAAATGGGGTTTTGACGGATCATCTAGCCAAAGCATTTATCATCAAAGGACGAGTGAAGATGAGCAAATCGATCTTGCTAGTAATTTTATGATTAGTCTTGTACCACTGCGGCTCGTCTCAAAAGGTGTAACAATTTGGGAAAACGAGCGACCATCTTCCACTTCATTTTGCCGGCCAATATTGTTTAAGTTTATAAAGGAAACCAAAGAAAATGTGCAGAGAGAGATGGCTGAAATCGAAGCAGAGATTGAAGCCTTAACTCCATCCACCATCACTGATGGAATTAGTGTCAAACACCAACTGCTGTTGACAATGATTGATGGTAAAATTCATTCCATTATATCCAATACAGCAGCTTCAGTGTGTGACATATGCAAGGCTTGTCCTAAAGAAATGAATAATTTAGAGTTAATCAAAGATAAACACGCAAACGAGGACATGTATAAATATAGCTTAAGCACCCTTCACGCTTGGATTCGCTCAATGGAATGCTTATTACACATTTCCTACAAATTAGACATAAAATCATGGCAAGTAAGGGGTGATATAGCAAAAAGGCAAGTTGATGACAGGAAGAAAAGAGTTCAAGAGGCTGTAAGAAGAGAAACGGGCTTACTTCTCGATGTTGTGAAACAAGGCAGTGGATCCACCAACAATGGCAACTCGGCAAGGAGATTTTTTGAAAACTACACTAAATCTGCTGAACTGACCGGAATAGATGCTATGCTTTTAAGAAAAATCTGTGTGATCTTGCAGTGTATTTCATCAGGAGAGAAGATCAACGTAACTAAATTCCGAGAGTTCTGCTTTGATACTGCTAAGCTTTACGTGGAGTTATACCCATGGTATTATATGCCTTCTTCACTTCATAAAATTTTAATGCATGGGCCAGACATAGTTCAGAACATGTCAATTGTGCCCATTGGTTTTCTATCCGAAGAGGCATCTGAGGCTAGAAATAAAGATTTTAGAAAATATAGAGAGGGGCATTCTCGAAAGCATAGCAGTATCTCATGCAATGAAGATATTATGCACAATCTTTTACTGTCTTCTGATCCACTTGTTACAAGTATCCGTCCAAAAGGAAATAAGTTTGTAAAAAAATCTTCTTTTAAGGAATTTTATGAGCTTACGGATTCTGAGAAAAGTGATATCGAATTTGTTAACATAAATGATTTAGCGGACATCGATTCTGAATTTGAATTAATTGATGATGATGATGATGACGAAGATAATTAAATGATGTTATTGTTTTAAAATGTGTAACTTAGTAAATTAGAGCTTACATCTTAATTATTTATTGTACTTTTAATGAAACTAGGTAATTTATTATCAACTTACTTAAAAGTCATACTCTCATCAGTTCTTGTGAATATTTTTGTTAATATATATTTCTGTATATATATAATATATTTATAGACCTCTTAATAAGTCTGTCTGCGGTTTAAAGTAAATACAAATGGGGAAAAAACTTTTTTTTTTTAAATTTTCATTTCCTTTTATCCCAGAAAGTGCACATTTGGCGCACTATGTGTCTTAGTATTAAATATAGCTCTTAGTAATAGCATTACGATATTAGAGACCGCTACTTGAAACAAGCCCGGAATCAGGAGGGAGAGAGCTCGATACACTCATTTTCATAGTAAAATTTCACATTTTCTCAAATTACTCCCGAAATATGGGAGTTATGAAGAAATTCATCACCACAATTTATGAAGGCATTAAGTAATCGAATAAGATGGCATCATTAGTTTGGCATAATTTTAGTCTTATTTTTCGGACATGTCTACGTCCAACCGCTCCCATACATTCGTTCCACTGTGGGCCGATCAAAAATATTGCGGGTCTCTGAACACCATTTTTCGATTCAAAGATAAGCTTTAAAGTGCTAATTTTGTTACAGTCTAGTGTGTCCCGCCCTGCCAGCTAAATGATTGTTTATGGACATGTGAAAAAAATCATAGCAGTAGTAAATATAATGAAATAAAAAGGAAAACTATCACAGCTAAGTACGCTTTACAACATAATCAGCCTATAATGTTCCCACTGCTGGCACTCAGGCCTCCTCTCTGTGAGAGGGTTTGGGCCGTAATCCACCACGCGGGCCCAGTGCGGGTTGGTAGATGTCACATGTCTTCGAACTTTTAGTTCTAGGACATGCCGGTTTCCTCACGATGTTTTCCTTCACCGTTTTTGAGAGCAGTGGTGATGAAATAATTTACACAAAGTAAAGCTACTGTCTGGGTTCGAACCTACGAACTACAACTCTTAAGTCGCGGCCATTACCACTGGGCCACCACTGCTCACCCGCTTTACAAGTTAACAAGTAATAGTCGACAAACTTACATTTGCAGTTAGAGAAATGACCGCGACGTAAATCGATGTATAGGAGAACATGTTTTTCAACTGCAATGTTAAATGTTAATAGTTAGTTTCTGGGATCCGGTTTCTTTTTCTGCTGTCTTCGGGAAAAGACTCGTGCTTTTCTAAATTGTTATAAACAATCAAACTTAAAGGTCATCCATCTGCCTAGCCTTTCCCAACAAAGTATTTTACATGGAGCGACTGCCGATCTGACCACAGCCCAGTAACTGGGTAACACGATACCCTTAAACCAAACCGGTGTCGGGTCATCTAACTTGGGGTCGCCGCAATACGTTTTCTCGTTCCATTCTCCCCTGTCAACCGTGTCGGGTGCCCTCCTAAAAACATGTAATAGTTAAAATGGTATTGAAGTGCATTACCCTACCCTCACTTGTTATATACGTAGGGTTGTACGTATAGGTTCCCGATTCTAGTAGAACAATTTCCATTAAGTATTCATATAAATTCTTCTACTAGATTCGCGTCGCGCCTGTCTGCGGGAGCCTTGAATAGACTCTTTGTGAAAATAATTAATTCAATTCATGCATCTCGTTACACTGCAACCCACTCTGATAAAGTTTAGAAAAAAGCGGCCAAGTGCAAGTCGGACTCCAACACGAAGGGTTCCGTACCACCATACAATATTTAACACTACGTATTTTTAAAATACTTTAGTTGAAAAAAACACGTTTCTGCAATACTAGTACACACTCTGTTAAAATTGCAGGTGTCTACCTATTACGTTTCAAAAGATACAGCCCTGTTACAGATGGATGGACAGCAGAGCCTTAGTAATATAGTCCCGTTGGCGCGCCCTTTACCCAAAGGGTGCTGTAGTCGCTAGGTAGTGGTTGGTGAGAAATAAGAACAAAACAGGAACTTTTTGGAAAAATCAGACCACCAGAACGGAATGCGCGGGCGCGCTTTTTTAACGCGTGGGGTGTTCGCGAGGTTTTTTGGCACTGATCCTCTGCCATTGCAATGGCGGCCGCAGCGGTAGGCGGGGTCAAGGAGTCGCGCATTATCCAATGAGAGGGCCCGTGTGCAGCCCGTTCTTGATGGCCTTCTATTTAATTATTAAAATAAAATACAAATGTAATATAAAACATACTTTTTACCCATTACTTAAAATATAACTAATATTTAAAAGACGGGCACCTGTTGACGATGGTGACGCGTCACCATCGTCAACAGGTGCCAAAGGACCCCTAAAAAGCTAGACTGATGATGACAGCTCCATGAAAATATACCAACATAATCTATTAGAACTAACACTCAGCTGGAAATTATTTAATTTTCCTATAAAAACTTCTGTACCTAATCAGAAATGCCGACTGGATCGCTTTTGTGACAAGTTTTCAAATCAACATACTTAATACTTTCGGACTTCTCCAGAATTTTGCTTGGGATATCTCGGATTAGAACCGATTTTTCTAAAGACTAAAATCGTTTGAGTAAATAATTTATGAAAACCTGCGAAAAATTTGCGTAACCGAAGTAATTGCTAAAGAAATACTTATGTAGGTCGTTTGGAAGAAACGAAATATGATATAACTTTTATGACATTGACGGGAAAAAACAATGTAGTATTGTTTTCACTATCAAATTAACTTTTATTTACATAACCAAATTACAAGATGATTATTAACATTAACCAAATTAAATTAAAACTAACTTAAGCTAAAAAAGGCCCTCGGGGCATTGTACCGAGGATGCTGGCGGCATTTCCTCGCTGAATTGCAATGCTGATGCGTTACGCGATAAAGCCACCAGCTTTTCGGTCACCAGTTACATCAACTAGACGTTTCGCGATTTCCGCAAATAACTTATGCGCACTGGGACTCTCTTCCAAGGCCTCTATATTTATTTATTTCACTATCACCATAATTTGAGTCAAAAAACATCCATTGTTGAACATATGCCTCCCCCAAAGATAGCCGGCCGGTTCTGCACGTTTTATTTTTTTTTTTATTGTAAAATATTTACACATACATACATAATCAGCCTATAATGTTCCCACTGCTGGGACAGAGGCGTCCTCTCTGTGAGAGGGAGTGGGCCGTAATCCACCTCGCGGGCCCAGTGCGGGTTGGTAGATGTCACATGTCTTTGAATTTTTGGTTCTAGAACATGCCGGTTTCCTCACGATGTTTTCCTTCACTGTTTTGAGAGCAGTGGTGATGAAATATTTTACACAAAGTAAAGCGCCTGTCTGGATTCGAACCTTCGACCTACAACTCGTAAGTCGCGGCCGTTACCACTGGGCCACCACTGCTCAAAATATTTACTGGCTGTAAAATCTTTTGTCGAAGCCATTTCATCAATATTCGAAAAACAAATTTTGACAGATAATCAAAACTTGGCAAGAATTATGCAGGTTTTTTGGAACGAAGTTCTTTATCGAAGCTTGCGGTAGGAGTTAACTGGTAGGAATCGTCACGTATGGAAAAGGCGTTTATGCCCCCTCCATGCGACTTCCCCTTTCTCTGTCTCTTTCTATTATATAAGAGTGTATAGAAAGAGGTAAAGAGAGAGAAAGTCTGAATTTAATACGCGTTTTAAAAACGGGTCTGTGGATGGGTAAAACAGTCTATGCGAGGTAAAAGAAACTTCGAAAAAAAAGTCAGTTTCTAGGTCTAAAGTTTCAAGTGTCAAAAGTTGTTTGTTTTTGTTTTAAATCATACGTGAGACTGAACTTCGTTCCTGACGGGGATCCCCCGACCGCACACGTTTTTTTTTACAAACTTCCCCTTACGAAGTTATAGCTTCCTGTAAGTCTAGAAATTCCTTCTATGTTACTATCTGTCGATAACGCACTTATATGTAACTGAAAGATGACAACAGTCACAATAATCAATTCATGGCTGTGTCCTTGCTACGCTATCGCTCGTCATATCCGCTTCCTGTTCAGTACAAACTATTTATAGATTCCTTTGTTAACCTATATACGATTAAACATTATCTATCTGTTAATGGAAGCACATGTTGTCAATTTGGTTGTGGCTTTGTCTATATTGACTTAAGACGTTTTGATGTCAACAGGGAATATGCATGTAATATTTTTTTTCACTAAATCAATATTTGTCAGTGTTATAAACGCAAGAAAAGTATTAAAAGTTAAATTCAACAACTGCTTGTTGCTCAAAAAAAAAAATTACACTGCATCATATTTCTACTACTGTTCAAACGTCCGTTTCTGTCGCGGGCATGATGTGACGTCATTTACCACGAGTCTTCATTGCTTACATCTGTTTTTAAGCCCCAAATCATATAAATTATATTATTGTGTGTGCTTTATTCCAGCAGAAACCGCACTTACTTACTTACCTTAGTGATATTTCAAGCACTTTGCAAGGAATAGATAATTATTCACATAGTTTCTGTCGTCACTTCCGGCATTTTCGAAGATGACGCGTCTAGAGTTTGCATTCCGTTCCACAAAAAAACGCAACATAAGTAATGCATTAAAAAAACATACACAATGTATATTTAAACAATGGATAAGATTTGAATTATTTGCATATTCCCTATTAGGTAGGTACTCACCACATGACGCTGGCACAAAAGTAGACATCGGCTCAGTTGTCAAAAAGGAAAAAAAAGTAGGTACCTACTGTTAACATTGTGAGCGTTAACTCTACCGGAACCCTATGCGGGCCTGGTCCTTATCCGACGGCGCGCCGTTGGATAAGGACCAGGCCCGGGTCGACTGCGCGTTGTGTTCCACGCGCGCCTTAACGAGATGTCAGGGTCGACTGCGCGTTGTGTTCCACGCGCGCCTTAACGAGATGTCAGCACAAATGTAGAGGTCCACTAGGGCCGATGCCTGCCAGTGTTGCGGGTAAGTCCAAAATAGTTACCGAGGCCCCTGGCAACACAGGCAACGGAAGGAATACGGGTGGGTTTTAGTCAGTCAGAGTCTGACACACCCTGCCGCTCCGTCCAGAGCGGGAGAAGTTGTTTGAAAAACCACCCAAAAAAAAAAGGTTACCCAAAAAGCGGCAAATCTCAAATGGGACTGGACCGGCCGGACATGATTACCGCATGTCGGATGTAATGTGCGCTAAGACCACCACAGCATGGATTCCAGAAAACGTTCAATGGCTTCGCGGAAGACCCAGGAAAGATGGTGGGACGAACTTGATGATTGGTTCATATTGGCTCAGGATCGAGTTGAGTGGAAAATGGAAAGGGAGGGCTTTGCCCAGCAGTGGGACAACATAGGCTGATTATTATTATTTTTCTACGTCTTTGATTAATTCTGTTAGGTCTTGAAATTAAATTATGAATACTTTATAACAATTATATTGTATGCAAAAAAAACAACACGTTACTCACCCGCGCACTCCCAATATTTGTGTCGTCTATCGATTACTTCGTGCCGATCGCAAGTACTGCCTGCCCCTGATACGCATAGGGTTGGGACTATAGTTGCAAAACTTCTGAAAAATTCTGAATAATTCCGGAATACTTCTGGGAAAGTTTCTTTAAATCAGAATTATTCAAAATGAATTTTATTGAAATTTTTATTTTTTTTGCTGAAATATCGTATTTTGCATCGATACTAGCATACAGATGCCTCATCCCATACAAAGAAATGTCCCGACGTAAAGAGCAGATTTCATCTGGCAATTCTAGCTATTTTTGTACATCAATCGCGTTCGTTCCCAATAGATGGTGTTAGTAGCGACTTTGCAAGAAGGGTTACATTATACTTTTATTCCGAATAGATGACGTTAAAAGCACATTGTACTTTTGTACTGCTGCTACGTACTCCTTACTCCTATTATCAGTGATATTATTAAACAAAACAAACTTTAAAAAATCGAGATGTTAACCTTTGAAATTTAATACAGCGCCATCTACTGGTATAAATATTAATTGTGCATTCCAATCATCTTTGAAATTTGTACTAAGAGCTTATTGTTACATAATTTGGTGTGATTATGATTATTATTTGTTGATTATGTATGAATAAACCTTATAAAAGTCAACAAAAACTTTGAAATTACGCTTCAATTATAGATCAATAAATGTCGTGCCATCTAGTGACATTTATTTGAAACTCTTTGTTAGCGGTGATGCAGGCGATGGCGGTGCGGGGTGCGGTAAGAGGGGAGATGCTCCCCGGAAGTTTTCGCCCCCGGAGAAAGATTCATACCCCGCAATCGAATGTTTCCGCGGAATATTTCGACCGAATTATTCAGGAATAAACGTGTTTATTTTGTTGTGTGGTGGGTGAATTTATTTTTCAGTGGCACATAAGTAAGTAAAATATAAATGTTTATTTTATTATAAATATGATTGATTAAGTATAATATATTATGTTGATATTTTTATAGGTAAATATGTTATCCTGCGATTAACAGGATTTTTATTTCTTTGTGCTATTTTTGCAAATGCTCTTTTTCTAAATGTTAGGTACTTAGTTGTGGAATAAAAAACCACCGAGCATATTTGATTTGTTTTTTGAAAAAGGGATACCTATGTTTTTGATTAGTTTGTATATAGCTCTTCTGTTCGTATCCCGAGTATTCGCGAGTCACATAGATATGTATTAATCATTACCTACTTATCTACATATCGCGTATAAAAGTCAATAAAAACAAATAAAGGCAAACCTTGCAAGCAAACACGTTTTGATGCGGTTTTCAGAAAAGTACCTATTTGCTATACTTAGGAGTAGGTTTTGATATATATTAACTGACTTCAATAAAAAGGAGGTTATGAGTTTGAACCGTATGTAGGTGTGTATGTTTGTCTGCGATTATCTCGCGTTAAACCGCTTTTGATGCAGTTTTTAGAACAATATTACTAGGGTGCGTCTAATGAAAGCGCGACATGGAGTTTTTTTTTTAATTTAATTGGCAACATTATTCAGCCGCAATTGTAGGAAACAAAAAAAATTGAAGTGTCAAGAAATAATTCTCCTACTAGTTAGTAATACACATACAAAATTTTTGTTTTTAACCTCTTTTTCTCAGGTCGCGCTTTCATAAGACGGACTATAGTCACTATATGTATACGTGACATAAACAAATGTTGAGATAAAAATATTTAAGTAAAAAGATAGAACCAACTTCAATGAAGCCGGAGCACCTCAAACCAACCTCTTCAATAAAATCTTAGAACATAGAACCAACTTCAATAAAGACGGAACTTTATTGAAATCCGTTCTGTTTTTATTACTGTTAACCCATTAAAGTATGTTGTACTCAATTGAGTACAGCCTTATCCCGAAGTGTAAATTACAGATCTTGTAAATTTTAAGTGATACACCTTATTATTTTACTTCGTTACGCTGTACTCAATCGAGTACAGTGACTTTTAATAGGTTAATACAATTTTCCCGGTTTTTTTTTGACAATTGAAATATTCCCAAAGTTTCAGAATATTTCGGAATACTTCCGAAGTATTCGACGGGAATGATTCGGAATTTTTCCCGCCAGCATCTATAGTTGGGACAACCATTCTCCTTTATCGGGACCCTCGGGTCCCAGATCTTTGGAAGGCGTATGAGGGGCGGAAGCCAACTCGCAAAGGTTCAAGGTTCAAGGTTCAAGGAGCCACCAACCCACTATTATCCCTGTATGCACTGTGCAAGTGCATCCAAGGACAACCCCCGGTTGGTGTAGAACTATTGCAGGATATGAAAACAAAAAATATTGGGCTATGGGTTTGGTTGGCTATAGTGGATTGGTTACTTTGAATTATGGAAGAATCCCCTGCCTGACCAATGTTATATAATGTACACGAATAAAATGGCAAGGGGTGACTTGCACACTCAATAATGGGCCTCCGGAAACTGTCGCTAGCACATAGTGACGTAGCGACAAAGGGGCAACATGTCTTGAGGTGCTTGTGGAGTGGAGAGGTATTCTTCAGCTCTCAGGACAATCCCAGAGCCCGGAAGATGGTCAAGATCCCTACCAGCATCTTATTGGAATACTTCCTTCCTCCAAACACGTTTACACTTGCGAATCTCGCGCCAATAAAGTAAAAAAAATGGGGGAGCTCTGTTCCTCGTCGTTGTTCAATACGGCCTACCAATAAAGGCAAACCAGAGGTGAGGAACAAGACTTCTCGCGGGAGATAGGATCCGTGGGGTCCCATACTGCCCAATAGCTCGCCACATGCTGCCCTATGGGTTTATGTCCGTCTCTTGGTCTGGCTCCTCACCCTAGACCCGTTTCAGTAAAGTAAAATCTACCAGCACAAACCTAGAGTTCAGGAGCGCGCAAGCCCCACCACCACCACGACGTTAACGTAGAAATACGGCGCGGCGGTAGGGTTACGGACACTCAGAAAGTTTAACGAAAAATAAAATAAAATGTTCCATAGGTTTTTTTTTATCTTTTTAAAGTACTCTCCACTAGCCTCTACACAAGCGTCATGCATTACATGCGTCTGAACCAGTTTTCGAACAATTTTTCCAGTCTGCCGCAGACACCTCGATTACAGCCTGCTCGAACGCTGACAGCGCACCTTCCGGCGACGAAAATTGTATCCTTTTGAGCAGATTTTTTATATTCGGGAATAAAAAGAAGTCACACGGTACTAGGTCATGGTTGTAAGGAGGGTGGCCCAGGAGTTTGACCGGTGGGCTGTCCAGACAGTCCCTCGTTTTGAGCGCGGTGTGCGAAGGCGCGTTGTCGTGGTGGAGCAGTAGCCCGCGGAGCCCTGTGTTTGGTCGCTTGTTGCTGACAAGAGAGAAAACTTCTGCCAAGCATTTGGTACCATTCAGCGTTGATGCTTCTTTGGTTCGGTAAAGGAATTAGCACCAAGTAGCCAGTCAAATTGAAAAAGCTCGCGATCAAAATCTTCATCCCACTTCTAGAACGCTTCACTTTGGTAGGCATTGATTCGTTTTGAAACACCCAAACCGTCGACTGGCGCTTTGTTTCTGGATCTTATTGATAAATCCAAGACTCGTCACCTATAATGAAGTCGTAAACACGCCGAGACGAGCCTGCTTCAAATTTGTTTATCATATCCACCCGGGCCTGCTTCTGTGTATCGGTGAGGTTGTGCGGCACCCAGCGTGGAACTACATTCCTCACGTGAAGATGCACGTGTAGAATTTCGTGAAGGCTTCCCGATCCAACCTGCAATATGTGCTGAATCTCTTGAAACGTAACTCACCTATTGTCATGGATTAAATTTTGAAAAAATTAATCAGTAAGCAGGGCAGTGAACTGCTAGCACGTTTTCTTCCGTAACAGCCGTCAGGGCGACCACTTCTTTCTTCATCCCCAAAGTTAGTCGACCGCGCTTGAATTCGTTATACCAACGATACACGGTTGCCTTAGAAGGGTCTTCGTCCATGAAAGCCACTTGAAGTATATCGCGCGATTCGTCCGGTTTCAGGCGACACTTGAAATCATAAAAATCATAGCACGAAAAAGTTCCCGGCGTAGATCCATTTTTTAAGGGGACACGATAATTTAAATTAGCTCGCAAACAATGTGGAGGGAAGTTTTGAAATTGGAAAGTACCTATTTTTACTTACAAATAATCATATTTACAAAATAGATCATAACTATTCAGTCTTTCATACATATAAACTTTTTTTTGCTTTCTGAGTGGCCTTTTTTTTTTTTTTTTTGAGGGTGGGAAATCATCAAATAACTTCTCCCGCTCTGGGCGGAGCGGGAGGGTGTGTCAGACTCTTACTGACTAAAACCCACCCGTATTCCTTCCTGTTGCCTGTGTTGCGGGGGCCTCGGTGACCCATAAGTACCTACCCGCGACCCCGGCAGGCATCGGCCCTAGTGGACCCCTACTTTGTGCTGACGACATCTCTTTGAGGCGCGCGTGGAATACGACGCGCCGTCGACCCGGGCCTGGTCCTTACCGGACGGTGAGCTACCCATTGCTCACCGTCCGCAAGCAGGCGCTTCCCGACGCCCTGGGCGTCTCCTGCGGCGGCTAGGGGCGAGAGGGCGCGAAACTTGCCTTTCCCTCAACCGTCCCGCCTCCTCCTTCGCGAGCATTACTGCTTCGCAGAAGGAGGTGACGGCTGCCCATGCCCTCTCGCTCCGTACCATGGCCTGAACCAGGGCCGGACGCGAGAGGGCTCTGCCGCCGATCGCCTCCACGAGGACACGGCGGTGCTCTGCCCAAGCCGGGCAGACCTCCACCGTATCCTCTGGGCGATCCACACAGTGGTGACACCCGGACGTTTCCTCCCGCCTTATTCGACACAGGAACCTCCCGAAGCTGCCGTGTCCGGTGAGGGCCTGCGTCAGGCGGAAGGTGAGGACGCCGTGGCGCCTCTCCAGCCACTCCTCAAAGAGGGGACTTATCGCCGCAATCGTGGCGTGCCCATTCTGAGTGGCCTGGTATTATTATTGTTTATTTCAACAAGACGTGCTCGCTTTTAGGCACCTATCACATAACTGTTGTTTCTTGAAAACGATTGCCGAATCCTTATTCAATTTTGGAAATTCGCTTGAGGTTTCGAATGCAACCAGAGTTATTTTTCTACCAGCCTGAATGATGTAAAGTTCTTTTTTGCGGCAACCAATGCTCACACAATGTGTGTTTTGTGGTCGGACCATTATGTTATTTTATTAATAAGACAACTTTGAGCCAGATTTAATTGGGATAACATACCTACTACTCAACAATGATTTGTATCGTATGTACAGTCGCCAGCACATGAAGTTACCACAAACTGTCAAATTTCACCAAATTATTTTAAACTTTAAAATGTTGATGGTTAAAGTCACAATCGAATGAGAAAATTTAACAGTTTGTGGTAACTTGATGTGCTGGCGACTGTACTTACAGTCAGAGAAATTAATTGTTAAAAAAATTGAAACCCAACGTCAATTTGACTTGTTATAGACAGTCTATACAACTGTCAAAGAATGACAGTTTTGATTTGAATACAGGTACAGGCACTGTAAGTCAATTCGCTTAATAATTAAGCATCTACATCGCCACATGCGAACCTGATGTCACACAAATCCTGCACCGCGCAAGCAGAGTTTACCGCGCGATTGGCATATACATATAAAACCATCGGGCAGTAGCCCACCAGACACAACACCAGTCTGGTCGGAAGATCCTCCTCTTTTCTGTGGAGGATAAGTGAACTTTACACCCTGCTCATCATACCTCCATACATATTATTACATATATAATATATATTAATTTAAAACTTTTCACAACACGATGACAACCAGAAAATTTAAATATTTTCATAACAATCCAGCCATCTTGAAATACGTATTAACCTAACTCCATATTTTAATGAAAACAAAAACGTGTTTTAGAGAAGGTACCTAATCACCTAGACAGTTTTCTCTCGAGACAACGTTGTTACACAGTATAAATATGGACAGTACAGAAACTAGTAAACGTTCGAATCGGCACACTCACACAAATGCGCTCATTGACGAGATTCCAAAGCGATTATCGCGATCGCGACCGTGACAGGTCGTGAGTCGTGACTACTTAACTGGACTATCCTGTGGCTGCTTTAAGCGAACTCAAAGCCTCCAGTCAGGGGCGAATTTCTTATATTACTAAGCGACTGCACGCTACGGGCACCCCCTGTGGGGTACGAACTTCGGCTTAGGCCGTCGCTGGAGGGAGGACAGCAAGGTGGGACAGGTTGGATCAGAACTGGATAGTTATTATTATCTGGGGAATTTAAAGCTACGGGCTCAACTACGGCGCGGGCCGGCACTTCATCGAGAGGGGGGGGGGGCGTGCTGTCAGTCGCGGTTCTCATTTATTTATATTGGTCTATGGTCGTGGTTCCCGTGCACAGACGAGTAGACGCCGCGATCTTTTTAAAATTGCCACGAGCGTATTGCTTAGTATACAGCTGTTTAAACTATTTTTCAAACCCGGAGTTTTCGTTTCGCTGATCCTAGAAGGTAAGAATTATTATTTATTGTTATAATCGACACCCATGACGAAAAAAATATAGATTTTCGCTGCCGCCATCTTCGTTTTACAAATAAATTCACGAATTTCGATCGATCACACTATACATCATTCGATATCGATTATAGGTACATACATACATACATAAACTCAGGCCTTCTTCCCATGGGGGTAGACCCAAACTATAGAACGCCACCTGCTACGCTCCTTACATACTCCTCTTGCTTCGTTTATGTTCATACATCTGGTCATACACGCACGCCGGTTGCGAGTACTACGCACCTGACCTTTTTGAAGAAGATCACCAATGACGGTACTATATGTCTTTCTGGGGCGTCCCCTCCCGGCGTTTCCACTCGCATCTACCTTATATAAATATAACATATCGATTATAACTATAAATCATTCTCACCTTTCAAGACCCAGCAGGGAGTTTACCGCAAGCTGCGTTAAAGATCTTCGTTACAATAATACACTTTTCAATTTTACAAACATAACGCCCCAATAAAGCGTAGGTATATTATTTCAACAATTAGGCGTAGTTTCCATACTGTCCATATTTATACTGTGGCCGTTATAAGAACTTGATCGTATCTCACTCAATTTATCTCGATCATAAACGCGTGTTTTCAATAAACATTCTTCACAATATAGTTCAAGTCTTCTTGTAATATATTTTCGGCAATAATTCGTTTCTCTCTCGTGTCGAATGTCTGTATCTCTACGCTTCGATGGCTTGTCGGTAATATGGTGTATTTTAGGCAGATATGTAGGTACCTAAGTCACACATGCACGGGCGATTTTTTAACGCGACGTTTTTTTACCGTGCTGTGGATTTTCACGTCTCCGTGTGGTGTTGAGAGTTGAGAATCCAACAGCATCCTAGTGCGTTGTAAAAACGCTGAGTTGTATTTTTAATTCTTGGCACTAAGCTGAAAACAGAACGTTCGAAATCCAGAGTATGGTAAAAAAACCGGCTAAGTGCGTGTCGCAACACGTGCAATGATACTTAATGATAGGTTCCATAGTTGGGAAGAATTTATCCCAAAACCAAACTTAACATTGTGAGAAACATGTTTATTATTATTTATTTGCTTGAAATATGGTGTTGTACAGATCTTAAAATACAATAAATCGTTCTACATATTCCGCCTACTAAGTTCAGCATGCTTATTTTTGGACATGGCCATTGACGATTGTAAATGAATACACAATATTAACAATTACAGTAATTAAATTATGTCAACGAACTAATTGAAATTAATGTCAATTTATAAAATTACAATGTCAATGTCAAAAAAAGAAATAAAAATGTTTTGAAGAATACAATTACAAAACTCAAAGTAATAAAATAAATGTCAAAATTAATTAAATTACAAATTATTCATTTCTTATTATAATTCATAAATTCATTTACAGTATAAAAACAATTTTCAATAAGCCATAGAGCATGGCTCTTTTTTTTTTTTTTTGAGGGTGGGAAATCATCAATTAACTTCTCCCGCTCTGGGCGGAGCGGGAGGGTGTGTCAGACTCTTACTGACTAAAACCCACCCGTATTCCTTCCTGTTGCCTGTGTTGCGGGGGCCTCGGTGACCCATAAGTACCTTCCCGCGACCCCAGCAGGCATCGGCCCTAGTGGACCCCTACTATATGTGCTGACGACATCTCTTTGAGGCGCGCGTGGAATACGACGCGCCGTCGACCCGGGCCTGGTCCTTACCGGACGGTGAGCTACCCATTGCTCACCGTCCGCAAGCCCGCGCCTACGGTGGCCGGAAATCCGCCCGGGATTCCCGACGCCCTGGGCGTCTCCTGCGGCGGCTAGGGGCGAGAGGGCGCGAAACTTGCCTTTCCCTCAACCGTCCCGCCTCCTCCTTCGTGAGCATTACTGCTTCGCAGAAGGAGGTGACGGCTGCCCAAGAGCATGGCTCTTAAGGTATCAATTCGTTGACAGTTCTCTTATTTCCTTAGGAATCTTCTGTGCTATTCTGTAAAAAATATCACCGTGAAAACGTAGGTGAAGTGAGCTGTCAATAGTGTCATACCTAGCACAAGGTGGAATTACAGTTCACTTCACGCTCACTTCACCTAAGGTTTCACGGTGAGATCTAAACAGAATAGACCGGCTTATTAAATATCTTTATTGCCATCCGACTTGTGTTTTTATGACAAAATGCTATTCTACACCTAGGCATTGCCAATTTGGTTGGATCCCTAGAGTTTTTCGTTAAGATTCTAGAACAAGAGGAAGTATCCTATAGGTTTTAATTTATTTGCGAGTATCAAAATATATCTTTACTTAGTAGCTTGATTTATTAGAGCTGCAAGACACCATAGACTTACTGTATTTGATATTAATTTCAACTTGATACAAACAGTGGTAGGTGCGTTTTTTTCGTTCGTGTGTTCGTGGGCCTTGTGGGATTCATGTTTCAGAGATGATACGTATAGCAATTTGTCTTGGTCGTATGCATGTATTTATTACATTCTTCATAAGGTAGAAACCTGAAACATATACTTATGTAAACTTATGTTAGAAGTGGTAGATACTCTACGTGTCTATGGTATGTTGACCTTTAAAGGGATATTGGAGAAAGTAAACCGGAAGGTTTTAAACTTAAGGTGTCAGTTAAAGTATGATTCGTGAACGTAACAATTACCTGTTTTATTTACAGAATTATAATCATTAGAATCATTATCTCTCTTAGTAAGATTTGTTCCATAAGAATAAAAGTTCTAAAGACACTGTCCTGCAAAAAACATAAGAAATGTTGAATTTAAATTTCACCTTAATTAAGATAGAGTTAAACATAATGGCGAGCAACGATTGGAAATATGGTGAAAGGAGTCTAAATTATGCCCTGACAGTAGCACAGCCTTTATTACAGAAACAGCTATACTTATGAGCAAGACAGTCTTCTGCTCATGCAGGAAAGGGAACATGAAATAAACGGTTCACCCTTGTTTTGTCGAAAATCGCTCCGGCTAATTTTAGTTACAATAAAGTCATTTCGTATACCTAATTATTCATTTGACCGAATAATTAATTGGTAGATTTTTATTTAGCATTTTATTTTGAAATAATGTCATTTGACCGAATTTTCAAATGCACTAATTTTATTTAAACTAATGTTTCACTAATAATGATTTAGTCGAAAGATCGTATCGAATATTCAGTTCTTAATGAACTGAATATTCGATACGATCGTTCTCAATAGCCTGCTAAAAATAATCTCTTTTTTTATATATTTTTTTCTATATAATCTATTCGTTTCTGGAACTCGCCGGCCGCTACCGCGGCACCGCTCGCTTCGCTCGCTCGGCTCGTGCGTAGGAGGTCGCAGCTTTAACCTAACCTAACCTAACCATTATTTTGAAACTTACACAGAAATAGATTTACTTAAAGCGATCGCATTTAATTTAAGATTAGTCATTTTCTTTTTCAAAATTTAAAAAATGCAAATATTTACAATGTTTTCTTTTCTGCATAACATTACACCATTGAATATTCGATAAAATACATGTTATTACACCTGAACATTACATCAAATGAACTTTTGATCAATAGCGCAAATGTAGTTATCGCAAATAAATGTTCTATGAAATGAAAATTATGTTAATCGATATTATACAAATTGATTATTTTCTTAAACGTTGTTCGAATTAGTAACATTACATCAAAAGTTGTTATACCAAACAAGGGTCAACCGAAATAAACCACGTTTGCTCACAAAGTTTTTACGATTTCAGACCAATATTCAAACTCAAAGCATTTATTTGAAATAAACCAATTAGAGGCATTTTTGAATTGTCTACGGGTCGGTCAGCTAGAAAGATGAAGCGGGCAAGAAACTTCACGGACACTCTTTTAAATTAAAATATTGGTTACATCATTCATGTTGAAATTATACATGTACGAGTAAGAAAGGTAAGTAATTAGGTACATGTATTATATTTAATGTTTTAATAGGTATATGTATGTACATACTTATATTTTAATAAATATTTATTCCATAGTTTTCGCTATTGCACCTACCACTGTTTGTCTCTGCATCACCCAAAGGTTGACTGGTAGAAAATGCCTATTGCATTAAGTCCGCCTCTGTACATTTGTATGCTTAAAGTATTAAATAAATAAGAACAAAGTAGAGAGACGTGACAGAGAACTTAACCTATTCGAGGCGAGATCCTAAAATGTTCCTCTCAATTCTAAAGCTTCTGTGCATTAGTCGATAATGTATGGAACTTCTATTTCCGAAAATCTAATCGACCCTAGGTGGTAACTGCCGTGACTTACGAGTTGGTCCGAACCCGGGCAGGCGCTTTACTTTGTGTAAACTATTCGATCACCACTGCTTTCAAAACGGTGAAGGAAAACATCGTGAGGAAACCGGCATGTCCTAGAACCAAAAGTTCGAAGATCTCCACTAACCCGCACTGGGCCTGCGTGGTGGATTACGGCTTACTCCCTCACACAGAGACGAGGCCTGTGTCCATGGGCACCGGCAAGTTTAGTGGACCATAATCCACCACGCGGTTCCAGTGTGGGGTGGTGGATGTTATGTCTTTGAATTTTTGATTCTACGACGTTTTCTTCATGATATTTTTCCTTCACCGTTTTGACAGCAGTGGTGATGAAATAAATTACACAAAGTAAAGTGCCTGACTGTGTTCAAATTTACGAACTACACGTAAGGCTGCCTGTCCACTGAAGCGGAGCGGGGCTGCGGAGCGGAGAAACGGAGAAATATTAACCAATAGGATTGCATAAAGTGTCCGCTCCGAGATTTTATGCAATCCTATTGGTTAATATTTCTTCGTTTCTCCGCTCTGCAGCCCCGCTCCGCTTCAGTGGACAGGCAGCCTTAGTCGGGGCCGCTACCACTGGATCAATACTGCTCTATTTCAAATCCTTGAAAAAATAAAAAAAATCCGCGTAACCATATTCATACTTTCACAAGAATACAACAAAGATAAATGAAAATCCAAAATAAATCTAAAATCATTTTCTCCTTACCAAGTGGTATCAGGAGGTACACGCAAGTCAGAAACACGACTCTTACCCCTACTGCTTTTAAAATAGGAATATGTTACAATATCTTGTATATTATTAACATAACAAGGCATAACAATATGTTAATATTGGAAAATTTCAGAGTTATTTGCTTTGATAGATACAACATAAATATCATCGTGAATGGGGTAGCAGAGGCTTATGTACTTACACCTACATTTTGACAATGGAATGGATAAGAATGTTAAGCTCCCACGGGGCAATGGAATGAGAGCTTTTGGCCTTTTGCGAACAAAAAGACCAATATTTGAGACAATAACTTTTGTGGCATAATCATGTTTGTTATTGTTTACGCTTTGTTTCACGTCTTTGATTATACTCCATTGGTTTAGGTAATTAAATAAAGGTCAACAAATCATAAAAAGGGTTTTTATAGATGACACTTTCTTGTTTAAAAAAGTTGAATATCCAAATTAAATTTATTTTAGATTGATACGATAGTTTCCTCTTTTATTAATGTATGTTAAACTTTTTCTGTAACTGCTTGAGCACAATATTTTGTTAGATTTATAATATTTTATAAGATGTCTGTTGTAAAGACCCCAAAAAGACAGGTTCTCTAAACGTCAACAAATTATAAAGTTGCTAAATTGAAGAGTACAACTGTAACGTAGCATGAGAACCGAAGTGACAGGTATTACGTTTAGTCGGTTACTTGACAGCTCTCTCGTCACGTGGATTTTTTCGTTTACCTTTATTTAAGGCGCTGACAAGACCCAATTGACCAAAATTGGCTTCGCTTAAAAAAAAAAATTGACAAATATGTATAGTTTGTGGTAGCGGAAAAAATATAATGTTAATTTTGAACATATTTCCCAGAACTTGGTTGTTACCAAAACACGTTTTGATAAAAGATCTCGATACAAACTAACGTTAAACTAACCTCTTACCTTGAGTTTTAATCCAAAATATCTGTATTAAATATCAACATACGTTACATATTTAATTAATAACAAGAACGTCTTATTCGAATGCAGAACTTGGTTGTTTTTTATTTTCGATTACTCAACTCAATTTTGAGTAAATAGATAATTGCTTCATATTTTGCAATAAATTACAAGCGTTGTGTCATCGCGCTTCTCTTTCTTTTCTATGCAATCTGATAGTGACCGCGGTTTACGTGTTGTCAGCGTCTTAAGTACCTAACGGAGTATAAGTTATTCCACTAATCCCCATTGACAATCCCCATCAATGGAGATTTGTGAACTTTTAGGAACTTTCTTCACATGAGGTCTCATAGATTTCATAATGCGGATTTGTGGAAAAAAAGTTCACAAATCCCCATTAGTTTAAAAATAAAATACAAACAACATAATTACTATAAACGAATCACGATGTCAATATTTCTTATGAAATGATATGAAATTGTTTATTCTGTAAATTGGATATCGGAATCACTTTAAAGGCTCACGCAGACTGGAACGATTGCAAAGCACGTTAAGCCGTTGGTCCCGGGTGTCATTTGTAGATCTTTGACAGTCGTTACGGGTCGTCAGAAGCTCGAAAGTCTGACAACCAGTCTTACCAAGGGGTATCGTGTTACCCAGGCAGCTGGGTTGTGGAGGTCAGATAGGCAGTCGCTCCATGTAAAATACTGGTATTCAGCTATATATACTCGTATAACACTGGAAGCCGACCCCAACATAGTTTGGAAAAGGCTAGGCAAATAATGAATGATGATGAGACTGGGACGATATCGCAAGCGCGGCTTATTATTGCATGTTGCGCCCGCGATATCGCGCTAGTCTAATTTAAATTTAAAAATAAGCTAGATGGAGGTAAGGACTTATTGATTTATTTTTATAATCAATCAAATTAAAGTAATGGCTAAATTAATCGGCTAAGTGTAAAATATTTTAGCTAAAATAATGAAATCACAGTCTAAACTTAACTACAAATAATCTTTTAGAGATAAACTTTTAAATTACATTATGGTTACTTTGTAATTGATTATTTTAGAACTTTTGTATAACTAAGAGTCTAGTCCTAGTTGAGTCTTTACCTAAGTCTAGTGGCGCCACTGTAATTAGAAAATTATATCTCGTGAATAAATATGCATAATAAAACAAATCTGTTACATTCACCCAGGGAGACATCCAAATACCTACGTAGCTTTTAAGAGCAGTGGCGTGCCTAGGGTTTCAAAATAACGCAAGCCCAATAAAATTTTATCCGATTTCAAAAAAAGAAAGTTCAGTTTTCGACTGAGTATGTAGGTACCTACGTATCTACGTATGTATCATCGCAATTTTCTCATAAACTACTGGTTAGGTACAATAAATTCTCTATCGAGCATTTTAGTAAAGCCGGGCTTTTGGGCTTATATGAAGGTACCGCCACTGTTTAAGAGGCCCACATAACAGCTTTAAAAATACATATACATACATATAATCAGCCTATAATGTTCCCTCTGCTGGGGCACAGACCTCCTCTCTGTGAGTGAGCCGTAATCCAACACGACGGCCCAGTGCGTGTCACATGTCTTTGAATTTTTTGGCTCTAGCACATGCCGGTTTCCTCACGATGTTTTTCTTCAGCGTTTTGAGAGCAGTGGTGATGAAATAATTTACATAAAGTAAAGCGCCTGCCTGGGTTCGAACCTGCAATTCGTAAGTCGCAACCGTTACCACTGGGCCACGACTGGCCAGCTCTAAAAATAATTATCTGTAATGATGAAAAATATTGACGCAAACAAATAAGCAAAAAGCTATTACAAATAAATCTGTATCTGGATGCCTCAAGAAGTAGAAGAAATTTTTTGAACATTAATGAGATATTATTTTTTAACAAAAGAACCCCACTGGACCTAGGGAAGGACTCTTAACCTATTTTCCTAAAAAAGCCACGTCGAGTAGCTTTACAAACCTAGGCAGGGGAAATTACCTTAAACGCGAGACTTGACGGATAAAAATCTGTGTAAAGATTCTGGTGAATCTTTATCTACATATACGTTTTATAAATTAACATCTATGATACCGGGGTCATAACCATTAAAGTCGCTTTTGGGAAGATGCGCAACGGATTTTGATACTGTTTTCACTTAGAGGATTTACTCCGGAAGGTTTATTTTACTTTACATTAATATTTAACTTACATAAATAATAAAGAAATATCGATGTTTTGTGTAGTTGTAAAAACCATGCCAAGCAGTTCTGAATAATAAGATCTTTATCAAATAAATAAAATAACTTATCTACTCGTAACATTTTTTCTAGTCATGACTTATTAAAAATAATAATATAAAAAAAATCTCTACACAAGTTATGAATTTATAAGTCTCAGTAAAAATAAAACGAAAGCTGTACTTAAGTCCAACGCTGTACTTAAATACACAATACACAGATAATGGCTGATGACCTGTGTTCGAGCAGCACAGGACCGGTCGAAGTGGCGGTGCTCGGGGGAGGCCTATGTCCAGCAGTGGACGTCTTTCGACTGAAATGATGATTAAGAGGCTGACAGCAGCTAAAGCGCGATCACTGTCGGATTTCATAGAAAAGAAAGAGAAACGCGATGACACAACGCTGCAAAATATGAATCAATTATCACATCATTATTATTATTTACTAAAAATCTATTGATTGGATAAACAAAATAAAACACTATTATGCTAATAATTATGTTGCTTGTAGAATAATCTGACAAAAAATCAGAATGATTGCATGTATATTAGTATGGTTTTTAATCGTTAAAAGAAATTTTTAGAGGAATCTTCGTGATTTTTTATAACGTATCAATTTAGTTGTATTATGTTTTCAACACACTATCTACCTGGCCTATCCTGAAGAATATCATATATTTTTCTGATTTTGTTTACTACAGTGGATCATATACTTTAGGCATTATAAAACATATAAAACTTGCGTTTAGCTCCTGTAGTCCCCTTAATGATCAGATAAAATCCGATTATGAAGGTAAACGCTGTTCTTTAAATCTTTCGAAAATTAACCAATCTACTAACATAAAACCCAAAGACAATTTTCTAATCAGAGTGACTATTTTGTTCAATGTTGCCATCTATAAAGTTATCTATATCCTCCAGTAGGTATACCTAATTAATGACGTCACCATACTTTTACGACTAAGCGTGCACCGTTCAACCCACCCACTGGGTCGGGAAATTGCAATATCACTACAATACAAGTACACAATTAGGCAAGTAATACAGGTATGCAGGAAACTGTGTGGATTGCCCGGAGGACACGGTGGAGCATACGGCGGAGGTCTGCCCGGCTTGGGCAGAGCACCGCCGTGTCCTCGTGGAGGCGATTGGCGGCAGAGATCTCTCGCGTCCGGCCCAGGTTCAGGTGGTACGGAGCGAGAGGGCATAGGCAGCCGTCACGTTCTGCTAAGCAGTAATGCTCGCGAAGGAAGAGGCGGGACGGTTGAGGGAAAGGCAAATTTCGCGCCCACTCGCCCCTAGCCGCCGCAGGAGACGCCCTGGGCGTCGGGAATCCCGGGCGGATTTCCGGCCACCGTAGGCGCGGGCTTGCGGACGGTGAGCAATGGGTAGCTCGCCGTCTGATAAGGACCAGGCCCGGGTCGACGGCGAGTTGTGTTCCACGCGCGCCTCAAAGAGATGTCAGCACAAGTGTAGGGGTCCACTAGGGCCGATGCCTGCCGGGGTCGCGTGGATGTTCAAAAGGGTTACCTAGGCCCCTGGCAACACAGGCAGCGCAAGGAATGGAACGGAAGGAAACAGCGAGGTAATTGCGTAACACTATCAGTAGCAATAGGTTTCATGTTGACATTTCAACAACATTTAATTAATTGCGTTATTTACGTTTTATTGCTGAGCAGACAAATTTTTCGAACTTAAGGAGCAACTTAGGTACTTCTAAATCATTCATATTGTGATTGATAATTGTGTGATACGCAATTAGGATGCGCCAACCTAGTTTCCGTACAGTAACTGCTGATTTGCATGTTAGGACTAAAAGATAAGGAATATTGTTTTCCTGTGTGTTTCATTGTAGGTCTTTCAATGTGAGTCCCTCCCTAGCTAGATAAAACAAGTGCTTTAAAAAAATAGCTTTGATTATTTCCTAAAGTCGAATTATTCATTTACCGGAGTAATCTGACATGTGCTTGCTGTCACTTTATCTAATAAAATGGTCACATTTATTGTAATGGTGATCGTGTAAAATAAATGTATAATAATAAGTGTAAAAGTCTAGAAAACAAAAAAAATATGACCATTTTTTACACAAAGTGACAGTTAGCTCATGTCAGATTACTCCATTGAATTAATAATTCGACTTTAGTGCACTATGACCAAATAATAATGATTTGCAACACCTATTGAAAAAGGAATGTTTATTTTTTTAAATTTTAGTACCTAATGTCAAAGCTGTCACCTGTCGCTTAACAAAATGGAGGGAAAACGTCAACAGCGTGGTCACTCACGATTAATCGAGATTTCTATGACTATTAAAATAAGAAGAACTGTGTTATCAGTAAATCGTGTAAGATAGAAGAAGAGATTATAATGCAGAACGAACTGCAGGCTTAGCACGAGCACCGTTATGTCTACGGAAGAATAGACAAAAATTACGTTCCGTGTAGAAAGTACGACGGCAGCAAAGTAGAAAGAGTCGACTGCACTTTTTATGAAATTCATTCTTTTACATAATTCGACTCCGAATTCTTTGTTTTGTCATACGATTTTTTTTCTGTTTGAATGTTTACTAATATTAAGCCACGTATATAAAGACAACTACATCAACTTTCCTCAATGTGTCGAAGTACCGTATTTTGGAACAAAAACATATTATAGTAATATTGGCCTTCACCATTTCCTTGGTAATGCCCTATTAAATAAATGATTTAAAATAGGAGAAGATAGCGTAGTTCTTCTATTAATTATCACAGTTTTGCGTTCAAAACGCTCTCCTGTAAAATCATGATTTTGTAAATACCCTGTGGCCGTCGAGTAGAAAAACGCAAATATTGTTTTCACTACCTTAGACAACTGTCAGTTGTCAGCGTGATTTTGACACTTAGGGATACAAACTTTCTTCTGAAATAGTCTTGATGAAAAAAGACCTAGACAAGGATCGTTAGAAACGAAAGACAATATGACAGATCGCAGAAGGATTTCTACGGTGCGATGTCAAAAATCGAGAAACGAAATGTCACTTTGTATAGAAAGGCCTATGTCTATTCTTCGAAGAAATAGAAAGCGTCATGCTGAGCCTGCTGAGATATTACTTCTACAAATACCCAAGTAAAACTCTTACCCTTAAAGGCTCATGCAGACTAGCGCGATATCGCGAGCGCGACAGGCAGCAATATGCCTGTCGCACTTGCGATAACGCCGCAGTCTGCACGAGCCTTAAATCAAGGATAAACATAAAAACCATATTTTGAATGACAGTTTTTATTGTGCGTTGTCGCATTTTACAAAATACTATTATACTTCTGTACTATATCACGCCTGTTTTCCCTGAAGGGTTGGGCAGAGGTGTACCTATCAAAAGTACATCCACATTTCGCCAGTTATGTTTAAGTCCCATGTATTAGGGGGCGAGCCTATTGCCAAAATAATATCCTAACTAGGTATATATTGGCGCCGATTCCCTTGTTCACAAACTAAACTAAATTTAAGTTCAGTGCATCTTTTTCTTTCTATTTCATTAAGAAAAGGACAGAAGATAAATTCTAGTTTAGTCCTGTCAAATTAATTGACAGGACTAAACTAGAATTGACGTAATTTGACGTAATTTCAGAATTTTCTTGACGTAATTTGACGTAATTTCAGTAGGCAAGTTTTTAATCACGTCTAAACTTGTATGGAGTAGTGACAGGCGCTGATTAATTTGACAGGACTAAACTAAAATGTATCTTCTGTCCTCTTCTTAATGAAATAGAAAGAAAAAGATGCACGGAACTTACATTTAGTTTAGTTTGTGAACAAGGGAATCGGCACCATTATATATCATTTAAAAATAAACTATATCCTATCCTAATTAATATCCTACTTTCCTACTAATATTATAAATGCGAAAGTTTGTAAGGATGGATGGATGGATGGATGGATGGATGGATGGATGTTTGTTACTCTTTCACGCAAAAAGTACTGAACGGATTTGGATGAAATTTGGCACACAGACAGTTTATAACCAGGAATAACACATAGGATACTTTTTATCCCGATATACCCACGGGGTCAAAACTTATGCGGGTGAAACCGCGGGGCGCATCTAGTTATATTATAAATGTGAAAGTGACTTTGTTTGTTTATTAGTTTGTTACGTTTTCACACTAAAACGGCTGAACGGATTTGGGTGAAATTTGGCATATGGGTAGACAATGACATATTAGGACATAGAATACTTTTTATCCCATTATTTCACCAGAATCGAGACTTATGTGGGTGAAACTGCGGGGCGCAGCTAGTATGTTTATAAATGCGAAAGTGAGTTTGTTTGTTTGTTTGTTACTCTTACACGCTAAAACGGTTGAACAGATTTGGACAAAATTTGGCACATGGGTAGACCATGAGCTGGGTTAGGACATAAAATAGAATAGAATAGAATAGAATACTCTTTATTATGTCCACCATAAAACAGATACAAATGTACTAATGTGTGTGTAATGTAATGTATAGAATACTTTTTCGCAGCAGTACGGTCCCGTGGGATAATTTTCGACGTTCTTGCGGTCGAAGCCACGGGCAAACGCTAGTTTAGTAATAATTATTTTGGTATTGTTTGAATTACATTCAATTTAAACTGAATCAATAGTTAAAAGGCCATACATTTAGCTGACCCATCAATATTCTAATTGCCAAGCAATTACATCTCGGATCTCGCTTCATAAGCCATTACAATCTGCGCCCCTTAGGACCAAACTCTGCTGGTCCGGGGGCGGGGGTGGGGGCGGAAATATCAATACAGCACGTTGATGGTAAACAACTTCAGATAAGAATACCTACCTACAATTTAGATGTAATAACTGAAGTATGCGATGGTACAGTCAGGGAAATGGATATTATTTAGCAAATTGACTGTCAATGTCAACTGAAGTTGACCGTAAATTCAAAATACAACTGTTATTTTTCATTAAGGGTCGGATGAACGCCGTTGACCTTGGCCATGGTAATGCGCATCGCGCTCACGCCGCGATGCCGTTCGGTTGCAATGGGAATATTAATTTTTAGTAACGAAAATATGAATATTTGAAAAGATCACAGATATACATATAGATACTTAATACAATAGTCTGTTCATACAAAAAAAAATCATGAATATATCATAACACTTTCCGAGACACAACGAGATACAATAGAAGTTGTATTGTGACTGGACAGGTCCACTCATATCTGTGTGGTTCTTTCCTCAAAAGACCATTTCGGACACCAACCTACATGGTCCTCAAATGATCTGACCTAGATTAGGTCCGGATATACACATTGACATTAATGAGTTTTATTTATGCAATGACATGAATATTTACTCTGTGTAGTATTATATTATTTTAATTATTTTTTATGTGAAGACTATGTGGGTCATTGTTTAATTTTGTTTTATTCTCAGTTAGTTTTTAACATGGTCTGGCAGTTTGAGTATTTTTTTGCGGCCTAGCCAAATGTCCTTTCTTTGGTATTGTTCGTTGAATCGTTGAGCTCCTTTCGTTCTGAGTTGAGCTGCACAACTACTGACAAATACGTGCACTGACTGGACAGGTCCACTCAATCTGTGTGGTTCTTTCTTCAAAAGACCACTTCAGACACCAATCGACATGGTCTTCACTTGATCTGACCAAGATTATGTCTGGACTTTAAAAGAGACTGAACTCTGAGTTTGTTTCGGCCTGTCTTCTCAGAGTAGTCAGATAGGGAACGCCGACCTCATCTAGTTTTAAAAAAATATGTTTGACGTGTAAAAGTGTTTGTAAAAACCTACTTACAGAAATAAAATCATTTATCATTTATCGTTATGGCGTTTATAGGCGTTTAGTGTCCCGGAAAGTGTTAAGTAGTTTGAAAGTAATATCGTTTTTAGGGTTCCGTACCCAAAGGGTAAAACGAGACCCTATTATTAAGACTCCGCTGTCCATCTGTCTGTCTGTCTGTCTGTCCGTCTGCCACCGGGCTGTATCTCATGAACCGTGATAGTTAGAACGTTGGAATGTTCACAGATGATGTATTTCTATAGCTGCTATAAAAAAAATACTAAAAAACAGAATAAAATAAATATTTAAGGGATTATTTATCATACAACAAACATGATTTTTTTTGCCGTTTTTATAGATAATGGTACGGAACCCTTCGTGCGCGAGTCCTACTCGCAATTTTATGCTTTGGGTAGACATTACTTCCTGAATTTATTTAATAAAGTATTTTACTATAATACTTAAATATTCACATAGAATTGATGTGCATGCGTTCTAGTTTAACATACATTTTTTGCATAACTTATTTGCATTATTTGAAGACGTAATAACAGAATTTAAAAGTCACTAAAATCATGTATCTGCGCCTTAAACGTATAAAATGGCTATATCACGGCGAACATCCTCAGAATGTGACAATCTGCTCAACAATAAATTAATAATTTATTTGCATAGAACATGTTATACAATGGTGTTAAATATAATTATAATGGCACAAACATGTTTCGCTAGGATAAAACATAGCATACAAAATTTCAGGGTTTTTGAAAATGTTACACATATAGTGGTGATGTTCTTCAAAAAGGTCAGGCCACCAGGGCATCCGGTATGCGTGTATGACCAGATGTATGAACGTAAACGAAGCAAAAGGAGTATGTAAGGAGCGTAGCAAGTGGCGTTCTATAGTTTCTGCCTACTCCCAAGGGAAGAAGGTGTGAGTTTATGTATGTATGTATACATGTATGTATGTTGAAAAAGTTGAAATTTTTTAGGGCATCAACATTTTTTATCCATAAATTATTTTAAACAATAGAAGCTACTCTATTTTAACCACTTTTCCTCTATTACTTTATTTTAAACAATCTCTTATCAGACAGTACAAGGAATTATAGTAATCTGAAGCATCCTACAGACATTTATTTATTGAATTATTAGCTGTTCCCCCACCAAACCCAAGATACATTCGACTTCAGCTTCAAATTACTGTCAAATTCAATCAGCCGATACAGACTGATTGAGTTACAAACAAAGTCAAACTCAAATCATTTATTTCAAATAGGCACATAAAAGGCACTTTTGAAAGTCAATATTTACAGAAAAAATAGAAGTGATTCTGGTTGCCCTTTCCAAAAGGTTGTTTCGTATGGAGAAGAAACAATGTTATACACTCACATTTGATCAACATGTGAACGTCGAGGCAATTTAGCTGTAAGACAAGAAAAATAATGTGAAGACTACAACGAACGAAACCCTTTGTGTTAATAATAATAATATAATAATAATTTATTAAAGGCCAACACGGACCAATTATAAAAATAAACTAATACAAATCCACATACAATTTCCATATAAAACATACAATACAATACAATGCAGAACAATTACAGGTCAAAACAATTAAAACAATATTTCCACATTAGCCCGTACATGTACCATGTCACAGTGATACATGTACTGACAGTCGAATCGCTGGGCGAAGGCGCTCAGGATACTGTTCGGGCTGACCCGCACCCTGCGCACCAGGGATGTGCACCGCTTGCGCATGGTTGTATAAAAACAATCCACGCCCGCTTCGGCGAACATCCCCGAAGCGCTACAGAAGCGAGGCAGCCCCAACAGCACCCTGAATGCATTATTGTATTGGTGAATACAGTAATGTACCTAGTGTGAAAAAGAGGGTGTGTGCACACGATAGAAGTGAAAACTTACGACTGCAGCTGACTATACGCGATTCAGCGCTGACTATACGCGATTCAGCGCTGACTATACGCGATTGAGCGCTGACTATACGCGATTCAGCGCTGACTATACGCGATTCAGCGCTGACTTTACCCGATTCAGCGTCACCGAGCCGAGCGTGACGGTTTAGTTTCGTTCAATGTCTAGAAAGAGTGCAAAGTGCGCCTTAAGAAGGTTTCACTACAAAAAGTTAAGAACTTAATAGTGACAATGACACACATATAACAGTTATGAACAAAGTATTTATATTATTATATCAGACTTTAAGAAAGTGGAACGAATTAGTAATAATAGTATAGTTTTAATAAAGGATTTAAAAAGCAATAACCCGACTGCAAAAAAACATAACTGAAGAGAAAAAAAAACCGGCCAAGCGCGTGTCGGACCACGCACTATGAAGGGTTTCAGAGTTGGGATGACCAATTTATATCAAGAACAAACTTAACATTGTAGTTGAAAACCATGTTCCCCCATACATTCTTACTGCAAATGTAAGTTTGTACGCACAATATGGAGTGATTTACGATGATATGTCAAGCCCATAGACTTTTTATAGGTTTTCCCGTAATCAGTAAAGAACTATTTCTTTATGGAGATAAAGGGGAATGGTCAATTTTATTATATAACTTTAAGCTATTTATTTTAAAATTATATTTTAGGCTCTGCAGTTTTGAAGATAAGGGGTGGAGTGGTCATCCTTATATAACTATATAAGTGTTTATTTTAAAATTATAAAAAAAATAATCAAGTCAATTTTCATCTATTCTCTTTAATACCATAAAACAAAATATTTTAATATATATAATTGAGACTCTTACAACAAGCCCTTTCATTGGATATGTCACACGGTACAGTCTGCAAAACTATTTTTTTAAATTTTCTTATTTGCCCCGTTAGATTCGGAGCAAATCGGCTAAGACAGACGGACCGACACTGGACCGATGAAGTTGAAATTTGGTACACATATGAATATCTGTGACCCAAACACGAACGTGTAACGTACCTAAATTGCGCCAGTCTGCACGAGCCTTAATGCTTGTTAGGGCATTAAGGCTCGTGCAGACTGGCGCAACGCGACACCAGTAGAACAATTTACATGAAGTTTTCATAGACATTGTTCTACCGGTGTCGCGTCGCGCCAGTTGCATGAGCCTTCAATCTATTGAACTTTGTTTTTTAATCATAATAAAAATCTATTGCAGACCTCATGATCCATAAGAAACACAATAAAATGGCAGATAACATAAACGTATGCCTTTACACTTACGCGACTATTTCCTTAGGTCTTGGTAACATACATCCTATCAGCAAAGTCCTTAAGGCGCTGACAAGACCCAATTGACCAAAATAGGGTGCTCTTAAGAAAAAAAATTGCCAAATCTGTATACTTTTTGGTAGCAGAAAAAATATATGTTAATTTTGAACATATTTCCCAGAACTTGGTTGTTACCAAAACACGTTTAGAAAAAAACAACTCAATACAATCTAACGTTAAACTAACCTCTTACCTTGAGTTCTAATCCAAAATATTTGCATTAAATATCAACATGCGTTACGTATTTAATTAATAACAAAAACGTCTTATTTAAATGCAGAACTGGTTGTTTTTTATTTTCGATTACTCAACTCAATTTTGAGTAAATATTGAATTGCTTCATATTTTGCAATAAATTTCAAGCGTTGTGTCATCGCGCTTCTCTTTCTTTTCTATGCAATCTGACAGTGACCGCGGTTGAGGTGTTGTCAGCGTCTTAACTATACTGTTTCTACACGTGCCAACCCGGAACATGAATGATGCAATTCTGCTTCTCTGAATGGCATTGATCGCGTTCAACTTCGCTTCCGCGAACATTCCAGATGCACTACAGTAGCGCTTCAACCCCATTAGGTGTCTGTAGTTGTTATTGTATTGAACACGTATGCTATCCCAATACTTCTTTGTATGGTATCACAGGCGGGGACAGTCAAATAACCTGAAATATGGTGTAACTTTTGATTGCAAGACCAAAACTATATAGATTATAATGCTTGTTTTTCACTTTTCAGTTATGTGTTTTTGCAGTCGGGTTTTTTGTTTTTTAAATAATTTATTTTATTTGTATTAGCAGATACAAAACATAAATATTATACAGGGTGATTGGAAGATGGGTGCAAAGCTTTAAGGTGAAGATAGTATAGACAATTTAGAACCATTTAAGCCATGGTTGTCTTAGACGAAGTCTTACCAAATTTTTTTAACCAAATTTTTAAGTTTTTTTCGGAAATTCTCAAAATTTAATGTAATCTGCATAATTATGGCCAAATTGAATGATAAATGAATTTTTTTTTAATTAAAGTAATGTGTAAGCAACCAAGCAAAACATGTTTTAGGCGTCTGTGTCATTAGACATTTTTTTACAGATATTTAAAGCTCAGAAAAAATAAAAAAAATTGTACAATACGTCTTTTAAACCTTATGTTAAAAAAAAAACGGAGGGTGATTTTTTTGTTCAAACCTTTTTGAAGACAAGCCTGATAATCGCTCTTTCTTTTGAGGTATCATTTATGCGGATATCTTACAAATTATTGAAATTAGGACCTACAAACCAATTATAGGGAGAAATTTTAAATTTTAGGCAGTCTAACAAAACACAAAATTTTTGCTTAAAAGAATACTTTATGTGCTCGAAATGATAACATTGTTCAATTCTAAGAATTTTTGGCACATGCAGGAACCAATTGAGGGGAACCCAATGAGGGGATTCTCTAAACAATGGCCACCGAGCGCGGTGCGACGGCATTTCCAGGTAGAACGCCCAATGAATAGCAAAAAGCGATAAGAGTTGGTTTTTACAGCAAAATGGTCTTAGTTACTGAGGCAACAGAGTCGTTTTTCTTTAGTCAGGGTCAGTCGGTCTGTGATGAAGCCGTTACATCTTTTACTTATTAGTCAAACTACTGCCCTTGTGAGTGGACGTTGTCGTGTTGATTCACAATTTACCGTGTTCAGTTGTAGCTGGAGGGACAGGCGTGTAAATAGCCGTGTATCCTTGCGGGTCGAGGACGACAGAAAAATTATTATGTGGAATGCATAATAATTCAATTTGCCTTTTTTGAGCAAACTTTCAAAGAGGAATTGGTGACGGTCAGATGGCGTCTGTAGCCTAACTCCAGCAAATAATGCAAAAGCGGTACCTGTGCTTCTCCTGGCGAAAGTCTTGAAGAATCCTTCTGGGCAGGTGGCCACCTTGCTTGCCCGTACACTGGTCACTTGAAAGTCTATACTTTGGATTTAATCGGACGCGGGTTATTATTTTTAATTTTGAAAACTTAACACAGTATATCCCCAAGGATTACGGGATAACGTAATAAAGTTTGCGGTTTTGCGGGCGCGATGAACTGAGATTGAAAAAACGTGGTTTGCGGTGAGACGAAATGCCTCCGTTCGGCGGCGGTGCACTATGACGTCTGACAGCCATCATTAGCTGTCACTAGCCGCAGGATTCTCTAAATCCCGCGACACACAATATCCGCGGCTGCAATATAAGCCTAAGACAGACTACAGACACCTTATAAACCGTCCACAATCAAAGAAATGTAAGGGGCAATAACTTGCCACACCATACTCCCCGCCTTGAAAGGTCCCGAGCTTTCAAAGATGATAATCTATACGCTGAAAAGCTGGTGCGGTTGGGAGGATGAGATGATGTTTATATATCTGGCAGTCTGAAAGCATCAAGAGAATCCCAAGCAGCAGTTCAAAACACCATTACTAGGAAACGGCGTTCGAAATTAATTATCAGATTCCAAAGAATGAAATTGCAGTTTGATTAAATTAAGACAAAGTTGAATTACTAAGCTAAATTATAACTGTGTAATGGCGTACCATTGAGAAAATATACTATTGTAAATTATAAACTAAATTAAACTACGAAATAATATAGTTCTATTGGGTTGGCAAAGGATATAACTTGGTGACAGGACGTTTATATGTACCTGACGCGGTTTTTACTGAAGCTACTCGAATTACATCATCCGATCCCGGAAAAACTTCCACTATGATGCCCAATGGCCAAGTCAATGGTGGTACGTTATCTTGACCCAAGAGAACGACAGTACCGATCTCTATAGGGCGATCGGGAGTGCACCATTTCTGGCGAACTTGCAACGTGTGCAAGTACTCAACTCGCCATTTGTTCCAATAGGATAACACAAGCTGATCCAAAAGCCTTTTGCGGTTTGTTAAATTTATGTTTTCTTCTGTCAATTCAGAAGCAGGCAAATGCTTAAGTGGACTGGACATTAGAAAATGCGCAGGCGTGAGCACGTCCGGATGCGGGTCTGATGAGAGAACACTAAGCGGTCGAGAATTTAAAAGGCACTCGATTTGTACCAGTACGGTAGAGAGTTCCTCGTAAGTGAGAAGCTGCTTTCCTATGACTCTATACAAGTGAGTTTTAACACTCTTAATGTTCGACTCCCAAATACCTCCGAAGTGCGGAGCTCGCGGCGGTATTCTTGTCCACTCAATGCGAGATTTTAGAAGCTCATTTTTAATATCTGTTTGAACAGACGAGTTCAATAAGAAAGAATAAATATCATCAAGTTGCGCCTTAGCGCCAACAAAATTGGTACCATTGTCTGAGTACATGACAGACACTGGACCGCGGCGAGAAATAAATCTTTTAAATGCGGATAAGAAAGCCTCGGCTGTGAGGTCCGATACGAGTTCGATATGTATGGCTTTAGTTACCATACATATGAACAAACATATATAAAGTTTTTGCGAACGTTGACCTCTACGGCGAATAGGTGTGTAAGCAAGCGGCCCGGCGAAATCTACTCCAGTGTGCACAAAGGCTTTAGTATCACGGACACGGTATCCAGGAAGTTCAGCCATTTTGGGTGTTAGATGCGTAGGATTTAGACAGAAACAAGTGTTGCATTTCCGACAGCGGGAACGTATGACTGTTCGTCCATCTAATATCCAAAACCGCTGCCTTATAATAGACATCAATAATCCGGGGCCCGTGTGGCAGAACGTATTGTGATAGTGATCAATAATTAGATCAACTACGCGGTCACGTTTAGGTAAAAGCGCGGGATGCTTGGCTTCATATGGTAAGTCAGATTTAGACAATCTGCCCCCAATACGTAAGATTCCGTAGCTATCAATAAAGACAGACAAACAGCGCAACTTCTTAGATGGAAGTTCGCCTGCTTTAATTAAATTTAAATCGTTAGAAAAATGCGTATTTTGAACTATTCGAATAATGAAATTTTCGGCGGTTTGTATATTTTTAACAGAGCTATGACTAAGTAGTCTGTTCGTAAATTTAAGAATGTACATAAATACACGTAACAATTTATTCCATGAACAAATACGGTCAGCTATTGTATCTAAAATACGCGGTTCAGTATTTGATGTTTCTACAAGAAAAACCTTTGATTTAAACTCTGGCAATGTTTCACATTCAGTAGGAGAGAATTTTAAAGGCCACTCGCTAATGGGTCGATGGAGCCAAGTAGGACCGTTCCACCATAACGAGTGTTCAATTAAATCAGATGGCAGCATGCCGCGGGAGAGACAATCGCTAGGATTCTCCTTTCCGGACACGTAATTAAAACTAGCGGCAGGTAGGTTTTCCTGTATTTTAGCAATGCGATTACTGACTAAAATAGACCATCTATGGGGAGATGAGTGGATCCACGAAAGAGCTATGGTGGAGTCCGAGAAAGCGTAGACACCTGCAATAGGTACACGAGCGGAAAGTTTATCTTTGACCACGCGAACAAGCTTAGACAGAAGTAAAGCGGCGACAAGTTCTAATCGAGCTAGCGTTGTTATTTTAGCGGGGGAAACTTTGGACTTTGCACATAAAAGCCGAACGCTGATATTGCCTTTAGAGTCAGTTATGTGTAAATAAATACAACAACCATAACCACTAAAGCTGGCGTCGCAAAAGGCTACGATATTCACTACAGCTTCTCTAAAGACGCCAATGTGGCGAGGAACCTTTAGAGAAGAGAGTGAGGGGAAATCGCGCAAAAAAACGGAAAACCGATTGGTGATGGAGTCCGGAGGAACCTCATCCCAACCTATTTTAGCTAACCAAAGTTCCTTAATTAGGATTTTCGCGTACAACACGACGGGTGCTACGAGGCCAAGTACGTCGAACAAGCGGGCAACTAGCGATAGAATCGCACGCTTAGTGCATTTATCATCTACAGCGACTGTTGTCAAAGAAAAATAATCATCAGCGGGTTCCCAGGTTAATCCAAGGATTTTGAAATTATGTTTATCATTATCCATGCCAGAAAAATTAACTGGTAAGCGGTGAGACTCTGGGAGAATCTCCAACAAAGCGGGTGAGTTAGTAGCCCATTTGACCAGGTCAAAGGATCTTAACTTAAATAACTCAATTAAATCGCGGGATAATTGTATAGCAATCTGTTCATCAGGAACAGAATAGACATAATCGTCCATAAAAAACTGAGTTTCTACTAATTTAGAAGCCTCAGGATAGCGGTCGCCATGCTCACACGCTAAATTGCGTATTGTGCGCATCGCTAAATAAGGACTAGGCTTTAATCCAGTACCTGGGACTCGTCATCGACAGCCGGTGGAACTTCGTGGAGCATTTCCGACGTTTGGCTCCCAAACTGGAGCGGGCGGGCGCTGCATTGAAGCGGCTCCTGCCCAATCTAGGGGGTCCAAACGCCTCCTGCCGGAGGCTCTACGCGGGGGTCGTGCGGTCCATGGCCCTCTACGGGGCTCCTGTATGGGCGCGCTCTCTGGCGCTGCGGCCAGCCCGCCGGTTGAGCGCGGCCCAAAGGGTCATGGCCATCCGGATGGTCCGAGGATACCGCACGGTCTCCTGTGAGGCAGCGAGCCTCCTTGCTGGATTGCCGCCATGGGATCTGGAGGCAAAAGTCCTCGCGCACGTATGGGAGTGGCGCGAGGAGGCGAAACGCCGGGGCGTAAGTCCGCTGCCGCGAGAAATCGCGGCACAGCGGACGGAGCTCCGGCGGGATCTCATGGCGTCATGGAAAGTACGGTTGTCGCAATCCAGTGCTGGGCACGCCACGATTGCGGCGATAAGTCCCCTCTTTGAGGAGTGGCTGGAGAGGCGCCATGGCGTCCTCACCTTCCGCCTGACGCAGGTCCTCACCGGACACGGCAGTTTCGGGAGGTTCCTGTGTCGGATAAGGCGGGAGGAAACGTCCGGGTGTCACCACTGTGTGGATCGCCCGGAGGACACGGTGGAGCATACGGTGGAGATCTGCCCGGCTTGGGCAGAGCACCGCCGTGTCCTCGTGGAGGCGATCGGCGGCAGAGACCTCTCGCGTCCGGCCCTGGTTCAGGCCATGGTACGGAGCGAGAGGGCATGGGCAGCCGTCACCTCCTTCTGCGAAGCAGTAATGCTCGCAAAGGAGGAGGCGGGACGGTTGAGGGAAAGGCACGTTTCGCGCCCTCTCGCCCCTAGCCGCCGCAGGAGACGCCCAGGGCGTCGGGAATCCCGGGCGGATTTCCGGCCACCGTAGGCGCGGGCTTGCGGACGGTGAGCAATGGGTAGCTCACCGTCCGGTAAGGACCAGGCCCGGGTCGACGGCGCGTCGTATTCCACGCGCGCCTCAAAGTGATGTCGTCAGCACAAAGTAGGGGTCCACTAGGGCCGATGCCTGCCGGGGTCGCGGGAAGGTACTTATGGGTCACCGAGGCCCCCGCAACACAGGCAACAGGAAGGAATACGGGTGGGTTTTAGTCAGTAAGAGTCTGACACACCCTCCCGCTCCACCCAGAGCGGGAGAAGTTATTTGATGATTTCCCACCCTCAAAAAAAAAAAAAAAAGGCTTTAATCCAAAGGGAACGCGGTTAAAGTGAAAAGTACGTATAGGTTCATTTTTGTTGAATCGATATAAAATTCGTAAATATTTGCGGTGGTGCTCATTTACACCGATCCGTAGGAACATTTTTTTTATATCCGCTGTCATTGCGACAGGGAGGGTACGAAAATCGAGTAATAATAAAAACAAGTCGGCCTGTAAATTAGGTCCGACATGCAGAATGTCATTGAGTGACAACCCCGAGTGTGTTTTGGCACTAGCGTCCAAAACCACTCGAATGCTGTCTTTGTCCGGTCTAATAACGGCGTGATGCGGTATGTAGTAACCCTCTTCTGTTAATTCAGAGTCGGGTACCTCCGATAAATACCCCTGAGTTATATAATCGGTGATAGTTTAGCGAAAGGTAAATCGACAAAATATCTACCGTCTTTAAATAAAACTGAAGAATTAAAATTATTTTCACACTCTAATTCGTCCGGACTAATAAAACGCTGAGATGGAATTTCCTCTAGCTCAAAAAACTTCTGCAAACTTGACTCGACGTCAATGCTAGCAAGCGCGGTAAACGAAGATGTCATGTGTGTTACGTCACTACTATGACAATCAATATCACCCATCAGTACATATCCGAAACTAGTCAGTATAGCTGGGGGTGCGCGGGTGCCTGAGTCAACCCTATCACCTAAATAAATAAAAGGGAACAGCTGTGCTCCAAGCACAACATCGATTCCACCAGGTACATTCCAGGTTGAGTCAGCAAGCGGTAAATTATTTAAATATGACATATCGTCATTTAATCTGATAAAACTAGCGGGAAGTCTATCTGTAATGCAATCAACAACTAATGCGTGTATATAATACTTATTGTGAGGATTAATCCGAGATTCTATATTGAGATAAATAAAGCCGTGTACAGGTCGTGAGGTCATACCAACACCTTGTAAAGACGAATTGCGTAATTTAATTATGGGTAAGTTCAAACGTTTACAACAGTCCACAGTAATTAAATTATTTTGCGATCCATTGTCTATTAAACACCTGACAACAAGCTTATCTCGGCCGCTGCTATCATATACGTATATCTGCGCGGTAGCTAACAAAATAGTTGTCTCTGTCGGTAAACATATTTTAGCGGCGGCACTAAGCGAGACAGACGTAGCGGCAGGCTCGCTCGGCGTTGAATCACTTTTTACTTCGGAGAAATGTAACAATGAATGATGTGTTTTTTTACAAATTTTACAAACGCTCCGTGACTTGCATTTAATCAAAGAGTGGGATATACTTAAACAATTAACACAGCCGCGTTTCTTTTTAATAAATTCGAAACGAGCTTGCGGTTAATTTATATTTTTAAATTGTGAACAATTGAACAGTCGATGATCGACGTCATCGTTATCACATAGCGGGCAACGGTTATTCGGAACTGGTTTGCATGACACGAACGACTTGGCGGTACTTTGCGTATTATTTATTCGATTGTGAGCTAAACTAGACTTAGCACGTGGTTCCGTCTGTGGATTATTAACGTGTGAGCGCTGGAGTACCTTAACATGGTCTTGCAAAAATGATATAAACTCCGTATAGGAAGGTAATTCTTTCCCACTCACACGGCTTTCAAATTGTTGAACAGTTTGTGCGTCAACCTTTCTTAGACCACAGTGTAATATTGCGAAATCGAATAAGTCTGGAATGTCTAACTGCTTCAATGCAGCGACAGACGCTGAATATCGTTCTACAAATGCATTCAGACTAGCAGCATTGCCGGCGCATCCTTTAATGTCCAGTATATTATTGAGATAATGAATACCTAAACTACGTTTATCTTGATACCTTTTGACAAGACTGTTCCACATAACACTGTATGTATCTCCTGTGGGAACAATGCCTGCAGTTAGTTTTAAGGCATCATGAGTTAATTTACTTATTAAATACTGCACACGCTGCGAATCCGTCAGATCAGTATTTAAATGAACATTAGTACGGAACATTTCATAAAACATGGGCCAATTTTCAGTTCTACCGTCGAACGATGGTAACTCGATTGGTGGTAACTTTATGCTTCTACCTCCCTTCTGATCTGATGTTAATGTTTTGCCACTTGAAAGAATGAGATTACGTTTGTATTTAATAGTTGAATATAAGTCTTCAATAGAAGTTAGACTCCCACAGTCGGGTGGGGTTTCATCAATTTCAAACTGCAACTCATTGATCTGGTCAATTATTGTTTCAAACTTGCTGTAAGATTCACCAATAGATTCAGACTGCGCTAGGAATAACTCGTTCGAGCGTGAATCATAATTAGATATACTTTTGGAAGAATTATACAAGCGATTAACTCGCTCAAAAATTACTTCTTTTTTAGCAATAAGCTGAGCTAATTTAGTTTCTTGTTTTTGAGTTGCCATTATAAGGCACTATCTAATATTAATTGCTGTAAATTATCGTAAGTACTTGCAATGACTTGTACTTATTTAACTGATACCTATCCGGCTCGAAGGACCATAAGTATGGAGGGACAGGCGTGTAAATAGCCGTGTATCCTTGCGGGTCGAGGACGACAGAAAAATTATTATGTGGAATGCATAATAATTCAATTTGCCTTTTTTGAGCAAACTTTCAAAGAGGAATTGGTGACGGTCAGATGGCGTCTGTAGCCTAACTCCAGCAAATAATGCAAAAGCGGTACCTGTGCTTCTCCTGGCGAAAGTCTTGAAGAATCCTTCTGGGCAGGTGGCCACCTTGCTTGCCCGTACACTGGTCACTTGAAAGTCTATACTTTGGATTTAATCGGACGCGGGTTATTATTTTTAATTTTGAAAACTTAACACAGTATATCCCCAAGGATTACGGGATAACGTAATAAAGTTTGCGGTTTTGCGGGCGCGATGAACTGAGATTGAAAAAACGTGGTTTGCGGTGAGACGAAATGCCTCCGTTCGGCGGCGGTGCACTATGACGTCTGACAGCCATCATTAGCTGTCACTAGCCGCAGGATTCTCTAAATCCCGCGACACACAATATCCGCGGCTGCAATATAAGCCTAAGACAGACTACAGACACCTTATAAACCGTCCACAATCAAAGAAATGTAAGGGGCAATAACTTGCCACACCAGTAGCCCTTTGCGTTCCTGCACGTGTTGTTTGCGTTAGTTTTGAACTTTTTTGTTTCACCGTGTCCAGTCGTAGCCTCGCGCTCCTGCACGTGTTGATTTTTGACTTAATTGTGTTGAGTTGACATTTAGTGCGCTCCTACGCCGTTTTTCTTAATTGTTAAGTGACTATGGCAACTTTTTCCAATCAAGAATATGCGGATATCGTATTTATGTACGGTAGAGCAGACGGCAATGGATCTTTGGCGCGACGGATGTATCAAGAGCGCTATCCGAATCGCAGGATACCGAATGTCCGAGTGTTTTACAACACGTTTCGTCGTCTTGCCCAAGATGGGTTTCACCGCGTGGAACCTGGAGTCAACCCGGGCAGACACGAAACTGCCGTCGACGAAGACATTTTAGCAGCATTTCAAGCGGATCCTACTACCAGTACTAGAGCAGTAGCTCGAAATTTAAACATTTCTCAATGGAAGGTGTGGCATACAATGCACCAAAATGATAAGTATCCGTTCCATGGCAGGAGTGTGCAAGGTCTAGTAGAGCAAGATCCTCAAAGAAAAATTCAGTTCTGCCGTTTCCTCCTCAACAGAGACATCGAAGATGCGTGGTTTCTGAAATCAATCTTGTGGACGGATGGAAGTAAATTTTCAAGGGAAGGTATTACAAACTTTCACAACATCCATGATAGGGCCGACGCAGACAACAATCCACATTTTAAGAAGCAGGTGTCATTTCAGATGAAATTCTCTGTGAATGTATGGGCTGGAATAATTGGCAGAACATTGATTGGGCCCCACTTTTTGCCTGATCCATTGAATGGCGAAAATTATTTGCAGTTTCTGCAAATTGATTTACCACTGCTGGTAGAGGAATCAGGTGTCCCGATCTTCGGAAGAGACCGAACAGTCATCTTTCAGCAAGACGGCTGTCCAGCGCATTGGACTTTAAATGTAAGGGAACACCTCAACAATTGCTTTCCTGATAGCTGGATCGGCAGGGATGGACCCATCCCTTGGCCCGCTCGCTCCCCAGATCTGACCCCGTTGGACTTTTTCGTGTGGGGCCGGGCCAAGGAACTGGTGTATAACAACATAGAAATAAACACTAGAGAAGAATTGATACAAAGAATAAATTCAGCGTTTAAGACAATGAAGCAGGAGATGATGTTGAAAATAACAACTACAGAAGTTAGAAGACGGGGCCGTGCTTGTATTAGGAATCACAGCCGTCATTTTGAACATGAAAAATAAATAATTTTAATTCAAATGTTGTTTTAATTAGTCTGCCTAAAATAAAAAATTTCTCTCTCAAATTGGTTTGTAGGCCCTAATTTCAATAATTTGTAAGATATCCGCATAAATGATACCTCAAAAGAAAGAGCGATTATCAAGCATGTCTTCAAAAAGAATTGAACAAAAAAGCACCCTCCGTTTTTTTTTTAATAAGGTTTAAAAGACGTATTGTACAATTGTTTTATTTTTTCTGAGCTATAAATGTCTGTAAAAAAAATGTCTAATGACACAGAAGCCTAAAACATGTTTTGCTTGATTGCTTACACATTACTTTAATTAAATAAATAAAAAATGAATTCATTTATCATTCAATTTGGCCATAATTATGCAGTTTACATTAGATTTTGAGAATTTCCGAAAAAAAACTTAAAACTTTGGTTAAAAATATTTGGTAAGACTTCGTCTAAGACAACCATGGCTTAAATGGTTCTAAATTGTCTGTACTATCTTCGCCTTAAAGCTTTGCACCCATCTTAGATATATATTTATTATTTATATACATACTTTATTCAGCTTGAATCACAAATATTTCTGTGGAAAATTTTCACTTACCTGATTTATTACTTCACACAGGGGACGTCATTACGTCATTCGACAAGTAGGTAATTGCTGAAAATTAGCGCTGTTGACGATAGGGTTGTCTGAAGTCACAGCATTTCGCTGAGCAATGACCTTTTCTTGCACAGATGCGACGCGCTGTTTAATTGTTCTAGCTATAGTTGTTTATTTGTTATAATAGTAGTTATTTCTTCTCTCTGTAATCGTCATTCTGTTTTTGTTATGATTGTATGTTATGTCATTGGTTGTCATCTGCCAGTGTCGCAACACAGAGTAAATATTTCATAATCGACAGGATTGTCAAACTAAAATGGATTGATTACGAGGCTTTTAGCTACTTTGTATATGTGTTTAGTTTACGTAAAGTTTTGTAATGTGCGTTTTGTTTGTGCAGAATAAACAATTTTTCTTTCTTTTCTTTCTTTCTTTTTTATCTTCCAATCACCCTGTATAGCCTATGTCACTCCCACAATTAAAGGCTCTTACAGACTGGTGCGATATCGCGGGCGCGACAGGCATATTGCTGCCTGTCGCGCCCGCGATATCGCCCCAGTATGCAGGAGAGCATGAGGTGAAAAAAACTTACTTCAAGAATGTGGCAGGGTGGGACTTACCCTTATCTTAATGTACCGTAATGTAGTTCTTATTATTATTATTTTAATTTTGTTGATTTTATTTTGTAAAATAATGAATTATTTAATGGAGTTAAATGAGAGAAGTTCTTTATAAAATAATAATGATTTATTCTTTCATATTTATCTTATACTATGGAATTTTAGGAACATAGTTTAAAGTTTTACAAAAATTAAGAATTTAACAAAAATATTATTCTTTGGAATGTAAATCAACTTAAAACTAAAAGATAATGAGATCCTCCTCATAAAAAAAACGAATTATTATTTTTTTGATTGAAATAGGATTAATCAGTACTGTTGAGATCAGCACAATTTTCGCAAATAAATTTTGCATGTTCCAAACATATGGGCTTGCCACAAGCATTGCAGGAATGTTTAGTTTTTCTATCCTTCTTATATGAACAATCCTGGCATCTGACATATCGTCCGGGTACTTATTGCAGGTCTAGGTGAGGGCTCACAGAGCTGCTCTTCGATTCGCTGGCGGATGTACCTTGGAATATTTTTTTTAGATTTTCTTGAATGTAGGTGTTCGTAAATCATCGGCCCAAATTACGAATGAATTCTGTTCTTTTGGTCGTAACGTTTTTGTTTACTCGATATATAATGCAAGCATTGATAGCTGCCATGTTCAAAATACCATAAAACAAAGTCATAGGCCATCGTTTACTGTTGCGACTAACGTTGTAATTGGCACTCAATTCGTCAACCACGTCAACGCCAGCTTTAGTCGAATTATAAAATGTTATCATTTCAGGTTTTTGTTTTTCACCTGTTGAATTATCATGATGCATGGTGGACATAACAAGAACCACCTTGTTTTTCTTTGGCGCATAGGAAACAAGTGTGGTATCTTTCTGAAATCTAAAGAGTGAACTGTTCGGTTGCCTGTTAGTTCTAATGAAAGATTCAGGAGTCTGTCTCTTGTTCTTTCTTACAGTTCCAACCGATGTAAGGCGATGCTCCTTTAGTAGATGGAGCATTGGCTCATATCCAGTGAACTAACAGTCTTTGGCGAATTGTCGAATTAGTGTGGATCAAGATTTCTTGAAGCATTTCTGGAGTCACAAAAATATTTCAGCATTCAAACTCTGTAGAAGCATCTTTTCCAATGTCCTTTACTCGAGCATGCTCGGTTACGATGTTTTCTGAACGAAGTCTCACATTTGGACTCTGACAATTTTTATACCACTTGGTACCATCTTTAGACTTATAAAAATGTCCACTTATTTGCCTATAAGCTGATACTCTCTGCCTTAGTAGTGACAATGGTCAATCGTCCTCGGGGTCGTTACTTGATTCATTTACTACAGCTTCTTCCTCTCTGGAATTGGATGAAACATCAACTGAATCGTCACCTTCTTGCTCCGTATCAGATTTCACTTCATGTTCACTACAATGATCAGTTTCTTGTTCTGAACTGGATTCTCCAGAAGAATCAGTTGCTGCCTCTTCTAACATAGCACGAATCTGTTCCTCTTGACTTTCAATATCCATTTTGGTCAAAAACTAAAAATAATAATAAAAAAAAATGTTCAATAAATGAACGAATAACAAATCCATATAGTAAAATAAAAGAGAAAAAAACAAAAAATCTAAAAACAACGAACAAAAAGCAACAAAATCTAAAAATAATTGAAAAAAAAACTAATAAAACAGTTAAAATTCATTATTAATTCATTACGTAAAATAAATACGTTAAAAATGAGGCAGGGTATAACATACCTGAGACAAGTTTGTGCACGTATAACTTCGCCGATCTCGCCACTACCCCGTCCCGCACGCCCCTACCTCCAGCTACTGACCGAGCTAGTGTCGCCAGACGAGGATTTTAAAATATACAGTACTTTTAAATTTTAACAGGGTATGAGATACCCTGGATCATGCTCGCCGGGTTAAGACAAATCTAACGACACCTCATATATTATGTTAAAATCCATCAAGCCTTTTAGGCAACAAAGCGTGCCAAAGAAATAAACATACATACGTACATATTCTCGAAAAACATTACCCTCCTTCTGGGGCAGTTGGGTAAAAAAACGTTTTATTGCGGTTTTATTGAGATACAAATCCACCGTATCTCAAACTACTAAATGTATACCGTCAAAAAAAATGTACTGTGTAGGTACCTTACATTTGTGTTCGCAAAACTCGATAAAATGTAGGGAACAGCTGCTTGTATTTGTGTGTGTTGTGTGTGCTGTTGTGTGTGCTGTTGTCTGCTTATAGTTTCACCATATCCGTCTGTCTGTCTGTCTGTGTGTCCGCGGCTTAGCCCAGAGACTCTTAGTACTAGAAATCTGTAATTTGACATGGAGCAGGACCATGTAGATTGGTGTCTGAAAAGGTCTGAGTAATCTAGTATAGGTAGGTATGCCGCATTATAATTATCACATAATCATTATAAATACACGAATACATTCAGTCCATAAAAAAAAATCAGCCAAGTGCGTCTCGGACCACAATAGGGTTCCTAGTTGTGATGAATTTATCCCAAGAACAAACTAAAATTCTAGTTGAAAAACATGCTTCCTCATACATTCCAACTTCAAAATCAAAAGTCATTTATTCAAACTAGGCTGAGAATCAGCACTTTTCGAACGCCAAAATTACATAAGACAGTCCCCCAAAACGCCCACCCTTTACCACTTCCTAGTGCTTTAGCTGGGAAGAAGAAGTGGTCAACAAACTGCATATGTGAGTTTGTACACACAATATTGAGAGATTTACTATCTATGTTATTTTAATACCATAGACTTCCTATAGGTTTTCCTGTAATCTATAAGTAAAGAACTATATTCTGTATTTTTTTCAAAATTTTAGGATCGGTAGTTGCGGAGAGGGTGGAATGGTCATACTTAAATAACTATAAAAGTATTTAAGTATTTTAAATTTATAAAAAAAATATATTTGAAATCCTTACAAGAAACCCTTTCATTTGATGAGTCACACGGTTCGCAATATATTTTTTTTTAATTTGCCAATTTGCCCCCAAAAGTGACAACCATATTTAAAATTCATTTATTTACGTTGCACGTCCGTGTTTCGGTCACAGAAATTCACATGTGCACCAAATTTCAACTTAATCGCTCCAGTAAATACGGAGCAAACTGGATAGATTGACGTACAGACAGACACACGAGTGATCCCGGGGTCGCGGGATGGTACTAAAGGGTTACCGAGGCCCCTGGCAACACAGGCAACGGAAAAAATACGGGTGGGTTTTAGTCAGTAAGAGTCTGACACACCCACCCGCTCCGCCCAGAGTGGGAGAAGTTATTTGATGATTTCCCACCCAAAAAAAAAGGGTTCCGTTTGTACCTTTTGAGGTACGGAACACTAAAAACACTTCTTAGAATATTCCAAAGCCTGCTTTCATCACGGGCTTTTACCTCTCCAGGTTTACAATTGAAAGACTTATTTAATAACGGCTTAAGTGGAAACGTTTTCAATTTCTTCGATGGAACAATTTGCTTTCAAATTGAGGCTTGCATTTTAAAGCGTGCACGGAAAAAAGGGATCTCTTCAGCGAAGAATATCAATGTTCTCAGAAAAATTGTTTCAATCTAAGTAAATATTTTCTTAACGTAAGTAAATGTACTCAGTCCAAGAAAACCTGTTTACTCAAATTAAGAATAATAAATACTTGGTTTTTATTTTTGACTTAAGCAAATATTTTTGATTCAAGACTATAATAATCTTAATTGAAGAAAATATCTAGTTTTAGAAATATTATTCTTAAAATTAAACTTAATAATTCTTCATTTATGTGTAATGTCTTCGAAGAAGACAATAAAACTAAGACAAAATTTTACTTCATTCAAGAATATATTGCTTTCCCCATATATGAATCAATATTTGTCTTGACCAAAAGGATATTGTCTTAATTTAAGACATCCTTTTTTTCCGTGTGTTTTAGTTTTATTGTAAAACACGGATGGCTTGTTTTCGATCGTGTGGTCCTTCCGTTCTGACTTTGTTTATTGAGTGCAATGTGGCGGACTGTTCGAGCTTCTTGTTATTATTCTAGCGACCCACCTCTGCTCCACACGAGTGCCAAATCTACCAATGTGGCGACATCGATCAAAACACCAGATTTCTGTGCCATATATGTATTTAAGTTAAATATTAATTTATTAGAGAGCAGTGGTGGCCCAGTGGTAACGGCCGCGACTGTCGAGTTGTAGGTCGTAGGTTCGAACCCAGACAGGCGCTTTACTTTGTGTAAAAATTCTAAGACATGTGACATCTACCAACCCGCACTGGGCCCGCGTGGTGGATTACGGCCCACTTCCTCTCACAGAGAGGAGGCCTGTGTCCCAGCAGTGGGGACATTATAGGTACACATTTTGTTACCAATTTTGATTTGTTATTTTTAAATTACCTATGCTTTCACGCCAAAAACGAGTTGACGGATTTGGATGAAATTTGGCACATAGGTAGACCATAACCTGGGTTAGGATAAAGGATACCATTTATCCCGGTGGTACGTTCCCGTGGGATACCTTCAACACCACGCGAGGGAAACCGCGAGCAAAAGCTATTTTGAAAAAATTGCTTTAGTTTCCGGAATAAAATCTCTAAATGATGGTGGAAACTGCATCAAAATCCAATGTTTTACTTAAGACGCTGACAACACCTAAACCGCGGTCACTGTCAGATTGCATAGAAAAGAAAGAGAAGCGTGATGACACAACGCTTGTAATTTATTGCAAAATTTGAAGCTATTATCTATTTACTCAAAATTTAGTTGATTCATCGAAAATAAAAAACAAACAAGTTTTGCGTTCAAATAAGACGTTCTTGTTATTAATTAAATACGTAACGTATGTTGATATTTAATATAGATATTTTGGATTAGAAGTCCAGGTAAGAGGTTACTTTAACGTTAGTTTGTATCAAGATATTTTTTCAAAACGTGTTTTGGTGACAATCAAATTCTGGGAAATATGTTCAAAATTAACATATATTTTTTCCGCTACCACAAACTATACAGATTTGACAATTTTTTTTCTTAAGAGAAGCCTATTTTGGTCAATTAGGTCTTGTCAGCGCCTTAAGTAAACGGTCACGCAGCAGACACGATCACCGACGTTGTGTTGTACGATGTTTAGATAGATTGACAGTAGTGGCACGAACTTATAAGATTAGCTGAAGCCGTGATAAAAATACTGACCAGTCTGCTAAGTGGTAGTGGAGCTGACTGCCTAGCGTGCGTTGGTCATGCAATTGAAAGAAAGAAATAAAAGAAAGATAATAAAAGATAAGATAACTCAAATAAAAAACATAAAAATAAAACTGGGGACAAACAAAAGTTACACCATATTTCAGGTTATTGGTTTTTCCCGCCTGCGATACCAAAATTCTATAGATTATAATGCTTGTTTTTCTCTTTTCAGTTATGCAGTCGGGTTTTATTGTTTTTTAAATATTTGGTTTTATTTCAAGCTTTTTAGTTTTATTAATATATATATCTATATGTATACACAACGTACGTATGTCTAGATATATATATATATATATATACCTACATATGAAATTTAACCATTACTAGCTATTATTTGATATCAATATTGTTGTAATTAATTAAAAAAAAACCTTCCGCTCCCTTTTTTGTATTTGCAGATGTAATATATAAATATTATATAGCAGGTAAAAGTACTCGTTAGCAATATTAGCTACATTAAACTGGAAATAGCTTTAATCACCACCCTTGACAGATGAACTGGTGACGTAATACTTAGGTATGTTAATATACTGGGTAATAACGCATAATCAACCTATAATAATGTCACATGTCTTCGAATTTTTAGTTCTAGGACATACCGGTTTCCTCACGATGTTTTCCTTCACCGTTTTGAGAGCAGTGGTGATGAAATAAATTACACAAAGTAAGTGCCATCTAGTCTTCCCAGGGACCTTAAAAAAGTGGCTGGGGTATACTGGATGCAGAAGGCGGAGGATAGAGTGTTGTGGCGCAGCCTGGGAGAGGTCTATGTCCAGCAGTGGACTGTTATAGGTTGAGTTGAATTGATGAAAGCGCCTGCTTGGGTTCGAATCCACGACTCGCAAGACGGGAACTCGGGACCGATACCACTGGGCTACTCGTACCACGGCTCATAACCGCCGGTAATTTGGGGTATGCTTTCCGAAATAATATCAACATTTCAAATGTAGGTCAGTCTCAATTAAATTAATAATTACACTGTATCCAATTAAAATCAAATCGCAATTTAATCCAGTGCATATTTGAGCTGCATAACTCAGAACGGAACTGGAACAATGTAATTAAACTGAGCTCACTTTCAGTTGATTAAGCAAATAGACAGAACATTAAATAATGAGTGGTATGTGAAAACCGTTATAAGTAATAAAGTAATTACAAATATCGTTAATGGACTATAAGAATAAGAGTAATTTATTTGTTCAAAAATATACATAAAACACTATCTCTCTCTTTAAACATATTTTTTATTTTCTTTGTTCTTTGCACCTGTTTTGGTTCTTAGCGCTAGTTTTATGATTAATCATTATTCAATATATTATATAGATAATTTTAATATGTTTTATGTATGTATGTATTTATTGTATAAATGTGAATGGTACACACACCTGCACCACAGACTACCTGCAGTATTGTCTCTCCTTTCCCCCTAATCCATCCAAAGGTTGTCTTTAAAAGATCGCTTTTAGCGATAAGACCGCTCATTGTGTCACCCTATGTAAAATTTCTACATTTTTAGCTATAATTTTTATGGTGTACATAATAAAGAGTATTCTATCTATATATCTATCTATCTATCTATATACCGACATTGTTTGCTTTTTTATTTAATCAATATTTACATCATTTAAAACTAACAAACTTAAAACAATAATTATATAAACAAGTATATAAAAAAGGAGGGGGACATAATCATAGGGTATTAAAAAAATGGTCCTCATCGCTGTCAACAGGAAAAATTCCCGAAACTCAAACTCAAAGAATTTATTTCAAATAAACCAGGCACTTTTGAATTGTCAAGGCCATACTACGCGGCAATGCGGTCCCATTGCCGCGTTGTATGGCAAAGCTGATTCTTTGGCCAAAAAATAGGCCAGCCCCACCATAATAAATGATGATACACTTTATTCTATGATCAGATATTGAACATTTGTGTCTGATCTAGATATAAAATATCTGTATTTCGGACATCAGTGCTCTTCCCCCGTTGTAGGCGACACTTAGAAATTAGCTTTGTTTTATCTACATATACCTAACACATTTGATTAAAGATATAATAAAATAGTATTTCAAAAAATTATAGAAAACTTATGTGATAAGGCAACGGTGTGGTTAAAAAGAAGATGCAGTGACAAAAAATTAAAAGAGTATGCTTAGATGGTTTGGTCATGTTGAGAGGGTGAATGAAAGGCGACTAACAAAAGGCAAATGTGAGAGGAAACGCCGAGAGGGACGCCCTAGGAGAACATATAGTGACCTAATTGGTGATGTTCTTCAGAAAGGTCAGGTGCGTAGTACTCGCAACCGGTGTGCGTGTATGACCAGATATAATGTATGAACGTAAACGAATCAAAAGGAGTATGTAAGGAGCGTAGCAGGTGGCGTTCTATAGTTCCTGCCTACCCCCATCGGTAGAAGACGTAAGTTATATATTAAAATGCAGGAGCAGTGGTGGCCCAGTGGAAATGGCCGCGACTTACGAGTTGTAGGTCGTAAATTCGAACCCAGACAGGCGCTTTACTTTGTGTAAATTATTTCATCACCACTGCTTTCAAAACAGTGAAGGAAAACATCGTGAGGAAACCGACATGTCCTAGAACCAAAAATTCGAAGAAATGTGACATCTACCAACCCGCACTGGTGGATTACGGCCTCTCACTCTCTCACTCTCTGTCACAGAAAGGATGCCTGTGTCCCAGCAGTGGGAAAATTATGGTGGGACCATTGTACATGTATTAAAAAGTCACAAATTAAACATGCGACTATGGACTTTTATTGTAGTTCAGTTAGTTCACATTATTTCATAAGGCTGTTATAACAAAGTTTTAAGCTTAGTACTACCTAACTGCTGTGCTAACTACCTGGCGTGTCTGGACTACTCATTGAGAGACCTGTCAAATTCCGTATCCACTCGTGTCCTCTCGCTCTTTGAGCGACGTCATTCCGGGTCGACAAAAAGGCGCGAAGCGCGTTTACGCGATTCTGCATTCCCCTCGCGCTTATTTAGAATGTACAGCATTAATAAGGCAACGCAAATAACATCACATGTTAAACATCTAGCAACATTTCGCTCCGGAACGTATTTTAATAAATTCTATAATAATCTATGGCGACGCCCACATTTTGTTTTTTTCGACCGCGATGATATTTTGTCTATTTGGTTAATGTTTTTGTTAGGCAACATAGTTGTGTTGTGTTTTTCCATTAGTAAATATCATACTAGTGTAGAATGCAAAGTTACATTCAAAGTATGAGACGGTCTTTCGTAACGGGTATTTTCAAGTGGTTCAAGTGCTTACATTGTAGCTCAGTGATCGTAAACTATGTAAACATAGAGGTTTAAAATCGCTTGATATTCCGCATGTGACTTTTGGCAAACATTTTAAGTACTGCTTTTTCCCGACCGCATGTACGAGTATGTATGTAGGAATCTTTATCCTCTCGTAATCCAAACGGTTGGATGTATTTTAATGATTGACATGTCGTTAGATTTCAACGGTCCTTGTACTTGATAGGTGATACAGGACAGGTGACGTTTAAAAAAAAACAGCCTGATGGATTTTAGACGTCGATAAGAAAACGTAAGCGAAAACTTCTTTAGGCGCGTTGAGCGATATTTAGTAGGAGCAAAACTTACGGGTTAATTGTTATGCATAGTCTTGAGAGCGCTGGTGGCCCAGTGGTTACGGCCCCGACTTACGAGTTGTAGGTCGTGGGTTCAAACCCAGGCAGGCGCTTTCAAAACGGTGAAGGAAAACATCGTGAGCAAACTAAAATTCGAAGACATGTCACATCTACCAACCCGCACTGGTGCCGCGTGGTGGATTTCAGCCCACTCCCTCGAAGAGAGGAGGCCTGTGTCCCAGCAGTGACAATGTTATAGGCCGATTATGCTATGCATCGTTTTAAGTTTTCAGTTCTGTCGGCAGTCCCCATGACTGCCTATGTTTTGTAAAAATAAAGGGCTTGTGGAGATGGTTCCATAATTTAATTCACATTCACAAGTCACACATCTATCGCTATGGTCGGCTTCTAGTCTATCTAACCAATTGCATCTGAATACCAGTATTTAACATGGAACGACAGCTTATCTGACCTCTACAACCGAGTTACTGCGAAAATCTGCCAACGGCATCTGGCACAATGGTGCAGAGTTAACGGTTATGTTATATAAAGAATAGGATGGAATAATCTTTATTATCATATAGTGGGCATACAATGGGAAGCGTTGGTTATTGAAAAACCGTTTGCAGTTTAAATCAAATTATAATTTACGATCATATAATCACACTGGCTATTCACACACTGTAGGTACACGACACATAAACGTGTTCACTCCTTGACTCGGGTCGGAGCGTTATGTTGTAGACTCTGTCGAGCGCCGCTTGGTGGCGCTGGCGTCCCGATTAGTCAAACGAGTGACTAACGTATTTCCGACATATATGACATAAACATGAAACAAGAACACTATAATAAGTAATGATGATGTTTAAGGAAGGGAAGTGTTTTTTTTATACCTGGTATTATAGACATTAAGGTGGATCCGCAGTGGTAGCCCGCGAAATTCAACTGCCATCATCAATCATTAAAATCATTAATACATCTCTCTTAGTTAGATTTGTTCCATAATAACAAATATCTTATGGAAAAGTTATAATGGAACAAATCTAACTTAAAGAGATGTATTATTGATTCTAATGATCAATGATTTTATTATAATTCTATAAATACATATTTGTTATGGTCGCAAATCATATTTTGATCAAGATGCTACCTGACACTGTCCTGCAAATTACAAAACACGTAAGAAAATTTGAATTTCGCGGGCTTCCACTGCGTATCCACCTCAATAAGTCGAAATGAAATGAAATGATGAAATGATTTTATTTTCTGTAAGTAGGTTTGTACAAACACTTTTAGACGTCAATCATATTTAGGAAAAAAAACTACTCTGAGAAGAAAGGCCGAAACAAACTCAGAGGTCACAGTCTCTTTTAAAGTCCAGACATAATCTTGGTCAGATCATGTGAAAACCATGTAGATTGGTGTCTGAAATGGTCTTTTGAGGAACGAACCACACAGATTGAGTGGACCTATCCAGTCAGTGCACGCATTTGTCAGTAATCGTGCAGCTCAACTCAGAACTTAAGGAGCTCAACGATTCGACGAACAATACCATTTGGGTAGGCCGCTTAAATGACTCAAACTGCCAGACCAGTCACGACTAAGATTGCGTCAGATAGTTTATGAAAGGATTTATACTACAGCAATCACTATGATCACCAACTAACCATAAACGCCGCCGTCCTTATTTTGGCAAAGAGTTACGACGCACTGAAACATTTACCTCAATTGCCTTTCACGATAACACGATGAGACGACAGCCTTTCAGTCAATCAATCTAAATGTTTTTCTTTTATCGCATTCCTTCGGCCAAAAAACTAAGAGGACAGTTATTCCATTTTATAACTATGGAAGAAGTGCTATAGTTACACAAATGTTTTTCAGATATCTATTTATTTATTTATTTATTTAACAGTTGATGTATACACACATCTATACAGACAAGAAGAAAGGAACAGAAAAATACGCACAAAGGTGATGCTTATTTCTAAAGAAATCTCTTCCAGCATACCTGCGATAGGACAGTAGACAAAGAGACGTCTAAGTGACGTCTATGTGAATTTGCTAAGAAAAATATGATAAAAATGGTATCTCATGCAGTTAGTTAGTCGTGAGTTGTCTGTAGTGAATAATATAGTGCTCATTATAACAAATAGGGAATGTGGCACAAATATAATTGAAAAAACCGTCCAAGTGCGTGTCGAACCACGCACAATGAAGAGTTCCGTAGTTGGGATGAATTTATCCCAAAAACAAACTTAACATTGTAGTTGAAAAACATGTTCTCCCATACATCGATATACGTCACGGTCTATTCTCCAACTGCAAATGTAAGTTGGTTGACTGTTACTCGTTAACTTGTAAAGCCTACTTATCTGTGATAGTTTTCCTTTTAATATATTTTATGTGTAGGTACTACCATTAATTTTTTCACGTATCCAAAAATAACCATTTAGCTGGCTGACTTGACTAACAAAAATTAGTACGTTAATATTACGCTACCAGATCCACAAATCGAGAAATGGTTTTCACATATTCGCAATATTTTTAAACGGCCAATCCAATTAACCCTACACCATGGGATAGACAAGAAACAAATATCATCCCCATATTACCTGCAAGGCAAGGTACCCTAACAAAAATATATTTTCAAGATTTTATTTGACCACTTTTTTAGCGTGATTAATATGTATACTCATGCCAAATTACATATTTCTAGTACTAAGAGTATCTGAGCTAAACCGGGGACAGGCAGACGGACATGGTGAAACAGTAAGAGTTCCTTGTTTACTACGTAACCCTAAAAATGTGATGGTAGGTACTTAGATACGTAACGAGATTTCAATCTTTCAAAAAACATAACTAGACAGGCTGCTGTTTGTTGAGCAGCAGACAGACACAGGTTGTGAATAAAGGACCTAACTACAGCCGTGCATAAATACCCACCATAAATATAATTTTCAAAATTACCACTAAAAGTACATCTTTAAACTCCGGAACATGTACTCCTTGTATACAAACGCCGAAATAAGGAACTTATTTCAAATGTACTGAAAATGTAGAGCTGTCATTTGCCTTTGCCTACAAAGAACTGCCTTGTTGAGGCAAAGGTCAGCCACATTTCGTAGGAAGGGTAGATACTAACACCGAATAATACAAACAGAAAGATGTTTCTATGTTCTGTAGTCACAAATTACATATGGGTTCACTATTATACAGGGTGTTTGGTAGAAGGACTGACACAATTTTTTGAGGGATAGGGAGTGTCATATGTTAACACAAAATTGTTTTATTATTTATTTTTATAAAGAATTTTAAAATTTAACCTGTTACGCCCCGCGTGACAGTGATTCAGAGTCAAACAATAGAAAATCAATTGTGCCTCATTAGCTGTCCTTGACCAATTAAATTGTTCTTCTTTAACACCATTGGGTGACACCACATTCCGGCTCGCTACATGTTTGCGTCTGGGCGCTCCTTGCGGGGCTCCACATCGCTGTCAATGCGGTGAAGGAGTCGACTGCCTCGGACATCATGGCCTATCCTGCAGTAAGAGTGCTGGTCGAATGGCACGGCACGCCAGCATTAACAACATCATCCGTCGGGCTCTTGTCACCACCGGGGTGCCAGCTGTTTTAGAACCCAATGGCTTGGCACGTGATGATGGGAAGAGACCAGACGGAATGACCATAATGCCGTGGAAGTTGGGTAGGCCTTTGGTGTGGGATGCAACCTGTGTCGACACTCTCGCGCCTTCCCATCTTCCTAGCACGGCGGGCTGTGCTGGGGCGGCTGCTGCAGGAGCAGAAAACCTCAAACGGCGCAAATATAACAACCTTATTGGGAGCTATATGTTTGAGCCGTTTGGGGTTGAAACACTAGGGCCTTGGGGTCCGAGTGCCCATCGAGTATTTCGGGATATCGCCAAAAGGTTGGTAGAGTCTTCACGTGACCAGAGGGCTGGCCTTTTTCTAGCCCAAAGAATCAGCATTGCCATCCAACGTGGCAATGCTGCCAGCCTTTTGGGCACTTTTCCCATTGACAGCGATGCGGACGAATTTTTTGATGCCCAATGAGCTCTTCCGCCTTTTTGTTTGTGTATAGTTTTAGTTAAGATAGGATATCATTTTGTTATTTTTATTAATTAATTATATAATTCAGAATTAAGTAATTTTTCGAAACAATTGTAGACCGTATATTAAACGTGCATTGCAAGTATAACACCAAAAGTTATTACGTTCTATTACAACCACAAACAAAAAATATATGACGACATGAAGAAAAACATCTCAATTACCGTGCTACTTAAAACATAGTTTATATAGTTGAAAACCTATAACATAAGACCCCCTGTCCCTAAGAAAATTGTGCCGGTCTTTCTACCAAACACCCTGTATAAAATAAAAATAATAAAGCCTCTTTATTTCATGAAAAGTTTGTATAAGTGCAATTATTGTTTGAAATTACGATTTCTTATACTACTTTCATTTATTAGGGTTTTCTAACATCCTGAGTCGCGGGAAAGTTCGAAAGGGTTACCGAGGCCCCTGGCAACACAGGCAACGGAAGGAACACGGGTGGGTTTTATTCACACCCTCCCGCTCCGCTCAGAGTGGAAGAAGTTATTTGATAATATCCCACCCAAAAACAAAACGGTTTTCTAACATAAATTGTTATTATTAAAATTGACGCTTCATTTGACATAGTGACAAAACAATATATGTACGAGTATGATACTTTATTAGTGATACCAATAAAATTGATTTAAATGTTCAAATTGTTAGTATAAATCAAATTAATGTAAATTATGAAACGTACAATATTTCGTCGTTGCCGTACCTACTCAATAATTTAATTCCCGTTCAATGTTACGATTCCATTTTTTTAATAATTATAACAATTTACTTAAGCTAGTAGATTTATACATTTCTGAAAATATGAATAATACTTATAATTTAGTCATTAAAATTCATGTTTTAATAATCAATAAATAATTATACAAAAATTGAACGCCATATTCACTAGTACTACTCGTATATACACTATTAACCTTTGTTATATTTCGTCATATTGTCAACACATTTATAAAATAACTGGGTGGGTCCAAAGCTAAACCTAGTAACTGGATAGTGATTGAAATTGACAGCTAGCCTTGACACCTACAAGGGCGTCCAATTTTGCCGTGATTTACCTAAAAGTCTATCTAGTTGTCAAGCGAATGGCTATTATAATGGAATGAAATGAAACTGGGATATCGTAATCACTTTTGCACGTCATATAAAAAAATAAAATAATAATAAGCTTGATGGAGTCGAAATTTCATAACTGACTACCCCTGAGAAGAAATGGCGAAACAAACTCAGGAGTCAAGTCTCTTTTAAATTCCAGACATAATCTTGGTCAGATCATGTGAGGACCATGTAGACCCGTGTCGGAAATGGTCTTTTGAGGAAAGAACCACACAGATTGAGTGGACCTGTCCAGTCAGTGCAAGCATTTGTCAGAAATCGTGTAGCTCAACTCAGGACTTAAGGAGCTCAATGACTCGACGAACAGTACGATAGAAAGGACATTTGGACATAGCCGTTATGGGCAGCCTAAAGCTTTATTATGTGCAGTAGGGCTCTTAGGTTATTGAATCCCATTAGGGATGGAAAGCAGAATGCTCTAGGGATTGTGATGATTTCCAAATATTATTAAGATTTGTAGTGATTTTAAATACTAAGTATATAATTGAAAGTATGTAATTTGCTTCAAATGATTTTGTATTTGGTGGAGAGCAGTGGTGGCCCAGTGGTAACGGCCGCGACTTTCGTGTTGTAGGTCGTAGGTTCGAACCCGGACAGGGGCTTTACTTTGTGTAAATTATTTCATCACCACTGCTCTCAAAACGGTGAAGGAAAACATCGTGAGGAAACCGGCATGTCCTAGAACCAAGAATTCGAAGACATGTGACATCTACCAACCCGCACTGGGCCCGCGTGGTGGATTACAGCCCACTCCCACTCACAGAGAAGAGGCCTGTGTCCCAGCAGTGGGAACATTATGGGCTGTTTATGTGTTATGTGTGATTTTGTATAAAAGTAGTCATGAAGTTTAAAAGAATCTAATTTGATAGTTACCGCAACTGAAAAAAAAAACATGATATATTTGGTGTGCTGCGTAATTGCTAACTTAGTTCTCTTCGAGCCTCGGAATTTAAAGGTTGTCTTCAAGAAGTCTAAATACTATACTGATATTATATTTAGTACCTAATTAAATAGTTTTTTAAATATTGCCATATACCAAGTTTGTATGTGTGGAAGAATATACGAGTAAATACAGAAATATTCGTACTGACAAGGCGTTTTAATTTCAGGATAAGCATATTAACCCCCTGTTTTTCCTAGTTCGGAAGATACCGGTAGGTTTTCCAACGCGTGAATGGTACCTACTAACACAGCTGTAGCAAATCTTCTACTCCTTCATTATATGTCCATAAACCAATCAATTTTTTTTAACTCCAATTTATAGTGACCTGGAAGACCTGGACTTACTGCTGAAGATGAGAAACAAGCTACCTGATTGTAAAGGTAGTTTTAGTTGTTGAATACTTCAATAGATAATAATGATTTTCTTTCCTTTTCCTAGTAAAATTTTATTAATCCTTCAAATACATTGCAAACTATAGTTTTGTATTACTTAGAAGCATTTTTTCAATTTTGTATTATGTGTGTACCATGGAGCTGTTTATTATGTTATGATGTATGCTGAATTAAAAAAGCTTGATGTCATACTCACTTAAATGTCTCGCTGATGGTGGCGCGTGTGTTGGATCATTCGGTTCCTTACAAAATGGTTGAGCTGGACGGTGCTGATCCACGCGTCATGTTCGTGAACGGGCGCCGTCAGTTGAGACTGGTCACCTCATATCTGCTAGGGCTTATTTTTAATCTTATATTTTGAATTGTTTTATTTAGTTTTTTTTTTTCATTGTCCTCACAACAATAATGTTCGCTGGATTTTGTAATATCTTGATTTAAAAGGGTGTCCTTGGGGTTTCTTGCCCGTTCTTCTCCATAGAGATCTACGTTTTGGTATGGGCAACTGACTTCAGCTTTCTGACTAACTGACCGAGTCTTTGACAATTCAAAAGTGCTTGTAATTGATTTACTTGAAGTTAATGCTTTGAGTTTGAGTATGAGTAAGATCTTCCTGCACTAAAATCTCGCAATTTCCCATCCATATTTCTACGGGACCTGCCTATTTCTACCTATTTCTACTTACAATAAAAATACGTACTACTAGTCAACCCTACCACTTCTCAGCCTTGTTAGATCCGTGACTCCGTGAGTGACGTCACTTGATCGCCAATAAGAAACGCCCTTGAACACGTCACTCACTGCTTAGGTGACTTGCACAATGTGTGTTCATGGTTTTGAAGAAATGGGGTCGAGCGCGGACTCTGTATGTAGTACCTACCTAGATCGTTTTCTTTTTGAGTTAGTTTTCAACAAGAAACCCTTATAGTTTCGCTATGTCCGTCTGTCTGTTTGTCTGTCCCCGGCTTAGCTAAGAGTCTTAGAACTAGAAAGCTGTAATTTGGCATGGGTATACATATTAGTCACGCCGACAAAATGGTCAATAAAATAAAAACATTTTTTTAGGGTGGGTACCTTGCACGTAATGTGGGGATAATATTTTTTTCTCGTCTATCTCACGGTGTGGGGTATCGTGGATAGGCCGTTTAAAAATATTGCGAGTATGTGAAAACCATTTTTCGATTCAGGGATCTGGTAGCGTAATATTAACTTTAAAGTACAAATTTTTGTTAGTCAAGTCTTGTACGTAAAGTGGGGATATATTTTTTTTTCTCATCCATCCCATAGTGTGGGGTATCGTTGGATAGGCCGTTCATCAATGAATAATGAGGGTCTGTGAAAATAATTTTTCGATTCAGGGATCCGTTTGCGTAATATTAAACTTTAAGTGCAAATTTTTGGAATCAAGGGTATGTGTGTGTGTGTGTCCCGCCAGCAAAATGGTTAATTTTGGATTTGTGAAAATATTCATGGCAGTATACTACTGCCATGAATGTTGATAGTTTTCATGGCAGTATACTACTGCCATGAATGTTGATAGTTTTCTAACTAAAATTATCACACGTAAGTAGGCTTTACAAATTAACGAGTGATAGTCGACCAACTTACATTTGCAGTTGGAGAATTGACCATTGAATTCATCCCAACTACTTGATTGTGTGGCGTCCGACACGCACTTGACCGGTTTTTTTAACTATTGTCTGGCAGTTTGAGTACTTGATGCGTCCTTCCCAAATGTCCTTTCTTTGGTATTGTTAGTCGAGTCGTATTTCGGTCTTTCTTCTCAGAATAGTCGGATAGGAAACACCGAAATCATCTAGTTTTATTTTTGACATGTAGGCAGTTGTCGGAATATTATTCGAACGAGTTTTCTTTCGAAATGATAATATTCTATTTCAATAGGTACTTCATTGGACTTTTATCTGGATATAAAAATACTCGTAAAAGCTTCGATCAATAATTGATCGAAGTGTAAAAGCAATTCATACGAACGAGCAAATTGTTTTTCTATTGCTTATCACTGGAAAATCTTATGTAGTTACATAAACAAAATAGTTTTTCGAAACGTTCATTTGATAGATCGGCTGTCGCTGATGACCAGCGTTCTATACAATCTGTTCACAGTTATTTTACCTCTGACAGCAGAATCCCAATAGCAACCTTATTGTGACGAGAATAAATTTCACTGTTTTGACAGTCTTCTCAATATGGCAGCAACCGAACAGCAACCTTATTAAATATTGTGCGTTCATTATAACTTGACTCGTGACGCAATTGGTAGCACTGAATTGTGCAGTCTTAGTTTCAATACTAATAGAGTTCAAAATAGCGACGGACAGAAAAGAAGTCCCAATCACATGCCTGCAAAATTTGGGACTGGAGGTGGCCCTGCACAAGTCCGAGGCCATGTGTTTTCATGGTACTCTGAACGCGCCACCGTCGGGGTCCCAAATAACGGTAGGAGGGGTTCACATCGGCGTCGAGTCGACGATGAAGTACCTGGGACTCGTCCTCGACAGCCGATGGAACTTCGTGGAGCATTTCCAACGTTTGGCTTCCAAACTGGAGCTGGCCGGAGGCTCTACGCGGGGGTCGTGCGGTCCATGGCCCTTTACGGGGCACCTGTGTGGGCACTTTCCCTGGCGCGGCGGCCAGCCCGCCGGTTGAGCACGGCCGAAAGGGTCATAGCAGTCCGGCTGGTCCGGGGATACCGCACGGTCTCCAGCGAGGCGGCAAGCCTCCACACCTGCCACAATTGCGGCATACGGTGGAGGTCTGCCCGGCTTGCGAAGAGCACCGCCGTGTCCTCGTGGAGGCGATCGGCGGCAGAGATCTCTCACGTCCGGCCCTGCTCCAGGCCATTCTACGGAGCGAGAGGGCATGGGCAGCCGTTACCTCCTTCTGCGATGTAGTGATGCTTGCGAAGGAGGAGGCGGGATGGTTGAGGGAAAGACAAACTTTGCACCCTCTCGCCGTCGCAGGAGACGCCCTGGGCGTCGGGAATCCCAGGCGGATTTCCGGCCACCGTAAGCAGGCTTGCGGACGGTAAGCAATGGGTAGCTCGCCGTCCGGTAAGGATCAGGCCTGGGTCGACGGCTCCTTGTGAATTCGCGGTTCAATAATGTATAAAAGTTGAAAAGAAATTGTTCGTAACGAGTTATTAAATTTTAATTAAAAATAAAAATAATACTTTACGATTTTTTTTTCTCGAATTACACGCGGAGCCACAGTTCGATTTAAGTACCCCACACCCTTGCCGTCTCCTTGTTAGTATCATATTATATTTTATTTCGTCCTTCAGAACCAAACAAATATCACAAAAATAATCTAATAAGAGACAAGTAATGTTTTGGCTTCGAATTTAGCTTTACTTTATAAAATAGCTAGCTGCGCCCTGCGGTTTCATCTGCATATGTCTCAATCCAGTGGAAATATCGGGATTAAAAGTATTCTATGTCCTAACCCAGGTCATGGTCTACCCATGTGCCAAATTTCATCCAAATCCGTTCAGCCGTTTCAGTGTGAAAGCGTAACAAACAAACTCACTTTCGCATTTATAATATTAACTAGCTGCGCCCCACGGTTTCAACCGCACGTGTCTCGATCCTGTGAGAATATCGGGATAAAAAGTATCTTATGCTCTAATCCAGGTCATGGTCATCCATGTAGCCAATTTCATCCAAACCCGTTCAGCCGTTTTAGCGTGAGAGCGTAACAAACAAACAAAGGAACAAACAAACACACTCTCTCTCGAATTTATAATATTAGTTAGGATTAGGATGTAACTCACTGTTTGGATAGAAACAAACAGACCATTTTCCTCGTATTTATTGACTATGTATGAATATTTCGTTCTCGTGTTTGAAGTATTTCAAATTAACCACTCAGAAAATATGAGCTCGTTGATTCATTCTTCAAAGCCTTTCTAATATCGTTTTGACTTCTAAGAAATTATAATTAAGGAAATAGGAAATACGTAGGTACTTATAATATTTTGTTTAATTAAATTGGCTCTTGGTTAATATAAGTAGAAGCATACATTAGTAATCCTCGGTTTTGATGCTATATTGGATTTAAGAGCTCTTTCTGAAGGAGCTCGCCCTTTTTTTTTTTTTTCGAGGGTGGGAAATCATCAAATCTTATCTTCATCCGTCTGCCCGTATCTTCATTGACGGACTTGGGGAGTCCCCCTTTTTTTTGGGTGGAAATCATCAAATAACTTCTCCCGCTCTGGGCGGAGCGGGAGGGTGTGTCAGACTCTTACTGACTAAAACCCACCCGTATTCCTTCCTGTTGCCTGTGTTGCGGGGGCCTCGGTGACCCATAAGTACCTTCCCGCGACCCCGGAGTACCTTCCCGCGATTCCGGAAGGAGCTCGCCCTGGGAAGTAAGTACTTTAATCATATCTATTGTCTGTTCCGATAGTATCTAACGAAAGTGTTAACAAAAGGGTCATAAAACGTATTGTGGATGCCATTTTGTAGTTCCACTTACAGATTGAGTGCTTTGATTTGATTATTTCAATAATTAAATCCGAAATTCTAATTTTTAAATCACCTTAAATATGTTTTTCATTTGACAATTGATGTTAATTTTATAACACATTTTCGTCGATGATTTTTCAATTACAATTTAATAATGTTATTCATACATTATGTGTTCGAAAAAGTTATGAGATTATAAAGTTGTAACCTTCTAAATATACCTAGATGAATGTGTTACTAATTCCCTTCAGTGAATGATTGCGTAAGAATTTAACCTGAACGGGGTTTGTTTACACTTTCTTCAGATATTTTTGGAACAGACTATACATGTTTTGTCGCCAAGCAACATTGCTGTGGTCTGGTTCGATGAGAATGATAGCCGGTGTAATAACAGGCACCTGCAATAAGTATGACAGCTTTGTCTCTGGCATGTCAAGGCATATTTCACACTAACGCACACACAAATACAAACACACACACACACACACACACACTACTATAGTCACACTTAGACATACAATTACACACAACACAGCTGCTAATCACTTTATAAGTCATTGTTTCTCTTTGCATTTAAAACTAAGTTCTTAAACTTAATTTTCATAGTCTCTATATTGTTGTAGAAAATCCTTAAAATAATAAATTTTATCTATGACATTTTGTAATAATTACTCTGTGGTTCTAAGAAAATACACTACGGCCGATGAATAAAAAGAAGATGTCTTCGACGAATGATCGCAGAGTGTTTCTTTTAATCTCCAAAATTCCTCAAGATCAAAAACCTGAATTAATATATATCGAGTAGGAACAATTTATTAAAATTGTTGACTATTAATTAAGGGACGGAGCGAGACAACGCCAACACAAGTATTATTAATAACTTACTGAGGCTGTTTCATTCACATTTATACTAACCGTTTGAGACACAATAATAAACAATTTTATTGTCTGTGATGCCTCTGGTATTGTGACGGCATCTACAACTCCACATGCGAACTGCGCATTAAAACCTGACGTCACACAAATCCTGCATCGCACAAGCAGAGTTTACCGCGCGACACAAATCACACCGACCGACCTTCCGACCTCGCCGCCGACATCCCTCGCGAAAACCCCGACGTAATTGTCCCCCCCGAACATTGCTCGACGAAGTGCCAGCCCGCGCCGCAGCTGAACCCCGTAGTTTTAAATTCCCCGTTTAATAATAATACAGATCAGATCCAGCCTGTCCCACCTTGCTGTCCTCCCCCCAGCGACGCCCTAAGCCGAGGTCCGTACCCCACAGGGGGTGCCCTTAGCGTGCAGTCGCTTAGAAATGTAAGTAATTCGCCCCTGGCTGGAGGCTTTGAGTCCGCTTAAGGCAGCCACAGGATAGTTCGGTTGAGTAATGACGACCTCTCAAGGTCAACTACGAGATGCCATACATAAAAAAAATTAAAATAACCAACTGTCGGGCAGTTCCCCATCAGACGCAGCACCCGTCTGGTCGGAAGATCTTCCCTTTAGTATTGCAAATGTCCATAGGCGGTGGTGTCTACTTCAGGAGGAGGCCTTATTTGGCATCCCGAAAACTTATTTATATGTATTGAAAAACTTGAGCCGTAGTCGTAGGACCAGCTACTTTTAGCGACCTTAAGACGCTGACAACACCTAAACCACGGTCACTATCAGATTGCATAGAAAAGAAAGAGAACCGCGATGACACAGCGCTTGTAATTTATTTCAAAATATGAAGCAATTATCTATTTACTCAAAATTGAGTTGAGTAATCGAAAATAAAAAACAATCAAGTTCTGCATTCAAATAAGACGCTCTTGTTATTAGTTAAATACGTAACGTATGTTGATATTTCATACATATATTTTGGTTTAGAACTCAAGGAAAGGGATTAGTTTAACCTTAGTTTGTATCAAGATTTTATTCTCAAAACGTGTTTTGGTAACAACCACGTTTTGGATAATATGTTCAAAATTAACATATATTTTTTCCGCTACCCCAAACTACACAGATATGGCAATTTTTTTTCTTAAGAGAAGCCTATTTTTGTCAATTGGGTCTTGTCAGCGCCTTAACTCAGATATTATTGGACTGCCAGCCGGTGCGGTTTTAAGGAAGATGTAATGAGAAAAGAGTATGTTTATCGATGCATTGGTCATGTTGAGACGACGAATGACAGGCGACGCCCTAGGAGGACATTATGGTGACGTAATTGGTGACAACCGGCGTGCGTGACCAGATGTATGAACGTAAACGAAGCAAAAGGAGTATGTAAGGAGCGTAGCAGGTGGCGTTCTATAGTTTCTGCCCACATGTATGTTATGTAATGGCGAATTCCGCACGAACCAATATGTAGAAGAATTACATCTAACATCGATATTGGAAGAGTTTTCCAGGAAAACGCAATATCATACCTAGGCATTTCTACTGTTTGCAGCATTATTGCATCTGTTTGAAAGGAATAAGTAGTACTGGTGAAAGTACTGGCGGCATATTATGTCGTCTTTCGTGTCATTCATATAAAGTTTAAATTACAATGATTGGCAAACACTTATGAGTGTTTGCCAATCATTGTAATTGAATGTAATTGAAAAAAAATGAAGCATCTGTGACTTATATAGGTACCTGAGTAGGTATTTACGTATAACTTTATTTAGTTATAGTTTTCTTTTCACTTCTCATGCTCTAAAAGTTCGTCTTTATGTTGTACGTAGGCGACATAAAATCGCTTTTTATGCTCTAGTGCATAAAGTAAACTTTTTTCTAAGACTAAGATAATTAGGCTCAACAGCCACAGGTACAATAAGACGTCGCAGATTAAAGTAGTTATTTTATTATTTAATTTGCTTTACATTATATCACTTCCTTGTTTTTCGTTAATTTAATAAAACCAGATAAAAATCTGTCATTTATTATTTAAAAACCCAAAGAAACGTTTTTATGACTTGGCAGTATGAAATACCCAAGTCGAATGACACAATGTTGAAAATTAAAAAATAAAAAGTTTTGGGGCGGGAATTAGCTATTCTCTTCTTCATTTTTGTAACATTTTTGAACAGTGAAAATTGATTAAACTAAAACAATGGAATATTCATGTGACGAAGAAATTACATTCTTGCCTAACACGCTAGAATGCGAAAAATGCGAAAAACGTGGTTGAAGAAATATTAGCGCCCAAGCAACTTTATCTCAACACGTACGATAATTTCATGCGATCAAACAAACAAGTAAATACTGTTACATACTTAATGCCTGTTTAACTTTTTCGCAATCGAAGTGAAAAGCAGAGTGTATAACTTGGGCATAAACGAGACTTTTTACCCCTCGGCTTAACTATCCACCCTCTTCGCATGGCTTCTTGTATGCACTAGTTGTACAATCTACTATTTAATCAATTGTAATACCTTGGAGGTACTAAGCATTACATTTGATTAAACGATAATTTGAGATTACCTACTCTCCTCCGGTTTCTTAACCCCTATTCAGTTTAATATGTTCTGAAATATCAAGTGATTTTATTGGTTGTATTATTTCGTGAACCAATAAAAAGATTTGAAGATCGAAGACTTGATCTGACTTTCGAAAGCAATGAGATTGTTCGATAAAAACTGTAACCTTGTAAACGTAATGTGCAAAATAAACCATCCACACGTAACAGACATGACCGTGCGATCCCCTCGCTATTTATGTCATAATATTGATCAGAAGATACACTAATCCGTGGCCCGATAACATTGCACCGGCGCGTACTGACTCATGTTTGATGTTACAGATATGAGACCGAAAGGTTTTAAGGTAATCGGTTTTTGGTTGATTTGCACCGATGTTTTGAGTGTTAGATTAGAGGTCACCAACCCAGAGAAATGGTGAAGGAACTTTGTGTCTTATCTATTTAATTATAAGTGTCGTTTTTGTAATGAAGAGCTTGTCATAGGTACGTCCCTTATCAGGTAATTGACGCTGTAAATGACAAAAGAGAACAAATTAATAAAGATCCTACTAATTATGACAATACAGGGAATGATTACTCTCTTTATAAAATGTGATCTCTTTTGACGTACCTAATATGCTGTTATTATGGATTTGTATTTAATCATAAGTAGGTTGCAATTAATTTTCTATCTAGTGTCTAGTGAACAATCCTTAATGCCATGGAACCACGGGTAATTAAAATTACCCCTGGACCCGATAATGGGTCGACCCACCGGGACCACGGGTAACGAGTGGTTTCTTCTACAGTACTTTTTTTGACATTGATTCCTTTTATGCCTCGTGGATAAATATGATAAAAAGAAAAATTAATATTTTTCAAAATGCTTCTAAATGCTAATTTGATTTTCAGTTTATTCAATAAGAAGTTAGTGTTCTTATTTATGGTATTAATTTAATTTAGTTAATGTTAATAATGATCTTGTAATTTGGTTATGTAAATAAATGATATTATGAAATTTATGGTATAAAAGACAACATATCGATTGTAATTATTGATCCACCTTCCTTATAACGTTCTCATATGCGTTTGAAAAAAAGATCTAGAGAACTCAAGATTAAGAAAGGAAGGAAGATTAAGGAATTAAAATAAAATATTAATTTCTTATTCTACTCACATAGACTTCACATAGGCTTAATTTCTTATTGTTTGTTCTCAGGTTGCGGACAGGATGGAGTGCAGCTCGGAGCGAGCCCCCCCTCACTCCCAGCGAGAGAGAGGCCATAGCAGCCGTCGTGAAGAGAGCTGAGAAGATAGAGGAGGTGGAGGCAAAAAGAGTGGGGAGACTCGTGGCTAGACTTGAAGGTAAGATCATAGAGAGAGGCCATAGCAGCCGTCGTGAAGAGATCTGATAAGATAGAGTAGGTGGAGGCAAAGAGAGTGGGGAGACTCGTGGCTAGACTTGAAGGTAAGATCATAGAAAGAGGCCATAGCAGCCGTCGTGAAGAGATCTGATAAGATAGAGTAGGTGGAGGCAAAGAGAGTGGGTGGACTGGTGGCAAGGCTTGAAGGTAAGAAAGAAAATATTGACACACGAGCGGTCACAATTTGACCATAGTATACAAGGGTTGCCACCATAGTACTTACATATACCTATAAAGGTATAGGTACTATGGTGAAATTGGGACTACTTGTGATGTGCAAGGCCGTAGCCAGCAATTCACTTCGGAAGGGTGCTCTGGACCAGTGACAATATATACACACAGTAACAATAATAAACAATATACCCAACAATACGCATATATTATAATTTTATATAATTACAAATTTAATTAAAAGGCAACCGACGTGGATGATCATCATCATAAAGCGTCGACAACGATCTCTGGATTGAGTTTCTGGAGTCTCATGAACCCCTCCTCTGCTCACGGCTTTGGGTGTGAGCTTGACGTACGTGCAGATTTCCGATTGCAGCTAACGTCTAATTAAAATGAAGAAGTCGTCTTTCTTTTTCACAACCGACCTTTATAACAATGATAGACAGTTTTTCCAAGTATGTATTCCATATTCAAATACATGTTCCCAATTGATGTTTTTTTCCTCTTAATATACTATAATATACCCGAGTCACTTTAGCGTGGCAATAGCAGTCATTGCCCTTTCCCTAATATCTCTCCATAAGAACCCAAACAATAAACTGTGTATGGTTTTTCGTTATTGGAAGATATTGATATAGATGAAATGACTCGCAGGACGTTAATGATGGGCAGCCGTCACCGCCTTCTGCGAAGCAGTAATGCTCGCGAAGGAGGAGGCGGGACGGTTGAGGGAAAGGCACGTCTCGCGCCCTCTCGCCCCTAGCCGCCGCAGGAGACGCCCTGGGCGTCGGGAATCTCGGGCGGATTTCCAGCCACCGTAGGCGCGGGCTTGCGGACGGTGAGCAATGGGTAGCTCACCGTCCGGTAAGGACCAGGCCCGGGTCGACGGCGCGTCGTATTCCACGCGCGCCTCAAAGAGATGTCGTCAGCACAAAAGTAGGGGTCCACTAGGGCCGATGCCTGCCGGGGTCGCGGGAAGGTACTTATGGGTTACCGAGGCCCCCGCAACACAGGCAACAGGAAGGAATACGGGTGGGTTTTAGTCAGTAAGAGTCTGACACACCCTCCCGCTCCGCCCAGAGCGGGAGAAGTTATTTGATGATTTCCCACCCTCAAAAAAAAAAAAAAAGGACGTTAATGAACTTTCAGTTTTTGAAATAAAGAATGTTAGAAAATGTAGGTCAATGACCGCTATTGCCACGCTAAAACAATTCGAACATAGAATAAATTAAGTTGATTTCAAAAAAGCTAGTACTATTAAGAAGTCATAGTATTTTTTAAATTGTAGCGCAAACTGAAATTTATGTGTGGGTTTCAAAGTTATTTTTCCAATAACACATAACTACCTATTTGATTACATGTTAGGAAACTAAATTCTGAACGCAGAGTAGATGATGAAGACGCAGCACAGGGTGGGCTACGCCGTAGCTGTGTGGCGTAGCAAGTCGTAGCGCGCTACGACCGAGTTGAACCCGCCCGTGATTCTAATATTACAGAAATTACACGTCATAATACTTAGCGAATTTCAGCCTGTGGTTCAGCCTAGTTATAATTAATCTGTCTATCTTGTTTACTTCCCTTCATTTCTCTACCTACATTCAGCCTTATCAAGTGCCACTGTAATTTCAACTACGAACTTAACTTTGACTTTATTCAAGCTAAGTACAGTAGCGTTTCATACGAAAATTATTAGTTTCAAATTAATATTAATTTTCTTATAAAACGCTACTTAGTTTAAGCAAAGTTAAAGTTCACTCTTTAGATATCAGTCTTAGACTAAGAGATTAACAACTCACACCAAATCGTCCCCACTTCACTTTTAAGGTCTCCAAATTAGTACTACGTAATCAAATTGGATTATTTACATAAGTAGCTTATTTTTGTGATGTGCCTACAACATCACAAAATATAAGGAAAAGTGTCACCTTACAAGTATTTCCACTTTATGTGATTCTAATTCCTCATATTTTATTTAAGGATGTACCAGACGACTCAGAAAGTATAGCGAAAAAATGTTTTAATGTATGAGAGACTGGCCAGTTATAATCTATTTTGAATATATGATTATTTGTAAGTAAATAGGTACGTTCCAATTTCAAAACTTCCCTCCACATTGTTTGCGAGCTAATTTAAATTATCGTATCTCATTAAAAAAAATATTTGCGCCGGGAACATTTTCGCGCTATGATTTTAACGATTTCAAGTGTCGCCAGAAACCGGACGAATCGTACGATAGACTTCAAATGGCATTCATGGATGAAGGCCCTTCTAAGGCAACCGTGTATCGTTGGTATAACGAATTCAAGCGCGGTCGACTAACTTTGGGGGATGAAGAAAGAAGTGGTCGCCCTTTCACGGTTGTTACGGAAGAAAACATGCTAGCAGTGAAAAATTTAATCCATGCCAATAGGCGAGTATCAATCATACTGTAGGTTGGATCGGGAAGCCTTCACGAAATTCTACGCGTGCATCATCGCGTGAGGAGGATAGTTTCACGCTGGGTGCCTCACAACCTCACCGATGCACAGAAGCAGGCCCGGGTGGAATGGTGCCGTGATAATGATAAACTTTGAAGCAGGCTTGTCTCGGTGTGTTAGGACATCATTACAGGTGATGTTTTTTGGATTTATTAATACGATTCAGAAAAGAATCAACGCCTACCAAAGTGAAGCGATGTAGAAGCGGGGGAAGATTTTGATCGCGAGCTTTTTTTAATTTGACAGGTTACTTGGTGTCAATACCTTTATGGAACCAAGGAAGCGTCAACGCTGAATGGTATACTACCAAATGCTTGGCAGAAGTGTTCTCTGTTGTGAGCAACAAGCGACCAAACACAGGGCATCGCGGGCTACTACTCCACCACGACAACGCGTCTTCGCATATCGCGCTCAAAACGAGGGACTTCCTGGATAGCACGCCGGTCAAATTCCTGGGTCACCCTCCTTACAGCCCTGACCCAGCACCGTGTGGCTTCTTTTATTCCCGAAAATAAAAAATCAGCTCAAAAGGATACAATTTTCATCGCCGGAAGATGCGCTGTCAGCGTTCGAGCAGGCTGTAAACGAAGTTTCTGCGGCGGACTAGAAAAATTGTTTCGAAAACTGGTTTGGAAGCATGAAACTTTGTATAGAGGCTAGTGGAGAGTACTTTGAAAAGATTTAATAAGAAAATATTTACCTATAAACCATTTAAAAATTTTCGCAAAGCTTTCCGAGTGTCCCACGTTTAAAGACAAAAAAAAATCTCACCCTTTCACACCCCCGATTTGTGAAATAAGAATATGCTTCTAATTCCCGTAACACGCGACGGAAGGCGACTAATCCTTCCTCGGAATAAGAATTTAGTAAGTGCTGAAAACGTTTTGTCGTAACAAATCCAAAAGGAATTTCGAACAATAATAAATTTTTCGTCTTGTATTAATTAATAATCTTTGTATCCTACTTACCATTAGCATATTAAGTACAGATCGGAAATGCGTGGATATTAGAGATAGCTTCCAGGTTTTTATAACAAGATATTTTTTTTTGTTTCTGTTACAAAATATCATGTAGTTAATCAACCTATTTTGATGTTATATCTAAATCTTCTAAATTTCATGAGAAATCTAATTTACTTTTGCCAATGTTGCTTTAGGCCTCCTCTTAAGTCAGAAAAGAGTACTTTAAAAGGACCAGCTCTCAACTAAACTGTAAGACTGAAACCTTTACCTTTGGTCGCTACCCGCCCAAGCGACACGCGTCTTGTGACAGCGACTGCGGATAAAAATTGAACGAAGTTGTTTAGAGTTCACACATCACCACGATGCGACTTGCAGAGCGAAACTTGCAGAAACAGGTGGCGCTCGCGCTTGTCGCTTCACGCAATTGGCGTCGCCAGTCGCATCGCTCGAGGTCGTGAACGGAGTCTTAAAGGACCTCTCAATTAGACAGTACAGCTCAGACCATTAAAGATAAAAAGGTTAATTAATCATACCGGCGCTTTATAATTCAGTTCATTCATTAATCACTGGATTCTGCAGAAAAGTGACTCAAAAGAGAATGTTTAATGAATTATTTATGGAATTTATTATAACTGAAGTGAGTGAGCAGTGGTGGCCCAGTGGTAACGGCCGCGACTTACGAGTTGTACGTCGTAGGTTCGGACCTAGACAGGCGCATTACTTTGTGTAAATTATTTCATCACCACTGCTCTCAGAAACGGTGAAGGAAAACATCGTGAAGAAACCGGCATGTCCTAGAACCAAAAATTCGAAGACATGTGACATCCACCAACCCGCACTGGGCCCGCGTGGTAGATTACGGCCCACTCCCTCTCGCAGAGAGGAGGCCTGTGTCCCAGCAGTGGGAACATTATAGGCTGATTATGTATTATAACTGAATGACCATTAGCTGGGTCTTGGACTAATGAACACGATAACGCGGCCAATACAGGTCCAGTATGCGGGATATTTGTGAACCTTGAAGGTTTTAAAGCTAAATATGGTCATCGTTATTATTGTTAAAACCGTATGCAAGGACTTTTTTGTAGTGGGACGGGCAACGGGCCTTTTGTAGGGTTCCCTAGTCAACAAGGAACCCTTATAGTTTCACCATGTTCGTCTGTGTGTCTGCCTGTCGGTCCCCGGCTTAGCTCAGAGACTCTTAGTACTAGAAAGCTGTAATTTGGCATGGGTATGATCTCTCCCTTGCCTGTGAAGTGGGGATGATATTTCTTTTTTCTTCATGGTGTGGGGTTTCGTTGGATAGGCCGTTCAAAAATATTGCGTCTGGGAAAATCATTTTTCAATTCAGGGATCCGCTTGCGTAATATTTAGCTTTAAAGTGCTATTATTTGTTCGAGTCAAGTGTACAAACCCCCCCCCCCCCCTCCATCCCTGCCAGCTAAATGGTTGTTTTTGGATATATGAAAAAAATCATGGCAGTAGTACGTACATATAACGAAATTAAAAGAAAAACTTTCACAGCTAAGTAGGTTTTACCAGTTAACGAGTAATAGTCGTCCAACTTACGTTCGCAGTTGGAGAATTGACTGTGACGTATATCGGTGTATGGAAATGATCAACTACAATGTTAAGTTTGTTTTTGGGATAAATTCATCCCAAATACAGAACCCTTCATTCTGCCTGGTCCGACACGCACTTGGCCGGTTCTTTTTTGTTATTCTGTGGACTAAAGGCCTCTCACAATTTTTTCCAAGTACTCTTTACCTAATCTTCTTTTCAATTCTTTATACAATCTTATTTATAAAAAAGTATTGTCCTTTAGAAATTACTAGCGACCCGCCCCTGCTTCATACGGTTTCTATGACTTGACAAAACATCGATATTTCTTTATTATAATATCAAAATCAAAATCAAAATATTTTTATTTCACATAAACCTGCATGGGCACTTATGAAACGTCAGAAGCTAGGTGCACGGTTCCAATTGGTCGTTTCCTATGGAGAAGAGCCGGCAAGAAACTCCACGGTTAGTCTTTTAAAAAAATGAGTAAGTTTGTAAGAAAGTATGTAAGTTTAATATTATTATTAACGTTTTATATTATTATTATTATACACATTTGAACACTCTCGCCAGTAGAATTTTTGAATATGTATAGTTCTCGTCTCTACGACCGTATTAATAAAAGAAATTACATACATAACTTAACAAAAAACGAGTGCAAAAAAGGATTACAAATCTTATTACTAAAGTTAAATTCCAGGGAGACTGAAGATCTTCTCAAACCAATGCAATAGAGGTATTTAAAAAACACAGACGCATACACGCACTCACGCATACACACACACAGCGTTTTAAAATGATTAATTATAACTTTTTTTTTTATATATATGCTATCACTGTTGGTCAAGCGTACTCATAGCTGCAGATAGACTGAACCGTTGAACGCCAGACTCCAGATACCTATGTTCTTATGCACCAATGGTGTATCACGCGACAGTTCAGAAGTATTAGCATGTCGGTGACGCGAATCTATAAGTTTTTCCCCTACCAAAAATCTCTCAACACGTCTAAAGAAGTTTTCAATTTAAAAATTGAGCCGCCGCGGGACGCCTGGTAAATGTGAAACATTAAAACTATTTTTGTATAGAACTCAGCACGGTGACAGCGGGGATCGCCAGTAGATCTATGGTTCTTAAACTATTTAGGCCCCGTCCTCGTAGGTGGCCACATTTATTGCGGCGTCAGAGACGAACGTTATTTAAATGTACAGCGATGGTACATCCAAACATCAAGTTCACACATACAGATACAAACGGTGTTTTTGTTTTATAATATGTGTAATTGTCGGCCTTTAGAAGTAATTTATAGAAAGAAAAATTGTTTATTCTGCACAAACATTACAAAAAAAATATACATAAATTGTTTTTTTTCTTGTTGTTTTTATGTATTTTGTTTTCTCTTCTACTCTTACACACGGTGTCTACATCTCTTTGTGTACTGTCCTATCGCAGGTATGCCGGAAGATATTTCTTTAGAAATAAGCATCACCTTTGTACGCATTTTTCTGTTCCTTTCTTCTTGTCTGTTTATGTGTGTACATAAACTGTTAAATAAATAAATAAAATACACACATACAAAGTAGCCAAAAGCCTCGTATTCAAGCAATAAAAGTTCCACAATATTGTCCATTGCTTGATTTATTATTCTTCTTCATAGGTACTTAAACTAAACTAACTTTTTTAATTAACTTCATCTCCATTTTGTCCAGGAATGCGTCGTTCAGCACAAGGACCAGCCCCTCGGACGTGCCTGCTCTGCGGTGAGGCCGCTCGACTCCTAGCTCCTCTCAGAACATGCTCCATCTGCAGACACACAGCCTGCTCCAAGTGTGTCATAGAAAACCTAACACATAGGTAATTGTTATCTACAACTTGGCACTTAGAACTGAATAGATTAGACACATTTTAATTAAGACGCTGACAACACCTTAACCGCGGTCACTGTCAGATTGCATAGAAAAGAAAGAGAAGCGCGATGACACAACGCTTGTGATTTATTGCAAAATATGAAGCAATTATCTATTTACTCACAATTGAGTTGAGTAATCGAAAATAAAAAACAACCAAGTTCTGCATTCAAATAAGACGTTATTGTTATTAATTAAATACGTAACGTATGTTGATATTTAATACAGATATTTTGGATTAGAACTCAAGGTAAGAGGTTCCTGCCGGGGTCGCGGGAAGGTACTAATGGGTCACCGAGGCCCCTGCAACACAGGCAACGGAAGGAATACGGGTGGGTTTTAGTCAGTAAGAGACTGACACACCCTCCCGCTCCACCCAGAGCGGGAGAAGTTATTTTATGATTTCCCACCCAAAAAAAAAAAGGTAAGAGGTTAGTTTAACGTTAGTTTGTATCGAGATTTTTTCTTCAAAACGTGTTTTAGTAACAAGCAAGTTCTGGGAAATATGTTCAAAATTAACATATATTTTTTCCGCTATCACAAACTATACAGATTTGGCAATTTTTTTTTTTCTTAAGTGAAGCCTATTTTGATCAATTGGGTTTTGTCAGCGCCTTAATATTAGCCCACTACGATTGGAAATCCATTAGCTCTGAGCCTGATCATTATTGCAAATTGACAATTGATCATTAATAATAGTGATCTAGGAGGTAATTAACAATCACATGTAACTAGATATCGCATGTAAACAATTCATCTCAATCAATCAACATTCAAAGCATTGGAAGCCATTTTCCACAGTCACGGCGTGCAGCTGGAGACAATTTCTGTTCTGTGCTCGTGATTATAAATCGATATGGTTTATTTTAATTTCTCTTAGGCGTGGGTCGTTACGTGATTTTCGAGAAACGTAACTTACAACTAGTGACTTCGAAGGCGTCACCTGTTTTTAAAACGCGTGATTTTAGTGTCTAGTTATTTTAGTATCTAGATTTATTTTTTTCTTATATATTACGTTGCGAGCGCATGTTGTTTCTTTCGCGCGTACGAAAGAAACAACATGCGCTCGCAACGTAACTTTAGTATCGTTTTTCTCTTTTGATTTGGTCACGTGGTTACGAAAATCACTTGTTGTTTGACTTGAAACTAGTTATTCGGCTACATGCCTCGTAGCCAGTTATCGGAACTAGAGACGTGAAATAACGCCCATACCTAATTAATGTTTATTATTCGAGTAATGGCAATGGACAGACTTGTGTGGAAAAGGCAGCCCTTGGCCCAGCAGTGGGACATTACGGGCTGAATAGACAGATAGATTCGAGTTAGCTGATATCTTTGCATGCACGTGTTTTCGTGATAAATAAACCTATTTTTCTTGCTTCCTTCCTTTTGTTTCATTATATCTTGGCATAATTCAACAAGCCGTACAGTCTTCGTTTGATTCTGTATAATTTATGTAGTTAGTTATTTAGTTTAGAGATTCGTTTACGTAGTTTGTTGTATGTAGTTTACACAATGTATATTCATATTATTAATGAACTTACGAAAGGTTGTTATCAAGTCGTACATATCGACGGTTAAAGGCATAAGCGACATTTTGGTCGAAAATGAGTTATGAATGGCATCCTTCTTAATCTCTATTTTTAAGTAGGAGTAGGCATTCATAACTCATTTTCGACCAAAATGTCATATATAATCAGCCTATAATGTTCCCACTGCTGAGACACAGGCCTCCTCTCTGCGAGAGGGAGTGGGCCATAATCCACCACGCGGGCCCAGTGCGGGTTGGTAGATGTCACATGTCTTCAAATTTTTGGTTCTAGGAAATGCCGGTTTCCTCACGATGTTTTCCTTCACCGAAATGTCGCTTATGCCTTATTACCTTTTAACTGTCGATATAATCTATTCGTTCCGAATCTCTGGTACTGCCTTCAGGTAAAATTTGTGAGTTGGTAATCTTCGGAACTACTGATCGGATTCTGAAAATTCTTGCACTAGGAAAGCTACATTATCCCTGAGTGTCTATAGATATGTTTTATGTTGAACGAAGTCGCGGGCAGAAGCTAGTCTTTTATATTACTTGAGCCCCATAATGCATAATCAGCCTATAATGTTCCCACTGCTGGGACACATGCCTTCTCTCGGAGAGAGGCATATAATGGCATCGTTAGCATCAATGGCGTCTTCCTGTTCCTGAAAAATGCAAAAAAATACATCCAAAAACACTTCGCCTAAACTTAACATACCATCACGCCTGTATTCCCCGAAGGGTTAGGCAGAGGTTTAGGTTATACACCCACATTTCACCAGTTATGTTTAAGTCTCATGTAATAGAGGGCGAACCTATTGCCATCAACCCGGGCACAAATCCAGACTCCGGGCTGTTACTGAGAAATTCCAAATGGAAAATCCAATAACACTTTTACCCGACCCGGGAATTAAACCCAGGACCTCGTGCTCAGCAGTAGCGCTTGCGACCACTAGACCAACGAGGCAGCCAATCTCCACTCAGAAACACAAACAGAAACTTAAGCCTGTTTAAAGAAAGTGAACTAAACTGAAGTACTCTTACACAATGGTGCCGATTCCCTTGTTCACAAACTAAACTAAATTTAAGTTCAGTGCATCTTTTTCTTTCTATTTCATTAAGAAAAGAACAGAAGATAAATTTTAGTTTAGTCCTGTCAAATTAATCAGCGCCTGTCACTACTCCATACAAGTTTAGACGTGATTAAAAACTTGCCTACTAAAATTACGTCAATGTACGTCAAGCGCTGATTAATTTGACAGGACTAAACTAAAATTTATTTTCTGTCCTTTTCTTAATGAAATAGAAAGAAAAAGATGCACAGAACTTAAATTTAGTTTAGTTTGTGAACAAGGGAATCGGACCCGTGTTAGGTTAACACACTGAATTTAAGTTTCTCACTAACTGATTGTTCCGCCACTTCTTCTTCCCAGCTAAAGTACTAGGAAACGGTGAAGGGCGGGCGTTTTTGGGGGACTGTCTTATGTAATTTTGACGTTCGAAAAGTGCTGATTCTCAGCCTAGTTTGAATAAATGACTTTGATTTTGATTTTGATAATTATCTTTACTCCCTTGTACTCTACAACAATAGACGCTGAACTTCTTGTAAATACTGAAACAAGTGACGGTCGACTTTATAATTTTCCGAGAAAACGAAGAATGGGAAAGTGAACTACAGATTTTACCATTTTACATTTGTTTGGTTCCCGATAAACAATACAGGGTGAAGTTGAATTCTTGGGCATCCTCTTAAGGGGTCATTGTAATCATCATTATGAAGCAACTTTTACTATGGTACCAAACCTGAAGTCGTGAAAAAAAATCAGCTGTTCCCTACATTTATGTTGGCTTAACTCGTCAAAATATAGGAATCAGTTGTTTTTTCTTTTCGCGATTTCAGGTTTAGGATTGGATATGATTGATATATTGGATTATATTGGATAGGATTGTTGTTCATAATGGTGGGTCATTGTACTCACAATGACCCCTTAAGAGGATGCCCATGAATTCAATTCACCCTGTAGATCTCTTTTTCACATCTATACAGATAAATAAAATTGGATCGCTGTTTGTAATATTAAAATAACCGCTTTTTACTAAATGCATATGGATGTATACACGGTACATATACCAAAATATATTTTTTTACAATTTTTGTCTGTCTGTCTGTCTGTTTGTTCCGGCTAATCTCTGAAACGGCTGGACCGATTTTGACTGGACTTTCACTGGCAGATAGCTGATGTAATAAGGAGTAACTTATGCTACTTTTATTTTAAAACATTTTTTTTTAAATTAATATTTATATATAAATAAATCATCGTCTGCCTAGCCTTTTTTCCAACTATGTTGGGGTCGGCTTCCAGTCTTACCGGATACAGCTGAATACCAGTATTTTACATGGAGCGACTTCCTATCTGACCTCCACAACCCAGTTACTGGGTTAATAATAAAAAAAAATATGTTTCCGCGCGGACGAAGTCGCGGGCACAGCTAGTGTATAATAATAGTGTATGAGTATTTAGAGGGAAGGTACATAATTGGGAAACATTAGGGCACATAGGTTTGTGTGTACCGGACAGGTTCGTCGCTCGGACCAATCTTTTAAGTGAGGCGCCACTGACGCGCGCACTCCGCACTCTCAACCTCATAGCTAGTGACACGGACCTATTCTGTTGTTCTCTGAATGAGTTCACAAAAAATGCATTATTTGTAATAACTTACACAATTTAATTAAAATAATGTGGTAGTAAATAAGTTAGGATAAGAGTTCAGATGTACACTATCGCAATAGGTTTCTCTGTAAGGATAGATGTAAGTTGGAAATAAATAAAATAATATCAGCCTTTTGCAGCAGGGCAAAGGCCTCTTCTCATACACAGAAGGCACGAGCGTTGATCACCACGCTTGCTCAAGACGGATTTCAGACTAATATTAACAATAAGTCCAAGTTTCCTCGCGATGTTATCCTTCACCGACGTCAGTAATGTCCAAGATAAACGCAGAAAGTGCATTTGAAATGAAAAGGCGGTGACGCGGTGTGTTCCATATTTAAACTTAATAAAAGACTATATAATTTGGCGGGATACTAACTCTATAGCCTGTACCGAAATTCAAAATCTCGGTTTTCAAATTCAAATTCTTTATTTCAAACAATGAGTCCTTAATGTTAGTATCAACAAAATAACTTAATAACTAGTGTTAGTATAAGGAAATAATACATTAAATATCAACTGGTATTGATTCTAACCCAGTAGTTCAGTAGTATTAGTTTTATAGACTAATATTTGCTTAATTGGTCAAGGACAGCTAATGAGACACAAATGATTTTCTATTGTTTGACCCCGAATCGGTGTCGCGCGGGGCTTAACAGGTTAAAAACGTGTTCAAGCGATGTTCTATGTTAGAGGGTTTGGTTTCCATACTTAGTCCTTCAGGTGGGCCATTGTGCGTGGGCCATGGCGGCAGTTCGGTGGTTATTCCAACCAGCCCACCTCCCTCCAGAAGTTGATCACATCTTCTGGTCTGTTTGTGTGTGTATTCAAGCGATTCTGAAATGTTGACCAAACTACTACTTTTTACATTCCTTATATTTGAAATTAATAAAATTAATTATTTAAAAAACAAAAAACCCGACTGCAAAAACACATAACTGAAAAACAAGCATTATAATATTTATAATCTATATAATTTTGGTCTTGCAGGCGGGGACAATCAAAAGTTACACCATATTTCAGGTTATTTGACTGTCCCCGCCTGCAAGACCAAAATTATATAGATTATAAATATTATAATGCTTGTTTTTCCCTTTTCAGTTATGTGTTTTTGCAGTCGGGTTTTTTGTCTTTTAAATAATTAATTTTATTTCAAGCTTTTTATTTTTATTAATATATATATTTGAAAATTACACATTACTAGCTTTTATTTGATACCAATATTTTACCCTCCTTTTTTTTTGTATTTGCAGATGCAATTTATAAATATTATATAGCCTATGTCACTTCTACAATTAAGACGAATCTAAAGACACCTCATATGTTAAAATCCATCAAGCCGTTTCGGCAACAGAGCGTGCCAAAGAAATAGACATACATACATACTCTCGAAAAACATTACCCTCCTGAGACAGTCGGGTAAAAAGAGTGTTTAACGGGGGTGAAAGTCACCAATTCCTTTCGATTCTTGTATAACAATTTACTATACATTAGCATCATGTTTGCTGATAACAAGTGACGATCACTTAACCTTTTACCAGAAATTTCGGCAATTCCTTTGTTCAGAAGGCTTTGTGTACACAGTTACACACCATTTTCTTGCCGAGACAAACTACGGTTTATTCGCCGTGTGTAAGCACGGTCGTCAGTGTTGTATGGATGGGTCGCGAGAAGGTACTAAAGGGTTACCGAGGCCCCTGGCAACACAGGCAACGGAAGGAATACGGGTGGGTTTTAGTCAGTAAGAGCCTGACACACCCTCCCGCTCCACCCAGAGCGGGAGAAGTTATTTGATGATTGCCCACTAAAAAAAAAAAGTGTTGTATGGATCACTATGGAAGCTTGTTGACAGACACGTTTTTTCTACGGCACGGTTTATACGCCGTACCGTAAAGATACCGTGCCGTGTACAAAGGGCCTAAATTCTTAATAATGTAAACTGGTATCCATCTTATCATCATTCAAGCATAGTGCCGTCTCTAGGACTCTCTTAAGCATCGTCACATCGCGGCATCGTCCGTGTATGTGTTTCCCGCATCTACGGGATTCCCACGGTTCACCTTGTGGAGGGTCTAACCAAGTTATGCCTTTTGGTATGTAGTAGCCACTCCACAACTTCTCCTTCATAACATTTCAACAACTTTTAACCATATTACTGAAGAATAAAAGCCTCTTTCTCACAGAGAAGGAGTAATCCCTTCTGATCACAACTATTTATTCCTTCTTTTCCTCCAGATCTCCAATATACTCCAGAGAGGCCTACATGTGCAACCTCTGTGCTGAGACCAGAGAGATGTGGAAAAAGTCAGGAGCCTGGTTCTTCAAGTCCTTACCGAAGTACGTCCTGCCTGACAAACGGACTACTGGGAGGTACCTGGATTCGGAACTCGCAAGGTCGTTGCAGGTAAGGCACCTTTTTGTGTAGGTACAGGTTAAGGACAAAAATATGTAGCAAATTACAGAAGCTCTTACTTCTGTTAAACTGTCTATGATATTGTTAGATATTAGTTATGCTGTATCTGCGAACACTCATGTAAAGTCAGAGAAATTAATTCTTTACTAAATCGTATACCACCTTAAACTGTCCGCATATTCAAATCACACTAACATTGAAGAAGAAGATTTAGATTTTTTTTGACAACTGTCAAAGAATGACAGTGATGTCATTCTTTAAGATAAGATAAGATAAGATAATATTTATTTGCTTAAACATGTGTCATACGAGTATATACAAGAAAGAAATGCATGCAAGATGGTAATAACATTATTGGGTACAGACATGTTCGCCACATGATGTGATGCGCAAATGTCAAGTTTAACAGTTGTAGTTATGTGTTAATTTGATCAACATTAATTTCCCTGACGGTACATTATGGATGATTTGCTGCGCCCTGCGGTTTCACCCGCGTAAGTCTCGATCCCATCAGAATATAAGGATAAAAAATATCCTATGTTCTAATCCAGGTCATGATCAACCCATGTGCCAAATTTCATCCAAATCAGGATAACAATATGTAGTACTTTTGAAAATAAATTCATTTGAATTTCGTCAACTGTACACATTGTCTTAGTTTGGGAGCAGCGGTGGCCCAGTGGTAACGGCCGTGACTTACGACTTCTAGGTAGATTCAAACCCATACAGGCGCGTTACTTTGTGTTAATGATTTCATCACCTCTCAAAACAGTGAAGGAACATGTCGTGAGGAAACCAACATCTCCTAAAACCAAAAACTCGATTTCTGATTCAGATTACGGCCCACTCCCTCTCACCGAGAGGAGGTCTGTGTCCCAGCATTGGGAACATTATAGGCTGATTATACTCGTACCACATAGTTTTGACCTTGGCTGTCAGCATTTAATGTAAAGTATTCGTCTTTGGTCGACCGTAATCATAAAATAAATTCATGTCGCGATGTCGGTCTGAATCGTCTGAATGCAGCATAGTTTATCGAGTTACAAACCAACCAATCCTATCTTCCTTCTAGAATTCTCGGTTGATGTAGAGATATTAATTTCAATGAAATTCCAAACATTTGCAGCAATTTGCGTTTAATGTATGGAATTTCACTGAAATTGATATCCCTGATAATCTCGAGCTATGAGACACTCTTTTAAATCAACTTCAAAATAATTATTAGGTTTACAAAATATTGTTTACATTTTGAATTTATACAAGTGTCCTCACTTGTTGCAAAATGTAAAAGCGTCCGTAATAAAAAGATTAACAAAAAAAAACAATTCAAAAATTTAAATAAGACGCGGCAGCTAAGAGATGACCAGTTTCTACGGACGGCACCCGTTCACGAACATGACGCGTGGATTAGCGTCATTCAGCTTAACTATTTTGAAGGGAGCTAAATGATCCAACACACGCGCCACCATCAGCGAGACATCTGAGTGAGCACGACGTACTCCCAGCCGCCAGGGCAATGACTTGAATGAGTCATTGAATGACGTACCAGTAAATGGCAGTTGTGTAGTAGGTATATAGCACTCACATAATAATGTGCTGTGCAACTATAAAATACTAAGAGATTGAATATATACAATGCAAAGACAGTTTTTGAAATCTTCAGCAGCTCCAACACTATTTTCAAATGCTAATCAATTAGTTTTTGCGCCCTTGTGGAGCAGGACCAGCGTTGAGCGAAGCATTTTTATCAGCGATGTCCCCCAACTTATAATATGCTTGGCTGCATAGTGTGCGTTTTATATAAGATTTAAATTTTGTTTCATTCAGTTGAAGTATGTGGGGAGGTATTTTATTGTAACATTTTGAACAGTACCCCATGAAAGATGAGTCTAAAGTTTCCGCATTCACATCTTTGTGAGAAACACAGTTTAAGTTGCACCATTCATTCATTCATTTATTTCAGGGCTTTAAATACCGGTAAATTTTTCATAACGTTATCTCTATTTGACAGCGTTACCGTTAATATTAAAATAACGGTAATAGATTTAACGTTATTTATGCTTCATTTTATCGTTAATTTTTATTAACGTTAATTTTATCTTAACATTACTTTTATCGTTATTTTTAAACGGGTAAAGTGGAAGTAGTGGGGCCTGAGGCGCGTGGTAGGCCGCCCGCCGCGCGCCCTCGCACCGCGCTGATATCGTGCCGATCAAAACGTTGCCTTGCCTAATTCTTACGCGTGAGAAGTGCTGATAGTATAGTGAGCTGATTTAGTCAGTGATAACTGATCATTTATTCAATATCTATGAGTGAAGACAATAGTCAAGGTAATTATTGATTCAACATCATCAGCCTAGCCTTTTCCCAACTACGTTGGGGTCGGCTTCCAGTCTAACCGGATGCAGCTGAATACTAGTATTTTACATGGAGCGACTGCCTATCTGACTTCCACAACCCAGTAACTGGGTAATACAAGGGGTATCGGTAAGACTGGTTGTCAAACTTTCGGGCTTCTGACGACCCGTAACGACTGTCAAAGATTTACGAATGACAGCCGGGACCAACGGCTTAACGTGCTTTCCGAGGCACGGAAGGGTCTTGGTATGTAAAGATGGTCACCCATCCACGGACCAACCGCGGCAAGCGTAGCTTAATCTGATCGATTGACCCGAGCGGCTGTTATTATTTAGCCACAGGCCCCTCTAATTAATATTTATTACAATAGTCGTCTTACACATGCAGGATTTAACAGACTACCGTGCCGCCGGACTATGGTAAAGCCCCATACAAAGCCGCCTCAAAACCGTTTCACGTGAATGTCGTTGTTATGGAATAAAAATAATATAGTCTAATAAATAAGCTTTTTATTCGCATTTTTTTTTAAATTAAATGTATTATAAATAGGCATCAAAGCTAACTCTTGTTCAATAACGTAATTTTGACGCAATACGTTACTGCAATTCAATGCCACATAACTCGAAAGTTTTTGATATAAATGTACCAGTATTATACATTTTTGGAATGCTTATAATCTCCTCATAACGTTTCATAATTAATATTATATATACAATATGTAACAAAAACCCTGTTGTTCCTTTTAGGAACGTATACATTTACCTATAAGCAAAACATTGATGAAATTATAATTTAAAAAAATTAAGCATTGGCTAGTCGAGAGGTCAAAATCAAATAACTTTTAAAATCGACACATTTCAAAAAATGTTTAGAGTATCTGATTTTACAAGTACATCTTTATTTCGCTAGCCTACGAGCTCAGCGGCTTTCATTGAATGCGACAAAAGATACCGCCAAAAACTGCCGCCGCGCACGTGCCCCGGGTCGGTACCCCGTGCCTACCTACACCGCCAACCCGCCACCCGTCTCCCTGCGAATCACTTTAGTCTCCCGCGCACGTTACTACCGAATGGATGTTATTATTGATCTACGTAATGAGTGACTTGTGTTTTGTTTACGTAAACGTTGACCATATCTTATTCTAACGTAGAATATTTTAATATGTTGATGTGTCTTCGGAAATGTAACTGCAATTATGCAGAAGCACGCAGACTCTACCAAGAACGTTTTGCGAGTCTACCATTACCGTCGGCGATGGTATTCCAACGTTTGCACATACGTACGTACAATACCGGCAGTGTGCACGGACGAGACCAACAACGAGCTGACGCAGGCAGACCGAAGACTCGAGACAGAAGTCTTGGACTTGCTTGAGCACGATCCAACGCGAAGTACACGCTCAGTGGGACACGAACTCGGAGTAAACCTTATGCGCGTTAGGAGAGTACTCAAAGAAGATGGCCAGCACCCATTTCACTATTGTCGCGTCCAATCACTACTTCCCTCCGACTATGAGCCAAGAAGTGTAGAGGTACAAGGTGGTCATATCGAACAGCAACTCCGTGGCCGTCAAGTAGATATCATAATAAATTAATGCATTAAAATGTAAATAGGTACATCAGGTTTGACAATAGGTTTGTAAATAGGTACATGTGACAGACGCGGCGAATTTGTTTTTTTTTAACGTAGTGAAGTGTTAAATGTAGTTTTAACAATTATCAATTGTGCTTAAAAAGAGTGTAAACCAAGGCTTTCAAAAATTAATTCGTTTAAGTGATACTGAAAAACAACAGCTGACAAGGTCACGAACTTGTGTAGAAAAATAGGTAGATATGCGGCGGCGGGCGGCGGTTTGTACCGGCGCGGCGGCACCGACCAAAGAGTGTGGCGGGACCGTTCTATCTACTTCTGGTTTCGCGTCATCGCTTCATGCAGAATTGCAGAGGTAACAAATCAATTAAACATTACAAATATTAATAATTAAATATTTATTTTTATTTTTTCTATTTAACAGTTTTTTATAAATGACTTGCTTTATCGCTTAGTAAACCGATTCTTAAAACGTAGGTAGAAGGAACAACAGGGTTTTTGTTACAAATTGTATTACTTTGATAAAATAAAATTAACCAATATAGTTTAAGATGGTATGTTTATAAGGTTATTTTTTAACGAGACATTTACCCTTTACCGCTGCTTGCCGCTGTCGAGATATTTATTGTATTAAGATCTTTATACGTTAGTTTACGCTAGGAGAAAAAAAAATTGCTCTTACTTGCTCTTTTTCTGACACGGTGCTAAAACATATCGCGAGATAAAAATTATATTTTTTTTTCAATTTCTTTTTATTTCTCATAAAATCATTTGTTATCTATGTCTATTAAGGTCAAATTAATAAAAAGTTAATTACAGTGATGATTATTATTAATAGTTCTTTGTGGTTTTGGTACAGTTTTGACCACCTTACTTGATAAAATATGGTCACTATCTATTAGGGTCGAAATAAAAACAGGTTGGTTATGGGAAGAGTGCAAATTATTAGTATCTTATCTTTTTGCACATAGCACTATTTCATATGCCTATAAAAGGATGGTGAGCCCTGAAACATTCACAGTTGTTGGTCAAAATTCAGTTGCCCTAAAAAGCAGTTAATTGCAAAGTTGACTGATTTGAAAAATGGGTTGAATTTGTTTGTAGTAAACGTGACTTGTGCAATTTGTTGATAAATGGGCATAATATAGAAGACTACTTCCAAGAAAATTTAAATTTGTCACCAGAGGATATGGCTACTGTGGTCTTCTACATTCTTCTTCAACTTGGTATCAAAATGTAACGAACGCTGGAGAAATGTATCTTAGATAAAAGACCGCTTTGAAAGTAAGAAAGTCAGCTGGTTAGATGGTCAATTTCGTGTTCCACTAGAGTGCCGAGTCACGGTTAATGACCCTAATATGCCTGGAAGTAGTGGCGGCAGACCCTCGAAACCATACGAAGCATCTTCAGAAAAAAACAAAAGAACGAAAAAACATGCAATTAATATAAGAGTACGGATCGGACTGTGTTCTCAATGCATATGCTCAGGAGTTACGGTCTATGGATGAGACGGAGGAGGCCGCAATCGTCAATATTATACGAACTGCATCAAAAAATGATAAGATTTTTTTTGTTAAATACGTAACGGGGAACTCTGAAGACGTCACACCTTTTTCAAAGGAAGAAGCACTACGGACATTTATTGACAAAGAACAGTATAGTAAACTTCGACTTTGTTTGGCGGACAAAAACTGATCAGTGTTTCCTTCTTATCCAACTTTAGTTGAAGCGAAGAAGAAGTGTTGCCCACCAGATTTGAGCATAACCATTACTAACATAAGTTCAAAAGTCAATCTGCAGGACTTGTTGGATCATACTGTGGCACGTAAATTACTAATTGCTTCAGTTTACAAAAACGGTTTAAGAAAGTTGAAACTATTCTGTAAATGGGGTTGCGACGGGTCATCCGGGAAGAGTGAGTACAAGCAAGTTTTGCCCGAAGAAAGCGATTTTATATCAGATGCAAACCTTTTTATTGCTTCACTTGTACCCATTAGACTCATAGTTGAGACAACTAATACTGTTGTTTGGAAGAATGAAACTTGCTCATCTGTAAGATATTGCAGACTTATATTGTTAGAATTTGCCAAAGAAACTCCTGAAAAAACCGCGTCTGTTGTGGCTGATATCAACAACCAAAAACAAAATCTGTCTCCATCCCTGATAAATAAGAATGGCGAGGTAATCGAAATTACTCATGACCTATTTTTAACCATGATTGATGGTAAAGTGGCACAATTTTTAACTGAAACTCGTTCGAGCGCTTCTTGTACAGTTCGTAGTGCTACTCCTCGGCAAAATAATAACTTAGAGGCAGTTAGGACACGAGATGTAAACGAAAGTTCATTTCAATACGGACTGTCAACACTGCATGCTTGGATTAGGAGTATGGAGATGCTCTTACACATTTTTTATAGCTTGTCTTTTGAAAAGTGGTCAGGTGCCTGAAAATAAAAAAAACAAAGACGAAAAGAAAAAAATGGCACAAAAGCGGTTTAGGAAGGAAATGGGACTACATGTCGATAAACCTTGACAAGGCACTGGAAATAGCAATGACGGAAACACAGCTCGGAGATTCTTTCAGAATTACTCTTGCTCTGCAGGCATTACAGGTGTAGACGTAGAACTTATAAAACGAATGTACATAATAATGTATGTCATCTGGAATTGCTATTAATTCAAAAAATTCGGTGAATACGCATGTAGTACCTACAGCCCAACTGTACGTAGATATTTATAATTGGTATTATATGCCTTCCTACGTGCATAAAATACTTATTCACGGAGAAAAAATCATTGAGTATTATGTTATTTTACCTATCGGACAATAAAATTGTCCGAAGACGCGCAAGAATCCAAAATAAGGATTACAAAAAGTTTAGAAGTCTATAGATCATCATTATAGAAAGTGTTCAAGAGCGGCTACAAATAAAGACGTGTTCCATACCTTATTGTACACTTCTAAACCATATATATCAAGTTTGAGAAATACACAGAAACAATATCAAAATAACTTTTAAATGAAGCCACGGCCCTTCTTGCCTATCAACGAAAATCTGTAGGGGCTTCCTGAATTTTGTACTTTATTTTTCTCGTTTGCTGCAATTATTCAATTTTAAGTAAATTCAACAAAAGACAAATTTTGTTTTTTTTTTTATAGAATGCATGTATTTTTTTAAGTAACTAATAAACAGAATTTTCAAAATCGAAATTATTTACATTAAACTTTATACATCCAAGAAAACGTTTGCAAAATTACAGCTCATTTAGTTTTGAAACGACTGAGATACGGAGTTTATACGAAACACGCGATTTTCCCATAGTGCGGCGGCAGAGCGGCAACAGTGTACCTAAACAGATCCAATGCTAAGCGAGCGCACAAAATGTAAACCTACAGAACGGCAACGTAGCAAAATTAACGGTAAAATTAACGTTATTATCATATTTTACGTTACTGTTAATTAACGTTAAATTACGGGTAATGTTAACAAGTAACGTTAATTTTTTTGTAACGTTAGTAAGGTAACACATTAAAATTAACGTTACATAACGGTTATTATTTTGTTATTTGGTAACGTTAACAAGCCCTGATTTATTTCATAAACAATGTTTACATTGTGTCGAAATTTCAATAAAAACTAACACAACACGGAACAAAAAACAAAAACTATCAAAACTATGTCAAATTAACCATTCTGACATCTACATACATAACATCTTGCTATTCCCTAAAGGGTCAGGCAGAGCTGTACCTATAGTACACGCACATTTTTTTTTTTTTTGTTTTACACTTTGCCCCACACTAGGAATTTCTTCCTGTATCGTGGGTGCGTTTACAAACATAGAACTCACAAACACAAACACCCAGACCCGGAACAATTACTTGCAGATCATACAAATATTTGTTCCGTGCGGGGATGGAACCCGCGACACGCTGCGCATCAGTCGATTGCTCAGCCATTACGCCAACCGTGTCGTCAACATTTCACCAGTTATGTTTGGTTAAACCTAACTGGTGTGCTATTATTGTACACATAGTTTTCTCAAAATCGAAATCACAATACATCATAAAATTTGTTAACCAAATAAACATGCAAGTAACACACTTTCATCATTGTGGTCGCCTTCCAGTCAAATCGTATGCAGCGGAATACCAATATTTTACACGGAGCGACTGCGTATCTTACCTCCTCAACCCAGTTACTGGGTAACACAATTATATCCCTTGATAAAACTGGTTGTCAGACTTTCGGGCTTCTGACGACCCGTAACGACTGTTAAAGATCCACGAATGATAGCCGGGACCAACGGCTTTTTTTTTTGGTGGGAATTTATCAAATAACTTCTCCCGCTCTGGGCGGAGCGGGAGGGTGTGTCAGACTCTTACTAACTAAAACCCACCCGTATTCCTTCCGTTGCCTGTGTTACCAGGGGCCTCGGTAACCGTTTCGAACTTCCACGCGACCCCGGCAGGCATCGGCCCTAGTGGACACCTACACTTGTGCTGACATCAACTCCAAATACTTAGCCACGAGCCCCTGTATTTTAATTCAGTTATTTTTAGGAAAACCGTCATTTCCATTTACGTCCATGAATCAGTTACATTCAATAATCCGATCAGAGGATTTACAACGGAAACAAATTGTAATCTGTATCAATGAGGTTTTCAATCCTATTTAGCAGCAATGTTACATTCTGTTTAAGCCCCGAAAGGATTAAAAGCTGTAAAGCTGTGTGTGTGTATTGGTTATGGTTCTATTTTAGTTCATAATGGTTTTGTTGTTTATTTAGTTGCTTGAGAGTGGCACCGGAGCGCGGGGATTGGCATAAGAAAAAAGAGGCTGTGGATGATGATCATAATTGAATTGAAAATAGATTAAAACTCATTACTTTGTGGAGCTTAATATATTGTGTGGAATTTAATATTTACTTGTAAAGTATTATATTGTTTTCAATTATTGTGAATGTGAAGACTATGTAGGTCATTGTTTTTTTTTTTCTCATTTAGTTTTAATCTTGGTCTGGCAGTTTGAGTAATTTAAGCGGCCTACCCAAATGTCCTTTCTTTGGTATTGTTCGTCGAATCGTTGAGCTCCTTAAGTTCTGAGTTGAGCTCAACTCGTGCAGCTGCACGATTACTGACAAATGCGTGAACTGACTGGATAGGTCCACTCATTCTGTGTGGTTCTTTCCTCAAAAGACCATTTCAGATACCAATCTACATGGTCTTCACATGATCTGACCAAGATTATGTCTGGACTTTAAAAGAGACTGTGACCTCTGAGTTTGTTTCGTCCTTTCTTCTCAGAGTAGTTAGATAGGAAACGCCGAGCTCATCTAGTTTTTTTTTTCTAAATATGATTGACGTGTTAAAGTGTTTGTACAAACCTACTTACAGAAAATAAAATCATTTCATTTCATTTCATCATCATTTCATTTCATTTCATACTCCAAAATAAATATTGATCGATTTAGTTTCGAACTCACTGATTGGTAAATAAAAACTTTTTATACAAAAAAATACAAACAAGTCGATTGTTTTATTTTTATTTTTTTGTAAAAAGTTTTTATTTTTCACTTTTTAGTTGTGGTACCAAATTCGAATACCACTAACTGCTATGTAAATAACAGTGACAGGAAGTTATTAAAACATCATTGACTCAACTGGGCAAAAATACATAGCCGTGATTGAAGCTAACTAAAAAAACTACCCACTTAAAGTTAATAAAATTTATATAGGACCACCGCGCAATGCTCCTCCGCCAAAAAAAAAAATAATTTTCAAAATCGGTTCACAATTGACGAAAATATCGATGAACAAATATTTAAAAAAAATACATACAGACGAACATAGAATCTCCTCCTTTTTTCGAAGTCTGTTAAAAAAAGGAATTTAGAAATCTTATTTTCGAAAAAAAATAAAGCACTAATAAAGCACCAGAGTGATCAACCAAATATATACCTAGCAATTAATTGCGCCCAATTATATGTCGAATGTCTCATGACATTCATTATCGAAAATGAATTACTTCGAGTACCTTACTACAACCTTGTTCATACGTTAGAATTAAATCTTTTGCAATTTTGTGTTTCTTTAGCGAACTGTATTTTAATATACTTCCTTTGTTGCATTATATACCTACACATAAATAATATTTTATATACCTATTGGAATAAAAAAAAAACATAAATATTAAAAAAATAACCTGCCGGTATCGGAAACAGGGTCCAAGCTTTAGTATACTTTAATAAGTAGTTAATCTTGGGCCTTTTATACCTTTAATAATTAAAAGGTATAAAAGATCCATGATTAACTACTTAATCGTACTTTATACCCTCATCACAAAATATTACCGACAGCCCAATATAACTTGAACCTTCACTATGTCGCCACTTGCAAATGAAAACGTCACATTTACTTTACAACTTTCTGTTGTATCTAGTTTTTTGGTATATATATCCATGTCTAGATGTTGTTCTTCACTTAATGCTGATTTTCTAAACCTGTTGTGACGTAGTTTAGGTGTTTCTTGTCAGAGGGATATCGCGTTCTTTCCGAGTATTTTCTTGTCGGCTTCTCCTCTAGCAGGTCTCTGGCTGTTTCAAACCACAGCATATTTGGAGGTATAAGTTTCGGTGTAGGTGTGGTGGTCCATGCAGATTACTGTATGCAATAATTAAATTGCTCAAATGCCTGAAAATCATGATCGGTCTGCAGAGGGAGATTCATATTTATAGACGCTTCAACTAGCTGTCTAAATAGTGGCCATATAGTTTTTTGGCTGTGAAGTTTACAAGGCTTAGGTTTCTCTAGATTTTCCGACTCAGTTTGATAAGTACAAGCGAGTAAAATGACGTAAATCCTGACTGGTGGTGCAAGTAATACCTGTATTAGCAATACCTTTGTTTATACAAAAATCGATTAGATACTTGGGCTGTCGGCCCAATATAACTTGAACCTTCACTATGTCGCCACTTGCAAATGAAAACGTCACATTTAAATTTTAAAAAATTTTAATAATTATTTCACAGTTTTCGCTATTGCATCTACCACTGTTTGTCTCTGCATCACCCAAAGGTTGACTGGTAGAAAATGCCTACGGCATTAAGTCCGCCTCTGTACATTTGTGTGCTTAAAGTATTAAATAAATAAATAATAAAAACGTCAGAAGTCCTATGTCAAATACAGTACGTTTAAATTTAGTTCTTCTTTTCGCCTAGTGTGCGTTCGTGGATCAAAGGAACACGATTATGGTAATCAGAAGGCCAGCCTCAAGGCACTGTTGCATCACAAGTGGAGTTAATTTACATACATAATTATATAAATTACGGTTCCCCGCTACGTATAAAATCCTTGTTTCCTTGAAGACGTTGTGGACAAGTGATAAAGGATTATAAATAATGCACCATGCATTAGTTATAATCCTTAGCATTTTTTATTGTCACCTTTGGAGTATGTCTATGTTTGAATTAGCGTTCCCAACAGCTGTATTTCGTATGTCCAAATAGACAATAGGACCCATCACGCTGCCTTGATGAACTTACTTCATTATCTGTTTTATAAAGAAGTATCTCTCTTCCAGATAGGATTTCATGAATATGAAGTAATTGGAAATACTTTTTTAATTTAATATAAAAGGCCCTCGTGCCATACTCGATCGAAAGCCTGTGATACACCTAGAAAGGCAGCTGAACAGCACTTTTTTCTTCATAATAATTATGTGGCATGATTTTTTTCGGCCAACCGATGTATTTGTTCTATTTGTATTTGTTCTATGGCTTTGTCTAAACTCAAATTGGTGGTCAGGTAGCAACGAGTTTTGGTCTATTTATGGTCTTAGTCTACTGATGAACAATGTCTCCAGTAGTTTTGAAGGAATGGGCAACAAGCTAATGGGTCGGTACGACTTCGGGGATGTGAAGTCGTACCGACCCATTAGCTTGTTGCCACTTGTTTGTGCGTACAATGAGTTTAGCTATCCTGATTATTTGGGGTATTTTCCGTTGGAGAGGAACTAACCCTTTCGAGATTATTGCATTGTGCAAAGCTGTAAGGAAAGTAATTCCTGTCTCAGGTAGTTCTTTCAATATTTTTACTATAATTAAGTCATATCCGGGTGCTTTATTTTGATCGACTTTATTGATAGCAGTCGTTACTTTTCGAGACTTTTCCAATAGGCAAGTCAAGTGGTATGTTTGGTCTAAGTAAGACGTTATTTCACTATGCATTTCTTGAGATCCTTGAAGAGGGTTAGGACTAATACTTTGCTTAGGTGCTCGGCTTTTCGATGTCACTTTTGGCCCATGTGTTATCGATTTTGCGTATTGGTGCATGGCTTGCTACCGATTTTTTAAAACTTGTTTGTTGCTCGCCCGAGAGAATAATCCGAACTTTCTGTTGTATCTAGTTTTTTGGTATATATATCCATGTCTAGATGTTGGTCTTCACTTAATGTTGATTTTCTAAACCTGTTATGACATAGTTTAGATGTTTCTTGTCAGCGGGAGATCGCGTTCTTTCCGAGTATTTTTGTGTCTGCCTTTCCTCTAGCAGGTCTCTGGCTGTTTCAAACCACAGTATATCTGGAGGTATAAGTTTCGGTGTAGGTGGTCCATGCAGATTGCTGTATGCATTCATTAAAATGATCAAATGCCTGAAAAATATCATGACCGGTCTGCAGAGGGAGATTAATATTTATAGACGCTTCAACTAGCTGTCTAAATAGTGGCCATATAGTTTTTTGGCTGTGAAGTTTACAAGGTTTAGGTTTCTCTAGATTTTCCGACTCAGTTTGATAAGTACAAGCGAGTAAAATGACGTAAATCCTGACTGGTGATGCAAGTAATACTTGTATTAGCAATACCTTTGTTTATACAAAAATCGATTAGATACTTTGTTGACATCACAATTCACATTTGATATTGTCGGATATTCCCTTTCTTTCGCACGTAATAAATATTTTATTTATAAATGGTATTTCACGCATCTATTTTTTATTTAATTTTATTTATATCTGTATCGCTGAGATTTTAGCCTCGTACAGGACTTTCTGATTTTATTTTCATTTTACTTTGTTTTTGTTTTTTTTTATGTTCTAAGTGTGTTTTAGTTTAATTTGTGATCTGTGCGAGTCCTAATAAATACTTTTTCTTTCTTTCCTTCTTTCTAATCGAGAAAAGGTCTTGCGCACATTTAATGCATTTGGGTTTTCTGCGTCAGTATCTTTTAGTGTGCCCATACTGTTGTCAATTAGCACATTGTGCATTGTGGAAATAACGGCAATGCTTACAACTTCCTAAATCAATTTATTTTTACTCTTAGGTTTAAATTACACCATAAAAATGGGTAAAGGTTGTTTGGTGATTCTCTACTTTATATTCCAGATGTTTATTACTATGTGACCTAGACTAAAAAGCTCATTTGAAATGTCATTTGTGTCTGTAGATGGGTGAATATTTTTTAATACGACTGATACTCCTGTCTTGTTTGGGTTTGTATGTGTAGAACTCTTGTCTAATCTCCAGTTGTTTTATAATTTGTGAATATGTTTCAGGAGACTTAGGTTGAATCTTAACCTGTCCTCACGGCGACCTTTTATGTCATTTTATGTATTCAAGCTGTATACTGGCTGTATACATATCAACGTAAATTGGTGGGGGCTTCGTTATTTCTTGTAGTTATTTGAAGTAAGAACATCTTCCTCGAGTTGGCAAATCTTGTGCTTAACCAATAACTATTCAGTTTGGATGTTTTTCATTTCTGTGTAACTCTTGACTTCTTTAAAACCATCTTCTGTTTCTTCTAGTTTTGAGCTGGTTTCATCAGTAAGGTCTATACAGTACTTTGCGTAGGTGCATTGTTAAGACTGTGAACGTGGTTGACACTGACAGCAGCTGTTATTTTGCAATGACAGAAGCGGATAATTAAGGTTGAGTTGATTTAGTTTTATGTGAGGGATTTTCATTGAATTTAATTCGAAAGTTTTGATTGCTATTTTAAGATTTTTTAGCTAATTTACTGTGTAATTAACACACTACGAGTAGTTACTAGGTACTTTACACTTCAACTACACTTTGATTTTTTTTTAGCACTAAAAACACGGTTTATACAGGGTGAAATTGAAAACATTTATGTTCGCATTACACATCAAAATGTATGGAACAGCAGATTTTTTTTCGCGAAAACAGCTTTGGTCCCTTAGTAAAAGTTGTTCATAATGACGAGTAAAATCTCCCATTTCTGTTTGTCGCATGTTTTCAATTTCAATCTGTATAATATTTCACGGAAAAACTTAGAGAGCACTAACTTACGTGACCAAAACAATTAGGGGCATGACAGCTAAGAAAAAAAAACATAAAAAGCAATTCTTGAATGTGAACTGTTCTGTTCTTCTTCACATTCTGAGAACTTCAAGAAGTGAGTACACGACTGCGCGTCACTAGGGGAAGCGCGGGGATAGAGGCGGGGTGCGGGCGCCGAAACCGCATTCCTGTCATGCGCCTTATTGTTTTACACAACAGTTTTTTTTAAATAATAATTTAGTATATAAAGGAACAAATGAGTAGTAATTAGAGAACACGGGTGGATTATGTATGAATAGCGACCCGCCCTTGCTCCGCATGGGTGGACTGATGTGGCGACATGTCATAACATTGAGATTACTGTGCTAAATCTTAAGTTAAATATTAATGTACTAGCTTTTGCCCGCCGCTTCGCTGCCCGTCGGAAATATCCCACGGGAACGTACTTCAGGGATAAAAAGTTGTTTACCACATGATGTGACGTGCAAATGTCAAGTTTGACAGTTGTAGTTATGTGTTAACTTGATCAACATTAATTTCCCTGACGGTACATTATGGATGATTTGCTGCGCCCTGCGGTTTCACCCGCATTAGTTTCAATCCCGTGAAAATATCGAGATAAAAAGTATCCTATGTCCTAACCCAGGTTATGGCCTACCCATGTGCCAAATTTCATCCAAATCCGTTCAGCCGTTTTAATGTGAAAGCGTAACAAATAAACAAACTCAATTTCACATTTATGAACTTAGGATTATACGTAAAATCCTTCCGGAATAAATGCTCTAAGCGATGGTGAAACCACATCAAAATCCGTTGCGTAGTTTTGAAGAACAAAGCGGGCACACAGATATACACAGTGACAGTTAGTTTTATAAAAATGAATTTATGATAGAGGACCAACTTAGCAGTAGGTAGTGAGGCGTAATTAAAAAAAAATGTCATACACCACATTCAATACGTATAATTTTGTTATATTTAAAAAATATACTAAAAATAAGGAATGATATAAAATGGGCAATACAAATTAAAAAAAAAAACATGATATCAAAGGAGGATCCCAGATGCGTTATTAAAGTATAAATAGATTTCACGTGTTAGATTTAAAACATAAACGTGTGAGTTTTTAGAACTGAATACTTATACATCCTACCGCAATGGTTGCAATTAGGCCTCGGAGGTACGCTAAAGATGGAGTTAAATGTAAAAAAAACGCGGTGCTGAGCTCTAAACCGTGATCGTGGTACAGACTTAATTTAATTAATTCGTAAGAAAAAGACTAATAAATACTGACACACGTTAGAAACTAATAAGTTTTCAGTCAAATCACTATGATGAAAAGTAATAAATAAAAAGCAATTATCTGGATCACAATTCCTAAGCGATGTAGCGTAGATGACTCTGGAACTCCACGTGAAGCAAAGATTCCTGTAGTTAGAATTACTTCTTTAGATCTCACATCTCATGCTCGAGATATACGTTCGCTTAGGTCGGTAATGCCAAAAAAACTGGTTAGATAAACTTTCCTAAATAAAAAATGGTGAATAAGTTATCAAGCCACAAGCTTGTTCTTAAAATGAGAATGGAAAATGAGAGAATTTGCATAACAGTTCCGGGAGAGAATATATCCAGTCGCAATAACCCTTATTAAGCGAAGGGAGTCGGGTCCTGAATAAAAATTCCTACGACGAGAAGAGAAATATCATCACAAAAGATATTATACTAAAGTTTCAACATTCGAAATTGGATAAGAGAGAATACGTGCCGAAACAAAACTACAGAAAACGTGCGGAACACCAGTCTCGTTGAGCAAATAAATATAAATTCAGGTTTCACTAGGTGGAATTTTGGTGTAATCGTTCAAATAAAATACATGACCTTCCTGGTCGGAGCTGATAATATGTAAGCCTCACGTTCTAGTCAAAATTTTTCTGAAGCTTTGCCATTGTGACATGCAAAAAGAATTTTAAAAAGAAAAAAACGAAGAAAAATATATTTATTTGTCACAGAAACTCGTGCACATATAAGATATGGGTAATTATTATAAATAATAAAACTAAACAGACTTACACAGAGAGACACAGAACATATACATATAGTCGGCAACTGCACGCCGTGACTGTGACAAGAAAAACAAACAAAAAAAAAAAAAGAAATACAAACATTTAAAAGTAAACCATAATGTCAGGACCGAACTCCAAAAAAGGTAGAACATGTGACGATTACCAAGGAGGGAAATATACCAAAAAGTATTGTAGAATTGGTAATTCTACAGTAATATCTCAAAATCAAACTCAAAGTATTTATTTCAATTAAACCACATCATCATCTGCCTGCCTTTTCCCAACTACGTTGGGGTCGGCTTCCAGTCACACCGGATGCAGCTGAATACCAGTATTTTACATGGAGCGACTGCCTATCTGACCTCCACAACCCAGTTACTGGGTAATACGATACCCCTTGGTAAGACTGGTTGTCAGACTTTCGGGCTTCTGAAGATCCGTAACGACTGTCAAAGATCCACGAATGACAGCCGGGACCAACGGCTTAGCGTGCTTTCCGAGGCACAGAGAAGTCTTGGTATGTAAAGATGGTCACCTATCTACGGGCCGACCATCAATTAAACCACTTACAGGCACTTTTGAATAGTCAAGGAGTCTGTCAGTCAGTCGGTAGTCGCCCATTCTAAAGCGTAGCGTGGAAGTATTAACGTAATAATATAAATTTATTTCTCTTTTAAATTATATTGTTACAAAAATATTAGTTACATTATATAATTAGTAAACATACGATTGACTTATGTATGATAAAACAGTCTACATGTTTCACGAAACAAAAATATATATAAATCCTTACGTAAAAATATAAAATATAATAAAATCAGTAATGAACAAAGGGCGCACTTATCGCTTTAGGCAATTTCTGGCAGTCAACCTCCGTCATAATATAATTCTGAGTCTTTTACAACACATTGAGTAGGACTAAAGCCTCCTTTTAATGCTATTTTATTGTTTACTGTTTTTTCCAGGTTTTTCTATTTTAATTATAACAGTTTTAATTATGTAGGTCATCCCACCTTTCATCACCCATCTTTAAGGGGACTACAGGACCTAAACGCAAATTTTGTAAGTTTTATAATGCCTAAAAGTATATGATCCACTGCAGTAAACAAAATCAGAAAAAAATATATGATATTCTTAAGGATACATGCTATGTAGATAGTGTGTTGAAAACATAATATAACTAATTTGATACGATAGAAAAATATCACGAAGATACCTCTAAAAATTTCTTTTAACGATTAAAAACCATACTAATATACTCGTACATGCAATCATTCCGATTTTTTGTCAGAGTATTCTACAAGCAACATATTAGCATAATAGTGTTTTATTTTTTTTTATACAATCTATAGCTTTTTTGTAAATCGATAATTGCTTCATATTTTGCAATAAATTACCAGCGTTGTGTCATCGAGCTTCTCTTTCTTTTCTATGCAGTCCGACAGTGACCGCGCTTTAGGTGTTGTCGGCCTCTTATATCAGTCTAAAGAAGACTGATTTAAAGATGGGTTGGATGGGATGCGCTCGAGATCCCGCCCACTTTCAAAAATATCTCCACAAAAATCTTTTTTATTTTATATCCAAACCGAAAGTGACTCTCTAGCTCTCAGGAACGTACCCTACCCTCAGCTGTTCCGATAACCTTAGGCATTTGGATAGTTCTATTTTAATATCAACCAATCACAACTGTAAACATGAGACACGACAACAGATTTACCAATCAGATACTTGATCAATCTAGAAAATTGGAAGCCACTTTATCTTTAAACAAATAACATATTTTTAATAAAATAAGTGATAGACATCATTTTAATACTAGAAATAAAGATAAAACAGATCAACCATTTTTCGGATTATCAAATGTACATACATTTTTTATGGGGTACTGTGTTACACGTTACAACAAAATACCTTGTGATATTTTGCAATTAAATGAGAGAAAATTTAAAACTCATATTAAAAGTACACTTTGTAAACAAGGATATTAGAAATTAGAGGAGAGAGTATTATACGAGTATTATATATATACTCGTATAATACTTTGAAACATGCTGGTCCAGCTCCCTAAGACAATCTACGTAGAGTCTAGACAAAATCAAACTGGTTGTTATTTTAATTGTACAATTATTATTTGATACAAATAATAAATCAATGTTGAATTTACATTCTGTGATTACTTTAACTCACACACTGACCTATTACTTTATTTTAGTTACTTTTAGGAAAACGTTTACTTTTACAATGTTTGTAAATATGTGAGCATCATGTACTCGTATCTATCACATAATTAATTTATCTGTCATTACTTCATTTTTAATTCTTTTTTTACCTATTTTCGTATAGTAATTTTATTCTAGGTGCATCGTCTTCACATATAATTATACAATCCAATTATTTTTAAAAGAGTAACCGTGGAGTTTCTTGCCGGCTCTTCTCCATAGGAAACGACCAATTGGAACCGTGCACCTAGTTTCTGACGTTTCATATGTGCCCATGTAGGTTTATGTGAAATAAAAATATTTTGATTTTAATGTACCTATACAAAATTTTGTAAAACATTTTAAAAGAGTAACGATGGAGTTTCTTGCCCATTATTCTCCATACGAAACTACCTTTTGGAAGGGGCAACTAGAATCAATGAAATATTTTTGTAAATTTTGACGTTCAAAAGTGCCTTTTATGTGCCTATTTGAAATAAACAATTCGACTTTGACTTTGATACGATACATAATATGACTGAAATTCGGCCTTTACATCTAAAATCTATATTTCTACGACCCATAGACCGTCCACCTTCAACGTAAGTTGTGTTCGACCCTCATCGCCGCGCGACGGATATTAGTTCGTTCCCAGGATGTTTGACTACGTGATTTGTATGTACATTGGCACCTACACAAGGGATCCTAATTATAGGACTGTGCGGGTGAAGCCTTTGTTAACTATCTTTGTATATCGGGGACAACTAAGGGGATCGCTATACTGGAAGTTTGGTTTTGAAAAATAAAACGCATAAGCTAAACACATAAAATTCAATATACCTAAGTGAAATGTATTGGAATTGTGTACTAAGGTATTTTGTGTCAATAAACTTATTTTTATTTTTATGATTATTTAATATTAAAATTATTATTTAATATTAATATTAACATATTAAACATAAACGTAACATCAAGCCTGTATTCCTTAAAGGGTTAGGCAGAGGTATAGGTGCACCTCTGCCTAACCCTTCAAGGAATACACCCACATTTCGCCAGTTATGTTTAAATATAAAAATCACGCTTTCTTTCCATGGAGGCAGGCAGAGACTATAGAAAGCCACCTGCTACGCTCCTTACATACTCCTTTTGCTTCGTTTACGTTCATACATCTGGTCATACACGCACGCCAGTTGCAAGTACCTTAGTACTTGCAAGGGAAAAATATAAATAATATAATATAAATCACTATAATATGTATGTTCTCCTGGGGCGTCCCTCGCGGTGTTTCCACTCACATCTGCCTTTTGTTAGTCGCCTTTCATTTCAGTTATATTTAAGTCCCATGTAATAGGGTGCGAGCCTTTTGCCATAAAGAAAAAAAACATTTCACTATGAATAAACCACCAAAATTTGAATTCAACAAAAAAAAACAATAATCACAACAGCAAAAAATCGACCATTACCGAGCCGCACTTGAGTGGTCTACCACTCAAGTGTAGCACACTGCAAGCTACGCCGTAGCGCAGTAAGAGCTACGCCGTAGCTCGGCGTCCACAGGCGGAGGGTATTGTTTTTTTTTTTATTGTATTAACGTCGAATCAATTTCAATTAAAATAATTTTCAATAGTCATAAGTTGTTAGAATATATTCCACGATGAACTCTGGTCTAATTTTACAGTAAAATAACTGATCATTGCCAATAGGACGCCGGCAACAGCAGCAACGAAGGCAAGACGGACTCAGAACCAGGGTCTCCTCTCAGCATCCACGCGCCCTCTTTCTCGAGACAAGCCAGCAACTCTGAGAGCAAAAAGTCCATCACATCTCCCCATGTAAGTACATTATTATTATTATTATTACTTGGTCCTTCGAGACTGGAAAAGGTTTTGACGGCTGGGGAATGGAGATGGGATTAACTATTTTATTTCACATTTGATAGCCAATGTTTTCGAGTATTTTGCCTGTTGAACAAGATTAATTGTGTGAATCTATTTATTGTTAAGACACAGGTTTTGAATAAACAAAGCAGTCGTAAGTTTATATTGAAGTATAAATAGAATAAAAAACGAATTTTGACATATGTTGACGCTGACAAAAGCTAAACCGCGGTCACTGTCAGATTGCATAGAAAAGAAAGAGAAGCGCGATGACACAACGCTTGTAATTCATTGCAAAATATGACGCAATTATCTATTTACTCAAAATTGAGATGAGTAATCGAAAATAAAAAAAAACAAGCAAGTTCTGCATTCAAATAAGACGTTCTTGTTATTAATTAAATACGTAACGTACGTTGATATTTAATACAGATATTTTGGATTGGAAATCAAGGTAATAGGTTAGTTTACCGTTAATTTGTATCAAAATTAAATATATTCAAAATTAACATATATTTTTTCCGCTACCACAAACTATACAGATTTGGCCATTTTTTTTTTCTTAAAGGCTCCTACATACTGGCGCGACTTGTCGCGACACAAAGGCATCGCTTGTAGCGCTACACGCGGTGTCTTTGTGTCGCGTCGCGCCAGTATGTAGGAGCCTTAAGACAAGCCAACTTTGGTCATTTGCCTCTTATCAGCGCCGTAAGCTTAAGATTTGCAGCAGACGAACTGTCGATCGTAGTATTTTTATAACTTGTAGTTGACACTCTCTCAAACTCTTATCTTCCTACGTTATAATATCACTATTAACAAAAAGAAATGAGAGGGTAACAAAGCGAATATTAATAAGTAGAAGGCACACATCTTTCTAGTTGAGAAACATGTGTGCCATCTACTTATTATATTTCCAAAATATATTTGACTGTAATCACCAAATATTACCTACTCAATTATGTATTCTATACAAGAACATTGTGTCTTCCTCAATTAATACAACTAAAAATACTGAATACATTATGATAATAACAAAATATTAACTATAAATTCCATATTCTAAGTACACAACATGTATAAATTATGCGTATAAGGTAAGTCAATCAGTGTTACATTGGTGCCGATTCCCATATTCACAAACTAAACTAAATTAAAGTTCAGTGTATCTTTTTCTTTCTATTTCATTAAGAAAAGGACAGAAGATAAATTTTAGTTTAGTCCTGTCAAAATAATCAGCGCTTGACGTAAATTGACGTAATTTTAGTAGGCAAGTTTTTAATCACGTCTTAACTTGTATGGAGTAGTGACAGGCGCTGATTAATTTGACAGGACTAAACTAAAATTTGTCTTCTGTCTTTTTCTTAATGAAGTAGAAAGAAAAAGATGCACTGAACTTAAGTTTAGTTTAGTGTGTGAACCAGGGAATCGGCACCATTGTTTTTACTTGCGAAAAAGTTTGGATCACTCTGTCTGAGTTGAATAAATTATAACTTATTCTCTTGTATTCATATCAATAAGATTTTTAAATATTTTTATAAAAATATAAATAATAATACGCCACTGGTATCGGGAGCAGGTTCCAAGCTACCGGTGGCCAGGGCTCCTCGATCGTGTTCAGAAGTAAATTATTATTATTATTATCGCTCGTCGGTCCGTGTATCATCCGAGTTCACAATGTGCTCCGAGGCGCATAATCCCCGGATGACGTCACCGGGCTTTAGGTAGTATCGCTGTTAATTTTTTGGATGGATTCACTTTCCTGTTTTTGTATATTCGATTTTTTTGGTAATGTCTGAAAAGGGTGCTTTATTTTGAATGGATTTTTGTAGTTTTGTAATGATGGGAAGTCATCATATTAACACGCATCCTGTGTAGCAAAACAAAGCAGTGATGGTCAAACGTGAACCTATCAATATTTAAAAAAGATTGCACATTATGCTATATATCGGAGATATCTTGTGAACTGGCTTGTGGAGGTCAGATAGGCAGTCGCTCCTTGTGAAATACTGGTATTTACAATAATCTGGCACAAACCCAGACTCCAGGCGGTTCATGAATAATTCTTAATCAATAAACTTTTAGATCTAACTCACGACCCACACTCAACTGTCGTGCTTGTGTCTCAAATTAATTAGGGTATGTTGGGGTAGAATCGGCGTTGGGATAACAACGTACGTATCAAATTCTGTGCTATTTTATTCTGAGGAGTAGAATAAAATTTCAACAGTGTTGTCAGCATTAAAAAATATTGCCAAAATAGCTGGGAATTTGATTCGTACGCACTTATCCCATCAGCGCCAAAATAAACCGAACACACTCTACTATAAACACAACTTTACAGGTTTAAAAAACTCCTGTTAAAACGCCTGATTCCTCTGCGCTCCATAAAAACTCAGTAATCTATCCTCGATTAGTAAGGGACGTAAGATCGTTAGCAGAGCTTAAAGGCTTAGTAACGGTATCGCGGCAAGCGGCAGTTAGGGTAACGGTGTCAAGTAACGTTGTGAGCTATTTTAGTTATGAGGCATTTATACCATGACGTATGAAGTACGAATTTAACTATAATCCACTCTTATGGGTTTCATTGAGTTTGGAATAACTGTTTGGCTTATTTGTATCGAGAATAGAATACAAGGGAATACTCTTTATTATGTACACCATAAAAATTACAGATATAAATGTTGAAATTTTACATAGGGTGACACAATGGGCGGTCTTATCGCTAAAAGTGATCTTTTAAAAACCACCTTCTGATGGATTAGGGGGGAAAAGAGAGACAATACTGCAGGTAGTCTGTTTCCAGCGGCGGTTTGTGGAGAAGTCCTGTTACTCCTTAATTTCCTTTGAGAACTTATTGATGAAATCATAAAGATAGTCTGATATTTTCATATCAGTAATCTAACTATCTTTTAAAAACTATTTCTTAAAAGCCCAGTTATAAGATACAAGTTTCTTGCTTGTGGGATAATAAAATTGAAGCAACAAATAACTTGAATCGTCTAAACAAGACATCATAGAATAATAGATAAAAATATAATATTATATACACTTTATTTTAACTTGAACGTTAAATTGGCAGGCAACACCAAAGCCTTATTTAAAAAAAAAACATTTTAGGTACTGAGGATCACGTGGTCAATCAGATCAGGTAAAATTTTGCATCGATGTGTTACAACAAAAAGGGTAAAGACTACAGAGGATTATCTCTAAACAGGTTTTAGTAAACAAAACAAATGCCTGATGAAAATAACTTTAAACAACAACTCTGGCCCGATTTTTTGTGAAAGACTGAAAAGCTGGTACTTCGGTCCAACTACAAACAATTTCGAAAGCTGTTGCTGTCATAAAATTTGACATTTAAAGACGTTTTAAAAATTGTTTGTCTGTAAAGTCGGTTTACGGACGATAATTTCACATAACGAGAGAGCAATGCGTCACAAGCCGAACGCTTAGGCCGACCGTGCCTCTCTATCGCTAGTTCCGCGCTCTCGCTTGCACGCTCGGCTCAGACGGAACGTGACATGAGTCATGGTTTTTCGTGCGTGCAGCCGGCGTTCATCGATTTATAAGACGTTATCACGACAAAAATAATAATACCAGCCTATTATAGTCCTAGGGGGCAAAGGCCTCTTCTCATACACAGAAGGCAGGAGCATTGATCACCACGCTTTCTTGGGGGTTGGCGATTTCAGACTCATATTAACTGTAAGTCCAGGTTTCCCCACAATGTGTTTCTCCACCGGTATCAGAAATGTCCCAGATAAACTCAAAAAGTACCTACATATGAATTGTAAAAGTCACAGTGGCCCGCATTTGAACTTGATATTATCACTTTCAAATATATTAACAAGACGTCAATAAACCATCAAAAAGGATTTATTTATTTACAGACTTTCATGAATAAGAACTTGTCCAGATGACGCGCGTAGACAATTGCGCGATTGTGAGGTACTAGTATTTGATATATTCCATCCAGATGCAGTCGCGCGTTTTGCTACTCGAGCGTGAATCGCATGCAAGACTCGCGCGATTGGCGCGCGTTCTACGCACGAATCAAGATACTAGGGACGCCATTGTTCTTTTCAGTACACGCGCGATATTTGCCGCATAAATAATAATAATGCATAATTAGCTACCTAAATCAAGCACAACGGAGCTTGATGCTGACATTTTTTTTTGTTTATCATTATATAAAGAACTTCTCAAAGTACCTGAGGCCAATAGACTTCAAACCAAAAGTAAAATATAATTAATGTTCTTCAAAAAGGCCAGCAAGTCTCATATCATAACACCTTCAGCTACGCGCCCTGGATAAATAACTCAGCATGACTCATAGTATATTCTACACGAAATACACAGCCTCACTACTTAACAGCCTCATTTCGCAAAGAATATTTTTCTCCCAATATAGAATATTTTAATCAAATATTGAAGATCACTCTGGATCAAATTGACAATTTTGATCCAGAGTGATCTTCAATATTTTTATTTTCTAATCGAGGTTGTTATACCATAAAACGATACAACGCCACAATGAAGCTAACAACCTACCAACGCTATCTACACTAGATTCACAAGAATCTGAATGAATGGAACTATTCCAGGAATCAATTATTTAATAAATTTCTAAGTTCAATTACTATTAATTTAGAAAACAAGTTCCATTTTAGTTTGTGTTTTGTTGTTAATTAATGATAATGTAATTCTTTACAATGTGATTCCATACCAAATTAAACATATTACCTAACTTATACTGCCGCGCTAACGAAGAATACAATAACTCGATTGTGGACGATTTTAAGGTATATACATATTCGGAATTCGCTAAATTCGCTGATTCCAAATAATTATATAACTCAAAATCGACCAAAATCGAGTTATTGTATTCTTCGTTAGCGCGGCAGTATAGTGATCACGACTTTTTCTTCTGCAGAAACAACATCCCATACAACATATTTTTCACAAGGACTTAGACCTTTTTTTATAATTTCATGCAAATTATCAAAAGATTTTCATTTCTCATGCTCTCAAAGTTCGTCTTTATGTAGTGCGTAGGCAACATAACGTCGCTTTTTGTGCTCTAGTGAATAAAGTATTTTTTTTTCCTAAGACAGATAATCAGGCCCAACCGCCACACGCACAATAAAACGTCGCAGATTAAAGTCGTTACTTTACATCACATCCTTGTTTTCTATCGTTAATTTATTAAACCAGATAAAATAGTTGTCATTTATGCAAAGAAACGTTTTTATGACTTGGCAGTATGAAGTACCCAAGTCGAATGACATATGTTGAAAATTAAAAAAAAACTCTTATGCCTGTTTCATTTTCTTGCAATCGAAGTGAAAAGCTGAGTGAAAACATAAACGAGCCATTTTGCCCCTCGACTTAACTATTGAAATAAACGTCTGGGGTAAAATGGCTTCTTTTATGCACTAGTTGTACAATCTACCATTATTGACACCCACAAGTATTTAAAAACTTGTTATTGTGTTCTCGAAAGCTTCGAATATAATGTTATGAACATAATATGAGTCATTCCATCATGTAGAATTGAAAGGTGCACTCCATATTGTCGGGTTTCTCTTTGCTTGCGTTGTTTCCATCGACGGTACGCAAGCCACAACACAATCGATTTGCCCGAATCCATATTGCTTACTACCCAAACCGTCCCAGAACACTCGCGCGTCAAAGCGCGCATAAAACGCGCCATTTGGTCGCAATGCAAATTCTTACAAATCGCTCTAAGCTCTAAAGACCAAATTATTTTCAATAAAGTTTATTGAATATGTCTGAGAATTTGAAAGCCGAATCTAAATATAATTGGGTGCTGCATTAAACTAAGATTTTCTTTCGATCGTCCATCCCCAAAATAGTGTCAAGGCAAACCGTCCCAGGTCCGATCCTGAGGGCACCCAAACCTTAAGGTACTTTTTATGGTTCCATAGTAAACAATAAAACCTTATAGTTTCGCCATGTCCGTCTGTCTGTCTGTCACCGACACTCCCACATTGCTTGCAAGGGAGGTATCCCTTGCAAGTAATGTGGGGATGATATTGCAGTTGGAGAATTGACCGTGACGTACATCGATGTATGGGAGAACATGTTTATCAACTAAAGTGTTAAGTTAGTTTTTGGGATAATTTCATCCCAAGTAATCCCAACCGAGAATTCTGAGACTGGGTACAAAAAAAGCTCCTACATTTTTGCTTTTCGTAAATAGCATATTGAGGAGATGAAAATGCACCTCCCTGAAATAAATATCCAGCAATATAATTACGCACTACAATAGTATGTCGACACACAGATAGTTTATAAACTGGATTAACACGTAAGATACTTTTTGCTCCGATATTCCAACGGGATCGAGACTTATGCGGGTCAAACCGGGGAACATTACTAGTTAGTGTATTTTAAAACTGATATGTTTCAATAAAGAACTACCCACTGAACAAGAATTTTGAGACAAAATCTGCAACTAAAGAATATTTCCTTAATAAAAATGTTTTTAACCTTCCTTATATTATCTACCAAACCTGCCCGGAGCTCTATTTTTTTTTCTTTACCTTTCCGAGACTATAAGTACCCGCTTTTTATGTCCTTCAGAAGTTCAAATGCTAAGGATCTTTGCAAAATATGTTTCTATTTGTTAGTGAGGCTTTGTATTGCAATAGGGTTGCCTCATATTACACTACATTGGGATTTAAAATATAACTGGTGAAATTTGGTTTTACTATAATACTCAATACTCAATACTCAATCATTTATTCCATTCCACAATATATGTGCTTAGGTGGTAAGAAGACATTTGTTGTAACAATCATGGACCCTGTCGGGCACAGCAACAGAAAAATTTGAAGGAAGAGGACTTATTTAATACATGCAACTAACTTATTCTAAGTATTAGTGTAAGGTAACATTTTATTAATTATTAATTGAATCTAAAAAAATATATATATTATTAATTTATATAATCATGTCAGTTCTATAGATTTGTCAATTAAATATTCGTTTATGCTATAGTAACATTTATTTAGTAATAGCTTTTTTAATTTATGTGTAAAAACAGCAATCCTTTCCTCATTTCTAAGTACTTCGGGTAGTTTGTTATACACCTCTGTCTACCCCTTTGGGAGAAACAGTCGTGATGTTTTTTAATAACGTCTTGAACATGTAGCAAATGGACGGATTTGCTTTCGAACTTAGTACCTAAACACTTGAATAGAAAATAATAGATATCTTTATTTGCACAGGAAAAGGTTAGGAGCGTAGAACTCGCAACCGGCGTGCGTGTATGACCAGATGTATGAACGTAAACGAAGCAAAAGGAGTATGTAAGGAGCGTAGCAGATGGCGTTCTATAGTTTGTGCCTACCCTCATGGGAAGAAGGCGTGAGTTTATGTATGTATGTATTTGCAGAGAATGTGGGTTAAAAAATCCGTTGTTACGGTCTGTGAGGAATCCATGAACATTATATCTAATATAGCAAAAATGAAGAATGATGAAGCCTGATTTACACGATAGAATAACAGTTTAGACGGTGCAATTTAATCCCACCTGTATATTCGGCTTCATTTTTATTTCAGGAACACTAAACGATAAAACTTCTATTGTGTCTCGTTCAGTGTCCTTAAGAGCTTTAAGCGAGCTAAGTGATGAGGTGAGTCATAAAGATAATTTGTAGTATCCTTCTTAAACTCTTTAAACCGGCCAAATAGAGTCGGACTCGCGCACGAAGGGTTCCGTACTTATCTATAAAAACGGCAAAAAATCATGTCTATTGTATGGGAGCCCCCTTAAATATTTGTTTTATTATGTTTTTTGTTTCAACAGAAATACATCATCTGTGAAAATTTCAACTGTCTAACAATCACGGTTCATGAGATACAGCCTGGTGACAGACGGACAGCGGATTCTTAGTAATAGTGTCCCGTTTTACCCTTTGGATACGGAACCCTAAAAATCACCCATCTGACAATATAACATGATGATTATATTACTTGTGGCCGGTTGATGGCAATAGGCTCGCCCCTATTACACGGGACTTAAAACATAACTGGAGAAATGTGGGTGTAGGTACTACAGGTACACCTCTGCCCAACCCTTCGGGGAAACAAAGCGTGATGTTTTGTTTATATTTTGTTATATTACAAAATTTGCTTTCGTTCGTTTCCTAACACTGGACCACCCGTGATTGGCTATAGAAATAGAAGTATAATGCTATCAGACGAATCTAAGGCCTTCTTATTGAAAAGGAATCATCATTGCGCACCATGTCTTCTTCTTGTATACTTCTCTATAAATCGTCATCTCGGTAGCCCCTTTTCAGCCCTATAATCTTTCACACAGTCCATCTATCGTTTATTTGGTCTTTCCCTACTCTTATAGCCTATGTTCATACTCAAAACTTTCCTCACGACATTTTCCTTATTTTCCACTTCACATACCCGTACCATGACATTTTCACACCACTTTTCAGTCACCGGTGCCCTTTCAGACTTCCTCTTACAAAAAAGTAATATGAATAAAATATGGCTCCATAAAACTATGGCTACGTACATTCGTAGATGTGCTACGCAGTACCTACGCCATCGACTACGGCGTAGCAGATGTTGATAGACGAGCACCCAGTTCTGATTGACTTTGAATTAATTATTTTTCATGACGACGCAACCGTGTAATTATAATAATAATTATGTATTAGGCACCTCTCATTTTCAGGAAATGTTAACTACTGTATACAACGTGTATCAGTAATGTGTGGTCATATTTAAGGGTGTGGTACAGATCATCAAACTGAACTAATTTGTCCATGGGACCAACACGCAAAAAAAATATTAGCTGTCCTATAAATTTTAGCCGAGTAGGTTTTAAAGTTTTATATGGGACATCTGATTATTTTATCGCGAATCCGATGTTGTTTCCATGGAGGATGGTGTTAGTTTGATGGCCTGTACCACTCCCTTAAATATGACCACATCTTTCTGATACATGCTGTATACAACAGCCGGAGTGACAGCTAAATTGAAAGGCTATAACTACTAAAAAATAATATAGCCACATTATAAACCATTTCATAATATGTCTCATAATTACTATTCAACATTTTTGCTTAATTTTATTATTATTTTTTGCTACTCATGTCTTTATATTACTATTAGTTCACTTGAGTTATATTACATACAATTGACTAAATACAAATATTTAGCGCATACATTTGAATTAAATCATATTTTTTATTAAAAGCATTATTTTGTAAACTATCGAGCAAGCTTGCCTCATTAAAGAAATAAAAGAGAAAAAAAATTGTTTCACTAAACGTGATGCAAAAACAAATTATTTAAAAAACAAAAACCTGACTGCTAAAACACATTACTGAAAAGAAAAAAATAACATTACAATCTAGAATTTTGGTATCGCTGGTAGGACACAAAACTTACATTTGTTACAATCGGGTTTTTGTTTTTTTTTTAATAATTTGATTTATTTCAAGCTTTTTAGTTTTATTAGTATATACAATATATGGAATTGACTCATCACTGGCTATTATTTGATATCAATATTCTTGTAATTTATTTAAAAAAAAACCTTCCCCGTTCCTTTTTTTGTATTTGCAGATGCAATTTATAATATTAAATAGCCTATGTCACCCCCACAACTAAGACGAATCAAACGAATAAAATCCATTAGCCGTTTCGGCTACAGAGCGTGTCAAAGAAATAGACATACATACATACTCTTGAAAAACATTACCCTCCTTCTGGGGCAGTCAGGTAAAAATTACACACAATGAATGATGTTTTTTTCAAAATTTCTGTAATCTTAGAACTTATCTTTCTCTATGTTGCACCATGGCGGGAGTTGACAAACGGTACTTTGAATTCAACCTGCATTACTTAATATTTTGAAATAAAAACTGTCATTTTAGAGAGATTAAAAACTACGTATCAATTCATTTTTCGATTTTTATTATACAATATATTTACTATGTGTGTGCAGATGGAATGTACTGTTTTTGCCCATGTCCTTTTTATATTTCTTAATTAATTCCTGTGAATGTACGAGTACATGAAACCATTTAAAGACGAAAGAATATGTAATACATTCATGAGAAAGGTTTTCAGTTACATAAATAACTTACAATCGTAGAATTTCCCTGAAAAATATTAAATGGGTTTAATAAAACCTCTTCTACTTGTGTTTGAAGTACAAAGGGTAACCCGGGGCTATTTCTGGTTCTAATATTCTGTGTAAAGGTTCAGGCACACCGTGGAATTAAATAAATACTGACAGTTTTGACCACAAAAATAATAATTGTTTTCAGTTTTGTGATAATCGACTAACTAATATATATAATAAACTTACTAATTCTTTTATATATTAAATATAATTATACATATAATATCATAAATGCGAAAGTGAGTTTGTTTGTTTCGCTTTCACGCTAACACGGCTGAACGGATTTGGATGAAATTTTGCACATGGGTAGATCATGAGCTGCGTTAGGACATAGGATACATGCTACGATAGGACGTACGATAGACGAAAGGATTTTTATCCCAGTAGTACGTTCCCGTGAGATGATTCCTCCACGCGGGTGAAGTCGCGGGGAAAAGCTAGTAATAGATATAACATCGTTTTTGAGTAAAAAAAGTTATATTATGCCTATTAAAAATAAAACTATAACATAACATCACGCCTTGTTTCCCCGAAGGGTTGGGCAGAGGTGTACCTGTAGTACACCCACATTTCGCCAGTTATATTTAAGTCCCATGTAATAGGGGGCGAGCCTATTGCCATCAACCGGGCACAAATCCAGACTCAAATTCCAGATAGAAAAACCTAATAACACTTTGCCCGACCCAGGAATCGAACCCAGGACCTCATGCTCAGCAGTAGCGCTTGCTCCACTAGACCAACGAGGCAGTCAAACTATAACATCGAACCTATATAAAACAATAACTTATTATTAACATCCAAAAAACAATAGGTTTTTTAATTACAATGAAGGCAAATCATACAACATTTGAACATTTACAATTTACTTTGCTGTTTGACCTTATTGTATTGAGTGCTTCAAGAAAGAAAGAATAACGTTTATTTGGATACAGTTCGTGAAACATAAAATACAAATAACAAATAAAAAAAGAGAAAAGAATGATCCCACATTGCTACAGACTTTTTGTGACATTATATGAGACTAGCTGCGCCACACAGTTTCGTCCACCGTTTAATATTGTACAGCGTTCTTTCTGATTTATTTTTTCGGCTTTTTGCTCGGCCCCTAAGGGTTGTAGAATGAGGTTGAGTAACCTTCCTCAAGAATTGGACTATCAAACGCAAAAATATTTTTTCAAATCCGGCTGGAAGTTCCATAGATTAGCGCGTTCAAAAAACAAACTCTTCAGCTTTATTATATTTCCTCGTGGAGGCTATTGACGGCGGAGATCTCTTGCGTCCTGCCCTGATCCAGGCCATGGTACGGAGCGAAAGCATGGGAAGCCGTCACCTTCTTTTGCGAAGCAGTAATGCTCGTGAAGGAGGATGCGGAACGGGTGAGGGAGAGGCAAATTTCGCGCTCTTACGCCCCTAGCCGCCGCAGAAGGACGCCCTGGGCGTCGAGAATCCCAGACAAACTCGCGGCCACCGTAGGCGCGGGCTTGCGGACGGTGAGCAATGGGTAGCTCGCCGTCAGATAAGGACCAGGCCCGGTTCGACGGCGTGTTGTGTTCCACGCGCGCCTTAAAGACATGTCAGCATAACTGATGGGGTCTGCTAGGGCCCATGCCTGCCGGGGTCGCGGAAAAGTCCGAAAGGGATGCCGTGGTCTCTGGCAATGCACAGGCAACGGAAGGAACACGGGTTTAGGTCAGTAAGAGTCTGACATCCCGTTCCGCCCAGAGCGGGAGAAGTTATTTGATGATTTTCCACCAAAAAAAAAAGCTTTATTCTATTAGTATAGATTATTTTTTAAATGAGAGTTGTCTCATTGAGACAAAAGTCGTGTTTGCAACTGCTAAGCTTGGGTTCCTTCATGGTAATTCCTTAACATACTTAATAAAGCAATGTCTTTCATTTTGACGGTTCAACCATATTCATTGCGTTATTTTCGAGGTTGAGCAGACGAATTTTTCACGCATGTAAATCAATGAATTAGATTCCTTCAAAATATTTCGGATTGTGACTGAAAGTGTGTTACCCAATTGGGTCGATATCCGCGTCGGGTTAAGCGTCAAGTCATTTTCGAGACAAAATCTATGCGTTTTACCCAATTGGGTCGATCTCCGCGTCGGGTTAAGCGTCAAGTCATTTGCGAGACAAATCTATGCGTTTTACCGAATTGGGTCGACCTTCGCGTCGGGCTAAGCGTCAAGTCATTTGCGAGACAAATCTATTCGTTTTACCGAATTGGGTCGATCTTTGCGTCGGGTTAAGCGTCAAGTCATTTGCGAGACAAAATCTATGCATTTCACCCAATTGGGTCGATCTCCGCGTCGGGCTAAGTGTCAAGACATTTGCGAGACAAAATCTATGCGTTTTACCCTATTAGGTCGATCTCCGCGTCGGGTTAAGCGTCAAGTCATTTGCGAGACAAATCTATGCGTTTTACCGAATTGGGTCGATCTCCGCGTCGAGCTAAGTGTCAAGTCATTTGCGAGACAAATCTATGCGTTTTACCCAATTGGGTCGATCTCCGCGTCGGGCTAAGCGTCAAGTTATTTGCGAGAAAAATCTATGCGTTTTACTCAATTGGGTCGATCTTCGCGTCGGGCTAAGCGTCAAGTCATTTGCGAGACAAATCTATGCGTTTTACCCAATTGGATCGATCTCCGCGTCGGGTTAAGCGTCAAGTCATTTGCGAGACAAATCTATGCGTTTTACCGAATTGGGTCGATCTTCGCGTCGAGCTAAGTGTCAAGTCATTTGCGAGACAAAATCTATGCGTTTCACCCAATTGGGTCGATCTCCGCGTCGGGCTAAGTGTCAAGACATTTGCGAGACAAAATCTATGCGTTTTACCCTATTGGGTCGATCTCCGCGTCGGGTTAAGCGTCAAGTCATTTGCGAGACAAATCTATACGTTTTACCCAATTGGGTCATTCTCCGCGTCGGGCTAAGCGTCAAGTCATTTGCGAGAAAAATCTATGCGTGTCATGGTGTCGCTGCCTATTAAGGCAAAAATGGCCTCGCCTCGTTGGTCTAGTGGACGCAAGCGCTACTCCTGAGCATTAGGTCCTGGATTCGATTACCAGGTCGGGCAAAGGGTTATTGGGTTTTCCGTCAGGAATTTCACAGTAGGAGCCTAGAATCTGGATTTGTGTACGGTTGATGCCGATAGATTCACCCCCTATTATATGGGACTAAAAGATAACTGGCGAAATGTCGGTTTAACTGTAGGGTACATCACTGCCTAACCCTGATTATTACAGGCGTGACGTTATGTTTAAAATAAAGTATCGAGTGACTAAGTGCCTTGTAATAACCAGCTTTGATGTGTTGGCGCCCTAACACTTGTTATTTGCCAATATTTTACGTCAAACCAAGTAAAACTATTTACTAAATGTACTTAGGAGTCCAATGTTTCGGATTGTACTTACAATTCCAACTTACTTTTAGCATTTAAATGAACGCTCGATGTTGAGTGTTCTTAAGTGTGTGCTAAGTAAAGGTCAATGGTATTTGCTCATTAAGTTATACTTAAGTACGTATACTCGTATTATAACATTTTATACAAATGGGTATTACAGGAGTCTTAAATAGAACTTGTGCCTACTTTGGGTAGGTATAGTGGACCTCGTTATCACCACTGTTGACAACATACATACATACATACATACATAAAATCTCGCCTACCTCCCATGGGGGTAGGCAGAAGCTATAGAACGCCACCTGCTCCGCTCCTTACATACTCCTTTTGCTTCGCCTACGTTCATACATCTGGTCATACACGCACGCCGATTGCGGGGTAAGGCGGGGCTAGTTGAGCAATTGTTCACTTGAGCAGTCATAGCTCCTCAACGATAAGTCTTAATGGCTTGTTATGCATACTGATGGGTCAGTAATTTATCCCTTTCCAAAAGTGGCCGTAGTAATTTATTTCTAACAAATCGCATTTAAAAGCTACAGCCGTTTAGGTGAAGAAATTCGGAGATGCTCAGCGTACCCCACCCCATAGGTGAAAATTGAGCAGTTAGAAATTCTAGGCAAACCATGGTTCAGTGTTTAGTAGACATGAAATAAAATGTCTATTTTACAATCAACTTTTTATTTATCGTATTTTAGTGACATAACAGTGAAATTAAAAGCAATTTATTTTAATACTACATTAATAATGTTTTATAACAAAAAATAGAAACAACAAAATCTCAACATAAGCTAAACTTTTGGATTAGAACTCAGTCTTTCTACTTAAACATTTATATAATTATCAATAAAGCTTATATTAAAAACGAAAATACCTATTAATGAGATCTTGGAAAATTAATCATCGTTGTCGCTGTTGCAATTAATACAAACGAAAATAAGACCAGCAGCTGGCGCACATTTTGTATGTGCCCACTTCTTGTAAACTTGTCATTGGATCCATGTTTCCCCTGGTAAACTTTCAGAATAGGCTTCGCAACAAACCAGGCTGGAATAGTCATCATCGTCATCGTTGCTTTCTTCACTTGACTGAAGTAAAAAACTATTGAGCAACTATCGCTCAACTACCCCAACCCAATTTGAAACAAAAGTGAGGTTATAAAACAACTTTTAGAATTATATCCAAAACCTTTATACATACTAAAAATATACCAAATTTTTGGAAGTTTAACAGTTACCTAATTGAAAACGCATAATATTTGACCCGTACAGAAGAAATATTCCAATTCACATTTTTTTTACTTTATGGCCGCTAAATATACAAAGCGTCCCTATACTTCACTCGATGGTAAAGTCGTCACTGGCGGTCGCGCGATTTGTCCCCCCCCCCCCCCTTATGACCTCTTCTTTCCGCAATTTGATGCGTTAGCGTGCGGTGTATAGTTTCTGAGATATTTCGATTGCCCCCTATCTGAAGAACATCACCAATTAAGTCACTATATGTCCTCCTAGGGCGTCCCTTCCCGGCGTTTCCACTCACCTTTGCTTTGTAAATACCTTTTGTTAGTCGCCTTTCATTCATCCTCTCAACATGACCAAACCATCTAAGCATACTCTTTTAAATTTTTGTCACTACATCTTCTTTTAAACTGCACCGTTGCCATACCCCTGACATGCTTCGCATCACCTTCTTCTGCGAAGCAGTTATGCTCGCGAAGGAGGAGGCGGGACGGTTGAGGGAAAGGCAAATTTCACGCCCTCTCGACCCTAGCCGCCGCAGGAGACGCCCTGGGCGTCGGGAATCCCGGGCGGATTTTCGGCCACCGTAGGCGCGGGCTTGCGGACGGTGAGCAATGGGTAGCTCACCGTCCGGCAAGGACCAGGCCCGGGTCGACGGCGCGTTGTATTCCACGCGCGCCTCAAAGAGATGTCGTCAGCACAAGTGTAGGGGTCCACTAGGGCCGATGCCTGCGGGGGTCGCGGGAAGGTACTAAAGGGTTACCGAGGCCCCTGGCAATACAGGCAACAGGAATGAATACGGGTGGGTTTTAGTCAGTAAGAGTCTGACATACCCTCCCGCTCCGCCCAGAGCGGGAGAAGTTATTTGATGACTTCCCATCCAGAAAAAAAATAGAAGACATGCTTCGCAAGGAACGTATTTCCACAGCATTTCATGTTGACAGCAATTCCCAGTATATTGGAAACGAAGGATTCCTTAGCACCTCATCATCATTCATCATTCCCCTGCCCTTATTCCAATTTTTTTGTAGTCGAGGCAACACGTATTTTTCTTCCATACTTCTCTCTATTAGTTATCATCTCGTTAGTCACTCCCGTTCTAGCCATATCATATTTCACACAGCCCATACATCGTTTCTTTGGTCTTCCCCTACTCTTATCGCCATCCACATGCATACTCAAAACTTTCTTGGCGACATTTCCCTCTTTATACATTCATACAATGACAACATATTCCACACAACTTTTCAGTCACCGGTGTCACTTTCAGACTTCCTCTTATTTACTCATTTCTTATTCTATCCATTCGCGTAACACCACACATCCCTCTTAGCATTGTCATCTCAGCTGCATGCAATTGCTTTTCATTCGACCCTTTTGTGCCCCATTCCTTAGCATCTGAAGGACATAAAAAGTAGTTACTTCTATGAGTACCGAGACTATTCTCGTGAAGGTGAAGGCTTTTTACAAATAGAGCCGCGGGCACAGCTTTGATAAAAATAAAAAGGGTAGATAGGGGCTTTAAGCTCTGGCTAAATTGAGAGTTCTGGGCGGGATGCGATTACGTGACTCGATTGTTTTAATGGTCAGGAACTCACGGGACTATTCGTGCCAGTCTAAACTCCTCCATTCAAGTTAGTTGACACAATCGGCGCAAGCGAATTTGTAGTTGTGTGGACATTTTAATTAAGAAATGTGTAATACTCGAGGGGTTTGGCGCTGATAGCCGAAATACAGGCTCTGCCTAGTTCGGCTACAGGTGAGCACACCACTTAAACTATCCTAAATTAGCCTATTAAAATATTTGTAATTTGTGTCTTAAAAAAATGTATATGACGGAGAAGGTATAAACGAGTGACTAACGTATTTCCGACATACGAGTATATATTCTCCAGTGACAGTTTTTGTCTTAAAATTCTTCTCAAGTATCTTATCTATTGGGTAGTACTTCAGAAAACATTTTTATGTTGTCATAAGTTTATTTTTCTAAAGGCAGTTTAAAAATAAAATTGTATCATTTGGTTTACAATATTTAACACTAGGTACTAAATTAAATGACTAACTCACTAATTAGACAAATAAAAACAAAAGCACACTTTGGGCCTTATCACACTAGCAATTTGCGAGCGTGTTGCCAGCGAGGCGATTGTTTAACGCCCTCGCAGCGTGTGTGTGCGCAACGTGTTCGCCGTGTTTGCGTAACGAGAACGGTTTCGGATTGTGAAAACGCGGAGGTTACGTCGCGTAGTCGCGGCTACCTCGATTCGCAACCGCGGAGAGCACGTTCAGAAACCGCTTCGCTGGTAACACGCTGACAAATCGTCAGTGTGATAACGCTCTTAGATGTCGAAGTACCTGCTCGCCCGCATCGCTGTCATACGGAAACGTGCCGAGAAGACTGGCAAAATAAAATATGAGCACGTATTCTTTTAAGACCTTAAAAATTCCCTGTAAGTTGTTTATTACAATTTATTGAAGGACGTCGCCTACGAACACCATTCATTCTTTAAGCCCGTGGGTGTGATAGACGATCGAAAGATAATCTCAGTTTAAAGCAGCACCCACGTATATTTAAATTCGGCTTACAATGTTCTAAGACACGAACAATGAAAAATTGTATGGAAAATAATTAGGCTCTTATTCATGAACAAGCGACCTGCCCCAGCTTAATTCGCACGGTTTTTACGACTTGATAAAACATAGAGATTTCTTTATTTATGTACGTTTATATTAATGTATTTATACACATACATCTTCCGGATTAAATTCTCTAAATGGCGGTGGAAATCGTATCAAAATCCGTTGCATAGTTTAGAAGAACACCGCGGTCACCCAGACAGACACGAAATGCGTTTTTTATAATATATTATATATATAGATAATATATTATATTATAGAATATATATTATTATATTATATAAGTCTTTAAATAACGAAATCTATTTGAATAGTTTTTGGTCATCTTATTCATCGATTTCAAAATGTAAAAGGCTGGTCTTTAAAAGGAACCTATAATAAAAAAAATATATGATAAGGCAAAACGACGAATAGGTTCTGTTGTGCTAAAACCGTTTATCAAAATCCTCTTTAGTCTATACCTTTTTGTTGTTACAAATCGATGTAAAATTTTACCGGTTCAGATTGGCCACGTGATTTACAGAACGTTTTGTACTTTTTTTTTTAATATAGGGTTACGGGACTAGGGAACGGCCAAAGAAACGATGGATGGACTGTGTGAAAGATGATATGGCTAGAAAGGGGGTGACTACCGAGATGGCCACTAATAGAGAAGTATGGATGAAAAAGACATGTTGCGCCGATGGGTAAATTGGTATGAGGCAACAGGGTGTAAAATGCACTCATCCTCCATAGAAAAGATCCTCCGACCAGACGGATATCGTGTCTGGTGGGCAGCTGCCCGACGGTTGATATCGGGATGTTGTATATATGCTAGTTGCGCGGTAAACTCTGCTTGCGGATGCAGGATTTTTGCGTGACGTCAGTGTGTTGCCCAGTTCGCATGTGGCGATGTAGATGCCGCCACAAGAGCAGAAGAACGAATGATGCAGTACCATCATACCATCATCTACCAGGAAAAATATTTAACGCACGAGCTAACATAAAGTTTATGTAATAATATATGTCTATCTATCATTTTGTATCAATATGTCTAGTATGCGGGTTTACCTACACGGACCAAAAGGCTACTTAAAACCCAGGGCGAACAAATCTTTAACTTTTCAAAACCATTACTCACAGCGAGAGCCCATATTAATTAAAATAAATGGTCAGATGATAAAAAAAACTTTATAACCTAATTTAAACACTTCACAAAGCAATCACTGAAATGCCACAGATAAATAAAATAGCTAGCAATAAAAATAATAAATAAAATATGAAAGGAGTTTTCCACTCTATCTGCAAATGGTATGGAAGAAGGTAGTCAAATGCATAAGCCGCTTATCTTTCAAGTCGTCAGATGAAGCTGAAGTCTGAGGGTACGGTAATATGTTGTGAAGAAGTTACGTGCAATAATTCTCGGGAAATTGGATGCGCTAGAAAGTTATTAAAAGGTTAAATGGTCTAAGATTAAATTTATCTATATCGAGATTAAATTCATAAATATGTGCATTTATAACACAGTAGATAGAACTTATGTATAAATTAGACCTCAGAAGTTTAATTTTTAGCGTTCCCTAGCCAAATGGCAAAAATAGAACCCTTATAATTTCGTCTTGTCCGTCTGTCCATCAGTCCTGCACCCTAAAGTTTGAATAGACTTAAATAACATGCGAAGTTAACTTTAGAGCTAAGTCTGCCAACAAACTGCTTTCCAGTTTGGCAGTGGTAATATATCTTGTAAAAGATTATAGCATAAAGCAGACATAGCATACCAAAGTTGTATGTTAATTTAAAACAAGCCCCAAATGGACAATTCACATTCTTCTTAGAATTTCCCAAGTTTTCCTCACTTCATTCGTTTGTTTTTGAACGTTTAGTTTTGCAGTCTCGAAGCGAATAACTAGTTTGTTTCCAATTTCAACTTTTATTTTTTTTTAATAATTAGAATTTTTTATTAAATGGTGCCCAAGGACAAGCTTTTTTTTTAGGTGGAAAATTATCAAATAACTTCTCCCGCTCTGGGTGGAGCGGGAGGGCGTGTCAGACTCTTACTGACTATAACACACCCGTGTTCCTTCCGTTGCCTGTGTTGCCAGGGGCCTCAGTAACCCTTTCGGACTTTCCCGCAACCCCGGCAGGCATCGGCCCTAGTGGACCGACACATGTGCTGACGACATCTCTTTAAGGCGCGCGTGGAACACAACGTGCCGTCGACTCAGGCCTGGTCCTTATCGGACGGCGAGCTAGCCCAAGGACAGGCTCCATATTGTAATTTTAATGTGGAAATAAACGATTTTTACTTTACATAAAAAGCAGCACATAATATTCCCACTGCTGGGACACAGGCCTCCTCTCTGTAAAAGGGACATTTATTATGCGCACGGCCAAATGTGGAACTCTGCCAGCGTCTGTGTTCCCTTCCACGTATAACACTTTAACCTTCAAATGCGCTCTCCACCAGCCGAGATCGAGATCAAGAGCAAGTCCAGGCTATTAAAAAAATAAAAGCATATTTCTATACAATCCACTGCTTTTACTAACACACAAAACTGAACATTTTCCATACGTTAAAGAGCGTAAACCATCACTTATCAGTGCTCATTAAGTCAAGGTGTCAAGGAAACTAAATATCTGAACTGAAGGCCTAATTAATTCAAATTGTATCGCCACGCGGCGCTCGAAATAGATTTAAGCGTAGGTTCAAGGAGGTTCGTTGTTTGTTCGGATGGTAGGGAAATATCTAGGACCGATAAGAATAAAACGCCTATTTTGACATGTCTTATTTAGTCAATATCATGCGTTGCAGTCTGTATCTTATCTACGGTAGGTACTTGATGATTTTCCAAACAACCCTTATTGATATATAGGTTCCTTCTAAAACAAACAAACGTCCTGTATGAAAGCAAATCCCTAGACTCGATATACTCGTATGTATTTATTGTAGGTATATTATGTAAATGGTGCACCACGTAGTACCTGCAATATTATTTCACTTCTCTCTTTAAATCCATCCAAAGGTTGTCTTTTAAAGATCGCTTTTATCGATAAGACCACCCATTGTGTCCCCCTTTTTTTTTTGGTTGGGAAATTATCAAATAACTTCTCCCGATCTGGGCGGAGCCGGAGGGCGTGTCGGACTCTTACTGACTAAAACCCACCCGTATTATTTCCGTTGCTTGTGTGTTACGAGAGGCAGCGTTATCCCTTTCGGACTTTCCCGGGACCCCGGCAGAGATCGAAAGAGATCCGCTAGGGCCGACCCTAGCGGATCTCTTTGAGGCGCGCGTGGAACACAACGCGCCGCCATTGTGTCACCCTATGTAACATTTCTGCATAATTTGTATGGTGTACATAATAAACAGTATTCTATTCTATATCCACGGGACTTAGAGATCTTCTCGAAGGGAACCGAACCTCAATCAAGTAAGTTCGCTCAAAAAATGAGTTCGCTTGAAGATCTGCGCGGACGCACACAGTTTGAAAGCGAACTCGTTTGTTTTAAAAATAATTATCACAATACATCGCTTTGAAAATCGAACGGTGTTGAGGTCTCACATCTCAACGCCGTTCGATTTTCAAAGTGATGTCAAAATTATCCTGTCATTTTATCTTGTTTTACAATTAGCCAAGGCTGTCTGTTACAAATAGATGAAGGTTATCGGAAATGAGTCTGCAATCTGCCGGTACAATTACAGTCCCGGCGGTGGTCCCCAAAGGGATTAGCAGAGACATACCTGACCTATATACAAGAGTCGCCTTCGTCCTTGTGTAGGTTAAGTGGTTAGATCGTTTTCTAGGGATATAGACGGAATAGCCCAACGTTTACTGGATCACTCCGGTGTTCCCCGATGGGTTAGGCAGAGGTGCACAGTTTGTGTGTGTGTGTGTGTGTTTTTTTTGTGTGTGTTCGTGTTGCGTGATGTTATGTTATGTGTGTTTGTGTTTCCTGAAAGGAGTGTAGAAAAAAATCTGAAAAATGATTTGCTTATCATCTTAAATTGTTCGTAAATTCTTTTATTACTTACTTTTATTCTTTGACTGTTGTATGCCTTGCCTCGTTGGTCTAGTGGTCGCAAGCGCTACTGCTGAGTATCAGGTCCTGGGTTCGATTCCTGGGTCGAACAAAGTGTTATTCGGTTTTTCTATATGGAATTTCTCAGTAGCAGCCCGGAGTCTGGATTTGTGGCCGGTTGATGGCAATAGGCTCGCCCCCTATTACATGGGACTTAAACATAACTGACGAAATGTGGTTGTAAGTACTACAGGTACACCTCTGCCCAACCCTTCGGGGAAAACAGGGCGTAATGTTATGTATGTTATGTATGAATGGCTATAACACAAATGGGAATTGCGTAATTAGGCGAACTGACGTCATGAGATGTGTCTCCGGACGTGGGACTGTAGGCACTCACTGGTGAGTTACTACGCTTTGGAATGGGCAACTAGCTTCATATTTCTAACTGATCGACTCCTTGACAATTCAAAAGTGCCTGTAAATGGTTTAATTGAAATAAATGCTTTGAGTTTGAGTTTGAGTTTGATTCTGTTTATATTATTATTTACTTGCGATCCGCGCCAAATTCGCACGGTTTTCACCACTTGACAACACATCAAGATTTCTTTATTTTATGTAAGTTTCATAATGACACATAAACACACAAACTCACCCACACACACAAACCCACATACACATGAACTCTCTGGTATAAATTCTCTAAACGACGCGCGACGGTGACAACCGCATAGTATAGAAGAACAACGCGGTCACACAGACAGACGAAAAGTGACGTTAATTCATAAAGATAAGGCACATTTTCTATTACTCTTTTTACCCGAGAGAAAAATTAAATAAAACTTTTATTGCCCCACAAAAGCGACTGCCTCAAATGTTTTGAAACTCCTGGTTACAATTCAACGAAGTGTTAATTCAATTCTTTTAACTTTTACAGAAAACTCCTTTTTAATGAGAAAATGGTTACTTTTTCTCAAAATTCATAGAGTACAGCGTTATTTTTTTAGAACAACGGTAATTAGCAACCATAGAGCATTTAAAATATAGAGATCGCGCGGAAATCTTAGTGATCAAATGCAGAGTTTCGAGAATTCATCTGTCATGATGAAATGCTGCGGATTCCTAAGATCTCGAATCAATTAAAAATAGATTTTCAAAAATCCTAAATAATGTTATAAATGCGAAAGTGAGATTGTTTGTTTGTTACGCTTTCTCGCTAAAACGGCTGAACGGATTTGGATGAAATTTGGCACATGGGTAGATAATGACTTAGAGAAGGATATAGGCAATTTTCATCTTGGATCGCAGACGAAGTCGCAGGCAACAGTTAGTATACTTATATTTATTTGCACGGTTCATTAAATCTCTCTTTTGTTAATTTCCTTCCGTTTTGGCATCGAACTGTCAGATTTTTTCAATCCAGGCACAATGTCTCAGCATACTGAAAAGGATAACAAAAGCAGTGCAAATATTAAATATATATAGAATCATTTTCCGAAATTTAATATATCTTTTGACATTATATTTAAAACTGATCGACAATATAACATTAAAACAGTTTGACATTAAATTTGAAACTGTTTGACACTTTATTTGAACTTTGTTTTAACTAATAATTCATAGATTTATTTTGTTTTTTGTATTTGTATCTAGATTGCATGTTGCCTGGATTCAACACAATGTGAATTGTTTAAAAATAAATAAAATAAATAATAATATATTTTCGTATCACATAGAATAGAATTGTTCGTGACAACGTTTTCCTTTTCTTGAAATATCCAAACAAATCTTAAATCTGCTTAATCTACAACTAAAATAGTAAGAAAAGAAAATAGCTCTGTATTATTTCCTATAACAAATGAACAGGCAAGAGGCACCTCTATTTTTCAAATGCTCTGTGTGTGACTAACACAAACACAAACAAAAAAAATGTTGAAGAGAACATTGTTCAACCACAATGTCGTGGCGAAATAAGAGGAAGTTTTTGTCCTTTGAGCTGCGACCGGATCCCTGAGGGCTGACCTTAGATCTGCTTATGACAGAGTTTATAAAGACACTGTCCCTACGCTTGACTCTTTTGACGGTAAGCAGGATAATATGTGTCGGTGACTGTCTTTAGTTTTGTTCAATTATTGCCACCGACTTCTGAAACGAGTTATTGACTCCCGAAGTAAACAGAGGGGTGTTATAAGTCTCTCTCGTGGTCTGCACCATCTGATTAGGTATTAAAAAAGTCGGGTAGGGCTCTGCCGAGGCAAAGTGCTGCTTGTTTAACGTGATACGTCTAAATCAGCGAGTCGCTTTTATTGTTATAGATCGAAATGAAGACCAGATTGACTTCGTTCTACATATTTAAAAAAAATACGGCAACTTATGCTAAGACTTATAACATAACGTGTGTCTGGCTATCTGTCTGCGGCATCGTAGCTCCCAAACGGTTGAACCGATTTAGTTCTTCCACAGGACCAATCGAGTCGATATTTAGTATTTTGTTACTTCAATGATATTAGAAGAACATCGATCACCTACCCTATTCACTGAGATTAGTGCAATGTGCCCAAACACGTTACCTCTGTCGTATGTTGATGAGGAAGTTGGGTTCCCTGTAAATTCCAGGTGATGCTGCTGCATCAGATCAAGGTTACTATGTAAGGCAGTTTTTTTTAATAACCGACGAAAAATTTCAACGCTGTGGTTCAGAATCATGTACTGAATCCCTGGTAACAGGTTGCGCATCGATGTCCCTGCCACCCTGTATATAGACGACCGGATAAAATGACAAGAAACTGTTTTGATACTTCTGGAATACTGTAGACTAGGAATTGTCTAATCATCATTTTGAAATTCTAATGGTGTCGAAGTTTGAATCTGTGATAATGTACTTATAAAACAAATGAGTTCGCTTTCGAACTGTGTGCGACCGAAAACAGTTCTTCAAGTGAACTCATGTGGTTTATCTACGGGACTTAAAGACTTAACATTAACACTTTTTTTTTTTTGGGTGGGAAATCATCAAATAACTTCTCCCGCTCTAGGCGGAGCGGGAGGGTGTGTCAGACTCTTACTGACTAAAACCCACCCGTATTCCTTCCTGTTGCCTGTGTTGCGGGGGCCTCGGTGACCCATAAGTACCTTCCCGCGACCCCGGCAGGCATCGGCCCTAGTGGACCCCTACTTTGTGCTGACGACATCTCTTTGAGGCGCGCGTGGAATACGACGCGCCGTTGACCCGGGCCTGGTCCTTACCGGACGGTGAGCTACCCATTGCTCACCGTCCGCAAGCCCGCGCCTACGGTGGCCGGAAATCCGCCCGGGATTCCCGACGCCCTGGGCGTCTCCTGCGGCGGCTAGGGGCAAGAGGGCGCGAAACGTGCCTTTCCCTCAACCGTCCCGCCTCCTCCTTCGCGAGCATTACTGCTTCGCAGAAGGAGGTGACGGCTGCCCATGCCCTCTCGCTCCGTACCATGGCCTGAACCAGGGCCGGACGCGAGAGGTCACTGCCGCCGATCGCCTCCACGAGGACACGGCGGTGCTCTGCCCAAGCCGGGCAGACCTCCACCGTATGCTCCACCGTGTCCTCCGGGCGATCCACACAGTGGTGACACCCGGACGTTTCCTCCCGCCTTATCCGACACAGGAACCTCCCGAAACTGCCGTGTCCGGTGAGGACCTGCGTCAGGCGGAAGGTGAGGACGCCGTGGCGCCTCTCCAGCCACTCCTCAAAGAGGGGACTTATCGCCGCAATCGTGGCGTGCCCAGCACTGGGTTGCGACAACCGTACTTTCCATGACGCCATGAGATCCCGCCGGAGCTCCGTCCGCTGTGCCGCGATTTCTCGCGGCAACGGACTTACGCCCCGGCGTTTTAACATTAACACTTAAGACTTAACATCGAGTCTAGGAATTTGCTTTCATACAGGACGTTTATTTGTTTTTCAAGGAATATATTATGTTTTTAATATAAAGTGTGGTTGGATTTTTCGATCTGGAATTTCTCAGTAGCAGCCCGGAGTCTGGATTTGTGCCCCGTTGATGGCAATAGGCACGCCCCTATTACATGGGACTTAAACATAACTGGCGAAATATGGGTGTACTTTAGGTACTCTGTCTTGACTTCAGAGGAGCTTTAAATTACTCGAAAACAATGGAACGACAAAGCAAGTCACAGAACGTCTCTCCTAATGGTGTCGCCTAGTGTCAATCTGGCGTCACAGTGTCACTGAAATATCACCGTTTCTCTCTAGTGTAACGTGACGACGTTTTTTTTTTTTTTTTGGGTGGGAAATCATCAAATAACTTCTCCCGCTCCGCCCAGCGGCGGCTAAGGGCGAGAGGGCGGGAAATTTGCCTTTCCCTCAACCGTCCCGCCTCCTTCGCGGGCATTACCTACTGCTTCGCAGAAGGAGGTGACGGCTGCCCATTCCCTCTCGCTCCGTACCATGGCTTGAACCAGGGCCGGACGCGAGAGCTCTCTGCCGCCGATCGCCTCAACGAGGACACGGCGGTGCTCTGCCCAAGCCGGGCAGACCTCCACCGTATGCTCCACCGTGTCCTCCGGGCGATCCACACAGTGATGACACCCGGGCTTCTTCCCGCCTTATCCGACACAGGAACCTCCCGAAGCTGCCATGTCCGATGAGGACCTGCGTCAGGCGGAAGATGAGGACGCCGTGGCGTCTCTCTATCCACTCAAAGAGGGGACTTATCGCCGCAATTGTGGCGTGCCCAAACGTGATGACGTTATAACTTAAATAAGTAATAACATTCTTAAATTCGTTCACTCACTGACAAACAACGCACAGCACCGTTACTGATACGTAAACCCGACAATAGTCTCTTATTGCTTCCGCTACATACCGAGGTATATCAAATAAACTTTAATACCTCCAGTAACGCCGACCCCCCGGGTAGCCAAGGCCTGTAGCTGATGCCAGCTATTTATAAACACATTATATCCTGTTATATCTTGGTGATATTTTATTTCTTGTTAAGTGATATTTGTAGTGTAAATTTTCCACGTCATAGTGTTGATGTCTTGTTGTTCAGTTCTTATCTTCTACATAATAAAAGGGTTTGTCAAAAAAAAAACGTTTTCTGCCCCGAAGCACAAGTCTGCGGTATTGCTTGCTTCGTCAACCCTTTCGGTAACGGGGCATACACCCATATAATATACTCTATCGTTTCTAGTTCTAGTGAAAAAAAAATAGGCTTAAGAGTCTTTTCTCTTGCCAATCGATATAACTGACAATGCGACATATTTGTCAAAAAATGGCAAAATTGTCACAATTTCTCGACAGGTGCTGTTCAATAAAGCAGAAAATGTGTAAAAGAAACTTGCTAAATCTCCGAATTGCCGGATGATTTCCTGTCACCTGCTTGTCGGTTTTATTAAATAAGCCCCAGATGTAACGTTTGTTGTTACATATTTCAATTTTTTTTTTGTGGAATACCACAAAAAAAGTTGTTTAAGTTGTAAGCTTTTTTGGTATACAAAACAGGGTACAGACAACTCAATAACATTACAAACCTAACTAAATATACCTAAATCGAGACAGCAGACCTCTCTCAGTAAATCGTATTAACGTAGTAATTTCGCCTTAATAATATTCATGGAATGGTCTAAATCTGTCACCCCCACTGGTCCCACCCTAAGGGTTGAGAACTTGGTGTTAGGAGATCTGGGATTTAGGCCCATTTGCACAACAAACTAAACACATTTAACGCTAAACGAGTTTAATAAATCGGTCTGTCTCTGCCATCTTCAAACGATTGACATAAACAGAAGTATGTTTGAATAATAATAATAACTTTATTGATTCAGATAACATTTGTTACAAAAGTACTTAACGATAAGGTTACGAGTTTAAGTACAAGAATACGTTTGGCGCGAAATACATTTAACCTTTTGACCGCGACAGACATGTATAGATGACATACCAAAATGTGCCCAGCACGTCACGGACACGACATTACAGGTTTTAAGGAATAATTGGCTTGGCGCCGAGGGCACGTTTTTGCTTTTTTGAAGCGGCGGTCAATAGGTTAATGATCTGGGGGGCTGATAGAAAGTATAATAAGCCTGCCTAATATTTCCTCTAATATATAGTGTAGTGAGAAAAAAACTACGTATTTCAGTTCATTGAACACAACAGTTTCCATTAGCTATTGTTGGGCTAAATTGTTGAAAAGTTCGTACCACGAAACGTTACTTCATCATCATCACCCACACCCTGACTTCACCCACTGCTGGGCATAAGCCTCTCTTTTCTTGTTCCCATCCCCACGCTCCTGTGCCAGCGTCATACACGTTCTAACCCCGATCGCACGCGTACTTACTAAGAACAAAAAAAACTCGCGAAAATTGCAAGATACGTATTAATTAACAGAGACTCCCAAGACGTGGCATAGAAATAATAAAATTATCTTCACTGCAATAATATAACTGAGTCTGAGCGTCCGCCCCGTCGCGTCTCGACGTCATTCCTACGTCAAATTATATTAAGGCGCTGACAAGACCCAATTGACCAAAATAGGCTTCTCTTAAGAAAGAAAATTGCCAAATCTGTATAGTTTGTGGTAGCGGAAAAAATATATGTTAATTTTGAACATATTACCCAGACCTTGGTTGTCACCAAAACACGTTTTGAAAAAAAAATCTCGATACAAACTAACGTTAAACTAACCTCTTACCTTGAGTTCTAATCCAAAATATCTGTATTAAATATCAACATAGATTACGTATTTAATTAATAACAAGTACGTCTTATTCTAATGCAGAACTTGGTTGTTTTTTATTTTCGATTACTCAACTCAATTCTGAGTAAATAGATAATTACCTCATATTTTGCAATAAATTACAAGCGTTTTGTCGTCGCGCTTCTCTTTCTTTTCTATGCAATCTGACAGTGACCGCGGTTTAGGTGTTGTCAGCGTCTTAACTGGAAGTTGCTATGGACAAACATCTAATTTTTACAAGACTCCTGAAAAAGGAGAAGATTGTCATCTGTATAGTACTCCTTCCTTACCTAAACATTTTCAGTTTTTAAGCAATGTCAGCTCATTTGGAATAAATAAGTTTCCTCTCGATGTGTTCGGAACAGAAAGTCAGCGATGTCTGTGCGTCGTCAACGATACGATACACTCACAATATGACATGATACTGTTACACATTCTTCACAAAAATTGCCACAGGCGACATTATAACTGTGACTTTATAGCTTCAGGGGGGTAACCATCACCTCTTATAGCAGTATTATTTCAATATTACTTCAGCGTGAGAAAGAGATGAAGCTATAAGTCCTGTACAGCTCCATCACTTTCCCACTGAAGTAATATTATAACAATACTGCTACGAGTATAAGAGGTGATGGTTGGGTCCCATTTCATACTTGGAAACGGATGAATCTGCTATGTCGCCTAGCCTTTTCCCAACTGACCTCCACAACCCAGTTACACGATACTCCTTGGTAAGACTGGTTGTCAGACTTTCGGGCTTCTGACTACCCGTAACGACTGTCAAAGATGTACAAATGACACCGGGACCAACGGCTTACCGTGCTTTCCGAGGCACGGAGGAGTCTTGGTATGTAAAAATGGTTACCCATCCACGGACCAATCGCGGCAAGCGTAGCTTAACCTGACCTGTCTCACTGACAGTTATTATAAAGGACTAGCATTTGCCCGCGTGAAAATTTATTCACGGGCACGTAATAACGTCGCGGGAAGGTACTAAAGGGTCACCGAGGCCCCTGGCAACACAGGCAACAGGAAGGAATACGGGTGGGTTTTAGTCAGAAAGAGTCTGACACACCCTCCCGCTCCGCCCAGAGCGGGAGAAGTTATTAGATGATTTCCCACCCAAAAAAAAAAAAAACGGGCACGTAATACCGGGATAAAAAGTAACCCATATCCTAACCTAGGTCATTGTCTATCCTTGTGCCAAATGTCATCAAAATCTGTTCAGCCGTTCAGGCATAAAGGTAACAGACAGACAAAGTGACCTTCACATTATAGATGTGTAACATCTTTCCTTTCGCTTTCTGTGAGATTTCGTGAAAAGGGACGGAAGTGACAGCTTGAGCATGGAATAAGTTAGTACTTTTTAATAGCATGGAATTAGTAAGTACTTTATAATAGCAAGGATAGCGTGTACTCATGGTATTAGTAAGTATTACATAGATTGTAAGTAGAGGGGGTCGAATTTCGACCAGTGGGCGACCACTAGTAATGAATAATTATTCGAATAAATATTTCAGTATTTAGTTTTTTTTTTTAATTTTGAGGTTAATTTCTGTCGCTGCTCAGTTGCTTATCACCAAGGTGAGATTGTCAGATATTACACATCTTATGCGACTACTGTAAGGCTCGCTCGTCTTTAGGGATCCGTAGCCAAAGAGTAAAACGGGACACTTTTACTAAGACTCCGCTGTCCGTCTGTCTGCCTATCTGTCCGTCTGTCACCAGGTTGTATATCATGAACCGTCATAGTTAGACAGTTGAAATTTTCACAGATGATGTATTTTTGTTGCCGCTATAACAGCAAATACTAAAAAACAGAATAAAATAAATATTTAAGGGGGCTCCGATACAACAGACATGATTTTTTTTTTGCAGTTTTTATAGATAATGTTACGGAACCCTTCGTGCGCGAGTCTGACTCGCACTTGGCCGGTTTTTTATAATATTAGGTATGAATATAAAGCTAAATTTGGCCGGCTGCTAAAAGGTCGACTGCATGTTTACACCCCAAATCGGACCTGGACCGGTCTAGCATAAACCATCCCTTTCTACGCCACCATGTTGTTCAAGAATCTGCAATATTGCGTAAATTTCCTATCTCTGACGCATTATGCGTCACTGCGTCACATTATCTCAGAGGGGGGTGGACAATCCTACTTTTTTATTGATTCAATGTTGATTGAGGTCGACGCAATTTATCGGAGGCTGCCTATAATGCCGACTTGATTGATTTAAGATAAATGGCTTTATAACGATTAGAATTAATTGTTTTGTCTAATGGCTGAAATAAGGTGGTATTTATGACATTTCTGGGGAGAAGAATTGATGAAGTAAAGGTACTCATACTTTCTTACAGAACTACTATGTGAAAGTTTGTAAAGATAGACGATGGTGCCGATTCCCTTGTTCACATACTAAACTAAATTTAAGTTCAGTGCATCTTTTTCTTTCTATTTCATTATGAAAAGGACAGAAGATAAATTTTAGTTTAGTCCTGTCAAATTAATCAGCGCCTGTCACTTCTCTATACAAGTTTAGACGTGATTAAAAACTTGCCTACTAAAATTACGTCAATTTACGTCAAGCGCTGATTAATTTGACAGGACTAAACTAAAATTTATCTTCCGTCCTTTTCTTAATGAAATAGAAAGAAAAAGATGTACTGAACTTAAATTTAGTTTAGTTTGTGAACATGGGAATCGGCACCAATGTCCGACTAGGCGAGGTTAACTTAAGGAATTAATTTTATCATGAAAAAGTGCCCTGAAGTGTGTCATGAAGCGTCAGATAATAATGATATATTCAATACAATAAGGTGCATACATTATAAATTAAAACTATTTTAAATGAGCTTCATCATTATCATCATCTCCCTAGTCTTTTCCCATGGAGCGACTGCCTATCTGACCTCCACAACCCAGTTACTGGGTAACACGATACCCCTTGGTAAGACTGGTTGTCAGACTTTCGAGCTTATACTAGCAAAAATTCGACAAGACCTCTGTGTCTAAACTAGATATATGAATTATCTGTATCTCAGACAACAGCGGTCTTCCCTAAAATATACAGTTTTAAAACTTGCACGTTCAATTTATTTCAATAATATATGATATTTATATTTATTATGTTAATATTTATAACAACTAGCAGCAGATAAAATAAAGTGGTGAGTAAAACCTCTAATCTATTAATTAAATTTAAATTAATAAATATAAAATTATCAATAACTAACCGGGAAAGTTAGTTACTAATAATTTAGTCGACAGACGTTGTCTTGTCCAAATTTCAATTATTCATACAAAATTGCCATAGAAAAAAGGACGTTCAGTTTTTCCCGAATTTTTTATTTAAATTTTCCGGAAAGCTTTTCCAATTTTGATTTCCCTAAAAACCTTATTCGAACGGATGTGATGCGCTTATCAACGAACAACATTTCATTTTTATCTAAATAGATTTACTGTTTAAATAATTTAACGTTAACCCACATTGTGGTACATACTTAGGTAGTAACAATATAGAAGATGGAGCTAATTAGATAAAATATACTCTCCTGTCCCTATTTAGTTCCAGTTGGGTAGGCTTCACGACCATATTTGTATTAAGGCGGCTTCCCACGGTGCGTGACATTGCGGACGAACGTGGACCAGCCGCAACGGCTGACGACCACGGACAGCCACGCACCGCACACTAAGGCTCTTCCAACGGTGCGTGTCGGTCGGTGTGGGTCTTCAGATTCGAAGCCATTTGCATTCCAAAATGCAAAGTGAAAGAGAACTCGTAAAGAGAGCTTGCACCTCACCTTTGAACTTATCGACTCGCCGCGAGTCGGACGCACCACGATAGAAGTGTCTGCGCTACCACGGACGATACTCTTCCCATGGTATGTCGGTGCGGGCTGGTCCGCGTCCGTCCGCGATTTCACGCACCGTGGGAAGCTAGCTTTTTAAAAGACAATTTGAAAGCGATAGATAATGCTATACTTCAACTGAATGAAACAAACTTTAAATCTTTTATAAAACGCACACAATGCAGCCAAGCATATTATAAGTTGGGGGATTACAACGCTGATAAAAATGCTTGGCTCAACGCTGGTCCTATTTCACAAGGGCGCAAAACCTATTGCAATTCAAAATAGTGTTGAAGCTACTGAAGATTTCAAAAACTATCTTTGCATGGTATAAATTCAATCTCTTAGTATTGTATACTTGCACAGCACGTTATTATGTGAGTACTATGTACCTACTACGAAGCTGCCATTTACTGGGTACGTCTTTCATTGACTTGAATGTGTCCTGGCGGCTGGGAGTACGTCGTGCTCACTCTAATGTCTCGCTGATGGTGGCGCGTGTGTTGGATCATTTAGCTCCCTTCAAAATGGTTGAGCCGAATGGTGCCGATCCATACGTCATGTTCGTAAACGGGCGCCGTCAGTAGAGACTGGTCATCTCTTTTTTTTTTTGTTAATCTTTTTATTACGGACGCTCTTACGTTTTGCATCGTTCCACATGTATAATTTCAAAATGAATGATGTAAACAATATTTTGTAACCGACGTATCACACTTTTTTAAATCAACGTATTATACGTTGATTTAAAAAAGTGCCCGTGGAGTTTCTTGCCCGTTCTTCTCCATAGGAGCCTACTACGCTTTGGTATGGGCAACTAGCTTCATCTTTCTGACTGACCGACCCCTTGACAATTCAAAAATTGCTGTATTTGGTTTATTTGAAATAAATGCTTTGAGTTTGAGTTTGAATGTTAAAAGATTATTAAAAATATAAGAAAATCGTGCTATTTACAAATTAAATAAAGAGGTTTTATTCAGCAATGTTTTCGGCTAAAATAGAGCATATAAAAGAAGACACAGACAAAAGTCATTTTGCCTGATTGAATCTTGTATCCAAATAATAATCAAACCTAATAGCTACTTGTGAAACTGGGTGTACTACAGGTACACTTCTGCCTAACCATTACGGGACACAGGCGTGTTGTTATGATAAGTGTGTTATGTATGGTAGCAATTTTCTCAAAGAATAAAATTCAGACAAGTTATACCAAGTTCTAAAAAATACCTCTATAGTAACATTTATCTTATATAACTCAGTAACCAAGCAGTGAGTTAACGACAGACCGACAGACGATAATAACTCGTCGCCATGGCAACGCAAGAGACGTGACAACCTGCCAATATTAATAATTCACAGACTGTTGTCGCTATCATGTAATAGAGCTATAAATAAACTAAAATAATAAGCCAGCTCTTTAATTGGAATTGCTTAGTCGTTACCTTTTTAAATATACATAAGCTCACGCCTCTTTCCCATGGAGGTAGAGGCAGAGGCAGAAACTACAGAACGCTACCTGCTTGCTTCGTTTACGTTCAGTTATACACGCACTTTTCGCATTTTTCTTATTTCAAAAGAAACAAAGAATGTATTTAGTACTTTAAGTGCTAAGTTACCCTCAGTCAGAAAATTAATAATAATAAATAATAATAATAAATATTTATTTGACATAAAATTACAGTTTTACAGGTTGACACACTATAACAAGGGACTTAAAACACAACTGGCGAAATAAGAATGTTAATATAGGTGCGCCTCTGCCCAACCCTTAGGAGAAAAAGGGCGTCATGTTATGTAGTAATCAAATAATGTCGAACCAAGTCACCAATTAGAAGTCTGTAAACTTTAATTACCGAGCTATTTAAAGTCACCCGAGACTGAAGAATTCCACGTAAATTAAGGTCCGGAATTAGAAGTCGCTTCGTAAAGAGTTTATGTTAAGACGATTGAAGTGCTTCCAGAAATAGAAGCTTCATTCAGGCTTAAGTGGGAAATATAAGTTAGAATTGTAGATACTTATTTATTTTGTAATCGGTGTTCTAAAGACGTTAACTGATAAATGATAACTTATTTTATTTCTGTTAGTAGTTTTGTACAAACACGTTAAACACGTCAATCATATTTAAAAAAATACTAGATGTGGTCGGTGTTTCCGATCTGACTACTCTAAGAAGAAAGGGCGAAACAAACTCAGAGGTCACAGTCTTGGGCACGCCACAATTGCGGCGATAAGTCCCCTCTTTGAGGAGTGGCTAGAGAGGCGCCACGGCGTCCTCACCTTCCGCCTGACGCAGGTCCTCACCGGACACGGCAGCTTCGGGAGGTTCCTGTGTCGGATAAGGCGGGAGGAAACGCCCGGGTGTCACCACTGTGTGGATCGCCCGGAGGACACGGTGGAGCATACGGTGGAGGTCTGCCCGGCTTAGGCAGAGCACCGCCGTGACCTCGTGGAGGCGATCGGCGGCAGAGATCTCTCGCGTCCGGCCCTGGTTCAGGCCATGGTATGGAGCGAGAGGGCATGGGCAGCCGTCACCTCCTTCTGCGAAGCAGTAATGCTCGCGAAGGAGGAGGCAGGACGGTTGAGGGAAAGGCATGTTTCGCGCCCTCTCGCCCCTAACCGCCGCAGGAGACGCCCTGGGCGTCGGGAATCCCGGGCAGATTTCCGGCCACCGTAGGCGCGGGCTTGCGGACGGTGAGCAATGGGTAGCTCACCGTCCGGTAAGGACCAGGCCCGGGGCGACGGCACGTTGTATCCCACGCGCGCCTCAAAGAGATGTCGTCAGCACAAAGGTAGGGGCCCACTAGGGCCGATGCCTGCCGGGGTCGCGGGAAGGTACTTATGGGTCACCGAGGCCCCCGCAACACAGGCAACAGGAAGGAATACGGGTGGGTTTTAGTCAGTAAGAGTCTGACACACCCTCCCGCTCCGCCCAGAGCGGGAGAAGTTATTTGACGATTTCCCACCCTCAAAAAAAAAAAAAAGAGGTCACAGTCTCTTTTAAAGTCCAGACATATTCTTGGTCAGATCATGTGAAGACCATGTATATTGGTGTCTGAAATGGTCTTTTGAGGAAAGAACCACACAGATTGAGTGGACCTATCCAGTCAGTGCACGCATTTTGCAGTAATCGTGCAACTCAACTCAGAATTTAAGGAGCTCAACGATTCGACGAACGATACCAAAGAAAGGACATATTGTCAAGTAGATAAGTGAAAAATGCTTGAGAGATGTTTGTAACAATGTTTTCACATTGGAAAATTCTCAGCAGCAATTTGAAGCTTCGCTGTATGGCAAAATATCACTTTTTCAATATCCTTATATTTATTTGAGCAGGCAGATACCTATGCTTAAAAAAAACTGGTAATTAAAAAGTAATGCATACCTATAGTGGACTAAAAAACCCCGTTCAATATCTACCAGTGAACCTCATGGCAAACACTTCAATAATATTTAATAAGAACTAGATGAGGTCGGCGTTTCCTACCTGACTACTCTGAGAAGAAAGGCCGAAACAAACTCATAGGTCACAGTCTTTTTTAAAGTCCAGACATAATCTTGCCGGGGTCGCGGGAAGGTACCCCGGGGTCGCGGGAAGGTACCCCGGGGTCGCGGGAAGGTACTTATGGGTCACCGAGGCCCCCGCAACACAGGCAACAGGAAGGAATACGGGTGGGTTTTAGTCAGTAAGAGTCTGACACACCCTCCCGCTCCGCCCAGAGCGGGAGAAGTTATTTGATGATTTCCCACCCAAAACAAAAAAAAAAAGAAATAATCTTGGTCAGATGAAGTTAAAGTGATTTTATATAGATTTGATTCCCTCGATTTGCCTGCTTCGTTGGTCTAGTGGTCGCAAGCGCTACTGCTGAGCATGAGGTCCTAGGTTTCCAGGTCAGGCAAAGTGTTATTTGGTTTTTCCATCAGGAGTACCTCAGTAGCAGCCCAGCCTATTAACTATTGAAGTTATAACCTAAAAAAAATAATAATAGGTACGTTTCATATAAAAATACGAAAACTTATTTCACTTAACTTAAACTATCAATTATTCTCTATTTGATGGTTTCGGTTAAAAGTGAAATAAGTCGGCGATCGTATTTAACGCATAAAAGGAAGTAGTTGTCTTTGGTCCCTTCTTTTTTTTGGTTGGGAAATCATCAAATAACTTCTCCCGCTCTGGGCGGAGCGTGACGGTGTGTCAGACTCTTACTGTCTAAATCCCACCCGTATTCCTTCCGTTGCCCGTGTTGCCAGGTGCCTCGGTAAGCCTTTAGTATCTTCCCGCGACCCCGGCAGGCATCGGCCCTAGTGGACCCCTACACTTGTGCTGACGACATCTCTTTAAGGCGTGCGTGGAATACAACGCGCCGTCCACTGGTCCTTACCGGACGGTGAGCTGCCCATTTCTCACCGTCCGCAGTCTTTGGTCCCTGGCCCTAACGTCAAGCAATGGACAAGATTGTCAAGCTTTTATGGCTTGAATACGAGGCTTTTGGCTACTTTGTATACATGTGTATTTTTTTTTTTTGTAATGTTCGTTTTGTTTGTGCAGAATAAACAATTTTTCTTTCTTTCTTTTCTTTTTAGATCATTATTTTGAAAGGTCGCTCTTCCATCGGAGGAAGTCGTTTTTTTTCTTTCAATAATATCGCTTTTAAAATTAATAAGGAGCAGTAGTAGCCCAGCGATAACGGACCCGAATTACCAATTGTAGGTCGTGGGTTCGAAACTAAGCAGGCGCTTTACTTGGTGTATATAATTTCATCACCACTGCTCTCAAAACGGTGAAGGAAAAAATCGTGAAGAAACCGGCATGTAGAACTAGCCAGCTAATTATCCTAGAACCAAAAATTCGAAGACATGTGTCATCCACCAACCCGCACTGGGCCCGCGTGGTGGGTTACAGCCCACTTACTTTCACCGAGAGGAAGCTCGTGTCCCAGCAGTGGGAACATTATAGGCTGATTATGAAGTAGTTTCTAAATATGCCATTAAATACCATGATGTCAGTATTTTCCAGATTTTATTATCAGGTCAGGTGCGTATAGTACTCGTACGAACGTAGCAAGTGGCGTTCTGTAGTTCCTGCCTATCCCAATGCCAAGAAGTCGTGAGTTTCTGTTATTATAACCTTCACAACAATATTTCCTCGAAACATTACAATCGTCTAAAAACATGTAAGTGATGTTTTCTTTTCAATCGTACAAAACGTACTCGTATCTACGAATAAGAAACATTTCAAACTTGCTGAAAATACAATCGTAAGTAATGAAAACCTATAAAAACATAAAATCAAAATAAACGCCGTTTCATAAAAGTAAACATTGTGGGTGTTCTTTAGAAATCTATTTATATTCAACGATAAAACTTGTATCTACACAATCCATATTCACCGTTATTGAATTCTAATTTTCATATGTAGTTTGTAAGTCTTTTTTTTTGGGTGGGATATTAATAAATAACTTCTCCTGCTCTGGGCGAAGCGGGAGGGTGTGTCAGACTCTTACTGACTAAAACCCATCCGTATTCCTTCCGTTGCCTGTGTTGCCAGGGGCCTCGGTAACCCTTTAGTACCTTCCCGCGACCCCGGCAGAGTTTGTAAGTCTAAAATGAAATTACATCATTCAAAAGTCGTGCTCGAAAGCATTATTTTACAGATAAAAATTATAATAACAAAACTATGACTTAATTTAGCCAACCTGATGCGCCGACTTTGGCGAACCGGCCATAAAATTCTTAAATTCATTCTTTCATTCATTAATTCACTCACTCAATGACAGACGGCACACATTCGCAAAACCTATACCACTTTTTTTTTTGGGTGGCATATTAACAAATAACTTCTCCCGCTCTGGGCGGAGCGAGAGGGTGCACGGAAAAAAGGATCTCTTCAGCGAAGATTATCAATATTCTCAGAAAAATTGTTTCAATCTAAGTAAATATTTTCTTAACGTAAGTAAATGTACTCAGTCCAAGAAAACCTGTTTACTCAAATTAAGAATAATAAATACTTGGTTTTTATTCATGACTTAAGCAAATATTTTTGATTCAAGACTATAATAATCTTAATTGAAGAAAATATCTAGTTTTTATCTAGTTTTAGAAATAATATTCTTAAAATTAAACTTAATAATTCTTCATTTAAGTATAATGTCTTCGAAGAAGACAATAAACTAAGACAAAATTTTACTTCATTCAAGAATATATTGTTTTCCCCATATATGAATCAATATTTGTCTTGACCAAAAGGGTATTGTCTTAATTTAAGACATACTTTTTTTCCGTGTCTGTCAGACTCTTACTGACTAAAACCCACCCGTATTCCTTCCGTTGGCTGTATTGCCATGGGCCTCGGTAACCCTTTAGTACCTTCCCGCGACCCCGGCAGAGTTTGTAAGTCTAAAATGAAATTACATCCTTCAGAAGTCGTGCTCGAAAGCATTATTTTACAGGTAAACGTTATAATAACAAAACTATGACTTAATTTACCCAACCTGATGCGCCGACTTAGGCGAACCGGCCATAAAATTCTTAAATTCATTCTTTCATTCATTCATTCACTCACTCAATGACAGATAGCACACATTCGCAAAACCTATACCACTTTTTTTTTGGGTGGGAAATTATCAAATAAGTTCTCCCGCTCTGGGCGGAGCGAGAGGGTGTGTCAGACTCTTACTGACTAAAACCCACCCGTATTCCTTCCGTTGCCTGTATTGCCAGGGGCCTCGGTGACCCTTTCCTGCCATGCGACCCCGGCAGGAAACCTATACCACGTAATTTATGCTCCCGTAAAATCACATCGGGTACACAGCCTGTAATAGATAAACAAATCAATTGATATCCTCCCAACAACACACGATTAATCCCACCTGTCCTTAATTGATTTAACAGCTGGAGTTCCAGTGACGCAAAATTGACGTCCCCGACATCTTCATGAAGCCTTAGTGATCTCGTTAGGAGCTCACCGTTTGATACGACCCATAAATTATACTGACGATTAAAGAACTTAACACGCTTGCTGTGTGTGTGGCGAGCACGCCACGCCGACGTCTTCGCTGCGTTTGGGGAACGAGAGCGATGGATGTGACTGTAGAGAGAGTGTACAATACAGTGTGTCCCTGGATAAAGAGCACAAACGAAACTAGACCATTATTCATCGCCAAAAAAAATAGAAGGAGAAATTTATTGAAAACTTTAGACAATATTTTCAAAAAAAAAAAACAAAGAAACGTATTTTTTTACTTGATGGCTATATTTTAAGGGGTTTCTTGGTATTTACTATGCAGCATCAATTATAATTATCAGCCAACATTATTGTTTTTATTTTAACGACTTTTAATTCCCTCAACTAATAAAAAGTTATTACATTTTCAATACAGGCGTCTTTAATAGGCAATAAAAAAGAAAAAAAACGATAAAATTATTACGTTTTTTTTTTTCTAATTTTTTTGTCTATGAATAATGGTCTAGTTTCACCTATTTTAGTTTGTGCACTTTATCCAGGGACACACTGTATTGTAACAATGCGGAAACCACGTCGACCACATCGCGTGGTCGCGGCTAGCTCGCTACACAAGCGCGGATAGCACTTTCACAAATCGCTTCGTTGCAAATCGTCGTGTGTCAACACCCTTAAGCGTCCGGTTACGACCGGACTGCACAACATATGGCACATACCTACCATTTTAACGCAGACGTTAAGAGTCCGTCAGTGCAGTACTATTAAGTTAAGAGGTCTTGCAAACATCAAATAACGAGTAATAACGGTAATAGTTCGCACTCGGCCAGCATTTTTATTGCGCACTTAAAGTATCCTCATAACGGGCTATATCCTATGTTTTATTCTCTCTACGTACATCTGCGACTGGCTAATTATCGTTAAAGAACATCATCTTCAATTGCCGAGCCTTTACTAGGCTAGTTCGGCTTGTGTGTCGTCGACCTAACCCTCGTCTGGCTAGATTTAGAGCAACAAGATCAGGCTAATAACGTCTAACGTTTTACATGAAATAACTGCCGTCTTACCTCCACGCAATCTAATTCATGGCGGATACCGATATTGTAAAGTCAATGTAGTTAACCAGGTTTATAAAAATTGACAGCCCAACAACGTAGATACGTAGCAGAACTGTCAAAATTAAAGGCATTGCGATTGATTTTATGTGTTCCGTTATTAGCCCGCAGATCTTCAAAATGAAACCTCACTCAAATCATGAAGTTTATTCGATATCCCAGTTATCGTGTCACTGAAAAGCGATTGATATTACCAGCCAAGTACTAAAACATATGTTATTTACGATCATCCATATCACCCGCCATAAGTTATCGGCGGAATATGCAAATGCAGCGCTGAAAGCGCTTAACCTAGTAGGAAAGCGGCTGTAAAGTATCTCAGTACATTTTATATGCAAATCAGGTTATGCAGCCAAGCGGAATTGTATCGAGGCGCTCATTCAGCTTTATTTGAAGAAGTTTCATTATTCATGGAGTTAAAAGATTGACACTTACCTATTTAGTTTTATATAATGTTAATGTTGCTTGATTTCGTGAGATGGATTGTTAGCGACTAGAAATGGTCCTTTAAACTTTATTTTTTTAAAGATGTTTTACGTAATTTTCATGTGATCTCTCCTAACTAGCGACTACGTACAGTCATTTAACGTTTAAGACGTTCGTCAGACTGCCAAGTCGAGCTCCACACAATAGTTGCACTATTAAACACAACAAAAAGCTTGCTAGAAGTGTTTATTAAATAAACCATGTACGTTCCATTCGATTTTACACCCCATTTACTATCCCTTTTCTCCATTCCAGGACGTCCACTACGAATCGGGCGAGACGGACATCCTGTCCCACGGATTTAGCGGCCTAAGTCTTCACAGACAAGACAGCCTCACACAGCGTCCCTTAGCAGCTCTTAAGAGAACCGGCAGTAAAGGCAGTGCCTACAGCCTTCGCAGCATGAGGAAAGAGATGACAAAGCCTACCACACAAGTCGAAAGGCCTCCTACGATACCTGATGCAGGATTCGGGACGTTGGAAATCAAGCTGGCGTATGAAAATGCGACCTCGTCGTTGGCCGTGACAGTTCTTAGAGCGAGAGGACTTATTGGGATGGATATGACTGGGCTGTCGGATCCGTTTTGTAGATTAGAAGTTTTGCCTAGAGGTGAGTTGTTACATCGAAGACGTCACCAGAATTTTTCCCTACCTATGCGTTAGTTTGTCCTTTTTTTGTTTTGTAATATATCCAATTATGTGTCCTGAAGCAAAGACAACACAAAAACCATAGCACCTTGTCGAGATTCTGGACCCGTTATAACTTTTAACAACCTTGTGATCATAAAGACTTCTACTGCTGGCTCACCAAATCCCATAAACATCTTTAAACGTTATGTTTCTAATCACCACATTCTATCGACAGTTTTTGCTGTGCAACCTGAAGTACAAAAATTTTGCAAATGGAAAGACTTATACTAGACACTATCAAAACTATTTCGTTATCTTTCCAGAGGGATCCTACTCCAACAGACTACGAACAAAGACGGTGCATAAGACGAAGAACCCTGAGTTCAATGAGACGCTCCACTTCTTCGGCATCACTGAGTCAGACCTCGCCGTCAAGTCCTTGGAGATTGTGCTGTTTGATGATGACAGGTAGAGCCATTACTTACGTAATCAGTCTAACGGTGAAAGAAAACATCATGAAGAAACCGGCATGTCCTAGAAAAATTCGAAGACATAGTGACGTCCACCAATCCACACTACACTCACGTGGTGGATTAGAGCCCACTCCCTCTCAAAGAGAGAAGGCTTATGACCCAGCAGTGGGAACTTTATATGCTGATTTTGCTTAATCGATCTTAGGAAAGCTTGATGAGCGTAATGGGCAGAAGTTTCACCCCTCGACAGTCGAACCGCGGTTTTGAAAAGCTCTAAAAGTTCGTCAAATTCGTTCGCACAGTGAGTCGTCACAAAATAAACGAAGAATATCATTTTCTTTCGGGGCTTTCTTTGTCGAATTTCCGAAATTTTCCTGCGGAGGCAATGACGCAATACATGTGTTACGCTCGCCTGCCTCCAACTTGAAGCGGTCTGATACAATTTGTATATACTTCAATTTGCTTCAAATACTCGTAGATATAGTATAAGTGGATGGGAATACAAAAAAAGATAATGCGTGGGTAGTATAAGTCGTAGCTATCAACTGAACTCTTGTGGACAGACTACACAGACGTCCACAGAAGTAACTTATTTCTTTACAAGTGTGGGTCGCAAAAGTTACTAGAACGTGTCTGGAATCTCACGTGCCTAGAAGATCGATCTCAAAGCTCTGACAAGAATCTGAAAAAAAAAATCTTCATTTTAAATATATTTTAGGAACACGTATTTTTCTCTCTTTCCTACGCTTAAGTATATTAAAGTCTTCATAATTATTGCAGATTAAGCTATACCCCCCTATAATGTTCCTACTGCTGGGACACAGGCCTCCTCTCTTTGAGAGGGAGTGGGCCGTAGTCCACCACGCGGGCCCAGTGCGGGTTGGTAGATGTCACATGTCTCCGATTTTTTTGGTTCTAGGACATGCCGGTTTCCTCACGAGGTTTTCCTTCACCGATTTGAGAGCAATGCAGTGGTGATGAAATAAATACACAAAGATAAGCGCCTCTTCGGGTTCGAACCTACGGCCTACAACTCTTAAGTCGCGGCCATTACCACTGGGCCACCACTGCACTGCACTGTACTGCTAGCTTAGCATAATCAACCTATATTACCGGCCGGTTAACAAGGATGAGAGGAGGATACGGATTCGGCGAGTTTAATTTAATATAGGTAGGTATTTATGGCTGAAAACTACTCTCAGTCAGAGACTTTTCAACGAACCGGCCAGGAAGTCCAAATATTGCAAAGTAGGTACAAAAACCGGAACGAAGTGATCCGGCAGAGAACCAAAGTTGTCACAGAATATGCAAGCTAGAGTGGCATCGGGCCGGCCATATTAGCCGTAGAACCCATGACCGTTGGGGTAATCGTGTTCTTGAGTGGAGACCGCGAATCGGAAAACGTGAGGTAGGACGACCTCAGGCTAGGTGGAACGGTGATCTTCGCAGGGTGGCTGGTAGCAACTGGATGAGAGTTACTGAGAATTGAGCTGAATAGCGTGCAATTGGAGAGCGTATGTCCAACAGCAAAATGCGATAGGCTGATGATGAAGTACAAAAAACATTAACTGCAGCCTAAAAATAATGGCGGCAGAGATCTCTCGCGTCCAGCCTTGGTTCAGGCCATGGTACGGAGCAAGAGGGCTTGGGCAGCCGTCACCTCCTTCTGCGAAGCACTAATGCTCGCGAAGGAAGAGGCGGGACGGTTGAGGGAAAGGCAAATTTCGCGCCCTCTCGCCCCTAGCCGCCGCAGGAGACGCCCTGTGCGTCGGGAATCCCGGGCAGACTTCCGGCCACCGTAGGCGTGGGCTTGCGGACGGTGAGCAATGGGTAGCTCGCCGTCTGGTAAGGACCAGGCCCGGGTTACGGCGCGTTGTGTTCCACGCGCGCCTCAAAGAGATGTCGTCAGTACAAGTGTAGGGGTCCACTAGGGCCGGTGCCTGCCGGGGTCGCGGGAAGGTACAAAAGGGTTACCGAGGCCCCTGGCAACACAGGCAATGGAAGGCATACGGGTGGGTATTAGTCAGTAAGAGTCTGACACACTCTCCCGCTCCGCCCAGAGCGGGAGAAGTTATTTGATTATTTCCCACCCAAAAAAAAAAAGCCTTAACAATATTCGTAAGAAAGTCTGCACCTCTTATCGCCACTGATGACTGACCATTCTTACAGATTTAATTAATGTTTTTTTTTGTATAATTACTTACCTACTTGCCACTTTTAGGGTGCCGTAGTCAACAATGAACCCTTATAGTTTCGCCATGTCCGTCAGTCTGTATGTCTGTCTGTCCGCGGCTCAGCTTAGAGACTCTTAGTACTAGAAAGCTGTACTTTGGCATGGGTATACATACTAATCACGCCGACAGTAGTAAAAGAAAATCTTGAAAAACAAACATTTCTGTGGTACCTCCCTTGCATGTAAAACTGGGATAATATTTTTTTCGCGTCTACCCCACGGTGTAGGATATCGTTAGATGGGCCGTTCAAAAATATTGCGGGTCTGTGAAAACCATTTATTGATTCAGGGATCCGTTTGCGTACGTAATATTAAACTTTAAAGTGCTAATTTTTGTAACAGTCAAGTGTGTTCCCCCCTCCTGCTAGCTAAATTGTTGTTTTTGGCTCTGTGATAAAAATCATGGCAGCTAAACGAAGTTAAGGCGCTGACAAGACCTAATTGACCAAAATAGGCTTATCTTAAGAAAAAAAATTGCCAAATTTGTTTAGTTTGAGGTAGCGGAAAAAATATATTTTAATTTTGAACATATTTCTCAGAACTTGGTTGTTACCAAAACACGTTTTGATAAAAAATCGCGATACAAACTAACGTTAAACTAACCTCTTACCTTGAGTTCTAATCCAAAATATCTGTATTAAATATCAACATACGTTACGTATTTAATTAATAACAAGAACGTCTTATTTGAATGCAGAACTTGGTTGTTTTTTTATTTTCGATTACTCAACTCAATTTTGAGTAAATAGATAATTACTTCATATTTTGCAATAAATTACAAGCATTGTGTCATCGCGCTTCTCTTTCTTTTCTATGAAATCTGACAGTGACCGCGGTTTAGGTGTTGTCAGCGTCTTAAAAGGAAAACTATCACAGATATGTAAGTTTTACAAGTTAACGAGTAGGTAATAGTCGATCAACTTACGTTTGAAGTTGGGAGAACATGTTTTTCAACTATGTATTATGTTAAGTTTGTTCTTGGGATAAATTCATCCCAACTACAGAACCCTTCATTGTGCTTGGTGCGACGCACTTCGCCGATTTTTATAAGAGAAGTTTACGCCTCTCTTATCGCTCCAGAGCCTCCAGACCATACTTACAAACGGAATATTATGTTGTAAGGATGTTGTAAGGTAATTCCGAACATCGCCCGATGCGTCAAAACTAGGTCAAACAGAACACTTAACTTTTCCACTCCGCGTAACTTGAACACGCGTTGAGCGAATACTTCAGTCAAATAATTTACCTATGGTACCCACAATATAATCCTTTTCGATGATAGGTAAGTATTGTTAAATATAACTTTTTGATTTGATAATTGAAATATTGATTAATCTTTTATCTCTTGCACTTGAGATTTTCTTGCTTAAAGAAAATACATTTTCGAAGGTTTGAGGTAGGTATATATTTGCCACAGCCACTTTGCCTGAATGAACTACCTACTTCACTTTAAGTAGGCTGCTACTAATTATCATAGAGCCACCAAAAGTTTAATAACCTAAAGTCGAATTATTCATTCACTGGAGTACCTAATCTGACACTTTGTGTAATAAAATGGTCATACTCGTATTTATTGTATTCTAGACTTTTAGACTTATTATTATACATTTATTTAAATAGATTAAACTAAACGATCACCGTTACAATACATATACAAGTGTTGTTTTGGACCTGCAAAACATTTCAGGAGGTTGTTATGAAACTCGTAAATAATCATATATCAATACATACCAAGTCAATAATCAATAATACTTTTTATTTTAGATTTTTAAATTTTATCTTTTCTTTTTATTTTTTTTTTTTTTTGGTACGGGTCGAGAATCACTAACATAATTACCTCCTAAAATGTTTTGCAGGTCCAAAACAACACCTTGTATGACCATTTTACTACACAAAGTGACAGCTGGCACATGTCAGATTACTGCAATAAATTAATAATTCGACTTTAGGTAAGTAGGTAACTCGAGATTAATTCTGAAACTGACTTGCTTAATCAAAATAAACCACCAAACAAAACCAGAATATGGCATCAACACAGAGCATGTATGCTTTGTTTTGTGAAAAGGATTCTGCAGGCGTTCTCCGACAGTCATTTCTCCTTTGGAATTATCACCGACAGGACGTTTCGTTTTTGAGAGATTCGTCGATAGAACGTTTCACCTATGGATATTTCGCCGACAGAACCTTTCATATACGTCACTTTCGACGACACCACTATATTACCGAAACCTACTATATTTGCTCCCAAGGGCTGTCGTTGTAAGTAACGCATATGAAAGGTTCTGTCAACAAAAAGGCCATAGGTGAAACGTTCTATCGACGAATCTCTCAAAAACGAAACGTCCTGTCGGTGATCAGTCCAAAGGAGAAAGGACTGTCAGAGAACGCTTGCAGAGTATGTGAAAAGTTATCAGTTGGGAAAACTAAATGAGTGCTCAGCGGTAAGCTCTATTCTGAAACTCTCAAGCAACAGATGGTAATAAGGTATTTCCCTGTTGAAAAACTTAGCATCTAATATAACATCTCATTACTTTTTGGTTTGTAAGCTCTTTGCTTGAAAGCATTATATAAGAGTTTTATAAACTTCTAGATAGGTACTTACAATCTACTGGACCAGTGGGTCTCAAACTTTTTTGGCAACGAAATATTTGACAATTATAAAATTAAATATTTTATTAAATTAATTAGATTTTTTTTTTTTTTGGGTTGCCTACGTAATATTTGACGGAGCCCTAAAATAATAAAAAATGGTTTTGTGGGTTAACATTTGTTTATTATTTTACTTTATGTTGGAATTTTAGATAGATTCGATTTTACCCAGATTGCATAGTAAAATAAAATATAGTATCCCTTTATTTATTTTTTCATTATGATTTCGTAGAGCCACCACAGAGACTTTGCGGAGCACTCTTTGAGTATGGGCTATGGCTGTACTAGACTGTCAACTTTTAGAATATCCTAACGGCGTTCTTAGTTTTCCTAAGAAATTCCGAAAAAATGCGGACCTACCTATTAATGTTGAGGCAGATGCCTAGTAGACAGCTAAATGTACCTAGGTATCTGTACCGGTGTTTTAAAAACTATCTTTCTATTCTAGATACGGCTGTGACGAGATGGGCTCAGCGACAGTCGCTTTACGAGAATGCACGAAATCCCCAGCACAACTCCGGCTGGCCCTGTCAGGATCCTCCGGCTCCGAACCCACTGGGCCCAGGGTTCTCCTGGCTTTATGCTACAGCACCAGGAGACGGGCGCTGGTCGTGACCATCTGTAGAGGAGCTGACCTGCCGTCTCAAGACAGCAATGGATATTCGGATCCGTTTGTTAAATTGTAAGTGTAAGATAAAAAAAAATGTTTTCACTTTTCTTATTGTCATTTCAACTTGGTCAAAGTTTATTATTTTCTTGAACAAAGTTGAAACTGAAGTTTGGCGAACATTTGCTTCGACAAATTGACGAGTGCCTGTACGGATACAGTAGATGCTTGATGTTTTGTTTTGAAAGTTAGGAAAGAAATCAATTCCAAAAGTTTTCATACAATTAGGTACGCATACCTGAAGATACCTAAATGTTTTTAACAAATACCTATTTTGATTTCACTTGCTTTCTTTCAGGCATTTGGACCCAGACCCTTACCACAAGAAACACAAAACATCGATAAAATGGCGAAACCTGAACCCAGTGTGGAACGAAGAATTTCTTTTCGAAACTCGCCCTACCGAACTTTCCCGCCAAAATCTAACATTGACAGTTTGGGATAAGGACTACGGCAAAGCCAACGATTTTTTAGGGAGCCTGATTTTGGGAGCGAGTTCTAAAGGAAGGAGATTGAAACATTGGATGGATTGTATAAAGTTTCCTGACCATCGTCACGAGTCGTGGCATTCATTAACTGATACGCAACATCTATAATTATTTTTATAATTTTGGTATAATTTGTAGGTACCTATGTAAATAGGACGTTCACACATCAACCCGTCTTGTAGATTGTCTATGGTTCTGCATGATTAATTTATAAATTTGTACAGTCAGCTACAAACATATTTACCTATATTCTGGCCACCGTGAGAATGCGCTCCTGACACCTTTCAGTTTATGAACTAAAACACGTTTTCTTTAGTAAGTACTAAGCTGCAGTATGTCAGGAACACATTCTCTCATCGGCCAGAGTTCAGGCCAAATGTGCATAAAGTGCATCACTTTTTAATACTTTTTTCTTCAAATGAAAATAAAATTACGTTTTTGAATCAGTGGACATACCTACCTAGTATACAGTTAAAAATACTAGAAAACCCCCAAAAAAAATTTAGGTAACAGACAAAATATATCGGTAAAAATTTATAAAGAGAGCTTCAAAGCAAAAGGGTGCTTGATAAACTTGTAAATAAAAAATATTTTGATGTAAACACTGTCCATTATATTATCTGTGACTGTTTATTGCAAAAAAATAGTTTCCCAATATTCTATGTATTATTTATGACAAATTGACAATGAGCGCTCTTTTGCTTCCAGAACTGATAATGGACTGTAAAAATTGTTGAAGTTAGTATCAAGATTATATTAAAATGTATGACGATAAATTATTATAAATACTTACTTATAAATTAAATTACAAAGTTAATGATCAAAAATATAAATCGGCTCCCTGTTCTAAAAGTTTTAATGGCGGTACTAAACCGTTTAACAGGAAAAATTCATAAAAGTTCAAATGTTATGTAGGTAGAGTTTAATATCAATGAATGTGTAAAACAATATAAATTAACGATGTATGTATTTACTTAGTTAAGTTTAAATCCATATTAGAATTAGAAAAGTTGTTGAAAGTAATTTCTGTGTATTTTTGTACTTTGCTGTTTCAATTTGCATGTGCCAAATGTATCTTTGAAGTTTAATAATTAAGCTGACGACTGCCTTTATATTGTGTACCTACCTAATACTGTGAATTAAACATTTTTCGAAAAGGATTGCTGTTTATTTTGTAAATAGAAACCTTTTTACGGTGTGTGTGTTATTATGAGCGTTTACACATGGCGTCGCATCGCAGTGGCAGCGTTGGGCAGCGTTTTTCCCCGCCGCGGACTTGCCACTTGGCTGGGTCTACACAAATCCAAGGGTGATATATTATTATACAGTGCACGGAACAGAAAAAACAGTGGAAGTGCAAAGTAGGCGTGGCACGCGTGCCACAAATAAGCGCTGTTACGCTTACTTGATACCAGTCATGTTCTAACATCGCGTCGAGTCGCTAGTCTCACGATAAATTTATTTTTCCGTAGCTATGCCGTATTGTTCCATTTTGGAGTGCAAAAATGATAGTAGGAGAAAAAATCTTTAAAATGGAGGTGTTTCGTACCATCGGTAGGTACGATTTTATTTGTTTTCTAATAAATTCTAAGTTAATTTCAATTCACTAATAATTTAATAGAACGTCTAGTTAAAATCAACCTTATGGTCATTAAAATAAAGTTTATCTTGGTTTGAATGTATTTACTATTTCGTTCTCGAAAGTTCTTCGCTACTCAATTAGTGATGTAGTCTGGTCGGATGTTGATTTTATCGATTGATATCGATAAAAGGAAATAAGTAATTTTAATATTTATTATAAACATACAAATATAAGGTCGAATAACATTCATACACGAAATTTATTTTAAGAGGTGTATGTAAATGGATTGATGCAACGGGCAGAGTTAATTGGATGCCATCCAAATTAAGCACTATATGCTCAAATAAAACAAACAAAAGTATATAGATACACGAAACCTGCAGCGCTTCCATCTATGAAAATCATTAAATTTTTTAATGAAGTAAATTACCATATTTCATTTTTATCACTTAAAAATAATGATTGAAAATACTTAACACGTTACGATACTAATCAACGCACCTACATGCTGTATACTGACGTTAAGTCACAGCCAAAAAAGAAGACTCGAGTCGTGGACACTCACAAAGTTGAACAAAATTTTATAAAGAAAGGCGGTGACGTGATTCCTGTGCAATTTCATTCCGCAGACAGTTCAGTTCAGTTCGAATTAAAAAGTAAAAATAACGTGCTTTTTATTTTAACCCAAGTAGCAGAAAACACATTAATATATATAAAGCAAGTAATTTATATTAGTACTTAAATATTTTATTTTTGAATAATACGTACTACGTTATTTGTCCTACAGTTTTACTGAACTCCCAACGAGCCTTATCTTTTTTCGAAATAAACAAGAAATCGATATCGATAAAAATGTTCTGCACTGGTCGAGTAGCAGTAGATAACGACCTATGACGCGAATGTCAACCTTATTTTTAGCACATTAAAGTTTATAATTAGTAGCGGAATTTACTCGGTAATCGAATCTAGTTTGATTATAGATTACAAAACGTTGTAAAGACTTTTTGCACTAAAGAAAAATAAATCCTATTTGTAGAGACTGAAGGTTTATTCTCAGATGAAGGATCTGTGACTTATGCTAGTTTTTACTAAAATTAAAACGACAAATCAAACGAATTGTTTATTTGTAGTGCATTGTATGATATTAGTTCATTTTTGTGAGTTTGGCGACAACGGTTTCTATAGTGAGTTTGTTGCATTGCACTTCCACTGTTTTTTGCTCCGTAATACAGTGGCATCGGTGCCACTCCCGCCGCAGCGCCATGAGTAACAACCCTTACATACGAGTAATATAATAATGTTCATGAAATAAAATCAAATACATTAATTTTTACTAATAATTTCGCGTTTTTACAAAACTAATGCTAGGTACACACGTAGCGACTTTGATCGCCGCGCCCACTGCCGACGACTTATTAGCAATGTCAAAATCTCGCGTCCATACCAGTTATGTTGTTGTATGTATGTTGACCATTTCTGCATATCGTGAGGGACTGTACCTATTTACTGAGAAAATAAAACGTAGGTATACTAACGCATACATAATAGTAAATTAACCAAGCGTCACAGGAAGGTAGTTCGTGATAACATCCAAGGTATCATGAAGCCCGCTATCCGTCGTCTGACTCGCAGAGGCGGCGTGAAACGTATATCCGGTCTGATCTGTAAATTCATTGAAATTATATTAAAACTAACAAACATTTTATTTAAATTATTAAAATTACAACGTTCATGAAATGTAGAATGTTTGAGAAAAACGAAACGCACAACCCGAACGCAGTAACGAAACGTATAAAAAAAGTTGTTTTGTGAACTTTTTTGACATGTAGGAAATCGTGAGAAAATCGTATTTTATTCAAAGTAGTGACTGTATCTTGTTGAATTTAACCTAATTTTGTTAGTTATGTGTTAATTTAAGTTTATTACAGTATGGCGTTTCTGTGTCCAGTTAGAATAAGAAGGGGAAAGAAGAAGAAATGTAAGTATCGAGCTTTCATTGGGAACTTTTCAAGTCAATGACCTCAGACTTTCTATATGTATAATTATAAATATATAAAACTAGTAATTTCATCCTGTTTCACCTGACAACCTGTATGCCCAATACCCTTGACCGTGAGAACCTCAATTTATGTATTGTAAATGACTGGCTAAATAAAAAAAACTTGATGTACCATAGATGCAAAAGTTTTTGAATGTGGGATTGAGACAGATCAAAACTTTTTGAATGAAAGCCTATAAGTTATTTATTAGGTTTATTAATTTAAATATATTTCAGATTTAGCTTTCACAACTTGTTCTTATTCATTATTCAACTATTCTTTGTATGTAAAATGTAGTATCAAGACTCATAGTAATAAAAATAACTTGAATGTCTTAAAATTCAATTAAACCATTTAATAACAAGTAATTGATTTACCAGACACGCTTGAATGATTGCACTGAATACAATAAAAGTTTTATGACTCACAGACATCACTATTTTTTTGCAACATTATGATTTCTGAATTAGTTAAAGTCAATTTAGTTTTACCAAAGTTTTATGTACGAATACCCAATATACAGGATATCCTGTAGAGAATGGATAACCTTGAAATAGCATATATTAGATCTTACGGCCGTTCTAAATTTATATATATACATATCACAAGAAGATTTATAAAAAAATACTTAGTCTTCTTACCTTACCTGCTTACCTTATTTCACTTTCTTCTTCACCACAACCACAAATGGATTAATTGCATCGGTTATTTGTTGTTATACTGTATGTCGACTATGCTGATGCTGACAGAGAGGCAGTAAATAGTGTGACTAGAAGATGCAGTGTTTTTTTCAAAAAAATTGTATTTTGGGATATGTATATTTTTTTTAGAATGGCGACAAAGTCTATTAAATCCTATTTCAAGGTAATCCATTCTTTACCGGACACACTGTATGTACATAAGCAAGTATTTATTTAAACACAAAGTAGACCCTTTTTCTTTAGGGTGGAAAATTATCAAATAACTCCTCCCACTCCACCCAGAGCGGGAGGATGTGTCAGACTCTATCTTACTGACTAAAACCCACCCGTGTTCCTTCCATTGCCTGTGTAGTGTGTTGCCAGGGGCCCTTGGTATCCCTTTTGGACTTTCCCGCGACCCCGGTAGACCCCGCCGTCGACCCGGGCCTGGTCCTTATCGAACGGCGAGCTACGCATTGCTAATCCGCAAGCCCGCGCCTACTGTGGCCGAAAATCCACCTGGGATTTCCGACGCCTAGGGCGTCTCCTGCGGCGGCTAGGGGCGCGAACTTTGCCTCTCTCTCACCCGTTCCGCCTCCTCCTTCGCGAGCACTACTGCTTCGCAGGAGGTGACGGCTTCCCATGCCCTCTCGCTTCATACCATGGCCTGGACCAGGGCCGGACGCAAGAGATCTCCGACGCCAATCGCCTCCGCGAGGACAAAGTCGACCCTAAGTTTAAGTAATAATCTGTCTATAAAATAAGCATTATTTGTACCTACTTTATTTTGAAAATATCTACATCATTTAAAAAACTAACAAACTTAAAATAATTATTATTATATGTACAATTATTTATATAAAAAGGGAGGGCAAAATATAAATAAGCATCTGATTACTTAAATTAGCATTCAAAATAAAACTAAATAATTTGGTTATGATTATTACTTACTTAGCTAACCAAACTTTTTGACTAATCCTGACGAATCACTACTTATCATAATTATATATTCTCCTCTCTTACCTTAATATGTAATACGGGCTGGTGTCTGCAACTCCACGTCTGAGCGCGTATTTTGCTTACGGTACCTACCTCTTACCTTTACACATTAACTGATTAATTTCTAGCAAGCAGCGGTGACTCAGATAAAGACTTATCACGCCCTGGCTCAGGACTAAGCCCTGGCATGGGACGGATCACGGGCTCGGCCAGCATAGAGACCCTCGTCAGGGTCGGCATCGAGAAGGAGCATGGCCTCAGTCCTGACTCCAAGATGGTGGTGCTCCATGACTTTGCTCCTTGCGTTGATGATGAGTTAGAGGTTAGATAACTTTTTATATAATTAAACTGTGTTACACATATCAATTTGTATATTAATGCAAAAGTGAATAAATCCAACTTTGTACTTTCTTGCTATAGGAAGCTGAGTAGCATTTTGTGTTTGATGGGCGTCATCAAACTTAAAATGCTACTCAGCTTCCTATAGGCTTACAAAACATAATCAGCCTATAATGTTCCCACTGCTGGGACACAGGCCTCCTCTCTGTGAGAGGGAGAGGGCCGTAATCCTCCACGCGGGCCTAGTGCATTTTGTTACAATCAAGTTAATTAAGTGTTAGCTTATAATTCTCTTCCTCTCTCCTACTTATTTCAAATGTTGCCGTGCCCAATAGGGTCCATAATTGTTTCTATTTATTATTATTTACCTGTATGTGTACATTATGGGTTGCAATAAAGAATTAAGTTGTAAAAAATTGAATTGAATGTACCTATAAAATAATATTAAATTGATCCCTAGAAAGTCCCTCTTACTTGACTTTTGTTGAGGGGCGTTCTTAGGTCTAGACTTCTAGAGGATTATCACACATGTTCACTTCAGAGTTATCTAGGTCATATATGTGAATGAAGCTCATCAGCCTAACCACGGCTAATATAATGACTAACTTACTTCACGCATCCCCTTGAAGTGCACACTTAGATGTCAGGAACGTATTTTAATATTTTAAGACTGTGGCGGCATCTACATCACCACATGCGAACTACGCAACACACTGACGTCACGCAAAATCCTGCATCGCGCAAGCAGAGCCCATCTGTTATATACAGGGTTACTGGTAACTCGACGTATTCCTTGCAGGACGTCATAGTAGGGTTAAAATGCAACAAATTAAGCCACCAAATGTTCTACCGAAATTCAGTAGTTTTTGAATTAGTTAAGAGTTTTAGTTTTTTTATGAAAAATCCCAGATTAAATCATTTGAAACCAATTTAAAAATGATTTACGGCGCGACTGTACTGAAATTTAAGTTATTATCATATTTGACGCCGTAGCAGACCTTTGTTAATAATTAAAATTTCAATAATGCCTAAAACTTTGGCAAATATCACTAACCAAACATTTAATTTTTTGTAATTTTTGCTATTACTTCATAAAAAATGTAGTCTAGTGCAAAAAAAATACTACACCTGGTGTACAAATTACTAGGAAAATATCCTTGTCTTATCAGTTATTCAGAAAGGTATGATTGTCAATACTTTTGCATGTGTGCCAGGGAAGAGAAGAGTTTTATGGGGGGCAGGTAAAATTGCGAGACGGTCAACCTATTGTTTCGTATTCGTATTATTCGTAGTTTTTACCTGCGCTTGAACTCCAACCACTCGGGGAGCTTTGTGATTGGTCGCTATTGTTCTCTCGGCATGACAGGGGGTGCGATTTTGCAAAATTTGGTCGTCAGCGTTAGTTAGTTTCAACTCTACGTCGCGCAAGCTCGTGTTTTGTTACTGGCTATTCCCTAACTATTGCTGCGTATCTTGCTCTTGTGCTGTGCTGTGCCTTCATAAGCGCTGACTATGGCTGCATATTCTAATCCTGAATACGCTGACATAATGTACTGTTACGGACTTTGTGACGGTAACGCTGCTGAGGCGCGGCGAGAATATCAACTTCGCTTTCCCAACCGCCGACTCCCCCGTTACCCAGACGTTAGTGTCTTCGGATCGACTTATCGGCGAATATCTGAAACTGGCAGCGTCCAAAGAAGCAGGCAAGTTGACACTGGTCGTTCCCGGAGATACACGGCTGAGGACGAGGAGCTTATTCTTCAACGTTTTATTGACGATCCTAACACATCGACAAACATCGTAGCGCGTGAGCTTGGTATGTCACAGTGGAAAGTCTGGTCTGTAGTTCACTTGTCAGGCCGACATCCATACCATTACCAACCAGTCCAGTCATTAGAAGAAGGAGATCCGCCGAGACGGCTTGAATTTTGTCGTTTTATGCTAAGTGCCGACGCCGACAGCGAAAACTTTTTAAAAAACATTCTGTGGACCGATGAGTCATGTTTTGATCGTAATGGTATCACAAATTACCACAACTTACATTACTGGGCACCGAAAGCAGAAGCAAACCCTAAAAAACTGAAACCAACCGCATCCCAGCGAAGGTTCTCGCTTAATGTTTGGATGGGTATTATTGACGACAAATTAATTGGCCCACATTTTTTACCCCTAACACTAAATGGGGAACTTTATGAAGATTTCCTCAGAAATCATTTATCAGCACTGCTCACGGATGTACCGGAAGAAAGAAGAGCAAACATGATTTACCAACATGACGGATGTCCAGCCCACTTCCGAATCTCAATTCGACAATTGCTGGATGAAAACTATCCAAACCGATGGATACGGCGCGGTGGGCCGATTCCGTGGCCTGCACGAAGCCCTGATCTGTCGCCGCTAGACTTTTACGTCTGGGGTCATATGAAAGATCTAGTTTATGTGACCCCAGTAAATTCAATTGAAGAACTAAGGGAGAGAATTACAAATGCGGCGGACCAGATGAGGGCAACAATCACCTCAAGAATAACAAAAACCGAAGTAAGGAAGCGAATAAGAACATGTATTCGAAACCGAGGGCAGCACATCGAACAAGACGTGTGAAATGTGTGTAATTAAAGTTTTTAATATTGATTAAAAAGAATAATAATGTTCACGATTTTGTTTTTGATTTTTCGAATAATCAACTTTTTGTGAAACGCACGCCTGTACTAAATCAAAAACGATTTTCATAATGTAGTCCATGATTTTGTATTAACTTTCATACCTTTTTGGATAGCTGATAAGACAAGGATATTTTCTTAGTAATTTGTACACCAGGTGTAGTATTTTTTTTTTGCACTAGACTACATTTTTTATGAAGTAATAGCAAAAATTACAAAAAATTAAATGTTTTGTTAGTGATATTTGCCAAAGTTTTAGGCATTATTGAACTTTTAATTATTAACAAAGGTCTGCTACGGCGTCAACTATGATAATAACTTAAATTTCAGTACAGTCGCACCGTAAATCATTTTTAAATTGGTTTCAAATGGTTTAATCTGGGATTTTTCATTAAAAAACTAAAACTATTAACTAATTCAAAAACTACTGAATTTCGGTAGAACATTTGGTGGCTTAATTTGTTGCATTTTAACCCTACTATGACGTCCTGCAAGGAATACGTCGAGTTACCAGTAACCCTGTATAACAAAACATCCCGGCATCAACCGTCGTCGGGGCATCAGACACGATACCCGTCTGGTCGAAGGATTCTCCCTTTTTTATAGAGGATAACTGAACTTTACACCCTGTTCCTCATTATATATATATATTCTTAACACTAACTAATACAAGAACTAATGAAGAGAACTAGGTCCCCCCTAACCCCCCCCCCTTCCCCCGCTTCCCCTTCTAAACCGCCAATTCTTTTCTTTTTCTTCAAATGTTTGACGTTCAAAAGTGCCTTTTAATGTTCTAATTGAAGAATACGATTTGACTTAATGATTTTCCAGGTTAAACGCGGCCAAATAGTAAACGTATTGTACCGTGAGAACGACTGGGTGTACGTGATCGTGGCGGAGTCCCGGCGCGAGGGCTTCATCCCGCACTCGTACTGCGCGCCCTGCGAGCATCACGACCTCAAGAAGAAGTTGCCCAGGAGTCGGTCACCCACTGACTTGGCGCATCGAGATGTTTCACAGTGAGTATTAGCAGACAACGAGCCGTATGCCCAATGGTAATTCCCATATACGGGATACCAACTTTTAACCACTTTGGAGGGTGAATTTTTAAAAATCATTTCTTAGTACGCAGTTTCGCTATACATTTAAGAAACTCCTGCAAATATTCATGCTTCTACGTTTAGGCTGCGTGCGTTGCCTGTCAGTTAATGATGGAATCAATGAATTCATGATTTTTACTAAGGAGGTATACAAGCCCATTGCCTGATTGCCTTATTACACTTAAAAATACTTTGCCCTGCTGGGATTCAGGCCTCCCTTCTGTAACAATAACGAGCGGGTGGGTTGTAATCTACCAAGCAAAACCCAGTGAGGGATATCAAATGTCTGCAAACTTTGCGTGCATGGTTTGGGGCTGACCACAAAGCTTTTTATTATGTTAGACATCTTTGTGTTCAGTCCATGCATGTGGTGAAGTTGGAGGGCTCAAATAATGTCATAAGAAGTACCATCGATTTGAAACGACGAAGTTCCATCTGGATCCATAGTGGTAGCCCGCGAAATTCAAATTTGCCATAAGAACTTTTCCATATATGATTTGTTCTTCCGCGAAATTCAAACTTTCTTACGCTTGCAGGTCAGTGTTGTTCTTATGGAACAAAAGTTCTGACACTGACCTGAAATTTAACTAAGAAATGTATTACTGATTCTGATTCTGTAAATACATATTTGATAAAGTCGCGAATCATATTTCTATCAAGAAACAAACTGACACTGACCTGCAAATTACAAAAAAAAGTAATAAAGTTTGAATTTCGCGGAAGAACAAATCTTATATGGAAAAGTTCTTCTGGAACAAATCTACGTATCAAACTTAAAGAGATGTATTAATGATTATAATTCTGTTGTGAATTTCCCGCACTGATCAACATTAAGCTACCACTATCAGTTAAGTTTACTTAATTTTCGTTTACCTCTCCCCAGATTATCCGTCTCGGACGGGGTAACAAACGACGGGCACTCCGAGCTAGGCAGCGAGGGAGAGGCGTGTCCGTTCAGCAAGGATCCCTCCGGACGATACGTGGTGCTGTACACGTTCACCGCTAGAGATGAGAACGATGTGGACGTGGAGCGCGGCGAGTTTGTGACCGGTGAGTCTACTGCCATTAGCAGGGGAGCCGGTTGGATACCAGTTACTGACTACGACCACATGTCTTTATTCTAAATTTCTAAAACAATACTCAACCATCCAAGGCTTTCAGCCTAAATTGCCATACAGCTTACTAACTCGTGAAACTCAGCATAAAACTTTTTATTCTGCATAGATTTTTTTTTACATATTTATTTATTGATTTACTAACTATGGATGACTTACAGCTAAAAGAAACAATACAAAATTGTATGTGAGACTGACAGCCAATTAAAAGTCTCCACGTCTAAAAAACTTTTTATTCTGCATAGATTTTTTTTTTCATATTATCACATTATCGCATCTGCATAATTTGACAGACTCTAAAACTATTTGATGAAAACTTAAAAATTAATGGTCATTTTAAAATAGTAACTATGGAGTTTCTTGCCTGTTCTTCTCCATACGAAACTACCTTAGGAAAGGGTAACTAGAATAAATCTATTTTCTTGTAAATTTTTACATTAAAAAATGCCTTGTTGAAATTGAAATTATAGAGGTATGAGGAACAGCGTGTGTGAGTGTTAAGTTCACTCATCCTCCATAGAAAAGGGAGGATCCTCCGCAGGGGCGTGCCGTCCATAGAGGCAATTAGGCCTAGCCTACCCTACCAACAACGCCAAATGCATTTATTTTAACTATGTAATACAATAATACAAAATATTAAAAAAAAAAAGTTAAACTCCTGTTAAAACTCTTATAGCAACTTGTCGCAGACGCCACGTGACTCACAGTTCGACGGAGCTTACGTACGCATGGCAAGGATTCCTTTCGCCTACATTTTGCTCATAAATTTACGCACACTCGTGTATATTTTCGTGTGTATGAACGGCACACAATAGTGAAATGGTTTAAATTAGGGGCGTAACTCCGGCGGCAGGAGCTTGGTCCTCATTGGTTGTGTGTAAAGTGAAGATTTAATGAATGAAAAATATTGAAGACCAAGGTTCCCAATTTTTGGACAATTCCCCGAATTGCGGGGAAGTTTCCTTCATGACTACCAGACTACTAGAGACAATTAAAATAAAAGGGTGGTATTGTTGAATTTATACCTTCCAAAAAATTATAAATTGTAAGGAATAGCAAAAGCCCTATAAAAGTAATTAAAAACTTCATAATTTTTTATTTTTCTTCTCATATTTGGGAAATTTCGCTTGGTTTGTGGGGAGTTAGGAAAATAAGTTTCGGCAACACAGTCCAGTGTGTCAGTGTTATCCGGCAAAATATGATAGTCCCCTTTGTGGAAGAACACGGTATGACAGTGATACAATTTTAATTGGTAGTGTTTGTTTCATGTGACAGTGACACGTAATTTATATGTGATCTTGAATGTTGTGCTGTTATAGATCTTATTAAGTTATAAGTAATTGGTTTTGAAACGTAAAGTAGTGTAAAGATTATGTGTTGTGTTATTATTTGTTTATTTACCTAAGAATGGTGTTCTGTTGTGAAGTTTGTGCCGATAATGTGTTGGTTAGGTTAAGTTAGTCGCACTTGTCGTTTAATGATAAGATTCAAGTTGTGTCTAAAGGTAGATGTGTGCCCGAATTACGAGAATTAATCCAAAAATATGATAATTCATGACTTCGGATATCTTGCAAGTGACGTGTTCTGTAATTATCACCCACCCACTTGGTTATGATATTTGAGGTGGCCGAATCTTTCTTCTGTTTGCATCGTTAGAAAATCGTTTTTTAAACCTTGAATAATGTGGTGAGTTCTTGTATGTAGAGCCGCGCTGTGATCTTGCGCGAATTAGTTTTTTTTTTTTTGGTGTCAGTATGCATGGCCTACCCTCTGTAGAGAACCACTGCACGCCACTGATCCTACGACTGACTGGTGTGTGGTGGGTACTGCCAGACAATTGATGTCGGGATGTTGTATATATGCTAGTTGCGCGGTAAACTCTGCTTGCGCGATGCAGGATTTTGCGTGACGTCAGTGTGTTGCGTAGTTCGCAAGTGGCAATTTAGATGCCGCCACAAAATAAATATTTTGACTTGACATCAGACACAACAAAAAAAAAATATTTATGGTTCCTTGCATGCATAATTCTGTAAATTGAAGTACATTGCTTGTGTGTTTCAGTTCTAAACAGAGAAGACCCAGACTGGTACTGGATCGTGCGCAGTGACGGACAAGAAGGGTTCATACCCTCAGGCTTCGTGTACCCTGCTGTTGTTCAAGGTACACACAAACTCATCCGTACATTAGTTATAGTATTCTCACGAAGCGACGCGCTTTTAGCTTGTGGTTACCAACTGTACAGGCACGCTGTGAATGTGTGTTTAAGAGCAGGAGCTCTCGGTGTCGTCTGAGGCAATGGCGAAGTCGGAATTGTGTGTGTGTGTGCGTGTTATGTGCTGACGCTACTCTTCTTCACGCACACATTCACAACGCGTTTGTACAAGTGTACCACAAGTAAAGCGCGCGTCGCTTCGATATACTGTAACAATGTTCACAGTCATCTATTGTATAGTATAAAAAAGTCACTTTTCGTGTCTCTGTATTTGCTCTTCTGAGTTCTGAACAACCCAATGGATTTTGATTTGATGCGTTTTCACCACCATTTAGAGCACTTAGTGCGGAAGGTTCGTGTGTAACACAGAAATCTCAATGTTTTGACTTGCCACCACACGCACATCAGTAGATCGCACCCGAGGGAAGCAGTGGCAGGTCGCTAGTTTTAAATAAAGCGCATTGTTCATTCATACATGATTTGTTTATAAAACATAATATTGTTTTATATACCAACTCATTCACACAGTATCTTTTGTGAGACTCATTGAAGTATCTGTGCACAAAACATTGAATCTATTGCATATCTTAATTTAAACTGAACTATTTCTAACTATAACTTTCAGCAACCCAACAAGACAACACACAACCGATCCTATCACCGCCGCCACCAAACCCCAACAACTCGTTGATGAACAACACCAACAACAAACTCAACAACGCGACGCCACAGGACAGCGACGGACGATACCACGGCACCGAACTAGTCATGCTCTACGATTATAAGGTAATTATTATCAACAATGGCACTGACCAGAGCGACATAGCGATAGACCTGGCTACCACTTTTCTGACTGGATTACATTTTTACCACGCTACTTACATTTTTGCACAAAAATGGAAGAAGAAAACCAAATTACTTATACCAACCGGAATCGGCGCCAAAGCAACATAAACCCTATACATAATCAGCCTATAATGTTCCCACTGCTGGGACACAGGCCCCCTCTCCGTGAGGGGGAGTGGGCCGTCATCCACAACGCGGGCCCAGTGCGGGTTGGTAGATGCCGGAGGTCTTCAAATTTTTGGTTCTAGGACGTGCCGGTTTCCTCACGATGTTTTCCTTCACCGTTTTGAGAGCAGTGGTGATGAAATAATTTACACACAAAGTAAAGCGCCTGTCTAGGTTCGAACCTACGACCTACAACTCGTACGTCGCGGCCGTTGCCACTGGGCCACCACCCTATACAATTGTTAGCAATGTCACATATTTGTGAATATCGCCACTGAAGTTCTAACATAGCCTAACTTAAAAAAAGTCGACGTTTTATGAGAGCAAAAAGTATAAAAAATATTGTCTCTTTCATTTTTTCATAATTATATTTTAATCTTTTCCAAGATATGTTTTTGTTTGTATTTGTATGTAGATTGCATGTTGCCTGTATTCAATAAAATGTGAATTGATTATGAATAAATAAAATGAAATATGAATCTCGTTCCACCAGACTAGGTCGAGGTTGACCTCGACCTAGTCTGGAACGAGATTGACTAGCTGAGCAAGAGTGTCAATTTGCAGTTAAATAACGAGCGAACCTTACAGACAGTAGTCGCATATGATGTGTAACATCTAACATCTCACCTTGGTAATAAGCAACTGAGTAGCGACTGAAATTAATGTCAGAATTTAAAAAAGCTAAATACCGAAAAAAGTATGTATTACTAGTGGTCGTACACTGGTCGAAATTCGACCCCTTCTACTTACAATCTATAAAGTACAACTTACTGATTCCATGAGTACACAAATTCCATGCTATTATAAAGTAATTACTAATTCTATGCTATTTAAAAGTACTTACTAATTCCATGCTCAAGCTGTCACTTCCTGTCTCCGCATTTCCGTCCCTTTTCACGAAATCACTCGCACAAGAAGCGACAGAAAAGATGTTATACATTAAAAATTATAATATATATTTTGCCCAATATTTGCGCCTGGCGCGTACGTTGTATGGCTTGTTTACATTTATTTAAGAGTACACGCACAACATTACATAGAATCCCGAGGCGTTGTACAGCGCAATTTACAATTTTAAAAGGTATTAAAAATATGACATACTACGTAGGTATGTAAGTATAAGTAGATCAGGTAAAATATAATTTTAAAAAAATATTTATCCACGAGATAATAACGAAATAACACTTAATGTAAGAATAAACAAAATTATCAAGTTGAAAAACAACATTATTTATCTAATAAAATTATCTGTTATCCATCTTCTCACAAAATCAAACAACTATGTGAGGTTGGGTATAATATTTTATTTTTATTTTTTCGTTAGTAACGTGTTACACTTTGTTTCCAGGCGCAAGCCCCGGACGACCTGTCCGTGAAGCGCGGCGAGTGGGTGTACGCCGACCTGACGCAGCAGACCGTGGAGGGCTGGCTGTGGGCGCACGCGCCCAAGTGCCGCCGCTCCGGGTTCATCCCCACCGCCTACGCGCGCGCGCCGCATACCACGTCGCTGTGAAACTTGTGCAACGTGAGCAACGTATACAACGTTTGTAATGTATACAACGTGTGCAACGTCAGCAACGTATACAACTTGTGCGACGTCAGCAACGTGTACAACGTGTGCTTAGTTTCAGTAGGTTACATGATAATGAGTGAAACCCGGTGTTAGTGCAGCAGTGCCAATTAAGTCATGTAGTCTTTTGTTAACTAAATCATCTGCCTAGCCTTTTTCAACTATGTAAGGCCTGGTTCCAGTCTAAACGGTTGCAGCTGAAAACCAGTACTTGACATGGAACGACTGCCTAAAATTATCAAATGTATATTAAAATAATTTGCGAGGTGCAATAAAATCCTTACACGTATGTTCGGCACAACCTGGGCAGTCAGCTGCTTAATATTTTTACCACAGCATTGGCTTTTCTTCTGCATATTGAGAGCAGTGGTAGCCCAGTGGTAACAGCCCCGACTTACGAGTCATAGGTCGTGGGTTCGAACCCAGCCAGGCGGTTTACATAATTTTTGTAAATAATTAGCTCACAAAATGGTGAAGGAAAACATCTTGAGGAAACCGGCTTGTCCTAGAACCAAAAATTCGAAAACATGTGACTTCTGCCAATCCGCACTGGGCCCGCGTGGTAAAATACAGCCCACTCCCTCTCACAGAGTGGAGGCCTGTGTCTCAGCAGTGGGAACATTATAGACTGATTGGCTTTGCTTACATACGTACGTAGACGTACATTACGTTACATACGTATTGTACGTACGTATGATACGTACATTTTTCGTTTTTATTCTTGGCTATTTGATGATTCAGTACAGTTAACAGATTACTGCATGACGATTTTGAATTTACCTTACGACGTAATGATTATAATACAGGCAGGTCCTATTTATGTAGCTCTAAGTTTATCCAAATATATTTTCACTCCTAACTACTTGTTTCTTACATTTTAAAGTCAAAACCTATACAATGGTGCCGATTCCCTTGTTCTCAAACTAAACTAAATTTAAGTTCAGTGCATCTTTTTCTTTCTATTTCATTAAGAAAAGGACAGAAGATAAATTTTAGTTTAGTCCTGTCAAATTAATCAGCGCCTGTCACTACTCCATACAAGTTTAGACGCGATTAAAAACTTGCCTACTAAAATTACGTCAATTTACGTCACGCGCTGATTAATTTGACAGGACTAAACTAAAATTGATCTTCTGTCCTTTTCTTAATGAAATAGAAAGAAAAAGATGCAGTGAACTTAAATTTAGTTTAGTTTGTGAACAAGGGAATCGGCACCATTAACACATTAGAACATGGGTTCCAACCTGTGGGGCACAACCTTGAGGACGCGGTGTGACCGATGGGGGGCGCGACGGCTCCAATAATTAACTATGTACTTATTTATTAAATTTTATTTTCTTGGTATTAGAAAACGTTAAGGCTAGATTCCAAAACCCAAACGTTTTATAATATTCAGGTGCTGTAAAATGAGCTTCAGCTTTTATGCATAAGTCGACAAATTAAAGTATTCTTATTTCTGTATGAATAGTCAATAGAAAACCGATCGTATCCAGGGTACTCAACATTTTCCGAGCTCGCTTCGTTTTCTATATTCTTTTGATTCTGCTTAAGCTTTTCTGCAAAAGTCGACAAAGTAACTCCTTTTTCTGTTTGAATGGTCAAAAGAAAAATGTTATGCATATGCATCAAGTACCTATGCTACAAAAAAACTCAAGAACTATTGAGTTCTAATAGTTCTTGAGTTTTTCTGCATAACTCGACAAAGTAAATCCTTTGACTGCTTCAATGAACAAAAGAAAATTATGCTATCTTTGGGGGTGCTAAATTTTCGACCTTGTCCCTTACATTTGAAACTTCTGCATAGGTCGAAAAACTTGGGGGAGCGCACAGTGGAACGAATGTATGGGAGCGGTTGGACGTAGACATGTCCGAAAAATAAGAGTAAAATTATGCCAAACTAATGATGCCATCTTATTCGATTACTTAATGCCTTCATAAATTGTGGTGATGAATTTCTTCATAACTCCCATATTTCGGGAGTAATTTGAGAAAATGTGAAATTTTACTATGAAAATGAGTGTATCGAGCTCTCTCTCTCCTGATTCCGGGCTTGTTTCAAGTAGCGGTCTCTAATATCGTAATGCTATTACTAAGAGCTATATTTAATACTAAGACACATAGTGCGCCAAATGTGCACTTTCTGGGATAAAAGGAAATGAAAATTTAAAAAAAAAAACGTTTTTTCCCCATTTGTATTTACTTTAAACCGCAGACAGACTTATTAAGAGGTCTATAAATATATTATATATATACAGAAATATATATTAACAAAAATATTCACAAGAACTGATGAGAGTATGACTTTTAAGTAAGTTGATAATAAATTACCTAGTTTCATTAAAAGTACAATAAATAATTAAGATGTAAGCTCTAATTTACTAAGTTACACATTTTAAAACAATAACATCATTTAATTATCTTCGTCATCATCATCATCATCAATTAATTCAAATTCAGAATCGATGTCCGCTAAATCATTTATGTTAACAAATTCGATATCACTTTTCTCAGAATCCGTAAGCTCATAAAATTCCTTAAAAGAAGATTTTTTTACAAACTTATTTCCTTTTGGACGGATACTTGTAACAAGTGGATCAGAAGACAGTAAAAGATTGTGCATAATATCTTCATTGCATGAGATACTGCTATGCTTTCGAGAATGCCCCTCTCTATATTTTCTAAAATCTTTATTTCTAGCCTCAGATGCCTCTTCGGATAGAAAACCAATGGGCACAATTGACATGTTCTGAACTATGTCTGGCCCATGCATTAAAATTTTATGAAGTGAAGAAGGCATATAATACCATGGGTATAACTCCACGTAAAGCTTAGCAGTATCAAAGCAGAACTCTCGGAATTTAGTTACGTTGATCTTCTCTCCTGATGAAATACACTGCAAGATCACACAGATTTTTCTTAAAAGCATAGCATCTATTCCGGTCAGTTCAGCAGATTTAGTGTAGTTTTCAAAAAATCTCCTTGCCGAGTTGCCATTGTTGGTGGATCCACTGCCTTGTTTCACAACATCGAGAAGTAAGCCCGTTTCTCTTCTTACAGCCTCTTGAACTCTTTTCTTCCTGTCATCAACTTGCCTTTTTGCTATATCACCCCTTTCTTGCCATGATTTTATGTCTAATTTGTAGGAAATGTGTAATAAGCATTCCATTGAGCGAATCCAAGCGTGAAGGGTGCTTAAGCTATATTTATACATGTCCTCGTTTGCGTGTTTATCTTTGATTAACTCTAAATTATTAATTTCTTTAGGACAAGCCTTGCATATGTCACACACTGAAGCTGCTGTATTGGATATAATGGAATGAATTTTACCATCAATCATTGTCAACAGCAGTTGGTGTTTGACACTAATTCCATCAGTGATGGTGGATGGAGTTAAGGCTTCAATCTCTGCTTCGATTTCAGCCATCTCTCTCTGCACATTTTCTTTGGTTTCCTTTATAAACTTAAACAATATTGGCCGGCAAAATGAAGTGGAAGATGGTCGCTCGTTTTCCCAAATTGTTACACCTTTTGAGACGAGCCGCAGTGGTACAAGACTAATCATAAAATTACTAGCAAGATCGATTTGCTCATCTTCACTCGTCCTTTGATGATAAATGCTTTGGCTAGATGATCCGTCAAAACCCCATTTGCTGGTCAATACGAGCTGTTGATTGGGATCAACAGGGGTTTCTAACGACCTAATAAGTCTTCTTGAGGTTAAATCCATCAAGGCTTGTAATTTGATTTTTGCAGAGCTCTCTGTAACTGTGAGATCTTCTTTGGCCGGATAGCACTTAATTTTTTCTTTAACCAACATGTAGTAACTCTGGTATTGAAGAGCTCCTTCTTGAGTGTTGAAATCCCGAAGAGTGTTATAGCGCCATTTCGATAAGTTCATCGATACATAAAGAGCCAATGCCTTCAAAGGGGATATTTCCCGTACCTGAATTGATTTACCTTCAATGAAGGCTTTGATTTTTGAGGCCTCTTCTGGATTCTCCGTCAAGTATTTCATAACATAAGCTGTATCGCTTTGTCCTGCCTTTTGAAGCGCCCTTTCGGCCGAAAACATAATTTCAGCGCTGCTACTGCTGCATGAAAGACTATCTTCAGTGCGTCTTCTTTTTTGCCGGTTACTAAGGTCCTCAAAAGATTTACGAGGACTAGGATGTGTACAAGTTGAAGCATCAGATTTAGCAGGAGAAATTATGGGCTCGATGACGTCACTTATATTTTCTGTAGAAGGTTCCATATTTTCATTCTGTAATTCCGGCCATTGAATTGCAGCCTGTAGCCAAATCTCATGTTTCTTCCGAAACTTATCTGTGCTTCTTCCAGACTGTGTCCATTTTGCATAAATGCGGTAGCAAAATCGACGACACCAGTCTTTTAAACTTGTTTCAGCACTTTCACATAACTGAACACAACTGTTATCTTTTAAAACACTGAACAAATAGTTAAAGTCGCGTAAATCTTTATGTGCGCGTGCGCATAAAGCAACGTGAATATCAAGATTTGTATTAAAATTTGGAAAATACATTGCGAGATTAGCTTGGATACAACGAGGTGTAAATCAACACTGATTTTAAAGTTACTAATAGTGACCTATTTATATAAAATCCAGGTATCCCAGGTATCCTTTGTTAAATATTGCAAGGTAATTAGTTATTGTGATAATTAGTAAATGATGCATGCTAAATTAGTGTATTAAGAGCCATTTAGTAATTAAATAATAGCAATGTTCTTATCAGTAATCATTAGTGCATCAGTTTTATATGTAAACCTTAAGTCCCTAATTATATATCCTAATTAGCTTATATCTTCTCTAATTGGCTGCTCAGAAATGTTATTGTAATAAGGTAAACCTTTAGAAAAACGGTTTTAATCAACAAAATAAACAAAAAATAAAAAAATTGTGTTATAAAATAAACATCACTCTTTATCCCAGAAAGTGCACATTTGGCGCACTATGTGTCTTAGTATTAAATATAGCTCTTAGTATTAGCATTATGATATTAGAGACCGCTACTTGAAACAAGCCCGGAATCAGGAGGGAGAGAGCTCGATACACTCATTTTCATAGTAAAATTTCACATTTTCTCAAATTACTCCCGAAATATGGGAGTTATGAAGAAATTCATCACCACAAGTTATGAAGGCATTAAGTAATCGAATAAGATGGCATCATTAGTTTGGCATAATTTTACTCTTTTTTTTCGGACATGTCTACGTCCAACCGCTCCCATACATTCGTTCCACTGTGGAGCGTAGTGATTTTAAAAGGAAGGTTGTCAACCCTGCCTAAGAAGGTACTGCTCGGTTATAATATAATGTTTTCTCGCAGTTAAAATAAATATTCTAGTTTGGGATAGATCTCCCCAGTTCAACTCTGCGATTTGCCTGTGTTATCGTTCATCGCCTAAAGCCATATTCTATGTAAATTATAGGAAATAAGTTTCGTCTTCCTTATTATTAAGTATTTCATTCCATTATTTTAATATTAAATCGCTATATATACTCGAAATGTCAATGTTTATGTAAAATATACTCCGTCCAAATTTGACTGATTTTGACAATACGCTTCATACTTTTATATGAATATTTTTAAGTATAAGTTTTGTATGTAATTTGTACTTAATTACTTATTAATAAAATGGTTTTAAACTATTTGAATGTTTTATTTTGAACAAAATCAATAATTATGTCCTAAAAATAAGACAAAAATGATATTTCCACTAACTATAATATAAATTACAAAAATCAATTCAATTCTAAGACAATATTCTTCTTTTTCTTTTTAGCTTCTTGTTTAATATCATCCTTAATTTTCCATTCATCATACTGCTGCTCAACTTTTTTGATATCTTGCTCGGTAACAGTAATCGGCAGCTTTAGTTCAATTTGTTCACTTCTGATTAATTTGAGTGAATCTAGTTTCTGCTGCAAGTAAGGTCCTTGTTGACTTTCGAGCAAGTTTCTGAATTCGGACAGTTTTTTGTTGCGAATATCGTCACAGTGCATCTCAGTGAGTTTGCGGAGGGATTCCTTGCGGGATAGCTTGTGGAAGGATCTAAAAAAGTGTTTATATATTGTTAATTTGTCTCAATGAGGAACTATAAAAAGATGTCGCCAAGAGGCCTTGTGTTTGTGGTAGGGTATAATGGGTGCACAAATTACATAAATTAATTATTTATAGGATTCATATTCATAATCTTAGTTTTCTACTTGCCCAACTTCTCATTATACAACGAGGATAGCAATGTGACTTACATGAGATGTTAAATGAAAACTTGACATAATGAGTAGAGGATTTCAGATTTATTCCAAAATCTATTACAGTAAAACGGGGTGAATAGAAATGCAGGGGTGAATCAAGACGAAACTTTAAAATGGATTTTAACATTGAAATAATATAATTTGTTGCCAAAAAGTTTATTGTATAATAATTAACGACTAACTTTCTTTGTTGGCAGCAAACTGTATTATTTCACCATTAAAATCCATTTTAAAGTTTCGTAATTCCATTTTAAATACCGTAAAACGGGGTGAATAGAAATCTGCATTTCTATTCACCCTGTTTTACGGTATTTGTTAAGTATTTCTTATACATAATTTAACTATTCACTTACTCTGGATGGCCTTTGTATTCAATATTGAGTTTCTCTAAAAGCCATTCAAACTTCTTGTAGTCGTATTGTCTCAAAAACTTCAGTAACTTCTTTCTTTTGTCAATGCATTCTTGCACCAGTTGCTGAAAAGGAAATACATACATACATACACTTGAATAGATTTTATCCATAAACCACAAGATTTTTTTTATATTTAGTAAAAAGGAAAAAAACAAAAAATAATAGTGATGGATTTCATAAAATGCTAAAACCTGTGTTACCTTCATTTTCTTATTTCTAGGAAACTTATCCATGGTGTCTTGAAGATACCGTATTTGTCCTGTGAGGAATGCAACTGTAAACAAAATAGGCAATGTAAAGGCCAGCTCACATCTGCAGACATTGGGGCTGAGATTTTAAATTTCCCAACATAAATTTGTATGTATGTAATGGTAACGAGATATAGATTCCAAAGCTCAGAGACTGACCAAGGAGCCTCAAAGAAGATTTCTGTCAGTATTGAAGAGCTCACTGGAGGATACTGCGGCAGGATGCAAAGGCAAGCAACGGTATGCACCGGAGTCTGCTAGCATACAATCACAGGAAAGAGGCAGTGCAAGCAGGAGTGCACTCCGCATTTCCCCCGTGGCATACCATGGGATACTCCTCGGAAAATCCTCCTTAATGCTGTCTGTCTGTCTTTCTTCTTATGATAAATATATGTGGCTTATATTTAGGATCTTACAAGATACTACCTACTGTTAAATTAAATAATATTATACTTTTAGTTTCAGCAGTGCCCTGGTCATACTGATGTCTCCGCACTCTATCAATTAGCTCTTCTTTGACCAACCGATTGTACTCCTTGCGACCAAGGTTGCCCACTGAGAATATCTTCTTCACTGCTTCTGAGGCACTGAAAGATGAAGTTAAATCAATATAGGGAAAAAAAACAATTAGATAATCATACTGCCTACCCTACCCAATTATTGCAATGGGATAGATCAATATTGAGTAGTTACAGTATTTATTTTATTACATCTTTATAATATTATCAGGGCATGCACATTTTTCTGTCACCAACTTCAGCAGTTGTAACAAAAAGTTGTGACCATCTAACAGAAACTAACTTGGTATTGATTAACACATGAAAGCATTTGTAACTTACTCTTTAATATCCTCAGTTAAAGCATAATCTTTGCCAATTGCGGTCTCAGGAATGGGTGGTAGGCCTTCCAAGTCTCCAGACTTCTCTGGTTTATATGCAGGCACATATTCTGGTCTTACCCATTTTACATTGACTGTGTGTTTGATACCACGAGATTGAACTATTGTACAAGCTAATCGCCGCAACATCGCGACAATTTGAATATAGTATTATTGATAAATTGAAATTAAACTATATTTTTGTAAGCACGTAACCTCAAATACAAACTGACAATTCGACAGTTGCTTTTTTTTATTAATCGGGTTCCATATTTTTAACTCCTCGGTGATATTTTAAGCATAATATGAATTTCTCACCGTGGAACAGGGTTTTTTTTTTTATTCACCCCATTAATTGAGATATACGTAGAGCCAGATTTTTACAAAAAGTATACATGCAATTCAATTCAAACTCTTGATGTACTTCGTACTTCACGCGTCGTACTAAGTAGGTGCGGAATAATCCAAAAGAATACCAAGTGCGCACTACTTCGATTCACACCGCGAATTACAGAGCTTGGTAAGTTAGGCGAGCTAACATATTATGGAAGCCCATATTCAGTTAGTTCGCTTAGTTTTCCCGATAATTTCGGATTCCAGGAACTGAACTAAGTTTTTTTGCGTGCAGTCTGATATTCTAGTCCGTATTGTTGCACGGTGAGCTAAGATTTGCTCTTGGTTTTTTTTGCTCTTCAGAGCTTGCGTTATTGAATAGGAGACTGAACCAATATAAAAGAAATTAGATCAAGATTTCGTTTGCAAAATATTTAGCAGTCTCAGCTTATCGAGAATCGAGATCGAGGTCTAGATACGAGGTGCATTCAATAAGTACCTAGCCTCATCGCCAGAGGGCGCTGTAGTTTCAAAAGAGTTTTACCACAGTGTAGCACATTCTTTTTTAATTCTTTTTTCAAATTTTCATTCCAATCCTTTCATTTGTTTTAATTTGACAACTTATGGAAGCGAACGTGTCGATCGGTTTTACAAAAATGGAAAAAGAGCAATATCGTTCGGTGATTCGATTCCTATTTTTGGAAGGGAAAACGCGCATCGAAATCAAAGAGCGCTTGGATGCTGTGTACGGTGACTCTTCTCCATCGATGGCCACCGTCAAGAATTGGTTCAACGAGTTTGCACGTGGCCGTACGTCGGTTTTTGATGAACCACGTCCAGGTGCACCGAAAACAGCTGCTACGGAGGAAAACATTTAAAAAATCCATGATTTCGTATTGGCAGATCGCCGATTGAAGGTTCGGGAGCTAGCTGAGACTGTAGGCATTTCAGAAGGAACAGTGCATCATATTCTTCACGAGGAACTCGGCATGAGAAAGCTGTCGGCGCGATGGGTGCCGCGTTTACTCACACCAGAAAACAAGCGCAACCGTGAGACCACATCGGAGACATGTTTGGCGCTGTTTAAGCGGAATCCAGCGGAGTTTTTGCGTCGTTTTGTGACCGTCGATGAAACCTGGATCCACTGGTACACACCAGAGACCAAGGAGCAATCAAAACAATGGATCCAGACCGGGGAACGTGCTCCAAAGAAGGCGAAAACTGTAAAATCGGCCGGAAAAGTTACGGCCACCGTTTTCTGGGATTCACAAGGTGTGATCTACATCGATTACCTCGAGAAGGGTAAAACAATTACAGGGCTTTACTATGCCGATTTATTGGGCCGATTCGACGCCGAATTAAAGAAAAAACGACCCCATCTGGCGAAGAAAAAAGTGCTATTTCACCACGACAACGCACCGGTTCACACGTCTGCCGTTGCCATGGCCAAATTGGTCGAATTACACTACAAATTGTTGCCCCATCCACCGTATTCTCCAGATTTGGCCCCTTGTGACTTCTTTGTTTCCTAATCTGAAAAAATCACTCGCCGGGAATAGATATGGATCGAATGAGGAGGTCATCGCCGCCACGGAGGCCTATTTTGCAGAGTTTGACAAAAACTATTTTTCGGACGGGTTAAAAAAGTTGGAGCATCGCTGGGCTAAGTGTATCGAACTAAAAGGAGACTGTTGAAAAATAAATTGCCACTTTTCCAATATTTTCGTTTACTTTAGTATTTATTGAATGACCCTCGTAGGTAGGCTAGCGGAGAATTCATTGCATATTGCCAAAAAAGTAAAGGGTATAAAAATGAAACACAGCATTTCGTGAACATTCATTTATTGCTTTGTGAGTATGAAACCTCAAACTTACAAAAAAAAAAAATAAGCAATATTTTGTACTAATGTACCACTCCACATGACTGTACAAACTACGATATACGAATACATTCTCTTTATATACAATTTTAGGAAAAAAAACATTAATATTACAATACTATTAAAAACAATCCTGTTTTAATCACTGATTATAACATTTACAAATCATTTTGCAACATTGTAACATTTTAGTGTAACTATGGCGGTGATTTGTATCAACAAGGAGATTTTATTAAGAATTTATTTAATTTCCAAGACATGTTTGAATATAGTTTTTACTTTATTTTTTTTTAAACCGGCTTTATTAAGCCTACCCTGTTTACAGCCAATTTGAAATATTTTAGGAAGTTCACAAAATTAAATTTTGTTTGTTAACAAAGTTTAAAAGAACTAGAATAATGTGGAATGTAGCATAAAGCATACTTAACCTTGTGACCGCCACAGTCATGTATAGATGACAAACCAAAATGTGGCCAGCACGCCACGTCACTACATGGGCATTTTCACTAAAACTTGCACCCTTCACTTTTACGCTGTCCCACGTTTTCTAAGTTGTATTGTGTTTTAATATGAAAGTGTATAGTTTTTATTTTTTAATGAATCGATCCCAAATGTATTAAATTTGTTTTTGATCAACAATAGTTCTGTATATATACTTAATTAATTTAATTATGAATAATTCGAATACTAAAAGAAGCCATTTTTTACTTGTCCCAGTGCTTAACCACTTTGAGTAAACCTAAATTACCGGAAATTTTCGTACAAAAACGTTGTCAAATTTTTGTTCTAAATATAGTAGATTCCTTTTTCCAACTCACTAATTAAAAATTAATAGTAAAGCCCTAATATTACAGGCGTAATTTACATTTTTGTAAAGGACCTCAAAACTCGATCCGACCGGACATGTCAGCACAGTGACGGTCCAAATGCAAGTATTTTTTCTACTAAACTCGTTATAATTCTAAAAACTTGCAACACTACCCACTAAGGATCATCCACAATTTTTAAAACCTGTCAGTTTGCTAAATTCGTGAAATAAAGAGGGTGTTTTGTTGGTGTTGGTGGTTGGTCGCAATTTGGTAAGTCATGTTTGAAGCCTATTTTCTTATTACGTATTTGTGTCACAGTATTGAACTACTTTCCATTGATTTTTGGTTTTATTCAAGAAACGGTTTTATTAGTAATTTTAGAAAAATATAATTTTATTTGGTGCGAAAGGATTTTTTTTTGCGTTTAACTTGGATAATGTGACAGTCAGTTCAGTGACGTTTTGTGTTGTCACATATAGGGCGGACCACTAAAGTCACCAAACTGACTCATAAGGCTGGTTCTACATCATTAATTTTTTTTAAGGTACTTTAAAAAACATCACAATGCCACTAAGTGGTGCTGAAAGAACTCAACGATATAGAGAAAGGCTTAAACAAAATCGTCCTGACGAGTTTGAAAGACAGAAAAAACAGAATTTAGCTAAAGTTAAGTCGAAAAAGAAAAAAGTATCAGAACTCACACCAGAGGAAGCCGAAATTAGACGAGAAAGGTGGAGAAAAGAAAAAAGGAAAAGCCGGCAAAAGCAAGGGAAAGCCAAGAAACACGACTTTTCTCAAAATAACATTAGTTCAATACCCGAGCCTAGTAGTGTTACACAACAAGAAAACTTAAAATATAATTTACCAAAAGAAAAATTCATACAAAGTCTGAGAAATAAAAACAAATTCCTTGTAAATAAATACAGAAATTACACAAGACAGATTGAAAATTTAAGAAAAAAGAACGATACTTATCGGAAACGATACCAAAGGTTAAAACAAAAGAAGGATAAGGAGATCAAAGACCTGAATTTACAAATATTGAAAATGAAAGCGAGAGAAGAAATATTGGAAAATACTCTTAAAACGACCTACCAAAGTTGCTTTAAAATAGAAGAAAAACGAACCCTCAAAAAATTGGCATTAAATTCAGGTAATAAAACGATGATCTCAAAAATGTTGGGTCTAAAAGACAAAGTTAGACAAAATAAAAAGAAAACGAGACGTTGTGAGAGACAAGAGATAACTAAATTTTATACAAGGGATGACATTAGCCGTATTACTGCCGGCAAAAAAGAAGTTAGAACAAAAAACAAACAAAAGGTCCAAATCCGATATTTGCTAGAGACGCTAGTTAATACTTTCCAAAAGTATAAAGCTGAAAATGGACGTTACGGTTTTACTACATTTTATTTATACAAGCCGTTTTTCGTATTATCGCCTGGCTTATCCTCAAGATCTACTTGCTTGTGTATAAAACACAGCAACTTTGGATTTCTTCATTCTTCTATGGCAAAACATGGTTTACTCACAGGCAGTATACAAGATATTTTAAGCCAAGTATCATGCGATATGAATAACTATGAGTGCATGTGGTTTAAATGTAACAAATGCAAGGACAAAAAAGTACAGTATCATCAAATGAGCGAAGAGGAGTTTAAAAAACAACTAGAATGGCCACGTTGGGAGAGATTAGATCACACATATCAGAAAAAAGACGGTGAAGCGATAAAATAAATTACAACAAAGAGAATGGCAAAAGCAGCAAAGAAAGGGACTCTCAAAGAATTGAAAAATGATTTTGAAAGAGACTTGATTTTATTCAAAAAACATTATTTCAATACAAAACATCAGCAAGGTCAGTATCGAAAGGCAGTATTAGAGCTCAAAGAGAACGAAGCCTTGATAGTTTGTGACTTTTCTGAGAATTATCAATCCAAACTCGCTGAGGAAATCCAGTCAATGCACTACGGGGCATCGAATCTTCAAATTTAAAACAAGAAATAAATGTTCCTACATAAAAACATGACTTTTATTTCTAATTTGTATATCATGTAGTCTCGACCTAAGAATTTTAGATGTGTCAATTTGGTGACAGTCCCAATTTTCACGTGGTTTGTTTTACTGATTTAATAATTTTGTTTAATGCTTACATAATATACTTTTTTCTTATAATGTTTCAAATACTTTAAGACAGAATATACAAATTATAAATTTAAAAACAGGCTGTTAAACACTAAATTAAAAAGAAAATAATGATCGCAATGGAATCACTTGTCACAAAACCGAATTTAAAAATTAATTTTAAGAAATTTTAAACCATTTCTATATTACCATGTATTTTTTTTTATGATAAATTCAAGTATTTGAAACTAATTAAAGGTGAAAAACGTCATAATTCCCTTTATTTTAATTATTATAACCGTTTTTCAATGTCACCAAACTGACCATTATTTTGCTATAGTGTCCACTTAAAAATTGTTTTTTACATAGAAATTAAGCTATTTGTCAGAAATAAAGTGTAATTTTCAGTTTGTAATAGTAACAAAAATATAGTGAAAACCTCAATCAACTCAAAAACACACTTGTAAAAAATCTCCTCAGTTTTCAGACGGGTGCATTTTTAAGTAAAAATGCCCACATGACAGATTTCTATGGAATAATGCGTAGCTCGGCGCCGAAGGCACATTTTTGCATTTTTGACGTGGCGGTCAAAGGGTTAAACAGAATGTAGATTTTAAAATAAACTATAAATTATGAACAATTTTAAATGAATGTCACTAGTTTAGTTTTAGGTTCAAATTCTGCTAAAACCTAGTTTTGTTTTCTGCCTAAAAATAAACGAATTTAAGCTTGAAATTATTTACTTAAATTACACACTATGAATTTGGCACCATGGTTGGTTACGTTATTTAACGTAAAAAGCACGTGTATTTTGCCTATAAGTAACAATTATTCATCGTTATTCATCATTTCCTGATACATTTTATCTTTTTCTTCTTTTTTTATCATGTATACATGTGCTGTTTGTTCGCATTGGCGACCCACTGTCTACGATGGTCTATGTTTTAGTAAAGTGTTTACTAAAATGTGCATAAAAATCAAACGCTAACCTTTTTGTGAACTCTAGAACCACAGCGTGAACTAACAAGTAAAATTAATAAAAAATCAACAAAAATGTTAGTTCTAAGAAAAACTTAGCAGAATTTGAGACCTACATTTACCTAATTCACAAAACTACAGATACCTATAGAATAGAAATAGACAATAGATAGATTTGCACGCTGCTATTTTTAATTCATAAAATTACCCAGTGTTGTTTTTAAGTTTGAATGAAATGCAAATTATTTTTGTGTTAATGTTTTGAGAAAGTTTTCCTCATAAATTGTCTTTAAACAAAGCATTTTCGATGCTTTTAAAGAAAGGCTAATTGAGTATTAGTAATAGGTATATTTGCTACCAATTTCCATGGAAAAGTAAATGATACACATACTTACATAAATAATAATGAGAAGATTCTAAGCAAAAAACCGAGTTTTAAAATAGATTTTCTAAGAACTAAATAAGTAGGTACTCACAATAATTAGCATTTCACAAACCCAATATCAACTATATCATTTAAAATTCAAAACATTTATATCAAACTGTAATTTTAAACTGTCTACTTATAAGGAATGCGACCTCTGAAACCTTACACAGTGAATTCATTCCTATTATAATTAAAAATCCTTAATTTTAATACTGGACATCATTTATCTACTTATCATTAATCATCTTTTATAAACACGAGATACAAAAATGTCTTTCAATCGGAAATTCTTAACATTAATTGGGGCTAAGTTAACTAGACATTACGACATTAAAATGAGTGAGTTAAAATTCTTAATGCCCAGTGACACTGCATTTTATTTTCTAAGGCATTACGTATTTCGTCATTATTTTTTTCAATAAATAAACTAGAGAATACATTTTATTTCTAACATAATAACTGATTTTTATGTAATTTATTTAAAACTTCCATATATTCAATGTTATAAAGAATATCTAGCTAACCCCGCCATTGCGTAAATACAAAGCAATAATTAATAATATTGTATTTGAAAAATAAATAATAAACATAAATAACATAATATCTACCATGGACTAGGTGAAAACCTTATTCAAAATAACGGGAGACATCAAATTAAATTAGGAACAGCACCAAACGTTATTTTTTTGGAATCGATATAATCACATGAAATAATAAATAATATACATTTTGGTATTTTTTATGTTGTTATCCTTTGAACGTATGTTAACAAAGACTTTTTTTGATGACTGTACTTTAATGGTACAGTCAACAAAAAAAGGGTAAGACTAACGCCAATCATAAGCAGCTGCAACTGTTTTCGAATTAGAACTATCTGGATTGTTCTGACAACAAATACAATTTCGGTTGGTTAGACATTACATAATGCCCACACATTACATTAAAAATAATCTGTATGGAAGATCGAGAAACTGAAAAAAGTTGACAATTCCGCGTAACAGACAATTCACAATTTATCGAAACTGCCAAAATTATCTACCTACAGCCACTTTTTCCAGTATTCTTGCAAGCCTATTACGGGCTACAAATTGAGCACCTAAGCTATACCTATTCACTCATTAATCAAACCTCTCAAATACTCAAATACAACCTTACCGTCTATTCTATTTTTCTCTATGGCAATGGTGCCGATGTCGACAATTCTGCTCGCTGAACCACGTGCTGTCTGTCACTCTAAGGTGTATAGTTGAGACAGAAACACTTTTCCAAACGTCATAATAAATAAATGTTGTTTGAGTATTCGAGGGTAAGTCAGATATATGCACAGCAGTGCGTTGATGTTAAATATTAGCTAGTTATTTTATATATTAACGATACTTATGTACATTATTGTTGTAAAGGCAAGAGCTATAGGTCGGGCGATAGCTGTTTTTTATATACTTATGAATGTAAGGAGTTGATAATGTTTATATCTTTTAAGAATATTTTTGAAAACCTTTGGATGTTTTAAGCGAAAAGGGGCAATGATGGCGATAAAATAAATGTCTAGCTCCATATTCCAGACTCAGACTCGATATTCATCTCGACTAAAATCTAGATTTAAATAGAGAGATTTGTGACTGAGTATCTTTTTAGAATACGTGCCTAAAATAATTACCATTTGAGACAATACACGTATTTAACTTCCGTGCCCCATCCATAAGGTTTATGTTATTCATATTAAAACTATTTTGCCTGACCATTTATTATTATTTTTATAAAATAACACTAAAAACTGCTCATATTAAAGCAATATTTCTGCTAGTAATAAAGAACCTGCTCAAAATATAGACAAAATGTTTACACCGTTTAAATTTTGAGAGAACAAAACATTGATATTAACGCATTTTATATTCATAGCCTAGTATGTACAGCTAAATTACTGCATTTACCAACCGTCCTTAAAAAAATGGCTATGCTCTTTGGTAAGGCTTGAAACCTTTATAAAGCATTTAAAAAAAACTATTGTCTATGGTTCGACTCTGAAGAATATTTATGGTTTTTTAAAGATGAAAGCGTTATTGCTGGATATTTCACAAAATGCCCAGCCATTTTGTGTAATAAACAAACTCTTTTTGTCTACAATATGTATGTACAATACAATTTAACATTATATTATGATACATAACATTTATACAACGCCTTTAGAACGGTAGGTAGATAAGGTCAGGTGTACGCGGTGCGCGACGTACTCGCGCGGCCTACTACCGGCGCCGGCGCGGGCGCTCTGCCGGCCGCCGCCGCGCTGGGGAACAAAACATAAACAAAATTAGTTACTTATAAAGGATTCCCCTGCTAAACATTGTTAATATAAATTGGCATAATGAGTACGCCTAGAAGACGGACTACAACGATAACAATATGGATAACCTTTGATAATAGTAAATTTAATTACCAACATCCCAATACAGGTTAAGAAATCTCTCCCCTCATCATCTATATTAGCGGAAAACTTTACTAAGAAAATTGCAAGTTTTGAATTCAAGCCCATTTCATTCATTTCACAAATAAGCATTACAGTCTTAACATAAAGAACACTGAAGACTTATGGGGGATTTCCGTTAAAGTTCTTGGAGATATCAATGACACAATAGCCCCCTGTCCTAACGCGTATATTTAATCAATCTTTAGACAGCGGTACGTTTCCTGGTTCAATTAAAAATAGTAAAGTAGTACCAATTTTCAAATCGGGTAGTAAGAGTGATCCCTCTAATGATAGACCTACATATATCTATGCTACCAGCATTGAGTAAAATATATTATATAAAAAAAAAACATGCTAGACCAGATGTTGTCGCATTTTAATTCAATGGGATTTTACATAGTCGCCAGTTTGGTTTCACGAAAGGTAAGCCGCCCGTACATACGCAGGAGGAAAACTCATCAGTCATATTTTGGAATCGTGGGAGAAATCCCAGGATGCAATTAGCATCTTCTGTGACCTCTCAAAAGCGTTTGACTGTGTTGACCACAATACACTGATATGTAAACTACACCACTATGGAATTCGTGTACAAGCTCTGATCTTGTTCTTTCCTATCTATCAATCAGGCAGCAAAAAGTAAACGTTAACGGCGCGACGTCCTCGGGGTTTCTACTAAAGATAGGCGTGCCTCAAGGTTAAATTCTTGGCCCTTTTCTATTTCTAGTTTATATTAATGATCTTCTTTGCATGATGGCATGATGGATATAATTATATTCGCTGATGACACTTCTCCTATTTTTTTAATAGATAGAAAATATACGGATGTCAGACATCCGTATCTTTTATATTTATTGAAAAAAACGTGTCAACATGTCAACGATAGTCTGGCTGTTTTTCCGAAAAGGTGCGCAATTAATAATCTTTTACTCAATGCGAACACAACAAAATGTCTTAAATTTTCATTACCAATTGAAAATTGTCTTAACACTAGATGCTATTACGGAAATGTATTTCTAAGAATTACTCTAGATTCGAAATTACAATGGAGTGCCCATATTAGAGCTCTTTCAGGTAGATTAAGTTCAGCTGCATATTATGCAGCAAAGAAAAATAAGGCAGCTAACTGATTTAACCACAGCTAGGTTAGGTATACTTTGCTTATTTCCACAGTATTGTCTTATGGCATTCTGCTGTGGGGATCGGCCTGACGTAGACATTTTATTTTCATTCTGCAAAAGAGGGCAATCCACGCAAAAAAAGGTTCTCGTGAGTACCTAAGAAACAAATCCAAAGAAATTGATGTACCAACTCTGACTTCTCTTTATATCTTTGAAGGTATTTTGGTATGGATCCTATCATCAGAACTGGATTTTGATAAAAATGGGACCAATCTGAATCTATCCTTTCAAGTAAAAAAATAATTTTCCAAATTAGTTTATAAACGACGGATCTCTGAGGTAACAAACATTAAAAATACAACCGAATTGAGAACCTCTTTTTTAGGAAGTCGGTTAATAAATACTGAACTAATGTTCAAATAATATGTTGTGTATGTTGTTGTAAAAAAATATATGACTAATGTCATATTTTTTTTTTAAAGCCATTATCAATAAATAAAAAAATAGTTTTGTCTTTATTTACTAAAGCCTGGTCTTATTTACAGGTGCAAGTTCGAAATCTGAAGGTGAACGAAGTGAGTATGCAGGTGGCGTTCTGTAGTTTCTGCCGTGAGTGCACGTGTGTTACATACAAACAATTTGAAGTATCAACATAAAAACAAAAACAAAAATACATACCGATGGCAAATAACGCGTCGCCCGGCGATCGCAGACCCTATTCCCGTTTCTTTCCCTTCTTCTTCCCAACTCGCTTGCTATAGTTCTGCGCAAGCGCATTCACTATCGACACAACGAAGTATACCACCATTGCAAGTACAAATTTCTCTAATAAACTGGATAGAACCGAGCCTTGGTTATCTGCGGGTGAAGCCGAGTCGTTTTTGTGTAAACGAGCCTTCTGATTGCGTAAGAATTGTAGTAGAGGAGCCTCGAGTTTTGGCCCGATGTAAGGTATCCTTTCTACCCAGGAAAGGACTTGGCTGGAAAATAATGATAAAGGCTTATTATTGTGGTATCATTATTAATAAGAAATATAAAGTTTACTATTAAGACGCTGACAACACCTAAACCGCGGTCACTGTCAGATTGCATAGAAAAAAAAGAGAAGCGCGATGACACAACGCTTGTAATTTATTGCAAAATATGAAGCAATTCTCTATTTACTCAAAATTGAGTTGAGTAATCGAAAATAAAAAAACAACCAAGTTCTGCATTCAAATTTTTTGCTAATTGTTGATCTCAAACAAAGCATTCGAAGTTTCTGACCACCAAGTTCAGGCTTCTTCACGACCTTCTCTCTTTTTTTCATTTACAGTTTTTTTTTAAGAAAACTTCTGTACAGGTACTGTATAGGTACTTTAAAAGTCCAACTCACCCAACCAAAGTTTCATTGAATGCGATGATAACAAACATCTTCTGTATATGCATCTTGATGACCGCCTTGCCAAGCACGGTGGCACCGAAGAAGGTCCAAAACGGCACCAAAAAGTGCCCGCAGGTCAGACCAGCCAGGTCGAACAGGGGGTTTGGTACCGACGCGCAGGCTAGGATGCCCGCGAAGCCCACTTTCTGGACCAGTTTTTGAACCATTTGTTTTGCTCTGGAAAAAGAATGGGGAGTTTTTGATATAATTATTTCAAACTCAAAGCATTAAACCATTTACTGGCACTTTTGAATTATCAAGGAGTCGGTCAGTCAGAAATATGAAGCTAGTTGTCCATTCCAAAGCGTAGTAGCCAGCTATGGAGAAGAACGGGCAAGAAACTCCATGGACACTCTTTTAAAATCTATTGTAACAAAATATTAGTTATATAATTAACCTTGAAAAAAAAATAACAATTTAAAAATAAAATTCTTTTGCGGACATTTGAAAGTGAAATATAGTTTATTTTTTAGTTCGCCACAGGCCATTGATAGGCCATACACTAAATTGAGGTTGAGATATCCGACAAAAAAGTTGTTTTAATGACAACTAGGAATGGTTTTAACTTGAACAGCATTGGTCACTATAAAACGGTATTATTTATTTAAATTCTATGGGCAACTCGCAGGAAAACATTATTTATAAAAATAATATTTCTAAAAAAAGAGCAATCACAATAAATAAATATCAAATATTACGCACATCACACCTCATTGCTTTATACAACAAAAACTTACTTATTAAATATGACATTTACAATTAATGTCCAAACTTATATAAAAACGCTTAAAATTGATAGCAAAAACTTATAAGCTGTTATTATAGGAGATCTAACATACTTTTTCTTAAGTTCAGAGACGGCCATAAAAATGCCTCCAAGTTTTTATTCAAACCTGTGATTCGCCTTCGAATTCATGTTGTCAAATGATCAAGGATCGTAAGATTTAATTTTGAATATATAAACAAAACTCGCTCTACGCAAACTACAAAGTAGTGGTCTTACTTAAGAGGCCGACAACACCTAAAGCGCGGTCACTGTCGGACTGCATAGAAAAGAAAGAGAAGCACGATGACGCTGGTAATTTATTGCAAAATATGAAGCAATTATCTATTTAAAAAAAAGCTATTATTGGATAAAAAAATTAAAACACTATTATGCTAATATGTTGCTTTTAGAATAATATGACAAAACATCTCAGTATGATCGCATGTATATTAGTATGGTTTTTAATCGTTAAAATACTTTTTAGAGGTATCTTCGTATTTTTTTTCTATTGCATCGAATTAGTTGTATTATGTTTTCAACACACTATCACATGTATCCTGAAGAATATCATTTTTTTTTTGTTTACTGCAGTGGATCGTATACTTTTAGGCATTATAAAACTTACAAAATTTGCGTTTAGGTCCTGTAGTCCCCTTAAACCTAGTGGCTAAACCCGAGTTGACACAATCAAAGCACTCTTGGACAAATTATATTTGACGAGTACTTTGACGTTTTTTTGATTGTAGCAACACGGCTTTGTCAAATGTACTTACACAAACGTAACTAAGATTGTGTTAAGAACACACTTGTCGCCGGCTCGAACTTGTTGATGGGCGTGGTCAAAATGCATGCTATTTCATCCAACATCATGTGCGAAAGGGACGAACACTGTGATGAGCAGTAAAAAGCTAGTGCGCGCACGGATACACACTCTCGTATACAGTCTACCAACGCTAATGACGCACACATGCGCGATTTCATTGAAGGTCGGACGGCGATGACGCGCCTACATCGCATACAATAAAATTAAAAGTATATTATTTTTAAAATCAGATATTGTTGGTCCTTTTTTTGGGCAGTCGTGTAACAAGGCGGCTTTCTTCAAGATCAAAGGAGCGAACATTCTGTACCTACGTAATATTTCGGCGCGGTGATGATGACGGACATGCTTGAATTCAAACATAAACCTACCTAAGTATGACAAAATTAAATGATAGTCACTGTGTGCAACTCATATTTTATGGTACAATTAGGTAGGGTCAAACGACTTAGTTGAAAATTTAGTAGGTACGTGCATAGTGAACTTATTCTAATACTAGATCCTGCCCGCGACATCATCCGCGTGAAATTTCTTGTTCCCCCGCCGCCGCCGCCGCCCGCGCTATTACTTCGTTTTCGCTTATCTTTCTTTCCGACTTTTTTTCTTTTTGCTCGGCTCCTAAGGGTCATAACGTGATTTTGAATAGCCTATCTCCTTCAAATCCAACTGGTAGTTCCAGAGATACATACAAACTTACAAATAAATTTTACTCTTTATACATAATACCTATTAGTATACATAATACAAATTAGAGGATTATATCCAAGATAAGAATGCTTGGAAACATGCTGGTCCAGCTCTATGGAGCAAACTGGTTGCTATTTTAATTGTACAATTTATTATTTGATACAAATAATAAATCAATGTTGAATTTAAATTCTGTGATTACTTTAACTCACACACTGACCTATTACTTTATTTATTATTTTAGCAAAACGTATACTTTTACAATGTTTGTAAATATGTGAGCATCATGTACCTATCACATAATTAATTTATCTGTCATTGCTTTATTTTTCTATAGTATTTTGGTATAGTAATTTTATTCTAGGTGCATCGTCTTCACGTATAATTTTAAAATGTACAAAATTTTGTTAAACATTTTAAAAGCGTAACGGTGGAGTTTCTTGCCCATTCTTCTCCATACGAAACTACCTTTTGGAAGGGCAACTAGAATCAATTCTATTTTTTTTGTAAATTATGACGTTCAAAAGTGCCTTTTATGTGCCTATTTGAAATAAATAATTTGACTTTGACTTATAGATAGATAATACGTACGTACGCCCGGCTACACATCAAGCTATACACTTCCAGTTTACGCTGATTTCGCAATGTACGGAAATCCTATACAATGCGAGATCAGCTTATACTGTATAGCTTGATGTATAGCCGTGTGTACCAAGCGTTCCCTGTGAAAGAAACGTACATAACTACACATACCTATGTAGGTAGTCGAGATAGCTTTGCTTTTGTCAACAGCACGACTCGATGTGAGCGCTAATACGTTGTTAGGGTTACTACTTTATTTCTTATAAAACTTGTTCATCAAATAAAACATACAGTTATTTTTTAAATATTTTTATTGATAATAGAATTTGTTTCTTTACAATGGCGTTTTATAACGGTCTTGCAGTATAGTTATAGTTATCAACAAAAGTCACGATAGGTACTACCGTAGAACACATTGACCACCGGAATATTTACGATCCGAACGTAGTCAGTGCAGCAGGAACATTTCCTTTACTTATTTGTATTTGAAGATCTCCCTTTTACTCTGAACTTCTTTTTGCGAGCGATACTTGGCCATATGCTGGTCTTCTTACTCATCCATCAATCCTTATTGGGCTCTGTTGCACAAAAACCAAACATAATTAAATTGTGACAGAGACTAAAATTATTCTGTAAAAAATCAAACCAGTGCTTGCTCTAGACAAACAGAAGTATGTTAACTAAATTCGGAAAAGAAAAGGGCGACACACCGGCAGTGTGTAATTACACGAACCATTTCGAGCTTCTTTTGACCATTCATACATAATTCAAAAACCGGCCAAGTGCGTATCGGACCACGCACAATGAAGGGTTCCGTAGTTGAGAAGTTGGTTTGAATTTATCCCAAAACAAACTTAGCATTGCAGTTGCAAAACATGTTCTCCCATACATCGATATATCCCACAATCAATTCTCCAACTGCAAATTTAAGTTGGTAGACTATTACTCGTTAACTTGTAAAGCCTACTTAGCTGTGATAGTTTTCCTTTTAATTTGATTAAAATATATGTACTACTGTCATTAAATTTTTCACATCTCCATTAACAACCATTTAGCTGGCAAGGGGGGGGACTTGACTCTAACAAAAATTAGCCTTTTCCTTGAATCGAAAAGTGGTGTTCACAGACCCGTAATATTTTTGATCGGCCTATCCAACGATACCCCACACCATGGGATAGACGAGAAAAAATATATCTTCCCATACGTGCAAGGGAGGTGGCCTAAAAACATATTTTCAAGATTTTATTTTACTCATTTGTCGGCGTGATTAATGTGTATACCTATGCCAAATTACAGCTTTCTAGTACTAAGCGTCTCTGAGTTACAGCGGGGACAGACAGACGGACATGGCGAAACTATAAGGGTTCCTTGTTTACTACGGAACCCTGAAAACCACTACACCTGCATATTTGCAATTTTGCATATCTACTATATATATATTTTGCATATATACTAATAAGGCACCCTTGAACAGCCAGAAACCCAAATGACGCACGATGCAGACAACCCCGTACGTCATTTATACCGAACTTGAACTGCTTTTTAGCTGACTTCAAAAAAGGAGGAGGTTATGGATTCGTCGATGTTTTTACCGATTTATTTGAGATTTCTATTCTATATAAAAACCGACTTCAAATAACACAACACATTATATAACATATCATTAGAATAGCTTGGAGCCGGCTTCTGAAGCTTTTATTTTATTGCAATCTGTACTTGACAATTTTTTTTGTACTATTTAGTGTTTTTAGAAGTTGGTTTAAAAAAATTTTTCACATTTATGTTTTTGGTGGGTTTTTATTAGGTACCTATTAAGTTAAAAAGTTAGGTACATCAAGCACCCCCGTGAATTGTAGAAAATATAATGATATATAATAATAAGAGTCAAGAAAACATTCCACTTACCCATTGTTTCTTGTACTTGCACTACTGAAGGATCACTTCACTGACGCAATAAGTCCAAATACAAACGCCAAGTAAATCAATCAATTGACTGCCGGGGTCGCGGGAAAGTCCGAAAGGGATACCATGGCCTCTGGCAACACACAAGCAACGGAAGGAATACGAGTGGGTTTTAGTCAGTATAAATCTGACACACCCTCCCGCTCCGCCCAGAGCGAGTGAAGTTATGTGATAATTTCCTACCCAAAAAAAAAAAGTGCGCTATTGTAGCTAGTAAATTGCTAAATTCAATAACAAATCATTAATCAATGACCTTTGTCACTACGCGAGTTCAATAATCGCGTGTTGAAGTACCAAGAATACTCGCATTCGTCACGCGTTTGGTACCTACGAGCGTACGATGTATCAAAATCAAAATCCAAATTTCAATGTCAATATGATACACGACAAATTCAAAGAATATACACATGTGAAGTCAATCGTGAAAGGTATCAAAATCGGAATCCAAAATCAAGCCAGTGGTCAATGTTGTAAACAGATACGATAGATAGCACACAAGTAGTCTAGTCAGTAACAATCACAGCATGCGTGACGTAAGCAATAGCCGACTCACAAGCCGACCGGCGCGCGGGTGTGTGCGTGCGCCTCCCCTCCGCACACCGCGCGGGGAGGTATATTCCAGTGAAATGCACGATGATTTATAACGAAAACGACCGTGTAAAATTTTATGAACAGACCTTTGGGCGTATTGATATAATGAAAAAACTACTTAATATATCTACTCAAAATAAAATTATTTGAACTTTTGAATAAATTATCTATCCCAGTATGGTTTTTATTTTGCCATTTTCATACTACATAAGTTATTTATTTACGCTCAAAGATGAGTCAAAATTAGCGTTGAAATATGGAAGTTTCGACGCTCATAACTTCCAAACCAATATTTTTTTTCCAATTCTGCTTCCATACAGGGCTAGATAATGACGAGACAAATTGATATTATTTTTAGTTTTGAACCTACATCGTCAAACAGAGGAGTAATGACCACACTACGTTTGTATGGAAAAATTACCGACTAGTGTAACCTTAACGCGGCATAATTTGAGGGCGCCCTTTTGGAAATTTTATTAATCCAGAACTAGGTAACACAAACGACGTTCTTGTTTTTTTTTGTCCACAACAGGGAAGCTCTTGGCCTTCATCTCACCTGATGGTAAGTGATGATAAGGCCGAAGGTGGAAGCGAGAAATGATTAATAATTATTATAAATAATTTCTCGACATTTATTTTAATTTTTCTTCACATAACTCGCATTTTATAACAGAATTCTGAAACAACGCGACTTTTCGCTTTACGGGGATGATACAAGCATAGCGTGTAACGGTGTATGGTTCCTCAAATCTCGCCTGCCAGTCCTGGAGTCATTGTTAGCAGCTAGTTCGATTCACCACGTCAGACAGTCTGGCCGCCCGCACCATAAAGTAAGGAGGTACTTCTCCCAGGGCGTTTCCTACGCCCCACATCTTGATATACACCTAACATATTATGATATCTCACCTGTCAGTCCTGAAGTGATTGTTAGCTGGGAGTTTGATGCGCCACTTCTTCTTCCCAGCTAATTCACTAGGAAGTGGTGATGGGCGGGCGTTTTGGAAGACTGTTATGTAATTTTGACGTTCAACAAGCCTCAAAAAGCCCAGCGCCTTCTCAGCCTAATTTGGATAATATTTCGATCTCACCTGCCCGTCCGCGAGTCATCGCTGGCGGTGAGCTCGGCCACGCCGCCGCCCGACAGGCGCGCCGCCCGCGCCATGAAGTAGGGCGGCAGCTCGCCCAGCGCGGTGCCGATGCCCCACATCATGGACTCTATGCGCACCTTCGACATTATGTTCCATATCGTCACCACGTTGCTTGGGTCTATTTCGGCTGGACATATTATGCTGGAATCGTGTAATAACAGAAATCGATGTAATACTCCACTTTACCATTAAGTCGCGTTTCCACTAGGCAACATTTGGCGCGCAACACGTGACGCTCAACATGTACGGCAACGCTGCACAACAGCGCGCGACATTGCCAGCTGACGCGCAACATGACGCGCGGCTTGTTGTTTGTTTGTTTGTTTGTTTGTTTGAGGAGCATCGTTAGTTTAGCATCAATAGTTGTCGAGTGGAGACATGACGCGCAACAATGTCCGTAGTGTGGTGTAACGAACGAGATGTTGTCGACGACTGACGTAAAGTAGTAGATGCGTAGACAGACAACGTTGTTCAACAAAAGTTCCGCGGTGACTTTCAACATGTTGGGCAACTTGTTGTGCAACATGTTGCGCGTCAATTGTTGCCTAGTGGAAACGCGGCTTCAATATCAATTTATAGAGACATGATATTCAACTTAATTTTGTCTAGCTGCGGACCGTGGCTTCGCTCAAAGGGTTATCTTTTAAATAAAATTAGCCTAAGTTACTCCTTATAACATCACCTATGTCCCAGTGACGTCCCGTCAAAATCGGTCCAGCCGTTTCGGAGATTAGCCGGAACAAACAGACACTGACGACAAACATAAATATTTTTGAACGTAGTGAAGTAACTGCTACGTGTTATGGGAACGAGTCTGTTGCCGAAAATAGTTTTTCAAATTTTTGTCCCGTCGTCTTTTTGTTTGGATGTATGTTCCGGGTTGCCGCAAAAACGGCTGTACGGATTTTGATGAAATTTGGCATACAGATAATGTATAAACAGGATTAACAAATGGGGTACTTTTAATCCCGGTAGTACGTTCCCGTGGAATATTTTTGGACATCCATGCGGTCGAAGCCGCGAGCAAAAGCTTACTCAACTTTACACGATATTCTAAGGACATATAAATACTCAATTTTTTATATGGACAACATTCTCAACTTTAATCAAATATTAAGGCATTAAGTCAATGTTTTAGAGACATCCTATACTCAACTATGATCAATGTTATAACGACATAATACTCGACTTTGGACAATATTACATACAACATCATAGGTCAACTTTGGTCCATGATAAAGGGACATACTACTCAACTTTGCTCAATGTTACAACTACATAATACTCAAATTTTCTCAATATTATAGGGACATCTTACTGAAGTTAGCTCAATATTACTCACTCATTAGGATAAGGCGGCTCAGGAAAGTTGAGCGCTCCGCACTCGTACGCAGCTAGCGTGACACGCGCTATGTGTGGGCCCAGATATAGCAGGAACGTGTGCAGTCCCGTTCCTAAACCCACGGAACTGCACACGCCTAGTACCACCCACCATCCCCACCACGCTAAACTGGCTATTACTACCTGGAAACAAATAAAAAGAAAATTACAGCTGTACTTTACACATGTGTAAGGAAACCGGTATGTCCTAGGACATAAATTCGAAGACATGTAACATCTATCAACCCTCACCAGTCAGTCTCTTACGGAGAGGAGGTAACTTTATATTATGCTAACATAATCAGCCTATAATGTTCCTACTGCTGGGACACAGGCCTCCTCTCTGTGAGAGTGAGGCTGGTGAGGGTTGTTAGATGTTACATGTCTTCGAATTTGTAACATGCTATGCTCATCATAATTCATCATCAGTCAACTGGACATAGGCCTTAATTATCGTCACAATGACGGCTCCTGCGCTGGCCGCCTCAGACGAATTTCTGCGACCTTCACTAACTCATCAGGCCACGTTGTGCAGTGTAAGTAACCAAATGGAATATTTGTGTCTGGGAATTAACCCTTCTTTGCAATCGGGCAAAAAACAATTCGGTAGATTCTTGAATGGAATTCGATGTAATAATTGATTAAGGGAAATATCTAAATCCGAATTATTAACTAAGCTGTCACTTTGTGTAATAAAATGGTCATATTTATTGTAATGGTGATCGTTTAGTTTAAGCGATTTATATAAGTGTAAAATAAATGTGTAATAATAAGTGTAAAAGTCTAGAATACAAAAAATATGACCATTTTATTACACAAAGTCAAATTACTCCAGAGAGTTAAAATTCGACTTCAGCTTCTGATTTGCTGAAATAAGTTTCATGTCTGAAAAAGGATAAGAAAATGATTATTTACCTGTACATAAGGCTGATGTGGGCCGCTGACGTAGTAAGATATAACTGTGCCTAATGTTGCTAAAAATATCGTCAGCGCCAACAATTTGTACGCTAATAACCTGAAACAAAACAACCATATTGACTCCTTTGCCTACAATCGATACTTTTTGATGCTTTCGGTCAATTTCTAAACATAAAACTTGTTTACAATTCGTCCACAAGAACAGACACAGGATGCATAAAGTGTACACACAATCCAGTCTAGGGTAGTTGTGGATGTGGTTTGTTTTTACATCTGCAGTTTATTGTATTAAGCGTGTACAGACCCCCTTCAGGATTGTATGACTGCTTTGAAAAGGTAATGGATGAAGTGTTACATAAGATTTGTGACTCAAACAAGTCTATTATCACTTGTGGTGATTTTAATGTTAATTTATTAGAAAACTCAGGTTCTTGTAGTAAAATAATAAGTCTGTTTCAGTCCTACAATCTTGTAAATCTATTTCTAGAGCCCACAAGAATAAGCCCTACGAGTGCCACATGCCTAGATAATATTTATACAGATATTATACCAAGCCACAAAGAAATTATAAATTTACTAGACTCAGATCATTGTGGGCAAAATATTACTATTCAAAACCAAAAGAATAAAGTGGCTAAAAAAGATATCATTGTTAACCCTAAAACTGCAAGTCGCTTGGAAGCTTTTAAAGTTAAACTCATAAATAAATTACCAGTTTTGTCTATTCCTGCTGATCCTAATCATCTATATGATGATTTCTTTAATATATACTGTAAACAATTTCATTCCATTTTTATTCCCAAGACTATCTCGATTAATAATAACGCATCTTTCAGTGATTGGGCTACCATTGGTATTCATAAAAGTAGAACACGGCTTTATGAGCTGTACAATGAAAGGGCATACATAAACTCTGCTGAATTTAATTTATATGTTAGAAACTATTCAAAATTATTTAAAAAAGTTTGTTGTATGGCCAAGTCGCGTCATTTGAGTTCGAAGATTAAAAATAGTAGTAATGTAATCAAAACGACTTGGAATATTATTAATAGTGAAACGGGAAGGTCTAGTAACCGAAATACTGACTATAGCCTGTCAATTAATGACAAAATAATAAAATCAGACTCGCAAGTCGCCGCGGCCTTTGAAAATTTCTTTTCAGATATTCCCGTTTCAACTACTAAATCCCTAAACTCATCACCTTCTGTTGCTGAGTCTTTGCTCAAGGAAAATGTTAATGTTTGCGATTCGGAATTTCATTTTGAACATATTACCTGTAGAGACATAATTAAAACCTTTCACACTTTAAATGTAAAAAAGACTGCAGATCTGTGGGGTAATTCTGTAGAAGTTGCTAAGTCAATTATTGACATTGTAGCTCCTACTTTATCTCCTATCTTTAATAATTGCATTGACTGTGGGGAGTTTCCTGACCTTATGAAAAATAGTAAAATAATACCTTTGTTTAAATCAGGTAGTACATCAGACCCCACCAATTATAGACCTATTTCAGTACTACCTACCTTTAGTAAAATTTTTGAAAAAATAATTTTAGTCCAATTACAAAGATTTTTTAATAAACATAAATTATTGCACAATAAACAGTTCGGTTTTACAAGGGGTCGTTCGACTACTGGAACTTTTAGGACATATTTATAATGCATGGGAAGATAAACGCGATGCATTGGGCATCTTTTGTGATTTGTCCAAGGCATTCGATTGCGTTCTTCACGAAACGTTAATCAGGAAACTCCGCCACTACGGGATCCGGAACACCGCTCTGGATCTTCTTACTTCATACTTGAGTAATAGGATTCAGAGCGTTGACGTTAATGGGAAAAGATCTTCCGGATCTATAGTAACAATGGGAGTCCCACAGGGCTCAATTCTTGGTCCTTTCTTGTTTCTTATTTATATTAATGATTTGCCATACCTCATAAAGGATAATCATGATATAGTGTTGTTTGCGGATGACACTTCACTTTTGTTTAAACTTAAACGTCAGCAGCTGGTTACTGACGATGTCAATAGTGCGATCTCAAAAGTAGTTCACTGGTTCAATGTTAATAATTTACTTCTTAATGAAAAAAAAACCAAATGCATTAAGTTTACGCTACCTCACGTTAAGCAGGTGAAAACTAACGTATTGATAAAGGGCGAAGAATTGAACCCTGAAGATAGCACAGTATTCTTGGGCTTAACTTTGGATGCTAAGCTTCAGTGGGGTCCACATATAGATAAATTGTCGAAAAAGCTAAGCTCCGCAGCATACGCTGTTAGAAAAATTCGTAATTTAACTGATATAGAGACAGCCCGTTTAGTGTACTTTAGCTATTTTCATAGTGTAATGTCGTACGGTATTCTGTTGTGGGGAAATGCCGCTGACATTCAGACTATCTTCGTTTTGCAGAAAAGAGCTGTTCGGTCAATTTATATATTAAGTCCGAGACACTCTCTCAGAGAGAAATTTAAGGAGATTAATGTAATGACTGTGCCCTCCCAGTATATTTTTGAAAATCTTTTATATGCCCATAAAAATATAAAATTGTTTAAAAAATACAGTGATATCCATAATATAAATACTAGAAACAAACACAAATTTGTTGTACCTACAACAAGGCTCAAGAAAATAGGTGGCTCATTCAGATGTCAATGTATACGTTTTTATAATAAACTTCCAAGCCACGTTCAAGATCTAAGCCTTAATAAATTCAAATCATTTATTAAAAGTAAGTTGTGCCAGAAAGCCTTTTATACTATTAAAGATTATATTGAGGACAAAAAGGCTTGGGATTAAGCTGCTCCAATTACAGTGATATCCATAATATAAATACTAGGAACAAACACAAATTTGTTGTACCTACAACAAGGCTCAAGAAAATAGGTGGCTCATTCAGATGTCAATGTATACGATTTTATAATAAACTTCCAAGCCACGTTCAAGATCTAAGCCTTAATAAATTCAAATCATTTATTAAAAGTAAGTTGTGCCAGAAAGCCTTTTATACTATTAAAGATTATATTGAGGACAAAAAGGCTTGGGATTAAGCTGCTCCAATTATTGCATACTGAAACTTTTATTTTATTTATATACCATTTTGACATATTTACTTTGTGGAGTTCAATATACTGTTTGGAACTTAATATTTACTTGTAAAGTATTATATTGTTTTCAATTATTGTGAATGTGAAGCCTATGTGGGTCATTATTGTTTTTTTTTTTTTCTCATTTAGTATTAATCATGGTCTGGCAGTTTGAGTAATTTATGCGGCCTACCCAAATGTTCTTTCTTTGGTATTGTTCGTCGAATCGTTGAGCTCCTTAAGTTCTGAGTTGAGCAGCACGATTACTGACAAATGCGTGCACTGACTGGACAGGTCCACTCAATCTGTGTGGTTCTTTCCTCAAAAGGACTATTTCGGACACCAATCTACATGGCCTTCACATGATCTGACCAAGATTATGTCTGGACTTTAAAAGAGACTGTGACCTCTGAGTTTGTTTCGGCCTTTCTTCTCAGAGTAGTCAGATAGGAAACGCCGACCTCATCTAGCTTTATTTAAAAAATATGATTGACGTGTAAAAGTGTTTGTACAAACCTACTTACAGAAAATAAATCATTTATCATTTATCTGCGGATGCGGATTTTTGGTGACTCATGTGAATCTCAAGTTTTTGATGTGTAATATCTTTTCACTCGCTTTCTGACGGAGCATGGAATAAGTAAGTACTATATAGATTGTAAGTAGAGGAGGTCACATTTCAGCCAGTGGGCGACCACTGTAATGAATAATTATTCGAATAAATATTTCAGTATTTATCTTTCTTTACATTCTGATGTTAATTTCTGTCGCTGCTTAGTAGCTTATTACCAAGGTGAGATGTCAGATGTTATACATCATATGCGACGACCGTAAGGTCACTCGTTTTATTTTTAAGGGATCCGTCAAGGCGGCAAGGCTAAATTCTAAATTTCTTACGTTTTTTGCAAATTGATGCACTGTTATGTTTTATGTTGACCATAATTCAGTTCGCGGTAATTATAAAAAAAAAATACTAAATTGGATACATTTAAAAATCAGTATACCTACTTAGCTCTCGGCATTATTATTATGTGATTGATTGATGGATAGGTATAAGTATTTATTTTTATTTTAGTAAGACTTTTGTGAAAATGAGACGACATTTTAGATCTATATTGTTGATTTAAATGATTATAATTTCCATTTTATTGATTATAATTTTACTTATATTTTACCCCTTCCCACCCGCATTGATTAATGCGGATGCGGAGTTCTGAATAAATGCGGGAGCTCTGCAATTGCGGATGCGGATGCGAATATCCGCAACACCCCTGGTCCAGTCAAGCAATTATTGAACTTTAATTTTCAAATTATAATGGCATTTGGCCCGCCCCCTATTACATGGGACTTAAACATAACTAGAGAAACGTGGATGTATGCTAAGTATGTTATGTAAATTTTCAAATGTACTTCTCACAAGAAAAAACTGCCATACTGTTTTCTTAAAAGTTCTAAACTATTGACCACACTTTCTGGAAGTTTGTCCAGTTGTTGGCCGATAAACTGCATTGTTAATACAAGGTGACGTTTTGCATCCTCGTCAAATTTCAGGAGGCTGCTATGAAAGACATATTTAATCAAATAAAATTACGATACCTGCTCAAAAATGAATACATGCTTGTTTTTTTTAGTTATTTAAGTTTGACAGTATTTCAGAATACACCACTTTCACAGAACATAATCACATCGTTGCGTATGCGGTAGTGTGTGTGTAAAAGGGCAGTTACAGTGAGGTATCACACGGACAGCGTTTTATCATGTATGTCCCACACATGCCGATTTCCGAAAATTAGAAAAAAAGAGAAAAAAAAGATCTACTTATTTTATTATTGATTAGTGTCGAGAATCATTAGCATAGTTACCTCCTTAAATTTGACAAGGATGCAAAACGACAACTTGTATAATAACTTTTATAACGAATGTACTGTTCTTTACCTCTGTACTCCTGTGGAGATCAATATGACGAGTTCTTTGAAAAAGTATTCCAGAGTGATGAGGGGCCGCCTCCACAGCACCAGGCTATCACTGTCCATTGTGGTGGTTTTGCTCCTGCTGTAACAAAATTATACTTATTATGTACTGGAATGATGGCTCCAGATTTCACTGAGACACCATGGCGAAGTCGCCAATAGCATTTCCCTAAGATTGTTCTGAAAAAAAAACCCCAACAGTTTTCGATTCTTACATTTTCGTCTCGATTACCAATTTCATCATATTAATATGAATAACATCACAACTGCTTTGAAACCAGTGAAAACAGTGAAGGAAACCGGCATGTAGAATCAGAAAATTCGAAGACATGTGACATCTAACAACCCGCACCGGGCCCGCGTGGTGGTTTATGGCCCACTCCCTCTCACAGAGAGGAGGCCTGTGTCCCAGTAGTGGGAACATTATAGGCTGATTATGTTTATGTATGCTATATGAATAAGCCTCGCCGAGATCCAAAATTAGTCAACCATTACAAAAACATACGGGAATAAAGAATCATAACATGATTGATTGCCAGCCTTCTTCGGGAGTCCAACCAGTTTTACCTGAAGGTCCAAAATAAAGTAATCGAATGAGTCGACGTCACCATGGTGATTGTATGTGTGATATGTAAAACCTGACATTTATTAAAATGTCACACACATATCACACATAATCACCATGGTTATGTAAGGAAGAAGGACAAGCCGAACTGAAACCTTTAAGAAAAGGTTACACCAATGTGTCACAACAGAATTCCAGTTAAAGCCGCTTTCGGTGTCATCAGCCAGATAATTATTTCTGGCAACGGCGACTTTATAAAATTAACAGTCTATTTTTGTGCAAAGCTCCATTTTAAGGCGTCCTTCAGTAACTATATATTGCAAAATATTCTTATTATTTAAAAAAACAACACCTCGACTTCCAAAAACACACTACAAAGTGAAAACTTTATTTTCGGAAGTCGGTGCCTTTAGATCTGTATTTTAGTTGTTTGCCACCGATTTCCGAAATTAAAGTTATTTTTCACTTTGCAGTGTTTTTTGGAAGTCGTTGATTTTCTTTTGTAAAAAGTTCTATACTGTACTTAAGTTACAAGCCTAATGTCAACTGCTCGTCACCTTTTACAAAATATTGCTTTTCCCGATGCAGGTATCAGCTTCACTTTACCATATGCATTGTGACGCGCATAAATTGCTAACAACCATATTAAAGTATTCGAATCGCAAGCCGTGAAATACTAACTATTGAGTAGTTCCGGTGACCATCTATGGTCTTCATCATCAGTTCCACTTCACCAAATGGTGCTTTCCGAGAGCAAAAGAGCAAATGCACGAGTTACTATAAAAAAATACCCAAATCCCTATAAGTGTGCCTATAAAATTTGAGGATTTCCCTCGATTTCAAAGGAATCCCTTCATCAGATTCTGAGTTGGTGACAATGGGACCACCTCGAGAGCATACACTTTTAATTTTAAAAAGGAAAATTCGAAATCGGTCCACAATTGACGGAGAAATCGGTGAACATCCATGAAAAAACATACAGACAATCACAGAAGTCGGTTAATTAGGCTGACATTTAAAAACCTATTGAAGATCAAGATGCAAAAGACAGACCCCAAAACGCCTATCCTTCACCACTTTCTCACGTTTAATCTGGAAAGAACTGGCGCAACAAGTCAACATGTCCCACATAAATGTTTTTATTTTAACAGAATTTTTAACAGTATGTCTTCCATGCTCTAATAAATAAAAATTTGGGAACCAAAAGTGCACGCCTCACAAACAGAAACATGGTATCGATAAATATTACGGAAACGAAACTTAAGATGTTTTTTTTTTAGATTTGTTAATATCTTTTAAACGGTTATGAGTTTAATAACAAAAATCAATAGGCTAGATTTAGATTAATCCATTGTGTGTGACGACCTGAATCGTGACGCCAAACAGACACACTTCCTAACGGAAAGCACTACACGTAATTGTTTAATTACATTTTTGTTATATTATATATATATCAAGGTATATCTATCTAAAAATATATTAATCTTATAATGTCAATTAATAATAATAAATGTTTTTATATATTTGTTAGTATTTTAATTTTAATTATTTTAAATATAATTCTATGTGTACTTAGTGGAATAAAAGAAAATAATAATACCTAGTTTATTTCCAAAAACTTAGTACTACTTTTCTACTCCTATTTCAATTAAAGGTAAAGAAATTAGCGTCTGTAGCCGAAATAGGCATAGCCTATATTTCAGCTATCAGCACCATTCCCCTCGAGTATTATAATACAATAATAGGTGCCAAGAAATAGAGGCATATATAATTAAATCAGTACTACAGAAATAAAGAATAATAGTTGATAAGTAATCTAGATAAGTAATTTGCAAATAGGTAAGTACATAATTTGAATCCAAATAATTAAATGGATTGAAAATTAATTATAAAATTGAGTATACCTATAGAAACAATTTTGATGGAAAAATTTGACCAGGCGACATATTGAGAGTAGAGCACTCTCACACGCTGAAGCGTTGTGAGGCGTGCAATAAGTGCCTCCGTCTGCTTTAGCTACAAGGCTAAGAAAGAAAGAATGAAAGAATAACGTTTATTTGGACACAGTTCGTGAAACAAAATAAAAATAACAGAATAAAAAAGTGAAACAAGCTACAACAGCGCGCTTTCATCAATCAACTGTCATGCGCCGCTATACACGCTAATTCTGAGAGAAAGCATGAAGATGGCCCATCAGTAGCCACTAGCCAGTCACCACTATCAACCGCTAATCTCAAAAACTCTATAGAAATTTCTTTATTATAATCGCTGGCGTAATTGGTAATCAGGTTAAGTGTGTACAGCGCGTTAGGAATTAGAAATCTAAGTGTTTCGAAGGCTCCATTTTGGAACTTGTTTTAGTGGCCTGGTAAGCAGTTATTATGAAGCAGGGTAGTTGCATGATTTTTTTTATCGTTAAGCAGTATGGTGATAAAAATTTGAAGAACGGAAAGAGGCTTTTACTGCATTGGGGCATTGAATACGGGCCTGAATATTATGAAACTAGGTAGTTGTTTTTTTTTTACTTGTATCAACGTGTAAGGCGTCGCTAAATACTAACAGCCGCACGGGTCGATCGAAGGCTAAGCTTGCCGAGGTCGGTCCGTGGATGGGTGCCTCGGAAAGCATGTTGCGCCGCACAGTGGTGCAGGTAGTACGGGTATGCGGAAAATATTATTTTTAAATGAAAAGACGTTGCGTTTCTTCATAATACTTTATTAAAATGATATAATGGATGTACCAGTTTACAAAGAGAAAGATATAACACGTATTTTTTTTTTATTAACATGAAAATATTCATCAAATTTTTTCACATGAATTTCATATAATTAAATCAGCATTTTTAAATAAATAAATATTAATAAACTAAATATTAAATTTAGAGATGGGTGCTATCCACTAATAAAGCTTTGGCATCATCGTGAAGAGGATAGTATTTTTTATTCGGTACTGCACGTAAACTGTTGATAAGGGGATCTGAGGTAGCTAAGAGCATATTCATAACATCTTCATTACATGATAGACGAGAACATTTTCTTGAATGACCTAACCTATAATTGCGGTAATCTTTATTTCGCGCTTCTTGAGCTTCCTCAGATAACATCCCAATAGGTAAGGCAGCAACACTTATTATTTCTTTGCCATGCAACAAGATTTTATGCACAGTATTTGGCATATTATACCAGCTGTACAGGCTTACGTATAGTTCAGCAGTCTCGTAACAATAACTACCAAACTTATCCGAATCAACTAATGCACTAGAATTAATTGTTTGCAATATTATACCAAACCGATGAATAAGTTCTTTATCGACTCTTGTGACTTCAGCTACAATGTCTGCATTATTGAAAAATCTTCTAGACGTATTTCCATCGTTAGATGTTCCCATTCCTTGCTTTACAAAATCCACTTTTAGACCTAAACGTTGAAACAGCTCACTTTGGATTCTTTTCTTCTCTTCATCTTTTTGTTGTTTGGTAGTTGCGTTCGTTCTCCAACTGGTAAATGACATATTGTACGCAATATGTAATATGCATTCCATAAATTTAATCCGTGCGTGAAGCGGGGATAAACCGACCTTGAGCGCCTCCGTATCCACAGTTTTATTTCGCACTTGGTCAAGGTTATTCATTTCTGATGGCTTTGACTTGCATATAAAACACACTGCACATGATGATGTGTCCGTAACTGTCTGCGCTATTTTGCCATCTATCATTGTGAACACAAGTTTATGGTAGACTTTGTAAGTCTTTTCCTTTAACCGCTCAGGCCCGTGGCTCAATAACGTCATCTCTCAATCTCAAAAAAAACTTTTTTATTCGATAACTACTTTCAAATCGCGCGCCGCGAGGGCTCCTATTCGGAGCCATTGGGGCTTTATCGGTTAAACTAATAACAGTTTCATTTAAGTTTGCTATTTCAGACTCCATTCTAGCAATTTCATTTTTCGTAGATTCTGTAGTTTCTTTTTGAAATTGGAATTGTACCGGGCGACAACACCTTGTAGAAGAAGGAGTTGCATTTGTCCAATACACAACAGATTTATTTTCCTTTTCATACAGACGCAGTGGAACTAATGATGTCAAAAACTTATATGAATCTGACACATTTTCGTCGATAAATGACTGTTTGTACTCAGCATGACCTGATGATCCGTCACATCCCCACTTGTGTAAAAACGTTGAATTTACACTAATCTGTGTAAGGTCGTCTTCAGACATTACTTCAAATAATCTTCTGGTTGTGTGATCCAGTAATGACTGCAAACTTACACAAGCGTAGCTTTCCGTTACATCAATATCCGTGGGGTAGCATTGCCTTTTTACTTCAAGTACTTTATGATAATCGGGAAAAATATCACAACCAATACTTTTTGCTGCATTTCTCAGTACTTGATATTGATGTTTCGAAAGTGATGCATCAAGTAATAATGCCAACGCTTTTTCTGGAGTAAACTTGATAGTATCCGATGATTCTTCTTGTACGAGTACCTTAGAGGCAGCTTTCTTAATCATTTCTTCAGGAACGCTTTCACACAATCTTTTGACTTTATATCGCTTTGTTCGATCGCAACATTCATCAAATGATTTTTCTGGTCGTCCTCTATGAGAGCGTTTTGATGGCCCTGGAACATTACTGTCACAATTCACCACATCAGTCTGCACCGAAGATGTCTCAACGGTAAAAATATTTTTCAGCCACTGTTCATTTTTTGCCATAAAAGCATTTTTATTTCTCGCTGCAGTTTGCCACTTTTTTGTAAATACGGGTAGAAAATTACGACTTAACTTTTGATAAACTTGATTCCAAACACTTTCTGTAAGCTGTGGATACATAAGTTTTAAATTTTCGAGGCATTTATGTATCTCACGATTACATGATATTATGATTTCCACTAAATCGGCATAGACAATAGTAAAGCTATCCATCACTATAATAACACTGTTATCGTAAGAGAAAATAATTGTAAGTGAAGTTAAAACTACCATTCAATGCTATTTATACTTACACGATACGATAAAATGTTAATTACCCTCATTAGAAACACTTATTAATATAATGCACTTTTTCTTAATTACAGAGCGTCATTAGTTAAGGACCTGGTATTTCCAAGATCGCAGGTTATCGCAGCCAAAACTAATGTATTCTTAATCTATAGGGTCTAATTAATCTCCGAAAGTATATTATTACTTATCGGTCGATAACGGAGATTAGTTATGATCTCATGATTGAAAACAAAAGGTTCCAAATGACCTTCTTCACTAAAAATGTAATAGCAAGTAATTATTCATTATATTATAACATTATGTTTACTATTTTATTAATACACACAATAAACTTATGACTAAACTAAAAATGAAAGTTGATAATTATAGTATTTTGGTTCTATTCATACTTGAAATAACAATATTTTTTGCACGAAATTTGTAAATTCTCGATCACCCTACTTTGGCATCATATAATTAAATACTGTATAATTATTTATCCGTATTAATTTTAGGACTTGTTTCTACTAACATTCTAGTATGTGTGTACCAAATTGTAGACATTTTAAACAAGGTTGAAACAAAGGACTTTTTTCCGCCCTTGAACCAATGTGCGCCGTTGGTCCCGGCTTTCATTTGTGGATCTTTGACAGTCGTTACGGATAGCCAGAAGCCAGACAGTCTGACAAACAGTCTTACCAAGGGGTATCATGTTACCCAGTAACTGGGTTGTGGAGGTCTGATAATCGCTCCATGTAAAATATTGTTATACAGCTGCATCCGGTTAGACTGACTGGGAGCCGACCTCAACATAGTTGGCCCGACAATAACTATAAATATTTAAATAGTTTTTGTGAAACTTCGTTCAATGCCGCCCCCCCCCCCCCCATTTAACGAAGTTTCACAAAACCAGCAAGGCTGAAACGATGTTGGGACATTCCAGTACAACCAGACACGACTTAATTGATGCGACTGACATATGAACTCTAACAACAATCCAATTATTGGACGATACCAATAACAACCACGACTGCTTGACTGATGGATCCGCACGGCGTTATATATCATCTTGATTTATGCCGCAAAGGTAATACTAAACTCCTACTGACAGTTTACTCGTATATGAGTTCATATAATTGTTTACTTTGTTTGACTGTTTAAGTCAATTTATTTTTAATTTTATTTTCATTTATTATTGAGATAATCTACTCATTACAATGTTTTTTTTTTTTTTAATGAGCTGTATTGCAATATGGGGTTAGCTAGCGACCTCGACAATTGATTATATTATTCTTACTGGAGCAACCGGCAGCAAGTTCGTCAGTCTCCCTTAGATGTCACTGCTTGCGGTCGCGTCGGGGGTCGGGTTGCCTCCTTCCCACAAATATGGCGAGGAGGGTAATGGCTGATCTTTGCGTTATGCTCGTGAACGGGTGCTGCTTGTGGTGACTGGTCGTCTTGCTGACCATGGTTTTGTTATTGTTATTAGTAATTAACTGTTTATTTATTTGACTTCGATGGTTCTACTGCATCATTTGGGACTGAGTTACAGCTATAGCTATATGTAAGCGGGCACGCCCTTTATGGACGGAGGCTTTTATTCAGGTATACATTTCCGTTTTTATTTCTGCTTGATTATAGTTTTCGATGTTTTTTTTTGTCGGTGTGGTGGTGTGCTAGCTGACATATAGCTAATAATTTAATGTTTTGTGTTGTGCGTAGTTTAAATTATTTTGCATACTATTGTATAGAATCCATTTTTTTTTTCTAATTGAACAGACAGTTGTGCTGCTGGGGAGTTTGTTGCGCCACTTCTTCTTCCCAGCTAAAGCACTAGGAAGTGGTAAAGGGTGGGCGTTTTGGGGGACTGTCTTATGTAACTTTGACGTTCAAAAAGTGTCGATTCTCAGCCCAGTTTGTATAAATGACTTTTGATTTGATTTGACTCCACTTAATAACGGTTCTGACAGTCGGATACTATAGGACATAGTTACAAATCGGCATGTCATAGGAAAAGGTATAGGCACTGTGAGAGTTCACAGTAACCTACACCGTCAATATGATGAACTATTCAACGTTGGTAAATCAATATCATAAGGCAATGTTGCCACACAGCTACATAGCGGGCGATTTACAATGACGCGGGCTTAGTCATCTCGTTTAAGCTCATGTATAAGCTAAGAATTCCTTCGAATAAGGTAAGTCGCTGGCCCAAAAATATACATTTTCTGTAGCTTCAAGTAATTGGTAACAGATGGCTCACCTAATGTTAAGGATAACATCTACGTATTGTAAGTGCAATACTTAAAGCTTAAACTAAATGAGGTACCTATTGCAGTCACTACCCGTTACCAAGAGAGAAAGTTGCAAAGTCCTGTTGTGCCGGCGACTGTGACCTATTTGTTTGACAACTATTGCACAGCCAAGCATATTATAAGTTGGGGGATTACATCGCTGAAAAATGCTTGGCTCAACGCTGGTCCTGTTTCACAAGGGCGCAAAAACTTATTGATTAGCATTTGAAAGTTTGATACTGTTGGAGCTACTGAAGATTTTAAAAACTATCTTTGCATTGTACAACTTCAATCTCTTAGTATTGTATAATTGCATAACATCTAAGTGAGTATTGTGTACCTACTATAAAGCTACCATTTACTGGGTACGTCTTTCATTGACTTGAATATGCCCTGGCGGCTGCGAGTATGTCATGCTCATTCTAAAGTCTCGTTGATGGTGGCGCGTGTGTTGGATTATTTAGCTCCCTTCAAAATGGTTGAGCTGAATGGTGCTAATCCATGCGTCATCGGACGTAAGCAAATTGCCTATTTCCGCCAGCAGAGACAAGTCACTACAAAGTGTATATGGAAATTTTATATTGGATCGTGGAGATCCAATATAAAATTTCCATGAACACTAAACAAAGATCAAAGCTAAAACAATATTAAGGCGCTGACAAGACCCAATTGACCAAAATAGGCTTCTCTTAAGAAATAAAAAATGCCAAATCTGTATAGTTTGTGGTAACGGAAAAAATATATGTTAATTTTGAACATATTTCCCAGAACTTGGTTGTTACCAAAATACGTTTTGAAAAAAAATCGCGATACAAACTAATTTTAAACTAACCTCTTACCTTGAGTTCTAATCCAAAATATCTGTATTAAATATCAACATACGTTACGTATTTAATTAATAATAAGAACGTCTTATTTGAATGCAGAACTTGGTTGTTTTTTATTTTCGATTACTCAACTCAATTTTGAGTAAATAGATAACTTCTTCATATTTTGCAATAAATTACAAGCGTTGTGTCATCACGCGTATTCTTTTCTATGCAATCTGACAGTGACCGCGGTTTAGGTGTTGTCAGCGTCTTAATGACTACTCCAATAAATAAAAGCCACGGGATGCTCTGGAACCTTTCGAAGTATTTACAAATAGTGCAAAGTAAACTGCTGGGTTATGCTTTACGTTTCCTATGACCTTGAACTATTCACATCTTGTTTATATGGTGACGACAATAGCTGATGGAACGATATGGGTGGAAATCCAGTAACCTAAACAGTTGTGCTGTTTAGGTTACTAGATTTCAGTGCCAAGAACTATTTTCTATGCATTTTGTAAAGTATGTAACGTCTCTTTTCGTGTCTGCCTGTGTGATCGCATTGTTCTTCTAAACCAGGGATTCCCAAAGTGGTCGATATCGACCCCTTGGGGTCGGAATCAGTTCCCCAGGGGTCGACATAAATGAAAACTGATTTTGGGGGTCGACGAGGACTAAAAATCAACCTCTTTTAATTAACACAAGTTCTTATTTGAAACTTTCAAGATAGTGTATAAGTTGTGTTACGTGTACCAACTTCTTATAAGAATGACTAATATGGTTGTACTTTAAAAAAAAATTAATAAGCATGCACAAGTTCGTACAAGATGAAAAAAATTGGCTATGGGGGTCTGAGGTATCAGTTCATTTTGGAAAAGGGGTCTCTTGCCCAGAATAGTTTGGGAATTCCTATTCTAAACTTTGCGACAGATTTTGATGCGGATTTCACCATTATTTAGAGAATTTATTTCGGAAGGTGTTTTTGTGTATCTTACGTTAAAGTTACAGTTACAAGATAAATAAATCTCGGTGTTTTGTCAGTCGCAAAAACCGTGCGAAGCAGGGCCGGATCGCTATTTCGCTAGTTACATTATAATCAACGGCTCGTATCACGAATCACCAAGGACTACTGTAGTATCTTTTCTCATAATCTCTTTGTTGCCATTTAATACCTCCATGGGAAGAGCGGCCATTTTATAGATAACCGCCTTCAAAAAAGGAGATTATGCAATGTCGAGATTTCGAAAAAAACTTTTTGGTTCTGGGTTTTAGTCTTTGCCATCGATACCGAGATTAAAGTTACTTTTCACTTAGTGTTTTTTCTGAAAGTGAGTTTTTTTTTTTGTAAATATGTTTTTATTTCAATCAGGATTCCTATAACGGCACCCTAATTGCGTAACACACTTTTAATTATAATCTGAATGTTTTTGAAGCATATTGCTGATCCATTGCTTCATATGTTCGAAAAATTTGTCTGCTCGACAACGCAAATGAGAATGTTGAATGAATGAATGTTATTGAACTGTCAAAATGAAAGTCATTTCTACTGTTGGTATGTACAAATTACTTCGCTGGTCTGTAAGGCGCCAGCTCCACGGGCGAGAGAATCGCGGCGATAGTCTCGCCGTGCTATCAAATTCTCGCCGCGATGATACTCGTATCGCCGTGTGGAGATTTCTCCATAGTTTCAATAGAATTAGATGTCACGGCGCGGCGTGATTATCGTCGCGATTTTTTCGCCCGTGTAGATGACGCCTTTTTTTGTTTTTGGGTGGGAAATGATCAAAAAACTTCTCCCACTCTGGGCGGAGCGCTCAGACTCTTACTGACTAAAACCCACCCGTGTTCGTTCCGTTGCCTGTGTTGCCTGAGGTCACGGTATCCCTTTCGGACTTCCCGCGCAGGCATCGGCCCTAGCAGACCCCTACACAGCCTTTGTAAAGTTTTCAGTAGTCAGATATCATCGTCATTACCCTAAGCCAAGACCAAAGAAAAGAAGGAGGTTATGTTTGAGAGGACGGCTGAGATAGATGAATGGAATAAAAGACGAAGTGCGCCAACACCAAATAAACTGAAAGAATAAAGATGCCATAAGGAAATTGATCGTAGTTTCTATTTAGGTATACAATATTGTATAGCCGAAACTCGACAATTCAAGTCTGTAGTACGTCATACATAATCAATTAAGTACATAATTATTTCTGCGACGCATACTGAGAGCAGTGGTGGGCCAGTGGTGACGACCGCGAATTACGAGTTGTACGTCGTAGATTCGAACCCGGACAGGCGCTTTACTTTGTGTATTTTATTTTATCACTACTGCTCTCAAAACGGTGCAGGACCCTATGAACCTGACCCCAGAACAAAGAAATCGAAGACGTGTGACATCTACCAACCCGCACTGGGCCCGCGTGGTGGATTACGGCCCATTCCTTCACAGAGAGGAGGCCTCTGTCCCAGCAGTGGGAACATTATAGGCTGATTAGGTATATGGATCCGGGCCTCTAGACAAAATGTATTGAGGTAGTCACAGATAGAATAATCGGAAACTTGTGTAATTCTTTATCATCATTCTCCTGCTCTTATCCCAATTTATTTGTGGTGGGCGCAACATGTCTTTTACTTCCATACTTCTCTCTAGTTATCATCCCGGTAGTCACCCCCTTTCTAGCCATATCATCTTTCACAGCACACAGTCCATCCTTTGTTTCTTTGGTCTTCCCCTCTTATAGCCACATTCATACTGAAAACGTTCCTCACAACATTTTCCTTATTCCTTCGCATTACATGCCCATACCATGTCAATGGATAATGTAAAGAAATTATCAAATGATCTATTTTTTAACACGTAGAAGGACAATCCAAACTATTGACTAAAACCAATTCTGTAATGCCTTTTTTAATGTCTTTCCCATCGTACTAGAAACTTCTAATTTATTAGAGTAGGTTAACTGGGGGAACCTATTGATGCATCTAATTTTGAATAGTGGTCTTTATAAATAGGATCACACCCCTGCCTATAGGTGAGATCATCCCTAGAAGCGCGTGTTGACTATTGAAACATAATTATTAGTAATGCCTTTGTCCACGTGCTGGAATTTCTGTAAGACTAGAACCTTCTTTAAAAATAAATGTGCAGAGCTGAGTTATGGCCATTATGGCTTTTTTTTTCTTTGGTGGGAAATTATCAAATAACTTCTCTCGCTCTGGGCGGAGCAGGAGGGTGTGTCAGACTCTTACCGACTAAAACGCGTATTCCTTCCGTTGCCTGTATTGCCAGGGGCCTCGGTAACCCTTTCGAACTTCCACGCGATCCCGGCAGGCATCGGCCCTAGTGGATCCCTACACTTGTGCTGACATCTCATTGAGGCGCGTGGAATACAACGCGCCGTCGACCCGGGCTGGGTCCTTATCGTACGGCGAACTACACATTGCTCACCGTCCGCAAGCCCGCGCATGGCCATTCACAAACCATACAAATATTGTTCGTGGGATGTTACTTTATTGTGACCACTGTAAGCAGCTAGGCAGATGATGACATTCATCTGCCTAGTCTTATCTCAACGATGTTGGAGTGGGCTTCCAGTATAACCCGATATATTTCAATATCAATATTCCTGGACCGACTGCCTATCTGAGCTCCACAACCCAGTTACTTACTGGGTAACACGATACCCCTTAGCCAGAACTACCTTAGACAAAGAACGATACAATACGGCTGCAACGATGGCCATTACCAGTGTTTGGCTTTTTGGGGTCAAAAAACGTATTTTTTACGAAACGTAGGAATATGTGACGGCACCGTTGTCTTAGGAAACCCATGCTTAACCTGTAGAGCCCCGCGCGACTCCGATTCGGTGTAAAACAATAGAAAATCAATTGTGTCTCATTAGCTGTCCTTGACCAATCAAGAAGCTTTTAACAACTTACTGCTAGATTAGTCTCAAATGCTTTACCTGATCTCCTTAGGGTGTGGGTGGTGGAGTCCGTTGCGCGGGCGCTGCTCGGTGTCGGCCTGCACCGCCGCCGCCAGTTTGTAGTACCCGAGACGGGCGAGCTAACAACAATACACAATACATTAACAATGGTAGCATTTTAATTACTATACAGGATGACAATCATCTCCATCATTGAAAAGACCTGGAGCCGAATTGTATAAAACATTCAACTGTCCAATAGTTTTCTTTTAGACAGTACCTACACACGGGACATTATCAAGCTACAGTCAGTCAGATTTCCATTCTGAGATTTCCGAACAATGCGAGGCTATCGCATTGTACGGAAATCCATATACAATTCAAGAACAGTTTATACTGTGGAAATGGGTAGGTATGTAGCCAATGTTTATTGGATAGTTAGTTTAAAAATCTGTCTCCTCGATTAAATCAAAACAATCTTGTTGAACTGACAAAATAGACTATTATGAGTGTGATATGCGATTTGACGGGTTTCTTACCATGAAATAAGATTCCACTTTCATCCTGTACTTAGTAGGAAGGTATAAAGAAGGTGGAAGGTGTAAGGTGGTTTTGTAACAAGAATTAAATGGAAAAGAAACGTAACACGCAGTGAGGAGTGAGTTTGAAAGATTGTTCAAAAAAGTGAATTGGCGAATGTTTGGGACCCTACTTGTATCCTAAGGATGCGATCAAAAATCACTTTCACCAGGCCAAGCTCGCAGCTTCTAACAGCTTCATTCGTTAAATCTCTCAGACAGCCCCCAGACGTGCTTTCAGCTAGGTCTAATCTGGGGACACATGATCGGATAACAGCCCCAATTAGAACTTATGTCTCGTAGCCACCTATTTGTCGACATAGCGACTATTCCTAATCACCATAGATCGCTATCAAGAGTAGAGTATAAAATACCTTAAAGAATAGTTTTTAATATAAGTCTCGATCCCGTAGGAATATCGGGATAAAAAGTATCCCAATTCTTAACCCATGTCATGGTCTACCCATGTGCTAATTTTCATCCAAATCCGTTCAGCCGTTTTAGAGTGAAAGCGTAACTAACAGTCTCACTTTCACATATATTTCACAATACTAGTTATGATTATTTCAAAAAGGTCTCGGTCATTTAACAAATCTGGGTATATTGAAGCCAGATTGAGTTCTTATCCATAAAACACTATCATCGACACGCTATGACATAATGAATAACGGAAACCGCTTTATTACATGACCGTAGTTACTATGCGCGTGAGCATATAAACTGTGCATTGTGATTTAATCGGAGTTAACAACTAATAGCCTGTTTCTGATATATTATTAACCGGAGTTTATTCATTCGATGGTACTATTGGTTTGATATCTTGATACTGCATATCCTAAACTAAGTGTTAACACTCAGTTAAGAAAAACTTCAATAAGACAGAGCACTTTGTCGAATCAATATATGTATATTGAGATTTCAGTCTGTATCAGAGGATCTCAGATAAAAGCCGAGCATTAGTATGATAAATAGTTGTCAAAGAAAAGTCAACTGAAACAAAAACTGAGACAGACTATGTCTCTTCCACACTTTTAAAAGTAGTGCTAAAATACTAGATATCTCATGATATTATGAGTCATTGAGAATATTGTCATGTCACGATGATTTTTCTTTTTGGGGGGCCAGATTATATCGCTCTATCTATGTATGACTATTCTTCTTAATCATAAGTCAGTTTAAAATGCTGCATGTGTATATTGTGCAAGAACGGCACGATATTAACTCGCAATTTTGTCTCTGCAAATAGTCTTAGTGAAAACATTCACTACAAATATCTTGCCGAGAGTTCTACCAAATAAATCGAACAACATGACAAATTGAGAACTTGTGAAAGTCGACTAGTACAATAGAATTTACTAGTGGCCATCGTGTTTTCGTGCCATTACAATTGAATATGCGATATTGTCTATCCAGCTTCACTTCATATTGTTGCCTGCCGGGGTCGCGCGAAGGTACTAAAGGGTTACCGAGGCACCTGGGAACACAGGCAACGGAAGGAACACGGGTGGGTTTTAGTCAGTAAGAGTCTAACACACCGTCCCGCTCCAGAGCGGGAGAAGTTATTTGATAATTCCCCACCCAAAAAAAAAAGCTTCTTATTGTTACAAAATGTCAGAAAGCGAATTTTCGTAATTCAAAATTTAGTAACTAATGTCAAAAATTTAAGAAAATTGACATAGGGACATATGACACACTACAGATTAGATTGCGAACGTTCAAATGCAGGAATTGCTTCTATGAATTTTGACGGCTTTAATTATTTCAGTTTTTTTTTTCTTTTTGAACATCTCTTACTACTAACCAATATCCAATAGCACGACGCACTGTCTATTCAGTGTACACACATTTATTTAAGGTAATATTTGACCTTGGTATTGGACAATTTATAAATAAATTAATGACTGCCCCTCGTTGAAGCGATCATGCATTAAATTGAAGTTGTCAACCAATATGTAGCTCTTGCGTAAACAATGCGACAGTTACCTAAGTAGGTCGATGCTTCTGTTTGTATTAATTTGTTATTAAAACTGTTTTAGAGACTCCAGAATCGGAATCCAGTAACATTGGATCGATATTTGAATGAAGTTCTACTCTATTCTACTTCAGTGTTAGATACTGGATGCGGACTGGATTGAAAAGTGTTTACATTGGTCTAATATCGATCCAATGTCTTTGCATTCTGGAAATTGAGCTATTCACACACATTCACACATTACGTCACTAGCCACATCACAATCACATAAAGATTCACTGCAGTTCGATCGAAATATTGTGGAGAATTTGTAAAAAATGGCATTTCTTTGTGTTTAAAGATAAGTAGGTAAAGAATGCTGAGGAAACAAGTAGGTATATATTAACTACACATCAAGTATCATTTGAAAGGATTTAGGATGTATTTTACCTATTGACCGCCAAGTTAAAAAAGCAAAAATGTGCCCTCGGCGCCAAGCTACGAATTATTCCTTAAAATCTGTCATGTAGTCGTCGACCGTGGCGTGCTGGGCACATTTTGGTCTGTCACCTTTATATGACTGTGGCGGTCAAAAGGTTAAGTATCAGAATGAGATTGTAAAAAGAATGGTGAAGGAATAGTTAGTGCATAGAGCGTGCAAAGCTGAATGATGCAAAATTAAACTACAATAATAAATAAAAAAAAAAAAACAAAAAATATAACACCCACACGATAAAAAGTCAATAAAAACGAAGGCATGAAATATTTCGTTTGAAAATGATTTCTTGGTATTTTCATAGTTATAAAAGTCAACGACATTCACGATATTTTTTTTGTAAGTTTATTTTCTGTAATATTAACTCTTACATGTCGGTCAGTGGTCTCATTTAAATCTTGAATTAAAAATTTAAAGAACACAACAAAACAACAAGCCGTAGAGTTAGGCAGAGGATTAATTAAATAAATATATCAATTTTACAATCGATCACTTACAATAAATTAATATGCTAGCTCGCTGCTGGCTATACGTCCTGACTACGCCTTAGTTCCCGACACACGAATGCAATAAGGAGTATCAGGGCGGGAGGAATGCCAATAGCAATTATTACAAAGCTACACAACGCTATTTCCGATAAATACCACACGAAGTAAAAGTATAGCCTATATTATCTATAGTCCACTGATCGTCCTTGTTCCGAGTTTGGGAGATTGTAATATGCACAAGACGAAACATTCCCCTAGTACGAAGCAGTGATGTTGTAAAATGATTTAATTCATGTCTATTTCAACAAAAGTATTTTATTTCACTTATGAAACGTCAAAGCTAGGTGCACGGTTCCAATTGGTCGTTTCCTATGTAGGAGAGCCGGCAAGAAACGAAATGATGATGAAATGATTTTATTTTCTGTAAGTAGGTTTGTACAAACACTTTTACACGTCAATCATATTTAGAAAAAAAAATAGATGAGCTCGGCGTTTCCTATCTGACTACTCTGAGAAGAAAGGCCGAAACAAACTCAGAGGTCACAGTCCGGACATAATCTTGGTCAGATCATGTGAAGACCATGTAGATTGGTGAGAAATCTATGGTTACTTACTCTTTTTAAAATTGGCTTTTACAATGGCTTTAGATTATTGTTAATAAGTATAAGAGGACAGTGGTGCCGATTCCCTTGTTCACAAACTAAACTAAAGTTAAGTTCTGTGCATCTTTTTCATTCTATTTCATTAAGGTCAGAAGATAAATTTTAGTTTAGTCCTGTCAAAATAATCAGCGCTTGACGTAAATTGACGTAATTTTAGTAGGCAATTTTTTAATCACGTCTAAACTTGTGTGGAGTAGTAACAGGCGCTGATTAATTTGACAGGACTAAACAAAAATTTATCTTCTGTCTTTTTCTTAATGAAATAGAAAGAAAAAGATGCACTGAACTTGAATTTAGTTTAGTTTGTGAACAAGGAAATCGGCACCAGTGTAGGCCTGTCAACAACTACTCGGTACTTTAACAGGCCGAGCTTGTATTGATCAACCATTGCAACGTAGGTATGATGTACCGATAGTAATTTTTTTGATGTGTTATATATTTCCTCTCGCTTTCTGTGAGTTATTTCGTGAAAAGGGACGGAAGTATGTAGGCGGGAAGTGACAGTTTGAGCATGGATTATGTAACTACTTTTTAATAGCATGGAATTAGTGTACTCATGGAATTAGTAAGTACTATATAGATTGTAAGTAGACGGGGTTGAATATCGACCAGTGGGCGCTTATGGAGCGACCACTAGTAATTATTTTTTTTTTGTAATAAATATTTCAGCATTTAGCTTTTTTTAAAATTGTGACTTTTTTTTGTTTTTTGTCAGTTGCTTATTACCAAGGTGAGATGTCAGATGTTACACGTCATCATATGCGACTACTGTAAGGCTCGCTCGTTTTTTTTATCGATTTACTCGGGAGCCGTGGTGGCCCAGTGGTAACGTCCGCGACTTACGAGTACGGTCGTAGGTTCGAACCCATGCAGGCGGTGTAAATTATTTCATTACCACTGCTCTCAAAACGGTGAAGGAAAACATCGTGAGGAAACCGGCATGTCCTAGAAACAAAAACTTGAAGACATGTGACATCAACCCGCACTGGGCCCGCGTGGTGGATTACGGCCCACTTCCTCTCACAGAGAGGAGGCCTGTGTCCCAGCAGTGGGAACATTATATGCTGATTATGTACTCGGGAGCCAAGACGCAATAGCGCAGACTGAAGGATGCAAGAGATTTACGGATAGTAGTCAACGTTCACCTATGAACTGTGAATCCAGTAATAAACTAGGTTGATTGATTGGCTCTACAGCTTTATTTGTTTACCAGACAGAACACTGATTCTGGCACGAATTGTTTATTGTTGTAGGTATGTCCGATGCCAAAACATCGGGAAAGATAATTGGTAATTCTACTAACTTAATTTCAATGACTGTTGATTGCAATTATTTTATTTAAAAATAGGTACGCTTGTGTTTTGACGACTAATAAAGGAAAATAAAACAAGAAGAAAAGTATGGCAGAAAAAGACATGTCGTAACACTTTCTTTCTCTTTTTTTTTTATTTGGGGTACCGACCCCAAAAAAATTGGGATAAAGGCAAGAGAATGTTGACGAATGAATGATCGCTTGTTCTTTGAACTTCAAGGCTACAAAAGCTACCATAAACATAAGTTGTTGTAGTTTGGTTTGATCAGCGGATCACTAATAATAAAACCAACACCATACGGCGTTGACAAGAGGAAAATGACCAAAATTGACTTGTCTTAAGAAAAAAAATTGCCAAATCTATATAGTTTGTGGTAGCGGAAAAAATATACATATGTTAATTTTAAACATATTTCTCAGAACTTGGTTGTTACGCAAAACACGTTTTGAAAAAACAATCTCGATACAACTAACGTTAAACTAACCTTTTACCTTCAGTTCCAATCCAAAATATCTGTATTAAATATCAACGTACGTTACGTATTTAATTAATAACAAGAACGTCTTCTTTGAATGCAGAACTTGGTTGTTTTTTTATTTTCGATTACTCAACTCAATTTTGAGTAAATAAATAATTGCTTCATATTTTGCAATAAATTACAAGTGTTGTGTCATCGCGCTTCTCTTTCTTTTCTATACAGTCAGACAGTGACCGCGGTTTAGGTGTTGTCAGCGTCTTAAGTGATTAGCTTCAGCCTAATGACCGTTTTCGCTGAAGACCATGTCGCATTTGTCACACGAACATTTGCAATTTTCAATTATAAACATGCTATTTAAAAGGCAATGAATGCAAGATTTCTAGAAATATAATAGTAGACTTGTTTATAGTGCCTGCCGGCTTAATCTAACACCGGTTTATTGCATTCAGAATAATTAATTATATGGTGATCACTATAATACACTTTATTCTACGAGGGCTGCTCTAAAAGTATCGGGAATGGAATATTTCCACTGTTCCTGTCATATTAAAATCTTTGAAAACTCCTTGGTTTTAAAAATCGAATATCATTTATTTATTTAAAAAAAGATTCTCGGTCTTGTCACAAGGTTTTGTCAAACTTGTTTAGTCGTTGAGAAAATGGAAATTGACTCGAGAAAATTCAAGAGCGATGATTTATTATGACTTTCGAAGTGGTTTAACACAAAAACAGTGTGTTGACCGGATGATTTCTGCATTTGGTGATGAAGCCCCATCCAAAACCACAATTTATCGCTGTTTTGCTGAATTTCAACGTGGACGTGTCAAGCTCAGTGATGATCCCCGTCAAGGTCGTCCAAAAACTGCAGTCACCCATGAAAACGTTGATGCTGTGCGTAAGCTGATTGAGGAAGATCGACATGTGACATACCGCGAAATTCAGGCAACTTTAGACATTGGCATGAGTCAAATACAAATAATCTTGCATGAACAATTAGGTGTAAAAAAGTTGTTTTCCCGATGGATACCGCATTCGCTCTGTGAAGAGCAAAAAGCGGCTAGCGTTAAGGCTCCTACATACTGGCGCAACTTGTCGCGACACAAAGGCACCGCTTGTAGCGCTACACGCGGTGTCTTTGTGTCGCGTCGCGTCGCGCGACAAGTCGCGCCAGTATGTAGGAGCCTTTACTTGGTGCGTCAGAACTCTCGAAAGATTCCACGCAGGATCCTCAAATCCTGTATACAACATCGTATCAGGTGACGAATCCTGGATATACGCGTACGACCCCGAAACAAAAAACCAGTCATTGTTCGTTCACGGAATGTTGCAAAAAAAATGGTGGCCACGTTTGTCTCCAAAACCGGCCATGTTACGACTATTCCTCTTGAGGGACAAAGAACGGTTAATGCAGAATTGTATGCTAGCATTTGTTTGCCACAGGTCGTTTCTGAACTCCGTAAAGAGAACTGCAACCGCCGCATCATCCTCCATCACGACAATGCGAGTTCTCACACCGCGCACAGAACAAAAGAGTTTTTAGACCAAGAAAACATAGAATTATTAGACCATCCGCCGTACAGCCCCGACCTAAGCCCTAATGATTTCTATACTTTCCCTAAAATAAAGAATAAATTGCGTGGACAGAGATTTTCATCACCTGAAGAAGTTGTGGACGCCTACAAAACGGCCATTTTGGAGACCCCAACTTCCGAATGGAATGGTTGCTTCAATGATTGGTTCCATCGTATGGAAAAATGTGTCTTTCTCGCGGAGAATACTTCGAAAAGCAATAAAAACATTTTTAAATAGTAATGTTGTGTCACTTCCTTGATTCCAGAAATTTTCAGTGCCGCCCTCGTATGATCAGATATTGAACATTTGTGTCTGAGCTAGATATAAAATATCTGTAATGCAGACATCAGCGCTCTTCCCCTGTTGTTGTAGGCGACACTTAGAAATTATCTTTGTTTGACCTTCAAGGCATTTGCTAGTATCGATACTACCTCGGTAAAGAATACTTTAGCTGAAGCGGTACCAAAAAAAGCGGCCAAGTGTGAGTCGGATTCACACACGAATATTTTAACACCGCTTATATTTTTTAAATATTTCTTGTAAAAAAAAAACACGTTTCTTTTATGGGGTCCTCCCCCAATTTTTTTTTTCTTTATTTACTGTTATTATTTGTTGTTTTAGCGGCCATAGTAGTACACACTCTGTGAACATGTCATTGGGTTCTGTTGGCACCCTTTGGGTACGGAACCCTAAACTATTGTTTGAAAAAAGAAAATGACATTGAGAGAGTAACAGCATCGTTCAGCATAGTGATAATTTGACACTTTCACCAAACTTGCACGGCAAGGTACCTACCCACTTAGACCACTTTAGTACAAGCACGAATAAAATGGAGAAGACATTCATTGTTTTCCCTTCTGCATAATGTTTTCCCTTTCAGAGTTCAGAATGACAAGTGCGTGACCTGCTTATTACGAGGAACATATTTTTTTTGGCTCTTTTCCTCAACTGACTAACATACACAAAGAAACTTTCAATTTCCCGTTAATTCTCGATATAAAGTATGAGTCTTTTTATAAAAGAAGGAAAATTGTGTATTTTTTAAAACACTTTGGATAAGTTTTTTTTCTACAGCATGTTGTTTTTCATATACTTTAATGTACAAAAGAACACAAACTTGTTAATCAAATCACCCTAATAAATCCAAAATGTGGTACAATTTTAATCAGCAACAAGGCCGTAACAGTGTTAATTATTATTTTTCAACCAACTTATCCGTCTGATCCCGTGATCAACGTCTAAGGCAATCTCTATCACTAGGTCGACGAAGCTGTTCGTAGGTGACTGTACTACAGAATATATTATACTAATATAATAAACCTGAAGAGTTTGTTTGTTTAAAGGGTTCCGTACCTCAAAAGGAAAAAAACGGAACCCTTATAGGATCACTTCGTTGGCCGACCGTCTGTCTGCTAAGACCCTTTTTCTCAGGAACTTGACGAGGTATCAAATTGAAATTAATACCAAATACGTAGGTCTACAGTCCCTTGGAGCTTTAAAGAAATCAGGCTTCTAAGTCAACGCAATACAAAAATACGGCCAATATGCGACATTTTTGAAACTCGCAAATAAATCAAAACCCATATAGGGTACTTCCCGTTGACCTAGAATCATGAAATTTGGCAAGAAGCAAGGTCTCATAGCATAAGTAAAGGAAAACGTCCGAAAATCGTTATTTTGTAGTTTTATCACATTAAATATTGTGATTAGTGGTGTTCAAAGCTGCTTTATGGCAATCACTTGCTTAATGCTATATGCTGTTTATTTTAAGCATACTATTTTGTATGCTTTATTATAAGCATGCTTTATTTATATGCGTAGGTACTTGTTACGACCAAACGGGCGGGCGCGAATAAAACCAGCGCGGTGTTTCAGAGCGGAATATTAAATCGCGTTTATGAGCTTATTACGGAACAGTAAAAAAAAACTGAACTTTCCTTCATACTTTCCAGGCTTAATTAGGACTGTCTATTTGATCAAGTGTTATTAAGAAATAAAGTATGTTAGTATTTAAAACCATTATAGGCGTATTTCATTACATTTTCGTCCATTAAATACCTACACACAAAACAACAACACGATACCTCACTCAGTCAATCGTCCTTACTTACACAATTAGTTTTTATTTACATAATCAATATTGCGTATCCTATCCCTGTTTATTTACACTAAAAACGCACGAAGCAAAACAACATTGTTTATAATATTACGTTACGTACGTGAGCCGCCTGAGATCGCGATAACACACGCGGTGCCTAAAACGATTACACACGCGATCGAAAGCAAACGCTAGCATGCGACGACTAGCCACCCGGCGGCCGGCACCTGCCGCTTTGCTATGCCTGGTTGCTTATTACTACATGCGCTTGCTATGTACGATGATGTGCGATGTAAAGCAAATAGCAAATAGCAACAAGTGCGAGCCACGATAGCATTTGCTTTATGTTATTTATGATAAGCAAGATACTTTATTATGCTATATGCTTTATTAACCACCACTAATTGTGATTGCATTACAAATATTTTATCTATTTACGTATTTATCATAAAATATATAAATTTATAGATAAATTTACCCAAATCTGTTTATCAATAGATAAACAGATTTGGGTAAACTAATAATAGGTTTTATTGATTTGGAGATTAATAAAAAATTATAAACCTTTTCCCGTAATTCGTAAGTATCGTGGAAACTAGGCGACACCAGAAGTTTTTTACACATCCGATGCGACATCTCTCTAAGGTCCGTATTACAGAAGGTTCCTCAAGTCTAGTTTGAGCGTCAATCAGTCGATCACTGTTTAAGTATAGAATCAGTACTCGAGCATCGGTCATATTCCAGAACGGTAATCAATCTCTATTCAGCTGAATCGAGACTCAAATCGAACCTCAAGCAGAGATGTGTATTGTCTATGTATCAGCCTGTTTTCGTTTACGATTTATTTTATTTACCAACTTTGTTTTAATCGTCACTTGATTAGAAATATTAAAATATACCATAAGCGCCCAATTATTTAGGAAATCAGCGTTATTAGTTCGGTCTAGTTCGGTCCCGAATACTCGTAGTACAATTCCTCATTTATTTAAATAAAGTTTAGTAATCTTATAAGCATAATTATTGTAAGGCTTAAAAGACTTGTATCTATGGCCATAAATAGGTACGCTATTTAATAAAAATGTCAGTATGTCAAACAATTTAAGCAAATGAAAACATCGTAGATATTTTGATTAGTTTTGTTATTTGTTTTGCTGATTATTATTTATTCTTATAACTTTTTAAATGGCAGGACGAAATAAAAATAAAACACAAGAATTTGCAATTCTGGGGCTAGGGGATGCCCACGGTTATGTGATTTTCTTAAATCGTGGTCTATCATAGGTAGAATTAAATATTTTACCACGTCTTATGAAAACCTGTACCTCTTTATGAAGTTTTCACAATTATATGGGTCCTGTGTATCCCTTAAATATCTAAGAGGAACGTTATAATTCAACCTTCTATTTGCATCATCATTGAATAAATTATTGTAATGATCTACTTCTTCAAATATATCCATTTTGATATTAAAACTCGACAACTTACGCTTGAAACAAAAATTGGCATGACAATTCTATGCTCAAGCGCGGTCTCGACCACACTTGGGCGATTACAGATCAAATCACTGCTTGGGTTCGCTTTACGAACTGAGTAACGTTCTAAAATAAAGCGATACTCAGCTGAACTATGATCAATGAATCTATGCTTGAGGAACGTTCTAAAATTAAAACTTGACTTAAAACTAGTTTTAAACAGAGATCAATGCTTGAGTTTCCTTCTGTAATACGGGCCTAAGTCCGGAGACTTAACAACTTTAAAACCCGGACAGTGCGAGTTGAACTCTCGTGGTGAGGGTCCGTACAAAGAATATGTTATCTACCATGTTTTTTATCCCAAGAACGAGTTGGAATGTATGGGAGAACATGTAAGTTTGTACACACAATATTGAAAGATTTTCCATTTTATTTTAATACCATAGATTTTCCGTACTTTTTTCAAAATTTACACGCACTTGTAAGGGAAACGCCCTTATCTCCGAAACTACTGCAGTTTCGGAGATAAGGGCGTTTCCCTTACAAGTGCGTGTCGGACCACGCACAATGAAGGGTTCCGTAGTTGGGATGAATTTATCCCAAAAACAAACTTAGTTGAAAAACATGTTCTCCCATACATCGATATACGTCACGGTCAATCTCCAACTGCAAATGTAAATTGGTCGACTATTACTCGTTAACTAGAAAGCCTATTTAGCTGTGATAGTTTTTCTTTTAATTTCGTTATATATACTACTGCCATGAATTTTTTCACACGCCATTTAGCACGCGGGGGGCGGACCATGACTAACAAAAATTTGCACTTTAAAACTTCATATTACGCAAACAGATCCTTGAATCTAAACATGGTGTTCTCAGACCCGTAATATTTTTGAACGGCCTATCCGATATCCCGCATTGGAACCAAATCTGTCCGAGTCGGGGTAAAGTACCGAGCTCGCTTCGCTCGCTCTTGCACCAAAAAAAAACACCAAAATGTTAACTTTTATAATTACTTTGATATATAATCATATATTATGGCTAGAATATAGACATCCTTTATTGAAAATGGTTGAATTTTCAAAAAAGGATCTTTTCTATATTTTATGATGTTCCGCTACCACAAGTATTCCACTGTCACATCACCAAAATTCACCGGGTTTTTCGATTCATTTTACGGATTTGGACATGATTATGACAGACGCAACTTAAAAACGTCAGAATTCAGTGAAATTAAAGTTCCGTTTCAAGCATTGGTTAGTGATTTACCAATATTCAGGCAACTTGATATAAGACCCAACCCAAATATCATTAGCACTTTACTTGCAAGGGAAAAAAAAAATTAAATATTTTAATTTACCACTTTGTCGGCGCAAGCAATATGTATGTCCATGCCAAATTCCAGCTTTCTAGTACTAAGAGTCTCTGAGTTAAGCCGGGGACAGACAGACAGACGGATATGGCGAAACTATTCCGTAATCAACAAGGAACCCTTCCTTGTTGATTACGGAACCCTAAAAATGAGACCCTTTCATTTGATATGTCACACCGTCTGTATTTTTTCAAAATTTTAGGCTCAGTCGTTTCGGAGATAAAGGGAGCGAATGGTAAGTTATCATCTATTTTCTAAATAAATAAATAATAAATATTTATGAATAAATATTTTCCAAATAATTTAAAAAAATGAGACCCTCACAACCCGCCCTTTCATTTGAAATGTCACACCATCACGCGTGTCCCCCCTCTACTAATATCAACCCTTTTCGCCAACTGTATTTTTGGCGCTAGATGGTAAGTCATTCGTTCATGATTTTAGTTCCGGATCTGCGGCATCTCTGCCACATATTTAATGCTAGTTTATTTGAAACCGTTCATAGTGTTATAACAAATGTGGATGTTTATTAAATTATGACAATGTATGCTCGAATTCGGGATAGTTTTCAGAACAGCAATTTTTCCCATGGTAAATTCGTTGCACAATTCACGGGTTTCATTTGTTTTGTTCGTGTTCTTTGTTTGAATTCTGTAATCGAATTGTGGTATTTTGTGGGAATATTTTAATTTACCAGTTGCTGTCTACGGTTGACAAAAGTTTGATCAATAATGATCATCTCTGGCTTCGATCAATAATAGTGCCATTATTAATCGAAGATCTCTGGCCTTAGCAACACTCAACCTCGAGTCGAATCGACAATAGACACTATTTTTCCTGTTATATTCTGTTTGATCATTTTATCACACGCGGAAAACGTAAGATAACAATGTTTTAAATTTATATTAAATTTTCAGATCCGTCTAGGATTGGCTTTCTTCTGACAGCTTGTATGTAGCCTTGTGAATTTTTAAAAGGCATCTCCATATTCGTAAGCAGATTGAAAGGAATGTTCGATGAATCATTATTTTTTTAAAGATTAAAGAAAAAATAAGTTTTTGTGATTTGGACCAGCAGCGTTTGACTTTTGAGTTTGATTAATAGAGATAGAGATTTTTATTAATATCAGCACTGTAAACGATTCCTCACAGAAAACATAAAAAAAAAAATATCTCCTAGCCTGGAATATTGAAGTAATAAAAAAAAGTAAGTAATTTAAACATGGAATAAATTAAACAACGCATAGAGAATATAACTTTCATCGAGTTAATAACTGACTTTACGAGCATTTTATTGGCTTGTGTACACGGAAACAGTGCGCTAGCGCCCTTCGAGTCAATCATAAATGGTAAAGCGTTTTTAATTACTGGCTTTATCTAACAGTAGAACAAATAACACATGTAACAATATTTAAACATTGAATCCTAGCTTATATACTCACCGATTTGATCTCCTTTGTATTTCAAAATTAGAACAACGCACACACGTGAACCATAAACTGTTTTTTTTAATCACAAACACGAGTAGCTGTCCGATAAAAATTATACCTATTAAAAAATCGTCTATTATTTAAATGTTTATTGTATAACTGTGTAGATAACTGGTTTATTACGACGTTGAGAGTGAAATGTCTGACATCACGCCACCGCCAAAACGAATTTCACTTTCGACGAGCACTCTCTCTCTCTCATTTCACTATCGTTTGAGTAACAGTTCCATTAAATCACAGACGGCCAGAAGTAATTTAAATTGTGAACGCGCAAAAAATATTAAAATGGCACAATACACAAAAACACACACATTATATTGTTATTTCTCAAGTAAAACTACAAAGCAAAAATCACTTGTATAAAACTTTTCCCGCCAAGTGATATTTTAAATTAAGAACTTTTACTTTTTATTTTATCTTCGGAAGATGTGCGGTCGTTTTGCCAGCGCCAATGAGACTGATTGAAACAATGTATTTAATCTCAATTATAAAATAATGTAATGTTTTATTTATATGCATAGCAATAATAAACTAAAGTGCTGATCAATTAATAAAACTATTAATTAAATATAATGAGGGGTTTTTACATTTGCAAGAAAAGTAGATAATGGATAACTTTGTTAAAAAAATGTAATTATACGGTTAAAAAGTAATTAATAATCGTCTGGCCGCTACGTTTCAAATGACTGTCTTTATGCTCTCATGGCTGTCCTCCAAAAAATTACAGCCAACGAATATTCAGCTTTAATCCAACGACATAGCACCGTTAATTAACAACCAGAAAATCCATACATTTAATATTGACTTTAAATTCTAACAAAGAGCGGAGACTTTACATTGAAATATAGTACATAATAATTATGTAGCATTGATAATGGACTCTATGCCCTTGAAATTAGAGTTAAAATTAAGTGCGTTAATTAGTTTCCGGAAATAAACGAGCGGTGGCGTGATCATCGTGTGCGTTTGCGCAGGTCCACTGACCCGTATTCGTTGTATCGTGTTGTTATTGATTTTGTACATTGGGAAATGATAATGCAGTTTTATTGTGTCGCTGAATATTAGGTACCTACTAAATCATTGTCTAAGTTTTTTTTAATAAATTATATTAGCGTCGTAAGAAGCAATTCCTCTTCTTTCAATATCTGAGACGAGAACTTCTGGCTATGGATAGATAGACATACATGTCTATCTATCCATAGCCAGAAGTTCTACTACAGACTACAGTGTAGCAATATAAAGTCGAATTATTAATTAATTGGAGTAATCTGACATGTGCTAGCTGTCACTTTGTGTAAAAAATGGTAAAATTTATTGTAATGGTGATCGTTTAGTTTAATCGATGTATATAAGTGAAAATAAATATATAATATAAGTGTAAAAGTCTAGAATACAATCACAAAGTGACAGCTAGGACATGTCAGATTACTCCAGTAAATTAAAATAATTCAACTTTAGTTTATTTTTGCTAATATTAGCAAGGCTAGCAAATAAAATAATGGTTATGGTATCATAGATAAGAATTTAAAACGTCTCATAGAAACCAAAGATTTAGTTATTATTGCTATTAGGGATAAGAACGTACTCAGAAAGCAGGGTATTAACATTTCAGAGGTTACAGGATACTTTTCATCCCGGAATATTGAAAAGAAAATACCTACATCTAATGTGACGAAAAAGAATCAATTACTTCTTAATGGGATCGACTATGAGATACTGTGTAAATGAAAAAAGATATGAATTTGTCAATTTGTTTAGTGTTTTGATCGGTTGCTCAATATCAAAGTAGTTATTTGATTTGCAATGTCAGATAAGTAAGTACCTACGTGTTTTATTTTGCTGGCTTAGTAACGCGCGTGAGCAGTTCGATTTGTTTAATTTCGATTTAGCGAATGTTAGCATAAAGTTATGAAGCACTCACAGTTTTGTATCAACAGTTTTAATACTGATTCATGTAAAATAACTAATAATAAGTTAGTTCGTATAACCTTAAAATAAACCACTGAAATAATTATGTTAATTATTTTAAACATGCTGTATATTTTTTGACAGCTACCTAGTTTTCTTTTTGTCAATTCTTAGTTCTATTTCTTTTTAGGGTTCCGTACCCAAAGGGTGCCAAACGGAACCCTATTACTAGGCCTCCGCTGTCCGTCCGTCTGTCTGTTAGCGGGCTGTATCTCAAGAAACGTAGGTAATAGATAGACAGTTGAAATGTTCAAAGATTGTGTATTTCTATAGCCGCTATAACAACAAAAAAAAAGTTAAAAATGAAAGGGGTCCGACAAGAAACGTGTTTTTTTTCGGCGTTATTTGCTAAATATTGTACGGTGGTACGGAACCCTTCATAAGCGACTCGCAATTGGCCGACTTCTTTATAAACGTTTTAGCTTTTTTTATTTATACAGCTTACAGACATTTTATTTTAGTGCATCACAAAATAACAACTGAATAAATAAAAACTTTTCAAGCATCCGTTCGTTTCGTAACTGTGTCCAACAATTTGCTTTATGTATTGTTTCCGTCGACAATTTAGCCGTCAATTGAATAACTGAAGCTTAGGCTCGGTTCAGACAAGTCACTTTGGTAAAAAACGCGGCTCCGACGCAGAATGTCCACTTCTCAAAATGTCCACTGGTCGCAAAATGTCCTTTTCTCAGAATGTCTCTTTCGCAAAATGTCTCTTTCGCAGAATGTCCACTTCGCAAAATGTCCCTTTCGCATATTGTCCCCTTTTTATTTCTGACATCCTTTAATCATAATTCAATTCATTTTAGCAATTAGCTTTCACACATCATGTTTGACGTGTGTTTATTTGTATCGATATAGGTGTAAGCAAAAAAAAAATATATAGTACAAATCACATTTATTTCTTTGCATAATCGCTTGATTTAAAGTAATTATTTTACCAACTTAATATTTACTAACTCGCAATAAAAAAAATAAGAACCTACCTACGAACCGTTAACTGTAAAAATATTACTTTTTTTAAAAATTGTGGCAATGTCAAATTATTTCGTTCTAATTGAACCAATATTATCTTATTTTTTTATTGCGAGTTAGTAAAAATTAAGTTGGTAAAATAATTACTTTAAATGGAGCGATTATGCAAAGAAATAAATGTGATTTGTACTATATTTTTTTTTTTTGCTTACACCCATATCGATACAAATAAACACACGTCAAACATGATGTGATGTCAGAAATAAAAAGGGGACAATATGCGAAAGGGACATTTTGCGAAGTGGACATTCTGCAAAAGAGACATTTTGCGAAAGAGACATTCTGAGAAAAGGACATTTTGCGACCAGTGGACATGTTGAGAAGTGGACATTCTGCGTCGGAGCCAAAAACGCGCGTTGCTACGTGAACTTCCACGTAGCATTCATTACTGTTTTTACAGAATCGTAATAAGACGCGGTATTCTGTGTTGATTGAGAAAGAAGCATCAACATTACATACATAACATCACGTATAATGTGTTCAATAAAGTTGAATTTCGTACTCTTGCGGAACTCAATAGACCTGAACTACTAACCGAATAAACTAAACCTGATTTACTGAGAACGATACCACTTAAAAATAAATACATCCTACCAAAGTTCAATAATGTGTACGGGATGAGGGTTGCAGAATACTTATTACATCTTTTCCTTAAGGCGCTGACAAGACCCAATAGACCAAAATAGACTTCTCTTAAGAAAAAAGTTTCCGAATCTGTATAGTTTGTGGTAGTGGAAAAAATATATGTTAATTTTAAACATATTTCCCAGAATTTGGTTGTCACCAAAACACGTTTTGAAAAAACATGCCGATACAAACTAACGTTAAACGAACCTCTTACCTTGAGTTCTAACCCAAAATATCTGCATTAAATATCAACATACGTTACGTATTTAATTAATAACAAGAACGTCGTATTTGAATGCAGAACTTAGTTGTTTTTTATTTTCGATTACTCAACTCAATTTTGAGTAAAAAAATAATTGCTTCATATTTTGCAATAAATTACAAGCGTTGTGTCATCGCGCTTCTCTTTCTTTTCTATGCAGTCTGACAGTGACCGCGGTTTAGGTGTTGTCAGCGTCTTAATAAACTGCCAGAAGACTTACAAACGTTATACGAAGCGAATTCGAAGTTATAAGTGTTTCTTTACACAACATTTCTCATAATGTATGTATGTATTAATGTACCCACAAATTCTTATCATAATTTTAAATTTATTGTATCATTGTAGTATATAAGTAACTTTATTGTAAAATTTATTTGAACAGCTCGCCGCACACAGATAAACCCTGAGAGGTTTTCGTTGTGAGGCTAAAACCAAAATGTAATAGGTTAAGTGTTTTTGGAACAGGGGCGTGCCGTCCATAGAGGCAATTAGGCCTAGCCTACCCTACCAACAACGCCAAATGCATTTATTTTAACTATGTAATACAATAATACAAAATATAAAAAAAAAAAGTTAAACACCTGTTAAAACTCCTATAGCAACTTGTCGCAGACGCCACGTGACTCACAGTTCGACGGAGCTTACGTACGCAAGGCAAGGATTCGTTTCGCCTACATTTCGTTCATAAATTTACGCACACTCGTGTATATTTTCGTGTGTATGAACGGCACATAATAGTGAAATGGTTTAAATTAGGGGCGTAACTCCGGCAGGAGCTTGGTCCTCATTGGTTGCGTGTAAAGTGAAGATTTAATGAATGAAAAATATTGAAGACCAGGGTTCCCAATTTTTGGACAATTCCCCGAATTGCGGGGAAGTTTCCTTCATGACTACCAGACTACTAGAGACAATTAAAAAAAAAGGTGGTATTGTTAAATTTATACCTTCCAAAAAAGTATAAATTGTAAGGAATAGCAAAAGCCCTATAAAAGTAATTAAAAACTTCATAATTTTTTATTTTTCTTCTCATATTTGGGAAATTTCGCTTGGTTTGTGGGGAGTTAAGAAAATAAGTTTCGGCAACACAGTCCAGTGTGTCAGTGTTATCCGGAAAAATATGATAGTCCCTTTTGTGGAAGAACATGGAATGACAGTGATACAATTTTAATTGGTAGTGTTTGTTTCATGTGACAGTGACACGTAATTTATATGTGATCTTGAATGTTTTGCTGTTTTAGATCTTATTAAGTTATAAATAATTGGTTTTGAAAGGTAAAGTAGTGTAAAGATTATGTGTTGTGTTATTATTTGTTTATTTACCTAAGAATGGTGTTCTGTTGTGAAGTTTGCGCCGATAATGTGTTGGTTAGGTTAAGTTAGTCGCACTTGTCGTTTAATGATAAGATTCAAGTTGTGTCTAAAGGTAGATGTGTGCCCGAATTACGAGAATTAATCCAAAAATATGATAATTCATGACTTCGGATATCTTGCAAGTGACGTGTTCTGTAATTATCACCCACCCACTTGGTTATGATATTTGAGGTGGCCGAATCTTTCTTCTGTTTGCATCGTTAGAAAATAGTTTTTTAAACCTTGAATAATGTGGTGAGTTCTTGTAAGTAGAGCCGCGCTGTGATGTTGCGCGAATTAGTTTTTTTTTGGTGTCAGTATGCATGGCCTACCCTCTGTGGAGAACCACTGCACGCCACTGTTTAGGAATAAATAAATAATTTCGCCAGTTATGTTTAAGTCCCATGTAATAGGAGGCGAGCCTGTTGCCATCAACCAAGCTCAAATCTAGACTCCGGGGTGCTGCTGAGAAATTCCAAATGAAAAATGCAATAACACTTTTGCCCGATCCGGGAATTGAACCCAGGACCTCATGCTCAGCAGTAGCGCATGCGACTACTAGACCAACGAGGCAGTTCAAAATTATATAAATAATATTCGGATTCTATGAAGTATTTTTCTACAGTTAACAATATTTTTTCCCAAGCTTTGTGGCACTTGTAGCCCTAATTATGGTCAAGTCCAAAGATATAATGTTGTCACAAAACCGGGTATTTTTGGGATAACAGACTGATAGGATCATAAAATATGATGTATCCTCCGGTTTGCATCCAGCTCGATTCATAGACGCACGATATCACAAAACGCGTCAATCTAGTCTTCCATAGACGCTCGATATCACAAAACGCGTCAAATCTGGTCTAAACGTAGCCTAGCCTTACTGTGTGGCTGTAAGTATTACACCCGTACCGAGTACAACCACGTCGCTTTTGAATACTTTAGTAATGCTCTCTCTCGCACAGCGCTCGACGACGTCTCGCTGAGTTCATTAAACAGAGCGAGCAAAGTATAGTTCGATTCATCGCTACAATGTAGCCGTAGTATAATTGTAAAATACAACCAGGTCGCTATGAATACGTTAGTCATGCTCGGGCCACATGGTCGCAATAAGGCGAAATACGTTTCACGCGCTCTATCTCGCACAGCACAGCGATCGAAGACGTCTCGCTGTGAAATCTGTTTCTCAGCGAGACGTCTTCGCCTTATTGCGTGCAAAGTATAGTTCGGTATATCGCGACAATGTAGCCGTAGCATAATTGTAAAATAGATTTGTGTAAAACCATTGACGCTTCTGTCGGTTAATTCATAATTGCAAGTGTCATCTGACCCCCGAACCACCTGCTATTTACCTAATCATAAGGCTGACAACCGATTCTTAATCAGAACACGAGCATAAACACGAGAGGATGATGTTATCAGCACAAGATGCTGCACATTAATTATAATAATCGGTATTAGGTACTTGAAGTAGGTACTTGAAACACAGAGGTCTGGTGAAGTTAAGTTCCGGGGTTTGTCAGTTTGGGGAAAAGATGCAGCCATATTGACCTTTGTGCTGCCACCGACGATGCCGTAAAAGTGCGAAATTTTGAGGCAAAAAAATTGAATTCACTGTCGTGCCATCGACACGACGAAGAAGACTTGCTTTACCTACACCTCTGTCGCCTTTTGGAATTTGCAGGCGTGAAGTAATGGTAATGTAAGTCCTTCAAACGTTTGGCATGATCACAAGTAAAAGTTGAGACACAATAAATCTTTACATTCCGCAACGAGTCATTCCTTAGCGTATCAATTTCTATTATCTTCGAGATTACGAGTGTTTTAGTAAACAGTAGACATGTAGGTACTAATTACTTCATTGACATTCTCATTTCATTCGGCTTTATCTCTTCGTTGGAGTAATCAAACGCTTTTGTACTGTCTTGTAGCCAGTGTGTTCATCAATGATAGATACTAAAAAATCATAATTGAATGCATCATAGTCATTGATCTAAAAAGTCATAAATTAATGCATTATAATCATTGATATATAATAAAAAGTCATAAATTAATGCAAAGTGTTGTGCACTGATTAAAGTGTTTTTGGTCGAGTCCTGTACGCAAACTCAACGCATTTATTTAACAATTTACACCAACCATTTACTTTCGAATTATCAAGGAGTCGGTCAGTTAGTCAGAAAGCTGAAGCCCGTTCCAAAAAGTTGATTTTTAAGGAGAAGAACGGGCAAGAAACTCCATGGACACGCTTTTATTTAAATCAAGATAGGTATAACGAAATCCTGGGTACATTATTTTTTTTGCTTCTTTGAGAGAAAAATGCAAAAAAAATACACTATAGTACTGGATTAAGAGCTTAATGTTAATTCCAAAATGATCATGGTTACAGCGGTGGAGAGAGCAGTGGTGGCCCAGTGGCAAGTCTTACGAATTGCAAGGCCACAGGTCCGAACCCAGACAGGCGCTTTACTTTGTGTAAATTATTTCATCACCACTGCTCTCAAAACGGTGAAGGAAAACATCGTGAGGAAACCGGCATGTCCTAGAACTAAAAATTCGAGGACATGTGACATCTACCAACCCGCACTGGGCCGAGAGGAGGCCTGTGTCCCAGCAGTGGGAACATTATAGGCTTTTTTTTTTTGGATGGGAAATCATCAAATAACTTCTCCCGCTCTGGGCGGAGCGGGAGGGTGTGCCAGACTCTTACTGACTAAAACCCTCCCGTATTCCTTCCTGTTGCCTGTGTTGCGGGGGCTTCGGTGGCCCATTAGTACCTTCCCGCGACCTCAGCAGGCATTGGCCCTAGTGGACCCCTACATTGTGCTGACGACATCTCTTTGAGGCGCGCGTGGAATACGACGCGCCGTCGACCCGGGCCTGGTCCTTACCGGACGGTGAGCTACCCATTGCTCACCTTCCGCAAGCCCGCGCCTACGGTGGCCGGAAATCCACCCGGGATTCCCGACGCCCAGGGCGTCTCCTGCGGCGGCTAGGGGCGAGAGGGCGCGAAACTTGCCTTTCCCTCAACCGTTCCGCCTCCTCCTTCGCGAGCATTACTGCTTCGCAGAAGGAGGAGACGGCTGCCCATGCCCTCTCGCTCCGTACCATGGCCTGAACCAGGGCCGGACGCGAGAGATCTCTGCCGCCAATCCCCTCCACGAGGACACGGCGGTGATCTGCCCAAGCCGGGCAGACCTCCACCGTATGCTCCACCGTGTCCTAACATTATAGGCTGATTATGCTGTGTAATCTCCAAGTAAAATAACTGTAGGTAATATCTGCGGGGCAATTGAGTAACACAAATAAAATGACAATGATCGCAATGGGCTTAATTATGCCAATTCACCCACGTTCATTGCGTTTGAATTTGTCAAACCTATGAAGCAATGGATTAGCAATATCCTTCAAAAATGTCGGATTCTGATTAATAATAAATAAATAAATAATAATAAATAAAAATATATTCAAAAATATAAGGATTGAAAGTGTATTACGCAATTAGGGTGCTAGTCACAGCCGATTTCTGTAGAAGGATAATCAACAGGAAGACATCACGATTTACGCAAATTTGTAGCTTGAAGGCTACGATGCCAGTATGTGTTTGGTTTCAGATTAGAGAAAAATGAAGGTCGAAATCTAACGCTACCATTACAGCATTAGATTTCTACCTTCATTCTTCTTATTCTACTAATTATTTTCAGGGTCAAGAGCCAATATGGTTTTGTTTCTAAAGAAAAAAGCGAGAATTTCTACCCTGGCTCTTTAATTAAATTCTTGGAATAATTAATGTTTGAAGCTAATGAAAGTTTTAATAACTATTTGCAGCTGATAGCTAAAGCGTTGTAATTATAACGTATTAGATTAAAGGTCTTCAATATGAATTCCTTAGTAATTAGTTTTGTTTTTATATAGTTCAAAGTAATAGGTATAGACAACATATCTTGGCAGAAGAGAAGGAAATCTGTTACCTATCTTTCGCGAGACTACGCGGGAAAATGTATACCAACATCAAACGATTTATTTTGGTGCTGGTAATCGATCGCTATAAATTCTAAGTGGTATTTGTGTTGAGAATATACGATACTTATCGTCTATCGATAAACATGCCATTATTTATTCATTCTGTTTAGTTTCTTTTTTTAATGACAGTGACAAGCCATAATGTACACTGAGTCGTGACAACTTTTATTCGGATTTTAATTCGCGCTCTTTTTTATTTATTTTCGGTCAGACCATCAAAGCGTTTAATTACATTATTGGAGTGTACCTACCTAATTGATGAGCAGAGGGTTTCAGGGCCAAAAAGTTTGTAAGTAGCATAAAATGTAGATAATAAACTTTGGAGTGAACTGTGAAATTATTTTACTGGAAATTAAATGAAAACACAATTGGGCCACGTGGCCTTAGTGTGTAAATTTAATAATTCTTGCGTAAGCCGAGTTGATAGCCTGGAGTAACTGAACTAGTGTTTATCTTTCAAGCACGGAAGTAAAATGACACACAGACACAACATCATAGGTACTAGACTGTAGTAGGACAATTAATTATTCTTTAAGTCACTTAGATATTGACGACTGTTGATTGTTCTACGTGACAAAGGAGTCTAGCCAAAGTGACGGCTGTTTTTGACCATTTTGCTAATAATAAAGAATAATATTTTATAGAACTCAATTCGTACGAGTGGTGTGCGGAAGTAAAACCCTGTATAATTTTTATAATATGTGGTATTATATGATTTTAGTAAGTCTTTGAAATTTCGGAATTCTTCCATTCTGAAATTCGATTTGTTCTACATTCAACCAAGTAAGCAAATATACGACAAACGTGTAATTCACTTTATCTATAAAATAGAGCGTCTGACAAAGGTCGGCTTTATGGACTTTCGCGAGCGATAACCGCCAGGGACTATTTGTGTAGTTTAATTTTCCTGTTCAGTATTATTTTTAAATTTATAAAATATAAATTCGATTAGGTACACTGCATACAATCGAACACGAATACCGGAACTACGGATTATTAGATGTGGCGCCCGCACCACCCGGGTGGCACAGAGTTGTCGTGCTATGTGTCATCGCCCTTAGCGACAGTAACAGACACTGTTTAAATTTTTTTCCATTAAAAGAAGTGAAGCTTTGTAACATATATTTTTTTACTTATATCATGCAATATTCTCTTGCAGTGTTGTAACATTATTTTAAGAACTTCGATTTAATAAAAATAAATATTGAATGAATGCTACCTACAAAAATAATTCATAAGAAAAATATGAAAATCTTGCAATTAAATAAAAATGCAACAGAAAATTAATACAATAACGCAAAATAAAAACTGCAAAGCAACATAAATGATGCATCAATTTAAATTGTTACTAGTTTATTATATATATTTACAACTATCGTAAATAAATTAGTGCAATAACATTTTTATAAAAAATCGAATTTTAGAGCAAAACATTGATCACATCACTAACAATCTACTAAAATTAAAAAATTAAAGCATCACATTACGACCGGCAACAAAAAAAGTAAAATGAAGCACAGACACAAACGCAAACAGCTTTATACCAGCTCATTTTTGTTGCCTGTAGCCCGCTGCCCCCGTTTCCTGCATTCGGCCCGGAGCTGTTCTTTATTCATAGCCGCTAATGCCTCAGGACTAAGGTTCTGACGGGTCCTTCCATTGTCAGACACAGAGTTCTGACGGGGTATGACCACTGAATTGGCGTTATTACGAGCACGCCTTGTACCCGCCATATTCAATATATTTTTATGATTCCTGTTTAATTATATTTTGTGTTGTGTCTTCAACACTTTAATGTTATCCCTTGTCTTCTTGCCTTGCAGAATTGTGGAGAAATTGTTGATGTAATAAATACATGTTGTATTGTAAATATATATAATAAATCACTCTTAATTATTAATATTACACTGTATTAAAAATGCAAGTACATATAAATATTGAAATAACTACTATTAGTTACATAAAGTAAATGTAAACAGAATACATTATTGGGGTTTGTTTAAAAAGAAATAAACACAAAATTATTGATGAAGAACTGAAAAGTTATTCTAATGGAAATAAATACACAGGAATAAACGTTGCTGACTTTGAACTTTGACATGTTTGGTCCCAGAAAATGTTTTGTATAACAATGATGATTATGTATAATGAAATTATAAGATATCCCGTATTTCTACATATTTTAGAATACCAGTTGAGACTATTAAAAGTGTTAATAAATATTTTTTTAAACAAAAAGTATATGTAAGTGTGAATTAATGGTGAAAACGCACTGAGTTGTTAATTAAATCAAATTAATGGTAAGTTTGCACGTAAATATTTGCATGAAACGGCGAAAATTACCCTCGTCACAATGTTATTGATTATTTATGTTCACTCGAGCGTAACATGATCGTATGTTGAAAAACATTGAATCCATACATGAAGGGTACTTTCTAGCATATCAAAAATAAAAAAGCCATTTTCAGCCCCTAATAAATTAAGCGTAAATTTTAAAATATCGGAAAAATGTTTAGGGACAGTCAGCGGAAATTATAGGTAACATCTAACCTAACATAACATTTAAAAATTGTATTCAAAATATACTCACATTCGCAGTAAATCAAGAACAGTTCGGTTAATGGTTCTCAGTCTTTATTTCATTCAATTTATATTTATTTTATTAGAAACAATGTTTTTCTCACACATTATCCTTTTGTGAAAAGCAAAATGTTGAAGTTTGGAAAATTGTTGCCAGTACTAAAGAAAAACTCCCAGTTTTGTAAGTTTATCTCCCCCCCGACTTTGAACAGAACGATCAAAGATATTTAAAAAAAGTGTTAAAGTGAGGGTCAAATTAAACGTTTTAATAACATGAACTGTCACGTATAGCAAAACATTTCATTCTTGTTGCTTTCTTTGTTTAATCATGTAAAACAAACATTTTTGAGCCGCATTCAACCCGAGTTTGAGTAAAATATATTTTATATGGTAATACTATTCTAAGCACTGACGTGTGTTTGTTTTCATAGACAATAATATTGCAAGTGTTAAGCCTGTCATTGATCATAAAAAAAAATGCAACTGAATTGGAAACAACCTCTTTTTTTGAAGTCGGTTAAAAATAGGCGATTTTTATCTTCCTATAAAGAGCAAGATCATTATTTAGCCAGTTAAGCAGCATGCTGGTGAAAAATTCCTAGAGAAAATTCCACTAACACAGCCCATCCCAAGGAAATATCTTAGCGAAATCCGGAACCCAACAGTCTGCAGTCACACATTTCAGTTGAAGTAAAATTGTAACCTTGTAAATAGACAATCAATAGACCTATTTATGAAGTACGCAATCAAAAGCAATGACGTGCACCATTGACAAAGTTAAGTTTTCCATTTACTGTACTTAATGTTTTATTGAGCATTTACAGTTTGATAAAATATGTATTGTATTTAATGCACCAAAAACCATATTTAAAGTTTTTAGTAAAGAACCATGAACTTAAAATCTTTTCATTTGTTTATTGTTTGATTGAACTATATGCATAATATAGGCATTCTCTACCAGTCAAGTAAGAGCGTTTTCACATTGTCCGATACGATATCGGTGCCCATAGATGATACTTATGGCAGACTATAATATAAATACTTTATTTGCTGTATTTATTATATTTTTGAGACGCAAAAAAGATCTGTCCGTAGACATTGGATACAACCCATTGTGCAGGCTAGATAAACAGAGGGAGCATTTTATACCCCTTTTAGCAAGCTAGAAAATGCACCTCGGAAGTTTTTTGATTACTTTCGAATCTACGAGAAGGTACATTCGATTATTTGCTAATTCACCTAACCAAAAGTATAAAAAAAACAAGATACTCATTTTCAAATAGCTGTGTGCCCTAAAGAAATGCTATGGTGGTCTAGTTTCCACCAGTTCCATCAATATAATATGTCGTATTTAGAAGTAATAAAGAAAGAAAATACGTTTATTTGCGTAAACATGACGCAAAGAAGGAACATAAATGCAAAAATGAAACAATTTGGGGGAGAATATGCGTCACATCCACGTCGTCAGATATAAATGATGACGACGTCAACGTCATGTTTACAATCAAACAAACAAAATTGTAAAAACGTGCACAAAATGGCCGCCGTGCCACGCCATATGAATGTGTGCACATCAAAAAGATTATAGACCGACAGCCCACGGGTATCCGATGGTGCCGCCATCATATCAGTATCGGTCGGATTCAATACTGATTCCCGGTATCGGAACGGACAATCTGAAAAGCACGTAGGTACATAATTCATACATTTTACTTGCCCCGATAAAATATCGTATTATATCGTATCGGCGTCCGACACCGATATTGTATCAGACAATGTGAAAACTAGAGGTGGGCGTTGCAACCACGAACTGTTTACAAATACCGTTTTGTGTTCTGCGACGAAGAAACCGTTTTACTTATTGAGTACAGTCTTCGTTGCACAAACCAGTCTTCGAATTACTTGGTGCGATTTTTTTATTTTACGCCCAATATTATATTAGATATTAGATAATGGCGCCGATTCCCTTGTTCACAAACTAAATTAAATTTAAGTTCAGTGCATCTTTTTCTTTCTATTTCATTAAGAAAAGGACAGAAGATAAATTTTAGTTCAGTCCTGTCAAATTAATCAGCGCTTGACGTAAATTGACGTAATTTTAGTAGGCAAGTTTTTAATCACGTCTAAACTTGTATGGAGTATTGACAGGCGCTGATTAATTTGACAGGACTAAACTAAAAATTATCTTCTGTCCTTTTCTTAATGAAATAGAAAGAAAAAGATGCACTGAACTTAAATTAGTTTAGTTTGTGAACAAGGGAATCGGCACCAATGCATTACGCTGTTGTCAATGCTGTCGTTCGTCATGCGATCAATCCTGTTGATAGTTGTAAGGAACTGCAACTATTTCACTCGACGAAAACGCAATTCTATTCCATGTTGGATAAGTTACGTCCTTTAGGCTGCCTTCAAACCAGTTGCAACGACGACCGTTTTCTGCAACCGTTTTCATCGTCGGGAAAACGGTTGTGTCAATACACAACCGTTTTTCCGACGACGTCGTTGTTAATTTTTTGACGGACGAATCCCTCAAAAAATCGACAACGACCCACCACTAGGGAAAACGCTCTAAGGGTGGATCTACTAAACAAAAATTCTGTTTACCCTACAAACTAAGCACAACTGCACAACCACATGCGCAACACTATTTGACTTTGACACTGACAGTGACAGTACATGTTTGCATAGAGTAAATAAAAACACGAAGTACAGGCGAAACACTGATTTCTATTTATTTTGTGTTTTGAAAACTAGAATTGTTTATTACGAGTAAATTTTTTACATTGAAATGGAAGATGAATGGTGATAATATTAACGATTACATTCCCTCGCTTTTGAACCCAAGGGTAGTAAGAAAAGGTGATGGTGATTTCTCTCTAACGCAGGTAGGAAATCAATGTTTACAATCGGTCATTTATAGAGTTAAAAGTTCTAGAATTAAGAATAGACAAAGTTCTGGCTGATTGGCTGAAGAAAAAGTTTCATCAACAATTCATCATAGTTTTGCTAGGATAGGAAGAAAGTAACTATTCTTTTAATTTTGGTTGTGTTTTTGGGTTACGTGCTTATTAAAAGGTCTTGAACGCTCAACTCACACGATAATTGTAAGAAAGAGGGCCCATTTTGGCGTCGAGTCGGTACTACAAATATTGTTGCGATGGATTCCGAGTCCGATTTATTAGCAATGCTTGCTTTGGTTCTTATATTGCAGCGAAGAAGACGACGACGGGTAAATAAAACATTAATGTTTACAAATCCACTAAATCACTACACTTTTGGTAGTAATACATACTATTTTTCCCCTTGGTGCGCCCTTGGTTGGTCTAACGATCCCTTCAACTATAAGGCCTAGTTCCCATGACAACATAATCTGTTGCGTGTTTCGTAAGCGCCCTTATCAGCGATACAACTGCTTATAACAGTGCTTCCAAAATTACGTAATTTTCACATACCGCCATTCCCATGTAGCGCAAGCTACCTTGAGCTTACCAGCTTTTGACCGTTTGACTCGACATTTCATTGATATTCATTTAGCCATTAAGGTGTGAAAGGTAACAGACAGACAGTTACTTTCCCATTTTATATTAGGATATGGATTTCACTTGACCAGTCTTACCAAAGGTATTGTGTCATCCTGTAACTGAATTGTGGAGGTCAGATAGGCAGTTGCTCCATGTAAAATATTGGTATTCAGCTGGTCTGGTAAGACTTGAATCCGACACCAACATAGTTTGGAAAAGTCTAGTCAGGTGATGATGCATTTTACTTGTCATGGGAACCTGGCCTTATTATATGCACCTCTTGTAGGATGGCACCCCATGTTTTGAAGTTTTCACCAATGCAAGGTCAGGGTGACGCTGGTGCCACTACAGTATTCAGTAGAAAGTTTTCAGTAAGTAGTTTCAGGTCATTCTTGACTTAACATAATTTCCTTATGGATGTCACATGCAAAAATAACTCTTATGCTGGTAGTACCAGTGAAGCTTTTTGGGTCACATTCTTTCTAAAATCACTATAGAGTAGATAGAAACCTAGACAACCTGTTAGATAACGTTACCTTCTGGCACAGTATAAAATCTTAAAATCAGATAAGTAACTCATAATAAAATTACACATATATGAATGCCTTCATTTCTTTATTGCCTGCCTTTGCTAAGGTGTTTAAGATGCTGACAACAGCTAAACCACGGTCACTGTCAGACTGCATAGAAAAGAAAGAAAAGCACAATGACACAACACTTGTAATTAATCGCAAAATATGAACCTATTATCTATTTACTCAAAATTGAGTTGAGTAATCGAAAATAAAAAACAACCAAGTCCTGCATTCAAATAAGACGTTCCTGTTATTAACCAAATAAGTAACGAACTTTGATATTTAATACAGATATTTTGGATTGGAACTCAAGGTAAAAGGTTAGTTTACCATTAATTTGTATCGAGATTATTTTTCAAAATGTGTTTGGGTAACAACCAAGTTCTGAGAAATATGTTCAAAATTAACATATATTTTTACGCAACCACAAACTATACAGATTTGGCAATTTTTTTTCTTAAGACAAGCTTACTTTGGTCATTTGCCTCTTGTCAGCGCCTTTATATTTGAGGGGTCGGTATTAACTCCATTTATGTGGGTGGGAGTCTGTGCCTTGCATTGCCAAATAACTATGTCTCCATAGTAGGTACATAAAATATTGTATTATGTAAATATCTTTCTGTGGTACATAAGGTCTGGCCCCAGACTATTCTAGTTCTGATGATTCAATCTCTTTAGTACATTATATTACATTTCAGTTACATTTTTAGCAAGAGCATTGATTTATAACTAGCATTTTTTTTTTTGGGTCGGTGTTGATCAAATAACTTCTCCCGCTTTGGGCAGAGCGGGAGGGTGTGTCAGACTCTTACTGACTAAAACCTACCCGTGTTCCTTCAGTTGCCTGTGTTGCCAGGGGCCTCGGTATCCCTTTCGGACTTTCGCGCGACCCCGGCAGACATCGGCCCTAGTCGACCCCTACACTTGTGCTGACGACATCTCTTTGGAACACAATGTGCCGTCGACCTGGGCCTGGTCCTTATCGGACCTTAAGACCGATTTATAACTAGCTGACCCGACAGACATTGTCCTGTCTGAATAATAATTTATACAAAAATCCCATTTAATAAAGGATGTTCAGTTTATCCCGAATTTGAAAATTTTCCGGGAACCTTGTCAGTCTATTCTTTCCATAAAAACGTAATTTACACATTTTAAAACAAATCATTTTTATTTATTTAGATTAAATAAACTCATCACTCGTCACACAAACCTGTTCTCACCTACTGACCCTTAAGGCTCCTACATACTGGCGCGACTTACACGCGACGCGTCGCGACACAAAGGCACCGCTTGTAGCGCTACACGCGGTGTCTTTGTGTCGCGTCGCGTCGCGCGACAATTCGCGCCTGTATGTAGGAGCCTTTACCCTAACACAAGGATTATTTAAGTACCTTCAAAGTACTTTATTTTATGTTAAATTTCACAGAACTCCTTTGTGAGCCGATCTTCCCTGGCATTGAGAAGAAGTAATGGATTCAAACTAAAGCCAAAACAACGGGTAAGTGTTTATAGTCAGTTTTTTAATCTCGGAGACTAATTTGGCAGGTACAAATGCCAAACTCCATATTGAAAAACCAAACAACAATAATTTGAAATGTCAAATTAGTGTCTGGGATTAAAAAACGAACTTTAGTGTATAATAAATTAGTTAACTAAGTGCCAATTCTTCAATTTTTACATTTTTTCTGAGGAATAAAAATTGCGGACTGAGGTCGCGTCCTAACCAAAGTCGATCGTCGCGCGAGTACGCTATCATTGTGCTTTTTTATACGAATACTGACTTCGAGAGAATGCGACTTCGTGAAATTTCTTGCCCCAAGACCCACCGCGTCGCGTCGTATCGCCCGTCCGCGCTATTACTTCGTTTTTGCTTAGCGTTATTTCTTTTTACTCGGCTCCTAAGGATCGTAGCGTGGTGTTAAATCCTATAACCTTCCTCAAGAATTGGGCTATCAAATGCAAAAAGATATTTTTCAATTACGACTCGTAGTTTCAGAAATTAGCGAGTTCAAACAAACAAACAAACACACAAAGTCTTCAGCTTTATTATTGGTATAGATGACATAGTCGCGCGATCAATCACGGCGCGTTTATACGTAAAAAATCAAACATACGATCGCGTCGTAGATGGAGCACTCGTGCGATGATTGTTTTTGGTTAGGACGTTGCGCACGGTCACAGTTTTTGTGTAGAAAATATGTCAAACCGCTATATATTATTTATTCTTAAGATAAAAGTTATCTGATGATTGAAAAATTGGCCCTTAACCCTTTGACCGCCACGTCAAAAAACGTGCCCTCGGCGCCAAGCTACGAATTGTTCCTTATATATAAATCTGTCATGTTGTCGTGATCGTGGCTTGCTGGGCACATTTTGGTTTGTCATCTATACATGGCTGTGGCGGTCAAAAGGTTAATTAATAAATTATTTTGTGAAAGAAGAGGCTAGGCCAACGTTTCTCTTAGTTCAGTTAAGAATGTTTTCGCTTACAGTTTCTAATAAAATTATTTATTTCGTTCTTGAATCATGTTTGATGACAATTCATGCCTTCACATGAAGCTTTTAGAAAAAAACGGCTTAAGTAGAGCGTCATCTCAGTCACTCATACTTGTTTGTCAATTTCTTTCTAAAGCTGGATATACTGTAGGTAACTATTGACTCAAGTTCTGTGAGGTTACACGAAATGCAGACTGAGTATACCACGGAGCGTATAACGTGGAGGATACTCATCCCGAACAAGCTTACCAAACTGCGCATATGGCAGATTGGTGAGTGCTATCTGATGCCTTAGTTAGCGTGTGCACTAATGACGTCATTGTTACTATTTACTCATTTGTCTAAACTGACGACCAGACCAGACGGGTGTCGTGTCTGGTGGGCAACTGCCCGACGGTTGATGTCGGGATGTTGTATATATGCTAGTTGCGCGGTAAACTCTGCTTGCGCGATGCAGGATTTTGCGTGACGTCAGTGTGCTGCTTAGTTCGCATGTGGCGATGTAGATGCCACAGGCTGTATTTTATTTTCGAAAAAACTAGAGATCCCTACGAAAATTAGAATAATGTAATGCAAGGTATCAAAATTTTGGCTATAAAAGTATTATTTGACGTGCGCTGCTAAAACTATTGATGATACATAAAATAAAGTACTACATGTTTATAGTACTCATCATTACCCACGAAAAAGTCCGCGAGTCTATTTGTCTAACTATTATAGTTAAGTCACAATAACGTTTTTGTTCAAAGTACTTATTTATAGTTTAATAACCTGGATTATCACATATACTACTTTGAATCCCGGTAGGTTCCCGTGGGATATTTTCCGACATCCACGCGGGCGAAGCCGCGGGCAAAAGCTAGTACAAAATATAATAAAAGTGTTAACCTTATTTCAGATTCACCCAATAAACAAGGAAAATTCTCAAAATGTACAGAACTTCATTTCTCAGCGTACTGTTACTAAAAATATACCAAAAACAAAACCAGCTGTCGACAAAGACAGTCTAGGTTTCTCAGCGATCGAAGATCTTCAGAGTGAAACAAATTATTTTGATTCCTGCTCACTCAGTGTGATTGATCCTGTACCAGCTCAAACCAGACTTCCTAATAGAGCCACACCTTTGATTTCTGTTTCTTCTCACACAGAATTAGATCAAAATGTAGACTCAAAGAGTGGAATTACAGTCATTCATAATGTTACCGATAGAGCTACAATCTCGGTGTCCTTCGGCATCGACAACTGCCAAAGTGTAGATATTCATTCCAAAAAGAGTGCCATCCAGAGGATTAAATTCTCACAATCACACAATAACACGTTGGTTGATTGTGAAATCGTCGAAGGTTCTCAAGCGAGCACGGAAGAGAGCGATCTCGACAAAAACATGAACGAACTCCTTACTCCCAAATCACTAAAGAGGTCCGCCGTCACTGTCAACTTGGAAATTAAAAAGAAAAAACCGTCATCCACAGAGACAGCAGAAGACAAAGTTCTAATTTTAAACACAAGTGCCATCGAGAAGATATCCCATGTCATCGTTCAACCACCAAATTATAAATTAGTGAAAGGGAAAATTTTGGACAAGAGTAAATTCAAAAACGATAATAAGAGAAACTCAGTGGTAGGTTTAAAAGTCAACAATGGAATTGTGCATGATAACCTGAGGCAAAAATCTATTGACAGTTTTTTCCCAAAACGTACGAATGTTTTAAAGCTCAAAGTTTCGGAAGGACGAAGTCTAGCTAACCCTGTGTGTGACGTGAACGCTCGAGTGAATGAAGATGGTGATGAGGAGGTCATGAGTAGAAATTCAGGTATTGCTGACGCCATTAAATGCGATAGAAATCGTAAGTTGCCACTCAAAGGGACTCCTCGGGTTGAAAATGAGTCGTCAAATAGATCGGCTCGGGTTCATTCCCCGAGAAGAGATCGGTGTCCCAGTCCGGAGGTTAAGACTTCGTGCTCATCACCTCGCGGGAAATCAGACTGTCCAAGCTGCCACAGTCCCCGGAAAACGGCAGAGTCTATACAGTTCAGTTTTCCGCCCAAGGCTCTGTCCACAAAGAGGTCTATATCCACCAGGAATATACCGCATCATAAAATCGTCGCAGGTATGTTATCCAATCTTTTTGTTGTGTTGTGATGTTTGTGATACTGTATTTTTTAGTGTCTACTTTAACGTTTATAGTACGACCTTATTTTTAGGGCTTTATGTGTATGTCTATAAGGACCACTCGTGTGTATGTCTGTCCGTTCTGTCACAGCCGAATCTACTGGACCGATTAAGTTGAAATTTGGTACACATATGCAATTTCTGTGACCCAAACACGAACGTGTAAAGTAAATAAATGCATTTTGACTATGGGGTTCACTTTTGGGGAAAAATTATAAAATTTAAATAAAAAGTTTTGCAAACTGTACCTTATGACAGACATATCAAATAAGACTTGTTATAAGGATTTCAAATATTTTTTTATAATTATAAAATACTTAAGTAGCTATAAAGTTATTAAATAAAATAGATGAAAATGGACCATTCCCCCCTTTCTCCGAAAGTGCTGAACCTAAAATTTCTATACTTATAGAGTACAGAAAAAGAAGTCTATGGTTTTAAAATAATATGGTAAATCACTTAATATTGTGCGTTCAAACTTACATTTGCATTTGGAATCTATTGGGGAACATGTTTCTCAACTACAATGTTAAGTTTGTTCTTCCCAACGTCAAAGTCATCCCAACTACAGACCACTTCATTGTGCGTAGTCTAACACGCACTTGGCCGGTTTTTAGTTTAATCAGGTACAGGCTCAAAAGTCTTGAATTTCGGATTAATCGTCTATCCCATGGTATGGGGTATCTTTGGGTAGACCGATCAAAAATATTGCGGGTCTGTCAACACCATTTTGCGATTCAAGGATCCGGTTGCGTGATAATAAGCTTTAAAGTGCTAATTTTTGTTAGGGTCAAGTGTGAATCTCAGAATTGTTTGCAGGCACTCACTTTGCAGTCGACGCGTTTTCATACGGGGAGATTCCGAACGTGAAACATTACTTCCTCACGCATTTCCACTCTGATCATTATTCAGGGTTAAAGAAGGGCTTCAATAAATTCTTGTTTTGTTCGAAAATTACTGGTGAGCTTTTTGCATTGTTTTCGTATGTTTGTCAAAGGCATGTATATTTAATCGATCTGCAACTAATTCCCATTTTGATTTGAGATCAACTTTGAGAAAAGGCCAGAAAGTTAAAAAAAGACTCATTTATTTAAAAGAAGCGTACATCAATCGAAATTAAATAAGTTTTCCGAGGAGCAATTAAATAGTTCCCATTCTCAAATGTGCGTTGGAAATATTATGGGGGTTTTAAGGCTTCTGGTTACTGGAAGGCTGTCCAATGCGTTTGCGAAACTGTTCAAAAAGTTCAGGGATGTCTCCAAATTCAAGAAACTATCCTCAAATGCAAATACAGTTCTTTGCGTTTGGGGATAGTTCCCAAATTCATTAAATTTTTCCCCCAAATATAAAAAACGATCTCCAAATGTTGAAATGTTTGTGTAACCTTGCAGCGGATTTGTGTATATCGCGGCTCGGCGTTGCTCCTAAGTGCATCCACATGATTAAAGTAGACGAGACCATTCGGATTGACAATGTGGAGGTCACGGCTGTGGAGGCCAACCAGTAAGTGAAGACCAGTAGCTTAAGCCGTTGTCCTAATAGAACGCGACCATAATTAATTACAATCATGAACCAGGTTCTTAATAATCAATTACATCTAGCCTTTAAGACTCGTAAGCAATTTCAATCTTACTTAAATTTACACGTGATAATTATTTTAAAACTTACACAAGTTCGTTCCACTTTCTTAGAGTCTGTTATAATAATAAAAACACTTTGTTCATGTGATAGATGTGTGTCATTGTCAACGACGTTAGCGTTATCGCGGCGACACCATACAATAGTGTTTCTTTTGCATGGCCTCGCTGCGATATCGCGCTAGTGTCAAAGGGTTTTGTTCGTTTGTCTTCGCACTATATTTGTGTTGTCTAACAGCTGAATTGCCTCGACGTTCACATGGTGGTTCATGGGCCTCAACTTGAATTATTTCAGTGACGGGTCCCATTTTTAGGTCACGTTGGAGGTCGTCATTTCTCATAAACCAGGGCGTGTTAACAATACTCCTGAGTACCTTATTTTGGAATGTCTGTATCATTTTGAGGTCGGTTTAGTACAGCCCCACATTTGGATGCCATACGTCCACATCAGCATGATAATTGCTTGTATAATAACATTTTGTTATGTGTCGATAGGCAGGAATTCCGTCCAATCAACCAATGACAACATGTCTAGTTCTTGTCTTTTCTTTCGACTTGCGCTTTCCAGCGCAGTTTCGCGTCAAGCGTTATGCCAAGATATTTGGCTGTGTTTGCGTATGGCACTTGCTGGCCATTTATCAAGATAGGGTGCTAATCACAATTCCTGTGACGTGACTTTGATTCTCCATTTTTGTGCCCATGAACTTTATTTACAGGGATTTGCACTTTTTATTGGTTCCTTCTGGTATGATGTGTCCCTATAGCCATATTTGTCTATGATTTGACTGGTATATCATGCGTGTACAACATGTAGGCCCGTATTATAGAACGTCACTCAATACTCAAGCACTACTTAAAACTAGATTCAAGCCATTTGATTGGTTAAAACTAGTTTTAAGTAATGCTTGAGAATTGAGTGACGTTCTGTAATACGGACCGTAGAGGACTGGAGAGTACTGGCCCGAGCACACTACCTTGAGGCTTTAATTTTTTTTTTTAATCGGAATAGACATCCACGTGCCTTACTGGAAACATTCTATCTGTAATGTAAGATTCCAAGATGACCGCAAAATGATATTAGTCTTAGCTTTATAACAAACCTTTAAAATTTTTGAATTAAGAATCCTATTCGATCCCTCATCGTTACATCACAAGAACGTAGGAACAAAAATCGCGCAAACTTTTGATAGTCGCGCAATCGCATTTTATTAGGACATCGCCATACCCGTTGTCATAATGGACAGTAATCAACGCGGGCATTTGCTTCGCGGACTTATTTTGCAAGCATTCGTTGCACGAGCTCTTGTTCCACAACGAACATTCATGAGTGAAACCCAACAGTGTTTATGTGGTTAAAAATTTGTTGACTGTATACCAATATCGTTGTTTAACCGACTATAGTACGTGTTCGGTTGGCACTTCTTCACGGAGTGTGCTTATAGACACTTTAATCCATCCTTGTTTAGAACCAATCATGCTTCCCGGAAATTGTTTCTACTCATAATACACGGTCAAATCGATGTCTCTGTTGATAATTGATATTGTTCTCTGTAAACGCAATTCAATGTATTGTTTAATCGGACTCTGTAAACAGACAGCTGTCTGTCACCTGTCAACGTCCCTTTTTGTACTGAAGCTAAATGATGTCGTGTGTGCTCTCATACTTGTTGAGATTAAAGTTGGTTGTATATTCAACAAGTATGAGAGGAGAGAACACACGACATCATTTAGCTTCAGTACAAAAAGAGACGTTGACAGGTGACAGACAGCTGTCATTATTTCAATCAACATGTTTACAGAGTCCGATTAAACAATACATTGAATTGCGTTTACAGAGAACAATATCAATTACCAACAGTGAGACTGTTGGTAATTGACGATAAAACAAAAGATCCTGATTTTCTTAACTTATACTTCGAGTAACTACACTACTTGCGGTCAATGACCCCCCATTATGATTGACTCGTTATGTCTGAGGAGCTTCTTTAGCTAATTTAATTGAACCCTGCTTATTGTACTTCTAGCTGTCCCGGCGCCATAATGCTAGTGTTCACCCTGCCCAACGGCAAGACGTTGTTGCACACGGGGGACTTCAGAGCCACGCCAGTCATGGAGTCCTACCCCATATTTTGGAATAAGGACATACATACCATTTACTTGGATACCACGTGAGTTTTTTTGATGTGTAACATTTTTTCTCTCGCTTTCTGTGGGACCGGAAGTGTGTAGACAGGAAGTGACAGCTTGAGCATGGAATAAGTAAGTACTTTATAATAGCATGGAATTAGTGTACTCGTAAGATATAGATTGTAAGTATTCGGGTCGAATTTCGACCAGTGTGCGACCACTAATAATTATTATTATTCAAATAAATATTTCAGTATTTAGCTTTTAAATTCTGAGATTTCTGTCGCTGCTCAGTTGCTTATTACCAAGGTGAGATGTTAGATGTTCACACCTTAAGCGATTACTGTAAGGCTCGCTCGTTTTTCTATCTATATTTATTTATTCACCAACACACTACCATTACAGGATATCCCAAGATGCTTTATGATGATTTTAAATTTATACAAACGATAGCCATGCCCATAATGTACCTGCATGTAGCGTTAAGTATTAAAAGAAGAAAGTGTTTTTCCCCAATCGAAGTGATTTAATTGCGTTGACCATCAGTAAGTAGTGTTGCCCAAATTCAGTCTTGGTCTTGCAGTCTTGGTCTTGTTCTTGCGTTTTTGCAAGACCAAGACCAAGAACAAGACCGCGTATTTTTAGCAAGACCAAGACCAAGACTGACCGTGCAAGACTTGAGCAAGAACAAGACATAGCCTGCAAGACTCTTGCGTCTTGCAGCTAGGACTTAGCGCTATTTCACTGAGTAGTTAGGTGTAACAGTTCGGTGTATAGGTAGGTACGCTTAGGAATTCTATCAGACGCAAAAAACTGTATCAAAGAATATGAAAAACTGGACCTATGCGCATTACGACTAATACCATAAACATAGCGAATAAAAAAATATCTATTAAAATCAAACTGAGTGCATGCATAGTTATGTTTTAACCATCGGCACTTTGATAATGCGGCATCAAAGGTTTTGTACTTACTTCTCAAAGAAATTTGCCGCTTTTCGGAAGTACATGGTTATGATACAATCTAAAACAATCGTTGCCGCCACGCCGAAATCATAAAATTTGTGACACTATTTGATTGCCGCCATAGGGCGTAGGTATACTCATGCAAAATAATTTCGAATTTTTTTAAGAGTACCTACAGGTGTTCTAAAGAATAAATAAGTTTCAGAGTGCTTAGAATGAAAATGAATACATTATACTGATCACGCAAGTAGTATTATGATTAGGATAAAATGGTAAGGATAGGTAGTAGATGTCATATTAATTCATTCTAGTAAGTATATATTATAATATTGATTACTTATATGGTTTTAAACTAATTACTTAGGTACTATTATTGTACATTTAGTCATTATATTTCTTAAGTTTTTACAAGAAAAAATAGCAAAAAAGTGTTCAAATATCACCCGTTTAATAAATATTGTAGCCACTTTTAAATATACTTGAAACGTGTAAAAAAATTCTACAAAACTAATAAAATATTATAAAAAGCGTAGGTACTTACCTACTAATAAAATAAAAAGCCTGCGATAAGAGTTTTGTATTACTTACCAGCCCGAATATCTCTGAGAGAGATGATGAGAGTAAGTATTTACTAGCTGTGCCCGCGACTTCGTCCACGAGGAATAGTAACTTTGGAGGTATAGTGACGTTCAGGACTTATTTATTTATTTTAAAACTTCTGTCATCAAACATACAAACGAACTCTTCAGCTTTCTAGTATTAGTATAGATGTACGCCAAAACATTCACTTATATGTAAAGAATAGTGATTGGCACTAATTCTATTTTATTCACGCGTCGCGTCTGTACAAGTAGGTAATATTTAGTGTGTGTTTGTACGCCGCACGCGGCATTGTTTGATTTGCGGCGGCATCCTTTTCATAGAGCCGGCACGTGGCGAGGCGGCGCGGTAGAAAGCAAGGAAACGTACTATAAATAAAGGAATTATTTTAATTCCAGTCATTTCCAATTGAGCTGTGCTTCGAGTCTAACTTAATAATTGTTTTTACTAATTCTCGTTGTTTTCTAAAAACGTATCACGTGTACAATTTAATATGAGTGACGAAGATTCAAATTATTCTAGTCCGAGTAACGAGAGTTTGAGTCACAGATCTAAAAGACCCAAAAGCAAATTTGAGGAGTTTTTCGAAATAATTCATGCATCCCAAACTGCCTTCTGTAAATTGTGCCAACATAAAAAGATTGAAATAAAAATGAAAAACAGAAACACTTCAGGCTTAAGGAAACATCTAATATCTTTCCACAAAAAGGAATCAGAAATATTTCTTCCTGTTAAACCAAAATTAAGTGGAGATATCACAAGCTTTTTAGTAACCGCTGGAAGAAGTGGACAGGTAAGAATATTTTTTTAACAGTTAAAAGAATTTTAACTCCGCGTAGCTATTCATGCGATACTTTCAAAAACGCCATTAACTTACGTAAGTATTTTTGAGTTAGTGGTGTTTTCATCTAGGGGTGCGACATATTAAGTATGTAATTATCGTCTTAAATATTTTTTATAAACACCCATATTTTCATTTAATCGGCCAGTAACAACTAAGTACTTTATTTTGGTAAATTACAGTACAGTGCAACCTTAATATAACAAATATCAATTTAACGATTTTCTCGATTTAACAACAACAAACCTCCTCCTCTTATACGCTCAAACCTAGTATGTTTTAAATAATAACACAAGATTTATTGTTTTGTTTCAGTCGGAAAACAGCAGTGACAACATCACGACAGCTACAGTTGATTGGGTGGTGAAAAAATATCTTCCCTTCTCATTTTTCGATGACGAAGCTACACAAGTATATTTTCGACGTATTTGCCCTAATATGGTGTTTCCTAAAAGGTCTACACTTAGAAGGAAAGTCAAAGAGCGATTTGAAGAGCTCCAATTGAATCTCAAGGAACGACTTCAACAATTATCATCTAAAATGTCTTTTACCATTGATGGGTGGACGTCAATTGCTGGTAGGAGTTACTACGGGGTTACTATTCATTATATAGACAACGAATGGAAGTATCAATCTGTAGTTCTTGATTTTATACCATCACGCGGTCGACATACTGGGGAAGATATTGCAACGATTTTCCATGAATGTTTATTGGAATATGGCATAATTGATAAAATACAAGGTATCACGGTCGACAACGCAACTGCAAATACCAAATTTATGTATGAACTGGGCAAACAGCTGCCGCCACACTTTGATTCAGACAATCAACATTTCCGGTGCTTTGCTCACATTTTAAACCTTGGTGTACAAGATTTATTAAAGACCTTAGCATTACACTGTGAGTCTGACACTAACGCGCAAGATCAGCAGTACGAAGACTATGCAGACGAAACTGAGGATGAGGAAGATGAAGAATCTGCACCAAATATTGCTGACTCGCGTACATCTGTAACAAAGTTACGCAGTATTTCCAGTAAAATAAAAAGAAGTGAGATAGTGAAGAAGAAGTTTCAGTCTGCTTGTGAAGCAGCTGGCGTGCCATCAAATCTAAATGCCATTCTTGACTGTCCAACGAGATGGAATTCCACACATGATATGATTGGATTTGGTTTAAAAGTGAGAGCGGGCATTGACATATTGTGCAGTTCTGTCACCGAATTAAATGATTTTCAAATCACAGCTAATGAATGGCAGGTACTCGAAAAATTACATAAATTTCTAATAAACTTTAAACTTTTAAGTACAAAACTTGGTGGAGACAAATATGTTACATTACCGCTAGTCATTGTATCTTTCAATCTCTTGCTAGATAAAATTGAATCCATGGTAAAACAGTTAGATGAGAAACCTAATCGATCTGAAGTGGATGAAAGGCTCATTCTAGCTTTCCAAGCAGCTCGAGACAAAATGCTTAAACATTACAAGAAGAGCAACTGGATTTATTGTACTTCTTTAATTTTAGACCCAAGGCATAAGGCTCAGACTTTTGACCTGACAATGTGGGGGAAGCAACTTAAAACAGAAAGTCTGCGCAAGTTCAATGAACTTTATGAAGAATATAAAAGTCTACACTCACTGAACAAATCTCTGGAATTACCAGAAAAAGAAAATAAAGTATGTGATGAAGATGAAGACGTAATAGACTTTGATAAACTCTATGAATGTCCCTCGACGTCATCTGGATCTTGTCTTCAAGGCTTAGTGATAGACGAGTTGGAGGAGTACCTGAGAAAACCAAGAACTGCCAGCTCGGAAGACATTTTAGATTGGTGGAGGACGCATGAGACAGAGTATCCGATTTTATCGAAAATGGCCCGTGATTTTCTCTCAATACCTGCAACTTCAGTACCTGCTGAGAGGTTATTTTCTAAAGCATCATTAGTAATTAGAAAACATAGAAATAGGTTAAGTGATGAGTCAGCCAGATGGTTACTTTGTATTAATTCTTGGTCAAAAAAATTGATATAAAGTATCATAACCTAATGATAAAGCTGTTGATTTGTGTTGTATTTTATTTTTTATTCAAATAAATGATAAATCGTAAAACTCTTTTATTAAATTTCTTATAAGTTGAGGGTTCAATCTCTTTCTAGACAGATAAGTATTGTTCTTTAAAATACAGTCAAGTTATTGTAATTAATTTGTTTTTTTACATGTTTTAGCAAATGTAAGCTTATAAATCATAAATGTTTATTAAGAAACAGTTACTTCCATGGAAAACGACATATAGGTCAGTTGATTTTTCGAATTTCTTATCAAATCTTCAGTTATTTATTAATCTGCTTGATCTTTACTATGGCTATGTTAATTCAAGCTCACAATGTTCCAATTCTAATACGTTTTTCTAAGATTTAAAGTAAACTTTAATAAATAGTAATAGACTAATAGGTAATTGCAAGACTTGCAAGACTCTTGCTGCAAGACCAAGACCAAGACCAAGACTGGGAGCGCAAGACCAAGACCAAGACTGGCTAAGTCTCGTCTTGTTCTTGCATTTGGGCAACACTATCAGTAAGCCATGACATAAAACTGGACAACAGCTTTTAGCAAAAAGTATAAAAAATTGGAACCTACAAACAATCACCAACACTGCAGGATTTGTTTAAATGATATAAGTTAATCTTTTACGGTACCTACCTTAAGTTTCTAAGTCCTGTTTTATACAGACATGAAAAAATAATACTGTCTATTTACTTAAAAGGTTTATTTTTCAAATTTAGATATTGCAACCCACGCTATGACTTCCCGACTCAAGAGCAAAGTCTAGAAATGGCGCTATACCTACTGCGACAGAAGAAAGTTGCGCTGGAGAAGGTCGGGAAGAAGTTCTCGTCGGTTCTCATAGTGTGCGGCACTTACACTATCGGTGAGTGTGTACTATACATACAATATACAGCGTCTAGAAATGGCACTATACCTACTGCGACTAAAGAAAGTGGAGCTGGAGAAGGTGGGGAAGAACTTCTCGTCGGTTCTCATAGTGTGCGGCATTTACACTGTCGGTGAGTGTGTACTATCAACTTAATACATACATACATAATCAGTCTATAATGTTCCCACTGCTGGGACACAGGCCTCCTCTCTGTGAGAGGGAGATATATACAAAGTTGATACGACAGAGAGGCTTTCCTTTAAACAGCATAAACTAGGTACCATTTTCAAGCTCTGTACCAAAAATCAATTAAATAGGAGCAGTAGTTTAGTCGCAAATGATTTTTTAAGTTTTTGCCCCGTTTGAACACGATGTATCTTTTCTAACAGCTGATTATGTCTATACGCATAGGTCATGCACCTTAAAACGATTTTGAGTATACCTACGATACGTTGTTGCCGCTCTGACGCAAGTACAACCAAATATTTTCGCTAAAAAATGGCAATGCAAACAAGGAAGCAAAATAAATACACACACGTGCACTTTCACTGCGACAGTGACAATCATAGCAAAACATCCCGCGCGTAAAAGAAATAGAAATAGGTCACTGTTTTGCGTCTTAGATCCTAGCGATCGGTAAGTGGGGCGCCTAAAAAACTTGTTTTTCAGTTCGCCGGCGCTACCCTTTGGTGACGGAACCTCTTGCGCTGATTTTGTTTTGTCGAACTCGCGCGCTGACAATTGTAATTTTGTTTTTGTGATAGGACACTAAATAAGTTTAAGACAGACAGTACTTCTTTTTTTATTGTGATAGGACACGTAACTTGGAATTATTATTATTTAGTGTTAGGTAGTGTTTTTTTTTTGTGATTGTTTTGTTAAACTTTGGTTGTGTGTGTAATTAAAGTGTTCCACAATGCCTCGTGTAACTTACACGGCGTCAGAATACACAGACATGATTTTAATTTACGGCGAATGCCGTGGAAACGCAGCTGAAGCTCTGCGAACATACCGAGAGAGGTATGGTGACAGACGCAATTGCCCTAGAAACGCCCGCTCCATACAATTAGCAGTACAAAGAATACGGGACAATAAAAGTATAGTGCCACAACAAGAGGGAGTGCCACCGCGGCAAATACCTGCTGCTTGGGAAGAACGAATTTTAGACCATTTTTCCCGCAATCCGACAACGAGTCTCCACCGAGCGGCCCGGCAGTTTAGGGTTTGTCATAGAACCATCCACAAGGTTCTAAAACGTAACAAACGCAAACCTTATAAATATCGGAAGGTGCAAGCTTTGTTATCGAGAGACTTGCCGGTCAGGAACAGTTACTGCCAATGGTTTCTAAATAAAACAACCGAAGACGGTGATTTTTTATCCAATTTAATATGGACCGATGAAAGTACTTTTACTCGGAACGGCATCTGGAATCGGCAAAACCTCCGATACTGGAGTTCGGAAAATCCACACGTGTTTTGAGAATCTGAACACCAGTACAGATTTTCTCTCAATGTGTGGGCTGGTATCCATAATAATAATATTATCGGACCAGTTTTTATTGACGGCACCCTTACAGCGGCGAAATTTTTAGAACTGTTAAGTGGTCCTGTGGCCGAGTACACTGACCAACTGCCTTTAGCAGTTCATCGCAAGTTGTGGTACCAGCTGGAAGGAGCGCCTCCACATTCTGTGATGGCTTCCAGGGAGCGGCTCACAGAAATGTTTGGGCAGCAATGGATCGGTCGATTCGGACCTGTTCGGTGGCCACCACGATCTCCAGACCTCACTCCCATGGATTTCTTTTTGTGGGGGTACATTAAGGGTGAAGTGTATGCCTCAGAGGTAAATACAATTGATGAACTAAAAAATAGGATTATTTTAGCATTTCATAAATTAAAGTGCTTAGCGATGGACAGTGATTTAATTAGAAAAATAAATAACAATATTCTCCGTCGGTATAATTTGTGCATTAATGTTAATGGAGGACACATCGAGAATTTAAAAATTTAAGTGTTTTTGTTGTTGTGCGCGTATTTCAAAAACTAACATAAAAGCCAGCGCTCGCGGAGGCGTAGGGCGCCGCCCGCGCCGGCCGACCGCTTTGACACGAGAGAACACACGCCGCGCCGCGCTCGCGCGCGTGCGACGTTGCCAATTTGTTACCTAGGTATCTAAGGTCAGTTAAATTTATTTATAAAGGGTGTTTGCGTTTTACTCCGATTTGTAAGCTATTTAGTTTGTTTGAAAAAAAAAATCCTCATTTTTGGTGCTTCTTATTTTTGTACCGTATTGAATTAATACTAAGCACGTATAGTATATGTAGTGTAATTTAATGCCCCTCTCTCATATCAACTCTGTATATATCAACTTATTATAATTCTTAAATTCATTCATTCACTGACAGCCAAGGCACTGCCTAAACTTCCTTATTTATACAGGATGACTGGTAATTAGTGACCGATACTTAAACACGTGAGTTAACTCATCATTATAAACAACTCTTACTATGGGGCCACACCCGAAATCGCGAATCAAAAATCAGCTGTTCCCTACATTTATATTCTCATAACTCATCAAAATGTACGGAACATCAATTTTTTTCGTGATTTTGTCCCATAATAATAGTTATTCATAATGATGAGTAAAGTCACGTGTTTAAGTATCGGTCACAAATTACCAGTCACCCTTTATAATGAAGGCGAGCATTAAGGTAATATATTTTTATATTTATCCCATACTGGGGTTTAACACTAATTTAACTGGGGGTAAAAGTTTGTATGGATGCTCAACATTCTTTCAGTTCAGAGTTCAAAAATATTTTAATTCAAATAGAACGTGCTCAAAGGGTGATTCTAAAGGTTTACTTACGTACGTTTAAAGTGTAGAGACTATCCAACCGTCCTGCTGTACTCAGAAACCCAATTCCTCACTGAGCGAAAACTCTTCATTTTGCATGTAGTCTTACGCCGTCACTCCAACATCCTCCTAAGACGGCGAGGTTGTCCCGGTCCGCATTTGCTTAGCCGTTTACTCAGTCCTAAGCTCTCTTCTTTATAATAAATAGCGAACATCGGTTAATTGATATTTACACCTTGACCAAGTTTGCGCTGAAAACAAAGCTAACTAATTGGTTGCAAAATGTGTGTTACGACGAAACAGAAAGTATTCTAACGACCGCCTCATGAATACCTTTCTCAATACTAATTGATACCTGTAATTACTGAGTCAATTTAACTTGATTGCATTTAAGTTATCTATGTTTATGAGGAACTGTCTCTTGAGATACAAGTATATTTTTAATTAGTTCAGGAATCAGCTGTTCAACCTGATTTTGACCACCAGTTGTACAATCATGTTTAGTATACGACTAAATTTGTGTTTCTCTTTGTCCAATAAACTTATTATTTATTTATTTAATTCTACCCTCAGGCAAAGAAAAGTTCTTCCTAGGCATGTCCCGTCGCGTGGGCTGCACGGTGTGGGCGTGCCCTGAGAAGGACCGCGTGCTGCAAGCCGTGGAGGGGCGCAGCTTCGGCCACGCGCCGCCGCACTCGTGCCAGCTGCACGTCGTGCCCATGCGCGACCTCACGCACGAGGTGAGGCACTGTGCGGGATTAAATAAAATTGAATGGCGAAACTTCACAGATCCGACAAGTACTGAAAGGAGTAAAAAAATCCCGTAATTTAAATTTCTTTAAACAATTACAGCTGCTCGGGGCTAACGCTTGAGGTACACTGGAACTAAGTGAAATAACAAGTTTGAAAAAATACACTTTTTTTTTAACCTCATGAAGGCCTCCTACAAGGTGGACCGATGACCTTATGAAGGCCGCAGGAATCCGCTGGATGCGGGAAGCACAAAACCGGTCGAAGTGGCGGTGCTTGGGGGAGGCCTATGTCCAGCAGTGGACGTCTTTCGGTTGAAATGATGATTACCTCATTACCTTGGTAACCCATCAAATTATTGCTAGGATAAATTGTTCACATTTCATATTAGGTAGTAAGAAGCCCTTGTTTATAATTTTCGAACCAGTCATAATTCAGGCTTCAAAATGTTCACAGAAACGCGTATTGAACACCTCACTCACACCCACTTTCTGTTCAGAGATCATCGTCTAGTTTTGTAAAAGTGTCTTAAAATATCTACTTACACATATTACACAATAAATATCTTTTCGACCCAATTGATAATAATTTAAACTTAAACTTTTTTTATCAGAAACTCCGCAGCTACCTGGACAGTTTGAAAGGCGCGTTCTCAGAGATCGTGGCATTCAAGCCGAGCGGCTGGGAGAACGGGAAGTCTTCTAGCGTGGAGAGAGACATGGTCACCATACACGGTAACTTTTATTATTATTATAATATGACGTGGCTAATCTTCACAAAAAAAAACTTCGGTCTTGGTGTAAAAGATCGCAATTTAAGTCCGAAAATATATTCGTGGAGACGATCGGCGGAGATCTCTCGCGTCCGGCCCTGGTCCAGGCCATGGTACGGAGCGAGAGGGCATGGGTAGCCGTCACCTACTTCTGCGAAGCAGTAATGCTCGCGAAGGAGGAGGCGGAACGGTTGAGGGAAAGGCAAATTTCGCGCCCTCTCGCCCCTAGTCGCCACAGGAGACGCCCGGGGCGTCGGGAATCCCGGGCGGATTTCCGGCCGTAGGCGCGGGCTTGCGGACGGTGAGCAATGGGTAGCTCACCGTCCGGTAAGGACCAGGTCCGGGTCGACGGCGCGTTGTATTCCACGCGCGCCTCAAAGAGATGTCAGCACAAGTGTAGAGGTCCACTAGGGCCGATGCTTGCCGGGGTCGCGGGAAAGTCCGGAACGGTCACCGAGGCCCCTGGCAATACAGGCAACGGAAGGAATACGGGTGGGTTTTAGTCAGTAAGAGTCTGACACACCCTCCCGCTCCGGTCTGAGCGGGAGAAGTTATTTGATAATTTCCCACCCAAATATATTAAATCATAGCCAATGCTTTAAAATTAATTTCGAGCAGTGGTGACCCAGTGGTAACGGACGGGACTTACGGAGTAGTAAGTCGTAAGTTCGATCTTACACAAGCGCTTTATTTTCTGTATATTATTCTTTTTTTTTATCACCACTGCTCACAAAACGGTGTGGTTGAAATTCGTCAGGATACCGGCTTGTCCTAGAACCAAAATTCGAAGACATGTGACATTCACCAACCCGCACTGGGTCCGCGTGGTAGATTAGAGCCAACACTCTCTCACTGGAGAGGATGCCAGTACCCCAGCTGTGGGAACACTATGGGCTGTTTATGTAAATATATTGAAAAGTGCAACGTTATAGCCACCCGCCCTTTAGACAAGGTTGAAATGCCTCTTATGATAGCTCCTGTTAACCTCAATAAAAGCTTCATTCTATCTTCAGAACATTAATTTAATTGTTATGTTTGTATACCACTTTTTAGGGTTGCGTACCTCAAAAGAAAAAAACGGAACCCTTATAGGATCACTTGTGTGTCTGGCTGGCTGTCTGTCAGTCCGTCTGTCACAGCCGATTTGCTCCGAATATATACTGGACCGACAAAATTTAAATTTGGTATAATAATTTAATTTTGAATGTGATGGTCACTTTTAGGGGGCAAATTAAAAAAAAGTTTTGCAAACTGTACCTTCCGTTTGGCATATCAAATAGGGCTTGTTTTGAGGGTCTCATTTATTTTTTTTATATAAATAATTTTAAAGTTAGGCAAATATATGAAAATTTACCCCCCTTATCTCCGAAACTACTGAGCCTTAAATTAAAAAAAAAATACAAAAGATATTTCCTTATTTTTTTGCTTAGTAACATTACAGTTAAAAATTGTTTGATCCAAATTAATGATTTTTGAAGTGAAAACTTCTCTAGGCGCGTTGAGCGATTTTTGGTGGGAGAAAACTTATGGATTCGCTTCACAGACATGCTAATATTAACAGTCTATCTGTAGCTATGAGTACGACGTGTTATACTTGGCCAACAGTGAATTCATATTTGAATTAACAATAATTTTAATTTACAAATTAGGAAATTTTAATACAACAATTAATTTAAAAATGAAGTTTTAAGTTTTCAGCAGTCCCCATGACTGCCTATCTTATCGGAATAAAGCCTTCCAAAGGTGAATACGTTTGTCAGATATTCTGCTAAATATTTCCATTGTTTCAGGCATACCCTACAGCGAACACTCTAGTTTCTCGGAGCTGATTCGTTTCGTAAAGTACCTCGAGCCGAAGCAAGTGGTGCCCACTGTCGACATCTCCGGGGGAGTTCGGGCAGTTCAGGTAACCTTAAACGTTCCTTGTAAGAGCCCAATATAATAATAATACCAGCCTGTCGTTGTCCCACTGCATTCCAAAGGCCTCTTCTCGTCCAGAGAAGGCACGAGCATTAATCACCACGCTTGCTCAAGATGGGTTGGCGATTTCAGACTTCTCACGATGTTTGGCCTTCACCGATGTTAGTAATGTCCAAGATAAACTCAGAAAGTACATATTATACAAATTGAAAAAGTCACATTGGTACTTGCCCGGATTTAAACCTGTGGCGGCATCTACATCGCCACATGCGAACTACGCAACACACTGACGTCACGCAAAATCCTGCATCGCGCAAGCAGAGTTTACCGCGCAACTAGCATATATACAACATCCCGACATCAATTGTCGGGCAGTACCCACCAGACACCAGTCAGTCGGAGGATCCTCCCTTTTCTATGGAGGATGAGTAACCTTACACCCTGTTCCTCATGCCTCTATAAACCCGGCGAAGGCCTTAACAGGAGAGCAGTGGTGGCCCAGTGGTAACGGCTGCGACTTACGAGTTGTAGGTCGTAGGCTCGAACCCAGAAAGGCGCTTTACTTTGTGTAAATTATTTCATCTGCAACTGCTCTCAAAACGGTAAAAGAAAACATCATGAGGAAACCGGCATGTCCTTGAAGCAAAAATTCGAAGACATGTGACATCTACCAACCCGCACTGGGCCCGCGTGGTAGATTACAGCCCACTCCCTCTCACAGAGAGGAGGCCTGTGTCGCAGCAGTGGGAACATTATAGGCTGATTATGTGTTATGTGAAGGTACTGGGCCATCACACAATACCTATACATGCTCAATAAATAAATTTAAATGAACTGGCCAAACCTCTCACACGTGATGGGCATCGATATGTTGTGATGATAAGTGATGCTATTGATTTAAGACGGTTACTTAAAGTCGAATTTAATAATTCGACTTTAATACGGATTTTAAACGGATTTTTAAGATGGTTACTTAAACCATCTTAAAAATCCATCGTCCGTCGTCGAATTAATATTCACTGGAGTAATCTGACATGTGCTACCTATATATGTAGGGAAAGAAAAATCCCTACACACCTTATCCAGACTATGACGAACTTTTTAAAACAAAAAAAAAAAAATTGCCTAACCGGTCCAGCCGTTTTCAAGTGACGATTAGCATGTTATGTATATAGATATCGTCATTAGGTGATTCAGTTAGGTTAGGTTTTCTTAACCCTTGGCATGCCTGGAGGCAAAAAGTTACACGATATGCCTGGTGGGTCTGTCAGACCCGGATTTTTAACTTGTTATTTTTCAATTATTTTTTTATAAATAGGTTATTATTATGTGTAGGTTATCTTTTTACTAGGGGTGTATATTAGGAGTTCAAATAAATAAATATAAATCAACAACAAATTAATTATTTTTCTAATTAAACTCTGGCACTCAACAAAATGACTTTGTTACTTTTATAACATAAAATACTTATTAAAAACTAAAGAGATGTCAATCAGACTATATAAAATATAAGGCACTTCCATGCACTTATAAATAACTATAGAATATTCAGTTTTCGTCACTTCTATCAATTTTTTTTTTTTTTGGTTCGGAAACAAATTGCAGATTGGAAAATTGCATGCCAGACATAAGTGACTCTTACCGGTCTCACAGATATATTGTGTTCCGCGGAGGGCGAGCGTTTCATAACGGCCAGCTACTGAGTGTGGTTAGGTGCGATATTCAAATTTGAATGAAAAACAACGGTTTATGAACAGACGTGGGTCTAACAGACCCTACCAGGCATACCAAGGGTTAAGGCTCCTACATACTGGCGCGACGCGACACAAAGACACCGCGTGTAGCGCTACAAGCGGTGCCTTTGTGTCGCGACGCGTGGCGCGACGCGTGGCGCGACAAGTCGCGCCAGTATGTAGGAGCCTTTATTCTGAGTCAAAGTTACTTAAATGATAACAGATCGATGGCTTGGTTCGTGCACGAATAAAAAACCCGTTTAGTCAATTTATAATCGAATTAGGAGATTGTTAAACATAATTGAAATATAGGTCTTTTTTTTTTTTTTTTTTGAGAGTGGGAAATCATCAAATAACTTCTCCCGCTCTGGGCGGAGCGGGAGGGTGTGTCAGACTCTTACTGACTAAAACCCACCCGTATTCCTTCCTGTTGCCTGTGTTGCGGGGGCCTCGGTGACCCATAAGTACCTTCCCGCGACCCCGGCAGGCATCGGCCCTAGTGGACCCCTACTATATGTGCTGACGACATCTCTTTGAGGCGCGCGTGGAATATGACGCGCCGTCGACCCGGGCCTGGTCCTTACCGGACGGTGAGCTACCCATTGCTCACCGTCCGCAAGCCCGCGCCAAAAAAATTATTATAAAAGTGCAGTTTTCGTGGCGCAAAACCAACCAATTCGTGTCAGTCACAACACCTGCCAAAACCTGCCCCGTCAGCTGTTGCGCTCTTCGAAATATAATAATAATTTATGGAGGTACATAAAGATGTTTGTAGTACACGAGGGAATTAAAAAGTATGTAATATCATTACATGGTGTAGGTACATCGATACCGTTGGGTGAAACGCTGCTCTCCTAGCTAGATTACCGAGTAGTCTGTATTTAGGAGAGATAAAATAATACCTATATTTCGCGTATGATTAATTTATTATTAAGATAGCTGAAGATTAATTTGTGATTTTTAAATTCCTTCAAGCTATCTGCAAGACTAAGTACTCGACTTTTCAAATCATAAACTATTTAGTTGGGATTCGTTTTCCCTTGAACAGTAAATAAAATTTATCAAAATGAGTCGATTTCGTGCCCGGCCCTCTTAAACATTCTGCGATATTATAGAAAGAAATGGTTACGTATTCAAAGTGCATTCTCTTTTTCAGCTATAATAAGTAATCAATTAAATACTTCCTATATTTTGTGGTTTATTACAGAAATACTTCCCATGTCCGCTGGTCCACAAGGAGGAGATCCAGTGCCAGAGCAAAATGACGGACTTCTTCAGCATACAGAACCAACAGCAAGTTCCGGCCGTCACCTGAACCTGATGTGAGCACTCATTGCACTTAACCTAAATAATATAATCCATTTATTATCTACAATCCAATTTAGTAACAGCGTATAAAATTATAAGTACCTAATTTATTAATATCTCGTTTTCATTATTTTTTCAATAATATTTTTATGACTTTAAAATGTTTACTGTCTGAGCAGTTTGATCTAATTTAGGTATTCATTCTTTTTACTTTGATTTAATGTAGGTACGTGCTTTGAAATTTAAACTGTTTGTCAATTAAGGACCTCTTCACGAGTAAAGATGTCCTTTTTCTCCAAAACACTATCTGTTGCCTTGAATACCCAGTAATTGTTTTTATTAAATCGATCCACTTCTCTCTAGGTCTACCTCTGGTTCTTTTATTCGAAGGTTATTTCTAGTTTGTTACTTTCTAAAGGCCTGTTCAAATATCAGATAAACAAATGGACTCTGTTCAGATATAAGCGATATCGCTGTCGCGCTCGGTAGCGATACCGAATCGGTACGCGATATCGCTGTCGGGCTCGGTAGCGATACTAGTCCGCCTTCTGGTTAGTCAGTTTTGTGTTGCCCATTAGTCAACACGAGTACACAGTAACTATGAGTTCGCAACAAACTCAAACGAACTCGTCCATGCAAGCACTCGCGGGGAGGGGGGGGAGTGATAATACAGGAATCTTGATTTTCTTTTTAAGGTTTATAGGTAGCTTTGATTTTACGCAAATCAAAGCTTCTTTGATATTCCAGAACTTGTTCCACGTTTCACTTCAGTTAATTAAAACAGTAAAACACCAATTACATTAATTAACATAGAAGCATAAAAAAGATTAATATTGACATATTTTTTTTGTTGATCATTAATTTAAAACTAACATTGAACAGTGGACTCCCCAGTTGCATATTCTCTCTGATAGAACACTTCATCCGCAAACACTTCACATTCAGAGTTGGAAGTCAGAAGGGCGATACCTGGACTTAGCGGATGAGATCTGTTTACCCAGGTATTTGTAGTTTTGTACGCTCTGATAGGTATACTTTTACTGTTGGTCATGATCTTAGTATTCGAGTTTGAGACCGATTTCACAGCTAACAGAGTGTAGTTCAGTAAGTAACCACTGACTCTAGCTCAGATGCTGATTCTGAAAAGATGAGAATGTCTTCTGCAAATCTGAGGTTACTTAGATACGAGTACTGCCCCATTATATTAAAACCATTATTTTCCCAGTTTAGTTTTTACACGATTCCATGACGGACAGTTATGAAAATCTTCGGCGATAGGGAGTCGCTCTGCCTGACATCTTGATTGATGGATTTCAGGGCCTTTTACCTCCATTTTCACGCGAATTATGCTCTTGCTGTAGATGTGTTTTATTAATTCAATTGTTTCTAATGGTAAATGATAAATGATTTTATATCTGTAAGTAGGTTTTTACAAACACTTTTACACGTCAAACATATTTTTTAAAACTAAATGAGGTCGGCGTTTCCTATCTGACTACTCTGAGAAGAATGGCCGAAACAAACTCAGAGGTCACAGTCTCTTAAAGTCCAGACATAATCTTGGTCAGATCATGTGAAGACCATGTAGATTGGTGTCTCAAATAATCTTTTGATGAAAGAACCACACAGATTGAGTGGACCTGTCCAGTCAGTGCACGCATTTGTCAGTAGTTGTGCAGCTCAACTTTGAACTAAAGGAGCTCAACAATTCGACGAACAATACCAAAGAAAGGACATTTGGCCAGGCCGCAAACGTCGGTACGTCGCATTCGTGCAGAGCTTTCCACACACTGTTATGTGATAACGAGTCGAAGGCTTTCGCGTAGCAAATATTAACTTTACCGTAGTTTACATACAATTGGTTTTAGAATGACTTGAGTAAAAAATATTTTTTTAAATCATTGCCACTTACTCATTTATCAACTGTAGAGTTATGTAAGTTTAACAAATTCTTAAATGAGAAAGCGGGTGAAGTTGAATTTTTAGTTGGTTTCAGTGGAGTTTGAACTTTGACAGAGTTTCTGGTTCCAAAACATAACAATTATAAGATTCTGAATTGAAGTACAGTACTATTGAAAATGTAATAAAAATATCGAAGTTGTGGCGGAAACAATGGTTGTGGACAATAAAATGAATTCTTGTCAATGTGTATGACATTCTATTTGAGGATGGCTGTACAACGGTAATAATAACAAGAGTTTTTCTTCTTTTCAGATGTGTTCTGGATGATATTACAGTAAGCTGCCATTTACTTCACCAGTCTGTGATTTTTGATATGATATTGTATACTAGGATACTATTTATAAAAAGTTGGTTGATTTTTATTAAAACATTATTGAACTATGATATTTTTAATGAAGTCAAACACTACCCTATTCCCCCTTTGTATAATGTCCTCTTTTCCCTTCCACCACCCCTCTCTATCTCAAGAAACGTTTCCAGTTTCTTGGAGACTCCCACACGAAATTTTTCCCGGGGGGGCTGTGTCCCAGCAATGAGAATATTATAGGCTGATTATGCGTACCAAGAAAGCGAATAAAACTACAAATACAATTTATATTTCATTCATAATTTTATTTACTAAACTAGTCGTGTGTGTTTTGACAAAATTAAAAAAAAATATATATGTGAAAGCACTTTCAATTTTCATTGCGATGGCGTTTAAATACTATCTTTTTTTGACAAAATTAAAAAAAAATATATATGTGAAAGCACTTTCAATTTTCATTGCGATGGCGTTTAAATACTATCTTTATGACGTGTTTAAGTAGACTATACAAGGTCAAAGTAAATTAGATGACGAAACTACAGTTCCCTACTTGAAATATTAAGGGTAGAGAATCTTACACCTCTATCGTGTTTATACTCAGAGGATGGTCGCAGCTGGCTGCGCCGGCGCAGGCGCGCACGCGAGCCAGCAGGAAGCTGTGCCAGTGCTTGACAGCCGGCAACATGGTGTCAACCGCGTTTGACAGCTCAAACGGGTCGCGGGTTAAGTCGTAGACCTCTACGAAGTTCTGGAATGAAAAAAAAAAGTTCATATTATTTGATTTATTCACTGACAGCGTACAGCCTACTGCTGGTTTTAGAAGCATGCATTTTGCAAAACAGGAAATTGTTGTGCAAAATTCACGCTTCTAGATCTAAAGAAGGATTTTTGAAAAAACCTCCCCTTAAGACGCTGACAACACCTAAACCGCGGTCACTGTCAGATTGCATAGAAAAGAAAGAGAAGCGCGATAACACAACGTTTGTAATTTATTGCAAAATATGAAGCAATTATCTATTTACTCAAAATTGAGTTGAGTAAACGAAAATAAAAAACAACCAAGTTCTGCATTCAAATAAGACGTTCTTGTTATTAATTAAATACGTAACGTATGTTGATATTTAATACAGATATTTTGGATTAGAACTCAAGGTAAGAGGTTAGTTTAACGTTAGTTTGTATCGAGATTTTTTTTTAAAACAGGTTTTGGTAACAACCTAGCTCTGAGAAATATATTCAAAATTAACATATATTTTTTCCGCTACCACAAACTATACAGATTTGGCATTTTTTTTTACTTAAGACAAGCCTATTTTGGTCAATTAGGTCTTGTCAGCGCCTTAAATAAGGGTTGAAGGTTTGTATGGAAATTCATCGTTTTGGTCGATGGGAAATCCGGTCGGGCGCACGGCTTGTAGATTTAATAAGTTCACAAAGCGATGGAGACTTCCGGGAGTCTAGAACTAAATGCAGATTAGTTATTTTTTTATTAAAAAAATACAAGACGTTGTCCTTAAAATTAAAGAAAGCACGCATTAGACTTCTGGGGTCTGTCTTAGCATGCCATGGTCTAGAATTTACTCAAACGCACTACTGACAAATTAAGGTAAAATGGAGTTGTAGTATTCTTTGAGCGTGTTTTACGTTTTTATTGTTTATTGAGTCGCGAATGTCTAAAGGTATACCGAATAGATAGCTAAACTATTTATTTAGTGCACACAAAAGAAATATCACATCACATAAATACACAATTAAATGATAACAACATTTGTCTCATTAGTCGACCCCCTGATCAGTTATAGCGTGATGGAGGTTTATTAGGTAGACGGTCTCGTTGGTCTAGTGGTCGCAAGCAGGACCGCTGAGGGGTCGTAGGTTTGATCTTCAAGTCGGACAGAGGGATTTGTGCCCCGTTACTGGCTCTAAGGCGCCTCCTCCACGGGCGAGAATACCGCGGCGATATTATCGTCCTGCCACTTAATTCTATAAAAACTCTATGAACGTATCTCCATACGGCTATACTATCGCGACGACGCGGCGAGTAGCATTGACAATCAAAATGTGAACAACTCGCCGCGAGACACTACCTACGCGCAGCGCGCTCGCTGCGAGACACTACCTACGCGCAGCGCGCTCGCTGCGAGACACTGCCTACGCGCAGCGCGCTCGCTGCGAGACACTGCCTACGCGCAGCGCGCTCGCTGCGAGACACTGCCTACGCGCAGCGCGCTCGCTGCGAGACACTACCTACGCGCAGCGCGCTCGCTGCGAGACACTACCTACGCGCAGCGCGCTCGCTGCGAGACACTGCCTACGCGCAGCGCGCTCGCTGCGAGACACTGCCTACGCGCAGCGCGCTCGCTGCGAGACACTGCCTACGCGCAGCGCGCTCGCTGCGAGACACTGCCTACGCGCAGCGCGCTCGCTGCGAGACACTGCCTACGCGCAGCGCGCTCGCTGCGAGACACTACCTACGCGCAGCGCGCTCGCTGCGAGACACTACCTACGCGCAGCGCGCTCGCTGCGAGACACTACCTACGCGCAGCGCGCTCGCTGCGAGACACTACCTTCGCGCAGCGCGCTCGCTGCGAGACACTACCTACGCGCAGCGCGCTCGCTGCGAGACACTACCTACGCGCAGCGCGCTCGCTGCGAGACACTACCTACGCGCAGCGCGCTCGCTGCGAGACACTACCTACGCGCAGCGCGCTCGCTGCGAGACACTACCTACGCGCAGCGCGCTCGCTGCGAGACACTACCTACGCGCAGCGCGCTCGCTGCGAGACACTACCTACGCGCAGCGCGCTCGCTGCGAGACACTACCTACGCGCAGCGCGCTCGCTGCGAGACACTACCTACGCGCAGCGCGCTCGCTGCGAGACACTACCTACGCGCAGCGCGCTCGCTGCGAGACACTACCTACGCGCAGCGCGCTCGCTGCGAGACACTACCTACGCGCAGCGCGCTCGCTGCGAGACACTACCTACGCGCAGCGCGCTCGCTGCGAGACACTACCTACGCGCAGCGCGCTCGCTGCGAGACACTACCTACGCGCAGCGCGCTCGCTGCGAGACACTACCTACGCGCAGCGCGCTCGCTGCGAGACACTACCTACGCGCAGCGCGCTCGCTGCGAGACACTACCTACGCGCAGCGCGCTCGCTGCGAGACACTACCTACGCGCAGCGCGCTCGCTGCGAGACACTACCTACGCGCAGCGCGCTCGCTGCGAGACACTACCTACGCGCAGCGCGCTCGCTGCGAGACACTACCTACGCGCAGCGCGCTCGCTGCGAGACACTACCTACGCGCAGCGCGCTCGCTGCGAGACACTACCTACGCGCAGCGCGCTCGCTGCGAGACACTACCTACGCGCAGCGCGCTCGCTGCGAGACACTACCTACGCGCAGCGCGCTCGCTGCGAGACACTACCTACGCGCAGCGCGCTCGCTGCGAGACACTACCTACGCGCAGCGCGCTCGCTGCGAGACACTACCTACGCGCAGCGCGCCTCGCTGCGAGACACTACCTACGCGCAGCGCGCTCGCTGCGAGACACTACCTACGCGCAGCGCGCTCGCTGCGAGACACTACCTACGCGCAGCGGCGCTCGCTGCGAGACACTACCTACGCGCAGCGCGCTCGCTGCGAGACACTACCTACGCGCAGCGCGCTCGCTGCGAGACACTACCTACGCGCAGCGCGCTCGCTGCGAGACACTACCTACGCGCAGCGCGCTCGCTGCGAGACACTAACCTACGCGCAGCGCGCTCGCTGCGAGACACTACCTACGCGCAGCGCGCTCGCTGCGAGACACTACCTACGCGCAGCGCGCTCGCTGCGAGACACTACCTACGCGCAGCGCGCTCGCTGCGAGACACTACCTACGCGCAGCGCGCTCGCTGCGAGACACTACCTACGCGCAGCGCGCTCGCTGCGAGACACTACCTACGCGCAGCGCGCTCGCTGCGAGACACTACCTACGCGCAGCGCGCTCGCTGCGAGACCACTACCTACGCGCAGCGCGCTCGCTGCGAGACACTACCTACGCGCAGCGCGCTCGCTGCGAGACACTACCTACGCGCAGCGCGCTCGCTGCGAGACACTACCTACGCGCAGCGCGCTCGCTGCGAGACACTACCTACGCGCAGCGCGCTCGCTGCGAGACACTACCTACGCGCAGCGCGCTCGCTGCGAGACACTACCTACCGCGCAGCGCGCTCGCTGCGAGACACTACCTACGCGCAGCGCGCTCGCTGCGAGACACTACCTACGCGCAGCGCGCCTCCGCTGCGAGACACCTGACCTACGCGCAGCGCGCTCGCTGCGAGACACTACCTACGCGCAGCGCGCCTCGCTGCGAGACACTACCTACGCGCAGCGCGCTCGCTGCGCGACACTACCTACGCGCAGCGCGCCCGCTGCGAGACACTACCTACGCGCAGCGCGCTCGCTGCGAGACACTACCTACGCGCAGCGCGCTCGCTGCGAGACCACTACCTACGCGCAAGCGCGCTCGCTGCGAGACACTACCTACGCGCAGCGCGCTCGCTGCGAGACACTACCTACGCGCAGCGCGCTCGCTGCGAGACACTACCTACGCGCAGCGCGCTCGCTGCGAGACACTAGACCTACGCGCAGCGCGCTCGCTGCGAGACACTACCTACGGCAGCGCGCTCGCTGCGAGACACTACCTACGCGCAGCGCGCTCGCTGCGAGACACTTACCTACGCGCAGCGCGCTCGCTGCGAGACACTACCTACGCGCAGCGCGCTCGCTGCGAGACACTACCTACGCGCAGCGCGCTC